>CAWTZC010002524.1:4890000-6185000 GCA_963919715.1 Microtus obscurus | reverse complement strand
TCCCTTAGGCAGATGTCCCATCTCGTCTTTGTATGTCCTAGTTTGGTTTCCATGGCGCTGATAAAACACTGACCAAGAGCACCATGGGGGACGAAAGGATTTATTCAGCTTATGCTTCCATATCAGAGTCCTTCCTTCATCAAGAGAAGCCTGGACAGGAACTCAGGGCAGAAACCTTCAAGCAGGGATTAAAGAAGAGCCATGAAGGAATGCTGCTTACTGCCTTGCTCCAGGCTTACATTCTTACCAGTCTTAAATGATGCTGACTCATCTGCCTAGGGATGGTACTGCTCACAATGGTCTGCCCCCCCCCCCCCCCCCCCCTGGTCAGGTAGCAATCAAGAAAATGCCTCATGAACATGGCTACAAGTTTTGCTGATGGAAGCAATTCTTCAGCCGAGGATCCCTCTTCCCAGGTGACTTGTGTCAAGTTGGCAGCTGAAGCTAACTGTAACCGAGTCCTTCTTTTATCTTTAACACATTCTTATGGTTTCATCTGAATACATTTGATGGCAAACACAAGGAGTTGGGAGCTAAGGGGAAACCAGAGCATGACTCAGTGACAGGAAGCTCAGGGTGTAATCATGGTTGTTACTGGTGGTGATAGACTTGACACTTGGTCCTGTCCCTGTCCGCTACAAGTCCCAGGGGCCATATTGTGGTCAGTATTCACAGAGCAGACAAGGGTCAGGTCTACTTCAGGCACTTCCTGAATAACTGTTCTTGTCCCTCTCTGAGTACCCTGTGCCCACATCAAAAGGGCCTTTGGCTGCTGAGGGCCTCGAGGTGGTTTGCACTCTCAGGTCAGAGGTGGCAGGTGGCAGGTGGGCTCTGCAGTTCACTCCAGGAACATGTAGACCCTGACATCTTTTGGTCTCCTTCAGGTCACCCTGACTGCCTCGTAGAAAACCACCTGCCCTTCCCTTTATGATGATGGCCTGCACCTTCAGTTGACAAGATGACACTGGGTGACTCCACAGACCACGGAGGGGAAGGCTGGCAAGTCTGTTTCAGCAGGGAGAAAGCTTAATCCCATAGAGTTTCTCCACTTGCTCAAGGCATACTCTACCCCCCCCCCCCCCGGTTCTTTAAGGCCCCATTGTCTGATTATTACCCTCTAATACCTCTGTTCTCAAATCATGCTGGGCTCCATCCCCAACAGCCATTCCCCCTCTGCCTCACCTCACCTCTTCAGGATTTTCTTCCTGCTAAAAATTCCCCTTGCCTCCTCCCAACTCCACAGCCTTTCTGAGCAACCTTGTCTGCCTCCTTGGTGCTGTCCCATCTCTGGGGTGTCCTCTAGGGAGCCCAATGGGATGGACACTGGAAAGGACTCACAAGGCCACATCCCTGTTGCTAGAAAGGACAGCGTGGAAAGAGCGATTGGTGTGTTTGTCATGGAGTGTTGGTCAAAGACTTCTTAGTTTCTTCTTAGAGAATCCTTCATGAGGGAATAACCACAATTATCCCATTTTGCTGAGACTCAGGAATGTCACCAAGAAATGGAACTGTCCCCGTCTTGGGCCTTCCCAAGCCCTGTGCTCACCACATGTCCCGTGTTTTAGAAAAATTTTAAGGTGTGTTATTTTTGTTTATGCTGCATTTGTTTAACTCTGTGAAACTGTGATGCTTTGCCTGTCTAAAACACCTGATAGTCTAATAAAGATCTGAACGGCTAATAGCAAGGCAGAGGAAAGGATAGGCGGGATAGCAGGCAGAGAGGATAAACAGAAGGAGAAGGAACAAGGAAGGAGATGGAGCAAGAAAAAAACAAGGAGAGGCGGATGTTAGGGGTCAGCCACCCAGCCAGCCACAGAGTAAGAATGAAAGTAAGATATACAGAAGTAAGAAAAGGAAAAGGCCCAGAGGCAAAAGGTAGGTGAAATAACTTAAGAAAAACTGACTGGAAACAAGCCAAGGTAAGGCTGGACATTCATCAGTAATACGAAGCCTCTGTGTGCGATTTATTTGGGATCTGGGTGGCAGGCCCTCAAAGACCAAAGAGCCAAGAGAGAAAAAACAACCAGCAACAGTCCCCTGCTCCCTGGCCAAGGTCCCTCACCTAGACCTGTGTCCCACATCTTCACAGTCCCTTCCTGACATTCGTTCTCTGACTCACTAAGATCTTCCTTGAGACGTTTGCATATGCTATTTCTTCAGCCTGGATTGTTTTTTCTTTTGTGCTGACCAGAAGCCTACTTCTATGAGACTTTCTGTTCTGCAGCCCTTGTTCTAGGAGTTTCTTCTCAGGGAGGTGGCTGTCCTTTGGCCCTATCACTAGAAACTCTTTCATTGGTCTCCGTGTCAGCATCAACAACCTTCTCTTCAGGCTTTCCAGTCACCCACTGGGTGTCAGACAGTGGGCTAGGATCTTGGGGTAAAGAGTCTTTCCCAGTCCTCCCAGGAAGGCAGGCCAAGTCCCAACGTTATACAGTGGAGAAGTGAGCCCTGTGGGGAACTTTGTAGAGTGGCTGTAAGCACTCCTAGGAAATATCTCTGACTCCGGATACCCATCAGGCTTTGAGGAGCAAGCGATGATACCAAACTACAGTGGAGCTCTCCCAGCCGGGAGAGGACTTAGTGGAAAAGCAATGTCTCTGGCTAAGAGACCAGCTTATGCAAATGTGAGGAGAGGCAGGGTGTGCTCAGGACACCACAGAAGATGAGCAAGGCCGGAAAACTGAGTGTGCCAGGCCACATGGCAAGTCCACTACAGAGTCAACTGTGGCGTACGTCATGGGCAGGACTCCTGTCTATTGGACATTTACGGCCACCTGGCCTTGGAGACAGTCTCCCCTAATGGTCAGTACCCTGCCTTTGCAGCTGGCAAACACGGACTGATTTTTTCTTCCAAATACCTTAAACACTCCAGCAAACCACTTAGCAGCTGTTTAGCAGAATTCCGTTTATTTTGCCACTAGAGGGGAACTGTTGCTTTCTCTATTGTGGCCTGCCGGGATATCTGTCCTGGGGAAGATGGGCGAGATCCAGGAACATAGGACAACCTCTTTGCTCTCCGCGGTTGTGTAAGAACCAGAATAAGAAATGTCTGTGGTCGTGTGGAATCTTCTGGTGGATATGCCAGACGTAGGGTCTTTGCACACTCTGGTCTTGCTGGGAAAGCAAAAGCTGCCTTGCAGCCTGGATGGCTCTTCCCCTTAAATGTCAGTCTCGCTGTTGGGGAAGGTCCCCACCTCAGGGCTGGCTGTTTTATTCTCCTTCCAGGATTCCAGGAAGCCTGCTATGATGCCTCTATAGGTCATTTCCATCCAATCCACTTCTCTACTCACTCTGCCTGCTCTGCTCCCTAGCAGGACCAGCCAGCCCTGCATCATCAGGTTCCTGGGTCCTCTAAGTCATTAATTAGATTTTTTATTATGGCCAAAGATACACTCCAGCAGAAGACAGGCAGCAGGAAGACAGCAGTCATGCCCCCACCCAGCCCCGAACTTTTTTTTTTCCCCTAGAGTTAGTTGGCTGTTAACTCTATGGAATAACTCCTAAAGTGGATAGTTGTCTTGCTCAAGCATCCAGGACTACCTTCAATTATAACCTGATGTGTTTTGCCTCTGTTGCCGGTGCTGGCTAGCTTACCTTCCTTGCTGGTTTCTCTAACTCTTCCGTTACCTCTCAATCCAAACCTATTATCAGATTCTTATCAATGAAGCCCTGTTACATCCTGTTTCTGGCCATGCCAATCCTTCCAGAAGGGTTCAGGAAAGCTTCTCCGAGATCCCAGCAGTAGCCATGAGCTGACACAGTTGGCAGCTGTCCTCATCCTCTCGCACCTTGGTGGCTTCTGAGAAGACAGGCAGAGATGCTGTGCAGACAGTCTTTCAAAAGAGGCTGGTGCTCTTGGCTCCAGAACACGCAGCCTCTCTGAGTGTGGGATGTAGCCAAAGCAGGTCCCCCTCACAGAGCCAGGGATTAAGGTGTGAAACAAAGGCAAGTCTTTGCAGGTTTGAAGGCTGATTTCTAATTCGAGGAGTTTCTGTCTTCCCTCCAGGGAAGAGCAGGCTCCCAGGCTGGAGTGCAGCCTCAGGGGAGAAGCCAGGTGTCACCAGGAGCCAGTACCACCACTTCTGCCGTTTGAAACGTCTGCCGTCTCTGCTGCTGAGGCCTTTGCAAGATCACTATGGTGTGAATTCAATTCTTTCCCCTTTGCGTGTTTGAAACCTGCCGTAGACATCACCTCCTGTCCTCCAGGGCAACTTCATGGGCCTCAGGCCTTATGCTCCCCTGAAGTCCTTATCCACCCTTCCCAGGGCCTGGCGAGTCACCGAACTTCCTAGAACTCAGTTCTGATGCAAGTCCTTGGCAAGTAGCAGAGGGAATGACATTATCTACTAGGAGGGAAGTCTAAGATCAGGTCAGCCAGCACGTCCTTGTCAAACAAGGACAGAAGGCAAATGTCTGTTGTGCACAAGCCAGGGGTTGGGCTACCTCGCCTATAACCTCTTATCCAATCCACATAGCAGCCTCAGGGAGGAGGCTCTGCCGTTCCCCCTCGCACTGTCCAAAGAGAAGGAGCCACGCAGCTGGAGCTTAACTCGCACCCAGCCTCAACTGTCTTGTGTCTAGACTGCAAACTCTGAGTCTTCTGCCTATTTCGAGGTTAGTGAGAAAAGGTGCTGTCAGGTCAAGGCTGGGGCTGAAGCGCAAACAGCACAGGGTAGGCTTTAGCAAGCACTGGCAGCTTGACCATGGTGATTGGCTGTCGTAAATCCCTCACTGACATCACTTGTCTCCTAGCATTGTGACAGTGAAGGCCTGTGCTTGCATCTCAGTTTTGACTCTACTGGCCAGAGCTCTTTACACAAGCAGCCCACAACTCCTACTTGGCTTAAATCTCACTTCTTCTAAGAAGCCCTCCTGAACTTCCAAAGGGTACCTCTAGTGTGTGCTAACATGGTCTCTCATAGTTGCCTGTATACACAAACCCCAAGCCTACTGATGCTAAACTTCATTTAAAAGAAGGAAGTATCTGCCAAAAACCTATGCACTGTTATATTTCACAAATTTCTAGGTTAATCTTAAACAATGTGAACGCTTTTTAACATTTGTTACACTCTATCATTCAATAAACAATCAAGAGAAATAGTGTATATGTATCCAATACAGACACAAAGTTTCTCTTCATGTAGTAGTAATTTCAACCCACAATTGCTTGAATCCGTGGATGGAGACCCAAAAAAAATGTAGAGGGGTTGCAAAACAACATATCAATCTCCCTTTCTTTATACTTGAATAGGTTTCTGTAGAAACCCAGCTAAAGCCTCAAGAATTCTCTGGGCCTCACCAGGAAGGTCGAAAGCTTTCTTCTCTCCCGCAGAGGCTGCACTGGGGTGTGGGCCTAGCCTTGTTTTCAGTGTTCTGGGGGAAGACTAAAAGGAAAGTGGTCCGGAGACTACTTTCTCAGTCCAAGAAAGAATTCTGTAGTAGTGACAACCCCATCGTGGGTGACGGCAAGCTAGGCAGAGGAGAAACCATGAGGGGTGAGTGCCCTTTTCAGGTGGAATGGGGATGGTTCAAAATGTGGGCTCAGGTGACCTTTTCCAGATCTAAGATTGGAGTTCAGTTACTGAAACACCCCTCTGTCCCACATAGAAATTCATTCAAAACCAACATGGGGCTTTTAGACATAAAGCGAAAACAACAACAACAACAACAACAAAAAAAACAGCCTACAATTCACAATCCCAGAGAACCTAGACAACAATGAGGACCCTAAGAGTGACATACATGGATCTAATCTACATGGGAAGTAGAAAAAGACAAGTTCTCCTGAGTAAATTGAGAGCATGGGGACCATGGGAGAGGGTTGAAGGGAAGGAGAGAGGTAGGGAGGGGAGTGGAGAAAAATATATAGCTCAATAAAAACAGTTTTAAAAAAACTCACATGAGCCCTGCCAGGCGGATGTTGCCAAGTTCATAGGTGAGAAATGAGACTCAGAGAAGTAAAGGTCTCTGCCTGCTACCCCTACCAGCACGTGGACACAACTGCACGTGACTGTGGAGTTCCATCTTCTGTATCTCTTTGCCCTTCATTGTTCCTGCCTCCCTGGTCTTAGAAGTTGTCTATCAGAGCAAGTCATCAGATATAGTCTGCTCTGAGGGAACAAGACTAGCCTGGATCATAATCTCCAGACAGGATCCCTCCTGAACTTCCTTTTGTGTCCTTCTAAGAGAAATTTGCTCTCTGACAATTTATGACTGGACCTCTGGGTACATTCATGAATCTGCAAGGCCTGTAAGCATGTGACAGGAATTGAGAGTTTTGGTTGGAAAGGGGTTTCCGAGAGCTCTACGGTTCCACTTCTAATTAAAGAAGAAAAAAGAAAAAAATAAAAAATAAAAAAATAAAAAAAAAGAAAAAGAGAAGGAGGAGGAAGGAGAAAGAAAGAAAGAAAGAAACAAAGAAACAAAGAAAGAAACAAAGAAAGAAAGAAAACTAAACCAAAACCCAAGTAGGCTCCCTGCTCAGAGCCTGCAAGATCCAGTACAGTCCGGGCCAGGGCCAACACTGGCTAAAGAGAAATTTTACCAGCGGTACATGAAAGCAAGTCTGCAAAATCTCCTGAAACTACCTCTAGCAAATTTGATCATGTGTTTATGTGGACAGAGTTTTCTTTTTTAAAAACTGTTCTTTTAAATTGAGCTATATGTTTTTCTGTGCTCCCTTCCCTTCCCCTCCCCTCCTCTTCTACCTTCTCCCATGATCTCCATGCTCCCAATTTACTCAGGACATCTTGTCTTTTTCTACTTCCCATGCAGATTAGATCCATGTATGTCTCTCTTAGGGTCCTCATTGTTGTCTAGGTTCTCTAGGATTGTGAATTAATTGTAGGTGGTTTTTTTTTTTTTTTGCTTTATGTCTAAAAGCCACTTATGAGTGAGTACATATTATATTTGCATTTCTGGGTCTGGGTTACCTCACTCAATATGATGTTTTTTAGATCCATTTATTTGCCCGCAAATTTCAAGATGTCATTTTTTTTCATAGTTTGTAGTACTCCATTGTGTAAATGTACCACATTTGCCTTATCCATTCTTAGGTCAAGGGCCATTTAGGTTGTTTCCAGGTTCTGGCTATGACAAACAATGCTACTATGAACATAGCTGAGCACATGTCCTTGTGGTATGATTGAGCATCCTTTGGATATATACCCAAAAGTGGTATTGCTGTGTCTTGAGGAAGGTTGTTTCCTAATTTTCTGAGAAAGCACCATACTGTTGGTTGTACCAGTTTCAGTCCCACCAGCAATGGAGGAGTGTTCCCTTTATCCCACATTCTCTCCAGCATAAGTATGAACAGAATTTTCAATTCTATTTGTAGAAAATGTATATTGAGTAGACTCCCCACTAAGATAATATAGAAACAGATAACTGTTAGGTGCTGGGTATGGAGGGCTGCAGAAGGTGTTACCCCCATCCTGAGGCAGCTTAATGAACCCTGGAAGAAACAAACACAGACAGACAGACAGACAGACAGACAGGATTTCAGGGGCCTGCAGGTCTAGACCCTTCCAGTTGGGTGGTGGTTCAGATCTGAAGGAGGAGAGCCTCATTGTTGGGGAAGAATAAATGCAGAAAGCCTTTATAGGAAGACATGCAAATATAGAAATGGACAGTTGTCAGCCCAGGTCTGCCATTCTGTCCTTTCTATCTGCCTTGCTCATGGCAAGCAAATATTCAGGCCCTGCAATGCTATGAAAGGAAGTTCATTGCCTGCTGGCTCTAGTTAGAGGCCTTGCAGAGCTTAGGGCAAAGGATGCCCACAGTGGTTTGAATGAGAATGGCCCCCATAGGTTCATAAGTTCAAATACTTGGTCCACAGTTGGTAGAACTGTTTGGAAAGTATTAAGGGGGGTGGCCTTTGAAGACTGGGGGCAGTCTTTGAGGTTTCAAAGGCCCATCCCCTTCCCAGTTAGCTCACTCTCTGCCTCATGCTGTGGATCAAGATGTACATTCTCAGTTAGTGTTTGAGCCACACGTCTGTCTGCCTCCTGCCATGTTCCTCACCACAATGCCATAGACTCCAATCCTCTAAACTCTTGTATAAGTAGCATTGGCCATGGTGTCTTGTCACAGCTATAGAAAAGCAACTAAGATAGTATGACTCTAACAAGAAGAGAGCATGAAGAATAAAGAGACATCGGGGTCAGCAGTGTGCTAGTTTGAAAGAAGCCGGCCTCCATAGGGAGTAGCAATATGAGGAGGCGTGGCTTTGTGGAAGTAGGTGTGACCCTATTGGAGAAAGTGTGTCACTGTGGGGGCAAGCCTTGAGGTCTCTTTCGCTCAAGCTTCACTTAGTGTAACACATGACCACTTCCTGTTGCCTGCAAGTGAAGAAGCAGGACACTCATCTACCTCTCCAACACTGCCTCTGCCTGCAAGCCACCATATCCCGCCATGATGACAATGGACTAAACCTCTGGGACCCTAAGCTGCCACCTGAATTAAATGTTATCCTTTATAAGAGTTACCGTGGTCATGGTGTCTCTTCACAGTAATAGAAGCAAGACAAGCAGTCAAGAACTTCAAAGCTGACATCTTTGATCTGTTTGGAAGCTCAGTGAGATCCTCCTCTCTCCTTCTCTTTCAGTGAGTGCTCCCAGCTTGACATCTGCTCAGCTAAACTTCTAAACAGTAAGTACCTTCCATAAGGCAAGCAAGAGAGGAATTTGTTTCCAAAATAGAGATGGAGGTGAGGGGCCTGGCTGACAGGGCATGAAGTGTTTCGTTTCATGCCAAGCCTGTGCATGCCACCTTTACTTAATTTATATACGTTGTGTGCATGCCTGGCACAAAGACCATGCTTGTATTGGCTGCATTCCTGTCTCTTCTTCCCAAAGGGTCCTGGCAGCTTCCAGGGTGCTGGGATTTTGCTTTCTGAGGACAATCAGCTGATGTGAGTAGCTGCCATCACATGTTTCAAAGTTCATTGTTATTTCAAAAAAAAAAAAAAAAGCAGAGTCAGGACTATTATTAGCAGTGATCAAAGGGCAATCACACTTCCTCGTCACAAGTCTTTGGGAAGAAGGACATTTAAAGCCCTGCCTGGGTGGCATTGTTGGTGCAACGTGCTTGGGGCGGAGGTGAGTTTCATAACTGTCACGCCTGTCAGGTGACAGGATTCTGCCTCCCAGATATTTCTCTAGTCCAGGGACAGCTGGCCTGGCATTTCTGAGGAAGGACAGCTGGGAGCTTCTCTTTTTGCAAGACTTGATTCATGTCTCGTGGAAGACTTAGCAAGAGCAAAGTGCTGGACCAGGCCACTGGTTTGAATCAGGGTTGGTGGGATCCTTCTGTATCCAGGCAACCTTGGCCCTTGGTGATACTGTTCCAGCTGTGTGCAGACTCCTTTTGCTCTAGACCTGGGTTCTAAACATCACTCGCTTGGTCCTCTCATGCTAACACTGGATGGCTTCAGGCCATGTATAGGCTATTCTGCTGCACAAACTGGATCTCTGCTACTAGGACAGAGCAGGCCAGTGCAAGGCAGACCCCACCTTCCATTGCCTACAGCGAGGCCCAGTACAGAGTTGGGTTTTCAGGAGGACTCTTTCCTGGTGCATTCAGGGGGAAAAAAGCAATGATGACACACTGTGGCTTTTCCATCAGCGGTAACCAACTTTTCCTGACATGGAGGTCATTGGCTCTATTTCCTTTCTTCTGAAAGCGAGGCTCTGGTTGAACCACCTCACCAAAGAGAGTGTGAGGAATTTAGCATTTCCGGCCCAGCCAGGCCACTCACAATCTGCAATGCCACCAGATCCCATGGAATTTGTATGCATGCCCTAGTTTAAGAAATGCTTCTCAAAAGCAACAGAAGGCTACTTTTAGGTATCACGTTTCACTGCGGAGTCTTGCCCTGGGTCCCACAGACTGCTATGGCCCCCAGCACCAGCTCCCATGACCTAGAACCACGCAGCAGTTTTAAAAGTGCCAGTCTGATGGGGAACCTACTTCTTATTAGGATGGACAAATGATGAGCCGTGTGTTAGGAATAGATTGTCTAAGTCACCATGTTCAAGAGCGTGTTAGGGGCCTCAGCGTCCCCAGGAGATTGTTGAACTCTTTAGCAAGGAGACAAGCTGGCATTTAGTATGTAATCTCACGTGCCAGCCTGCGAGGCAGATCTTATGACCTCCATTGTACACAGTGGGATCCTGAGGTCCAAAGACTTTGGGCCCCCTTTCCAGGGTCACACAATCAGAGCAACCCAGAGTGGGATGTTTTCTGTGTGCTAGACATTTGAACAGCTCTCCCGGGCAAGCTGTAACTCTGATGGTATCACCTCTGAGTTATCCCATTTTCTCATAAATCCCTTTCCTGCAGGGCCAACTGCTTTCCTTGGAGCAGCAAATCCAGTCTGCTGCTCCGCCCCCCCCCCCCTTCGCACTTCCTTCTGCATTAGCGTGCTTCCCAGATCTCGTGTTTGTTTCTTCTTATCCAAGACTCACCCATACTTTTCCTCTTGAAAGAGCTTCTCCCACAGGGAAGTAGTTCCACTCCCCTCTTTTCACCCTCAGGCAACATTCCCTGTCCTCTTTTTAACTTAGTTTACTTAGATTACCGGGGGGGGGGGGGGGGGCATTTATTCTCAGACCTTCTCTGCCCTCTGTTAGCAAGCATCTTGGTGAGAGCTAAACTCTAGCCTTGCTGTTGCTCCACTCCTGGCTCGACGGGTCAGGCACATAGCAGAGACCAGCAGGTACTTGTGAAAATTGGGAAGCTGGATCTTAGGACGGCAAGTAATGACACAGAGAAGAAGCAGCCTGAACCTCTCACCTGACAGGCCTTGGGTCGAACTCCTCCTGGTTTAGGTAGCACAACCTGGGCCTGGTCACCTGATAGATTGGAGGGGAACTTCCAGTTCAGTGGCATTACCTTGGGGCATTCACAACCATTGCAAGACTTGAATTTATCCTCTACAAAATGTATATTGGAAATATGTAATTTAGTATGGAGGCCTAAAAATGTGAGCCTATTTTCACCTTGACCAAAGGTCAGAGTGTTGGAATTTAGGTCGATTCCTTCAAGGTTATTCTCTGTTTCTACCCCAAACAAAGGTCCCACTTAGGTCCCACTTGAGAGAGTTCTATTCTCTCAAGGTTATCATCAATAGGTGTCGCTAATATCCAGACCTTGTATTTCAGGAATAGAGAAGTAGATATGTTTCTACCCCCAAACAAAAGTCTAAGGATCCAGCTAAGTCCCAGTTCCCTTGGGGAAATAACAATAGATTCCACCCAGAGAGTGGTTTGCCTACGGAATGTTTTGGTCTAGGGTGTGAGAGTGATTTGTTTTGTGTAGAAGTTAGCTCGATTTGGGAAATAATCAGGCTAGCTAAAAGATAAACAATTATATTTTTATTTATTATAACGGGAAATCTCATGAAACAGGAATGAGAAGTCCAAGCTTAGCTGTGCCATGAGGGAGCCATAAGGAGAGCACACCTGGCCGTGTGCCTATTTTTCTCTGGGTCCCAGAAAGCCAAACCCTAACTTGGTCCCACTTCTTAAAGATAATTGGTTAACAAGGCTTTCCCATCACCTCCCCCTTTTGTCTAAACAAGAGCGATCTAAACCCAATATAAAACAAATTACAAACAGCATAAACAATATTAAGCAAGGAACATATGTCAAATGTTTTAAAAAAACATTTTATTCCAAAGAATCTAAGTCTTGCATCAGAAATAAGTTTGGCTAAATCATAAGAGGAAGGTACGACTATCTAATCTTTAACCCCAGTGAAGGCCTGAGAAAAGAGATAATATTACTTGAGTAGGCAAGAAGTGCAATCAAGCAGCTTCCAAACTGTGCAATAGATGACAGAGACAATGGGCTACCTGAGCAATTACCCAAAGTCTAATTTGCAATGCTAAAGCAACCAATTTCGGCTAAGGCCTAGCATAATTGGCAGACCATTTTTAGAGGCAGTCTTAGCAAGGTTTGGCAGTCCTGTGTGTGTGTGTGTACTGCTTATCCAGTCAGATACCATGTACTTTGTTAATTGTTGAGGCATGGGCTGTTCTTTTGCCCAAAGGCCAATTGTGCCAAGACGAAAAACTTTGAGTGGAGCGTCTTTGGTGTTCAACATTCTCTCGTGAACAGATTGGTGCTGTCAGGAGCAATCGTGTCTCATGTCAACAGAACCCTAATTTATTTAAATGCCATATTCTACAGATCCTTGAAGTGGTTGAAAATTACCTATCTAGGCAGAATACAATCTCTATGTATCTAAAGAACCTAATTAATCTGACTATATGTGTAACAAACATTAACAACTATTGGCCTATAATATTTAATACCTGTATAACTTAAAGACTAAGACTTCATGTCAGAATATTATATAATCTGTAAACAAATGTGCAGCAAATGAGGACAATGATCTCAAAATGTAAACAGTGTATAAGTATCTTGATCAGAGGCAAGAATAATATATAATGCAATACAAAAATATATCCTAAAAGTTGTATAAATATATAAAATATCCTAAACAGAGGTAGAAACATGCATGTATACAATCTGACAGAATAACTTTGCATAGGTGTACAAATATTGTAAACAGAAATAACAAATATGATTTGAACTTATATCAATATACAAAAAACTATACCAATATAAATTATCCATAAATATCAGCTCACAAGTATTTACTCTATTACCCGCTCTTATGATCCCCCCTTTTCCACCCCAACCTTCTACCTGATACAAGCAATAATCAACAACCCCTAAATAAGTTTTCCCCACCCTGAGGGCAAACTTTTTTTTTAAAGAGGGGATGCCATCCTCTAGAATTGCTCTAATAACACCGCCAAAGCAACTGTGTTTTGCTTTGTGGTCCATTTTCTAGGACCACTGAGATTAACTGAATCCAGTCTTGTGGCATTGCTTTGTTGCTTGAAACCTTTTTTTTGACCATTTTTTTTAAACGAAGGATGAATGTATTTTATAAGCTATAACTGCTTGTTTAATTTTTTTAGATCAGTCATACATATGGGCTCCCATGTATATTCTTTGACTAACTTAGGGTATTTGGTGCCAGATGCTCTTTCTGATGATATCACCGAACCGGAGTTTATACATACTGATGATGCTAATTTTGTCTTTGTACCTTTTTTTTCCTGGTCATCAAATTTGATAAATTTCTCAATCTTTTTAAATCTTTTTACCACTGCCTTTTGTAACGTCTGGATCTCCCAGAGGATTCTAAGGTGTGAAGTCTGTCCAGTAAAAGTAAGGTCTCATTTTTGGTCATAATTTTTATAGCATGCATATTACCTTCCTGGAGAAACATTCTATCAGTCAATCTATCCTAACCCTTCAACAGAGTCTGATTAATACATTCAACAGTACGAATTCTCTCAGACAATGTCTCAGCACCCTCTGTCATTGACTGGGTTTTATTTGTCAAATTGGCTGTATCCTTCTCTAGAGTGCTGAATTTTCCTTTTAGTTGATCATTATCAGTTTATAAAGATGGTATCATTTCTAAAAGTGCGTCATTTGACTGGATTTTTTTTTGTCAAATTTGTTGTATCCTGCTCCAGACTGTTGAATTTCCCTTTTAGTTGATCATTATCAGTCGGTAAAGACTATCATTTCTAAAAGTGCCTCAATCTTGGCCCTACTATCAAACTATGTTTTTAAGGAAAAAATATGAAGGACAAAGCTAATCCCAGGAATCAAATAGAGGGATGTAGAAGGGAAATCATGTAAATTGTACATCGTGCATGGTATAAGTAAAAAGGCTACTAGATTCCTGGATGGTTAAATTGTCTGTCATCTTGTCCTTTTAAATTATAAAAGCCTGGAGTAGGTGCAGTAACCGTTACCTGCCAGTAAGTGTTGTGGCACACTTGTAGTTGCATGGCCATTTTCAATCTGAATTTTAGCATTAAACGCTGAAAGATATGCTCAGATTAAAAACAGTTATCTAGTGTAGTGATGGTGGTAAACTTTCATCCCTTTGGAACCAGAGCCCCAAATAAACCCTTCCTTCTACAAGCTGCCTTTTATCAGAGAAACAGAAAATTCACTAATACAATGATTAATTGGGGGAGGGCCTAGCCCATTGTGGACAGTAGAACTCCTGGGAAGGTAGCCCTAGGTTGTGTAAGAACCATGGAAATCAAGTCAGTAAACAACTTTGCTCTGTGGTTGCTGTTTCAGTTCCTGACCCCAGGTTCAGGCCTTGAGTTCCTATTTTGGCTTCCCTCAATGATGAATGGTGACATGTAAGAAAAATAAACCTGTTCTTTCCCATGCTGGTGTTGGTTGGTCTTTTATCACAGCAACAAGAAGCAATCTAGGACAAATGTGAAGTGTTGTGGCTGAAAGATTGCATCTTATATGTTCTGATGATATACAAGCTCAGACATTATCCCTCCCCAGCTCCATGCTGCCCAGTCACCTTACCCCAGCCCCAATATCTTCTTTCTAAAAATGTGGTAATACTTTCTGAGAACTTTTTCAGGATGATGTCACCTTGATTTCAGTATTCCCTGTGGAAGTCATTCTACACATGTAGCTCTTTTCCTCTTATGCCTTCCCCATGAATTTTAATCTAGCTTTGAAGATCCTCTGGCAATACCACAAGGACAAACTGGCCAGTTGAATGACAGACACTTTCCAAGGCCTCCCTCTGTTTCACCATTCTACTCTGGAGACAACCGAGACTATACACAGAAGTAATGCCTTGGGGGAGCATGAAGAATGTCCTATGTGAATCAACAGCTTCATTGGGGGAGCATGAGGAACCTCCTACATGAATCAAGAGCTTCATTGGAAGTAGAAGCCTGTGTGTCTCTGGGGATCAGGAGACAGTCTGAAGACCTTTCTCTAAACCTCTCCTTCCATGTCATTGCAGAGGGAGGATGGTTGTGTGGCTTGGCGAGACACTAAAACAACAGTCAGGTGTGGTCCTAAAGAAAATCACGAGCAGATGATGGCACACAGTGTACAAGCCCAGGAGCCAGCAAGCACAACCCTTATCTAGGTGATAAGGTCTGTAAGTACACCCTGGGAATCAGGGACTAACTTCGGAAGGCTTATTCTTATCATAAAGGAATCTTCCAGGAATGACTTTGTCCTTCCAGTACACAACATTTTTATTGGCATCTGAGACAGATTTAGAAGAGATATGTCTTACAGAGTATTAATGAGTCATATCGCATAGCCATGTGTGGGTACATTTTCTTAACTGAACCCCTATACTAGACATTGGAAAGTAATTGACATTCCAGCACAGACAGAGTCACATTCTACTCCTCCCAAGTCATCAGCACAAGGCTTAAATGTGACTTTTCAAAGTCACTGGGCTTCTAATGATAACTGCTCAGTGTGGCCTCTCAGGCTACCCCACTAAGATTTTGCCACCTTATCAACAGGCCCTACCAATAGTCCTTGATTTATTGTTCATCTTCATATTGTGTCATGGAATGAAAGTGATAAATATTGGATTTACTACCTTTGGTCCAATAGTGCTTCTGTAATGTTACTTGCATGCTCCAATTGCTTTGTGAATATCAGCCAACCAATCCTGAGCCACTGTAAAGAAAGACATGGTATGTGTCTCTCCATACGGAAGAGGAAATTGAAGTACGGAGAGGTTAAGTACCATGTCCAAAGTCATGCAGTTCATGGGTGGCAGAGTTAGGAGACTTCTTGAGTCCTTAATTCCAAGTTTTGTTCTGCCAGTGCAATATGAATTACATGGGGATCGGGGGTTGCCAATCTTATTAGAGCCTAGAGTAAGCCTTATACATCATAATGCCCAATAACTATCTGTTCAGTGGTTGAATGGTTGATGGTTTATTCTATTAAATTCCTTTAAATCCCTCCATCATAGAGTCATACACAGACAGCCACTTCTTACTAAGTAAGTCTCTGGATAACACAAAGGAAGTGGAAAGGAGTGGGTCTAAAATGTCTGGGGGTCAGATTCTGACATGCCAGGCACACATGGTGCTACCAGAGTTATATGACCAGAGTTATATGACCTTAGTAATTCAGTTCTTTACTGAACGCTTGTTGCCTTGTCTTTAAAATGAAAATGAGTCTTCTTGCTGGATTGTGTATTGTGGTAGAGTCAACATATAGGCAAAGGGAAAAGACCTGTCAGGTCCTCAGGAGTCCAAGCATCCCCTGGCCCACCCTCCACATTAAGGAGGATGGAGAAAGAGGCATGAAACCCCTCTCTCTTGCTGAGCAAGCTCTATTTGTTCAGAACAACTGTTAGGGTCAGGGTAGGGGGAAGAAAAGAGAATCCAGAGACGGAAAACTTCACTTTTCCCTTCTACTTCAATTAAGACTGGAATGACTTCAGTGAAATTGAGGCTGTATTTCTTTTGATCCATGGTTAAAGCCATATTGACGTCACTTTCTTTCTCTTCTGCTACCTTATTCAATTTGGTTGTCTATAACATAAAACATTGGCTCTTCAGAAGTGGTTTTCACCATGTTATTGAGAAGGCAGGGGGATGTCAATCTGTCTTCCACCAGAAAACAACGTCTGCTTTAAATTAGGGAAAGCAAAGTTGCACATCTGACATTTGATTTCCACGTGGCTCCAAATTTGTAGGCTTGGTTCATGAAACTCTAAATATTTGTCTTAGCTTGAAGACCATTTTCTTCAAGTCTTAGTCAGAAATTCTGCCGCGAAACTCACAAAGAGCCTGAGATTCAAAACAAACTGTACTAAGGTCTTGTGTTTGGTGAGGTCCTTGATATCAAATGGCACTGGAAGTTCCAGCAGATTCTTTCTGCAGAGGGAGGTCAAGGTCCAGGGACCTCTGTACATGCTCTCTCTGTACATGGTCTGCACCTTCTGGTCCTCATCCATAAACATCACACAACAACTGTGTTGGATTATTCTAGGCCATTGAGTCAGATCTTGGCCTTTGCAATACTGTTCCCTTCTTGGAAGACTTTTTCTTTTCCTCCTCAAATCCACTTACTGGTCAAGACTTAGTGTGAACCCGCATTCATCCGAGGCAAAACTCCTGAGTGCCTGTTTTCTTTCTTACCATTTATGCCCTTTCTTGGGATTTTCTACACATCATAGGTTTCATTTGTGTGCTGGAAGTACTGAGGTATTTTATCTATCTGTCTGTCTATCTTTGTGTATACGCATGTACATGTTTGTGCATGTGTAGGTACACATGTTTATCTGTATATGAAGACGTGAGAACAACTTCTGGTAACATTCCTCAGCACTATCAATCTATTTTGAGATACAGTCTCATACTGACCTGAGACTGACCAGCAAGACTAGGTTGGCTGCCCAGAGAGTCCCCTGGATCCCTCTGTGTCTGACTCTTTAGAAGTGAAATCACACACACACACACACACACACACGGTTTTTGAAAAATGTAGATTCTGGGAATTGAACTTCAGTCCTCAGGCTTTTGAGAGTAGCACATTATCACCTGAGTTATTTCCCATCCCCCTGTGTTACTTATTTAATTTATTTGGAAGTTCACATAGAGCCTGGTCAGTACAAAAACACCCTGAATGATGGATCTAAAGAGAAGTACTGATATTTATATTTTAGGCTCTGATGAGTAGGAAATGGAGTCTTCACTAGCAAGAACATGAGCAGGGGACAGGTTGAGCCTTCTGAGACCCTGAGCTGGTTTGGCCCAACCTGAGATAATTACACATGAAGGCATGGATGTAGAGCTCAACCCTGGGGATACACACACTGCTGATAGACTGAGGTCTCCTGGCTCTCCATCCAGACTCCCTCTGTCAATGCCTTCATTGTCGTAGGAAGAAGAGAGTGAGAACAGCCATCCAGGTGTAAGAGACTGGGATCTGGACACATGTCGCTGGAGCGAGGCCGTTGACTTGGCATCAGACTCCAGTCGGTCGAAGGATGTTAACATCAAGTAAAGCACAAACAATGAAAGGGAGGTACTCTGGGAATTTCTTGACAGTCTCAATGACCTGGATCAGCATAGGATCCAGGAAAAGTGCTGTGGAACTATCTTCAATCAAGGGATAATAACTCTTCACAATTGGGTAGACATTCGGAAGGGTGGTTATTTCAAAACTCTCTAGGAGCAGGGAGGAGGAAGTGGTTTGAATTTCCTCTGAGTATGAAGATGCTCATTTAAATAGAATTCAGGAGAATTAAGTGGAAGGGGAAGCACCCCAGCCCTGCACTTGGACCTTGAGGTCAGCGTCTTGCAAAGAGGAAGGGATCACAAGCGGCCTCTCAGGAAATTAGGAGAGAATTTTTACCAATGGCTCAGATCCAGGGCAGAAACAGGACATTTTGACCCTTGGCCCTTATGTGTCAACAGTGGCCTCATTTCAGTTAGTTATTCCCTTGTTCTCTCAAATATTCCCTCCGAGGGTGGCCAAGGCTCTCAGGGTAGCATCAGATACACCCCACCCATGTTATCACACATGGTACCTAAAGACATCTGGAACTTCCCGTGCTTGAAACCTTGGGCCAAGGGAGCCTGTGAGCCTCTTGCCAGTGAGCTAACAACTTCTAGGTCCATCTCTGCCCCTGCTTTGCACGGTTCAGTTGAGGCCCTGGAGGATGGGGCTGGTTTAATTGATTGATCTTCCTCTTTAGAGTCTGAATGTAATTGCTCCTCATAATCTCATAGAGAGTGACATTAATAGGAGGTGTGGCTTTGTTGGGGTGGGCACGCCTTGTTGGAGGATAAGTGTGCCTCTGCGGAAGTGGGCTTTGAGGTTTCCTGGGCTCAGGATGTCGCCTAGAGTGTCAGTCAACTTCCTGTTGTCTACAAGATTTAGGACTCTCAGCTACTCCTCCAGCACTGTGTTGCCTGCATGCCACCATGCACCTAGCCATGATGATAAAGGACTGAGCCAATGAAACTGTAAGCAAGCGCCCTCAGTTAAGTGTGTTCCCTATAAGAATTGCCTTGGTTGTGGAGTCCCCTCACAGCAGTAGAAACCCTAATCAAGACAGGTACCAAGAGAATGCTCAGGAAATATGCACGCTCTCCATGCCAGGACCCTTGCACACATTAGTGTGTATAACCAGCGAGGTAGGCTTTATCACCCCTTTGTGTGAGGCAGGGAAACTGAGACTCAGAAGGGATATATTGTTTGTTGGTGTTCTAAAAATAAATTTGTCTCCTGAGTGTGGAGCAGTCAGGGTGTTTTTACGACACTTTGGTGCAAAGTAACACATTTATTTGGGTTTCCAAATCAGACTTCTCCAGTTTGAGCAAAAGTCTCCTTTTAGTTATAAAGGGTAGGGTGGCCCCAGAACCTGGGGGCTCTTAAGAAATAAAGTTTAGATAAGGGTCTGTCTTTGGTTTCAGAGCTAACATGTCTCAGGTCCAAAGGTGCTATAAAAAGCTTGACCTTTAGGAAACCTCACTACACAAGTCCCTTCTGAGGAAGACACCAGCAAAATGTCCACACAGCCATGTCAAATAGCAGTATAACCCCAATGAGTGTAGGTTCTGTTGAGGTCCACCCCCATGTGTGATCTTATTTAGTTAGCTGCCATGGCAGAGGGAATGGTGTGTGTGTGTGAAGATTTATTTTCTTGTTATGTGTTTGGGTATTTGTCTGAACGTAAGTTTGTATGCACCAAGTGAGTGCATGAGGCCAGAAGAATACACCGGATTTCCTGAAATTGGGAAAGTAGACAGTTTTTTAGCTGCCATGTGGGTGCTGAGAATTGAACCTGGATCCTCTGGAAGAACACTTCATGCTCTTAACCTTTGAGTCATCTCTCCAGTCCTGTCCTGTAGGGTTTGCATTAAAGGAAGCTCTGCCAATTGCACGTGCATTAGCCCATCTGCTCCCAACCCTGCATGTCTTCCTGCTGGACTTCATTCAAAGGCAGCAGTCTTCCTCCGCAGGCCACAGGCATACTTCCTGGCAGTTCAACCCTGACTTTTCCTAGGAAGCTTGCTTTGCTAGGTCCTGCCTTCCGAGACTGTGGTGCTGAATGGGAGAGGAATGAAGATCCCCACTGTCGGAGACAGCTACCACCATGGTTTGTTTTACATTTTGCAGGATGGCTACTGCTGGGTCCCTTTTTGACTTGAGTTTCAGCCCCGATTCCCTCTCCCCGCCCCGGAATCATCAATCCTTCTTTTAGGGAAGTAGAAAGAGGATGTGGAAGGGCTGTTTAGCTCTTCATAAGAACATGAGTGGCCTCCCTTCTCTTGGGGACATGGAAATGGCACTCACATCCCAGCCCACAGCCTAGACAATGAAACCAACCCACAGACTCCACTTCCCAGTGCAGCAGCACAGGGTCCCTTCAAGAGCACAATCCATTCTGTGCTGAGTGGCTGGTGCTGGGATTATGGCTTTACTCCTGGCTTCAGCTGAGGACAGAGGGGCTCACAAGTAGGGTGGAGCTGGATGCAGCTCTGCCCTTGGCCTGAGGCCATCTAACAGATTCCCGCGTAACAGTAAAGTGGGGTTGACTAGTCTTGAGAGAGGCAGTTCTTGACCTAAGCATTTCTTCTGGTAACAGAGGTGGATGGAAAAGTCACAATTGAAAGGGTTTCCAGAGAACCAGACCCTGTGTGCCTCAGGCAGAGGTTAAGGCAGCTGGGGAACAACATGCATGCGGCTTGTGCTTGCTTTCATTCTCATAGATGAAACCTAACGTTCCCTGGAGCAAGAGTACACTGATCCTTCCTGGAGCTGAGTAAACAGGACTTTTGGAACCTGTGGCAGCTGTTTCTGACACACAGGCCAGAGGCTGGTGGCTGGCATTGGGAGACAGGACAGCAGGGAAGTGGCCAAGATTAGTACTCGCCCTGACCTCTGAACTTGAGTCTAGGAGGAAACACCTCTGCCAGGACAACCTGTCTTGGACACCGGGAAACTGTATCTCAGCTCAGAAAACATGCATAGCCTTTACCCCAGTAATTCCATCTCTAAGAAAACAATGAGAAGAAACAATTGCTAATGTGTCTCATGACGTGTGCTCAAGGATGGCCAGTGTAACACTGATAGTAAGAAAACACGGAAACAGTATCAATATCTACCAGTGGAACAAGTGAGGATACTTACAATATCTACCAGAAAAGTACGAACAATCATTAAATTAAAAGCCATTAACAATCATATGGTGAAGACTATCTATAAAAATGATACTATGTCAAGCAGAAAAAGGCTACACAATAGTAGGAACTCTCTGATCCCAATTAAGTAAGTATATATTATGATGACGTTTATTGGACACTTACTGTGTATCAAGCATAGCTCTAAGCGTGTAAAATATAATAACACCTTTACTCGTGTGTCAAGCATACGAGCAAGGTATTTTTACTGCCTCTGTTTTCTCCCAGGGAGTTGAGGTCTGTGCAGTCCTGTAAGCTCGCATAGTGATGAGTGGCAGAACCAGTGTGTGCACAAGGCTGTGTAGCCACATGGCCACTTATAAAGCACCGAGCTGGCCATTCTCCCTCTCCGTATGAGCACCCATGTTTGTGTAGTTTTTTTTTTTCTCTCTTTCTAGAGGAGCTACATCCAAATGTTAGCTGGGCTCTAAGTAATCCCCTTCCAGGACAAATTCTGGATTGTGGAGGAAGGGAGCATCTTGGTTGCAGAGACCGCATCATGTGCTCCCAAGCTCCTTCCTGCCCATCCAGAGGCAGCAGCGCCCAAATCCTCTCAGCTATGACTCGGTGCCAATGCCCTGCAGTCCTGCTCTGTGTCCTGAGGATCCTGCAGTGAACAGACTGAGGGACACAACGCCAATACTTGGCTAAGGCTTCCACCCTAGTGGGGGAGGCAGGGTGGGAACCAGCAACAAAGAGCCAAGAAAAATAGCATCTGGAGTTCAGGGTTGGGCAGAAGAGTGCAATTGGAATGGTACCATGGGGTGGGGCCATGTGCTTCCGAAGGCGACCTTTGAGAAGAGGACTTTAAGGCTGGAAATGAAAACGTTGAGAGAGCATGAGAGGCCGGTAAAATGTTTTAATGTTCTGGAAATCTAATGAATGATACATTTAATTTTTATGTGTGGAAGCTTTGTGACATTTCTATAAGTTAAGATTATTTTAGAATAAGATGTTGAAACACCCCGAGACCTTGGAGACATGGCTCAGTGGTTTAGAGCAGTGGCTGCTTTTGCACAGGGTATGGGTACAGTTCCCAACACCCACGCGGCAGCTCACAACATCTGTAACTATGGTTCCAAGAAATTCCAGAACTTCCTCTGGTTTTCACAGAGCGCAAGACTCACATATGTGTACATACATACATGTAACCAAACAAGCATACCTATTTTTTAAAATATCTTAAGAAATACTCAAATGAACATATTTTAAATACAAATGATCATCGTGTACCTAAACAGCCAGAGCTAGGAGAGTGTGTGGTAGATGAGGGGAAATCTAAATGGATGAGGCTGGGTCCTCGATGGAAGTAGAGTGAGGCTGAGGTTTGGGCCTGTTCTCGGTGGGTCTTTAGCTCCCAGAGGAAGTTAGCACTGAATGGACGCTTCCTTCTCACTGATTAAAAAGCCAAGTGTGAAAGATGACTGTGCAAGGCACACGTGAAAGCAGGCAGTTGGGTTCCAGCCAAAGTCAGGTATTCTGAGTCCACCATGCTGGAAGTGATAACCAGTATGCTTCCTGCTGCTCTGGAGAGTGGCCTTTTGGAACAGGTGTGTGTGTGTGGGGGGGAGAAGATGGGGTAGTGAGTGGTGGCGGGGGATGGGGAGGGGTGTGAGGCTTGTGAAAAGCCAGTTTCAAAAGCTTGTGAGAACTCAGCTAGGACGATGATTTTTCTTCAAAACTGCCAAAGATCCGCTATGACCTGTGAGCCAATTTAACCCCCTATAGAGCAGTGTTATGGACGGTGACCTAACTTCTCTTGGTGCCTGGCTACTGCTGATTTTTTTTTTCATAATTATTGAGACTGTGTAGGTAAACCACTCACTTGACTTATAAGTAGTCATGGGAACAACATCCTAGAGAAACAAGCAAGAAAAGAAAGACATTGAACTCCGTACTCGATGTCTAGAGTCTGCACTGCTGTAGAGAAATACCACCATGGCAACTGGGGGGAGGAAGGATTTATTTCAAGTTCATGGTTTCACATCACAGTCTGTTGTCCAGGAAGTCAGGACAGGAATATAATGAAAGAAACTGAAACAGAAACCATGAAGGCGAGCTGCTTACTCGTTTGCTCTTCAGGCCTACTCAACCTCTTTCTTAGCGTTCCCAGGACCAGGCCAGGGTGGTACCACCCACAGTGAGCTGGGCCCTACCACGTCAATCATTAATCAACAAAATGCCCTATGATCTTCCCAATATGGTGAAGACATTTTCTCAACTGAGATTCCCTCTTCCCAAATGACTCTAGCTTGTGTCACGTTAACATAAAATTAACCAGGACGTGGGGTTGGGGCAGTGCTCAGTGATTTCAAGGAGTGGCAAAGGTTTTCAATGTAACTTTGGTGACTTGCTCAATGTCTGCCAATTTGGAGACCATTTAAAAATTACAAGAAAAACAACAACAATAACAAGAAAACCCTTTTAGAAGCATGAAGGCACTTAGAGAAAGGGGCTTTAAGATACCAGTTAGCAAGCACTTGCCCTTGCTTAGGCCTTGTTGCCCAACAGCCTCTGAAGGTGGCCTTACTAACCTAGTTTTAAGGAAGAGGAGACTAGGGCCTAATTCAGTCACCAACAAGGTCCTGTGCCAGCTATGATCCCTCAGAGTCTAATGCCAAAACTCAGACTCGTTGTGGTGCACCCCCGAGTCAAGTTGGCCCTCACTGCTCCCTAAGTTAAAGGCTAACTAGAAACAGGGGCCTTGGAATCCATCGTGCTTGCCAGGCCTTGGCACCCTGAATCAATGATCTTCATGATTTCATTGGGATGGTATTCAGGCTAGATTTGGGTTGGCACAGAGCAGATGTTAAATGGTACCCACGGACCCTCTGAAGCCTTTGCTCACATTGAAGATGTTTATAGAAACAGGAAGCATGACTTCTGCATGAATGTACTGGTCTTTTCTATGTCAACATCATTATAAATAAATGTATCCAGGATCCCTGGCTGCACTGGTTTTCATAGATACCCAGCAAGCCTGTGAACTTGTCATTCTTACTACAGAGCAGAAAAGAGGCTCTCTCTCTGCCCAGAGCTTAGCCTGACTAGAGTCTCTCTTGACTGAGGCCATCAAAGCATACCTTACCCCCCTCTCCCCTGCCCCATACTTGCTCCTAGGGGTGTCTTTTGGAGCCTTTCTCTCTGTGTAGCTTGCACTGAAATCTCTTGTTTTAGAATGCGCTCTTTAACAACGGTACATACCCAAGGCTCATGTATGTGAAACAGCTTCTTTAAGGGTCCCAGTATCCCATTTGCCAGGTGGAGAAAATAGTATGAAAGAGGAAGGACCCAGCGTTTGATTTTCACAGAACTCGGCATGGGCTCTGCTTTGCTGGTTGAGGAATGAAATAATGCTTGAAGATTTTCATGGTGGCGCTCACCTGTTTCCATGAGAAATCTGCCAGAGGGCGTCTAGCATGATTGCATAGGCTTCACAATAAATAGAATTCATGAAGGCACAATTGCAGAGGCATGGACAGGCTTAGGGACCAACACGCAGAGACTTGCAAAAGTGGGAAGCGGTTACCACCCTCTATGGGCTGAGTCTGTGTCCCTTTCCAGAACTCAGTGTTAAAGACTCAACTTCCAGTGTCTTACATTGTTACTATATTTGGACACCACGTCACAGGGTGATGACAGGGTTAAAATGATGTTGTGAGTGTATATCTAATCCACTATGCAGAGGTCTGAATACTGACAAGCACACTCCCTGCCCCCCCCCCCAACGCACTCTTTATATAAAGACATTGTGAAGGCCCTCAGAAGATAAGAAAGACCTCAAAAGAAGCCTTCATTTTAAACCTCTAGCTCCCAGGGCAATGAGAAACGTGTTTACTATTTAAGTTACCCCATCTGCCTTAGCAATCTACTGTCCCACTTCTAAGCTTGACAATAAGGGGGAAGAATAAACCGCTTATATTTCCCTCTCAGAAGCTGATCTATAAGGACCTTCCATTGCAAGCCAGGGAAGGCAAAGGTCTTTAAAGGGATTAGGTCTCTCATTAAGAGGCCAGGACAAGGATTAATGCATCACTCGGTCAACAAATTTCAGTGAGATACCCACAGTCTTTGGAAACTATTCTGAGTACGGTGGTATAAAGATAAATAAGACAGAGTCCCTTGTCCTCAAGAGACTCACACTATAGAGAAGGCATCTGTATACTGACACGTATGTACTGTTACAGCAGAGAAGAAAGGTTGCCCACTTGGTCACAGTCTGCTGACCCTTGAGGACTGTATGAGGTTTTGTGCAGGAATAGAGGAAGTGAAATGGGGCTGAGGGGGATGAAGAGACCATACGTACAGAAAGGCTAGGATTTGTTTAGAAGGAGAGTCTGGGAGATAGGTACCCACATGGTCAGACTTGCTTCTCAGCTGCAGTGTCTCAGCAGTGTTGTCTATGTTATGGGCATTGATTTCTTCCTGTAGCCCCTGGTATGATGACAATGGTTTTTTATGACTCGGTTCTTATGCTAGAACTTTTCCCTTTTGGGACTTTGCGTAAGTCATTCACCTTTCTGAGTCTGTTTTTTCAGAGGTCACTTGATCCTCAAACATCAGATACCTTTCCTATCCAGACCCCAGAGCTGAGAGACTGTGAGGGGCAGCTTCTATCCTGAGTCCCTCAGTGCACTGGGAAAGTCTCCCAGGGCTGTCCCCAGGGTGCTCTGGGAGCACAGCTTCACTTACTCTCTTCCCATTTCAGGGATGTAGAAGGTGCTTGGAGTGAGAGAAGAGGAAACACTTGTGAGCTGTTGCTATTATTGGGTAGTGGTTGCAGCTACTGACATGTTAGGTAAAGGTTCTTTTATTCCATTACTCTGGTATATTTTTTCTTGAAAAGGAAAGATAAGAGGGATACATCTACAGAGGTGATTGTTCACTGGGAACAGCTATCAAATATGCATTATGCTAACTTACTTTGGGGAATCACAAAGAAATTGAAAACAGGTTTTTGCCTTTGAAAAGTCTCTTATTACTTTTTTTCTTTTTGAGATGATAATATAATTTCAATATTTCTCACTTTCTTTTTCTCTCTCCAAGTCTTTCCATACACCCCTCCTTGCTCTCTTTCAAATTCATAGTCTCTTTTTACATTAATTGTTGTTGCATGTATATGTGTGTATGTATATATATGCACATGTACATACACACACACACACACACACACACACATATATATATATATATATACACACTGTTTGATCTGTTTAATGTTACTTATATATGTTTTCAGGGAAGAGCATTTGGTATTAAATAACCAATTGATGAGTTCTTCCCTGAAGAAGACTGTTTTTCTCACTCTCAGCATTCCTTAGCTGCCTATAGTTTTTTGTGTAGGGTTTAGGTTTCTTATGCTTTTCTCTGTCTAATTTGACATGGCCACTGGTGTTGTCCTTGTTAACCTCATGTTAAAGCAGCCACGTTGGTGAGACTTTGGGGGGTAGCTTCTGACATTAGAAGGAGATAGAATCTTACAGCTAAATTCCTGATCCTACGGCTCTTCCTGTCTTTGTACCCACTCTTCCACAATGTTCCCTGAGTCTTAGATGTGGTAGGGTTTTGTAGATGTATCTATAGGGACTGGTCTCCACAACTCTGCATTTTGATTGGTTTTGATTTTCTATACTGGTCTCTGTTTGTTGCAAAGAGAAGTTTCATGATGAATGGTGAAGACAACAGTTATGCTGGTTTAGCAAGGTTGTGGTTGTAGGTTTCCTAATATTCATGACTTTACTAGTACTGTGTGGTTAAATAGGTTTCTGGTACTAAGGATGGTTTCCTTTTATTTGAGCATGTCTTAAGCCCAAGTAGGAAACTTTTGGTTACCTCCAAGTTATGAATGCCACTACTGCACCCTTAGTTTATTGTGCCATGCTAATCATTGATGTGGTTGACTGTTGGTTGCCTCCCTCCTTTGGAAGATTGCATGATGCTTTCTGGTCAATTCCAGATCAGGAGCCTCTGGGCCTTGCCTATGAAATGCCTGGTGTCTTCAGCAATAAAATCTCTCATCTTCCACCTCTGGGAAGACAACCAAGGGTAAGAACAATAGACTGTGTGTTTGGGGGAGTTTCTTGGACATCTCTAACCAATAACTCAAAAGAGGGCTTCTCATGCCTGGTATTTGAGTTTTTGTTAGGTGGTCTTCAGTTCATTGAGAGAGCATTATTACCCCAGATGTGAAAAGATAAGTAAAACTATGTGTATTTATATACAGAATTGTATGTGTTGTAATTTCAAAAGATAAATAGTTAATAGTATGATTCCTTATGACTTCTTCAGACATTTTTATTCTTATTTTACCCTCATCCCTCTTTCTGTATTAACATCTCTCCCCATTGTTAAAGAACCTCTCTTTCCATTTCCCTGACCAGATCTCTTGTATCCTACCATCTTCCTCTCTATGGCTTTCCAACACCCCTAGGCTGTCAGTGGTCCCAGTTTACTCTCCTGGTTTACATAGTCACTACAGGCTATGTACTTGTTTCTGAAGATTTAGAGCTAAAAGCCTCTAGTGAGCGAGAACAAGAGACAGGTGTCTTTCTGGCTCTGGGTTCTGACACTCAATATGATCAACCCATTTACCTGTAAAGTTCATGATACCACATTTTCGTTATCCATTCACTGGTTGAAGGACAGTTAGGTTGTTTCCATTTCCTAGCTAATGTGACTAGAGCAGTAGTAAACATGGCCGAGCAAATATCTCTGGATATTTGTGAATCTTTGGGCATATGCCAGGGAGTGGCACAGAGGGAGCATATGGTAGATTTGTCTTAGCTTTTTGAGAATGCTCCACACTCCTTTCCATAGCGACTGCCCCATTTTACCATCCCAGCAACAGCGAGGGAGAGCTTCTCCTTTCGTACATCCCTTCCAGCATTTTTTGTCAGTTTATTTGTGTTGGCCTTTACCATTCTGACTGCTGTAAGATGAAATCTTCACGTTGTTTTCCATCTTCCTAGTTGCTAGGGATGATGAAGAGTTTTTGAGCTATTTTTTAGCCACATTTTTCTTTTATTTTAAGAACTGTTTTCAGGTCTCAGGCCCATTTTTCATGTGCCTTTTGCTTTTCTGACTTTTTTTCTTAAAAGTTATTTGCATATTCTGGATATTTCTCTTCTGTCAGATATCTAGCAGGTACATATTCTCTCTCATTCTGTGGGTGTCCTCTTCATCTGGTTGATTTTTTTTCCTTTGGCTGTGTAGAAGCTTTGTCGCTTTATAATGTTCAACTTGTCAATTGTTGGAAATTCCTATTCAGAAAGTCTCTTCCTAAACCCATATTCTGTAAGGTTATATACCTGTAAGATTATGTGTATGGTTTTTGTTTGTTTATTTGTTTTTGTTTTCCTAGTAATTTCAGTGGTTCAGGTTTCATGTTTAGGTCTTTGATCCATTTGGAGTTAGTTTTTGTCCAAGATGACAGACACGGTCTAATTTCCTTCTTCTGCTTCTGAACATCCCATTTTCCCATCATTTGTTGAAGATACTTTCTCTTCCTCAGCTTATGCTTTTGGTATCTATCTTTGCCAACTATGAAGGGACTGAAGGTGTGTTTACTTATACTTTGGTATTTGATTTCTTTTCTTGGTTTATATATCTGTTTTTTACGTGGGTAGCAAATTACCTCTGTAGTATATCTTAAGGTCTATACTGGCAATCTCTCCAACATCAGTTGTTTTTGCCATTTAGGAACTTTTGAAGTTTCATGTGAATTTTAGGATAGTTTTACTGCTTCTGTGGTGGTGAAAGGGAGTTTTGATTGGATTTGTAATGAGTTAGTAAACAGATTTTGGTAAAATAATCATTCTCACCATGTTAATTCTACCAACCCATGAGCATTAGATGTCTTTCAATTTTCTAGTGTCTTGATCTTTTCCTTCAGAAGTTTAAAGTTTTCGATTGTAGAAGTTCTTTACTTCTATCATTAGGTTTATTCCAGATTTTTTTCTTTGAGACTCTTGTGAGTGGGAATGTGTAAGTGGGTTCCTTCTCTGCATGTTTGTTGGTGTATAGAAAAGCTATGGATTTGTGCAAATTGATTCTGTACCTTTCCATGTTGCTGAATTTATCTTTTCTAGAAGTTTTCTGGTAGAATTATTTTGGCTCTCTAATGTGTTATATTCTGACACTTGCTAACAGGGATGATTTGAGGTTTTCTTTTCCTGTTTATAGCCCCTTAATTTCTTTCTCTTTCCTTTTGTTTCAGATAGTGGGCATTCCTGTCTTTTCCTGACTTCAGTGGAATTGCTTCAAACTTTTTTTTCTATTTAAAATAAAGTTGACTAATGGTTTTGTATAAACAGCTTTTATTATGTTGAGATATATTCCCTCTTTCCCTACATTTCCCTAGGACTTTTATCAAGAAGTCATGTTGAATTTTGTCAAAGATTTTTTTTCTTCAGCTATTGACATGATCTGATATTAACTCTATTTATGTTGGCTTATTGCATTTAATGATTTGTGTATATTGAACTACCCATGTAGTTCATGGATAAAGACAACTTTTTCATCATGCATAATCTTTCTGATGTATGTTTGTCTTCTGTTTGAAGTATTTTATTTAGCATTTTTAAGCCTAAATTCATTGGGAATATTGGCCTCTAGTTTTCTTTTCTCCTTCCTTTTTTCCTTCCTTCTTTCTTTTTTGTTGTGTCTTTACCTGGTTTTGGTGTTAGAGTGATACTGGTTTCATAGGAAGAGTTTGGGAGCATGCCTTCTATTCCACTTTGCTGGAATGGTTTAGGAAAAAATATTGACTGTAAATCATTGAAAATCTGGTATACTTCTGTTACGAATTCATCTGGCGCAGGGCATATTTTTAGGCTGGAAGGATTTTTATTACTATTTTAATCTCCTCATTTGTTATGAATCTATTTATGTTGTTGACTTATTCTGGGTTTAATTTTGGTGGTTTAGCTGAATTTAGAAACTCATCCATTTCTTTTAGGCTTTCCAGCTTAATAGAGTACAGGCTTTTAAAATATTCCATTAAAATATTCTGAATTTTTTTAAAGAGTCTGTTGTAATGTTTCTCTGTTCATTTCTAATTCTGTTAATTTGGTTCTTCTATTTCTTATGATTAGTTGGGTCAAGAATTTGGCAGTATTGTTTAATCTTATCAAAGTGTCAGGTCTTATAGTCATGGATTCTTTGTATTATTTTTTTGTTTCTATTTCATTGATATCTGTTGTTTTTATTATTTATTTCCATTGGTTGGGTTTGGATTTGGTTTGTTCTTGGTTTTTGTTGTTGTTTTTTTTTGTTTGTTTTGTTTTGTTTTTTGGCTCTTTGACTTGTATCATTCAGCCATTTGTTTGTGTTCTTTCTATTTCTTTTAGAAACTTATAGCACTTAGCGCTCTAAGTTTCCCTCGTAGAACTTCTTTCAGTGTGTCTTAGAGTTTTAATTGTATTGTGGTTTCATTTTCATTTAGTTTCAGTTTTTTAAATTTCTTTCTTGCTTTCTTCTTTGATCCATTCATTATTGAGTAATGAGTTGCTTGGTTGCTATGACTGAGTATTAACAAGAGATTTTCCCTCTGTCAACTTTAATTGTGTAGCATTGTAATCAGATAGAACATAGGGGGTTATTTCATTGTTTTTGAATTTGTAAAGATTTGTTTTATGTCCCAGGATGTGTTCAATTTTAGAAAAGTTTTTTTTTTTTTTTTTAATGCTAAGTAGAATGTCTGTTCAGAGTTTGGGTGGAATGTTCTATACATAGCCGCTAAGTTCATTTGATTTATGATGTAAATTAATTTTGATGCTTTTCTGTTTACTTTTGTTCAGATGACCTTTCTGTTAGAGAAAGTGAGGGACTGAAACCGTACACAATAAATGGATTGATGCTAATCTGTGTATTAAATTCAAAAGTACTTTTTAAATGAAATTAGGTGTTTCAGAGTTCGGTGCATAAATGTTTAGGATAGTATTGTCTTCTTGGTTAATGTCTCCTTTTGTAAAATGAAGCATGCCTCTTTGTATATTGTGATTAGTTTTAGCATCAAGTCTCTGTTTTGTCAGATATTAAAATAACAACACCTGTTTACTTCCTGGTCCCATTGGACTGCAGTAATTTTGTTCATTCTTTTGCTTCAAGGCAGTGCCTATATGAAACTAAGATGTGTTTCTCCTAAACAGCTAGATTTTGTTTCTTGATCTATTTGGACAGTCTGTGTCTTTTTATTGGAGATTTGAGTCCATTTATATTTACAGTTATTATTAGAATATGTGTGTTGCTATAATCGTTTTGGTGCATTTTAGTGCTGCTGTTTGTGTTCTGAATGGTACTTTGTGTTTTAACAACCATGCCTTTGCACGTCTTCCCACAGTCTCTCTGCTAAGCTCATTTCTCTCTTCAGCCAGAAATAATGCTTCTGGTTTTCTTTTTGGTTTTGTTTTGTTTGTTAGATATAATTTTATATCTCCCTGACACACTGCCCAGTGTCTGTCACACAGAAAACATAATGTACTGCTTGATGATTTTTCTGGAGGAGATCACCATTGTGTTTCTCAACAACATCAATGCCTGCTTTCCTATTTAATTTGGGGTGTGTTGTTCAGGCATCCCTATGAGGATCAATTCTGCAAGACCATCTATCATGTCCTAAAGATAAAAGCCTATTCCAGAGATGCTGCAGTGGCTCTAGCACTCTTAGCAATGTCAGAACCAAAGTTATGATCTTCTACATCCCCTAAAGGAGCAGCTCCTCTCACCCCAGATGGCTGTAGAGAGCATGCGAAAACAGTCAAGTCTTTAAGAGCCATTGGGGAAGATGAGTGGCTTGGAACAGATGCTCCAGCTCTGCCCAGTAAATAATTCAGAGAAAGAACAAATGCAGGGAGAAAGAGGAAGACACCTTTTCTTATTTTTCTTCATATAAAGGAGTTGGCTGAGCCTAACAGAAACATGTGAGAAGAAAGTTAATTTTGGAGCATTTCAATTCATTTAGTGAACTAGGCATTTTGTTTGTGTCTCACCTTAATGTAAATGGAGAGCATATCACCATCTGAGTTTTGTGGGTGAGCTAATTAGCACTCAAAGATCTTAGAACATTTTCCCACGTTCTTACAGGCTCTAAGAGAAATTACATCATATCCAGACCTAAATCCAGGTCTGTGTGACTCCACGTACCTTGATTTTTCTTCCTTGATTGGTGGATATCTGGAGTCTTCCACTGTGACATTTTTAGAAGAGTCGTGTCCATTGAGATGCATCCATCTGGGTCCTGTGTTTTTAGAAATCAGAATCACTACTCGGCAATCACAGTATTCCACACATAGTCTTATGGACCAGGACTAGCTATGTTACAAGCTCAGCATTGTCCCCTATGCTCCAGGTATGTTCAGAGCATCTTTACTGAAAGTCTCAGATCAGATTCTTTGGCTTTATTGGGTAAATCTAGCCAAACATGACCATTCGCTGAGTCTTTTCAATTATTCTTCCTTTCTCTTTCCCACTTTGTGTATTTTACTTATTGTAGGCATGCAGCATAATTTGCATGATCCCTACGGTCATCCTACTGCTGTGTCTTGGGGGGGGGGCCTCGCTAGCTGTTAAATATGATGCCAAAGAACACAATCTCCGCTTTCTGACATCTGTTCCTGCTCTCCTCCTGCACCTTCAGAACCTCTTTCCAATGCACTCCTGGCTTCTGTCACTCAGGTTGGTGAAGTCCTTTGCTTCTTTAGGGTCTAGTCCCTTCCTTGGAAGCCCAGCAAATCCTTGACAGGTTATGTTGTATTTGGTCTCATGACTTAAGAGAGATGTAGCAATGTTCTTTGCCAGGTTGAGCTTCCCTCATCATCTTTAAACAAGATGAAAGAGTTAATCCTGAAACAGGGAAGAACAGCTTCTGCTGCCGGGAGAAACAGACAGAACCAGATCAAGATCGGCAGGTTCTCAAATTCTCATCACTTCAAACCCAATGTCCTCTCCTCATGCCTCTCAAGCAGGGTCTTAGCCTTAGCGATGCCATGGTGGAAATTCTTTAATCTCTAATTCTCTAAATTCTGATACCCTGATGTAGCAACTTCTAGGCTCAGTCCGCAGCTTTTCCTTGTCTCCTTGCAGGAAATCAGTTCTTGGCGTGCTGCCAAGGAGGCCCTCTGCCTTCCACATTTAGTCTGAAACTAAATGGTTTTATCTATCTATCTATCTATCTATCTATCTATCTATCTATCTATCTATTATTTCAGTAGTCATCTTATTCAATAGTTTTGCCCTTCCTCCCTCCCTCCCTCCCTCCCTCCCTTCCTTCCTTCCTTCCTTCCTTCCTTCCTTCCTTCCTTCCTTTACTTCATCTCTCCAATATCCGATACCCTGCAGCCCTGCAGCTATGGGTACCTTTTCTTTTACTATACCCAACCCAAGAATGCAGTCCTGCGTCTCACTTCTATGTGCCATATGCTCTCAGTTCCCTTCCAAGCTCAGTGAGGAGTCTCATGGCCAGCTAGCTTTCAGGTGACCCAGACCCTGGGGCAGAGCTATGCATGGAACCAGTTGTCTTACGTCTGAGGAGCAGACTTAAGTGCAGGTACTTGCCTGTGGACAGGTCATAGGCAAATGCTTTTGAGAGCCACCTGTCGAGAGGCAGGGGACTAGAGAAGGACAGGGAAGACACAGAAGCTGAACAAGATAGAGCTACGGGGCTCTGTGGTTTGGTTGTCTCTTCTGAGTTGTCACAAATCGAGACGAGCAACCCAGGCCCTTCACACAGATCCATTTGTAGGTGTTCTAGAAAACAAGCCTAGTATTAACCAGGTGACTGCTGAAGTTATGGTCAACACTGTTTGTGATTGTGGGAAGAGCCTTAAGTGGACATGTGGGCAAGCAACCCATTGCCTTAAGTGACCCCTGTTGAAAGGGTCCATTTGACTCTCTGAAAAAGGCTGCGACCCACTGGTTGAGAACCGCTGGGAGCTCCGATTATGGCTACACTTCTGATGGTTCTTCTTCAGCACCATAGTCTAGGGCACCTTTGCTCCGACCTCTCTAGCCATGACTTTTCCCATGGTACCCAACCTGGCTGAGGGGCTAGAGGCACAAATGTTAAGAGGGACAGTCTTTGCTCCTGAGAAACTGGAATCAAGTCAAGGTGACCAATTGGTAAAACGTAAAGTTGTTTAGTATTCCCATATGAATGGAGCTTGGGGAACGGAAATGCTCTGGCCTCATAGAGTTGGGTAGTCACAGAGAACTTTCTAGAGGGGTTGTTTTAGCAACAGTGATGGAGATGTGAACTGCCTTTCATAGGCGACTGAAAGGGCAGAGAAACACTAAGGAGAGAGGCTGCTGGGATGGCAAAGCTTGGAGGATACTGGAAGCTGCAGATGCTCGGTGGGTGTTAGATTGTAACATTCATGCATCTGGAAAGCAGTGAGCTCCCTGTCAGGGCCAGCATTCAAGTTTCAAGAACAGCAATAAAGTTTGGAACAACTCTGCACCCAGAGAGGTTAGGATCGATGCTTATGAGCACACTTAACAGAGGAGGGTGGGATACGCTGAATAGCACCAAGCTTCTGCACTCAACAAAGGTCCTCACATGGCTCTTATTTTCCCCTCTCCTTCTCTCCTCAAAGATAAGGCCCTGCTTTTTGGGGAACTTGCATCAGAGTCTGCCTTTGAACTTGGGAAAATAGCCAGTGATTCCAAAACAGACACCCCGAATTTACTTAGGGCAGGGTCTCCCTGGAGAATGGGGCTTTGTTTGATGGTTTACTTTTACCAACTAGCTCTCCCTCGGACAATGCCCCACTGTAGAATGGGTTAGGCATGGAAGGGGCGGGCCTCTGTCTCCTTACACCACTCTTCCTATTGGATATACAGGGACATTGTGATGAAGAGTCGGACATGGACTGACTCATGGTCCATCAGGAAAGAAGCAAATTGAGTGCGATTCCATGAGAAAATCATGTTTGGATTTGCCATCTCGCTTCTCCTAATGGGTTTTTGGGTCCAGGCTGAGATGGAGAAGCCAGGAACAAGTCCAGACAGCACACCTGACAGAGGTGTGTGCTCATCTGGAAACCGGTGTAAAAATACTAGTGAGAGGAGAAAGGATTGTCAGTGTTCTGACTTGGGGATGCTTGTCAGAGAGCCAGGGTTCAGCTGTAAGAGAAGTGTATGGCCTTGTAGACATGTCAGAGGGTGTCCATGTATTCTCACAAGGAGAATCCATCGTCTCCTGCCACCTTCTTTCGCAAAGATGAAATGGAGACTCAAAATGAAGAGGGACTTCACTCAGGGTCACAAAGCCAGAACGTGACACAGCCCAGACTGCAGCATTGTCTTCAAAACCAGGATGGACTGTGGCTCAGCAGCTGGGCTGTCAAGCCCCTGAGCTCAAATCCTGCTTCTGCTGTTTGCTACCCGCTGCATATTTCTGAGCGTTTACTGCCTGTAAAATGAGGTCAACGGGAGAACTGAGTCCTTAATAGAGATGCAGGTGTTGGTTCACAGTAGCTCCGAATCTTCAGACGGAGCCTCCCGTTTCACCTGGAAATCTTAGACGTAGTGCTCCAGAGCAGGACCAAGAAGGGGTTACCACTGGCTATTTCAAACACAAAAGTGAGAGGAAGTCAGGGTGTGAAGATGCCCAGCACCCTGGGAGAGACAACCCGGTGATGTCTCTGAGTACAGGTGTGAACAGAACCCACAGCTAGAGGCAGCAGCTACGGCTGTGGGCAGGCCTGGCAGGCTCTATTTTTGTCTCTATCCTGTGGAGTAGCTGACATTTGGCCCTATGGGTAAAGGGAAACCCAGGCTCACAGCAAGACTTTTGTTCTTGTAAGTCCTCTGCAGGGGACTGGGCAGGTGAGTTTGGATATGGCGGTGGCGGTGCTCCTGTGGTTGGGCTGGTAGGCCTGAAGAAACAAGTCCAGTGGTCTTGATGGTTAGTATGGGGTAGATGGAAGTAGAAAGATAAATGGGGGAGGGGGATTAATTTCTTGTGAAGAGCCAAGGAGAGCAGAAGGCCATGATGCTTTCATCTCCTGACACAAAAACACTGAGTTAGTTACATTTCTTACCTGTAACTTAGAGAAGGAAAGATGTACTTCTGACTAAGGGGAAGAAACAGGAGTTTTCAGTTAAGAAATAGAAGCTGTTTAAAAAACTGAGTCGGGGGTGGGGGCCGCTGATGGCTCAGGTGTGTAAAAACACTTGTGACCTAAGCATAAAGGCCTGAGATTGAATTTGCAGAACCCACAAAAAGCTGGATGCATAGCGTGAGGGTCTGTAATCTTTGCTCTCTCAAGGAGGATGGGTGGTAGAAAGAGGAGGATCCTGGAGGCTGGGGGCTAGCTAGCATGGAATAAGCAAGGAAGAGACCGGACTTTGAAAACATAGAAGGCAATGGCTAATGCATGTGTATCTTCATTCGCACGTTTATATGGGAATGTACACACACACACCCACCCACCCACCCACCCACACACACACACACACACACACACACACATACACTGGAAATCTTATATATGAAAAACCTGATAAGAGAAATAAACAATTTCTTAGAAAAGGCCAGGTAACTAAGATGAGGAACGCGAAGCAGGATCAGGCTCTGATGTGCCTTTTCAGTAAAGACACAGGCAGGATTTTAGACTTTGTTGTTGTAATATGAAAACAACTACAAACAAAATGCGAACGAGTGGGAATGGCTGTGTTTCAGGAAATCTTTGTCTATCAAAGGAGACAAGGTAGAGACTAGGGCATCTTCAATACATTTTATGTTGTCGGTATTATCCCAATACCCAGAGCACACAACAAAATGAAACAAATGTACCGTAAATCAAATACAGACCAATAGAAAGGTTAATTTCTCACAATCAACTGAAGGTAACATGAAGAACACAAGTGCAATTCGTTACTGAAAATTGCAAATGTAATCCGCCATATCAACCAGATTCATAGACACAGAAAAGACCATACTCATCAAAGACTCAGCAAACTGAAAATATGGAGTCCCTTAGGCTGACAAATGGTCTACAGAAACCTGTATATGTATTTTTGCATGAGCAAAGCTCAAAGATAAAGCATTGAATAAGTAAAGATAACCACACTCAGTGAACATGCTGACTGCAGGGCTATCCTGAATACAGTATGATATCATGGCCACAAAGTTTAATACTTTGCAAATTATCTCATATTACTTACAGATACCACATGTGCTTTCAAGGGAGTAGGGAACATTAAAATGACTCTAAATCATAACGCTTAAATTCTTTTTAAAACTGTGACTCAAACACGACACAAAAGTAAGGTCTAAGGACAGAAGGGGAGTACACGATCATGCATTATTTTACCCTTGATACTTTCCTATACAGTCAGCATTTTATGTCAAAAATATACTCTTTACTTAAAAGGCATGATTACTATGATTAAAGCTTGCTAGGATTTTATGGCATGAGGCCTTGGCAAAGGGGGAAGGAGTCCAGGTCCCGCGGGTGGGGGGCTTTCTGCAGATGACTCTCTCTAGCAATTCCAGCACACTTTCTGTGGCTTGGCAGGGTTCAGGCGCAACTTCTAGCAGAATAATTGACTTTACACGACCAGTGATGAGGTCTGCCCGCCCCTTATGTACAGATAAACTGAAGCTCAGGAAGTTCAACAACGCATTGTCAGTCAGAAAGCCAGTGAGGGAGGGGCTAGGACACAGACTTCACAGGCTGGTCCCAAATCATATGTTTTTTTTGTTTGTTTGTTTTTGTTTTTTTTTAATGGTGATATTTGTTGTATAGAAGCTTTCCGTTTTCTCTGGAAAATGGGACCAGAACCAGTAGTGAGAAAAGGAGAGAAATCAGAGGGGGTGATGAGATCTCCAGAAGAGGGGCTTTAGTAATGCTTCCTGTGGCCTTGATACTACAGGATGGGCTGGCTAACCCTTAGAGGACACTCAGATCTGCTTCTAGACATGGCAAGATCTGTACAGTGGTTTACGAAGGCAAATTCATGGCCAGCCCCTACCTGAGGACTTGTGGGGTTAGATGGGTTAACATCTTCAGGCTGAACACTAGCCATGGTTTAAGATTATTAAAAAAAAAAAAAAAAAGCTTTTCCTATAGCTTGGCTCATTCTATCGAATCACTTTTCTCCCTTACTGTGTGTTTCCAAGGGGCGTGGCTGAGTTTTCATTTCATGCAAGCAAGGATAGTGATATTAGATGGCGTGTCATCACTTTCCAGATTTTCATTAAATAACGCAAAGTTATTTAATACATTCTTTGGCTCACTTGTTAAAAACAAAGGCAAAAACAAGTCTGAGAACAGCAGTGACCGGGAAAAGGGTCTACCTATATCTCCAAACATGTTTTCGGTTGAGCCATACATGAATATCAGCCCTCCAACCATGAGACAAGTTAGGGAACCCCAGGGTACCCCATAACTCTTAGTCCCTTCACAGGTTAGTTATATCTGCCTTGGAAAGGAGGTGAGGAAAGAAAGAAGTGATATGAACAGGGCTTTCGCTCTCTTCAAGTTGATTTTTTTTTCTCCCTTCCTGGCAGAAAGGGACAAGAGTTTATTTACATACCCCGACTATCTTCTTCTTTAGATCTGGTAAGAGTCCACACACCAAAATTGCCTGTTAGAAACCACAACAGTATCCTGTGGCCTGTCCTTTAGGATGGCCACTGAATTAGCTCTTGCCTCGTTGCTGTAACAGAATGCCCGGCAAAAAGCAACTTAGGGGGAGGAAGGGTTTAATCTTTAGGTTCATGGCAGGGAATGTATTGGGGCAGAAACATGAGGCAGCTAGTCAGGCAGCAGACAGTAGAGTGAAGGGGTGTTGATGCTCAGCTAGTTTCCTCTGTTTCCCCTTTTTATTTGGTTGGGAACCCCACCCTATGGGGTGTAACCATCCACATTCATGGTAGGGTTTCTCTTCTTGCTTAAAGCTTTCAGGAGGCAGCTTCACAGACGTGTTCAGAGGTGTGTCTCCTAGGTGATTCCAAATCCAACCACACTGACAGTGAAGATTAATTATCATAGTTACTGTCAGAAAAGATGAAAGAAAGATGGGAGGAAGGAAGAGAAAGAAAGGAAGAAAGAAAGGAAGGGAAAGGAAAGGAGAAAAAGAAGAATGGAGAAAAAGAGGAACGGAAATAAGTATTGGTGAAACCTGAAATTCTTATGCACTAATGTTGGGACAATGAACTAGTGCTGGCTTCTGTACAAAACAACATGGAAATTATTGAAAAAATATATAATTACCATATATGATCCAGAAAGTCCACTTCTGCTTGTGTATCCAATAGAATTGGAGTCAGGACCAACAGATCTGTGATTTGTCTGCCCATGCTTGTAGCAGTGTTAGTCATGATGGGTAGGAGCAACTCAAGTGTCCACTGAGCAGATAAATACATAAGATGCTCGGCCAACCTGCAGTGTAGTGATAGTCAGCCTTAAAAAGGCAGAGAATTCTGCCACGTGCTACAATGATGAACCATGAGACCACTATACTCAAGTGAAATAAGTCAGTCAGGTTGACAGAAAACTTGTATGAAGTACCTAGAACAATGAACCACAGAAACAGAAAGAGTAGTGCTTAGAAAGAGCTAGAATGGGAAAACGGTAGAGAATTATTGCTGGCTGAGTGTGATTCTTCAGGTTTGAAGATGAAAAGAGGTCTGTGGATGGATGGTGGAGATGGTTTACACCATGTGAGGTCACCTCATGCCACTGGGCACCATAGTTAGTTGATCCTGGGTAAAATAGCAACTTCTATGTCAAGTGTATTTTACCATAACTAACTAACAACTAACTAACTAACTAACTAACTAACTAACATGCTAGCATGTAATTAAAAAAACTAAAACTTAATATAAAATTTTAAAATTTATTTGCTAAGTCAAATAGCTGGGAAATGAAAAAGGAGAAGGCTGGATAGGCGGGGAAGCCTCAACAAATCTTCCACAAGGAAGAGGGAAGGGCCTGTTCCCCAGAGGCCCATTTGCCTCAGTAGGGCAGCTGAGGGGCACAGGGTGGGACAGGGGTGTGAAAACACACCCTGGAGGGCTTATAGGCCTTTGCACTTGATTTCCCCCCAAGAGGGAGGAATAGTGAGTGAGCCTAGGGGGATGGGCACTGGAGTTGGGAACTGAGTCAGGCCTGCCATGGACCCCTCCAGTCAGGAACCTGCTCCTGGGCCTCAGAGTCAGTCCAGGACCTACTAGGATTCTCAAGACCACACCCACCATTCTTTGCTTAGTCTGATAGTGATCTTGCTGTGCCAGGGGGCAGTGTGCATCCTCTTCAGAGAAAGCTGAGCTGTGGCAAAAATTCAGGTTCTCATTATTGGTTTCTATAGAGGGTGGGGAAGTGTGAAGGGTGGAGGAGCCATTTCTCTAATCACATAATTAAATGAGAAACTGGCTGGTTGCTCCCAGTGGTGCAGACACACCTAAATAGTCCTGTAGGGAAGTCACCCAGCCGCATAGCAACTCCTCTAGCTCTCGAGGGGTTTTGAAATTTTTGGACCTGACTTCTCAGTTCTCCATATACATCAATCATTTATTGACTATCTAATGCATGTTGAACATGTAAACACTACCCTCAAGTTGGTCACAGAATCAATGGTGGACCTCGAGTTACTGTATAGTATACTACGTTCCATGATATGGTGGTAATAAAAATGTTAGCCTGATAGGCATCATTCTAAGAGATTTGCATAGAGTTGGGTAATGCTGAAGGAAATACCTATTAGGTAAGTGCCATTACTAGCCCATTTATAGATGAAAATATTGAAGCACTGTGTCTACCATTTCTATATTTCATCAAAGTTTCAAATGGCACATGTGTCTTTTGTTGCGCTTGTACCAAGTTGCTTTGTCACTACACTGTATTTTGTAGTTTAAGGTCAGGTATTGTTATCCCCTCTAGTGTTCTTTCTTTGTTGATGTTTTGACTATTTGTGGTCTTTTGCATTCCCTTATGAATTCTTGGGCTGTTTTATTTTTCTAGCTAGTTCTCTGTAGAATGGCATTGCAGTTTTGAAGGAAGTTACATTGAACAAACAGGTTGCTTTTGGTAAATACAACTCTTTCTACAATATGAATTTTGTCGATCTAGGAGCAAAGAAAGTCTTTTCACCATCTAATATCTTCTTTGGTTTTCTTCTACAGTGTCTAAGAGTAGAGATTAATCATTTCTTTGGTTAGGTTTATTCCTAGGTAATACCCCCCCACACACACACTTTTTGTTGTTATTGTTATTGAAAGTAGATTCCTCTCTCATACAATACATACCAACCACAGTTTCCCCTCCATTCCCTTTTCCCAGTACCCCTTCTTCTCTCCCCAAATCCACTCCCCCTCTGTTTCCTCTTCAGAAAAGATCAGGCTTCCAAGAGACCACAATCAAACAGGACTAAACAAGATACAGGAAGATAAGATAAAATCCCTCCTATCAAGACTGGACAAGGCAACCTAATAGGAGGAAAAGAGTCTCAGGAGCAGGCAAAAGGGTCAGAGATACACTTGCTCAACTATTCAGAGTCTTACAAGTACACCAAGCTAAGAGCCATAACATACAAGCAGAGGACCTGGTCCAGAAGGACCCATGCTTGCCATTTCAGGCTCTGTGAGTCCACGTGAGTCCGTCCTTCATAGGTGGTTTGGTGGGACATATTCTCCTGGTGTCCTCGAGCCCCTGTGACTCCTACAGTCTTTCCTCCCCATCTTGCACAGGGTTCCCTAAACTCCAAGAAGAGTAGCTCTTTCTCAGATAATGTCGGGCTGTTGTGGGTGTTCTGCACCTGCTTCCATCTGCTACCAGAGGAAGTCTTTTTTCTTTAGCTATTATGAATGAGATAATTTTCTTAATTTCTTTCTTTGTGAATTCATTATTTCTATAGATGAAAGCTACTGATTTTGTGTCTTGCAATTCTACTGAAATTGTTTATTAAACTTAAGAGATTTCTGGTGGGTTCTACAGGGCCTTTTAAGTGTAAATAATGTGTGAAAATAAGATAATCGAATTTTTTCCTTTTTAATTTTATGTTTTTTATGTCTTTCTCATGTCTTATTGTTCTAAGGCTTTAAATATTATACTGAGTAAGAAAGGCATCTCTGTCTTGTTCTGGACTTGAGCAGAAATGCTGTCAGTTTTTCCTCTGCTTAATATAATGTTGGCTATAGGTCTGTCATATATGGTCCTTATTATTTTGATGTATGCTCCATCTGGTTCTAATTTCTCCAGGGCTTTTATTATGAAAGTATATTGATTTTTGTCAAGTGCCTTTTCCATGCCTATGAAGATGATTATATGACTTTTACACTTAAGTTTATTTATAATGATGTATTATATCTGTTGCTTTGTGTACATTGAAACAATCTTGTATCTCTGGGATAAAACCCATTTGGTCTTGTAATATGTTCACAAATTTGATCTGTGAGTATTTTCTTGAGAATTTTTGTATCCATATTCTATAAGAAAAGTCTTGACTTTTGATCTGTCATTTTCATCTTTGTTTGTATTCTCTGGTTTTGGTATCAGGAAGTCCTGGCTTCATAGAATGAATTTGGTAGTGTTCCTTCTTTTTAAGAGAAGTATTGATATTAGATCTCCCTTAAATGCCTGATAGACTTCATCAGTAAATTTATTCCTAGCCATCAGGGAAATATGGATTAAGACAAGTTTGAGATACCATTTCTCTCTAGTCAGAATGGCTAGCATCAGGTAGACTGACAACTAATGCTAGCAAGACTGTGGGGAAAAACGAGGGTCTACCACTGATGGTGGTAACGTGAACTACTACGGCCATTATGGAATTTTTGTGGAGATTTCTCAAAGTATTAAATATAGAAACACCATTTGACTCAGCTCTTCCATTCTGGAGCATACATCTAAAGGCCTCCACGTTCGATGGCAGAGATGTTTCACACATCTGGGTTTGTTGGTGCTCAATTCACAACAGCAAGCAAACTGAATAATATATGCCCATCCACAAATGAATGGATAATGAAAATAAGGTACATACATACAAAGTAAGTGTACTTAGCTCTAAAGAAATACGGACTTCTGAAGTTCTCAGGGAACTGGATGGTCTGGCTAATATTATATTAAGTGAGATGGCCCTAACTTAGAAAGACAAACAAAGTGTATTTTCTCTCATATATAAATCCTAGATTGTAACTTATATGAATGGGAGTTAATGCGGCCAACTCTCACCCAAACTATAAATGGGACCAAGAGAGGCTAAAAGGAGATCCTGGGGAAGGGGATGAGGTGAAGAATAGATCATGGGAGATATGGTGACATGAAAGCAGGATGGAGACTAAGGCATGGGGAAGAGGTGTGTGGGATAATCAACTAAAAGAAATTGTGTTTAAAGAATCCATTACAACATCTAACCCATAGTGTGCTGATTTTAAAGGGTTTCCATAAAAATATATTCCTATAGGCTTAAGCACAAGGATCAAGAGAATGAGGGTACTCAGAAGAAAGATAAAACATACCCGTGAACATGGGAGTAGGCTTCCCAAAGATAAAACATGCATGTGAATACAGGAGTGTGTGACTAGAAGTATTCTCTGTCCCTCTGTCCCCCCCCCCCCGGCCAGTTTCTCTCTGCCCACCTGTTCCCAAATAACCAGAGGCTTGATATCAGTTACAGCTGTATGGCCATTGGCTTAGGCTTCTTACTGGATAGCTCTAACTATAAATTAACCCATTTTTATTAGTTCATATTTTACCATGAGGCTCATGATTGTTACCTCATATCTGACTACCCTGGTTGCTACATGGAGTCTTCATGACTTTGCTGTCTCTCTCTGTGTGTATCTTTGTTTGTACCTCCTGCCTAGCTATATTTTACCTGTTCATTGGCCAAAACAGCTCTATTCATCAACCAATAAAAGCAACACATATTCACAGCATACAGAAGGACATCCCACATAATCTCTCCTTTTTTGTCTAAATAAAAGGAAGGTTTTAACTTTAACATAGTAAAATTACATATAACAAAACAGTTATCAAGCAAGAATTATAACATTTAGTCTATTTGTATTAGGCAAAATTAAATACTCTATCATCTATCCTATCTTTGTGAGTCTAAGGTTTTATATCTAATTTATTTTTTATCATTACTAAGGAAAACTATAACTATGCAGTTTTCAACTACATCAAGAACCCAGAAGGATATAATGTTACCTAAGTAAACAGAAAGAACATTGAAAGAAACTTCAAACACTCTAGAATTAACAGAAACATCTTGTTGCCTAGACAGTCACCCAAAGTTCTTTTGTAACATTGGGAAATTCTTCTTCAGCCTACAGGCCCATAGTATCTGGCAGACTTTTCAGTGAAGCAGGAAATTTGGAGATCTGTTCTGCCTAGTATGGCAAAGTTCATCTGTTGCTTTCTTCTGTGTCCTGCAGAATGTCTGGCAGTTTCTTCTGTGAAGGAGGAATCCTGAAGGATTTGGCAAGTTTAGCAGTCACTTTTCTGTGGGTCCTACATGTCCAGTTGATACAGGATATCATCAAAAACTCAGAAGCAGGGGTCTGGAGACAGGAACCACAGTAGAGGGAACAAAGGACTGCTGCTTTCTGCCACATTCTCCACAGCTTGCTCAGCCTGCTCTGGTGTAGACTCCAGGACCATCCAAGGTGGGAGGACAGGCCAATCTGATGGAGGCAGTTCCTCAACCTTTAATCCCAGCACTCAGGAGGCAGGCAGATAGATCTCTGTGAGTCTGAGGTCAGCCTAGTCTACAGAGTGAGTTCTGGGACAGTCAGAGCTATATAGTGAGACCCTATCTCAAACAAACAAACAGACAAAAAAAGAACTCCTCAAAAACAAAAACAAAAGACAAAACAAACAACCCCCCCCCACACACACAAACCACTGGAGACATCATTGTTATTTCAGGCACACCATTTTCCTGAGAACAACAAAAAATGACTGTGAAAACAGCTTGTATGTTAGAGCAGCATATACTATGCTGGCAATGGTTATCCTTAATCTCAATCACATGGTGCTGTTGAGGAAGTGACCTATGATGGGGCTGATAGGAGGGGCCCTTTGAAAACATGATACAATATGTGATAGCCCCTTTCCATGTCTGTAGAGCCTAGAGAGTAATGCCTACAAGTGGATGGGGGAGAACTTCAGTCCTGACTAGGGCCAGCGGACATGTCAAATGCCAAGAAAGTACATCTACCTTCTTACCATGTAGGTAGCTATGCATGTAGGTAAACTCATGCATGTACAAGTGCACACACTCACATGAACATGTACATGCCACACCCACAAACATACACAAAGGTACAGGTTATTAATTTTGCTTTAATCTCAAGAAAACCTGAACATCTGTTAGGATGGCATCTGATTTAGTAAAAAAAAAAAACTCAGTTATTTTAAGTTTTTTAAACAGAAAATACGCTTTCTATTGTCTGCAGACAGCACAGATTCCACACAAGAATTGACTTTTAATAGCAAGATTGCTCTGCTTCTTCCAGTAAGGTGACCGGTTCAGACATTTCCATCTCCTTAATTCAGTTCTCTGATCTAGAAAATGGAGTTGCCACCTTCCTCAAGGGTGCTTTTCTGGCAGTTCTGAATTAGCATATGTAAAGAACTTCTTGGCTAGGCAAGTTGGTTCTCCAGTAACTGTCTTGGCACTGAATAATTTGTTATTGTGGCTACTCACCTCTTAATGAAGCAAATTCCCTCGAGTGAACTTTCACCTCCCATTTTCTCGAACCATTTAGCTCCTTTAGATAAGAGTTTTGGCTACTGAAACCACAGAGTTCCGTGGCTAAGAGATAGTGGAGGTATTCCTGCCTCCTACTGCCCCCACGCACTGACTGCAACATCCGACCGCTGCTGCAAGCAATTTACCAGAGCTGCTTGTCTTCCTAGGACACAGCGGTGTTTACCATACAGAGCTGGTATACAGATTATGCGACGTTCGGGTGAGTTTATGTGGCTTCTAGTAAAGTAGAGGTCAGAACTCAATGAACTAAAATCACTTGCTCTCCTCATTCTTTGAAAGACTGAAAATGAGGCATGCTGGTCTGAGGCAGGGGGCGTCACTAAAGTGCTCACCAGCATCGAGCTGAAGCCTGGCCTGCTAAGGGTACTTGCTCTGTAAACGCTGCCGGCAGCTCAGGGCTCAGTTTTGCTAGTGGAGCAAATTCTCGGTAAACAATATCTCGTTCTCTCTCTCCAGAAACCCGAGGTGTGAGACGAGAAAAATCCCTCAGCCCGGAGGTCAGTGGTGACCTTTCCACCGAGGCTGTTTACCGAAGCCAGCAGCCTGGGGTGGGCGAGCAGACAGGGTGGGAATTCCCTCCCGAGCCCTGAGCATGCCTCACTGCCTGCTCAGGGTTTCTGTTGGGCTGAAACTACCCTTCGCGAAGCAGCCGGAGAAGGGGGGACTCCGCTGTTCTGTTTCCCCCACTTCGTTTTGAAAAGTGAAACTCTCAGACTAGCTTTTCTAAATCGCAACCAAGCCAAAGTCTTTCTGATGGGGCAAGCACAGGAGAACACACCCAGGGGCACGCTAACTTTGGGCTGTTGTCTTCCTGTGCTGCAGAACCCCAGCAGAGCAGGTTCCCAGGCTGCCTGGGACAGCTGGAAGGCAGCTTCGCTTTCTTTTGAATTTATCGGCTGACTCCTTCCTCCCCGCCTCAGCCTTGATTTATGGTGGTACAGACTCGGTGGGGTGGCTTTGCTCCAACGTTATTTCTCTCTTCAGAAATAAACAGGGATTTTTACAGCTTCATAACCGTCCCTAAATTTGTTTGTTCTTCCCTCTGCACAGCGTGGGCCATGTTTGTTCCCTGGAAAAGTCGCTTCTCTAATCATTTTCACATTTCAACAGCTTTTGTTTCTTCTTCTTTCTTGAAGGTTTAATAAAAACGCGGATGACACGTTTGCTTCAGGTGAAATGATACCTTAAACGTTTTCCCTGGCCCTCGCTGGGAGTCGGGGTGGCTAGAGGCCCCGTTGTCTTTGCTTAGAGTGCAATGTGCAGAAATCTGAAAACCCTAAGACACACTCATGCCTTCTGTGAGGCTGCGCCAGCCTTGTTCTCCCACTCGGTACCTGGTCCGCTCATCCAGCCACGTGCTGGATACCCTCTCTACACGTATTATTAATGCTCCGGGGCAGCTCCCTTGACTCTGGCTGCTCTGTGCCCCTTCTCCAGCCTGCAAACATCTGCTTAACCTTCAAGGCCCAGTTCATATGCATGCATATTTATGAGGCCTTCCCAAATTCCCCTAACTGAACTCACAAATTCCCTCTCAGCCTTCAGGAAGGAGCTCACACGCATTCTCTCAGTGTCTGTTTCTATTCACATTCCAGCCTCCGACATCATACCTGTCCTATAAGGTCCTTAAAAGTCTCATCTGAAGTTGCTTCCTTCTACCTAGCGTACTTTGGCGTGGAAGATGGACATGGGAGACTTTATTCAGATGATTTTAAGTGGTACCCATTCTGGGAACGACTGGAGGTTATGAGGGTGACAGTGAGCTCCTGTGTTGTGTAGAAGACCATAGAGATTTGATACAAGTTTAGGGGTGACCAAGATTGAAATGGATGGGGCTGAGGCTTCAGTTGTGTTCAATTCAGTCACCCTTCCAGAACAAAAGGGGAATCTTGGGTATCTCCTAGCTTGGGTATCAGGTGGATGCATTGCCTGGAACTCTTGTTGTCATGCCCCCCAGCACACATACATATTAGGTACACATGGGCCAATGCCTGAATTTGGCATGCTTCCTATTTTGTGTAGGATTGAACCTGTGCTCATTTTAGGCCATGCCTGCTCCACCTCTTGTACTGGCCTCACCTGGATTCTGCTAGACCTGAATATGTTTCAGTGTTCCTCTGAGACAATCCCACTTCTGCACACTTTGCCCAGAAGTAGGGTAGCAATGAGTACCTGGAACTGAGGGCAAAAGCCCCTCTTCTAAGACTCCAACGATATAGTAAAGACTCTAGGACCCCATACCTTATTCATTCATCCAGATTACTTCTCTGTGAACCTAATGTGTGCTGTGGATTATGGAGGCGCTGTCGAGACTAAGGTGACTTCATGACATTGCTGTTTTTCAAGAATTCTAGACTCACTGCAGGAGGTGGGTGTTAGAGAAAGCTAAAAGGCAGGCTTGAGGAAAGTCTGAATCGCAGTGTGATCCAAGGCCTTCCTCTGTCTGCTCTTGGCTTGTTCATCTCCTTGTTTTGTTTGCAGTACAGGGTTATGAGTGCCTGTTCCACAGGTCAAGGTTAGAATTACCAGCATAAACTTATTGTGGTGTCAACACCTAGTAGGGGTTCAATAAATATTGGTTTACTAAATGGCAGTAGATTAGTGGTTTCTGCTCTTAGCCTTAATGGTGGAAGTTACAAAATAATCCCACACTAGTTCAGAATTATATATAATAAAGGGTTATTTATTTAGGATAGACTCACAGATCACAGTCATCTGCACGAATGGGGAACAGGAACAGAGTCAAGCAGAAAGAAGCCAGAGCTGTGCAAGCTTTACAGATGCATTTATAGTATAGGGGACCACACCCAAGTGGGCTGGTATCTTAAAGGCTATTGGCTGAAAGAGCTGATGGAGCTCCCACAGCATTTCCCCCTTTTGTTTAAATAAGAGAGTTCTAAACTCAATACAAAACTATGTACACTAGGAACAGATATCAAGTACAAAATTAGAATTACAACCAGCATAAACAATATTAAGCAAGGAACATAACCTAGTGTTTTAATAAACATTCTATCCTAAGGAGTCTAAGTCTTGCATTGGAAAAGACTTGGCTAGATCATAAGAGGATGGTAACTATGACTAATCTTCAACCCCATTGAAGGCCTGAGAAAGGAAATAATATTACTTGAGTAGGCAGGAAGTGCAATCAAGCAGCTTCCAAAATGTGCTGTATATGGCAGAGATAACTGGCTGCCAGAGCAATCACCCAAAGTCTCATTTGCAATGTTGAAGCAACCAACTTTGGCTAAGGCCTAGAGTAACTGACAGACCATTTTCAGAGGCAGAAAATTTTTTAAAACTGTCTTACCCTGTCTTGGCAAGATTTGACAGTCTTTTTTTTCTTGTATCCTGCTTGTCCAGTCCAGACATCATGCATTTTGTCAGTGGTTGAGGCATGGGCAGTTTCTTTCCCAAAGGCCAGTTGTATCAAGAAGACAAGCTCCTAGTGGAGTGTCTTTGGTGCTCAATTCTCTCTCGGGAATAGATCAGTGCTGCTAGGAGCAATTGTGTCTCTTGTCAACAGAATCCTAAGTTATTTAAATGTCATGTACTACAGATCTTTAAAGTGGTTGAAGGTTACCAATCGATGCAGAATAAATCTCTATGTATCTAAAGAACCTAGTTAGTCTGACTAAAAGTATAACAAACATGAATGACTATAGACCTATAATACTTAATACCTACATAACTTAAAGATTAAGACTTCATATCAGAATATTAAAGTCTTTAAACAACTGTTCAGTAAAGGAGGACAATGACATCAAACTGTAAACAATGTATAAATATCTTAATCAGAGGTAGAAATATAGAATGCAATATGATAACTATATCCTAAAATTGTATCAATTTGCCTTAAACAGAGATAGAAACATGCATGCATACAATATGACAAAATAACTTTGCATAGGTGTACTGTTGAAGGAGCTGCGGGCCGCATTCCTGCCACCCAGCTCCTGGCCACCAGCTAGCTTATGCCCTGAAATAATTACATGGAAACTGTATTCTTTTAAACACTGCCTGGCCCATTAGTTCCAGCCTCTTATTGGCTAGCTCTTACATATTGATCTAACCTGTTTCTAATATTCTGTGTAGCAGCACCACGAGCTGGCTTACCAGGAAAGATCTTAACCTGCGTCTGTCTGAAGTGGGAGAATCATTGTGATTGACTCACTCGGCTTCTTTCTCCCAGCATTCTGTTCTGTTTTCTCCGCCTACCTAATTTTCTGTCCTATCAAAGGCCAAGCAGTTTCTTTATTAACTAACCAATGAAAGCAACAGATAGATACAAGACCCACCTCTATCAGTGTACAAATATTGTAAACAGAATTAACAAATATAATTTGAAGTATCAATATACAAGAAACTATACCAGTGTAAATTGTCCATAAATAATAGTTCACAAGTATCACTCTATTACTCATTATTATTATTATTATTGTGAATAAGTTCACATTAAATTACCTATTATCCCATTCAATCTTCTTTTTTTTATTGAGATCTCTAGGCCTATATAATTTCCTATAATTTCCACCCCAACCCCCAACCCTATGTGAGTAATAATCAACTCCTAAATGGTATCTCTAACCATGAAGACAAACTTTGTTGGGAGAGGGGACTTTGCTTTCTAGAAATGCTTTCTTCTGTCATGTGGGCAATGCTTTTTTCTATGGGATCCTGTAAATGTAAAATGATGGCTAAGTTTCAAGATTGCTATTTTGTATAATTACAGATGGTCTCTGAGTAGTTGATAGGATCTTTGTTTATTTGTTTTGAAGTTCTTATTTGTAGTTCTGGCCAAAATGTAAGAACATACACCATTTCTGCAGCTGGTACCTAAAAACTGGTCTCATAGTAGTGTTATTAGCATCATGATGTTATATCAACCAGGTGGAGTTATTGTTGTAGGGCCCCATCTTCTTCCTGGAAGTTTCAAAGATTACTGCAGGAAAATCTACTGTTCAGTGTGGAAAACTTAAGCATTATTGATATAGACATATAATCAATGAAAGATATAATATAACCAAAATGGGCATGGAGAAAAGTATATTTCCTTAAAATCTATCTTCTTCCTGTCCCACACCAGATGGCTCCTGACATGAGACAGAAATTCTGAATTTTCCTTTGAACAACATGCTTGGATTTAAAGAAGGATAGTCATTGTCCAACTCCAAAGCCAGCTCTTATTTTTAACTAGAGATGTATATGTGTCCAAATAATCAAATTTTACCATGCAGATAATACAGCATCATAAGGTATATTTCTCTTTGCTTGTTGACTCTTTCTGGATAGCTATGTTTTTGTCTTTAGGCACCTAGATGTCCAAGGTCTCTCCATTCTTTGAAGATGAATATTTTCCTGAAAAGACAAGAGTAGAACCCTGCCCTGACCCTTATGAGGTTTTCTTACCACCTGTATGATTGTCACCTCTGTGGATGAGCCATCATTTCTCTTTCTCAAGATGTCTCTCTTTTTCAAACTGAAAATTTATCAATTTTTATTGTGTCCATAGCTTTTCTTCTCCCATGGAAACAAGAGCAAAACCCCTTCCTCAACACAGCACATCTTCTAGTTTCCATGTTAAGGTCAGCACATCCTTGAAATATACTGGCTGATTTAATTCAGAAGTTTTTTTTCCTATTATTCAACATCTCTCTGCTGCCATTGTTCCTTTCTCATTACCATTAAGAAAATTCAAGTTTAATAAAGCATTATGCAATATATTTCTGGGAGTATTTTTCATTCCTTTCTGTTTGTTTAGCATATCCTTTATTGTTTGATTTGATCTTTCTATAACTGCCTGACCTGTAGGATTCTTTGGTATACCTGCAATATGCTTTATATTGTAATAAGCAAAAGAATTGTTTTGTTTTCTTAGACATATATGCTGGACCATTGTCTGCCTTAATTTGTGTAAGCATACCCATAATGGCCATAACTTCTAATAAATGTGTGATTACTGAATCAGCCTATTTTGAGCTCAAGGCAATTGCTTATTGAAAACCTGAATAAGTGTCAATGATGTGGTGTACATATTCTAATTTTCAAAATTCTGTAAAGTGAAACACATCCATCTGCCAGATCTCATTTTTTTGAGTACCCTTTGGGTCACTTCCTGCTGGTAATGGTGTTTGATTATATAAAGAGCAAGTAGGACACCTCTTTATAATCTCCTTAGCTTGTTGCAATGTAATAGAAAACTTTTTAAACCTTTGCTATTGACATGATGTTTCTTATGAAATTTTGAGGTTTTCAGCATATTTCCAATCAATAATCAATCAATTTGTGCATTACCTTGAACTAGAGTACCTCTCAGACATGTATGGGATTGGATGTGTGTTATGTATATGGGACAAAGCCTATTCCTGATTATATCTTGAACCTGTATGAATAATGCAATCAATTCTGTATCATCTGGTACAAATTCAGTGGTTTTAATAGTCAAGACAACTCTTTCTGCATATTGTGAATCAGTAATTATATTGAGAGGTTCTTTAAAATCCCTTAGTACCATGAGAATAGCAAATAATTCTGCCTTCTGAACAGAATTATAAGGGCTTACTTAATTAATTAATTCTTACTTAATTAATTAAATCCACCTTACTTAATTCTTCTGATTTGTAACCTGCCTTTCCTGATTTATTTGCATATGTATAAAATGTATGGGCTCCAGTTATTGGTGCATCATGTACACTTCAGGAAAGAATCCAAGTAGTTATCTTTAATAGGTTAATTCTATCACTTTTAGAATAATTGCTATTAATTTCTCTCAAGAAATTAGCACAAGGTCTCTGCCATGGTTTATTGTCTTCCCATAATTTTTTAATTTCATCAGCAGTAAAAGGCACTATAATCTCTGCTGGGTCTATACCTGCTAGTTGCCAAAGTCTCAGTTTTCTTTTTATAATTTATTCAGAGATTTTTTTTCACATGAGTTTTAATTTTTTTACTTCGTTTATATGGTAAAAAGATCCATTCTAAGATAATATCTTCCCTCTGCATTGAAATTGCTATAGGGGAAATTCTGGAAGGCAATATGACTAGAATACAGTTAAGATTTGGATTCACTTTATCTACATGTGCCTCCTGTAATTTCTTTTCATAGACCATCAATTCTTTTTCTGCTTCAGCTGTTAATTCTCTGGGACTATTTAAGTCTTTGTCACCATCTAAGGTTTTGTTTAAATGAATTATTAGGTCAGGTGTTATCTCAACAGCAGTCATAGACTGGAAATATTTCCTAACAATCTTTGGAAGTTTTTAAGAGTCTGTAATCAGTTTCTCCTGATTTGTGCCTTTTGTGTTTTAATTTTCTGTAAACGTATTTTGTAACGTAGGTAATTGACAGAATCTCTTCTTTGTATTTTTTCAAGAGAAATTTGTAATCCCCATTTAGGCAAAACTTTTTTTTTATTTTTTTTACTTCTTCAAACATTCTTTCTAAAGTATCTGCAATTGAGTCATATAACAAAATGTTGTCTATGTAATAGTAAATTATAGACTTAGGAAATTGCTTGTGTATTATTTCCAATGGCTGATTTACAAAGTATTGGCACAGGTTGGGACTATTGAGCATTCCCTGTGGGAAGATGGTCCACTGGTATTTCCTAGTAGTCTGAGAATTATTATAAGTAGGCACTGTGAAAACAAATTTTTCTCGATCCTTTTCTTGTAAAGGTATAGTGAAGAAAAAATCCTTTAAATCAATAACTATAAGAGGCCATCCTTTTGGTAATAGAGAAGGCAGAGGAATTCCAGACTGTAAAGGGCCCATAGGTTGGATAACCTGTTGACAGCTCTTAGATCTGTCACCATTCTCCATTTTCTGGATTTCTTTTTAACAACAAATACAGGAGAATTCCAAGGGCTTGTTGATTCTTCCATATGTTGAGTATCTAATTGCTCCTGTACCAGCTGTTCCAAAGCCTGCAGTTTGTCTTTCATTAAAGGCCATTTTTTAAGACCCATATGAACTTCTCAGTCAACCATTTTAAAGACAAGGCTGTTAGTACTTCTGACAGCTTGCTAGTTGCTTTGTGTTCTAGTACAGCCTGAATGGCTGGTGACCTTTGTTTATAATATTTTATAATATCCTTCCAAGAAACATGAGTTTTGGGGACTGCAGGAATGTTAACCTGGATTTTCCATTGCTGCAATAGTTCATGGCCCCATATGGCCTCAGCCTTCCCTTCTGTCCTTCTGGCCATATGCATTCAACCCACCTCATGCTTTGTTTTCCTTGAGATGTTGTTCCAATTCCTGGGAATTAAATATCTGCCTCTTGAAAAGGCCAATCTGGATGCCAAGATTCTGGAGTAATGAGAGTCACATTCACACTTGTGTCTATTAAATCCCTTAATTACAATGTCATTTATATGCACTCTTAGCTTGGTCTTTGATTATTTATAGATGTCTGCCAAAATATACATTTCTTATTTCCTATTGGAGTTTTTAACTCATCTTTCAAGTCTATCTCATCATCCAGAACAGTATGGTTTTTGTTGTTGTTGTTGTTGTGTGTGTGTGTGTGTGTGTGTTTTTTTTTACAGTAGACACTGGATTGTTTAATTTTCCTGGTGAGACGTGTTCTCCACAGTGACTGGGAATGACTGGACCTTGTTTGACATTGGAGCCTGTGAGAGGCCCACCAAGGAATTTCCCAGTGCTATCAGGTTGCCTTGTCTGTCTTTTGTCAACCTACATTCATCAGTTCATTGTCAGCCTTTGTTACATCTCCTACCAGAAGACTGAGTCCTACTTTCCTTACCATTCCTTGAGGAGACATTATTCCTAGGAATTCCTTGTCTACAGTCCCTTCTTGATGCACTATTATTCCACAATTAAAACATTTGGCATTTTGGTGTCTCCTATTACCACTGGAAATCGCTTCTCCTAGCCAAGCTTCAGTACTATAGTTAAATGTTTCAACATTCATTGTATGCAAGATCCATTCATCTATGGGTGCTGATCTAACCTTTAAAGAACCAAGGATCATCTTACATTTTAAGTTGACATTTTCAAAAACCAAGGATTCAATTAGTACATCTAGCTTCAGGGTCTGTCACTCCTAATTGTACAGCCTTAGTTAATCTTTATACGAAGTCAGTAAAGGATTCTCTCTGGCTCCGTTTAACCCTAATATATGACTCAGTCCTCTTTCCTAATTCCTGAATCCTGTCCCAAGCATTTAAAGCTGCTGTACTGCATAGAACAAGGTGTGTTCATCATAGTGAGCCAAATATTCCTGAGGATCAGAGTAATGTTCCTCACTAAGAATTTGATATTGGGACATCTCAAATCCTTTTGCTTTCCCCTGTTGCTCTAAAATTTTTGCCTCTTCTTTCCAGCAACACTTCCAAAGCAGCTGAGGTCCATTCTCTAGGACCGCTGAGATTAATTGAAGCTAATCTTGTGGGGTAGCCTTAGTTCTTGAAGCCCATGTTTTCACCATTTCCCTGACAAAAGGTGAATGTGGCCCATAAGAAACTATTGCTTGTTGTGTCTTTTAGATCACTCATACATATTGGTTCCCATGAATATTCTTTGACCACCTTAGGGTACTTTGTGCCAGATGGTCTTTCTGAGGAAATTACCAGATCTGCAGTTGAAACTCTAAGTCATCCTATGATCTGGTATATACTGATGAGGCTAAATCCTGTCCTTGTAACTTCTGTCCATATTCATCAATTTCAATAAATTCCTCAATATTTTTAAATATTTTTACTACTGCCTTGTTAAAAGTCTCAATCTCCTGTCTTGTGTTCTGAAGGTATGAAACTTGTCCAGTAAAGATAATGTCTCATCCTTGGCATATCATAACTTTTCAACAAATCTCAATAGTTAGATTCAACAGCACAAATTCTTTCAGATAATTTTATCAAATTGATATTATCCCTCTCCATATATTGGACCATTTTTAATGAGATAATATTGAAAACAAAGTTAATTTCTAGACTCAAATAAAGGTAAGAAAAATAGCATAAGTCTTGCACAATATTTTCCATAGTTTAAGCAAAATAATTATTGAACTCCTGGATGTTATCAGTCATTTTTTTGTAGTTTTTCAGATCTTACCTGTCGGGAAGTAATTACAATGAATTGGAATAGGTGTGATAATTGTTATCAGCCAGAAGGTATTGCAGTTATAGCCATGTGGCTGAGAGACGCTAACACACTGAACAGCATGTGTTGCTTACTTAGGTACTGGAAAAATATGCTTTGTTTAACAAATTAAGAGCAGTTATTAAGGCAATCAAACAATTCCTAGAGTTAGGGTCCAGGGGAAAAAAAAAGAAAATTCAAAGTTTTCTGTCAGTGTGAGTTGTAGACTGTATACACCATGGGCATTTCAGGCAGCAGTGTGTGGGCTGGTGTGCAACACACAGAGAGGTAGCATGTGGGTCATGAGTCAGGGAGCACTGAGCAGCAGCCTGTGTCTGAGGGCCAACTAGAGTCATGGGCGGGAGAGTCAGTGCCCAATGTGCCACACGACTGGCAGACTGATCCCCAAAAGTGTGGACTGGTCCCCACATTCAGGCACCAGATTATGGCAGAAGTTACAAAATAATTCCATACTAGTTCAGAATTATGTATAATAAAGCACTATTTATTTAGGGGAGACTCACAGATCACTGTCCTAGATCAGAGTCCTCTACACAAACAGGGAACAGGAACAGAGTCTAGCAGAGCCAGAAGTGAGAGCCAGAAGCAAAAGAGAGAGCACAGGCTTTACAGCTTCATTTATAGTTAAGAGACCATGCTCAAGTGGGCTGGTATTTTAAAGGCTATTGGCTGAATGAGCGGAAGGAGCTCCCACAGCATAGCCTGTTTGGGGAAGGGTGGGAACTCCTACTGTATTTTTACCTCTGTCACAGCATGTATACATGACAACTGCTGTCTTAGTTAAGGTTACTATTGCTGTGAGGAAACACCATGACCAAAAGCAACTTAGGAGGAAAGGGTTTATTTCTCCTACACTTCCATCACACAACAGTTCATCACCAAAGGCAGTCACGGCAAGAACCCTAGTAGAGCAGAATCTGAAGGTTTGGTGAGCTGATGCAGAGGCCATGGAGGGAAGCTGCTTACTGGTGTACTTTTCATCTCTTGCTCAGCCTGTTTTCTTATAGCACCCAGTACCACCAGCCCAGAACTGGCACCACTCACAGTGTGCTGGGAGCCTTCCACATCTACCATAGATTAAGACAATACTTACAGGCTTGCCTACAGCCTGCACTTATGAAAACACTTTCTCATGGGATTTCCTCCTCTCAGATGACTCTAGTTTGTGTCAGTTGACACAATCAGCTCAGCACAACAGCTAACAATACCAACATAGCACACATACCCACAGTAAAACTGGGATGCATGAACTGAAGACTGATGGGGAATTGTGTAGTGTTTTTTTTTTTTTCTCCTTGGGAGACAGTGTAGTTACTCTTCAAGGATACAGGCAGGTGGGGCTTTCTGGAAGAGTGAATCTGTCTTTATGTAGAATTGAACCAGAATTCCTGTATTCTTCCTCCAGGCTTCCTGAGAGACTGTGGCACTACCATGGAAGACTTCCTGCAGTTCTGGAGTCTGTATCCTAAGTGTCTTTCTCAGCCTCTTCCTCAGGATCTGCACTCACTGGACAGCATCTGCACTCACTGGGCAGTAGCTTGTCTGTGAAAAGAAAGTCAGGCTAGACATGACTTAAGGGTTCTACTGTTCTTAGATCTGTGAAATTAGGTAAGAAGTGGGCTGGGGATTCAAAGCATCTGTGTGAGGAGCTGTTGCCCTCAGAGTAGCAACAGGGAGCTGTGCAGTGATCAATTTCTCAATGCTGGTAGCACACGTGTGTCTGAGCTGTGTGCTGACTCATACAAGTCAACCTCAGAACTGCCTGTCCCAGGTCAAGACAGAGTTTTCAGTCTCAGTGTGGCCACAGGCACATGTGAAGATAGAGTGCAGAAATCCAGGGCCGGAAGCACGAGTATCCACAGTGGAAATAAACTAAATACTTCATGGTACTTTCAGGAAAAATAGAACTCTGTTATCGATTTCATGCTTATATTTCCGGTTTCTGATGATCCCTAAGCTCCCAACATGCACTACATACCAGTGCTCCATCAGTGAGGTCAGGCAGTGTGTAATTCCAGCCCCTCACTCCACCCCCACACATGATCCTGTTGCAACCCCAATATCCAGCTACACAGCAGTTTTATGTGTCACACATTAACATATACCTGGAAGTTCTGTGTGTCCCGTCCACTCATATTTCTATCCACATACTCAGACATTTGGTCTTTCCTGGATATCCTACATTTAGGAAGCACACGATAGTGGAAAGAAGGAGAGGCCTCCAAAGATATCTCAGTCCTAATCCCTGGAACCTATAAGCAAAAGGGAATTAACGTGCCGGCTAGAGTTAAAAGTCTTTTTACTGACCTGGCTTATCTAGGACCGCCTAATATAATCAGGACCTTTACAAACTGTAAGATAGAGACAAAAGTCAACATCATAGTGATGTCTTGTAGCAACTGCTACCCGCCTTAGATGCCTTTGCAGATGAAGGAAGGGGCTCTTGGCCACAGACTATGGGTAGCCTATAGTTGGAAAGCCAAGAAAATAGGTTTTCCCAAGAGCCTCTAGGTGTCTTGACTTTAGCCCAGTGAACTTCTGTGAAACATATACCTAGGTAACCACAGACGGTAAACTTCTGTCATTTTAAACCTCGGAGTCAGGCAATTTGTTATTGAAGCATGGAAATCTAATACCCACCCAGTCAGATAGACTTCTGTCCTGTGGAGCCTGTGATATAACAGAGACAGATCCATATCCGGGGTGCCATGGCACAGAGTAAGAAAGCTGCCATCTGATAAGCCCAGGATGTCATGCCAACACACTGGAAAATACCCAGCCTACACATGGATGTGGAGGAGCAGATTCCTCAGAGAACCCTGCAGGCCTAGGGCCTGCTATCACAGTGCCCGTGTACACCAGGGAGTCCAATAAATACCTATCAGAGGGAGGAGAGGGAGGAATGATGAAAGAAAGGCCCTCACTGGGCCCTGCCTGTTAGGTAAGCAGGAGTTAAGAAGGGGCAATAGAAAACAGGGTGAGGTGTTCCAGGCAGAAGCAGCAGCTGGGGCAAAGACCTGCGGGCTATTTAGAGAACTAAACAAAGTTGACTTTGGCTGGGACACAGTGCCCCGTGGGGGGCAGAGGGAAAGAGGCCCAGATCATGAGAGCCTTGTCAGCTATAATTAGACATTTGGCCTGTATTCTATGTGCCATTGGCTTGGCAGCCCCTCCTCCCTCCCTCGCCTCTTCCTCTCTTCGCCGGGGTTATACTTTAACGTCTTTTAACTGGAGGATGTTTGCTTGACCTTGATGACAATAAATAGCTTGCATCCCAGCCCACACCTCAGTCACTCCCCTATTTTATCTCGGATTTAAGATCTAAACCAGTGATTATCATTTGGGGGGTAAGGTGGACAATAAATACTGAATCTGTAATTATAAACACCAGGTTGAGTTTACACTCTCACTTACAGTTAGTGTTTGAGATCTACAATCCCAGGTTTCCGAGTTAGTTAAATAGGATCGTGATTGTGTTACCTCCTGTGTCTGCTGAAGATTCAATGAGTTAGTCTACATAAGCATTTTCAAAGGGCCAAGTGTATACCAAGTACCACGGCAGTTAGCCCTTACAGTCATGCCTACTTGTACATTAGTTATCAATGAAGTCGTAACTATTGTGTTGATAAACTTCCACGCCAGTCCTGATTACCCCCAGGCCTCTGTTCTCACCTGCACCCAGACAGATAACCTGCAGGAGTCATGGCACTGAGCAGTGCTAGCCTCTTAACTTCTGGAGGAGCCCAGCCTAAGGGAAGCAGCAGTGCATAGCAGTTATGGCAAAGGACATGGACATTAGCCCTTCAGCTTTCCCGTCTCAAGCTTACAGGCCTGCTCTAACAGGTTAGCCTCTGAGCAGCGGACCCTTCCTTACAAATACTGTCTTTCATTTCTGGAGCTGTTCCCTCCTCTCGCCTGTGAAGACATCCGCCGTGTAACAGATTCCTGCTGCTGTTGAGCGCCAGGCTTCCCTTTGCACCTAAGCCTGTGCTCTTTTCATTGCCTTTTCTTCCAGCAACTCAGTGTGAACGTTCTTCCTTCCGTTTCCTGTGGGAACCAGACTGCCACCTTTAGAAAACAAGGAGGCTGCTAGACAGGGTCCTAGCGCTGGGAGGGGGAAGTGGACGTGAGCTCCCACCCCAAACCAAAAAAGCTATCTACAGGTGATAACCACTGCCAAAGCAAATGAACTTCACAACCACAACAACAACAAAAAGAACTTATTACAGCAAAATGTGGGGAGAGCTTCAGCCGTAGCACCCTCGAGGCAATTATCTTCCCCGGCTGATTTCCAAGTCCCCAGAGGCCTTCATGTTGATTGCATCCCCATGATGGGCCCCGTGTGAGGAGGCTGTCCTTGATCCAAATGTCTGTGGTTTGGGGTAAATATGTTCATACCCCAGCAACTCCACAGCACCTTAGTCAGAGGTGGGGGCTTTTGCCTTCTGTTACTGGAGAACAGGTTTGAGATGGGGCCAGAGGCCAGAATGTCTTGGTAAAAACATTAATTCGTTTCCTCTTGGTCATCTTTGGCTACTCCTTACAAGTTGGAGTCATCTTCCAATTCAGCCTTCCAGTGTCTTCTAGAAATCCAATTTTCCGTCTTTCTTGGAAACACAGAAGCCAATGTTACTGATTTTTTACACTTTCACCGAGGGCCCAGTTCCAGGTGCTGTTTGGGATTAGGAAAATGGAGATGCTTCCAAAGTGGCTTCGTCCTTGAGAAGCACAATGAAGACAGGAAGCCTGACTACAGAAGCTGGCTTAGACTTGCTCCAGCCTACCTCCATGCCCTTGCATTTGCTCCTCTAAGCCTGGAAGCCCTTGGTTGTCTTGCTTCTCCACCCTTACCCATGGTTGTCCATGTTTCTGGATGGACTTTTGATACCCATCTGTTTCAGAATCTCACTAGACTCATCTGGTATTCAGCTTACCATTTTTTCCAACGGAACTCTTCGAGTTGGGATTTGTTGCTGGCATCGGTGGGCAGACTATCATTTCCGGTAGATTAATTCAAGAGAAACATACAGCATCCTATAGCCTAGCTGCCTCAGTTTAAGTCCTTCTTGTTGAGTGATCCTAGCCTAGCCTTCCAGCCTCTTAAGACTCACCTTTTCTGCTTGTAAGATGGGAATAAACTGTTTCATAGTGTTGTGAGAATGAGCAAATTCTTATTAAATCCATGTTAAAATTACTGTCAGCTATAAGAATTCCATCAGCATAGCTACTAGGATAGCTGTCACTAACAGATATCTACTGAGTAAACACTATGTTCCAGACAGTGTGAACTGGGTAGAAAGCTGGCTCTGTGGTTGTGTGGTTGTGTGGTTGGAATGAGCCCAGTCTAGTCTGTGATAGGACACAGTTTGTTTTCACAGCTACTATATTTTTCCTTTACACGTGTCTCCATCTATACAAACTTTAATTCTCCAAAGCAGGGTTCTCAACCTGTGGGGGTTTTGATGTCTTCGGGAGTCACATATCAAATTTCCTACATGTCTTTCTGTGATTCTTCTACACACCCATTCATTCATCCATCTAGCCAAAGATTCTTTTCTAAAAGAAAACAAGCTCATGGGATACTTATATTTTGTAACTTAATTTTCAAATTAATTTATTATAAAAATTGAACTTGTCTCCTTTTGTCTTACTATAATAACTCTTCTTATGAAAGACACCCTTCCTCTGAAAGGAGCCAGCTAGTAGCTCAGCCAATTCTCCTACCTTATTTATTTATTTATTGACATTATTAAAATGTTTCCGTGAACATCGTGTTTTCCTTTTCACTCAAAGTAACAGCCAAGAAACAACTTTTCTTTCCAGTTTATGATGCTCTGCAATGATTGAGCAAGAGTGAATGGGGAGTCGTATTTAATCCACAGGCGTAAATCAAGGGACGCATCAGCTCTTTCTGATGGTCAGCTAGGCAGGGTGGACAGGCCTCCCATGGTTCAGGTGCACTCGACGTGCTGGGACAGCTCTCCTGGCATCTCCACTGTGATGCGGATTCAGAGCTGTCAAGTGGCACAGCTGTGAGGAAATGCCCAGGAAGGATTTATGGGGTGCAGCGGTGACTTTGTGACCCTCTTCTGGGAAAGCAGATGCCTTTGAAATCGGGCAAGTCAATGTGGCAAGAGGGAGGAGGCACTTACCTTCCGTGTAATAGAAAACATCTTGCCACTTCCCTGAAGCATCAGAGATTCAATGGCTCCAATTACTTACAGGAAAAAAAGACCAAACATTTTAGTTCAGTGAAGAGACAACAGAGGTATAAAGTGGTCTGATGAAAGTCTGATGCCATAGATCCCAGCTATAGCCCAGCTACTCACTTGCTGTATAGCCCAGGAAAGTCACTCCTTTTGGGGTTGGTTTTTCTTCATCTCCTCAATGACCTTATAGCTGATGTTTGAATGTTGAATAAGTAAGTCCGTGATAAGTCATTCTCTGAGGCCTCTTGTGTAGTGAGAGTACAATAGGTCATGATGGAGCACTCCCTAGTGGTAGATTTTGAATTCTGGGGTAGGATTATGGGATGACAGTGACTGTAGCGTTGACTGTAATGCAGTGGGATGCTGGAGACCAACTTAGAGTTCAGCATAGACTGCATATTAGGGAGAGAGTGCCCAAGCATCTCTAATGGCCTAGTCGCTACAGCTGGACTGAAGGGGATAGAACAAGGCACAAGGCAAAAAGAGGAGCATCAACTCAGGCCAAGGGCTACCATAATGGGCTTTCTTAGCAAAGGTGAGCTAAGTGTTCAATCAAGTACATATTTGCTGAATACCTTACTACTACTACTACATTCTGGAAACTCAAGGATAAACAAGAAGGTCAATGTCTCTATTCATCTGGCTCCAGAGTGGGGAGTATGTGACCAAAAGGTGACAGGCACTGGGATGATGAGCAGGAACATGTGACACAGGTCCAGGATGGTCAGGAGGGGCTTCCCAAAGGAGCCATCATCACAGGTAAGATCAGAGCAAGAAATAAATAAAGATTTAAAAAAAAAAACTATGTGAAACTTGAATTTGAACCTCCCAACAGGCTGTCTGCTCACGTTCACTCTGACCAATAACATCTGGGGCTCTGAATGACTTTGCAGAATTTTCTCACTTGGATGAAATCCAGAACTCAGGAGAGACTCACGAATTCAACATTTCTGGTCTGCTGCTGCCCTTTGGAGCAATGGTTTCAGTCTTCAGTGTCAGAATCCCACAGCAGGCTTGGGGAAGCTGATCACTAGACCCAAACTTCTGAGTTTCCAGTTCAAGGGGTCTAAGGAGGGGCCTGAGAATTCAGCATTGCAGGCGCCCAAGCAATCTGTTGTAAGAGCCCTCCTTTGCCTTTTGTTTTAGACATTGAAGACAGTATGGTCAGCAAGGACTCATGTTTTCTGAACCTTCACATCTCCCTTTGCAAAAATCAGCCAGTTGCATCAGTTTGTGAAGTCTAGCTCCCACTGATGGGGTGAAATGCCATCACGGATGTCATGGATAAAAGATGGGAGTCACGTTGGCCAGTGTGCTTGCTAGCTAATCTTTACAAGGTGACTTACCCCCTGAGCTACTTTCTCTGTTACGTGGTTCTCTGTACAGCACTGAAATGATTCCTTGTTTACCTTTAACAATGCCCATACTATCTTCTTGGAACTGCACTTTGAGAAGTTCTCTCTTAGGGGGAGCATTTCAGTTTCTGGGGGTGCTGCTCAGGGATGGGGGTAGTTTCTAAATTCTCCTCAGAACTGGGGGAGATGGAGATAGAGGCTCCCAGTCTAGGCTGCTATGGCCCACAAAGGATCCTCTGACCCTATTTGAAACCAGTGGTTCTGTAAGCCAAATTATAACACCTAACCTTGCTTTGGTGTTTGTGATTTATTATACAAACCAAGCTTGGATTATTTCCTTCTTATTTCTAAAGGGAAAATGTAGAGAGGTTTTGCCAAGTGCTGTGGTATGAATGTCTGTGCCCCACCCCAATTCATATGTTAAAATTGCATTCCCTGCGTGTTGATATTAGAAGGTGGAGCTTTAGGACGTGACCGGGTCAGGGTAGAGGCCCCTGAACAGGGTAATAAGTGTCATTATTAAGGAAATCCCAGAGGGATAATCACTTCTTTTTACCATGTGGGCACAGGGGTAACATGTCCTCATGGGACACTGTATCTTGCCAAAGTCTTCTCCAGATCTGTGAGGAATAAGCATTTTTTTTTATGAGCCACTCAGTCTACAGTATACTGCTATTGCAGCCCAAATAGACGCAGACACCGCCATGCAATCCACCAGCTTCAAGCACACAGATCTGTGAGCCATCTTCAGTGGTTTTTCCTGGATCCCAAAGTCCATACTAAGCTTCAGCTGAGCTACCTTTGGATGTCACAAAAATCTCACACAAGAGAGTGCAGTTGGGTGAAATTTACATCATGTAATCTAGAGTCTGAATTTCAGGTCAATGCTTCATAGAGATAATTGAGTCAGCCTTCTTGTGCCTTCAAAGAATGATGGAGGGAAAGGCAATAAAAGCTTCACAGTTGTTGGAATAGCAAGAGGTGATGCATGCCACTCCTCTACATGTACTGTGTCCCTCGGGGCACAGCTATAGGTGTTTGACATCTCTTGGCTGGTCTTTTATAGTGTCTTTCTAAGGGATTTCTCTCCCTCAAGAGCATCCTTCCGAACCTCCCCTTCCATATCTCCTGAGATAACCCATGTAAAGCAGGGGTCCCATCATCCCCTTACCCATAGAAAACTGACAACCCTTCTGAGAGCAAGGACCACACTCAGGAGGGGCAGAAGGAAGTACATTTCATAAGAGAACACAGGCAAGGAGGTGTGGTAGGGACCCTGAGGAACTTGAGCTTGGCTGCCTAATGACATTCAAATTAAGAATTCTGGAAAATTCTAGTCTACAGGCTCAGTGAAGCTTGTTCTGGCCTTGACTGCTGGTGAGACTTGGCCAGAACATGAAATCTGAGTTATTATCTTTGTTGATAATGGTCAGCCTCCTTCTTGCTATGCCCTGGTGACTTAACAGCCCTATGACCGTCAAACTGCAGTTTTCCCCACGTACACATACAGATCCTTAGCTCAGTGCCCTCGATGGAAGCTGGCCTGCCTGGCCCTGCTCTTCCTCTGCTGAAATCCTACTCCTTTTGGCAACCGTGCTCCCAGTGTTCCTCCCTGCTCTCAGATCCACTTCACCAGACAGGTTATGTATGTGTGTGTGTGCTGCCCCAACACTGTCTGTTGATCTCTTCATCTTAATCATTACCGAGTAGTAATAGTGCTCCCCCCTCCACTTCCCAGCTAAGACTGAGACTGAGGAATAAGAGTTAACTATCTTTGTGCCTTGAATAAATGGAGTTTTCTATCAATGTTAATAGAGAAAGGAGAAATCAAGTGATCTCTGCAGTGATGGGCTGGAATTTAAACAATGAATGGTACAAGAATTGCTCCAATTATTTATACTGAAAAGTAGGGTTGGGGCTGCTTTTCTGTTTCTGTCTGTCTGTCTGTCTGTCTGTCTGTCTGTCTGTCTCTATTTTTCTCTAGCTCTCCATAACAGGAAAGGGTGGACACACAGAAACAAGAATTAAGGAACAGTAAGTTTACTTAAATAACATCTGAAGAATTTTATCCTTTCTTGATGATTTAAACTTTTGAGCTTGACCCAGTGTGTTGGCACACCTTCAATACCAGCGCTTGGGAAGCAAAGACAGAAGAAATCTCTGAGTTCTAGACCAGCCTGGGTCATAGAGTGTAATCTTGTTTGAAAAAACAAATTAAATTGTTTCTGAGCTTTGTGTAACACTGCACCTCTTTGTAGATTTGAATTCTCAAGAGAGACTCTGATTACCCAGTGGGATAGTTGCCCACAGTGAACCTGTCACTAGATGGCGGAATTCCCCTTGGTTGCTTGTGGACAGGCACTCTTCTTTGTCCCATTGGGGGTATGGCCCCCTGCCCTGGTAGGAAATTCAGCACCTTCCATGGATGGAATCTCTTCTTTAGTCCGGTCCAGCTTAGCTAGAAGAAAGCGCCATAAACCAGGGGACTTACAGACAGTAACAACTTGTCTCTCAAAGTTCTGGAAGCCAGGAAGCCTAAGATGAAGGTGCAGGCAGATTCAATGCCTGGTGAGAACCAGTTTCCTCAAAAATGATGGCTTCTTGCCATTTCACCACCCGGGGGAGGGGCGAGGAAGAAGGTTCCGGGGCCTTCTAAAATAAGAGCACGGCTGTGGCTCAAGTGTTTGTATTTCACCCCTGTTAGAACTTGGCCTCCAATGCGGTAATAATACCGGGCCTGGCCTTTAGGAAGTCACAGGGTCACAGGACTCCTCCCTCGCAACGGAGATTCTGACCCTGAGGAAAGAAGTTTCATTATGCGCTTGGGCCACTTTCAACCTTTTTACCATAGGATGACTGTAGCATCCATTCTTTGAAGAGGGCACCATCCAGCAAGAAGCAGAAACCAGTTCTCATAACACTCCACACTAGCTTGATCGTGGACTTTCTAGCTTTCGGCCTTGGGAGGAATACATTTCTATTACTTAGAGATAATCCAGTCTATAATAGATTTTACAGTAGCAAAAAATTGACACAGGCCCTAATTCTACTCACAAAGCCTCCACCCTGATCATCTCCTAAAGGCCCATTCACTTTCTAATACCATCACCTTGGAATTTAAGATTTCACCACGTGACCTCGGGGTGGGAAGCAGGGTGCGTGCAAATATTTAAAATTCGTCAATCCCTCTGAAGGCATTTGAGTGCGGTGGACGCTCTGCAGCCTAAATGGTACAGTGCATTCAGGGTTAAGACGCGATGAGCTAAACAAGGATCTGCAGGTATAAATCCAGAGGGAAATAACGTTCTGAGCCACATAAGTACAGCTCTGACTGTTGCAGAGCTGACCTTGGACTTCGCTTCTGGAAAGTCACTGCCTCGTTTATAAAAGTGAAGAGGTCAAGCTGTGTGAGTATCAGGTTCTCTGGCTTGAAAACCACCTTCTAGTCCCCGGTTTCTGTGACAGCTCATTCCTCTGTTACTTCATCTGTATCTCCCTTGTCCTTCAGGAGGTCTGACCATCAGCGATTGCCTTTCCTGACAATGCCTGGCCAGACTCTCAAGGACTCTGCCATATGTCATGTAGCAGAAGCCGTCATGAAAGTGCAACAGAACATCTGGACCTTCCTGGAAAGACTTGCTTCATATTCCTTCCCTCAAAGCCAAATTGATTGGCCTTGACCTGGGGCCACACCAGGGGCAGGCACTTTCTGGGGCAAGGGTGCCTTTCAGTGCCTGGCTGAAGGCAGTCACCACGTGGTCCAGGAAGCCTGAGGAATGATAGGTATTTGCCTCGCTGTAAATTTCTCAGAAGCGTTGGGATTATCTTAGGTCAAACTGACAGTGTGCACTCTTGGTAGGAAAGGAACCGGAGATTTAACAGCCATTTAGGAAAAGCCCGTGCCATTTTGTTCCTTGTGTTAGAGTGAGAGTAGCATGGAAATATGGGGAGAAAATAGTGAAATTGACGGTGAGGGTCCACGCAGCATGGTTTTGTGCATAACAATGTGTCCATGTGCTGTTCATCGACTAGTGTTTTCACTGTCAGTCACAGGTATACGGGAGTCCGCAGAGCTGGGCTCGCTCCTGGCACTCATCACCCAAGGGCATCTGCAAACTGAGAGGAGATTTAGGAAGATGCAGTTCAATCTCGGGTCTGCTCCTTGAACTCCATCTCTCTGTTATCCCAAGAATGGGAACTCTTTCTAACGCACTTCATTTCACTGTTGAGTGGCAAATACTGTCAGGATTGTTTGGTTTTTGTTGTTTATTTTTTTTTCTTCTGTGATAGTGAGTTAAAAATCTATCTCTGGCTCAGTAACAGTGTGGGTTGGGATCAAGTCAACTTTTTGATGGTATTATCACACCCTTCCCGGTTCAGTCACTCCCATGTAGAACGCATATCAGTTTTGTCAGCCCTTCTTCATGCTGTAGGGTTTCTGGGTATCCCATTCCTTGGACTGTCCTGACCTCCTTTCCAGGATCACAGTGTCCTGGTGTCCTTTACGCAGAGCAATGTCAGCAGTGTACGTGGTCATTCAACTCCAGGTAGCTAAGTGATCATCTGAACTTGGAGATGACACTGGGAGATAGTGAGAGCTAAGACAGGAGCCCAGCTCTGCTGCTATTGGGCTCCTGGGGTAGATAGAGCAAACACTAATTGACAAAACACACAGAGACACACTCTAAAGCACAAAAACCCTTTGCACGAAACTTAGCATGTGCACAGTTTCCTCAAGGAACCCACAAACCACACAGATGAACAAAGAAAGCTCATGTTTCATGAAGAAACATGTACTACCATAGACCTTAGATGTGTTTGGGTGACCCACACCAATGAAAATTTCAATCCCCAGACAGTGTGGCTAAGTTGTCTTTCTTTCCCTAATTAACAAATGTAGATCTACTTCATTAAAAAACAATGATAGCTCCAGGAAATAGATTCCTTTTCCTGCCTTTCTTAACATAGTATTCTATATCAATTATTCTTTATCTTTTCTTTCTTTTGTTAATCAAGATACATGCAGCTCCCAGGAAAACTGCACAATATAGGAATGGGAAAAGACTATTCTTAACTTCCCTGCGTGATTTCAGCGCTACCTGTAAATGACATTTTCTCAGTTTTGTATAAAATCTTTATTCCAAACGGTTGGTTACATCTTTGTAATATAACCTGCCTCCTTCCTTAGGGAATTCCAAAGATGCCTGGAATCCATCACCTCTCCATTCCTTGAATTATCTAGCATGCCTGGAGGTCCACCACTCACTGGGAAGCTTAACCCTGCATTGAAAACATCTGTTTCACAGAATGAGAAAAGGAAGGAGGCTAGAGCAATGGCTCAGCAAAAAGTAAAGAGCACTTGCTCTTCTTCCGGAGCAGTAGGGTAAGCATTGACAAGGATAAGGTACTCTTGAGTGGTGCAAATATAAATTCACTATTTAGCTACTATAGAAAACATAAAAAAATTGAGCTATCTGGCTGGCAAGAGCAAGCTATCTGGTTCAGTCAAATTGCAATGTTATATACTACATGAATGTAGTTTATGCTTGTCAAATATATATCAATGAAATTATGAAAGAGAAAAACAAATAAAGGCTCAGCTTGCAGCCATCTCAGAAATCTAGAGTCTTCCTTCTTTTTTTTTAGGCCAAGGGGAACTGCAGAGCTCCTAAGTGATCTACACATTTCTCAGCATCACCACCTTGGTCATGGCCACTATCATCTCGTTGTACAGCTGTTGCAATAACCTTGAACAGCTCCTGTTCCTACCCTCGTATTCACTCTCAGCTATACAGACACAGCCCTCAGAGAGAGCTTGATCATCTTGAACTCCCAACTGGATTTCCCTGTCAGTTGAAACATTGCCCATTCCACTGGCTCGAGTGCCCACAAGATCTTCTTGGACTGTCTCTCCAGCTGCTCTTCCTCCCCAACCTCTGCTCCATTTCCCACACCTTCTTCATTGTCTCTAACACTTCCATACACTCTTGCTTTGCAGCTGGTCTTTGCACTTCCTTCCCTTCTGCTGCCCTGGGCCATACTCCCCACAGGTAGCTGTATGGCTTACTTCTTCATTTGCCTCAAGGCTCTGCCCACTGAAAAACTACGAAATCAGAGCCATCTCCCCAGATCACTTCCTACATAAAGTATACCTTCATGTCTCTGTCCCCACTTTGTATGTGTGTGCCCACGTGTTTTAGTCACTGTTCCATTGCTGTGAAGAGACACCATGATGAGCAAGGTAACGATTATAAGAGAAAGTAGTTCATTAAAACTTGGCTTATGGTTTCAGGGTTTTATTCTATTATCTTCATGGTAGGAAACATGAAATCATGTAGGCAGATGCTGGAGCAGTAGCTGAGTAGTTGAAAGTTACATCCTGATCCGAAGGCAGAAAGAGAGAGAGAGAGAGAGAGAGAGAGAGAGAGAGAGAGAGAGAGAGAGATTGATTATCGGCATGGGCTCTTGAAGACTCGAAGGATCCCTAGTGATATCCTTCCTCCAACAAGGCACACCTTCTAATACTTTTCAAATTATGCCACTCCCTGATGACTAAACTAGGCACTCACAAATATGAGCCTATGGCAGCCATTCTTACTCAAAGCACCGCAACAAGTTTGTGTGTTTGTACATGTACATGTAGCACATGTATCTGCACATGTATGTGGAGGCCAGAGGTTGATATCAGGTGCCTTCTTCAATTATTCTGCATCTCATTTTTTGAGACAAGGTCTCTTATCAAGCTTGGAGTCTACTGAGTTAATTAGACTATTTATATAGCAAGCTCCAGGGATCCTCCTGTCATTGCCTCCTCAGTAATGGGGTTACAGGTACATATAACCACACCTGACTTTTTTTTTTAACATGACTTCTAGGGATCCAAACTCAAGTCCTCGTACTTGAATGGCAAGCACTTTACCAATTGTGCTATCTCCGTGTGTGTGTGTGTGTGTGTGTGTGTGTTCGTGTATGTGTGCCTTTATATAGGGTCTGGGAGTATGCATGCACATGTGTGTGAGTACATGTAGAAGCCATAGGACAATTTCTTGTATGCTCAAGTCTGCCTGTCCTTTTTGTAACGAGTCTTTCTCTATCCCACCAGTCAGCTCCCAAATCATTACATGGAAACTTATTATTAACTATGAAAGCTTGTCCAATAGCTTAGGCTTATTTTTAGCGAACTCTTTTAACTGAAATTAACCCATTTCTACTAATCTATGTGCTGCCCCGAGGCTCGTTTACCTCATCTGGGTACTGTCCATCCTGCTTTTTTGCTCCCTCTGTGTCTTCTCTTGTTTCCACCCTCTTCTTCCCAGCATCCTCTGTGCCTGGAAATCCTGCCTAGCTATTGGCCATTCAAATATTATTAAACCAATCGGAGTGATACTTTTTCACGGGGTACAAAATGATTATTTCACAACCATCCTTTGTAGGCTTTTTGTTCATTTGTTGTTTGAAACAGTGTCTCTGTTGTTTGAAACAGTGTCTCTGATGTTTGAAACAGTGTCTCCCACTGGCATGAAACTCCTCAAGTATGTTATGCTGCCTGGCCACAGAACCCCCGGGGGATTCTACGGTCTCTGCTTTTCTAGTGCTGGCATTGTAACTCTGTACCTGACTCTTTGTGCATGGGCGGTTGGGTTTGAACTCAAGCACTTTACTGAGTTATCTTCCCAGCCTCCATCCCCATGCCTGAAATGCTGTTTTCTTCATGATATACTAACAACTGCATGCTTATTCACTTTCTGTGTGTTTGCTATCCAATTCCAATATTCTAATCACACATTCTGTGTCTTCCAATAGCTGGTAGGTGTGTGTGTGTGTGTGTGTGTGTGTGTGTGTGTATATGTGCACATGCACACCTGTAAACAGTGTTTGGGACTATGCATGTACATGTGTATGTGTTATTGGAGGCTGCTTGTTTGTTTCCCAGCTGCCCAGACCAGAAACTATATTATTTAAAATACTGCTTGGCCAATCGCTTAAGCATATTGCTAGTTAGCTCTTATATCTTAAATTAACCTATTTCCATTATTTTATATTTTACCACGAGGTTCATGGTTTACCAGTAAAGTTCCCTGGGCGTCTGTCTCCTTCGGTGGCAGTGGCTACATGGTGTCTCTCTGACTCCCCCTTCTTTCTCCCAGCATTCAGTTCCTCCCCGCCCCATTGCAAAGCAACACATATACAGAAGGACTTCCCATACCATGTGTGAATATATAATGTTCAGTGAATGGATGACCAAGACATAAGTGGAAGGGGGGTGTATATTTTGTCATAGGCTCTGTGCTAAGTCTTAGTGTGTTAGTTTGAATGTAATTGACCCCATACTCTCATAGGTAGTGGCACTATTAGGAAGTGTGGCTTTACTGGAGTGGGTATGGCCTTGTTGGAAGAAGTGTGTCTCTGTGGGGCAGGTATTGAGGACCCTATGCTCAGGATACCACCCAATGTCTCAGTTGACCTCCTGTTGCCTGCAAGATATAGGATTCTTAGCAACTTCTCCAGCACCATATCTGCCTGGGTTGGGATTAATGAGTCCTGCTGGCCTTCAGCTGCTCTCCCCTCCTAGAACCTTCTAATTAAAGTTACTAGAAGCTGTGCCTAGCTTAGAGGATCAGAGGATGGGATTTTCACCTGTTGGCCATTGACTGCAGTGTATTTAAGCCTATAGGGTGTTAATAAAGAGGGGCTTTGGTATCAGTGTTTAAAAGTCTGCCTGTCGATCTGTTTCTGCATCTGTATTCTCAACCTCCAGCCCCTTGCCCGAAGCTCGCGAACTGGGGTTTAGCGCATAGAGCACAGACAGGGGCCACGGTGCACAGCATGCCTGCACACCATCATACTCCCAGCTGCTGTGCTCCCTGCCATGATGATAATGGACTGAACCTCTGAAAATGTAAATCAGCTACCCCAGTTGAATGTTTTCTTTATAAGAGTTGCTGTGGTCATGGTGTCTTCACAGCAATGGGAACCCTAACTAAGACACTTAAGGATACAGAATCTGTGGTATGGAAGCACAGTGGCTGAAAATAGAACGCATGTTGTTTTCATGCCTTGTTTCCAGATCCTGTGCATATGACAGGTCCTCCTTAAGGCCCCCTGGGTTGCAATCTGGATGCTCAAGAAAGCATCCTCTTGTTCTTTGGGATGCTGATTTACATCCTATGTGTGTTTCTCCTCTACTTAGTGTGGCTGCCCAGCAGGCAAGGTATACCCACCCAAACACACATCATGTAAATGCAATCTGACCTGGGACATCTTGGTAACTGGTGAAGACAGAGCAGCTTGGGAGCATGTGGGAAGTCAGTTTGCCAAAGAACTCAGACATGCTCTGCTGGTGGAAACCTCTGAACACAGGCACAGGGGAACGTGGTTGAAGTCAGGCCATGAAGAACAGAGGACACTTTGGTCTTCTGGGATACCAGTCATGAATAAAGCAAGCTTTAGCACAAGTGTGTGTACATATTTTGACTTCAGAACTGTCCTAGAGGAGGTCTGGGAGAATTTGTAACATGTTGTTGAGGTCACAGTCCTCTGAGAGCCATTATTCTTCTCCTAGACCCCTGTCACCTGCACCATGAGGAAAAACAAGCAAGCGATCTACTTAGACGTGGTTTGTGAGATGTCAAGTAGGAAGGGGAGGGTCACATCCATAAGTGGTTTTTGGTTTTTAAATTTTTTTCCAGTTAGTACAGGAGATAGTTAAGAAGAGAAGAGGGAAGGAGGTGACAGTAGGAAACACTGTGAGGACCTTTAGAAACGGAACCTGGAACACACTGCCCATGGGCAGGCTTATGAATGCCATCCCAGGGAGTTCCGCTCCAGGCCGGAGAGCCTTTTCCCCAGAGGAGACATTGAAGGAGTAGGGCCCACCGTGTACTGTGCTTGTATCTGTGCTGGGAACTGAGCCTAGCACCTTTCACGTGTGTAGCAGCTCTACTACTAAAGCTTAATCTCCAGCCCTCCTTTTAGTTTCTAATTTTAAGAAAGGGTTTCAAAAAGTTATTCAGGCTGGTTGAAATTTAGTCTGTTCTCTAAGCAGGTCTTGCACTTGCTGTCCTCCTGCCTCAATCTGCTAATCAGCAAGAATCACCAGGCTTGCATCACCAGGCATGCTTATTCTTATGTTTTTAGAACTGATTCTGTCATGCTTTCTATGTCAATCTTTTGCACCAGTTAGACAAAGCAACACCCGTGAGTATTCAGCCAGGCAGCCTGTATATTTGTCTCCTAAGTCTGCAATTCTTTGCACAGTCTTTAGATGCTTTCTTGTTTGTTCTCCATGGGTGGTAGGATGTCAAGAGGCATTGCACAACCTGCAGAATAGGAACAAGAAGAGAAAATGCCTCAAGGCACAGTAAGCCCTCTGTCGTTAGGACTTCACTCCATATCCCTATGTTCTTGATGCACCTTTAATCCTTCAGCATCTGTTTCCTGGGTCAAGCATCATGGACCCTGGGGTAGTGCGCTAGGGTCTGACCCCTGGATCCACAACATGTTAGCTGCATTGTGCATGTGACTTCTCCATGGGTTTCTTGTATTTTCACTCATACAAGGGGAGTCCCAATAGCAATTTTGAAGACTCAAAGTTCTCAGATCGGTGCTTTAGCCCCAGGAAGAAATAAAATGTGTAAATCTCTGTTGAAAGGAATTGGATACTGAGGAGCCATAGATATAGCAGAAACTGGAGGTTTTAGAAGACTGCACAGAACACTGAGGCTCAAAATAGGAAAAGTGTTTGGGGAATCTTTGAAGAAGGTCTTCTGTGTAAGAGATGAAGATGGCAATCAAGGCAGGGAGCCAAATACTTACAAACTATGCAGGTGGCTTAGCCCAAGATCACAGGGTACCCAACGTACCCAAGGGATAGTGGAAAACCACTTGCCGGTAAAGCCAGAGAATCCTAAGACCTTAGAATCACAAGAAGGGTCCAAGGCAGACTACACCAGGGCCAGCCTAGGATAAGAGGCTGGCATGAGAAGTTTAATTTGTGGTGCTCTAGTCCTTGTGCCCAGGTGTGCTGTCCATCTTTTGATAAGCCTTCACTGGGCTTTTGATTTCACATCTCACCTTTGTACTGAAAAAAAAAAAACCCTGGAAGAAATGACATTATCCTGCCTCCTAGGAGCCCACATCCCCATGCTGTCCACACACCTAGTTCACCAAAATGGTGCCTTTGTGTCCTCGGTCTCTAGTGTTGAGAGTCACGGGGAACTCTGGATCTATTCTGTAGATACCCGTCGACTCTCTCATGTGGCTCAGCTGACCTGCACTGCCCAGCAGCCTAGATTCAAACCAAATAAAGAAGGATCAAATGTTACTTTGTGACTTGACCCCAGGAACCTAGAGAAAAGATGAGTCTGACAGTGACATTCTCTGTCGGGGATGCTACAGGAAGGATTTAGGGATTTGTGAGACAGATAAAGTGTGTGGTCAGCTATGAGGCACACGCAGTGACGTTCACCAGCCTCTCTGATTTTCATCAGACTCTTCATTTGGGATCTCAGCCCCAGTTGCTTAGACATGTTGCTGTTTTCTGGCTCGTGGGCTATGCCCTCTGCTTTATCTCCTTCTACCACCCTTCCCCAGGACGTCCCTTAGGTGCTCACCTGCCATTTCCTTTTCTAGAAGCTTCCTGTGAGATGTCCTGCAGCAGACACACATCTGCTGCTTCTGAACTACACTGCCAACCACTTTTTTCTGCACAGAGATCTTGAGAGGACAAGTCTGTGTCCTGCCCATCTCTCCAGCCCCACCCTTTCCAATCCAGTGGTGCTGGAAGACTATTGGTACCAACTTTGATAGAAACATACTCTCAGTCCTCGCTCAGAGCCACTGATGGGGGAAACACTAGTGGTGAGGTAAGACAGCTCGACCCACCCCTGCTCCAGTTTGAGAGTCTCCCCAAACTCTGGCCTGGGCTACAATAGTGTTCATCTCAGCCATTTTGGCTTCTTCCTACTGTCTTCTAAACAGCTCTCACCCCACTGTAGAATTCTCTTTTTATATCATGCGAGAGCTCTTCGCAGAAACCTTCAGTGACTTCCCCTTACAACGAGGGTTCAATCGAGCTCCTTGGTGACCTGTAAGCCCCTCCATGACCTGGTACCCACAGCAACCCTCCATCCCTTCTCAGCTTTCTGGATTGGTGTGGGCTTCTCAGACTCCCCTCACCACTGCTGATCTCTCCTCCCTCAACTCAAATCGTGCACTGGGACAAATGATCAGGATGAACTGTGTCACCGACACAATTTGAAGAGGAGTGGCCGGGTGAAAGAGACAAATACACACAAGTAACCTGGTAGTTTGTAGGAAACCAAGTGGCTTCAATAGCTGTGCTGTGTTTCCCTTGGGGGCTTCCATCTGTGGTCATTCCTGACTTTGTTTCTAAAGGTCAAAGATGTGGGGTTTTCTCTTCAAACCTCCCAACTCTAGGTTTTCCACCACCCCAGATGCAAGTCCCCACATTTATTGGCTTGGGATCATGCCCACCATATAGGGATGCTGGGAGGAACAGAGAGTATACCGAAACCTCCCCTTATTGGTAGGGGATACATCCCGAGATGCTACAACACCTCAAGTGTAGACAGTATGGAAGCCTGGGCGTGCAAGGGTTTTCCCACACATAAACACCCACGATCAAGTTTAGCTTTCAAATTAGGCTCAATGAGAGATGATCAACTACAGATATAACAGAACAGTTATAATGGCAGGCTGCTGCTAGTGTAGGAAGTGCTTCTAAATCTTCTCTGCCTGCAGGGAAGTACCACTGTGGATAAGAGAGGGGACAGTATGGAAAGCGTGCCCCATACAGGCTGAAAGCCACAGGCAGCAGACTCCCCAATTACTGAAGCAGTTGAGAGGCTTGCGCTAGTGAGGAGCATCTGTGTAAAGCTCAGTACATCCTAAAAACTCTGAAGCTTTTAGGGTTTGACCAAAGGAAACAGGAGAATGCCCTTACTGCGGAGAAATCTCCCCTTGGGGGTGTTCAGGGAAAGCGAAAGTGGAACCCCCAGCAGTAGGGTTTACCAGAAGGGCAGTGGGGCTTGTGGAAACCTTTCAGAAAGAGAGGCAACTGAGCAGGAACCCAAACAGTTTCTGAGAAACTGTGAGCTTCAGGGAAGAGCCTGGCAACCCCTGTTTACAAAGTCCAGGAGCACCTGCAGCCACATGTGTTTGCCACAGACTGGGTCATGGTGCTCTGGGAGCAGTATTCCAAAGCAAGGAAATGGTAGCAAAAGCCAAGGTCACTTCCCCAGGATCTGGAACGCCCAGTAATTCAGAAAAACAGCGGAGTTTCAGCTGCTGAGGGAAGATGGTTGGCAGCTGGACTTGTGTGAGTGAGATATTCATTCAGTTATCATTCAGTAATATGTCTACTTATTTACTTACTGTAAGTAAACCAAGTACCTGCTGCAATAAACATGATAACGAATGCTTACTGATTGACAAGCGCATATCAGGAGACTAGGCTAACCACGTGGGTCCTTACAACAAGTGCCCGAGGAGGTGACTGCTCTTTACTGAACTTGCAGACTGGGAAACTGAGGCTCAGAGAGATAATCTAGTCACAGCCCAGCTAATTCACAGAACTGGGACTTGGCTGCTAATTGGTACTGTGCCCATAGCCATTCTAGCTAATGAGGCTCAAGTTTAATTGCCTGTGCTGAAGTCAGAGATTGGCAAGACACCAGTGAGCCTTTAGTAACCTCTAAATCTGCAGTGCTTAGGTCACAGTCCAGCATTTAATAGCTGCTCACTAATGTGAGGAAGCACCATGCATCTTGTTACATGAGGAGGGGGCCCCTTGTTTGTCCCAGCTGCCTGGCTAGCCTACACCCAAAATAATCACACAGAAACTGTATTAATTGGCTACTGCTGGTTTTAATGCAAAAGAGACCACACCCAAGTGGGCTGGTATCTTAAAGGCTATTGGCTGAAGGAGTGGAAGGAGCTCCTGCAGCAGCAGCATCTCTTTAAGTCAAGGTGAAATGAGACAGCCTCAGAGGAAGGACAACATCCGGAACCAGATCTATGACAGACAAAAGTACTCACAAGTTACCCCCTGAGATCCCTTTGTACCCCGTCACTGTGTCTAGGTCAGGGTTCTAAGGCTCCCAACAAACAGCATACTTGTTTTTCTTATTCACAAAGATGTGGAGGTAGAAGAATCACAGAACAGAGTTGGGGGGCTCAACTGTTGCTGAGCCATTCATATACAGTGGGGAGGGTTCAGAAGTCTCACACTGTTGACTGGCAAGCAAGTCAAACAAGAATAGAGTTGACCATGATCCAACTTTCCACCTCATGCCTCTGGTCTCCAAGCTACTAGTTGGTCAAAAATGACCAGAGACAGAAGACTTAAGAACCTATAGATCCAGTTTAACTCCCTGTACTGAGAACACCAGAAGACAGGAAAAGTGTGGATGCAGAGGGCCTTGAAAGGTACCCTGTATGTACCTGAAGACTGCAGATATTTTCTGTAAGGCAGAGTTGGCAACAGGTATCCTGATGAGAGAAAGAACCTGCTGGCATAATGTCAGGAATGTGTAGAGTGTCTTAGTTGCTTTGGCATAGCAAAGCCATAGGGAAGGAGTGACTCAGTGCTGAGAAAGGAGGAGGGAAGGGGTGACAAGGCCTGGGTCATGGGGAGCTGGGCAGGGGATGCCCTTCTGAAATCACCAAGGATCACTGAAGACAGGAGAGCAGGATAATGACTGAGGTGGGCTTGCCTTGAGGGGCAGCTCTTGGTCCTCAGTGCAGAGTAGTCACTTATTTGAAGAAGAAGGGGCTTGAGATGGGGAAGCCCCATGGGAACAAAGGTGAGGGTTTGGACAGGTGGACATTCACCCTCCTAGAAGAAGATGGAGACAAACTCAGCAGGCTGGTACCATTAGGCTGAGGTCTCTTTCCCACTTGTCTCTCAATGCTAAGCGTGGGGTTACAGTGAACACTGATCAGTCCTTAAATCAGTCCCATGTTGAAGGTGAGAGTAAGCTCACAGTGTCTTGGGGAATATTCTGCTTGGATTTCTCCTCAGGAAGAGGAAGTTGATAGTTAGAACTTTAAGAGAGACAAATCCTCCCAGAGCAATGCTGTCTGACCACACAGGACTATGTAAGATAGAAGGAGAAAAGAGGTCAAAAACTAGGGAGCCACCTTCATCCTTAAAGTGCCAGGGAGACTAGGCCTAGAGACAGCAGAAGGTAAGTGTAGGATACCAGGAAACAACAGGGAGGGAAATGAGCAGGTTCTTCCTTCCCAGATTTATGTATTGATCAGTTGGTTTCTATTATTGAATAGGAGGGACTTTCAATTAAGAAAATGATTCCATAAGAAGGGGCTGTAGGCAAGACTGCAGGTCATTTTCTTAATTAGTAGTTGATGGAGGAGGGCCCAGCCCATTCTGGATGTGCCATGCCCAGGCCAGTTGTACTGGATTCTATAAGAAAGAAAACTGAGCAAGTCATGAGAGCAGACTAACACACAGCTTTCTCCTGTGGCCTCCATCTGCATCCTTTCCTGCCTCGAGGTTCCTGCTCTGTCTGAATTCCTGTCCCGATTTCCTTTGACGATGAACAATGATGTGGAAGTGTAAGCCAAATAAGCCCTTTTGTTCCTAACTTTCTTTGTGGTCATGGTGTTTCATCACAGCAATAGAAACCCTATTTAAGGTGAATACCACTGAAGTCAAGGGAGGAAATTGTAGGAGATATTGTAAGATTTTCTCAGAAACCCAGACATTTCACATGGTAGAGGGCTGGACTTTGAAAACAAAGGACTATATTGAGCTCTAAAGACAAAGGTATCATGAGTTGGGGGCCCATGGTAGAGGGGATGGTGGTTTGGAGCTAGGGCACATTATGGCATCCAGAAATTATATGGGGGATTTTGTTTTTCTACGTTATTGAAGTAAAATTATATCTGCAATTCTTCACGGTAAGACAGGGATGAGGGAATGAGATGGGAGGCAGAACAGAGGAAGCAGTGTACTATCTGGCAGCTCTTCCAGACTTCCCCTAAGGTGAGTCTGAGCCTAGAGATTTACAATTGCTCTGTCTGCTGGGGAACAAGCCCTGCAAAGGGGAGCCAGTATCTCTGAACACCCCCCCCCCAGTTCCTTTATTTGATCCTTAAAGCAGTATATCAGCCCAAAACATAAAGGAGACCATAGAGCGAAGAGGTTACCAAGTTCTTTCCACTAAGGGCTTTGAGGAACCATAAGGTTCTTGTTGCCTCTACCACCACCACCTCCTCCTCTCCCTTGTTCTCCCACTAATTCTCCTTCTCTTTTCCTCTTCTTTGTAACAATCTTTAGAAGTACTGGAAACCATGATTAGCTCACAAAAACAGGCTTCTGCATGGTTGTGAAATCCAGGCATTGGACTTTGACCTGGGCATGAATTTTGGTTCTGCTACCGTCTTAGTTAGGACTAAGATGCCACAGTGATCAAGGCAACTTATAAAGGAATGGGTTTATTTGGAGCTTATGGTTTCAGAGGGTTAAAAAGTCCATGGCCATCATGTTAGGGAGCATGGCAGTAGCGTGGTACTGCAGCAGTAACTGAGAGCTCACATCTTGATTCACAAGTAGAAGGGAGTGTGTGTGTGGGGGGGGAGCACACTAGTAATCACCGGAGTCTTATGAAACCTCAAAGCCCGCACCTAGGGCCACCTCCTCCAACAAGATCATACCTCCTAATCCTTCCCAAACTATTCCATCAATGGGGGACCCAGCATTCAAATACATGAGCCTATGGGCCATTCTCAGTCCAATTAATATGTTTAAATTCAGATTAACAGGTCATGTGACATTTGGCAAGTTACTTAAAGTACTCTTTCTCTGTGAAATTAACCCAAATCTGCCCTCCTCCCATTCATAAAATGAAAAGACAAAATACTATCAGGCACCAGGTTCAGATCCTTGCTCTGCTGTTTACTTCTAGTGTGACTCCCACTAATGAACTCTCTGTGCCTCAGTTTCCTCATCTGAATAACGATGGTGACAGCAGTACTATATATAAATGTTTCATATACTATTATTGACACTGTAGCTAGTATAAGATGGATACTTGGCAAATAATGGGTAAGCATTACAATCATTTCTCAATGAGAAAGCAATGAGAAATTGAGGAAGGCCAGCTCTCAGGTAAGGCTAGGTTCTGGTAGGGGTCACTTACAGGTCACTCTTAAGCCCGTCCTATAGGATGAAGCCATCCAGATGGGCTGTGTGAAAAGATCTCTGTTTCTCCGTTCCATGTGTGGCACTCCCCCAGCATCAGATAAGCGCTTTCGCAAGCCAAGACCATTTTGATCTCGGCGGAGATCCTGTACATATGCACACACTTGGCAGCTGTGGGCTGCAGGCCCCGTGTTCTTGCTTGTGATTTGAGCTGTGTTATCAATACTTGTGAATGTAAACTTGGGAGATCAAAGGCGCCCAGGTCAAAAAGGCTAATATTTAAATTCCAGACTTACAGGCACGGCTCTGAAATTCCCTGGCTCCACATCAAGTCTTTGTACCAGAATCAAGTCAAGCATGCATTTGACACAGTTGTGGGGCTCTGGAGTGTGGGTGTGGTAGGCATTCAGTAGAAACTGGGGGTCCACCCAGCATGGAATTCTGTGGAATTTGAACGAAAGGCTGTTCTTCAGTTCAGTGCCCTGTGTGACCCCAGTCAGAGCAAACACATTTCCACAGTACAGAGTTATCATGGATGTGGTTTCAGTATCTGGAAAGACCATATGCTGTCCTCGGGGGACGACCGCTTGAACTTGGCACCAATACTTTTCTAGCTTGCTCTCTGTTGCCATGACAAAACACTGACCAAGGACAGCTTAGGAAAGAAATGGTCTCTTTCATCTCTCACCGCTCAGGTCACAGTTTATCGCCGAGGGAAGCCTAGGCAGGAACCTGGAGTGGGAATTGAACTAGAGACCACAGAGAAGCCCTGCTCGCTGGCATCTTTCTCGTGGCCTGCTCAGTTATCTTTAATATACAACCCAGGGACGGCAGCACCCACAGTTGGGCTGCGACCCTTTCACATCGATTGATGATCAGGGAAATGACCCCACAGACATGCCCCAGTGCAGCTGACAGAAGCAGCCTCATCCTTAGTTGAGTTTCCCTCCTCTCAGGTATGTGCAGATTTGTGTCAAACTGACAAAAGCCATGTCAACTGACTAGGCAAGTAATACAGGCATTACAGATAATGGTCAGAAATGTCCTGAGATCTGACAGCACTTCACAAATATTTTTATCATTATTCCTATTGTTTTCATGGTACCGCCCACCTCCTTTACAGTTTCGAACAAGCTGAACAAAGATATTCTTTGGGGATACCAACTACTCTTTTGTCATCTGTCTAGCTCTTGCAATTCAATAAAACTTCACTGAGTTCTTTACATATGCTTTTTGTAAATACAAAAAAAAAATGAGCAAGATAAAGACCAGAGAGAAAGTTCTAGGGGTAAGGGTGCTTGCTGCCAATCCTGCATCTGGTTCCATGTGGTGGAAAGAGAGCTGATTTCAGAATGTTGTTCTCTGACCTCATGTCTGGACACACACACACACACACACACACACACTCTCTCTCTCTCTCTCTCTCTCTCTCTTTCACATACACACACACACACTCACATGTATGCACACATATTCACTCACACACTCATATGTATGCACACACACTCACTCTCTCACACACACAGGTATACACTCACACTCTCTCAAATGTATGCTCGTACACTCACATGTATGCACACACACACACTCTCTCTCTCTCTCTCACACACACACGTGTGAACACATCACAACTGTAATTTTATAAGAATTCTAAACGAACTTAAGTGGCAGCCATGGAGAACAGATGCTCACTACCAGTTATGATGCCATGCCAGTGGCTTGGCAGAAGAATATGCCCAGGTCTACAGATCACAGGTAAAGGGATAGCTCATTCTTCCCATTAGCAGTAAGTCTGCTTGCATGGAGGACCTGCACCTCCAGTCTTTCCTAGTCTTACTTGTAAATCTTGGCTCTGTTTTTAAATGGTCATGGGAAACAAATAGGTTAACCATAATAAACCTTTGTTTGCTTGACTGTAGAATGAGGATCTCACAGAACTTGCTTTGGGAAAAAAAAATGAGATAATCTGTGCAAAACTTGCAGTGCTATTGTTCAGTGCTGTTTTCAGTATTGTTTCAGCACAGCAAGCAAGTGTGGCCATCACTGTAAGACAGACCCCACTTAGAACATGGCATTCTTTTCAAATGTTCTTCTTCCCTTTCCTGCTGGTTATAGCCCTGCACTCCTGCATTGAATCCATGTAACACTTCCATGGGTTGCAGCATGCAGAACCGCCAATGTACAACCAATGATAGTCTATAAAATGGACAATTTTTAAAACAGTTCTTCCAAGTACCCTCTTCCACAGCATCTCATCAGTCTGGCAACTCTGAAGCAGTGGCTGAGTGGCTGGCTTTGTAAGTCTGGCTGGGGAGAGGGGAGATTAAGAAAGACAGACAGACAGACACAACACAAGCAAAGCATGGATGGGGGCACTGTGTGCTCTCCCTGCAGTGAAGTAGTCTCGGCTGCAGTCATCCCAAATGAGGACGCTGCACTCTATGCTATCTGTACATATTGTTAACATCTGCGCGTGGACCAGGGAGAGGATTTGCCGTTCCTGTGTATCTGAGACACTGGAGCCCTTGGACTGGCTGTGCTCGTGTCAATAGTAAACATCCACTCAAGACGTCATCTGCTTCTCACACTGAAGAGGCGGATACCCTTGAGATGTCCCAGATAGTCACCCATCCTGAGAGTAGCCCAGCAAGATGTGCACCCACAGGATGTACCCTCTGGTTTTTGCACCAGGATCAGGCTACCTTCAAGCCATCTGTTTATTACTCAACAGGCAGTTTGAGTGATCATTACGTTTCAGACCTGGTTCTCAATGGTCCCCACCTGTAGAGTTTCACTCCAACCAGACAGTGCCAGATAGAAAAAAAAAATCCGGGCATATCCGTTGAGAATAATCTAAAAAAAGATTTGATGAGACTATGATTCTGTGTCATGGTCTGTGTATGGGAAAGAGAGTCCTGTCCAGGAAAGCCCTCTGTGAAGAAGTGCTACTGAAGACAATACATGAATAGGCAGAGGGAATCAGGCACGTGGGAACGTGAAGGAAGAGAATTCCAAGGAGAGAAGGCAGTCGATGGAAAAGCTCCAACACTCAAACAAGTTGATGTGTGCAAGGAATAGAGTTGAACATCGTGAGATAAAGTAGGAAGGCAGCTGAGCGTGGCCTGAAGTTGAGGAGGTGAGTGGGAGCTAGACGGCACCCTCTGGAGTCCAGGTAAAGGGCTGGATTTCTACCGAGTTCAGTGGAAGGTCATTAGGGCAGCGTAAAGCACAGGAGAAACACCACTAGATATACACTTTAATAAAACACGATCATGCCTACTACCTGGGCATGGAAACAAAAACTGAGAGACTGTGGTGAGGTAGCGAGGCTAGGAACTAGGGTCACACAGTAGGAGAGATAAAGAAGAAGAAGTGTACGAAGCAAGCAGGGGCAGGACTGGAGTTTGGTAGGGATCTGGAATTGGATAGAATTAAGAACTATTGGTCAATCATGGGTTAAGAAACCAAGAGGATAGTGTTTCCCCTCAGGGTGGGTAAGGGAAACGTAGAAATACAAACTTAGCAAGATTTTGCTCTTGCATCTCACTCCACACTCTTGAACAACTGGGGCTGGAGAAGTGGCTCAGTGGTTAAGAGCACTGGCTGCTCTTGCAAAGGACCCCAGTTCAGTTCTCAGCACCCACATGGCAGCTCTCAATAACCGGTAACTCCATGTAATCTGACACCCTCTTCTAGATTCTGGCACCAGGCGCAAATATGGCGCACAGACTGATGTGCAGGTAAAACACACATCCTCTTGGACCAAAAGAAGTCTACACTCAAGGTCAACAGCTGGCGTGTCAATACAAAGAAAACTCAATAGAGAACCATCAAGGATGCAGGTTACAGACTGCTCCTCATGGCCATACAGTTGGCCATCTAGTGTTCTGTCTCTCATTGATCAGTGAGTGAAGAGTATGAATGGATTAACGACTGTTTCTTAAGACCAGAGAGAGGCACTGGGCAATTACTGAGATAGATATCTAGCATAAGAAATTAGAGGTCCACCCTCTGGGGGAGGTGTGGAGAGGCAGGGTTGAATAGGAAGGGTCTTCTAAGTGGAGAGAGAACCTGTCCAGAGGTGGGCAGGATTACCAGGAGCTGGTACTGAGACAAGCAATACTCATGAAGACTTGCATATAGTCCATCATGACAGATGAGCATTTTATTTTGCAAGAGAAAGGGAAGCATAGAAAATATCACCAGTAAGAAAGCTGAAAAGAAAGTCAGACTCATTCTCTCATTCATTCAATATTATTAACCCTAACCCATGTATAAAGCTATTTCATGTATAAGCACTTGGTGAATATCCCCCTCCTAATGTGGCCTCCAACTCTCTCTATGCCAAGTGGTCGTGGTAGAAAGGCTTGAGTCTGAGGGAACTAGGACCTGGGCCCATAACTGTCTCTCTGTGTCCTGAGCGAAGCAAGTTCTGTCAAAGAAACAGGGGCACTGTTGGAACTCAAGGGCTCTGAAGGCATCATCCTCTCTAAGTTTGCTTTCAGCTCTTACAGTCCTTGCACCCTCCCTCGCCTTTTTCTCTCCAAAGTTCCTCCTCTTTGGGCTTATAAATGTGTAAACTGTTGAAAACCCAAGGAGGAGGTGCAGGGTGGAGACCTCTGGGGGTTGGGCGAGTGACCAACGCCCAGGAGCAGCCGGGATCCTGGGAGTCTTAGCTGGTGACCAGGGAGAAAAGTGTAAGCTCTCCTTGCAAAGGGGCTCTGACAGGCTAAATCTAAACCAGATGTGCACCACAGAGAGCAGCGCCTATTACTAAGTGTTGTGAAATGGCCCAGGGGAGGTAAATAAGCAAAAACAGGCCAGTTGCCTAGCAGCGCATACAACAAAACAAGCAGCAGCTCAGCTGGCATTGGACCAGGCAGAGCAGCTTTCTGAGCGGGCTGGGGGTTGAGGGGAGACCAGGAGGGCTCAGTCTGATGAGACCCAAGGGGCTGGCTCCCCAGCACCTTCCAAACTCCCCATTAGGCCATTACTGATCCCCTGGGTGCTAGAGTCTGTCATCTGATCTGCCCAGCTTGCCTCCACAGCTGCAGTAACTGCTTTCAGTCAACCCCTGATCATCAGTGTCACGGATTTCTTAATGCAGAGGAAGGAGGGTCTGTCCTCGTTTCTGAAAAGTGCTATGACTATATCCACTAAGAGGGGTAACAGCAGGGACAGGGTTGCAAAAGGTCTGCTGAAAGTCCCCAATATACTTGACATAGGTTCTTCATTCACCAGTGTTCTCTATCCTGTGTATTTCTCGACCTTGCAGCCTGTTATGATGGAATGGCTCTGAGTTAGATAGAGTGGATCAAAAGAGGTTCATGCCTTGTTCGTAAAGGATCTACAGCTTATGGAGGAGATAACCATGATCAGGGAATCACACACTCAAATGTATGGTTGTAAATATTGCTTAATGTTTGGAAAGAGAATACAGAGTGGCAAGAAACAACCAAGCAGTGGCCGAGTTTCCACAGTATGTGAGGCAGTTTTCCTTCAGGAGGAGAAGCTGAGACATGCAACATGGTTAGTACTCACCAGGAGAAAGGAGGGGCCAGAAAATGAGAAGGCTTCGTGACTGGGAGTGTCAGGGAAAATAAACGCCTTGAGATAGGCTGAAGACGTTTCAGTGCAGGGGGTGGCGAGATAGAGAAGCAGGTAAGGGACAGGTCACCTGAGACACATGAGACCGGTCACATGAGAAAGATGGAGGATTTTGTCTCAAGTTCCATGAGAAATGTGTGGAGTTTATTTACTGATAACTCATTTCAGGAGTGTAGGAGACCTGGTTTTATTAGGCTCACATTTGTAAAAGATTATTCCTGGGTATAACATGGCCGTCGCGAGAAGGAATGAGAGAGAGGGCAGGAGTGCTAGTCGGGAGGATAGGATTATCAGCAAACTGAAAACAGAAAAGTTCACGAACTAGCTCAGGGTCACAGGGCGGGCTGGGATCCAAGCCTAGACTTGCAGGGTACCAGGCTAGTGTTTCCAGGTTCCCACTGACTCCTCAGGCCAACTTTGCAGAAACTTCCTCACCCATATTTGACCCCTTGGAGGAAGAGTATCCCCAGCCCAGCTGGAGGATGAGTAAGCACTGGTCTGTAAGGGTTCAATCAACACTTTCGACAAGAATGCCTTGCCTGCCACCCCAGTGCCCTTCAAATGTGATTTCGTTTTGCCTATTCTCCCAGAACTAGCCATCTTGACTGGAGAATCTTTATCCCTACCAGGTCCTTAAAGAAAACCAATCTCTGGCAATGTGGAGTTATGAACAGACCTGGCTTGGCAGTGTCAGGTTTGAGTTCTTGATCTGCCATGCATGAGCTTTCCCTCCAAGATGGCTGTGTGTCCATAGCAAGTCACTCAACCCTTGTGAATGGAATAAAAATGCTTGACTTCTAATATTAGGACCAATAGAAAATATTCTTTGAATTCCTTTCCTCCCTGCCTCTCATCCACGTTTTTTGGCATTTTGCTATTATCACTCTGGGCAGTGTACCTCCAAGGTAGATCATTGGTGTGCAATGTATCAGTTGGACAAGGACAGGCCAAACTAAAGACCATGTCCATGAGACTTGATGGATGACCTCTCTACCCACTGCAGGGCAGTGAAGCCTGAGCCTTAGGGAGGTGGACTTTCTTGGTTAGGATTTCTAATGCTGCAAACAGAATGCCATAATAAAAAACCAACTCGGGGAGGAAAGGAAAGGGTGTATTTCAAACTTACAGTTCCACATCACAATCTACTGTCAAATGATAGGTGCTGTGGGAACACCTTCAGCCAATAGCCTTTAAGATACTTTGGGCGTGGTCTCATGTACTATAAATGCCAATGAAAAGCATGCATGGGTCTCTTGGATGCTGGATTTGATTCCAGTCCACAGCACATCAAAGGACTGTGGATCACTACTCTTTTGTGAGTATAGATAAATAAACCTTTGTTATACTCCATTCTGGGCTATTGTGGAACTCTTTTGTTACATCAACAAATTGGTGCTCAACATGGGGCTTGAACCCATGACTCTGGGATTAAGAATCTCATACCAAATAGGTAGATTAGTGTGAGCTTACTCACATTAATAATAATAGTGAGTAATAGTGAGATTATGTGTGAGCTATTATTTATAGACAATTCACATTGGTATATTCTTGTATATTGATACAAATTCAGATTATAGTTGTTATATTGAATATGCTTTTATTTCTGTTTACAATATTTGTGCACCTATGCAAAGTTATTTTGTCATATTGTATGCATGCATGTTTCTGCCTCTGCTTTAGACATTTTGTGTATTAATGCAATTGTAAGATATATTTATCATATTACACTATACATTTCTACCTCTGATCAAGATACTTATACATTGTTTACATTTTGAGGTCACTGTCCTCCTTTGCTGCACATTTCTTTAAGGATTGTTTAATTTTTTAATATGAAGTTTAAGTCTTTAAACTATATAGGTATTAAGAATTACAGGTCAATAGTCATCCTTTGATTCTCATACTTAGACTAATCAGGTTCTTTAAATATATACAGATTGTATTCTACACAGATAGGTAGTCTTCAAACACTTCAAGGAACTGTAGAATATGTCATTTAAATAACTTAGGGTTCTGTTGGTGTGAGATACAAATGCTCCTGGAAGATTGGTGAATCTATTCCCAAGAGAATATTGGGCACTGAAGACACTCCACTTGAATTTGTTTTCTTCTTGGCAAAACTGGCCTTTGGGCAAAGAACCACCCCTCCCTCAATCACTGACAAAATGCTTGGTGTCCAGACTGGACAAGCAGGATATTAAAAAAAAGACTTCTAAACCTTGCCAAGATGGGGTAAGATGGTTTTTCAAATTTTCCTGCCTCTGAAAATGGTCTGTTAGTCTCTCTAGGCCTTAGCCAAAGTTGGTTACCCCATCATTAAAAAGGAGATTTTTTGAGGGGGGTAATTGCCCAGGTAGCTGGTTGTCTCTGCCATTTCTTGTACCTTTTGGAAGTTGCTTGATTGCACTTCCTGAATACTCAAATAATATTTTTTCCCTTCTCAGGTCTTTAATGAGGTTGAAGACTAGATAGACATAGTTACTTTCCTCTCATGACTTAGTCAAGCCATTTTTAATATAAGACTTAAACTTCTTAGGATAGGATAACTATTGAAACATTTAGCATATGTTTCTTGTTTGATGTTGTTCATGCTGGTTATAATTCTAATTTTTGTGTATTTTTTGCCATTCTGGGCTATTGTGGAACTCTTTTTCCTGTTCAAAAAGAACAAAAAATTGTTCTTTTCCCTGAACAATACTTGATATTTGTTCTTATTGTATGTAGTTTTGTATTAGGCTTAGAACTCTCTTATTTAGACAAAAGGGGGAGGTGCTGTGGGAATTCCTTCAGCCAATAGCTTTTAAGATACCCACCTACTTTGGGCATGGTCTCATGTACTATAAATGCAGAAGACATAAAGCATGAGCAGGCCTCTTGGCTTCTGGATTTGGTTACAGTTCCCAGTGCATGCAGAGAACTGTGAATTGCTACTCTTTCCGTCAGTTTATCTCCAGATAAATAAATCTTTGCTATACTCCATTCCAGGCTATTGTGGAATTCTTTTGTATGCCAATAGACAGGAACATAAGGCAAGAACCTGGAAGCAGGAACTAAAGCAGAAGCCATAGAGGAGAGTTTCTTACTGGCTTGTTAACCTACTTTAATACCTGGAACCATCAGTCCAGGGGTGGCACCACCTACAGTAAGCAGTAGTCCTACGTCAGTCATCAGTCAGCTCACAGGCCAGTCTTGTAGAGACATTTTCTCAGCTGAGGTTGCCTAGTCCCAAATGACTCTAGCTTATCTCAAGCTTAAATAAAACTAGCAGCAGAGGAGCATTAATGGGAAGCAGGCAGTTACTTGATTCTAGCACTTGACTCCCTTGGAGCCTGGCAGCTGCAGGTGGTGGAGCCTTTAGAAGGAGGATATCAGCTTGAAAGGACGTGACACACATTTAAGAGAATGTCAAGGGTTCTGTGACTGGTTTTTCAGGTAGACAGAGTCACCTTTGCAGGGCATCTCTGCTGTAATGCAAGAAGTAGGGATGGAGAGCATCATGTGTAGTGATCTGCATGGTGCCCTCCTGAGTTCAGGCCTCCTTCCTTTCTGGGAATGCTGTGGTCCTGATTGGAGACTCTGGCAATCAGTGAGACCTGTTTGCTTACCTTGAAGAGTATATATAGGACTTCTTATTTAGGTATACTAAATTAGCTAAAATAACTTGACATTTCATGTAGGAGTGAGTGTTTCAAATTAAATATGGATTCTTTTCCAGAGGAGTCCTTTAGAAAGGGAGTTATTTTTTCTATTGTATGTGTAGGAGTATTTGCCTTCATGTATGTGTGTGCACCATGTATGTGCCTGGTGCCTGTGAAGGCCAGAAGAGAGCTTCAGATCCCCTGGAACTGTGGTTAAAATGGTTGTCATCTTGACCAAAGCTAGCATCATTTGGGAAGAGGGAATGGCAAATGAAGACTTACTTCTATCAGGTTGACCTATAGGCAAAGTCTGTGAAGCATTTTCTTGATTAATGATTTATATAAGAGGGCCCAATGCACTGTGGGTGGTAGCACCCCTGGGCAGATGGTCCTGAGTTACATAAGAAAGGTGGCTGAGCCAGCCAGGAGGAGCAAGTCAGTAAGCAGCATTCCTCCAGCCCCGTGCTTCAGTTCCTGTCTCCAGCTTCCTGCCTTGCATTCCTGTCCTGACTCTCCTTCATGTTGGATTGTGATCAGAACATGTGAGCCAAATAAATCCTTTCCTGCCCATTTTTTTTTTATTTATGGCATTTACCACAGCAATAGAGACCTCAAAAAAAAAAAAAAAACCAAGTAACTATGGTAACAATACTGCTTACCACCCATGGTGGAGTCAAAGGATTGTGTGCGGGATAGCACAGAATTTCCAGGACTGTAATCACATTTGCTCCACCTTCGCTGTTTTCTATGTATGCTCATCACAATATCCAGTTCATTTCAACACGGCTTAGAGAGCTCTGTAAATCGCGGATGCTAAAATACATAAAGTCACAGATTTTTTTTATTGATATTTTTAGTAAGCATGCAAAGTAAAAGGTTTCATTATAAAATTTTCATATACATACGTGATTATACTTTGTTCTTATTCACACCCCATCCCATGCCCTACTGTTCTTCATGCCACCCCCATCTTGCGGGTCTCCAATCTCCCTGCAAATGGTCCTCTGTGTGCAGATAAACACAGCTGCTGTGAGCCCATGAAAGGAATAGCTACACCATGTTTGCCAACATGGAAACATCGTTCAAATATTTGTTCCTCATTTGTATTTCTTCTTTTGAAAATTGTCTCTTCAACGCATTGGCATTAGTTTATTGCTGTGCTGTTGAAGGAAACACTGAGCTAAAGCCATTCCTAGCACATTTATTGACTGAATGATCTGGTGTTCTTCACTGCTCAGAAGTCTTTTAATTCCATGTAATCCCATTTGTCAGTTAGGGCTTACTATCTGTGCTATGGGAATCCTTTTGAGAAAGATTTTGCCTACGTTTGTAACTTGAAGACTTTTACCTATGTCTAGAAGTGTCAGAGTTTGGGATTGTAAATTAAGGTTCTTAGAATATTTATATTTATTTTCTTTTTCTGTGTGTGTGAGAGAGATGGGGTCTTCTTCATGTGGACGCCCAGGTTTCTGATCACCGTTTATTGAAGGGACTGTGTCTTTTCCAATATTTTTTAAATATATATGAGGTAGCTACAGTTGTAGGGTTCTGTTCTATTTTTCTCTGTGTCTGTTTAGTATGGTCTGAGATCAGGTATTGTGATAACTTGTCATCATTCTTTCTGTCTAGTATCACTTTTGCTGTTTGAGGTCTTTTACACTTAAATAAGAATTTTAGGTTTGTTTCTTCTAATTCTGTAAAGAGTGTAGTAGGAATTTTGATGAAGATTTTATTGAATCTGTATATAGCTATTTTCATAATGCCAATATTGCTAAACCCACGAGTATGGAGTTCTATGTATCGCTGATGCCTCTACTGTTCATCCATGGAGTTCTATCTATCGCTGGTGCTGCTACTGTTCATCCACAATCCACAACTGCTCCAAGCCAGTAACTGAGTAGTTCAAGAGGTAGTTAATTCTTGGGATATGTGCAGCTTCTATAAGAAATAACATTGCATCAAAAATTCCCAGCAACTTGGCTGCTTCTTCGTACAACTAGCAGCCAAAAAAATAAACTTGTAATGTTGAAACACTGGTGTCTTGTTCTTGCCTGATAAAGAAATTAATCTATTATGCTAATTATATATTTTAATATGAGAATCCTGGTTAGTCTTGGGCTCTCCCATATGCCTTATCATCTTCTTAGTTTCTTAATGAAGATATAGAGTTTAAAATATTTTTTTCCTGTATCCAGCCCACAGCTCATAGTATTCCCATCTGTAAATTACAGCCAAATATGGGCTATTTCTCCTTGACCCAGTTTCTAATAGTGCACATCACACACACACACACACACACACACACACACACACACGTTTAAAGAAAATAAATATAATTATGAGAACTGAATTAATATTCAATTCGATGAAATTATACATAACTGCTGATTGTTAGGTAAATTTTCCACATTTGCTGTTTCCTTTGGGCTTTCTGTAGCATTTTAACAAAAGGAGCTTTACGAAACATCCATTGCTGCACAACAATTAAGTCCCCAAATTAGTGGTTTTCAAACAACAAATATTGATCATCTCAGTTCTGGGGTTAGGAATCTGAGTGTGGGCTGGCTTAAGGGTTTCCATAAGGCTGTGGTCCAACTGAGCTCAAACTGCAGGGAGCAGTAGCTTTTCTTCTTTCAAGCTTACTCCTGTGTTTGCAAGCCTCGATCCCACACTTCTGGCCCCTCCCTTCAGGACTACCTAATTGACAGTTATCTCCTCAAAAGTGGGCTGCACGAATATGATTTCAAGATGGAAGTCACAGAGCTTTTATAATATAGTTTCAGGAATGGCCACAAATCAGTTTTTCTGTGAAGCCTAGCATGCGAGTATCATTGGGGGCAGTCTTTAAAGCTGCTCACATCAGGAATAACCTGAGATTTTTCAAGAGTCTCTTTTCAAGACTACTGGAATCTCTTAAGCTTATTTCTGCCAACGTTTCTCCTGTTTCTTCTTCAGGCCTAGCAGGGTTGTGAGTAGACTTGCTCAAGATATAACAGAAAGACAGAAACATTCTGGGATTTGTAATAGTGAGAATTTAATATAAAGGATTGTTAATGAAATGTTAAGGAATTAAAAAACAACAACGAACGAGAATAATAGGATTCAGCAATCAAAGGGAGCAGGGATATGAATTTCTCCTAGGGAAATAAAAGAGCCAGATGTGTTTTAGGAAGCTGCAGTGCTCAGGGCACTGAATTACAGAGGTATTAGTCAGTGTGGAACCTCTGGCCTGAGAGAGTTGCTCTGTACCTGGGACCTAGAGTCTTTAGGAGTGCTTGTAGTTGGTGCTGGGGTCCAAACCACAGAGAAATAGGTGAAGCTAGTTCAGAGCTCTGTAATACTTCACACCGGACTCCCTCACAAAGAAACAAGGCTGGGGTGGTCCTGACAGAAGATGAAGCAACTGAAGTAACATGTCTTCATTTCTTCTGCCAACCCAACACCTTTATTGTCAGGGCCAAGAAGGGAAATTTGTTTCTAATAGGGTATCGGTCTAGTGTGTCCAGAATACTGAATGGGGTGCCTGCAACTGACAAGAAGAATCATGATTTGTATATGGACCTAGTTCCAACTCTGGCGACAGTACTTCTATGTGTATCTTAAACATTCCATTGCAATGGCTGACATTTGTACATCTCGTGTCTATTATAAGTAATGATACAGAAAAACTACCAAACTAAACCATTCAGGGTAGAAATAAAGGTTTATTTGGGAATCAAACTGCCAAGGCCATCTCTCAGGCTGGGAGAGAGGCAAAGAGAAGAGTAAAATGGCAGAAAAGCTTGCAGATTTTATGACAGCAGGACAGGGATCGGAGCTTTTACAGGCTGTCTGGATCTAGATAGTTGATCTTCAGGAACCCACCTTAGGAGAACCTGTCAGAAACCGGCTTTTAGGCTTGTTCAACTAATAACAATCCTTCTGTTGACCTGGCTAAAGTCCTTCTGTTAAGGACAGTGCTGCCAGCATTGCCCGTTTTTGTTGTTGTAGTTTGCGGGTTGGGATGGGAGTGGATTTGGACCGATTTTCTCCTTTCATCATTTGTCAGTGATAGGACTCCTTTTTCCATTAAAGATCACGATGCGCAGAAAGGGCAAACAGCTATCGAGTGATGTGGGACACATCAAGGATCAGAGCTACAAGTTCAGCCTCTGATCTTGAGCCAGTGGGTTGTTCATTGTGTCATACTGTCTTCTCGATATTTATCCGTCAAAGGAGTAAGTGGCCCAATGCAAGAATGTTAGCAGTAATCATTAATTTTCATTTGGTCAATGATAGTTCCATTTATCCAACCAATATTCAGGGGGCACATATTAAACTATGAACACATACATAGAACAGACTTCATAAGTTAATGTGTGATAGAAGTAGAATTCAGTGTCATTGAAGGGCTGGTAGAAGATTCCAGTTGAGACGAACAAAAGCACTGTAGTTGGAAAGAGGAAAAGGGGAGGATAGCAAATGTTGTAGAGGGTGACAGAACTAGAGAGTGTTCCCAGAAGTGTGTCCAGAGGCAGGAAACAGCATATTCTTCTGGAAAAGCTGCATTTGTGTGCCCAATAATAGATTTTCTACCCCCTGATAAGTTTCTCCACTGATGTAGTAAGTCAGATACAGCTGGATTGAAAAACTTAACAGGTATATCTGAGCAGAACAACTCCTGGGGGCAGGTTCTCTGGTCCCAGAGACCGAGGACAGAGAAATCACATTCTTTTTTTTTTTTTTTTTTTTTTTTTCCGAGACAGGGTTTCGCTGTGGCTTTGGAGCCTGTCCTGGAACTAGCTCTGTAGACCAGGCTGGTCTCGAACTCACAGAGATCCACCTGCCTCTGCCTCCCGAGTGCTGGGATTAAAGGCGTGCGCCACCAACGCCCGGCGAGAAATCACATTCTTGAACTAAAGCAGGGAGGCTTTATAGGTTGTAGGTGAGGGGTGATGACGTGGCCACCACAAGCTGGGATTGTGCCCAAGGATGGTCAAAAGCTGAGTGCTTAGGTGGGGATCTGGGCTGCTGGTGACAACAGGGGAGGAGGTTGTAAGGAGCTGGGCTGTTTGGCTCCTTTTCTTTGGAGATTCTCTGAGCAGGCAGGCTTGGAGAAAGAGAGATAGGAATGGGGCTTTCTGGATTGTGCAGGGGTGAGCTAGAGGCTTAATCAAACACCCAGTAAAGCTTCTTTCTGAATAACAGTGAGGAGGGGCAGGGGAACACAAGTGAGATGGACTGAAGAACAAAGTGTTTAAGACTTGTCTTCAAGTCGGAGATGCCATCCTGTAGAGGCGACTGGATTACAAGTCTTTCTTTATCAATTGGCTAGTCTACTGATGATTTCCTAGCCAGACTTCATAAGGAAGTGGGGCCTCGGTGGAGGAAGCAGGTCACCAGGAGGCATGTCTTTGAATGGTACATCTTGCCCTGGATCCTCGTTGTTTTTCTCTGCTTCCTGACCTCTATAACCTGGCCACATCTATAATCTGCCACCTGACCTCTATAACCTGGCTGGTGTTGCTCTGCCACATCTCCAGGTCTACAGCAATGGAGTCAGTTGACCATGCCTGACGCTTCTGAAACTGTGAGCCAAAATTAATGCTTCCCCCCTAATTTGTTTTTTTTTTTTTTGATGGGGGCGGGAGTTTTTCAGTGATGAAAAGTTGATTACCTCTGCAACAGTGTTGGGTGACAGACATTTCTGGAAGACAAAACACTCGTGTCTACTCACCACAGAAAGGGAACCCATAACAAATCAAAGTAATAATTGTATCAGTGTCCAACTTGGTGAATCAATGAGTTTTTATTGTAGTGATTAACAGGAATATGGGTAAGAAGTTACTTACAAGGAACAAATATGACTCAAAAAAGCAGCCATATCATCCCCAAAGCCCACCAAACAGGCTTGGCAGGTTATGACTCACGAAAACTGTGACCCTGGACCCGGAGTCTCCTTCCCCAGCAATTGCTTACTCCTTTTTATTCCACTGACATGTGACCTTTTCTTTTCCTACTGCTTCCCCCTCCTGCAAGAAACTGCCATCCAACAAACAGTTCGAATGCAGTCTTGAGGTCAACTGGGAACTTCCTCAGGAGTTTTCTCAAAACAGCAGCAAGACGACAGTCTTCTCTGGCCCTCTGAGCTGTATGTATGAGGTCACAGGAGACAAGACTTGCTTCTCTCTTGAATTCCTGGACCAAGGAGTCTGCTCTGGGTCATCACAGCTCAGCCATTCCTGAGCCCCGTTGAAGAAACTCTCCTCTCTCTTTGTCTCATTGGGGCGCTCTTTGATGTTGCTAGTTATTTTCTAGAAGAATGCTCTAGATTGACTCCTAAAAGGTGAGCAGCGTCTCCTCAGGGAGACCGAGCAGGAGAGAGCCCTTGGAGAACCACTGGTGGTAAGATTTCTGAGGCTGTATTCCCACCACGCCCCATCCCTTATTTCTGTGAATATTCCTTTCTGTAGTTGCAGCTCTAATCCTCTGTCTGAGAATGCCTCCCCAAGGCCTCTGACATTTGGGCTTCTTAGCCCCCAGCTCATAACATGGTCACTCCCTGTGCTGGTTATTACAATGACTTTGACATAGAGGAGAAATATTAATACTTAACAAATACAAACAAAACTCAAAACCACAGCCCCCCCCCCTCCAAAACTAAATCCACCCCATAGGCTGAATGAACAGGGACAGCAGGACATCACAGACTTTCTGGATGGTTGACATATTCTTGAATGTTTTGCCCAGCTAAAAGTAGTTCTTTCTTGTGGAATATGGGGTGAGCGAGACTTTTATAAACTTGTTATATTTTTAAATATCTCTGCAGTGTCAGAATTTTTAAATCACTTGTTATATGTGCAATTTGTCAAATGTGTGTATATATAAATATATTTAAGCCCACTTACTGTGCTATCGTTACAAAAGCATGTGTAGTATATATAGTACACAGGGCCCAGGAGCTGGAGGAGACTTCTGAAACGTTACTCAACGAACTCTGCTCGACTTTTCTCATCAGCTTCAGTAGGAACTTGAGAGATGTGCAGAATCCCAAGCATTTGAACAGGGTGATTTGTCTGCACATTAGCATTTGAGAAACTCTAGATCAGCTAGCTCCTGGATTCTACAAACAGGAGTGGGAGGCCATTCGGAAACGTTCACATATTACCATCGTCAGGGTGTCAGATCCTATCCTCCAACCTGCTTCTCTAGTTTGCAGTCCTCCAGAACTCAGCTTGTTTATCTATATTTGATTCATAAGAAAATGTGTTCTAGGTCTCAGGGCCACATGGTAAGTGAACATCTTCCAATATTTTGTCTCTCAACACAGTTTAAAACTACTGGGTAAGAGACCCTTTGCACTGGGTACCACACTCGTCAGCCCTGGGTTGTGCCCCAACTCAAAGAGTAGTTGTGTTTGAGAAAAAGACCAGGGTAGATTTGGAAACAGTTGAGGCAGAGAAACCTGGTAGGGCCATGTCACCAAGGAACTTCTGGAAAGTCAGAGACAGGCAAAGGACAAGGCAAAGAATTCTTTAGATGATATTCCTCTTTTGTACAGGTGCTGGCTCCTGGGCCACGATATGAAGGTCAGAGTCAGTGCTTGTGACTTGACTGTTTTTGTGGGTGCTAGGCAGCCCAGTTGTGGACTCTGTAATCAGTTCTTTGCACACTCACATGGACGAGACGATACCTGTACATTGGTGTGTCTGGGTTTGTTAATTCCACCGAGCACAAACAAGACCACTACCAGAATTTTTGAATCACATTTTAAGGAAGCTTTATTAAATACTGACTAGGATGATGGACATTCACCAGGTTCATACTCAGAATTCCTAGAGAATGGCTGCAAACCACATTCGTGGGTCCCTTAAAAGGCAAAGCCCACAAGACTATATACTTCCTGTCTTTGTCCAATTTGGGGAAAGAATACATCCCAGCATACTTCCTGCCCATATGTCTCCTACCTACATTTGATCAAGCACACCCTGTGCTGTTAGGGCAACCAACTTTGTTTATACAAATGAAAACACATGGCGTGTTATCTTACACATACAATAGCCCCCAGTAGTTCAGGAAATTATCTGTCCTTGGGCAAGTAGGGCTTACAAGTTTGAGGCCTATTTGTTTTATAGATCTATTAAGCACAGTAATTAAAACTTAAAGTATAACTTTAGTACTCACAGGGTCTGCAGCTCTGTCTATCGGTTCCTCTTGATCTGAATATTCCCTGTGGTTGGGGGTATACTGTTGAACTTAAGAGATATCTGAGCTCACACCAGCCAGCAGAGAGGATAGCTTATAGAAGGGCTTTCCAACCCCCCCCCCCACAAAAAAAAACTGCGGGAGTCAAGGAATCCTTACTTGAGACCTTGGGAGTTCTGAGGCTAAAGATGTGGCTGAGTGGGGAATGTCTTTAGGACCAAAAGGACTCTCTGGAAATCAGGGGCCAAGGTCTCAGCAAAAAGCAGTCAAGAGTCAAGAAAAATAATCTGATTGACAGCTAAGAGGTGGGCTGTGGAGAAAAGCTCAGCTGAGTCCCTACCAAGGTGCTCGTGGGGTGACCACGGAAGGACTGCTCCTCTCAAAGTGCCGTATATCCCGCTAACATTATTGCAAACGAGTGGCATATCTTTTTCTTGAAAATAAAACACTGTTTTGTTTTTGTTTTTTGTAAGGAATAAAATAAAAAAATCCAACTCACTCTATTTTAGCAATCTCTCTCTTTTGTGGGGGTCGGGGAGTTGACATTACTTTGCTTTTGGGCGTACATTGAGCTTCTTCGAGGTCCTGGGTAACAATTGGCTGGGTGATGGATGAGGTTTGCCGTGATTGATCTCACACCAGAGGTCAAGGACTCAGTCATGAAGCTCTGCTGCCTCTCCACTGTGACTCAGTCAGGGTACCACCTGCTCAAGGCTTCCCTAACCATTACTCCTGTTTCTGCACGTGTGTGGGACTTGAGCAAGTCCTAATTTGCCCTCATCAGAACTCCATGCTTTCCTCTGTAGAGAGGAAGACACCCCTTAGCCACACCAGGTTCATGCTGTACACTTCACACAAGGCCAATTTACAGGAGAAGAATATACATAATGAATCCTAACACATGTTATAATATGTAATATAATGAAATGTTATATGGACACTGAAGACTTCATTAGGAGATGAAGACCCAGAAACGCAAACCTGAATAATAGGTCATCTAAGCAGTAGATAGTGTTGCCGACAATGGTGTGACCTAACAGCAGTAAACTGGGAGACTGAGCTGAGGTCTTTGAGATTCTTCCCTGTGAACGTGAACTTTCCTCCCAAGAGGAACTGCCTGCCCCCTGGGTATAGGGAGGCTTCCTCTCAGTTGAGTGCCTTATGACTTGCTCTAGGCAAAGGTTAGGAACAGCCTTCTACTGAAATGCTTGGGACAAAGAACTTAAGGACAGAGGGACATTCCTGCCCTGGAGCATATTTAAGATGGTTGGTCCTTAAATTCCTCACCACGTTGTTGGGTTCTAAATTGTGGGGAGAACTCTCTGAAAGCAAAGGGTGTTACACTCACATGAGCACGCACACTCCCCATGTGTTAACAAACAGACAGACACAGGACAGACTCACAGAACTATCTAGGGATTGGCCACCTTTCCTCAGGACCTGACAACTCCCCCTTGCTGGATGCGGTGAGCTAGTCCTCAAAAATCTATCTCCTCCTCCTACCATGGCGCTTGTGATTTGAAAGGCGGGAGATGCTTGAAACATAGCCCTGGCCAAGATTTCGGTTCAGCCAGTCAGACTCATGAGCATGAATTCTAGAATGCAGAAGAGAAGACATGCTGCTGCCACCTGCACCATGTCCCTGGCCAGCGGAATTGTCAGAGTGTTAGTATTTCTGACAACACTAGCAGTGGAGAGGTCAATGTGGCATCTGCTCTTTAGTAGATGGCAAGGGGCAAGCAAGAGGCAAACACAGCTCATGTAGACTGTGACGGGCATGACACAGCTTGTCACGCTCTCAGCCTTGTGAGATGGGTTTGCAATGAAGAGATACAAGAAAAGACAGATTTCAGAATTTCCCAGAACTTTGGAATAGTTCCTAAAGGCCAACTAGAGTTAGTACCTCTTCAGCCTCCTCAGTCAAGCTAGAGTATATATAGGCCATTTGAAAGCTAGGTTGTTTTCTACTGGGACATTGGCTCAGTGATTGTGTTAGTGTAAATGACCTGAGCAAGATAGGAATTCCGTCCTTCTCTCCCAGAAGATTCTAAGGTGGGGGGTATTACAGCCTTGTTACTTGAGGATTTAATTTTTACATATCTTGGTGTTCTACTATCATCCCTAAGTGTTGTTCTAACCCTAAAGACCAAGCTATTACCTCCAATATGTCCCATACTCCAGTAGAGAGCGGGAAAGAAGTGTTCCAAGGGGAGCAGCAGCTGCTGCATCTTTAACATTGTATTTATTGGAACTGTAGGTGCATACAAGTGCATATGTGTGTGTGTGCATATGCTTTAGTGTGTGTGAGTGAGCTAGTGCTTATGTGTGCTCACTGTGCATGTATGTGTGTGCATATGTGTATGTGTGTATATGTGTGTATGTCTGCGTGTGTGTGTACATGCATACATACCATGACATGCATTTGGAGGTCGGAAGACAACTTTTAGGAAACTGTTCTTTCCTTCTACCACGTGGATCCCAGGAATGAAACTTTATTTTTCTCAGACTTGGCAGTAGGCACCTTTACCCGCTGAGCCATCTCACCAGCCCTTGGAAAGAAGTTTCTTTTCTAGGAAATGACTCCAGGGCTGGAGAGTACTTGCTGCTGTTTCAGAGGGCCTGAGTTTGCAAATCAGCAGCCATATTGTCAGCTCATCACCTCCTGTATCTTCAGTTTCAGGAAAGACCCGTGCTTCTGGCATCCAGGGCACGTGTACTGATGTGCACATTACCCCCTCCCCCATCCAACATATACATAATTTAAAATGAAATGCATTTTGGGGAAAAGTGTGTTAAGTATTTAACTTAAAACTTCATGCACGCTGTTTCCACGTATCCCACTAGCCTTATCATATGCACAGAACACTATTCAACCATAAAAGTACTGGAAAAAGCATTTTCTGCACTGGTAGTCAAATCAATGTTCAGTTAAAATGTAGAATAAAGTTTTAGTATCAAAAGGAGGGAAATAATAAATTTAGAATAATAATCTTCCATGCATGATTAAAAATAACAAATCCTATGCTGTTTAAACTGGCTAGAAGAATGGTAGTCTCCAGTGAACACAGCCACAGCTTCTTAAACCAATAGGAAGAGGGTTTTCTACATGCTGTTGGAATAGAGTTAAGCAATCACTATTGAGTCAAGTTTGTGTCCTAAAGTCTCATTAGTAAAAGAAACACTAGTACAGGACCAACAAGTGGTTTTGAGAAATAGGTGGTACATTTGAAAGACCCAAAATCATGTATAAGAATCACCTAAGGTGAGAACATTTGAGATTTATACTTGGGAATATGATGAGCAAAAAGGCAGACAGGCTGAAGCATGCGTGATAGAAAATAAGGATTTCAGGTCATGAGACACCACATAATAAACTACTTTGGAAGTGAGGGATGGAAGGTAGGTATGGTTTGTTATAGGCAAAGAGTTAACTGAGAGGCAGGTGGGGAGATTTGTTGTGTGCTTCTGTTTCCACTCATAGTACTAGATATGTGTTGTTTATACCATTAGCATCTATGAACTTTAAAGGAATACTCAATAACTGGAACACAATGAGACTAAGTAACTTTCCCAAGGTCATGTGGCTAGTATTAATGGTGTGGCTGGGTTCCAAAGCCGGGCGGTCCATAACCTCTGCTCTTCATCACTCCTTTATGTGGTGTGTGGTTGTTGTTGACATGCTTAGCTGTGGTTACAGTCTCCCTGATTTCCACTCCAGGGTGGCCACCACAAGCTCCAGATCAGATACTGAAATGTACCAAAGGATCCATAAGATTTGTAAACATCTTTGTATTTTAGTAGTCTCTACAAATGAAGAGGGGGTCACGTTTCATCCATCTTCTGTTTAGCCACCACTGTGTGAGCCATGGTAGAGGAGGTCCCCACGTGCTCTATGAATAATCTGATAGACTCAGCAATGTGGGGGACTACAGAAAAGCCTACACCTGCCTCAACAGGTGTTAAAAAATTATGACTCTACGTCAGAGTCAGTGCTTTGTAAGAAACAACAAAACCGATAGGATTTCTTCTCTCATGAAGCTCAAAATCTAATAGGCAAATAGATCTTAAATATTTGAAACTTACCTGAAGCCCTTTAAGTCCTACAGAAAGATATGATGTATATAATAAGGAAAATGGTGCGAGGATGTTTATTTAGAATTGGATGCGAGATAACAGGAAGCTGGGTGGCGGGAGTGGAAGAAGTGATGGACTATGCATTGAGGGAGAGGGTGGCAAGGAAGAACTGAGTCTAGGGTCTCTGGGGAGGTGCGGAGCTCAGTGGAGTGAAGAAACTCAGGAGGACACAGGTGACCAGACCACAGTAATTAAGAGAAATAGTTGAGGATAAGTCTTAAGTTTCTGGGGGAGGAAACATGGCTTTTCCTGTAAGAGGAAACAGATTCCCTGTAGGTTAAAATAAAGAAATTTTAAAATAAAATGTATGCATGAGATAATCAGTCTTGATGTAATATTAATGGATTAAAGAGAACTAGGAATAAAAAGAAAAACTAGTTAAATGCTAGTTAAAGGCGTTAAACTAGTTAAAGGTGTTTGTTACATTCCACTATACCCCAGGTATATTTTGATACCCTCAGACTAGGACTCTTCACCAAATTTCAGCTTGGCCACATAGTTGTTTTTTGAACTCAGCCAATAGGGGCGCCCTAGGAGAAACCTGCACACCTGGAAGGCCAAAAGAATAGATTACTTTTGTGCCCATGTGTTGTAGAGTACTTCCCACTTTTTCTATGAGGACTACTGAGAACTCAAGAACAATGGCAATGGGTTTTTGATCCTACTGCATGTACTGACTTTGAGGGAGCCTAGGCAGTTTGGATGCTCACCTTACTAGACCTGGATGGAGGTGGGTGGTCCTTGGACTTCCCACAGGTCAGGGAACCCTGATTGCTCTTCAGGCTGATGACGGAAGGGGACTTGATCGGGAGAGGAGGAGTAGCGGGGAGGAGGCAGAAATCTTTAATAAATAAATAAATAAATAAAATGAAAAAGAATGGATTGCTCCTTTCCGATTCATGTTTGTTTTGACTTCCTAACTCTATTGTGAGCAATGACACGTTCACTGTGAAGGTAGAAGTCATTGTTAGGGGCAGCAGCTAAATTCAATCCACTTTTCATGTTTTCAACACATAGAATCTGCCACACTGTGCCCCCCTCAGTAGGACCAGTCAGCTTGACCCTTTCCTCAGAGATCTGTGACCCAGGTTAAAACACCTTGTTCTTCAAACCCTGGGACACCATCAGTGTCCCTTCTCAGATTTTGAGTTTTGGCTCTGTGAGGGTCTTTACCCCATAGCTGTGTTTTGCAATGGTAGTCTCTTCCTTTTGTGAGCTAGTACTATAGGTAGCTACTTCCTACAGAATTATCCCTATAGTACCTTAGCATTATCATTTGCCATTTAAATCTGTAACTTACTGGGCAGAAATTCTTTATATTAAATTATATGTTAAAATATAATTCTTTTGGTTGGGTCTCTATTGACACAGGATACAATTTTATTTCCCCTTACTTTTGATCTTTAAAATATGTATCCCTATTGAATCATCTAAAAATCCAAGTCAATAAAATGACAAAAGCAGTCACAGAATACATACAAACCTCAGGGTCAAGAAAGTAACAGAGTTCTAGTGTTCACAGTGCTAGCAACTTCTGTGACTTTTAGCCTCGGTATGTATAAAAGAGATATAGTAAAATCCATTTAAAGGGCCATTTTGATGATCTGGCATATTCCTCATAGATATATGATTCATGGTAACTTCTATTAGAAGTACTAAATTATTAAACAATCTTGTAGCTATGGCTACATGAGGTCCTGAGTTTGGTAACCAGCGCCTCCCCAAACACATTGTTCAAATGTTAATTCAAAGTCTATCTTACAGCATGCTCAGCAATGTCAGCTTCCTGTTCTCTCTTGCTGGCTTAGAGGTCCGTCTGATTCATGACTTGCTCTCTCGTTCCTGGTCTGAGAATTCTCCTATCTACACATCTTTATTTTATCTCTTCCTCCAACCTCCATCTTCACAAGATCAAGAAGAACATTCTGTACAATACAAAATGCCAGCATTTTGTAAACTTACAATGGTCATTTGTTGGCTAATTCCCTCTCATTGCTAACAGCTCACTTCTTGTTTGGCTCCCCGCTGCCTAGACTACTCTGGCTTCTCTCAAGACACTTCATGGCTATGCTGGAACATTAGGAGAAAAGGGCAGGGCAGGAAAAATGAAAAGAAGACATTTTCCACCAAGCCTCATGGCTTCCAGTTGATGAGACCAGCAGTATCTCAGCTTTTCTTTAATGTCAGCCAGCTGGATCTCTAGCGAGGCCCAGGGCTAGCAGCTAGGGCCCATTAGCAGCTGATTGAGGGATAATTAGGAAACCCTTTCAGGGCTGTTAGCATTTCTCAGTTTTCCTAGTTGTAAACTGCAAATGACTTGAATGAGGGGCAAAATAACTTAGGGAGAAATTCATCCTGGAAGTTCAACTGCAGTGCAGCTTCAGAGCTGGGCCTCCATGAACCTTTAGACAATGTTGAGACGGATAATGTCTTAGGGTTTCTATTGCTGGGATGAGAGACACCGTGACCAAAAAGCAAGTTGGGGAGGAAAGGCTTTATGTGGTTTACAGTTCCAGATCATAGTCCATCACTGGAGGAAGTCAGAACAGGAACTCAAGCAGGGCTGGAACCTGGAGGCAGAAGTTGATACCGACAGAGGCCATGGACTGAATGTGTTTTTGTATTATGATATGGCTACAGGCCTATGGAGGCCAAGGAGTGGAATATGATTTGAATAAGAATGGTCTCCATAGGCTTATATATTTGAATGCTTCGTCACCAGTGAGTAACACTGCTTGATAGAATTAAAAGGTTTAAGAAGTATGGCCTTGTTGGAGGAAGTGTGTCATTGAGATCTCAGATGTCTATACCAACTCTCTCTCTCTCTCTCTCTCTCTCTCTCTCTCTCAGGATGTAGTTCTCAGCTACTGCTCCAACACCATGTCTGCCTGTGTGCTGCCACGCACACCATGCCGAAAATGGACTTAACCTCTGAAAGTGTAAGCAAGCCCCCAATTAAGTGCTTTCTTTTGTAAGAGTTGCCTTAGTCACAGTGTTTCTTCACAATAGAACAGTGATTAAGAAAGAATTCTCCCTTTTTGGAAGCTTTGCATGGTGTCTTCTGATCCCTAATAACAATCTATAAATATATGTTCTCATACCCACAGGTAAGTATAGTCTTCATCTTCACCCTCATCCAGGAAACTTCTCTTTGCAACAGGACATCACTACAGAAAACTACAACCAATCAAAATGCAGAGATGGTAGAGCCGAGTCTCAATGTATACATCTGTAAAATACAACTGCACCTAAGACTTAGGGAACAGGGCAGAAGAGGAGGGGGAAGAATGACTGTAAGAGCCAGAGAACCAGGGAGTTTGTCGTGAGATTTTTGTCTCCTAGTAATATCAGAAGCTACACTGGTAAAGTCTCATAAAGACATAACTACCCAAATGTGAAGTGAACAGGAACATGCCAAAATAAATGAGCAAAGGGGAATAAGGCCTCAACTCTACACAAAGAACTATGAGCAACTGTGGAAAGCTAGGAGCAGAAAAGGAGGTCTTCTTCCCCAGGGAACACTGCACTAATTGGTTATCCGGTGTCAAACAGTTAGTTTTGAAAGCATACATACAGGTAGCATTATACAGACTGAACAGCTTATATTTAGGAAAATATAAGTATACACATACACATGTAACATAGAATAACTAGCAAAAAAGAGGTCATGAATTTGAAGATCAGGGAGAGGCTTATGGGTGGGTTTGGAGGGATGAAAGGGAAGGGAGAAATGTAATTATATTATACTCTCAAAAATAAAATAAAAAAAAAAGATTTTTGAATGTTCCATGTAATTGGGTTTCCAGGAACCAGTTTACTCAGATGGCAAGTGGATAAAGACTCTGAGTGGAAATTCTGTGTGCAGCAACACAGGTACCCATTTTTGTCATATTACTGCTAACATGGAACACCTGACTTCCCAGTTGACAGAACAGCCCACATCCTTTGATTCAGAATATCTTGAACTTTGCTGTGCATCCATCCGCTAATGTGTTTGACTTAGGAGATCTAAAGCTCTCTATTTCCAGTTGCATCCCAGGACTCCAGATGCTGCTGGTCTGTGGGCTACACTTTGAGTAGTGAGGCCTCGGAGACTCCCAGGTGATGAATCGCATCATCCCTATTTTTATAGCTTCCCAAAGATGGAGGGTTAAAGGCATGTATGGCTATCAGCACATGTCTAGGGTTTCCCTGCTGTCTTGCAGGAAAGAGAAAGGAAGATGGGCTGCATGTCTATCCATCCATCTTAGGCTGTATGAGCTCAGTTTCTGAGTTTCAAATGTCTGAGCTGTGAGACACAAACACAGCAACAGTGACATCCCAGATGCTCTGTGGCCGCAGTGATGAGAGGACTCACAGGGACCTTATGGTCTGCTTTGGGACTGTTTTTTTCTTTTTCCGAGACAGGGTTTCTCTGTAGCTTTGGATCCTGTCCTAGAACTAGCTCTTGTAGACCAGGCTGGCCTGGAACTCTCAGAGATCCACCTGCCTCTGCCTTCTGAGTGCTGGGATTAAAGTTGTGTGCTACCACCACATGGCCCTTGTGATTATTTGTAGTTAATCCCGAGAAAACTTGCATAGCAGTTACTTTTTGTGTTGTTCTGATAAAATACTCTTACAAAGGCAGCTTAAGCAACACAGTACTTGCACGTAATCATAGCCGCCTTATGGTTGTTTGTGACTATGTCAATGTTTACTGAAGCAGACATCACAGTGTTATTAGCATATTACAGAATAAAGAAATTGTTATAGGGAAATTGAACTCACTTTACCTTCTTGACGCTAAGCCATGAAATCTTGCAAATATTTGTGATGAAAACTGGCTTTGGGTATAGTCACCAAAGTAGTGTTCTGTATCCGTACGATTTCCTAGGTTGGGCGTCTCAAGACTGCTTGTCATTATGGAAGTCCTACAGAAACTATAAAAGGTGACCTTGTTCCACATGTATTAGGCTTTTATAAAAGGAACCCTAAAGAAGTATTATATTCCATCCTGGTTTTCCTCTAAGTTAAAGTATTACAGTTTACTGTAGGGATCAAAAGGAAGACAGTGTGAGCTCTGCAAGAGGAGGTACATAATTAAATGTTTGAATAATGATGAACTAAGACATTATTGGCCCAGTAAATTTCTTGATTAATGTTTTCTGATTTCCCATCTGAGTGATTCTTCCTAAAGTTATTTTACATCGACATTTTATTTTTAAAGGTGTTATAGTTTGTAGACTTAGTAATAAGGGGAGAAATGCAACCAAAATTATCCTTCTTCCACTCTGAATACTGATACTTGAAATTTTTTAAAAAACAATCTATTGGTGCACATGCTTGTAATCCCAGCGTTTAGGAAGCAGAGGCAAGTGGATCTCTGTGAGTTTGAGAACAGCTTGGTCTGCATAGTGAATTTCAGGACAGCCAGGGTTATGTAGGGAGACCCTGTCTCAAAACAAAATAAATAAACCAACAAGCCTTGTCCTTTTAGTATTTAATTCTCATTTTCAACATAAGTGATTCTAGTTAAAAACCTATATTATTTTTTGTTCCTTCTAGTACCATGCTTGAGGGTTTAAGCCAATACTAAAACAGCTTGAAGAAAAATCAGCTGAAGCCATACAATCATTACAAGTGAATCCTGAAAAGGGGAGTTTGAAAGATTTAACAGCATTGTATTTTGTATTTGCCCTGTGAATTCCCTTTTTCATATCATTAAAGAAAGGGTATGATGAAATGATAAAGCTCACTTGCATTCACTTGGAGCAGTTTCGAGAGAATTTGAATTTTATCTTGTTTGTGTTTTTTGTTCCTGGGAATGGCATACTTACCCAAGCTTTCCTGCTCTAGCATCCCAAATCACCTCTTGTCCTCCTTAATCTTTGAGGCTTTCAATAACATTTCCTCACCCAAGGGGGTAGGGATGTCTTGGAACCAAGGTTTAACTCTGTCATTTCTGAGTGACAGAAGGTGTGAGAGCCAAAGTTACATTTTAAGTTTTAATCACTGTGCCTTAGAGATCCATGAAATAAAAATGCCTCTGATCTGCAAGCCCCTGACCCAAGAGCAGACAGTTCCTGAAATGCTGGAGGTTACTGTTTATGGGCGATGACAAGCCACGTGTTTTCACTCCCCTAACAAGTGTGACCCATCTACACCAGATGTGCTCGATCCCATGTGGGCAGGAGATAGGCAGGCAGGAAGTACGTCAGGATATATGCCTGCCCCTGATTAGACCTCATGGGAAATACAATGAACTATGGGTTTTCCTTCTTCAGGCTTGCAAAATTTTTATTTATTTTTATTTTTATTTATTTTTATTTTATTATTTTTATTATTTTAATATTATTTTATTATTATTATTTATTTTTATTCAGGCTTTGCAAAAATTTTATTGGGGCCATTTTCTGGGGCACTGGCTATTGAACTGATCAGAGCCCCCAGAACTTAAAGTTTGCTTCAAATTTGGCTGTAAATTGTGGTAGTGTTCTTATTCTTGATCAGTGGGTTTAACAAAGGCTGACTTTGTGCTCTGTTAGAAGTAAGTTTGGTGTTGTAGAATATTACTTAAAGATGGGGCACATTTGTTTAATGCTGTGGAATATTTGTTTAACAAAGCAAAGATGTGTTGTATTCTTTTATGTTTCATTTCTTTAACTCTGCATAGCTACGTTACTTTGTCTGCCTAAAACACTTGATTGGTCTAATAAAGAGCTGAATGACCAATAGCTAGTCAGGAGAAAGGAAAGGCAGGGCTGATGTGTAGAGAGAATAAATAGGGAGGGTTAGGAAAGTTTGTAGTATGAGGCTGCTCAGTTGGTAGAACATGAGACCCTTAATCTCAGAGTTGTGAGTTCGAGCCTCACGTTTTAGTAGGAGGCCACTCATTTGTTCCTGGCTGCTTAGACCCAAAATAATTATTCTATATTATTTTCAACACTGTTTGGCCAGTAGCTTAAGCATATTGCTAGCTAGCTTTTACATCGAGAATTAACCCATTTTTATTATTTTATATTTTATCATGAGGCTCGTAGCCTACCTGCAAGGTTCCAGCTGGCTCCTTGTATCTTTTTCCTCCAGTGGCTCCAAGGCATTTCCCTGACTCTGCCTTCTTTCTCCCAGCATTAGTTTCCCCTGCCTCGCTCTACTCTACCCTATCGCAGGCCAAGACAGATTCTTTATTCATTAACCAATAAAAGCAACACATAGACAGAAGGACCCCAGGATCTCAGGCCAACATCCGTCTTCCAGCTGGCAGAGGTAAGCCTGCAAGGTCCCAGAAGATTCCACAGGCTTCTGTGGAGTAAGGACGCATGGGAGGGCCAACTTACCTGGTGTCCACAGTCTGAAGATGTTGTCAGCAGCTGAGGTGAAAGGCAGGTTTTCTCAGTGGCTAGGGCTGCCATGTATGAAGCAAGTTCTGGGTGGAAGTTCTTCTATGATCATCCATCTTCTTTGGAGGAAATAGGGGTGGTGCCAGGAGCTGGCATGTCTCTCTCTTACAAAAAGTCTTTTTAATTAAACATTTTACAAGCCAATTTCTTTAGCTCTCTGAACATCAGAGGACTGTTTGTCTATTGGGTATATCTGAGTTATGACTATAATGGTCAGAATCTGCCTGGAGAGCTGAACACAGGACGAGAGGTTGTGGAGGAATGTTTTATTCAGAGTCCTCCAGCTTGAGTCTAACTGGTTTTAACTTAGTAGCTCAGATTTATGCTTGTGAAGGACAAAGAAGTAAAGAAAAATTCCCCTTTGCAATAGAAGCTTAACACTAAAAATTGACAACAGTGAAGGTCACACAGTTCAGGAGGGAATTATCTTCTAGGTTCAGTTTATACCTGATTTAATTTAATTTTGCTGCATTAGGCCACTCTTGTAAACAACTTACAGGAAGGGCTGGGTGGTATAAATCTCTAGCTTAGTTTTTGCTAATTTGAAATAAATCTTTATAATCTTAAATTTTTATCGCTATATATAATATTTTAAGGCAGCATAAAGCCACATGTACAGTATGTTATAACAGATCTAACTGTATTTTTTATCATCATCTAAAAGTACATACCAATTTAAAGTATTTGAGACTTGTTTTCTTAGTTTAGCAGGAGATTTAGTGAGAAGAGCTCTTGAGGAGTGTTTGACACATTAGTATTACTCTAAAATAATACATTCTTTAATAATTTTTTATTAGTTTCTAACTAAGTGCATGTATGTGTATCTGTGTGTGGATATATACATGGGGATTGTCTTGTATCTGTTGCTAAATGACCCCAAGTTTGTTACTTTAATTGATCTCTTCAAATGAGCAGCTGACACTCACATGAGACCGTTCATTTGTTACTGTTAAAGGAGATAGTGGAAATGCCCCATAAGAGACTGTGGGTGGCGAAGAAACACGCTTCTGGAGAGCAGAAGGACTGAGTGGGAGGGATGCCAAACAGATGAAAGTATGCCCGAGCCACCAGAAAAAAACATCAAATCCATCAGTCTTGGAGTTGGAAAACTGTCATTTCCCAGCAGGGAAATGCCAACCAATGTGAGAACTACATGTTTCTCTCTGTTCCCTGTTTCAGAGAGATCTCTTTGAGCAAGAAAACTCTCAAGTATGGGGAGTGTCTACTCTGTTACCTGACCTTTATTAAGGTCTTTCCTTAAGGATGGGGGCTTCCGCTGGGTGGTACAATGTATGCTCGATACATTTATGACTCTAGGCCACCCTTAGCACGAAAAGCAAACAAAACTAAATATCTCTCTTTTTACCTGCCCAACCCTTCGTTGTGACATAAATCCTGTCAACTCCTTTTCATACAAGAAGAGCCCAGACTCAGTGGTTGAGGGCTATACCCAGTGAATTGATGGGAGCTGGATTCTGGCCCAACTCTTCTAAACCAACATGAGAGCTTTGACGTGTGCCTTCCCTGGACTAGCACACACCCAGCTTTTGCAGGGATACCACTCAGCACCAGATGGTCTTGAAAGCATTTCACCAGGGAGCGCAGGAGCCATTTTCCATGAGCTACATGGTTACAATTTATGAGCCCCAATTCACTTCTACGAGGAGGCAATTGGGTTGATTATTCCAGCCGAGAGCCCCTCAGTAGTGCCAGCTGCGGTAACTCTCCGCTCTTGGCTGCCGGCCCCCAGCCAGAGCTTTTGTTGGCTAGTTTTCCCCAGGGAAAGTCCACACGCAATTGTTCATTAACATGATTGGGATAATTTTCTCAACAGCCCTTTCGTGGAGCAGTCAAAGAAGACTGAGATCGCTCAGTCCACTCTGATTCCCCCAGCCTCACTGTTTCCTGTTTAGACATAATGTACAGGCTCAGTCTTTGGAGAACAACAGATCTGCATTTGGATTTTGGTGAAGACCTTGATTTGCTGGGCAATCTGCGGCTTCTTATCTCCCCTTACTCAGCCTGTAATTACTCCATTGTAGAATCAGACTGTCATAGTCAATGAGTTGTTTTAAGGACTAAACCAGACAGCTTGGAAGGACAGGGAGGAGGGGAGCAGATTAACTGATTTATTGAGTGACCTGTATGTTCAGGAAACATACAGACATCCAATAACCACAGTAATTCAATGAGACAACGATCATTGCCCCATTTTAAAGGCAAGAAAACTGAGTCACAGATAGTGTCACCTCATAGCTAGTAACTAAGTGTAATCGTAAGAAATCAAACCAAGTCTGGTTCTCTCTCTCTCTTTTTCACCCCTGCTCCCATGCTGGAAATTGAATCTATAGCCTTGTGCATTCTTGACAAGTTCTTTCCTAATGAGCTGTACCCCCAGTCCTTTTTCACTTTTTATTTTGTGACAGGATCTCAACAAATTGTCCAGATTGGCTTTGGACTCACATTCTGCCTACCCATCACAGATAGCTGGGACCGTAGTGTCTTGATCACGCTTTTGAATCCATTTTTCTTCTTTCTTGGTCTCTTACTCAGACCATGTTATTTGTCTAAATCAGCATGTTGGAAAGAGAAAGGTGACACTTCAGCCAGAACAGGAGGTCTTGGGACTGAACCTGGCCTCTTATGTGAACTCCTCCAAGAGGAGAAAAAATACACACACACACACACACACACACACACAGAGAGAGAGAGAGAGAGAGAGAGAGAGAGAGAGAGAGAGAACTAATGAGGACTCTATATGACTAAAGAGGGACTATACACACACGCACACACACACAATAACTAAGGAGGGTTCTATACAGTATGTACAGTGACTAAGGAGGGACTATATACACAACACACACACACACACACACGTGTGTATGTGTATCATACTTAGAACCTGGAATCAAATCTCTGGCTCTACCGATTTAGTAAACAGGATTGGACAAAGTCCTCAGTTTCCTCGACTATACAAAGGCATCATAAACGCATCCCTGCCCCCAGGACTCAAGTGAAGATTTAGCTTAATGGGATAGGGACAATAGAATGTTCATTGTCCTGCCTGGCCTGCTACAAGAGTTGGACAGTACTAGAAATTCTGCCACCACTAACCCAGTCATAGAAACTCTCCTCAGATGTGAAGGTCTTTCACGAATGCAGTCTTTTCCTTCTCTGTGCTTTCCATGGTGATTGTCCCCTTTAATCAAGGAGTGTTGAGGAGTATTTGTGAATCAGTCATCAGGTGTAGGCAGCTGCGTGACTGGGGGGTTAACCCGCAAGTGACTAATGTTTGGAGAGAGGCCTTTGTACCCTTCCCACTGCAGCAGCATGGCTGGCTGCAATTCCTGCTGATGCATTTGCTGAGGGGCTCATTAGAGTGTCGGTATTAATATCCGCATGAGTACTTCCAACAAAACCCTTTGTTCTCTGAGTAGGGGGTGTGGGAGGTGATTACAGGAACTGTCTTGCTTTTCCAAATTTAATTGTCTAAATACAGAGCTGTCTCAGCAACACGGGGCATTTTTTTTTTCGCATCCCCTCCCCTTTTTTTTCTTGCTAGAGCCCTGCCAAAAAGCCTACTTTGGTGACAAGGATCAGTTTGTGTTTTACTAAACTTGCTGTGTCAGTCACTTCATCTCAGCAGGGGCAGGAGAGTTGACAACACTCCCTAAGCTGTCTGAACTGTTGCTTATTAGACACAAGTCTGCATCCGAGGCTGTGGGAGTTGTGAGCAGGAACTGATGGCTCCTAAGCCAGTCACCTGTCTTTCAACAGATGCCTTGGTGATGGATCTTCCAATCCCAGGCTCCCTAATGGGTGACCCCACTGCCTTCAGAATCTCCAAATTAACTTCCAGCATGGTTCTGGGTGCTCACACAGTGCGAAGCTTGATTAGGTTAACCCTCATGGCACACCAAGTAACAGCTTTTGTTACAGTGATCACTTCTTTTGACAAGTGAAAAACTGAATCTCAGAAAATGAGGGATTTACTCAAGTTGACCCAGAAATCAAGCTGATGACATTAGGATCTGGCCCAGGTACAGCTGAGTCCAGTGTCCAAGCGCTTATGTGCTTTGCTGCTGTTTGTAGTAGTACGGGGAATCCTGCCCCCACCCACACCCCCATATACAGGACCTTGCCATTTTATAACTGGAAGGAACCCATGGGTAGATTGACCAAATGCCATCGTCTGCCTAGCAGTGAATTGGCTCCTGGATTTTAGAACTTTCAGGTTTAGAACAGGAATAGTCAGGGTAGGGATGTAGTTTGGTTGACAGAGTGCTTGGCTAGCAGACACAGAACCGTGGGTTTGATCTTTAGTACTTCATCAACTGGGCTTGCTGGCTCATGCCTGTGATCCCAGAACTCAAATTTAGAAGTAGGTGTATCAGGGTCACTATCTTTACAGAGAGAGTTTGGAAGGCCAACCTGGGATCCAGGGATATGTCAGACCCTGTCATGGAAACAAAAACAAAAACAAACAGGTAGAAAAAGAAGAAGAAGAAGGAGGAGGAGGAGGAGGAGGAGGAGGAGGAAGAAGAAGAAGAAGAAGAAGAAGAAGAAGAAGAAGAAAGAAGAAGGAGGAGGAGGAGGAGGAGGAAGAAGAAGAAGAAGAAGAAGAAGAAGAAGAAGAAGAAGAAGAAGAAGAAGAAGAAGAAGAAGAAGAAGGAAGAAGAAGAAGAAGAAGAAGAAGAAGAAGAAGAAGAAGAAGAAGAAGAAGAAGGAAGAAGGAGGAGGAGGAGGAGGAAGAAGAAGAAGAAGAAGAAGAAGGAGGAGAAGGAGAAGGAGAAGGAGAAGGAGGAGAAGGAGAAGGAGAAGGAGAAGGAGAAGGAGAAGGAGAAGAAGAAGAAGAAGAAGAAGAAGAAGAAGAAGAAGAAGAAGAAGAAGAAGAAGAAGGAAGAAGAAGGAAGAAGAAGGAAGAAGAAGAAGAAGAAGAAGAAGAAGAAGAAGAAGAAGAAGAAGAAGAAGAAGAAGAAGAAGAAGAAGAAGAAGAAGAAGAAGAAGAAGAAGAAGAAGAAGAAGAAGAAGAAGAAAGGAGCAAGATTCCCTTGAAGCTATAATGTTAATATCACACTCAAAATAAAGTTCATAGACCTAAAGACCAGGAGATGTATTTTTAAAGCTTTATTTTATTATTTATATGTATATACACGTGTCTATGTGTATGGTGGGGAGATTGGGCCTGTGGAGGTCAGAAGGGAGTGTCAGATCCCCTGGAGCTGAAGTTATAGGCAACCGTGAGCCAGCCAGCCAGTGTGAGTTCTGGAAACTGAACTTGGGTCCCATGGGAGAACAGCAAGGGGTCTTATGCACCAAGCCATTCTCGGGTCCCAAGCTGTCTGTTATCCCAGCACTCGGGAGGCAGAGGCAGGTGGATCTCTGTAAGCTGAAAGCCAGCCTGGTCTACAGAGCGAGTTCCAGGACAGCCAAGGCTACACAGAGAAACCCTGTCTTGGAAAACCAAAATAAAGACAAGACGGCTATGGAGAAATGTAACTGGGTAAAAAGGGTAGTGATAAACTAGTACAACCGAGCCTCTCTGTCAACATCCCTTCCTCCCAGTGTGGAGGAGGGTTCTGAAGAAAGATCTGAGTGTTCCTCCTTAATGTTCACACTCGCCTGTTGGCAAGGGCGTTCACGGTCCCGCAGCCTTGGAGAAGGTCAGTTCTGCTCTTTGTCATGTGCTTTGGGAGAACAGAGAGACAGGTATCCAGCGGAGTGTCAAAGAGACTTTGCTTCTGTGGACTCAGAGGCTCCTTCCATTCACAGCACTGAACATGCCAAGGTGCTGTTCTTTGGGGTGCTATGTTCTGAGCCCTGATGGAACTGAGAGAAATTGTATTTAACATGCTTGACAGAGAACATACTTAGCAAGTGGTGGCTGCCTCGACCCTTCTGTCTTCCATCGTCCTCATTCTCCCTCACCCTCTGTTGTCTCACCTTTCCCAGAAATCTCCGAAAGCATCCCTAAGTAATGGAGAGCCCGTGACACCCCTTCCCCATGCCTCCAAATGGCTGGGAGCTCTTCAGGGTCAGGAGCCTCTTTCCTTTCATTCCAGGGCCTCTCACAAAAACTCCATCAGGCCCTGGTACCTTATCTCTGCATCCCACCTCGGGATTAAAACAAGAAATCACAGGGAGACACCAGTATGCTCTTAAAAATTACTATCTTGGGCTTTCAAGATGGCTCAGCAGATAAAGGCACTTGCAGTCAAGCCTGACCCGAGTTTGCTCCCTGGATCCCACGTGGTGGAAGGGGAGAACTGACTCCCACAAGAGTTGTCTTTGTCTTCTGACCTCTACTCGTGCACGGTGACACACACACACACCACACACACACCACACACACACACACACAACGTAAAATATAATAAAAATTGTGATTTTGGAATGACCTTAGGAAAAAAAGCTACAATGTTACTCTAAAAGGAACACATTTCTCTTTGTCATCTTGGTCCCACCAACTCCGACTCATTCTTCTATCGACCCTCTCCATCTGCCTAGCCCGGGACAGCCTCTCTTTAGCAGGGCCCTGGGTCTTCTGCACACTAGCTCTTGAGAAGTGGATGATCCTTACTTCTTAGGCTACTCAGTTGAGAACCTGCCAAACTGTGCTTCTGGGATAGCTTTGAGGGATTCACCCCCAAAACAGTTTCTGGCATATTTATGGAACATACTTAACAAGTGGTGGCTGCCTCCACCCTTCTGTCTTCCATAGGCCTCATTCTCCCTCACCCTTCTGTTTTCTCACCTTTTCCATAAATCTCCGAAAGCATCCCTAAGTGATGGAGAGATGAAGGAGCCCGTGAGACCACTTCCCCGTGCCTTCAAACAAACAACAAACATTCATTAAAGTTCATTGACATTTTTTTGTTTTTTTAGTTTGTAGTAGACTGCAATATTGATTACACTATTTCAAGATAAGTCACTCCTCCCTGACTTTGCCACTGATAAGCTTTCTCCTCAGCCCTGCAGTTGTGGAGTGAAAGGGGAGAGAAGGGAGGGGGAGAGAGAGGAGGAGGGGGGAGATTTGGAGTTTGGGAGTTTTGGAGTTTTGGGTGTTGCAGGTCTGAGTCAGCACAGAAAATAGCTAAACCGCAAGCATGTTGTTTTCAAAAGCTGCAGCGTATATTCTTCATGTTAACACCGAGGGTAAAAAAGGAAAGAAAGCTCCACTCCGAACCGAAATAATTTGTTTTTCTTTCAAAAGGTTCGAAGCAAACTCGATTTGAAAAGGCCACTCAGCTGCCCAAGAATTAAAATTCAGTTTCTCAGAGTAACATTATTTACAGATTCCTCTGCAGCTGCGCACTGTGCCCAGCCGGACCCAGACAGTCCTAGGGCTTTCAGGGTCCAGGGGCAGGTCCAGCTGGGGGCCTAAAGAGGCCCAGCTCCTGTCATTTCCCTGGCCTGCCTCCTTCCTTTCTTCTTTCTTGGCAGAACCCACATCCCGTGGCTCTGAGAAAAAGACCAGAGGCAAGTTCTTGTGCTAAGAACGAAGCCAAAGAGCCCATTCTGTGGTGCTCCTGGCATCCTGCTGGAGGAAGGAAAGCACAATGCTTCGGAGGAGGGGGGGCGTCGCTCACCTCCTCCCTCATGGCTTCCCCTCCCCTTTCCAGTACCTCCCCCAAAGCTTCCACTTCCTGCAGAGTCCCTGGATGCTTTAGGTATGTGGCTCCTGATGCCATATCTCAGGAAGTGCGGTTCAAAGAGCTCTGGCCCCAGACCCCGGAAAAGGATGCAGTCTGCCCTGCTCTCTCTCTCTCTCTGCGAAGGCGGCCATGCCAGCTCCTCAAACAGCCCAGGGCCTCTCAAGTGCACTTACTAAAGTGTTTTCAATGTGCAAACAGGTGCCGCCGCCTACATCAGTGGCCCCAGGACTCATTGATGCATCAAAATTCTATGGGGAGCTTTGCTAACCTGTATTCTTAATATGCTACACTTTAACATTAGCCTCCAAACAGACATTTCTTTGCCAGAAATGTTCTGTGTTGACTCCAGTCCTGCGAAACACAAGCTGTCTCTATTTCTGAACTTAGTGCTGTTCTCTCCTTGTTTAATACATTGGTGTTTGAGAAATGGGAGACAGGCAGCAGGAAGAAGGGACTAGCAGCCAGGTCCACCCCTAAACATGTGACCTCGGGAAGAACTTGGAGCCATCAGGTTAAATACTTTATTCATCTGCAAAATGGAAACAGCAGTAGCGGTTCAGAACTGGGCATCAGAGCTGATGAATTTGGATGGCACAATCACTACCCCAGAGGGTTACTGGGAGTCTTGATACATTGAACAGTTAAGAGAGCATTTCTCTTGTAACCTAGTCATTGCTTCAGAAAGGGGGACGACCTTGAGGAGCTCAAATCCTTGAAGGTTGGTAGGAGAGAATGGACTAAAACCAGGCAGGAGGGAGGCTAGTGGAGCCGTACCTCCTGGATTAGGTTGAGACTAGGAAAAACCTCACCAAAGAAGGTGCTGAGCTAAAGTTTGAAGGGAGTGTGTGGGGGCCAACAGCTCCAGAGAAAGGCCACTTTAAACTAGCAGCATTGAGGTCCAAAGCAGCAAGGATTGCATCTGACAAACTTTGGCATATCTAGACTGGCTTGTGCATGGGGACAAACTGTGGTAAAGGAGTTGAGTGAGAAAAGAGCTACATAAAGTGTTAAAGACCCAAATGTGGAAGAGGGCCGTCCCTTCATGGAAAGGACTTGGGCCCCACCCCATTGGAGTTAGACCAACCAGAAGTAGGCATGATCATGACAGAGTGACCTGTCTAATGGTCTCAACTTGTGATGAGCTTGGTAATAGCAGAGACGTGACACAGTGGGAAAGTTGTGTCACTGAGATGCGGAAGGCAGAGTTTGGAGAAGGAGACCAAAAATTCTATAAAAGTCATGGTGAAGTCAACCAAGACAAGCACTCAGTAGAGCTGAGTGGATTGAGCAGTTGTAAAACCATTAAACACTCTCGGAGACTACTTTAAAAAATTATTGATTTTTATTGAGCTTTACATTTTTCTCTGCTTCCCTCCCTGCTTCTCCCCACCCCTTCAATCCTATCCCAAGGTCCCCATGCTCCCACTTTACTCAGGAAATCTTGTCTTTTTCTACTTCCTCTGTAGATTAGATCTACGTGTGTGGAGATTACTTTTAATAGAGCAGAAGGGACAAGATTCTGAGATGGTGGGTTCTTCCTACACCTAAGTAATGTAGGTATATCTATTTTTAATATATTCACTGAATGATTTTAACATTAATTATGGACCACATGATTCTTTGCCCCCAATGGCTTCAATATGGGTATCACAAGAACAGAAAAATTAGAATAGTCTTTTATATGAATTTGACATTTACAAAGTATATATTGACAAAAAATTACTGCCTTATGTATAGTTTATATTCAATTTTCCCAAGTGTCCCCAAACTGGCCTTTATATCTGTTTTGTTTTTCCACAATGCCATTGAGAATAGTGCATTTTAACCCATATTTTCTTAATCTCTTTTCATCTAGAAAAATGTCCCCAGGGAATTTTGTTTATCTGGCTGTCTTCCTTTCTGGTTGGTCACAATAGTGCCCCAGGGAGAGTTTAAGTACAGAATGTCCCTCAGTTTGGAGTCCCTTGGTTATTTCTTCCTATTTAGATTCAGGTTTCTCTGTTTGGTGTGGACACTATTTAGGTGCCACATACATGCCTCACAGAGCAAACCAGAACTTCAGGCTACTCTATCACTGATGATGTTGTATTTAATCATCTAATGAGTGGGTTCTATCAGACCTCACCATTGTGGAAGTGGCATTACATCCCTGTAGTTGGCATGACATCCCGAAGAAGGGCTGGGTGACTATCCTGTCCACTAACCTTTTCTTTATCTAACGGTTTTAACATCTTCCATTGATGACTCTTGCTTGGATCTATTGCTATGGCTGCTGTAAATGATTTTCTATTTTTAGCCTCCCTGCTTCATTTCTTGGCTAATATTCTATAGTGGAGGAAGAGCAATCACCTCTGGGACATATATACACTGACAACATTCTTAGTGTTTGTGTTATACTGTATAAGATTCAGATTTCAATCAAATTCAAAGTTCAGTTAGTCCATCTTAGGGAAAGGTAATATAACAATACCTCTACTAAGAGTTGGAAGAGGGAGTAGTTCCTCAAAGAAAATGAGCTGACTTTATTAAAGTCATGGTATGGGAGGTCCTTCTGTCTATGTGTTGCTTTTATTGGTTAATAAATAAAGAAACTGCCTTGGCCTGTTGACAGGGCAGGACTTAGGTAGGTGGGGAAGACAGAACTGAATGCTAGGAGGAAGAAGGTAGAGTCAGAGGGGATACTATGGATCAACCGCCTGAGACAGATGTGTTGAAACTTTGCTGGTAGACCACAACCTCGTGGTGATACACAGATTAATGGAGATGGGTTAAATTAATATGTAAGAGTTATCCAATAAGAAGCTAGAGCTAATGGGCCAATCAGTGATTTAATTAATAGTTTCTGTGTGATTATTTTGGGTCTAAGCTAGATGAGCAGCCTGTAGCATGAGGGCCTGCTTGTTGGGGTTTCTGTCCTGCCCAGTTCCCACAGTTGGTAAATCCCAAAGAAAATCACAGAGGTCTGCATAAGTTATAAACTGATTGGTCCATTAGCTCAGGCTTCTTATTAACTCTTATAACTTACATTAGCCCATTATTCTTATCTATGTTAGCCACATGGCTCAGTACCTTTTTCAGCAGGGTAGGTCATATCCTGCTTCTTAGGTATCTGGACAGGACTGGGGAGAGAGCATCCTTCTTCCTAGAATTCTCTTGTTGTCATTGCCCTGCCTCTACTTCTTGTCTGGTTGTCTGCCTATACTTCCTGCCTGGCTACTGGCCAATCAGCATTTATTTAAAACATAATTGACAGAATACAGAATTGTCCCGCACCAGCAGCTGGGAACCAAACAAGCGGCTCCTCCTACAAAGTCAAAAGAAAAAAAATAGCATGAAGGTAAAGGGACATATGCCCTGACAGCAATGAGTCAGTAGTGGTGGGATTTCCTCCTATCACTGCGAGAAGCATTCTAAGCTTATATCTACATATCAGAGAGATCTCCTGAGATTAGGTGAGGTTCAAGGCATCTTGGGTTTGTTTATTTAATTAGTATCATTATTTATGTGTAGGTATATATGTCTGTGTTGTGTCTGTTTGAATGAATGCCACATGTGTGTAACTGCCTGGGGAAATCAAAGAGGGGATCAGCTCCCAAGGAGGTGGAGTTATTGGCAGTTGTGAACAGCCTACAGAAGGTGCTGGAACTGAAGAACAGCAAGTTCTCTTAACTAATGATCTCTCTCTCTCTCTCTCTCTCTCTCTCTCTCTCTCTCTCTCTCTCTCATAATCCTTTGCAGTTCCTGATGTCAAAGAGTATCTGGTCTCCAGTTGCTTGTCTAGCTTCAGTTTTCAGTCCTGTATTACAACCAAATGGAGAAGAAAACAGAGGAAAAGGTCACATGGTCCGTGGCTCTCTCAGTTTTGCTTTGTGAAATTGGACGTACCACTGCTGTTGACCACAGCAGAGAATTAGCTGTCTCTCCTTAGAAACAGAGGCGATATCCTATTTATCCCAGACAGCCATGTGCTCAGATAAGAACTGGAGGTTGTAACACAAAAGATGACAAAGCAAACAGTTCCTCACATAGACACTACAAAGAATGTTCTAGAGCACTCATTCTCAAAGGTAGAAATTAGAAAAAGGTCAGTGAAGTCAATCCGGAAGAATCATACAGAAAACGGATTATTTTGTATCGAAACCAGTGTTAGAGCACTCCGACATTCAATCACACCTTTGTGGACTGAGTTGCAGCAGTGGGTTAGGAACCCTAGTGATACCAGGTCATCTTGGAAATGCACTATTGTCCCCAAGGTAACTGGCATTGACAGCTGAAATTCTGATACATACGTGTCAGTGACAGGAGTCTCATATGGAAATTGAAATGAAAGTGGGCATATGATGGAAAGCACCCCAGGTAGAAGTTAGGATCCCTAGGTTCTAGGTCCAGCTCAATGACTGGATCCATTTTTAACCCATTTCCCTTCTCTGAGTATCTCCCCCTGGTCATATTTCCTTTCAGGATAAACTAGTCTGGGATCCAGAATGAAAAGCCTTTACTTTGCTCTGCTAGGCCATGTGAGAATCTGGCAAATTCCAGGGCTTAGCTTGCTAATTGCCTTTCCATTTGGCTTTGACACAATGCTGTATGATTAATGGCAAATGTTCATTAACCAAAGGTTTAATGAGAACAGGAATCCCTTTGGCTTTTCCCACCACTGTATCACCAGCAAGTAGCATAGTCCCTGGTGCATGGGGGTTAACTCTGTCATAGCAACTGACTGACTGATTGGCCTGGGTCGTTTGATTCCCAGACATGCAAGAGGGCTGCTGCTCTTCTCCTTCCAAGACCAGTGGTGGTGGTGACAGGGTGGGGGTAATTCAAGAGAAGGAGCCTCAAAACAAGGCTTACAAACAACTTATGTTGTACCTTATTTTATTTAGTTTTCTAAAACTTTTTTAAATTAAGAAAGATACTGTGACCTTTTTCATGGATGACAAATCTGGGGAACAGAATAATAAACGACCTGTTTAAAGTTTTATATATATATATATATATATATATATATATATATATATATAATGTGAGTGGAGGTCAAAGGACAATCTGTGGGAGTAATTTCTCTCCTTCCACCATGTGGAATCCAGGGATTGAATTCAGGTTATCAGGCTTGGGGTCAAGTGGCTTTACTTCCTGAGCCATCTCACCAGTCCAAATTTGCATGGTTTTTAACGAGAAATATCCACAAAGTATAGCCACAAAATAAAACCATAAAACATGCCCACCACATAGATATGACTTTGCACAAAGGAAGAAAATCCTGCTTTTGATTCAGACATCTCAACACCACCAGGATCTGAGTTTACCTTAAGCTAACCTACTAATTCACTAAAATTTTAATAAATAAACAACAACCTTTTATTTCCAAAGATAAATAAGCTTGTATTAAAATTCATGTGCAATAGTCAGTACGAATAAAATGGATAGGAACACACTAGGAAGCAAAGTTAGAGGGAACACTGGCTCCACTCAATACTAAAATGTCCCTCTATTTGAAATAGTGCAGAGCCATTTCTAAACGCATGGATTCCAGATGGAGGAGGGGGACCAGAAATAGACAGTTAGTTCAACATTTGGGTAAAGGTTCCCATTCTTTGTGCTGGAAGGAAAAAAAAAAAGAATTTCCAATACATCAAGGAACAAAACGTGAAGCAATGCACTATACAAGTTGTGGAGGAAAATATGATTGATTCCCTTTGGTGGGGTCTAGAGAATGGTTTCCAAGCTATAATTTAAAATCAAGATGTGATAAAGAAATGATTGATACATCTGACTAATTCTTTTTAAAAATGTGTTACATGGAAAGTCATCATGAGAAAAAAACAAATAGCAAATGACAAATTGGGGACAAATATTTGTGACACATACCCTGAGGAAAGGGCCAAGATTGATGACATGTGAGATGATAAATATATAAAGAACTTCCTCCCATCAAGGAGAAAAGTGCATGCGACATCATGGATGAACAGAAAGGAAATGCGCATAAGAGGCCCACTCATGCATGCAGCAATCTAGGACAGACCGGTGCCCCTAAGTGTCTCCCATGGTCTGCACCCTTGTATCACTCCAGTTGAGTGTGAGCACACCTAGATTCTATAAAAGTGATAGTATATTTCATCTGAGATTAGATTACAAAAAAATGTGACATTGGCCTTCTAATTCTCTAATGTACTTGCTGTGAGAGAAGCCAGCTGCTGTGTTGTGATCTACCTTCTAGAGAGACCCACTGACTTAGGAGCCAATGTCTCTAGCTAGCAGCCAGCAAGGACCTAAGGCCTTCCAATAGCCACAGCATCTACTTGGGAATGGATGATACCCCAGTTAAACCTTAAGATGTGTGCAGCCTCTGAAGACACCGTGGCTTGCTGTTTTAATGAGCCTTGAACTGGAGGCATCGGCCAAACTGAGCCTACATTCTTGACTCAAAAAAAAAAAACCCTGTAAAATAATAAATTATTGTTACAAAGCCACTAAATAATTCGTCAGCCACTAATTCAACTTCTAGGATTTCATCCTTGAAATATACTCTGATAACACAAAGGAATATACAAATTCATTCACTGGAGCATTATCTATAATTGAAGGTGTAGGGGTTGGACCTTCTCTTAGTGGAATCTACAGCTTCTGCTTTCCATTGTTTTGTAACAAATCGTCTCAAACCTTAGTGCCTTAACCTTTGCATATAACCTTCCCTCCATCCTTCTGTGATCCAAGTGAGTGTTTCTGTTTAGCCACAGGATGTAGGCTAAGGTCACTCAGCTGACCACATTCAACAGATGCTAAAAGATAAAGCTGGCCTCCAGGACCACTCAGCATGTGCTTCTTGCTGCCCAGTAGCATCTTTGAGCCTCTGGCAGCATGCTGGCTCCTTCCAAGAATGAGAATGTGAGAAAGAAACTCACATTCCTCCAAGATCGTGGCTTGGAAGTGCAGGACGTTGTATGCGTTACTTACCGTTGCTCAGAGCCACGCAGAAGGGGGAGAGGAACAGCAAATGGTTTATAAAAATCTATCATGAATGTGCAAGGGTAAGAAAGAATGGCGGCCAACATCATGATCATCGGTGGAGTAATTGCCAAGAAAAAAATGCAACATGTCTCTATAGGACTCCTCATTTTACAAAAGAAGAATAAACAAGAAAACCCACATACATCTATCTGATCCTTTGTTTTAAATTTAAAAATAATCTGGGAAGAATAAACCAGGAAATCAAATGGGCCACCTATTGTGGACTGTCCTTGGAGTGGGAAGAGAAGAGAGAGAGAGGATGTTTCTCTAAGTGTGATTCTGTTCTTTTACATGTGACCTTGGAAACATGTTGATCTTCCTGTTCAAAAATAAAATTCCTCAGAAGAAGGGGGTGGAAAAACACAAGACACAGAGGGTGGGAGAGATGCCGCAAAAATACATCTTTTAGAATGACTTGGGCTCTGAACTTCTGAACTCACTGTAGTGTGGTTATCTGTAGGAAAGATCTGTATAACACTGAACCTATCAGCATCTATTTCATCCCTCACTGAGGGTCTAGGGATAGATGAAGGTTTCTGAGGGAACGGATGCCTTTTTTCCCTAGGTAATAGCCTCATGCTATAGGACTAACCTTCCACCCCATGCTCAGGCAAGAAACTCTGACTAAACTCACTGGGCCATGGGACTGGAGAGACGGTTCAGCAGTTACGAACACTGGCTGCTCTTCCAGAGGACCAGAGTTCAATTCTCATCAACCACATAGTGGCTCACAAGTGTCTGTAATCCAGTTTTAGGAGATCCAACCTCCTCACACAGACAGACAAATGTACACATAAAAGAAAAAGAAAACACATAAAAAAAACTCACAATGGGCCTCACCCCAAAAAGATAGAAAAATAGGAGGGGGCTTTTTGAGAAGTCTTCCAGTGGGAGAGAGAGGAGGAGGAGAGAGAGGAAAAGGTTAAGATTCATTATTTAAGTGTATGAAACTGCCAAACAATAAAAAAAGTTGAAAATAAATACAATTAAGTCAAGAAGGAAAACCATAAAAATAAATACAAAGGGAAGCAAATGTACCCAGGTTCTCCAGGTACTGGGAGCACATGTGGTTTATAAAAATGTTATTGGTATATATGAAAAAGAATATAATGCAGACCACACACATGTCATCTTCTGTCAGAGAGACCGACACAGAAGAAGGGGAGAATGATCTGGCGGACGCGGCAGATGTTCATAAACCGGTGGTTCTGGGATAAAGGTACATAGGAGGTTTCTGTAGTGTTTCTGGAACTTTCTTTAAGGTTGACGTTATTTCAGCATAAATGATGGTGCAGCCGGATGACTAAGATGGCTGTGTTGTTCCTCACGTATGCGCTGCCCAAACTCAAAGTTCATTCTGGGCTGTGGCCGCTTTCCGTTCTGAATAGGGCTGTGGGTCGTGTTGACTGGTCTCATTCTCCAGCCTATGGACCTGTCAGGACATAGGCGGCACAGGCACCATGAATGGGGCCACCAGCATACAGTCTGGGGGTGGAGGAAAGGAAAAGACGCCCGTTGCCCTTGAGAGACTTACTCCCTAATCCACTGAGCTAACTAACTCCAGACCTTACCCTGAAGAGAACCGTGTAATAGGCATGTCAAACGATGAAGGGGATTGCTTTGGAAACTTGTGTAAATAACTCTTCGGGCAGGAGGAGGATCGCCAACACCTGCTTTTTGTTTTCTGGAATTTATTAGAGCCACCCTGTGAGGGACGCTAAGCTTCCTGGATCTTATTCACTTATCTGAGTTCATTCTTGGTTCAGGGCCGGCATCTTGGGGGGGCCTAGGAAAAGCTGTCAAGGATCAGAGGAGGGTCACCAACTGTAGGCTTTGTGGGGAGGGGGTGAAAGGGAGTCATGAAAGCCCAGGCAACTGAAAAGTCACAGTCACGGTCTGGTCTTAACAGCCTAGTGTGCTTAGTTGCTGCGGTTCCCTACCCGGATGCAAGGAACAAGACAGCGTTAAGAGCTGGGATGGTAATAGGTGTAGGGGTGCCTCCCCCATCTGGTGGGGGAAATATCTGGGGCTGAAGTTGAAAGGATGCTGAGAATGATGTGTCAGGAGAAGGAATAGAGTGGGCAAAGACAGGGTCTTCTAAATTCTTGCTTCCTGAAAGGAAAGTCCCTTGATCAGCAGAACCAACCTTAGCCAGAACTTGCTAGAAATGCAGAAGCTTGGGCTGTGTTCCCATCCCAGTACAATAAAGATGCATATTTATAAGGTCCCCAAGCAATTCCTAAGCACAGGGATCTGAGAGAAGCCCTGATCCAAACTCCATTTCTTAGAGACGGTACTGCTGGTTGACCAGCATCTCCCTCGTAGCTAGGGCAGCCTCCTCCCTGCCAGCCCAGGGCTCTTGAGACTTACTTCAAGCACCAGCATCCCCAGCCTTCCTAAGCCCTTTGGGAAAGTGGGATGTCCCTCCCGCTGAAAGGCTCAAGGAGTCTAGCCTTCTTCAAGCTGTAACACTGTCTGTACTTTTTGACCTAGCAATTATAGTTGGAGGATATGAGCTCAAGGGAAAAATAATCCAGAATAAAATGGCCATCTAGTTTCAGATGTTGGATGTTTACAGCTGTGCTGTCTCCAGTCATAAACAACCAAAAGGGAAACAATCCAAATGTTGGCAGTGGCCTAGGGGCAAGGCGGGGGCAGGTTGTTCCCTAAGCATCTTAGGAACAGCCAGTCTGCCTGCAGGGACTGATCCTCACGTTCTGGAAAGTGCCCTAACTGGGCAGACGGGGAACCTGGGTCTCATTTTCACTCTGCCTCTCCAACCTGCATCCCTTTAGGCAGTAGGCTCATGCCTGTCTCAAGGTCTTCTGTAAGTCTCTACTATTTAAACATTTTGTATGTGCTCATCCCTTTCATGCAGAACCTGGGAGGGGCCAGGGCCAAAGAAAGAAAGAAACTTAAGTGCAGCTGACAGCGACTATGTGGAGAGAGAAAAGAACAGACACGGAATGCGTGTTCTGTGCAGACTCTGGGATACAAATAGAGGCTGATGTTTATTCAGGGCTCGCTGTTGCCAGATGCTGGTTTAAGTGCTTTTATGTGAATTAACTCACTTAATCCTCCCATCAACACTATAAAATAGGAGTTATTAGTCCCCTGTTTTCTAGATACGGTTGAGAAAATAATTTGCTTAAAGCCACTCCAATGGAGGGAACAGGGCCAAGAATAATAAGTACCCTTCCCGCTTGACCCTAGAACTCACACTCTACCATCTCCCCTAGTCCTTACCATGTGGTACCCAGACCACCATCAGCAGCAATTGTGTTCTCCAGACCCAGGCAATCAGAAGCACTAGGGAGGTCCAAGCCCCTCTGCTTCAGCAAGCCCCATCCACCCGAGCGATTATGGTGAATGACAAATTTCTAGAGTCGGTACTGTGCCGCTTGCTGCTTTTAATACTTAAGGCACATGAGGGGTAGAAGTTCAGATAATTAATAGCACTGTATTGCTAAGGCAACTGAGAACCATGCGGTCACTTGCTTTTATATTAAATGGCCAGAGATTTAATAGATCCAGAATGTGAGCCTAGTGTGCCATGCCTACATTCTGTACCTCTGCAAAAGTCAGTTTATCCAAAGAGAGGGAGAGGAGAGAGGAAAGAGACACTCAGTAGTTCTGGAACAGATGCAGGACAGGGATTGCAGGTGGGAAAACAGGTGAACTATGGAAAAATAGCTCAGCTGTTGTGCCCAGGGGGGAAGGGGATTAGAGGTGGCATCTGGGGTGGTGATGGTACCTGGAATGGTGGTGGCAGCTTGGTTTGACCTGGTTAGCCAACCTCTGTGTGCTGGGCTCCTGGATTTTCTAGGCCCCACGCATAAGACCTATTTTTAGTTCAGCCTTGACGGGACATGCTTGCTGGGTGTTTCCAGATCTCAGGAACAATCCCACTCTGGCAATAGGCAGACTTTGCTTGGCTCACAGCTCATGGAGGGCTGCCTGGGCATGCACCCAGCCTCCACCCAGATGCCAGTTCCACCTGGGCCAGCCCTAGGTGAACAAAAGAGATTCCAGGGGACTCCAAAGGCATCCCCGTGGTACAGCTTTTCTCTAATCTTATGATACTCCTACTGAATGGCTATCAAAAGCCCACGGGCCAGGGGGATCCAGGGACACATTCTAACTGGGGTCCAGCCACCCAGCCAGTTGGTGGGAAGGTGAGAGTACAGTACCTTAGGTTTTCAGACTTCTTTCTCTGTGTGATGCAGATGATGTTAGAGTTCTCTAGGACTTGTTTATCTGTGTTCTGTCCGCTTCTACTAACAACAAAAGACGGATGCGTACCAGTCTCCTTACAACAGGTTCGCCTTCGCAGGAGGCACCGCCTGTAACGACAGCAAGCTGGAGCCCCCAGAAGGTGGTGTCCCAAAGGCAGCGATACCTCAGTGAAATGGCTAAGGGGAGGAAAACTTGACACACCTGCCTCAGCTGGAGGTCACACTTCAAATTTTCGGCAAGTGTTAAATGTCTCCTCTCTTTTATCTAAGATTTTTCTGCAATTTACCCGTAGGAGAAGACAGACCGGAGGCACTTTAGTATCGCTAATTACAAATATATTTGCAGTGATAATGACTGCTATAGTTGGTGTCAGATTCTGTCTCGCATTCATTAACTCATTTAAACATCACAGTAACCTCGTGCAACGGAGATTAATATCATGTTACCAGTAGAGAAATGAAAGCCCAGAACGGGAGCCAGTAGAGGCCATGCCAGCATGTGTTAGAGTCGGCTGACAAGTCTCAAATATGAGAGTGTGGTGCCTTGAATAAGAATGGCTCCCATGGGCTAAGAAATGTGAACGCTTGGTCACCAGGTAGTGGTGTTACTAGCAAGTATGGCTTTGTTAGAGTAGGTATGGCCTTGTTGGAGAGAGTGTGTCCCTGAGGGTGGGCTTTGGGGTTCCAAATGCTCAAGCCAGCCCCAGTCTCTCTCTCTCTCTCTCTCTCTCTCTCTCTCTCTCTCTCTCTCTCTCTCTCTCTCCCACTCTTTCTCTCTCGCTGCAGATCTGGATATAGAACTCTCAACTCCCTTTCTGGCTCCATGTCTGTCTCCATGCTATTGTGCTTCCAGCCACGATGCTAATGTAACACTGAGTCTGTAAGTCAACTCCAATTAAATGTTTTCTTTTGTTGTGTCTCTTCACAGCAATGGAACCTTGATTAAAACCGTGAGCTTACCCGTAAGGTCCACCTTGTCTAGAAACAAAGATAATAACCCAAAAAGTCAAGAATAGGTATAGATAGTGTCATATTGAGTTGGAAGTGTCACCCCAGCCCCTTGCCTGGGACTTGCCAAGCACTTGGACTCCAATTCCCAGCCTGCCAAGTGCTGACCCCTCCCCAGAGAGGGTCAGGACCACTCCCACATGTTATTTACGCTCACACTGGAAAAGGAAACATGGTGATTTCCGGTTTTTGTGCATGCTCTCCCTCTGTCTTCCCCGCCATGCTCCCGGCCACCCAAGAGCATGGCATTCATTAAACGTGGGCATTTTTTATTCGGTTTAATCTGGTTTGATTGGAGTTCTTTGCACCAGCGGTAGAGAAGCTCCATTAGGAAATATTCCTAAAAGATGAGTAGGAGAGCTCCACCATTCAGCATTGGGCTCTTTCATAGAATGAAGAATCAGCAAGACCCACTCCCTGTTGGGGAGAAGCGACCACTATGTGAATATTGCTCAGTGGAAGAAATGGTGTCAGTTGACTCACAGGCTAAGCTTTCTGTGGTAGTGGTTGACAGCATGAGAGATACTGAGCAAAAGTTGGAGGCAGATGTCCCCAGTGAAGAATGGGCCTCTAGACTAAGGGATGCCTAAGAACCTTAGTCTTAGGTTGGTGAACATGTTAAGTGTCTTGATAGTAAATACCACATTAAATATTTCTCCACCTCCCGGATACCCAGTGAAGACCTTCTTACTCGGGGCTTTAACAAGTGTTTGCTGGCCATGGCTTTACCAGCAACACAATTGATTTCCTCTGCATGGCCCTTAGAAAGGAAGACTGGTAAGTAGCATTCTCTTTGCCACACTAGCAGTCTTGGTTTTAGTCAAAAACAAACAAACAAACAAACATAAAAAAAAATCCCTGTCATTATCTAACCTACATATATATGTTCTGCAGTACAGATCTGGTTTTTGCAATAAAGAGAACTGAACTTTAGAAAGTGTTGTCAGAAGACAAGATATTGGAAATATTCAGCCTCCCGTTTTGGGCCTTCATTTCTGTACTGGTAACATGATATTAATCTCCGTTGTATGAGGTGTGACTTTAAGGCCAGTCTGATCTATGCTAGGGTTACATAGTGAGACCATGCCTCAATATTTGTGTGTGTGTGTGTGTGGGGGGGGGGTGTTAATGAAATCACACAACTAAAAAAAGTCCCATGTCGTTTGAAAATTCATTTGGCCTGCCAATACTGTGCATAGCTATAAATCATAGCTATAGGAAATAAGAGGATTGACCTGTAAGGTTCCTTTTAGATTGTCTTTTCTTGTCCTAAATTGATCCATAAACTTGATGTTGTTTGGACAAATGTAAGATGCTAATTTCATGTGCCTTACCATGCATTGCCCTATCTCTCGATGGCTCACCGTTATTGCTCCCATCAGCTGGATCAAAGAAGAGTTGAGGACGCATGGGCTTCAGTTCACAGCTCACTTCCTCAACTCCCTACGTCTGTGACCCAGCACAGGTGATTTTACTGCTGACCTCGGATTTCTCAGCTGAACTGTAACAGTATCAGAATATTGACTTTACAGTATAACATGCTGTTTTAAGCCCTTTTAGTACTAACTTCATTTTTTTTAACAGCTTGTAAGAAAACCTCCATTTTAGAGATGAAAACATTGAGGCTCGTATAAGTGGAGCTTTGCTAGCAGAAAAAGGGAGTGAAGCGCAAGCATGGACGCTGCAGGGCCAGTGACCTCAATGACTTTACTCTTCTGACTGGAATCTGAGAGAGGGGAAGGCTCGAGGAGTGAGCCAGGATTCCCCAGGGAAGTGGGAAAATCATGAAAACATAGAAAATCATTATCCAGGGGAAAGGACGCTAATGCTGTGTAAAGTGACAAGTCACCTTCATTACATCACTGACTTTCCTGTGCTCGTCCTCAAGCCATCCCCCCCACCCCATTCCTATCCTTGGTCTCTGGCTCCTCTCCGTTCCATTCTAGTTAGTGTGAGAGGAATTCTGTGTGCAACCAGCTCTAGGCAAGCACCTCTCTTATCCCCTCCTCAAGTCATGGCGTATTTTCTTCACCTTTCTGTCCCCTACCATCCCTTCCAAGCCTTTCCTCAACATTTTTGTTTAATCCAAAGGACTATTTATCAGGTAAAAATCTATCATTAGGTAATGTTTTAAGAACATGTTTCCCATCAGATAAATGGATATTACGTAAACCCTAGAACCAGCCATGCCCTATGGTAAATATTATCCTAAAAAGGAAATTCATGACTCACGATTAGCTGAGCAGCCAACTGAGGAGACAAGGAGTTCCCATTTATGAAAATTAGTATTGTCTGATTGGTTTTTAACCCACCCTCTGCCTGAGGGTCCTTTGAGTCATGCGTACATGTATAGCATGCAAACTGGCAGGAGCTGATTGGCTAAAGGTGAAGTCAGAGTGACTTAATACACTATATTTATAGTATCTACGTATAAGGGAAAAATCTCTGTTTTGTGCAATGACCTCTAATCAGGAATTTCCTGGCATACACACGGGTGCACATACACGGGATCCCACAGCTCACCTGCCCCAGCAGGCCAAGAGTGCTACTCCTCCCTTGTTCTTCTCCATCAGTTTGCTAAGCTGTAGGGAGGCGCTCACACTTGGCAATTCGCAATGCCTACATTGCAACCCAAATTTTGTTTGTTCTGTGACTTCAGACAATGAAAACAAACTCTCTGAGCCTCAGTTTCTCTGGGAGCTATGATGAGGATAAGATCAGATAAACCACTTTAATTTATATTAATATAGTAAATCACTTAATTTTTGACACTACTGTGGACAGCAAAGTTGCATCTGGGGGAGATTCTGCATGAGACAGTGGTGGCTATAATTTTGAGACTTTTCTATGGGGAAACACAAGACTCCTACATTTCAGAATCCTCAGTTCAGTCTGCTTTGTACTGACAGACTGAAATAGTGAGACTAAAGGTCTAGTCCGCCCTCCTTAAGAAGCTACAGTTGCCTAGGTACTGAATATATAGGCAGAGGAACAGAGAAATGCCATAAAACTTACAGGCTGCTCAGTGATCATAAACTATGAACAAAATCTGGACCACTTCCATCCCAGATGTAATGAGCCACATCTCTGATAGAAAGATCTACGGTTTTCATTGTTATAAGCTCCTGCTCAATTCCATATACACTAAAGTTTGAGACTCATTTGGCAGCATCTAAGGCTAACTGATCATTACCTATCCTTCCTTTCACTGGACAAGTATTTGTTGATGGTATTCCTGAGCTGGGCACAGGGCTAAATGGTTTGTGTGCATGGACCCATCAAATTCTCTCAACAGGTGTAGGATGAGGTTGAGGCTAACTTCACCCTTCTAGTCTGTCTAAGGGAAGCATACACTTCACATGCATGAGTGGGATAAGTGTATGCTAGGGGGTGCAGTAAAGAAACTGCTGATGTGATCACTCTATTAGGCTTTTATTGTGGGTAAGAAAGAGAAAATATCCAGAGGCATCTCGAAGAGTCCAAAACAGAGAGAAAGAGAAACAGATTGGACATGGTCAGGGGTAGGGAAGTGGGAGAGCAGGAGAGAATAGTGGGGAGAGCAAGAGATAGAGAACAGAGCATATTGAGAGAGCAAGAGGATAGCAAGAGATGGAGATAGAGAGATAGTGGGGGATAGAGAGTAGCAAGAATGGAAATAGAGATAGAGAAGGGGTGGGTAAATCAAATGGATTATAAAGAGGACAAGTAGCTGGGGGAAGGGAAGCGCTACGATGCTAACATGGACTTTGAAATATGTAATAAGTACTTGTGATTCTGAGGGAGACTGAGGCCAACATGAGCTTTCATATACTGACAGGAGTCCCAGGTCGCCATGTGTTCTTTCTGCCAGATGTAAGGTAAGTGCAAACCAGTTTCCTAAGCTCCTGAGGAATGCTGGTTTCTAACTAACCACCACAAATCCTTCTACAGCCAACTGGGTTCATTAATGGATATTTGAATTGATTGCCTGAGACCTAATATTCCAGCCTTTGGTTGATGATAAAGGACAACAAGTCTCTTCTGCGACTGCTTCTCAGCTGGACAGGGTCATTGTTAGAGGGAGAGAGGTCTAGGAAGACTGGAATATGAGTCAAAGTCAGGGAGTGGGTAAGAGCTAGGGGCCAAGGGAGACCATGGATAGCCCTGTAGTTAGCAAACCGGTTCTTTTTCCCTTGACTGGACTGGTTCAGCAAGTTTGGGGCTTCAGCGGGACCACCTGGGTTTGGCAAAGTGTAGGCCCTTTCAGAGTAGTCTGCAGGGCTGCAATTCATTCCTGGATGGCCTCAGCTGAATGGAAATGCGCTAGGACAAACACAGACTAGGGACAGAAGGCTTTAGCATGACTCTGTCCCTAATCTGGACTGAAACCTTCATTGTGAAGAAAGAAGTTAGTAAGTGTCCATAAACAGTCTGAGTGGACACATGTCTCTGAGCTGTGAAGTTATCAACACAATAGAAGCATAAACATTTATTTGTAATAAGACAAAAAGTTCTTGTCAGGAAAGAGAACAAAGGGGAAGAGGAGCTTGAGAGGCGATATATATAGACTGGACAGAGATGTTTTTAGCACAATGAGAAGCACTTTAAAGTCTATATTTAGAAAACAACCAAAGGAAATTTAAATTTTGGGACCTGTGACCACAATAATGTAACAGTCACCAAGATTAAATTAATAACACAGCAGAACTCCATTGATGAATGTTAAACCTTGAACTCTGAAGCCTTAACATCATGTATCATCACTTCCTCAGAGCTTCAGAACTTATACAGACTTTAAACTGCACCCCACTCCAAAATCTGGAAACAGCCAATCATTTACCAGGAAACATAAGTGCTTGATTACTGAGAGCAGTTACTAAAAGCCAGTTCTCTTTTAATAAAGGAATAGCAAAACATAAGTTTTCAGTCAACAGCAACAGCATGGTATTTTGAGTTTGTCTTTCCTGAAACCTGTTTTGTGAGTTTATTGCAAAAGATAAACAGGGCATGCTTAATTAAGTAAATTAAGATTATCTATGTATAGATTTTTAAAAATATCAACCATTTCTGCCAGAAATTTTAAATTAACTTTTTGTTATAGATTTTATAGCACTTTTAACCATGCCCAATAAAACCTTAAAAGTCCCAAGATGCAGAACGTTTAAACAATAGTCTTAAGAGATTGAGAGCAGAGAGCAAAGAAGGATCTAGAGAAAAAATATTTTCAAGAGTGGAGAATAGAGACAGTTTAGAGAAAGATATTTGAAGGTTCATTTATTTGTGCAGTGATGGGTGTTGTTACAATCTTCAAGGATTTGGAAAAATGGGTGTGCCCTGGTTTTCACAATTGAGCTGAGCAGAGGCCAAGCTGTTTGCAGTAAGAGAGTATAAGGCTTTAATGGTATATGAGTCCAAGGAAGGTAAGACTAGAAAATGCAGATGAGTAGGCAAGTAAGAGCCCATGGGTTTAGGCTCCAGCAGCCAAACAAGAGAGACAGAGCAAGTTCCAGGAGCAAGCTGAGAGATAGTACAAGCAGGAAAGAGGACATCCTTTAGAAACAGAGCAAAGCGGAGGTGGGAGAGACTTGAGGAAAGGGGTTGAAAACAGGAACTCCACCAGAAGGAGGATTCTAATAGAAGGAGAGGATTAAGTGCCTTGGTAAGAAATACCCTGAGTCACAGTGGAGAAGCACAGGAGCGTACAGCAGAATCCAGCAAGCCATCAAGAGGCAGACCCTTTCCACATGATGTGTGCCCAGGAGAGTGTAGCAGTACATAGGATTCAGAGAGACTGAGAGGACATTAGTGAATGGTTAGAGCAAGTGTAGGAGAAGTGGCTTGAAAGGGTGAACTTTAGAATTTAGGGTCAAATATGATTAGTGGCAGAAACCAGCAGAAACAAGTGATCCACACCTTAGGAGAGTCAAATCAGTAACTTGGCTCTGTTAAGAAAGGCCAGGCCTCTTGAAAAGAGATCCATTTATCTACTATCTGGATTTCAGCACCAAATGTATGCGAAGGAGCACAGTAAAGAAGCTACTAATACAACGGCTTCATTAGGGTAAAGATTGTTGCTCTAGGTAAGAGAGAGAAAATAATCAGAGGCATCTGTAAGGGTCCAAAGTAGAGATAAAGAGAAAAATACTAGGCATGGACAGGGAGATGTGGGAGAGCAGGAGAGAATAGTGGAGAAAGCGAGATAACAAGAGATAGAGAACAAGGTAACAGAGAGAGAGAGAGAGAGAGAGAGAGAGAGAGAGAGAGAGAGAGAGAGAGAGAGAGAAGAGAGAGAATAGTGAGAGTGGAAACAGACATAGAGAGAGTGAGGTAGACAAATTATGTGGATTATAAAGAGGACAAGTAGCTGGGAGAGAGAACAGCAGGATGTTAGTATGGACTTTGAAATGTTAAACAGATTTTTATGATACCTGGGGCCTAGCATGATCTTTGCTATGCTTACAGGTACCAAAGGGTAAGAGAAAGAATTCTTTGGGCAGATAGGAACCAGTTTCATAGCAGTAGAAATCAAGAACTTGAATAAATCTTCATACCTCTGAACTTTCTAATTTCCATTCTGTGGAATGTGACTCTCAGAACATGCTGGGATATAGATTTATAAATCAGTATGCTGTCCCTCGTAGTATTATTTTTAGGGTTATTAAATCAGGAACACTTTAAAAGAGATTGGCTAAAGGAAACCGCCAGAAACACACGTGACAAATGGGAAATGAAATGTTAGCTCTATGGGGCAGGCTTTGCTCTTGAGTTTACTGCCATCCCCAGTGCCTAGCCCAATGCCCAGCTCTCAGACACTCAGCAAGTGTTTGCTGAAATAGAGCACAGCGAGACACAGGCATTTTGAACTTGGACTTCTTGGCACTCAGTCTACAGCTGTGACAGCCGTGTCTCAGTACTTTTATTTGGAAGATGAAGCTGCCCTTCAACCTTTCCAGAGGACTCTGTTGAGGATCAAATGCTGATATTAATAGACAAAGCATATTAAATAAATACTAAGTGACTACAGTACATAAGAGTTTTAAGTGAACACTTTCATGTTTACTGAAGCTAGCATATTTTCCATAGTTGGGGAAATTCACAATTGTCCAGAAGTCTACAGAGTATTTATATTTATAAAACTACAAAGAAACTTAGATAGGCAATGTCCTCTGAAAGACTGGTGACTACAGGCCGAGTTTAAAGCAGGTAAACCTTCAACTGTGCCTTCACACTTCAGGAAGAAACTAAAATAACCATGCATGCCTGAGGAGAAAAATAATAAGATCATGTTGTAAGCAGAATAGGGAAGACACGAGCTCTGGAATCACTGCTTACTTCAAGCCTATGTTTCCTGCTGATCTTAGCTTGCTGGTAAGATGCTGCTCTAGTGAGTTTAGTTCTTGGCATGGTCCTTTCATTTGCTGGGAACATCTGTAAGCCATGGAGAAGTTTTGCCACTTGCTGTTTCCAGGTTTCCTTTAAGCTGTTCTGTGACTCTAGACACACGTGCATAGACCACTTGGCCAAAGCCTTTGTCTATCAGTCTAAAGACTTTCAGGACAATTTATATTTTCAGGACTATTCATAAAATTTTGTGGTGGCATGAGCAAGCCCACAGTAAGAAATCTGAGGTTAAAAGCAGTGATCGCTGTTCAGGTGGAGTCAGAATTTGTGCTGTAAGGAACTATAGACAAATCGTGCATTACGGAGTTATGTTTTCTGAACCACCAGCCTGAAGCACAACCTGACAGATTACTGAGTCCCAGCATTCTGCAGCCTCACGCCCAACTACCCACTACAATTACTGATAGGCTGCTAGACCAAGGGTGAGCACTGGGATGGTGGTGGTGGTGGTGATAGGAGTGGTGGTAGTGGTAGTTGTGATGAAGGTAGAGATGGTGGTAGTGAATCTGGAGGTGATTGTGGTGTTGGTGGTAGAGATGGTGGTGGTGATGGATGATGGTGGTGGTTGAGGTGGTAGTGGTAGTCAATCCTGAGAGATTGTCCTCTTCCAAAAAATTGAAAAAATAGTTTCTGAAATTAAAGGTGAGAGACCTCAAGCTCAAAGGCTATCTCAAGAGTACAGCTGGAGGATTTATTAATCACAAAAACTTTTCACTATTTTAAACCACCTAATATTTCAAGATAGGCAGTTTGGTGAGGAAGGATATTATCAGAAATGTGAATCACTACGTCACAAGCTGTGGTAGTTTGAATGTAATTGACTCCCATAAACTCATAGGGGGTGGCACTGTTAGGAGGCTTTGTTGGAGTAGGTACGGCCTTTTTGGAGGAAATGCGTCACTGTAGGGTCAGGCTTTGAGGTTTCCTATGTGCAAGATACTGCCCAGTGTCCCAGTCCACTTCCTGTTGTCTTCTGATCAAGATGTAGTTATCACCATGTCTGCCTGCATGCTGCCACGCTCCTTGCCATTATGATAATGGACTGAACCTATGAAACTATAAGCCTCCACTTCAATTTAATATTCTCTCTTATAAGAATTGTCATAGCCATGGTGTCTTTTCACAGAAATAAAAACCCTAACTAATATACAAACCAAGAAATTATTTTTCAAATATATTCTTTCACTCTGATTGTGTTCACCCCCATTATCTTCTCTAATCCTTCTCTTCCAAACTACTTCTTCTACCCAACAAGTCTCTCTCCTACTTTCATGTTTTCTTTGCTTGCTTACTTGTTTTGGTTCCCCATTGCATTTCGTTAAGGTTCTGGCATGAGCATGGATTGGGGAGGTGTTTACTTGGGCAAGGGTTGTTTCCCAATGGTTACATTACTGAAAAATATAACTCTCTCTCTCTCTCTCTCCCCCTCAGCGACTATTAACTGTCTATAGCTCTTCAGGAAGAGATGGGGGTCTTATAAACCACTCTCCTCATTCATAATGAAATGTTGAATGGTCCAGTCTGTGCAGGTAACTACCATTGCCAGGAGTTCATAGGTGTAACAGCCACACCATGTCTATTAGACAGCAAGCATTTCATACCATTCTGCTCCATTTTCTGACATTTGCATTCTTTGGCTCCCTCTTCCACAATGTTTTATAAGCCTCGGAGGAAGTGATATTAATGTCCTTTTTAGGGCCAATCACTCAGTACTTTGACCCATTTTGAGTCTTTATATTCACCACCTTCCACTGCAAAAGGAAGCCTCTCTGACCAAGTCTGGGAGCAGCACTAATCTGTGGGTATAAGTTTAAATATTTAAATCAAATGCTGTCCTTTTAGCAAAACATCAGTAGTAGGTTCTCCCTTAAAGACTATGACAACCTGGCTTTTGACAGGTCTCCAAGACTTGATATGGGCTTCCTCTTATAGAGTTGATCTCAAATCCTACCAGAAAGTAGTTGTTTTTCCCCATAACAATAATGCTTCTCCTACACCAGTAGGCATATCTTACTGGGTTGTTCAGTATTGTAGCATTCAAGGTTCACAGCTGGGTAAGGGCACTGATAAATTTTCTTGCCCCCCCCCCCAGGAACTTACATAGAACCTTCTGGCACTATGAAACCTCTTGACGTTAGTGAAACAATCTATAAATAGACTCATGTCAAGTAAGTTTATATCTTTATTCAATTCTGCTTTATTTTTGATGATTTTCTTTATGCTTAAAATATTTATTATTCGTAAATAAATATTAGAACTTCTCAAATATTATTGTGTGCCTGTTTCTCCTTTTTATCCTGTCATTTTTTTCTTCATGAACCTATAGCTGAAGGATAGCAATTATGATTATTATGTCTAGAAGAATTCCCCTTATTACCATTGTGAAGCCCCTTCCTCATCCCTGGTCATACTCTTCATACAGAATCCCATTCAGATCTCTCAAGCTTTCTTTTAATCGGTATTTTCACAATGTATTTCCCCACTTTTTAATTTTTCATTAAGAGATTGCTAATAGCACCTTGTCACATTTTCTACCTTTGAATCTGAATACTCTAACTATATTCACTTGAATTTAGTGATATAGTGTTGTCCAGGTTTTATGGATTAGACAATATTGTGGTGCTTCAACCTACCATCCCGTTATTTGTCTCTATTTTCCCAACTTATTCTTTGTCCTCATCATTTAGAAGACTTGTGAGTAGACCTTGGATGGATGAGTTAGAAGGAAAGTGCCAGGTGAGGGAAGTAAAAGTTAGCGAAAGAAAGTCACGTTTTTGTGCTCACATGTGTGGACATGAGAAAACCTATATAATTTCTTTTTAAAAAATTATTTATTTATGAGTGTTCTATCTGCATGTACACCTTTATCCTAGAAGAGGGCATCACATCCTACCACAGATGGTTTTAAGCTACCATGTAGTTGCTGGGAATTGAACTAAGGACCTCTAGAAAAAGCAGTCAGTGCTCTTAACCACTGAGCCATCTCCCTACTCCCCCTGTAATGTAACTTTTTAAAAGGAAAATGAAGTGTCAGGAGGGATGAAACACAATGGAGTAAGATGAAGCTGAACAGATGCATAATCGTGATGTAACATACAGTCTTACTGACACTTTAACTCTAAGAGAACCGAGGAAAATTATTTAATAGTTTTTGTGGGTTGATAATATGATCTGCTTGGTGTTTTAGAAAACTGCTATCATTTTTAGTTGGAAAATGGTTTTTAGGAGAAAAATAATGGCCCAACAAGAAGCTATATTAATTAAGGCAAAAACTTATTTGGGCTTGAGTTGTGTTATTGGAAATCAAAATCACAAGGCATAGATGAATGTGTGGTTTAAATAAGAATAGCCCCCATTGTGTCATATATTTGAAACCCAAATTTTGCTTTGGTCAAGTGGAATATTCTATAAGTAATGGGGCATTTCTTGGTGTTTATTTGATTTGATTACTGTCTTGTCATGTATGTGATTCTGGATGTCTAGTGACTGATGCCTGTACACTCCTGTGGGTACTTCCTGTCCACTGCTCTGCCTTCCATCTCTTGCTTGTTCTAATAGCAACATTTCGAGTGAGCCAGGCTACTGTCTGGTTGGGTAACCTCTTGGGTCTCTCACTCTCTCCTCTGTATTCCTTTCCTCAAGCTTGAAAATATGATCACGATATTTTTTTTCCTGTGACTCGTGAATAACTATTAACACAAAACTCAATTAATAAATAAATTATGCTGGATGGAATAGCTGAGTGTAATTGTCAACTTTGGTTTAGTTCCCAGCATTAAAACAATGCTTCTTCCCCCAAAATGATAAAATAATTCTTGGAGATCAGATACAGAAGAGAACCAAACCTTCTATAATGCAATGACAGCCATGTTTGAGATAAGAAAGACGATATTTTTTTTCACATTCAGTTAAGAGCAGAGGATAAAATGATGATAAATATTGCTTTATGGAGAACTAATTAAAAAAGATTTGGGACTTGGGACTACAGTACAAGTGCTGACTTTTTGTAATACTGACTCTTATTATTAGTAATGCAACCTTTCCCTTTTAGGTATGTGACAAAATCCTGAAGTTAGGTAGATAAGTCAAACTGACAAGCAAATACAGATGATATAACCAAAGCAAGACAAGCCAAAGAGAATTTTTTAATAAACAAGATATGTACAAGGATGAGTTTGGAGAACTGTAAGTATTGTATAGCAACATAGATATCATATCAGTGAGGCTGTTACCTCTTTAGGACAGGATAATATAAGGAAAATAGCAGTTACCTAAAAGAGATAGGACGAGGTAGGATTAATCCTTTTGCAAGAATCGGTAATCTTGAGCTGATGGACAGATTCAGTCTAATTCAACCTTAAAGAAGATATTTAGAGAAATAAATACCTGTACCCTATTTTTCTCTCTCAGATCTCTTTCTAGATACCCCATTTTCTTTAGTAGAACCATAGAATTCAGATCTATGATATCCCATTGAAGAAGTCTACAAAAAGTCAGCCACCATAACAGAGAACAGAGAAAAGAATTAGCCATAAGTCTGGGAATGGAGAGCACAGAAGTAGTCTGGGAATGGGTAATCACATGGAAGATGGAAGGGAGCAGAAATATGGCAGTGAAATTTCTATGTTTCAGACAACAGAATGTAAGAAGATACTGCATGTTCAGTTTGGGGTACATGTTTCTAAAGGGCAAAATGTGTCTTGCTCCTTTCTGTCAGCTAGAATAATGCCATATCAGATGGAGTTTGTAAGGCTATCTTGATCCATAGGATGGAAATCACCTTCTAAAACTGGTCAAGCAATAAAATAGAAGGTCCTTAGAACTCTAAAGACCATGTCAGTAGTTCTTGTTGCCTACATCTAATGGAGAGAAATAAACACATTTTATAAGTGTCTGTTGCTGTAGACTTTCTTTCACTTGCAGTTGGTACAAACCCTGACCAGTTCAGAAAACCAAACAGGAAATTCTTCAGGGACATAGACATATTGGTTATGACATTTTTTTTCAAACCTGCAAGCATTTGAAATGGATTGCGTCTAGCTTGGGCAAAGGGGAAATTTATTGGAAGGATGCTGTGGGTGTCTCAGAGAATCAAAGGAAGTGCTGAACTACCGAGATAGGAGGACCGAAGGCCACTCTGGTATCTCAACATTCTTCATGGCCTTTTCCCTGGAGGTCTGCCACAAATGTGACTCACTGCCCAGAATACCCACTCTCTTCTACAACCCATTCCAAACATCATATTTCTATTTGAAATTCTCTGATTGGGTTGGCCTGGGTCAGGCTCTGGTATCTTTGGAACAGGGTCTCGGAGTATAAACCGGGGGTTCCCTGAGGTTCTGAAGGCCATGAGGTGTTATGGGTTAATCACCCCAAAGATAAGATTTAAAGAGACCATTACTTCAAGTTATACCAGTCTTTAAAGGATCATTGCAAGTGCAGTATGTCCCCTCAGTGAAGTCACAGCTCTTCAAGGACATTCTTCATCCATATTCTGGAGGCAGAAAGGATCATAAAAATGCCTGGCCTTCAGTAGCTACCTAATGTCTATCTATACTAGATATTACAGGCCTAGTGTCAAGGGGAAGAGGAAGGGACCAAGGCCTAAAGTTTGTGTGACTAAGTTCATCAAATTTCTTAGCACCTACCATGTTTTAGGACCTATATTTTAGTATAACTGATAAAAATCATTGAATTATTTTAAATCCTACAGTCTGGCAGCATTGATAGCATATAGACAAATCTCAACAGACATATGCTACCAGAGAAGGAAAACATATATCAAAAGGATAAGGGGACGAGCCTTGGGAACTGGCTAAGTGCTGTTCGAGATAGGTTCACTGAGTAAGCAGAGGTTCTGAATGTTTGCTTGGAGGAAAAAAAATCCTTGTGTAAATTCCTTGTGTAAATTCCTTGTGTAAAGCTAAGGAAGCAAGGCAAAAGCTTAGTTCTGTTGAGCATATGCATGGGAGCTAAAACCTCTTCCAGGCACTGGCTTGATACTTGGCAGTAATCTACTGATTATCCATTGTGAGTGCTGAGTTATTGAGGAGTCAAAGCTAAAGGAGATTCAATTCTCACCATCAGTGGGAGGGACAAAGAATGATTACCAATCAGATGAACTAATACAGCAGGCACGAATCCCTTCTGTGCATTTACAGGGGAAGGGTGTTTGAAAAGTGAGCCCAGAACTCTAGCTAGGAGCTGAGGACTGGAGTCTAAGGTAAAGTTACCTGGATTTCTGCACCATGGATGTCTTGACACCCTATAAACTTGCCAATGTTCTTTGTCAGTCAACAAGACTCATTTGCAGATGCCTCTTCAAAATCTGTAAGAAAGGAAAGTCCAGTTGTTCCACGTCTGTTCCAGGAACGGTGCTAGCGATCTTACAGACATTATCTCATTTCAGCCGACATTGGTGCTCAGGTACAGAGGACTGTGTGCCTGAGTTAAGACAGGGACAAGTGAGAGAAAAGGACAGGAGCAAGGTGTTCATTGGGATTGGCTTGGTAGAGCAAGTGAATTCTGCTTTTTTTTTTAAATTTTTAAAATTGATTTTATTGAGCTATATAATTATCTCTGCTCCTCTCCCTTCCTCGCCCCTCCCCTTCGACCCTCTTCCATGGTCCCCATGCCCCCAGTTTACTCAGGAGATCTTGTCTTTTTCTAATTCCCATGTAGATTAGATCCATGTATGTCTGTCTCTTTTAGGGTCCTCATTGTTGTCTAGGTTCTCTGGGATTGTAAATTGTAGGCTTATTTTCTTTGCTTTATGTCTTAAAGCCACTTACAAAGTGAGCACATATAATATTTGTCTTTCTGGGTCTGGGTTCGTGCACTCAATATCACAAGGACATGTGCTCAACTATGTTCAAAGCAGCATTGTTTGTCAGAGCCAGAACCTGGAAACAACCTAAATGCCCCTTGACCGAAGAATGGATAAGAAAAATGTGGTACATTTACACTACACCACAAAAAAAGACAATGACATCTTGAAATTTTTAGGCAAATGGATGGATCTAGAAAACATCATATTGAGTAATTCCATTTTATGTAGAGGTACAGACCTGAAACTCCTCCCCCTTCCTTAAAAGATATTGTCTACTGGGTATGTGTGATGGGTCAAAGCCATTGATTATGCCTTAGGTCAGGAAGACACTCAGCTGAAACTAGTTATCCTTGGATTTTATCACTAAATCCAAGGAAAGATAGGCCAAAAGTTTCCTCCGAGATCCAGACTCATGCCTTTTGCTTAGATGGCTGCTGTACCTCCAAGTCTCCCTTCCCCATTCCAAGAAAAACGAGGAAATGCTTTTCCCAAAAAGGCTTAGCTTTCTTCTTTAGGACTGGCTGCTTTATCTCACTGGTCTGTATGATATAGCATGACCACCGCTAGGTGCGGCTGGAAAGTGGAAGTATTTTACAGGATGCATTCTTCAAAACATCCACGTAAAGATAAGTCACTGCAGCTCAAGGGAGAAGAAGTGGGCATATGTCACTTGACTCCCTATTTCCCCAGTTCTGAGAGGTAGGCAGAGTGACCCAGAGTCTATCTATGGAGACGTGTATTAGAAGAGTAAAATCAATTTTCCAAAGTCACCCAAGTAATGAGTCATGAAATAAAGATTCTAAAACAGGTCCATATTATCCCAGCAGCAAAGGATTTATTTTATGATATCACACCATCACCCTACTGTAACCTTGAGCAGTTTGCTAAACTGGCCTAAGCCTCAGTCCTAAACTCTGTTAAAAAAAAGAATCAGCATGCAGAAAGCGCGTGTCAGTGAAAGGGTGGACACAATGTGATGGACTTGAGTGGGCCCTGCTTACAACCTCTTGCCAGCGTTCCACCCATAACTGACGGGTAACAGTCTTTCTTTGAAGAGCTTAGCTTGAACACTGGCATTTGAACTTGGCACTGTGAATTCTCTTCTTTGGCATTTCCTATTTAGGCTCCATCACAGTTTCTCAGGAATTTCCATGGGCTGAGTTTCCTAAGCAGGGCAGAGAAGACAAATAAACCCTCCCTCCTGCTTTCACACTCTGCCTTCACTGTCCCAACGAGAGCTAAACTTGGGCTGTTTCTTAGATGGGGCTACTTCTGGGCTCCATTTCAAGACGGAAAACACGATCTGAGCACCTGTGATGTCTAGCTGCAGAACCCCACAAAGCTTTGGCTTTTACAGATCTGGAGATTTCCTGATGCCAGTCCAGGCTCAGGTCCCCTCCCCTTACCTTCCCTGCTGGTCTCTTTATTGACCTTTGTTGTTGTTTTCATTGCCCTCTATATTAGCATACAGCTTATTGGATATTTCTGTCACAGTATAACACAGCAGACCAAGACTGAATTAAGCCTCAACCCACAGAGCAGTGGTTCTCAACCTTCCTAATGCTGTGCCCCTTTATTATAGTTCCTCATGTTGTGGGGGCCCCCAATCATAAAAATAATTTGTTGATACTTCATAGCTGTGCTTTGCTACTGTTATGAATCATAATGTAAATACCTGATACGCAAGATATCTGATATGTGACCCCCGTGTAAAGGTCATTCAACCCCAAAGGGGTCATGACTCACAGGTTGAGAACCAGTGCCATAAAGTTTGTTTTAACCTCACTAGACACCAGAAAACTAAAACCAAACCAAAAAAAGTATGTGTGTGTGTGTGTGTGTGTGTGTGTGTCTGTGTGTCTATGTGTCTGTGTGCATATATTTATATATCTAGGGAGATAGATAGATAGATAGATAGATAGATAGATAGATAGATAGATAGATAGATAGAGCAGAATGCATTGCTATGGCCTGAGTACTTGCATTCTCTCCAAACTCATACATTGCACTTTTGGCCTCCAAGATGATGTATTAAAAAGAGGGGCCTTGATGGGATCACCAGGGCAGACACCTCACAGTAGGAATAGGTGCCCTGAGAAAATGAGGAGGCCAGAGAGATCCCCATTGCTTCTTCTGCTACATAATATGGACATAGTGAGAAAATGTCACTGGTGAGGAGGATGACCATAAACAGAGGCTGCTAGGCTGCTCGTTCATTCCCAGCCACCCAGACCCAAATAATCACACAGAAACTATATTAATTCCAACTCTGCTTGGCCAGTGACTCAGGCATTTTTCTAGCTAGCTCTTGCATCTTGAATTAACCCATTTCTATTAATCTGTGTATCACCACAAGGCTGTGGCTTACAGGGTAAAGTTCTGGTATTTTCCTCCTTTGGCAGCTACATGGCATCTTTTTGACTCTGCCTACTCTCTCTGTATGTCTCTTCCAGATTTGCTATATTCTGCCCTGCCATAGGCCAAAGCATCTTTATTCATTAACCAATAAAAACAATACATACACAGAAGGACATCCCATATCAGATGGCCGTCGACAGACTCCAGATCTGCTGGGCTTCATCTTGGCCTGAAATCTGGCTTCTGCATCTGCAAGAAGAAAACACTCGTTGTTTACAAACCTTCTGGTCTATGATATTTTTGCTGTAACAGCTTTGTTCATTGTATCATCAAGGACAGAAAGATGGGAGGGAGACATGGAGGGATAGTTTCAAAACTTCTAACCCCTCATCACCAACCACATAGCTGTGTACATGTATGACCTAAGCGTGGTCCCATTGAAGTAGACAAAGAGCTGAAGCAGTGATTCAGAGGCCACTTGTGGAACCCAAGGTTCCCCTTCCAGTTGCCAGTCTGGTCTTTCTGTGTCAACAATGTATTTTCATTGCCTTTTAACTACTAGATGTATATGCTATGTATTTTCCAAGCCATTTCTCTGCTTTAGAAACTCACTGTTATGAATGATGCTTGAATGAAAATGTTTGCTAATATAATTGTCAGCCAGGTGATGGTATTTCAGAGTGACAAAATCTGAGAGATGAAATTTGAATGGGTGCTCCAAAATTGCTTTTTCTTTTTACTTTTTTGCTAATGGAATATAAGGATATTCACTTCCCCCCGAGCTTCCCTGAACCTGGATGTGGCAAATACCTCAATCATTCCTGGATTTGAATACTTCTAATGACCACACAGTTGCCATTTTCCTTCTGTGGCGTAACTATTATCACCAGACTCTTGATTGCAACACATAGGGCTCTAGATTGTAATAGTTATTAGGTCCCACTTAGGTCTGAGACCCAGCTCTCATAATGCCCGCTCAACTGCTTTATCACAAAGATTCATTAAGAACATGCAGGAGTTAGGCCTTCCAAAGGTCTTCCTGAAGTTTGCTTAGCCTCTCTTCCCTGTGTTTTCTTTTTATTCCTTTTTTTCCTTTTTTTTTTTTTTCTTTCACTGATTGTCTGAATCAATCTTGACTTTGCTTTGCCCCAGTCTGGCTGAGAATCTCCCGTGTGAGATGATGTCTGTGTCTACAGCATTCAAGTGTGCTAAGTCATCTTCTCAAGACAGAGCCCCTGTTGTTGAATGCTCATCGTCTATTGTTCTTTGCATAAGTCACTTTTACTTCATTGCAAATTCAGGAAGTGCCCACTCTGGGCTAAACTTTGGGAATACAAAATTGTGAACCGCTCAGTCCCATTTCAGGCAATACTGAACCCTAGAGAAGTAGAAAGTCAAGAAAGAAAGAATGTTGTCAAGTCAGAAAGAATGGAGCCTGCATGCTCTGACAGACAGGACAGCTCCTCTACCCACAGCTGTGAAGATCAGGGTCTCTCTGTGTCCCTTACCTTAAATCCACATGTTGAAATCCTAACACCAAGGCCAAAGTGTCAGAGATGGGGTCTTGAAGAGATGAATATGTCATTCTAACAATCCCAATTTGAATTGGGTTAATCTGTTGAAACCAAGAGATTCCCCATCTTTTTACCTTATGAGGTCACAGCAACACAATGACCAGTAATGAGGATGTGAGCTTCACCACCAACTCTGTAGGTCTTTGATCTTGGCCTTTCTAGCTCATAGAACCACGACACACAAGCGTTCATTGTTTACAAGTCGTCTAGCTTGTGGTGTTTTGTCATAGTGACTTGAGCTGGCAAAGACACCAGTGATGAACAGGAGCAGGCAACCAAATGCTGTGTGGTTGCTTCTTCAGCTGGTAAGAACTGACAGCAACGTGTCCCAGAAAAGACAGTTATGAGGACTCAGTAAGTTAATCCACATGAAGCTCTCTAGGCCTCTCCTCTGCACGCTGCCCATCTTGAGACCCTCAGGGATTATGACGAGTGGGCTTCCTCTGCAAGGCACCTGGGTTTCTCCAAAGAAAAGGGAGCAAGGAACAGGAAGATGGAGATGGTGGCATTTTCAAGGGCGGAGATGAATGGAAACTTCCGGACATTTCAAGCAACATCATCTGAAAGGAAGTGGAATTTTCCTGCACCACAGGCAGGACGTCTCTGTCTCAAGCTATCGATCTGGTGTGCACGTCTCGCATTTAATCTGGTGATTAATTTGGAGGGACACTGCGTGAATACTCGCTTTCATTTAGTGAGTTTAAAAGCACTCAGCTTCTGATTTATTTGGTCTTTATTTATGCAGGGCTATTGGATTGGGAGGAGTTGAATGATAGCCTTCTGGCAGAAAAGACAGGTAAAATTTAAATAAATATAAAATCTTTTAAGGTATTCTATTTATCTTTTGTGATTTATCAATAACATCCCCTGAAGGTTGATTAGCCCTCTAAGAGCAGTTCAGAAGGAGGGGCTATCCAGTATGTGAAGTCTGCTAGTATCCCTATCTTTCTTTTTTTTTTCTTTTAGATGAAGTGAACTAAAGCCCTGAATAGGAAGGAACTTCCAAAGTCCAACTATGAGTTAACACTGAAAGTAATGTATAATTTCAGATACGTTGAGACTCCCAAATATGTCCAAAGCTCTTTAATAGCAAGCCGACAATTGATATCAGTTTGACCTGCTCCCTCTTGATTTAAGAAATGACTTTATGAGCTAGCCTTGACTAGCCTGGCCCCTCACCTATAGTATTTGGACTGCTCACTGTTGCTCTGCCTCTCTTCCTCTCCTCTCAGCTTGTCTTCACATCCCACGGGCCTGACTCTGCTTCTCGGTGCAGATCCAGCTTGTTCATTCCCTAGGACCTTCTCAGCCTTCCTGTCTAGCCATCACATTCCTTTGTGTACCAGCGACCACACTGGGCTGGGACTCTGGTCAGTGCCCCACTCAGAGGTCTCGTCAGAGAAGCATCTTCTTGCAGGAGATGGGAACTAACACAGAGACTCACAACTAGGCAATGTGCAGAAAGCCAGAGGGTTTGAATGCCTCCAAGGAAACAGCACTTTCCAGACACAGCAGGACTGATGCACATTTGAATTCGCAGAGACTATGGCCACATGCACAGGACCACACAGGTTCAAGTCAGATGGGACCCAGTGCTGAGAGAGGGAAGTAGGCATGGATCCCACCTCTAACCAAAAAGCTAACTGCAATTGACTCCTGGTTGTGAAGGGAAAAAAAAATGTTTTTTTTTCCCAATGGAGTCTCACTAGGTATTAAGACGTTAATCAATTAAATAATATATTAAACAACTTCAAGGTAGACCCCATGCCCAGAAATAGGTGGCCAATACAGAACAAACAAAAACATTTTTTTCAGACTTTTTGTCTCAAATTGTTTTGTTTGGGCATTTTTTTTCTTATTGGTCTTTTGAAAGTATATTTTGATTTCTGTTTTTGTGGTGTGTGTGTGTGTGTGTGTGTGTGTGTGTGTGTGTGTGAGAGAGAGAGAGAGAGAGAGAGAGAGAGAGAGAGAAGGGTCTTTGTTGGGTTGGCTTATTTGTTTTGAAAGAGAGGAAGAAAGAGAGAGAGAAATGGAAGGAGGGAGGGAAGGAAGGAGAAAGGAGAGAGAGAGAGAGAGAGAGAGAGAAAGAAAGAAAGAAAGAAAGAAAGAAAGAAAGAAAGAAAGAAAGGGGGTTGGGTGGATGGAGAGGACCTGGGAGGAAGGGGCAAAGTATTATCAGAATATATTTTATTTAAAAAAAAAATCTTTCTTTCAATTAAAAAAATGTTCCACAGGTTTAGTAGAGAAGAGTGTCTCGTGTTTCATGTTTTGTTGTATATAAAATAATCCCAGACTGGCAACTACAGAAAGAGCTGTCCCAGGGTAACTTGCCTTGTGGAACCTTTAAAGAGCAAAGAGCTCTTTCCCAGACTTGCTGGGATGGCAGACTACAACATCAGAATGGCAGAAGCAGGGCCACAGAGGCAAGAGAACCCGTACAGACCCTGCTCCTCCAATGAATACCAGTCAGCCATCCCTTAGAGGAAAAGGCCATGTCCTGATTGATATTAGCTACAAACTACTCTTTGGAGTCTTAAACCCAGTGTTGTATTTGGCTCCACATTTTTGTGGCTCATTTGAGAGATGAGCAGGAACACACCTCCCATGTTTACGCCCTGATGATGATATGGAATGACTAGTGTTTAAATGAGTGGAGGTTAGTAGGACCATTGGCCAAGCTAGGCCATCAATTACTGTTCATCAACTGTGATCAATGCTTCTTCTTAGCAATGAACAGTATTTATAGCTCCAGTGGTCAAACTAGAGAGGCCTTGCTTCTCTTGACTTGACTTGAATACAGCATCAGAACTAAGGATCCAACTTTCATGAACACAGGAACTGAAAAATCTTACCCTTCATTGTACCTCCAGAGAACCCCTGCTTGCAGTAAGAATGTGTTAAATACTCAGTGAATGAATACATTGTAGAAGAGAGAGAAATAAATATGGATGGAGTATGTTTGAACAAAGTCCACACCACGTAGGGAACATTGCTGGGATCAAGGCTGCAGTACTAAAGGAAAATACTGGGGGACAGAGGCAATGGTGCAGACGCCATGGAGCCAGCCGCCAGGTCAGACATGCTGAATCTCTCCCAGTAAGCCACCACCTCGTGGTTCTACACAGATTATTAGAAATGAGTTAGTCAAGATGTGAGAGTTAGCCAATAAGAGGCTAGAACTAACGGGCCAGCAGTGTTTAAATGAATACGGTTTGTGTGTTGTTATTTCTGGGGCTAAGCTAGCCGTGTGGAAGCCAGGCAGGATGAAAAGCAGGCCTGCCCACAGCTCCCCACTGCAGGAAACAATATTTTGTGCTTTAGAGAGGGATGAGCATAACAGAGAAACTGCAGAAGGAAAAGCAAAGCCATAACTATTAAAAGACAAAATACAACCCAGAACACAAACTGTAACAGCAAAAAGCAACAACATTATGACCATAATAGACACACACATTTTAATAACTTTTAAATATCAATGACTTCATTATCTAGTCAAAAAAACACAGGCTGGCTGAATGGATCAAGAAAAAAAATCTAACTTGTTATCTAAAAGGCACCCACCTTTATTTTAAAACAGCATCACCTTGGAGTAAAACATGGTCAAAAGTACCCAAAGCAAGCAGGTGTCACTAACCTAATATGTGATAAAATAGATTTGAAACTAAAACCAATCAGAAGATATAAAGAGAGACACTTCATTCTAAAAAAGGGAACTACCGTAAACACATATGCACCAGACATTAAGGCACCCAATTTCATTAAAAAAAAAAAGTACTACTGGATTTAAGGACACAGATTAGCATCAATCCGTCAATACTAGGTGTCTTAGTTCAAGTTTCTATTGCTGTGAAGAGACACCATGATCATGGCAACTCTTATAAAGAAAATATTAATTGGGCTGAATTGCTTACAGTTTCAGAGATCCAGTCTATTCTCATCATGTTTGGGAGCATGGTAACATACAGGCGGCTGTGGTGCTGAAGGATTAACTGAGAGTCTTACATCTTGCAGGCAACAGGAAGTTATCTGAAATATTGGGAGGTATCCTGAGCATAGGAAACCTCAAAGCCTACTCCCACAGTGACACACTTCCTCTAACAAGGCTATTCCCATTCCAACAAAGACACACCTCCTAATAGTGCCACTTTCTGTGAGATTACAGGGGCCAATTACATTCAAACTACCACAACAGGTGATCTCAATATCTCTCTTTCTCTAACAAGCAAGTCATTAGAAAAAGTAAATAGATAATATAAATAAACAAACAAATAGTAAACTAAGGGATATCAGAATTATTTGATATTATACATTAAATGGACTTACTATATATGTATAGACTATTCCACCAAAACAACAAAGAATACACATTTTACTTAGTAGCACACAGAAATTTTTATAAAATACACAACATACTGGTACACAAAGCAAATCTTTATAATTTGTTCAATCTTCAGAACGATTGAAATCACTGTAGCCTATCTGACCACAGTGCAAAAAAACCTTAAAATTGATAGAAAAAAGTCTAGTAAATACACAAACTCATGGAAATTAAATAATTTATTACTGAATGATGAAGTCAGAGAAGAAGCAAGAAAGAAACAAAACATTCCCTAGAACTAAAGAAAAATGAAAGCACAATACAATACCAAAGCTTTGTTTTTGATAAAGATGTGTCATAGAATATTAACTTAAGATCTGTTATATTCATTTAAGCTGTGACATATTTGTTTGATGATGCAAAGATGTGTTGCATTCTTTTATGTTGCGTTTGTTTAACTCTGTAAAGCTGTGTTACTTTGCCTGTCTAAAACACCTAACTGGTCTAATAAAGATCTGAACGACCAATAGCTAGGCAGGAGAGAGAAATAGGTGGGGCTGTTAGGCAAAGACAATAAATAGAAAGAGAAGAATGAGAAGAGAGACAAACAAAAAAGGAGGAGAGAAGGATGCCAGGGACCTGTTACATAACCAGCCACAGAGTAAGGAAGAAAGCGGGGTATATAGAAGAGAGAAAGGTAAAACCCAGAGGCAAAAGGTAAACAGGATAATTTAAGTTAAGAAACTCTGGCAAGAAACAAGCCAAGCACAAAGTTAGGAGAGGGTGGAGAGGTGGAGGTGAATCTGGGAGACGTTAGGGGGAGGAATAAATGGTGAATATTAACAAAATACGTTGTTTAAAGTTCTATTGGGTTAAATAAAGTACAGGACTAAAATTAATTGCACCTGTGTAATTTTGATTTTGTAACATTGCTAGGAAACTTGAAATTTCATATATTCTTACTTCTTTTGGTCAGCACCCCTGGAGAGCAACATCTGTCACCTTCCACCACTGTGCGGTGAGTAGCTAGCTGGAAGACCAGCACAAGAGTGAAAGCAGGAAGATGACAGTGTCTCAGTCAGCAACTCCCCAAGCGAAGGGCTGTCTGCTTCAGGTGAATGACCTGTGAACCGAGGTAGCCATGGCTGGCAGTCGCTAAACTGTGGGAACCAGGGAAAATTTACACTTTAACTGCAGCTTTCTAAAAAGCAGACAAAAGAAGGCGCCTTTTTCCTATCTTAAACATTGATCCTGTTACATACTTAGTTAGCAGGTTGTTGCGGCATTTTCACACATAATTTGTTTTTGTTGATCCTCCCCTCTCTCCTCGCCCACTCCCCTACTCTCTTCTTGTACCCTTCCACCACCACCCAACCCGTATTCCTCTTCCCACTTACTTCTCCTACTTTCCATGGCTTCCCCAACCTGTCTGTTTTCTCACAGCCCCCTTTCTAGTTTCATGGCACACGTCAACATTCCAACTCATATCTATAAGAACTGCTAGTATCTGTATACCAGATAGCACAAGCAGTATTTGTCTCTCAGGATGTGGGTGACCTGCCTTAATACTTTCCAAATCCATCCATTTTCCTGCAGAGATCATAATTTCATTTTCTTTCAGTGCTGAGTAAAATTCCATTGTGTATATGTATCACATTTTCATGATCCCATCAACTTTTGATGGACGTTTAGGCTGTTTCCACTTCCTGTTCACTGTGAACAGATTGGCAATAAACATGGACGTGCAAGAGTCTCTTTGGTACAATAAAGAGTCAAAGGAGGCTTTTAATCCTTCGGTGGAGCCTTCCTTCAGCTATTAAAAAGTACAAATTTAAATTTTAAAGAGGAGAAAGAGGAACCACTGGGAGGGAGGGCCAAGAAAAGGGACTTTCCCTAGAAGGTAGGTGCTATTGTTTCTCTGCCTAGAACCCTCTGGTGCCACACAGGCACAAGGTCAGTACTCCTTGACAAAATGAGAGAAAATGAAAAGGGACAAAGGGATGCAGAGAATGAGGGAGATAAAGATAGGAAGCGAGAGATGCCCGAGGTTAGAACTGAGACAAGGAGTGATAAAGAGGACTGCTCAGGAAGGAAAAGGGCCCACATGCCCACTCTTCTGTCTTCTGCAAGGTTATGGTGCAGAATGGAGTAGAACTGGTCACCTGTCCAGGCACAACCTCATGAAAACCAAAGCCTGGCCAAGAGGTGGGAGTGTTTGGAAGCCCTGGTTATCCCCACATTATATCAGTCTCCCCACCCACCCCCACCTAGTTGGAACACTCCATGGATTCCCGGGACAAAGAGAAGATGAGATGGCCTCTTAGCTTCACAGGGCCTTTGCCCTGCCAAACCCACAGGTGTCGGGTTAGTGCTGGGCGCTAACCGTTCCCTGGTGCAGGTAGGGCACCAGCGTCTCCCTGAGCTTTATGAAAACCAGCTGCTCAGCCCCTTCCTCAGTTTCTGATCCAGTTGATTTGGTGTGAGGGCTGAGAACTGCTGCCAGGTGATGGTGACCTGTCCAGCTCGAGGACCAACCCTTGGGATTACTCCCTTTCAAGTAGCACGCACGGCATCATTTTCTTCTTCAACGCCCTAAGTATTTATTCCAGAGAACCTGGAACCTTGACCCTTAGGGAAGTGGCTCTGGGTCTGGGACCTGTAGCTGAGCAAAGCTGAACAGGCACCTGGAACACCCAACACCCGGTCCAGGGTGTTTTTTCCTTCACCTCAACTCTCTGAGGAAGCTGCCATCTGGGATTCAGAAGGAAGAGGATGCAGAGCCATAGAAACTGAGTGGTTGAACACATTAGACACACAAGCCTTACTTCAGGAAGGGGATAAAACATTCATTTAAGAATTCTTGCCGGGCGGTGGTGGCGGCACGCCTTTAATCCCAGCACTCGGGAGGCAGAGGCAGGCGGATCTCTGTGAGTTCGAGACCAGCCTGGTCTACAGAGCTAGTTCCAGGACAGGCTCCAAAGCCACAGAAAAAGAATTCTTGTGTGCGGTAGTGGCATACGCCTTTAATTCCAGCACTCAGGAGGCAGAGGCAGACAGATCTCTGTGAGTTCAAGGCCAGTCTGGTCTACAAAGAGAGTTCTAGGACAGTCAGAGCAGCACAAAGAAATCCTGTCCTGAGAAACAAAAACAGGACAAAACAAAAAGAATTCCTGTCAGCTAAACTTGTCCTACTATTGGAAATAATGCAGGGACCAACACTGAGACCCTTGTCTTTGGAAAGCGCAGATGAGAAAATCAAGAGTGACAGATGAAAAGGTTCACTGGTTGAGTGAGCTCAAAGGTAATACAAGCCACGCGGGAGAACAGGGACAAAAGCATGGAGAGGAGAAAGCAGTGAGGGTTACAATTCTTTTTTTTTTTTTTTTTTTTTTTTTTTTTTTTTGGCTGCTTGGTCAATAAGTTTATTATCTTTATGAAAAACTCTTCATAGAAAATTGCTTTAGCTGTCAGCAGCCCGCTCCTGAGCTCTGAGGAAGCTTGCCTTCTTTTGAGCAACCCGATCTTTCTTCTGGGCAAGAGACATTTTGGGACGGTTCCACCTCTTCTTCTTCACTTCTCTCTTGGGCTTCTTTTCATAGACTGGATTCTCTCGTATAGCAGCATGGGCTTTCTCATACATCTCCTCCATGTCTGGAGTGACGTTGTTCTTTATGTACTGAGAGAACTGTTTCTTGTAAGCATCTTCATCCTCCTCCATTAGGTAGCGCATGTAGTTTGCAACATTCTGACCCATGATGTGCTTACGATGTACCTCTGCGTTGAACTCCTTGCTCTCAGAATCATAACCAGGGAATCGTTTGGTACTATGAGGAACAGACAAGCCTCCATCCACAGCTCCCTTCAGGGCCCCGAAAACTTTATTGCCAGTTGTAGTTCGAGCAAGACCAGCATCCAAATAGCAAGTGAAGGCCCCAGGCTGACCATTGATGCTTTCCACATTGTATTCATCTCCAGTCACCTCCACTTGGCCTTCATAGATCTTGTCCATACCAAACCTATTGAGAAGCCTGCGGGCCAGCAGCAGGCCGGTACAATAGGCGGCAGCATAGTTTGTCAGGCCGGCTTTCACTCCGTATTTCGGCAGCTCGTGTGCGTGAGCGGCGCAGACTATCATGTCCCCCTCTATACGGGCATAGGCAATCTGGCAGATGATGTCTCTGTTAGTTACACGAACTATCATCCTGTATTTGGGTGTGTTGTACTTATTTTTGTCTTGGATCACTAATCGTTTCCGAGCATAGTAGTCGGTTTTACCCTCTCTCCGCCTTCTAAATCTCACTTGGTATCTCTTGAAGTAGGCCTTGTTCTTGACAACTTTCACAAACCCCATGGTGCGGAGCAGAAACCCGCAATCGCGGCTCCACGCAGACCTGCGGGCCCGGCGGCGCTAGGGGTAAAAGGCGAGGGTTACAATTCTAAACAACACGGTCAGGTTGACCTCTTGGTAAAGTGGTGTGGAGCCTAGTTAGCCCCCTGAAGCTGCATTTCAGGCGGTGCGAACAGTCAGTGAGCAGGTCCCCAGAGAAGAATGGCATATTCTTAAGGTTCCCAGAAAAGATGATGAGTGTGATTGTGTGAAGGGCTGGGGGTCAAGGAGCAGGGGTGGGGAGGGGAGAGAAAGGAGATGATTGGGGGTTGAGTTAAATGAAGGGGCGGGGTGTCAGAACTGACCTAGAGGTCTGGATGATACTATACAGAAAGCCTTGGATTTTACCCTAATATTTTCCCATTTTTTTTCTCCCTTCTGGTTCTTGCCTTTTCCATCTTCAAAACATTCAAAGATTTGCAGAGATGCCTGGCACATAGCCACAACTGCTGCTGTCCAGGCACAAGACAATGGAACCTAATGGCTCACATTTGGGCAAGTTGGGGTTACCTTTTTGGGCTTAAGAGCAGAAAACCAGAACCCCAGGGTGCCCCCAATGCTTTCTTTTGTTCCATCTCATTCTCACCAGCTTCTCATACTCTACTTTCCCCAGGAGACCCCACATTGCAGAGGAGTATCAATTTATACACATGAGCTTTGTTTCTGATTTCTCAAATTTTATCATACCGCAGGGAAATGGGTAACATTGACTTTAGTAATGAAGGGCTCTAGCATGCCCAAGCATTGCAAATGTGGTGCTGGTAGGACTTGCCCTCCTCCCTTCCCTCCCTCTTGCTAAAATATTGGATTATAATCCTAAAGCTAGACCCCAAGGTCTAGTCTCTTATTTGGCCACTTCCTTATATCTGATTAAAACTCTAAGGTGCAGCTATCAAAACACCAAGGACCAGCCATCAAGATTCATTATTTGCCTAGATTGGTAACATGTCCAACTAGGACTTACCAACTCATTCCAGCACAGATGTCCCCTTTCTCCCTAAACCACTTCTGCAGAGACACTTGTTGCTGTCTTTGTCCAATCCAGAGGCACACACACAGTCTGGGGTCTTTTCAAGTAATGTGTTGGATAGAACCTAATATATTCCATCCCTTGACTTACCATGTAACCAACATAAAAACAATGAGAGAGTTTATATTACCTTGTTTATCTGTGCCAATTCTTTACAATCTGATGTGTATCTTAGAGCATACACCAATTTGGTCACATATCAAGTGCTCAGCACCCTTCTGTGGCTAAGGTCCACCCAGACAGCTCAGACCTGGTACTCCTTTCTCCTGTTTTCAGATGGGATCCTGCACTGATGTGTGATTCTCTTAGGAGAATTCAGTGAGTTGATTTACCAAGAGTCCCTGGGATAGATCTTGGTACATGATAAATTCTATGGAAGTGTCGGTGTCAACAATATACTACCTGCTGCAATTATAGTAAAGGGGGTTGCTTGTCACCCTCAAACATTGTGAGGAGAAACAATTCACCTCTTCCATTGTTCTGCATTTGTGAACTTGGACTGACCATCACACAACTATTTAATATAAAATAATGAATTAGTAAATGCCTAAGGAAACCTGTTCAGTCTGATAAGAAAGATTTTAGGTAAATTTGCAGGGGATTAAAATCATAACCCTGGATGGCAGTGGTGTTAGACTTTATATTTAAGGTTATCCATGCAATAGATACTAAAGAGGGGTGGAATTTATTTTCAGAACACAGTGAAAACAACAGGGTGGTATGCTGAAAAGGGTCCAGGTTCTGAATTCAGACAGAGCTAGGTCTGATCAGCTACTGCACAGATGGGGTTTGGAAAAGTTACCTAACTTTCCCAGACTTCCATTTGTACCTCTGTACAATGGACATGGACATCTCTTTGTGTTGTCTATCTAAATGCACAATCAGTTTCTAAGTTGGAAAAACACAATCTAATTATAGCCTAGCCACACCCACTCTGAATCTCCTTGCCTGTCACTACTGTAAGCGGAAGCTGCTCATTCCCAGACCCGAAATAATCACACAGAAACTATATTATTTGCAATACTGTTTGGCCAATGGCTTAAGCGTATTTCTAGCTAGCTCTCACATCTTAAATTAACCCATTTCTATTAATCTATGGTTGTGGCCTACTGGTAAGGTTCCATCCTTCATCTGTCTCCTGTGGTGGCTACAAGGCTTCTCTCTGACTCCGCCTACTCTCTCCTCCTCTATCTGCTTGGAATTCTTGCCTTGCCCTATTCTGCACTGAAATCAGCACAAAGCAGATTCTTTGTTAACCAATGGTATTCACAGCATACAGAGAGAAATCCCACATTAAACTACTGTGAACCTGTGTTCACATGTATCCTTCTAGTGTTAAGTAAGATAAGATAGTGTACACAAAAAGGCTTGGCATGACAGATGGGAGATACTCAAGCTAGTTTTTTCTTTAGCTTTTACCTGACAGTATATGCCCTTTCTTTTCGCTACTTCCATTTCCTCCTGAAATAAATGAAGGAAGCGCAGAGAATTTGCCAATCAGGACAGAGAGCTATATTACTAAGATGGTGGTGCATAGCAGGTTCAAACTTTAAAACAAAGACCTCTGGGAAAAACAGTAAACCTGGCTACTTATGGCAATGAATACTGACAGCCTGACACTGCCTAGAACAGTGGCTCTCAACTTGTGGATTGAAACTCCATGGGGTTATTATATCAGATACCCTGCATCTCAGATATATATATATATATATATATATATATATATATATATATATATATATTATGATTCATAATTGTAGCAAAATTACAGTTATGAAGTAGCACAAAATAATTTTACAGTTGGAGGTCATCACAGCACGAGGAACTGTATTAAAGGGTCGCAGCATTAGGAAGGTTGAGAACCAGTGCTCTAGAGTCACCGAGGAAATACTCTAACTGTATCTGTGAGGGACTGTCTGGATTAGAATAAGTGAGGTAGAAAGAGCTGTCCTAAATGAGGGCAATGGCATCGCATGGACCATGGCTTTGGATTGCACACAAAGGAGAAGGCAAGCTGAGCAGAGGTACTCATGTCACTTTTCTTCCCAAATACAGGTGGACTATGGCAAGTCAGCCCTTCTATTTCTCCCACTTTGCTTTGCCTGTCTTGTCTGGACTACCATGATCCCTTCAAACTGAGGCCTCCGAACCCTTCCTCCTTTTTGTTGTTTCTTGTCGTCTACTTGGTCACCGCAATGAGAAGACCCTTTTGACTTCCTTGGCCTGCCCTGTTTCTTCTGGGAAAGCCTCTCTTGCCATACAAGTTGCTAGCGTATTCTTTCTTCTCAGAGCCCTCCTAGATCTCCATGCCTTCTCTCCATTTTGCTCCCGGTTTTGGAGGACTTCCAGGCACAAAGAGTTGACGCCAGTGCTGACCATTCTCAGAGGCCCCTGACATTCTGCTTCTTTGCATTTTTTATGGCTTCCTCAGTGTCTGTTCATGCATTTTACCCCACCAAGCCTGTGAATGGTATAGGCAGATGCAACCTATACCTTTCCAGATCCAAATCCTTAGCAATCAGCAGACGCACCGTAGGTGCTGGATAAACACAGTGTGAATGTGTAAGTACGTAGTGCTTTAGTGGTTGTGTCTGCCTGCTTTTCTCTAGTGTATACCAGAGACTGACAGCTGTGTGCAGCCAAAAGCCACAAAGAGAAAAGGAGGAGGCTGGCCATTTATTAGGAAATGAAACTGAATGCTAAAAAGCTCCATCATGGATCCCTTCAGTGTCCTCTGGGGGTGCAGATGCGGCCGAGAGGGGAGCTAAGAAGCCAGCAGGGCTGACAAGGTGCCCTCTTGAGCACTGAGTCAGCAACAGCCGCCTGTGGACACAAGAAGATCCTGACTACAGGGGCTGAGTCAGACAAATAACTGGAATAGTTGTTTAGATCATAATGAATTCCCAGAACCTTTCTGAGCTGACCAGCAGGCTCAGACACTTTCCCTACCCTCAGTGTGTTCCAGCATTTTATGAGTTAGCAGACGGGATGAAACTAGACCTGGGCTGGGGGGAGGGAGCACCAGGGTCCAGGAATCCTCACCATCTCCATCACCAGACTTTGAAGGCTGTTTCATGACCTTTATGTGTTCTCAAGACGGTGTAGAAAAGGACTGGCATCATGGGCACAGACTGCACAGTGGTCATGTCAGTGGATGAGGTGTGGGCCAGGACCTCTAGTGCCTTGCAGGGTGAGAGTGGCAACTGATAGGCCCAGGCAACTTATCCTCTCCTGAAATGTCTTAAACAATCTGTGTATCTTTGATAAAACAAGATATTTAAATCTATCTGTAGTAGGAGGCCGATTGTTCGTTTCCCAGCTGCCCAGACTCCCGAAGTAACCACACAGAAACCATATTAATTAAATTACTGCTTGGCCTATTAGCTCTAACTTCTTATTGGCTAGTTTTTATATCTTAAATTAACCCATTTCCATTATTTTATATTTTACCACGAGGCTCGTGGCCTGACGGCAAGGTTTTGCCATGTCTGTCTCCGGCGGCAGCTCCATGGCTTCTTTCTGATTCCACCTCCTTTCTTCTACCATTTAGTTTAGTTTTCTCCACCTAGCTCTACTCTACCCTATCGTGGGCCTAAGACAGTTTCTTTATTTACCAATAGTATTCACAGCATACAAAGGGGAATCCCATATCATCTACCCTTGAAGGAAACTGTATGGAGAAGAAAGAGTTGGCTCATAAGGCATGGTAGGATTGATAGACCCATTGCAGGTTGTATCTACTAAGCTGCGAGTACAAAGACCAATGTCTGGCTATAATGCTGGTTCTGAGCCGAGGGGATCCTTCAGTGAATGTTTTATTCAAAACATCAGCTCAACTCAGGCTGCATCCTAGTGGTTTCTTCCAAAGACCTCAGGCTTGAGACTTTGTCCTTTCTCCTTGACATCGCATCCAGTGCGATGCCTCACCAAGGCTTGTACTCTAGGCAGGAGTTCAAACTTGAGCCCAGAAGAATTACTGGAATTCTTAAGACAGATCTCTGGGCACCAGCCTCACAATTGCTGCAGTGACACCTAGAAAATGACATCCTTGTAGACCTTGGAGACTCTGCTGCTGCTGCCTAGGGTCTTGCTGTGAGAACCACTGGTCTAAGGTAATGTTCTGAAACCCTATACTTAGACCAAAGACCCACCAGACAATTCCTTGAAAAGCCTTGCCACTGATTCTCTGAGAAACAATAAACCTATGCGGGAAAGGCACACAAACTTGCTCTGATTTCAGGGTTCATTAGACATGAAGAAATTCAGCCATGAACTTTTTGGCTCAAAAACTTCCTGACTCTGCCTCAAGCCAGAATTTCTAGGTGGAGAAAGATTTATAAGGTGAAATAAAGCAGAGATCATAGCAAATCAGTTGAGCAACTGTTACTCAAAGCCAGACCCACTTATTTCCAATCCTGTGCTCACCGTGCAGCAGCTATGATTCAGTTTCCTCACCTGAAGACTGGACTAGGCTTGGCAATCCAGCACCAGGCTGGAACGAGTTCACGGATGCAGCTGGGCACGTAGTATGCATACAGTTAAAGCTTCCAGTTGCCTTAGGTCAGCTGAGTGTGATTCACTCGACTACCTGGTATCTTTCAAGCTTCTACTTTGCAATCCAATACCCATAGTCCTAGTGTGGGTCCTACTTATGTCTAGTCTAGCATACTGCCATTTCTTCCCAGCTACTCCTTATGCTAAAGTCTCCCCATTCCAATGCGTCTCCTGAAAGTGCTCAGTGATTTTTTTTTTTTTTGATCAATCCATGGCTTTTCACTACAACAAAATATTTGAAGCTGGGAACTTTTTAAAGAAAAAAAAAACAGATGTTTATAATTCACAGTTCTCCAGATTCGAGAACCTGATTCTAGAATTGTTTGTTCATCTTTGATGAGTGCCTCATTCCTACATCACAATAGGGTGACCATGTTATAATGGAAACATTTGTGAGAAGAAGAGATTACACAGTTAAGCAGGAAACCAGAGAAAATCAGGAGCCAGACTAGCTCTCTTTAAAACAAAGCAGCTGGGCTGGAGAGATGGCTCAGAGGGTAAGAGCACTGGCTGCTCTTCCGGAGGTCCTGAGTTCAATTCCCAGCAACCGCATGGTGGCTCACAACCATCTGTAATGAGATCTGGTGCCCTCTTCTGGCCTGTAGGAATACATGGAGGCTGAACACTGTGTACATAATAAATAAATAAATCTTTAAAAAAAATAAAATAAAACAAAGCAGCTATCCAGTATTCCAAGAGAACAGGTTAATCATTTCTAAGGGTGTCATGCCCAATGTCTTAGTCACTTTCAGTAGGCTTAACCTCTTAAAGTTTCTGCCATCTCAGCTCATACCTTTGAACATAGAAGTCATACCAAAGCACAGTCCCTCCAGTACCAACTTCTCCCGGACCCTGCTTTTCACGCTCTAAAGAGTCTTTCCTCACCTCAGAGAAAGTCAAAACTCGTGTGCTTGCTATACAAAGTCTCTTTTATTCTGGGTCCTTCTTTCTCTCAGACTTCATGGCTTACTGCTTTCTTCTTTCTCCCTGGGCTCCAGAAAGAGGAAAAGAGGACTGACTATCTTCTCATGCTCCCTTGCCTTGATCACAAAGTCTACTCTGTGGTAAAATGCCCTCCAGCCACTTTTAAGAAAGCATCTGGTGGATAGCCTTCACGACCTTATAGGAACATCTTCTCCACCTTGTCCCTGAACCTTCAGGTAGAACTGACTCCTTCCCTTCCTGTAGTCTACCAAGCCTTGCTTGCTCCTATGCTTTCTGGAACACTTCAGTTCACACCTTTAGTCACAGGTATGTGGCCAAAAGGGGTGGGTCCAGCACAGCCTTAGGATCTGATGCACACAGAACCACCAGCTGCAGGAGTTGATAGTGCATGGCATATGGGTGACTAGAGTGAAAAACAGAGTCTTTGTGAAAAATTTAAAGTAGATGTAGTGAGGGACCCATGTATTTTAGAAATGAGATGGATTCATGTAAGTCCTAGGTTTGACCGCTAATCACCGTGAGACCTGAAATAATCCCTTTAGACTTCTGTTCCCACTAGTAGTCTTACTTTGTTATTCCCACAAATGAGAGAAGAAAGACTACCTATCCAAATCATGGCTAAATTAATTCTAGCAAGCAATTAGTTAAAACATTCTTTTTTATTCATGTACATGGGCTTTCTCCCACCAAGGCAGGGTTCAAGAAGTCAGCATTGGTAGTGAGAAAATAAGGTTTTTATAGCTCAAGGGCAGGTTCTTTGGCAGTTGGGTTGCAGAAGCAGAACGTAAGCATAACAAGGTGATCACAACAACCTCCTGAAATGAAGACATGGTGGCAAGGTGATCAGAACAAGGTAGTCATAACAACAGGTAGCCATAAGAAACAAGGGCATGGTTGCTTTTCCCAGAACAGGTAATACAGAACCATTTTGTAGTTAAGATTACAGGTAGAGGGCATGGCCTAATCCTTGAGGAAAAGAGATTCAACCACAACCAGGAGTAAACCTAGTTTGCCTGTACTATAAGATGACTTTCAAGCCCAAGATGGAGGCAGGCTGGTTCAGCAAGTTATTACCAAACAATTGCTATGAAGCCTGAAGGGATGATAGGAATGATAAAGCCACTGGGCCTTTGTGTGCTGCCTACTTCCTATGCACCCCTTCCTGCTACCACTCTCGGAATGTGCTTTAAAGGACGAGTGCTCCTTCTGGTATAGAGGCGTTCCTCTGTGAAGGACTAATTGTTTACTTGTTCTTCTCTGAAGGTAAATCACTGAGGCTTCTGTGGAGGCTGACTTCCCAAACCATTTGTCTAAACAGCTTTGGGGCAGGAAGGAAGATTCCCTGAAGTTGTTAAGGGCAAAGAGGATAGGCGGTAGGAAGGAACCATTCCAGGAAGGCTGTTCCTGCCAGCAAAGAAGAGAATGGACAACTTGGCTTTGCTCTCTGTGTACTCATGCTGTCTGTCCTCATCAGCTTGGCTATTAGCATTTGAGTCTATGCCAGTTTTTCTTTGATATCCTGCAGAACTCCCAGTCTAATGCAACCTGCCCCTTCACATGCCCTTGTTAGGAATTCCTCCACGAAAACAAGTAGAAGTTTTCCAGTTGCTAGCTGTCTCAGATATAGTATAGGCTTTTTTTTTTTCTGTACAATATTGCCATCTTTGCTCAGGAGGAAAGAAGGGCAAAGATCTTGCTGAAAAGTCCAAGTCCTAGAAGAATGGCAGGAACACACATACTTAAAGCTTCAAATTTTATTTTAAGTTTTAAAAAAGATATGTTTCAGGCTGGCCTTCAATTTTGTGATCCTTCTGCATCAATGTCTTTTGCACATCCTACTCCAACTAGCTGTGCATAGTTTTTAGTGAGTTTGCCTGTACACGGGCCCTTTGTAGCTCTCACTGGTATGGACATGGGCCCTTAGCAGCTTCCACTCTAGGGTTCAACCAGACAGAAGGGCTGAGGAAATGAGGCCCACAGGAGCCAAAAAGCATGGAGAAGTACCTCCTGGGAGGTAGTAATGATGACAGAATGACAGAACCTCAGTGGCATTAGTTTATAGGGACACTTGCAGAGATGTCTCCCAGCCCTAGAGATTGACATCAGAATCACAACCTGAGAACTGTAGTGGCTGGGCACTCTGTACCTCCCACTGCCTTGAGGCAAGGGGTTTTGTGCTTCCTGCAGACTGGGCACGAAACAGTTAAACTATTTAATCTGAACTTCTGCAGCCAACAGGAACATTTGATGTTCTGCCCAGGAAGCTTATCCCTGAGTGAATAATTCCCCCACAGCAGGGGAGCCTTTTCTCAGGTTGAACTCTGTCTGGAAGCTGCTCTTTTCTTGTCAGAGAGCCAGGGGCAATCTCTTCCACCCTATCATTCCCCCCACCAAGAGCAGAGAAAGGGCAGCTCAACTCCCAACAGGCCTCTCAGATCACAGCAGAGGTGCTGAGAGACACCCCCGCCATTGCTTTTTGCACAAGGCAAGAAAACAAGCCTCCTTATTAGCTGCTGGGGACCCCCTGTACCGTTATGCCACTGAGGTCTAGGGTTCTCTCCCACTAAAAAGACACGAAGCATTTTTACAATTAAAGTTTCGTTAAGTAGCCTCCTTTTTAGGACATTGACTCAGCAGTGTTTTTTTTTTTTTTTTTTTTTTCATTGTCTAATGTTACTCAGTTAAGAAGAGTGCTTTGTCAGTTCTCAGAGAAACACTAGGAAAGAAGTTTCCTAGGTCCAGCTACAGAGGTGGGGGAAGTTTACTGAGCTGTTAGGAGTGATATGACGACTGACTACGTGCAGAACCATGCAGCATTTACCTAGTTCCCTGAGAATCCCCGACCTTTGCCCTAACTTAATGCATGCACCCTTAAATTATGCTGTAGTTTTTGGAATTTCCACTCACAACATAGAAGCCACTCCAGAAGGAAGAGCTAAAACCCACAAAAAGAGTAACAAAGTCAAACAACCCAAGAAAAATGAAAAGGACAAATTGTTTGAATTGTCATTTCAACCAAAAGGGAATGTAGATAGCAAATTAGCTCATGAAAAGCTGTTCAATATTATTATTATATTTATTTATTTATTTTTAGAAAAGCACCAGTTAAAAACACATACCTCATTTGCACACAGACAGACACACATGCACACAAGCCCCCCATGCACATGAATTCAAACTATAGGTTCCACTTGCAGCAGGACCCTTTATTACTTTTGCAAATGTAGATGGTTGCTGCCATTAATAAAGACACGAATACAGAGAATATAAGAAGTAAGCAGAGTTGTCTGTTGTCTTTCTGCTGTTGTTCACAATTGTTTGTTTAATTTTTGAAATTATAATTTAATCAAAACACCTTTTCTTCCCTTTCCTCCCTCCAAATTCCCCTATATATCCCTTCCCACTCTACTTTAAATTCATGGCATTTTTAAAAACTAATTGTTATTATGTACATATATGTAAATGTATATTGATATGTATTTCTAAATATAGCCTGATCAGTATATTGCTAACTGTACATATGTTTTCAGTACTGTTTGGCCCTGGACTAATTAGTGAGCTCTTCCCTGAGGAAGATCACCTCTTCCACTACCAGGTTTCCTCTGTTGTTTACTGCTCTTTGTGTAAGTTTGAGACAAATCATGGGCTTTTCTCTGTACAGTTTGGCTTGCACATTGGTGTTTTCCTTGTTCTTTCCTATTGTCTTGATCCATTCTGGCAGCTATAACAAAAATATTTTAGAAAGTGTAATTATCTTAGAAGCTGGAAAACAAAGCTAAGGCTCTAGCAGATCTGGTGCTAGTGGGGCCAGTTCTGTGGTTCCTACATGTGTCTTTTCAGTGTTCTCATGAAACAGAAGGGACCTTGGTGTGGAAAAAAAAAAAGACTATAGAAAAGATAACACAGAACCTGTGCTTTAGGGCTGGTTTCAGCACTTCTCAACCTTCTTCATAATGTGAACCTTTAATTCCATTCCTCATGTGATAACCCCCAACAAAATTATTTTCATTGCTACTTCATAACTATAATTTTGCTACTGTTATGAATCATAATGTAAATATCAGTGTTTTTCCAATGGTCTTAGGTGACTGTTTGACCACTCCAAAAGAGTTATTCCCCACAGTTTGAGAACCACTGCTTATTCATCCATTTGTTAGATAAGGATAGTAGTGTGTAGCAAGTCTTTCTCTGTCTTGAAAGCCAACTCCCAAATAATGACATGGAGACTTCCTATTAATTATGAAAACTTGGCCTATAGCCTAGATTTATTCTTAGGTAGCTCTTATATTTTAAATTAACCCATTTATATTCATCTATATTCTATCACATGGGGCTACTTTCTTCCATCTTGTACTTCCTGTTTTCTCTCCACGTCTCCAAGCATATCCTGCACACCTGATTTCCACCACCTCTTCATTTCTTTCTGTCAGGAAGTCCTGGCTGTACCTCCTGGCTAGTTATAGGCCATTCAGCTTTTTATTATAACAACCACAGCAATACATCGTCACACAGTGTACAAATATCCCACAACATTTCCTCCTTTTGTCTAAATAAAAAAAAAGGTTTTAACTCTAACACAATAAAAGTATATACAATAAAAATGATTATTAGGTAAGAGCTATATTGACAATATCCAGTTCATTTGTATTTGGCAAATTTAGAGAAAGTATTGTATTATCTATTCTATCTTAGTGAGACCAAAGTTTTATACCTAAACCATTTTCTATCACAATTTTTATTACCATCCTTAAAAAGTATGTTTTTAGATCTTAAAACATCATTTTAGATAAACAACCTAAGCTTTTATGTTTCTCAATCTTCTAGTCTTTACATCTCTTATGAAGTTTCTTTTCAGAATTTGGTAACAAGGAACAATATAAAACTATAACTATATAGTCTTCAACCCCATCAAAGATCCTAGAAGAATATAATATTACCTGGCTAAAAAGGAAGTGCAGAGCCAACAACTTCCAAACTATGAAAAGGACAAAAATAGCTGACTACCTAGACAGTCATCCAAGGTTCCTCTGCAATGTTGGGACATCCATCTTTGGCCTACAGACATAGAATATCTGACAGACTTTTCTGTGGAGCAGGAATTTTAAAGGATTTACCTGCCTTGTTTTGGCAAAGTTTGGCAGTCCAGTTTGGTTGTCTTGTTCATCCAGTTTGGACAGCATACTGTCAGCAGTCAAAGGGAAGTTTCTAGCCCAAATGGCTAGCTTTTCCGTATTGAAAGCAAACTCCATATGGGGTTCTTTAATACCCATCATCCTTTTTTGAAGTAAATTGGTGTTGAAGGAGCAGAGGTATCTCACTGTCATTAAAAGCCTTATATTAATTTAAAAATTTAAATGTCATAGTCTGTAGGTGTTAGAAATATTTGAAGATCATCTATCTGTTTAATATATATTTGTTTGATCTTGAAAACATACTTAAAATGACTATATGTTTAATTTATTTTAGATGACTACTAACCTATCTTTATTATCCTAAATGGCTTTCAAGAATTAAAAATTGACATTACACTTTTAAATGAGCTGCATATGTACAATATCTTAAACAAAAGAAATATATATGTAAGTATATATAAAACAACAAAAAATAACATTAAATTTGCATCAATATACCTTTTATCCCATTATTTCTATACTATACTCCCTTTTCCCTTCAGAAATAGATACCTGAATCTAATTTCTTTTGTTCAACTTTTTTCCTGACCATGACCCAAACAATGACAGACATCCATAATCCATTTAATGACCAAAAACTACCCACCCCACTTTTTGGAAATGTGTGCATCATGTTCTCTAGACTGTTTCCTGTTATCTGGGAGTGACAGCATTGTTATGGGACCCCAGGAAAATGGGGTAATGGTCAAGTCCTGGGAGAGATAGCTGTAACATTTATTGTCCAATCTCTGTGTAATAGGAAAGCACAGAGCTTATTTGAAGTCTGTGAGGCTGGACCATTTCAACTAGCAGATTGTTCTGGATGTAGAATTTTGAAGAAACTGCAATAGAGGTATTCTGAGATTGGATCACCTGTTCTTTATTGGTGTCTGGTTCTTTTTTCCTGAAAACACATAAACTTTTCAAGTTAACATATATATCTGTATTAACACAAGTATGAAATGTACAGTTTGCACAGGTCAGTTAGAAAATGACCTGGTGTCAGTATCATATTTCTTAATGTCTGGCTTGATGACTTTGGCCAAATCTATGTATCTACAGTTAGATTTCCTTTATTAAAGTATGGATCCTAATCAAGGTGAGAGATTAAGTTATAAAGCACAATGACTTAGCACAGACCTTGAGTCTAAAAATGTCTTGAAGGATGTCTGCTCTGAAATTGGATGAGACTTGATAAATTCTATTGGCTGCAGAATCCTCATGACTTATTACATGTGATCCTTTCATGTAACATAGATGGAGATTTATATTACAGGTTGGTTATATAGTCTAAATGGTTGTATAAAGTTAAATGCCTTTTATCTGCTCAAACATAAAAGAAAAAATCATCTTTTTGTTTATTTTTTGCTTGAGTCAGGGCTTCTTTGTGTAACAACCCTAGCTGTCCTGGAACTAGCTCTTGTAGACCAACCTGGCCTTGAACTCACAGAGATTCACCTGCCTCTGCCTCCTGAGTGCTGGTATTAAAGGTCTGAAGCCAACTCTTTTTTTTCCTTTTTTTGTCTTATTGCAAAGATGGTCAAATTCAAGTGTACTCTGTAACTGCTGGAATTCATTTCTTAGCTCTGGTGCTGATGTCCAACTGTTTGCTACCTTATTGATCCTTGGAAAGTATTTTTCTTCATAGACAGGTTCAGAAAAGTCTTACTCTTAGAGATTTCCTTTTTTCTCTTCCATCCTACATCTCTGTAAAATGTCTCAAGCCTCATGAGGCCATCATCTTTGGCTTTGTGACAGTACAATGCTAAGTACTGGAAATATAGGTTCCCTTTAGTATTGGGAAATCATTCGGGCACGTGGAGTGTGTAGAATAAGAGGTTAAATTACTCCTGGAGTCAAGGACTGTGCAATTCTATTCTTTCTCCTAGCAAACAAAATTCAAATTCCATTTAAAGGTTTGGGTTGTCGAATCTGCTTCTCACTTCATAGTGGGTACTGTCACCGTTCACACTGATACAAATTGGCAGATTTCTTCCCATCCCCCATGGTTTTAATTTGCTTCTCTCATGTTTGCTGTGGTTTCTGAGCAGGTGCTTGGTGAAGGTCAACGAGGGATGATGAGGAAGCCCTTGAAGAAAGTAAACACGTTCTAAGATGTCTGTGAGGCAAGAGACAGCACTGCCTGAGTCATGCTGCCTTTGCTCTTACAATATTACATTCTGCTTTGGCCACAGTAAATGATGAGGTAATAGAAAGGGCACACAGCTTGCCTCTAAGTCTGTCCCTTAAGTAGCTTCGTGATCTTGGGCCAGTCACTCAACCTCTAAAGCTTCGATGTCTCTTTCTGTCAGAATGAACATTAGAATTTTGTTGGTTCTGAGAATCAGAGAAGAGGCAGATTGGGGCATTGAAATCTGAAGATACAAATCTATATAGAAACAGATGAATTTATGCAATTTCTGAGATTTACTTCAAAGGAACTGGTGATTTAGGGAATTTGCTTTGATAGTGTGTCTCCTAGTGATGTCAGAAGGTACTATAAAGGTACTATAAAGTCTCCCCAACATGGCTGCCCAAACGTGACCTAAACAAGGATGACACCAGTGGGCATGCCAAAGTGGATGCAGGAAAGTCCACAAGTCGCCAGCCCTACACAAAGGACTACAGGCAATTAAGGAATACTGAGAGGAAGAGGGTATGAGAGAGGGAGAGAGAGAGAGAAGAGAGAGAGAGAGAGAGAGAGAGAGAGAGAGAAAGAGAGAGAGAGAGAAGCCTATCCAGAGAAGAGAACACTGATTGGTTATTCAATACCAAGTAGTCAGCCCTGAAAATATGCATATAGGTAACATTATATAGACATATGTATGCATGTATGTATGTATATATATGTACATGTGTGCATGTGATAATAATTAGTGAGAGGCCATAAATTTGAATCTGAGCAGGGCGAAGGCATATATGGAAAGTTTGGAGGGCCAAAAGGGAAGGGAGAAATGTTCTCATTAATCTCAAAAACAAAAGTAAAAAAAGAATGAGTTGAGACTCCTAATCTTACATTATATTAATTAAAAATAGATTAACACTTAAATGTAAGAACTAAGACTATAAACAATATAACAAGTCCATAGGCACACATCTTTATCACAAATTGGCAGCTATTTCTTAATTAAGAGACCACAAATATTAATAACAATAAAAATAGATAACTTAGATCTTGTCTGAGTGAAAATCTGTTTTGATTTGAAGTACATTAATTAGGAAAGGGAAAAAATAGCCATGTACGACAGCAGCACCTTTAACCCAAGCATCTGAAATGCTAGGCTATGGGATTGTGAGTTGGAGCCCAGCCTGGGCTACATAGTGAGACCTTCATAAGGGGTGAGGGAGGAGAAGGAAAATAAGACACAGAGAATAAAAACCCCCAAAAGTAGAAAAAACATTTATCCATATATCTAAAAGAATATTTTATTTCTGTGCAATGTATTGGTAATTTTGTTTCAATGACAAAAAGAAAAATAACTCAGTTTAAAAATTGAAAAATGATCTGCACATATAGTTCTGCAAAAGTTATATGCAAATGAATAAAAATCTGGAAATATGCTCAATATCATAGAGATGTAAACGAAAGTGACACTTCACATCCTTATGATAATTATATTTTAAAAGACAGTCATAAGTTTCAGAGGTGATATGGAGAAAAGATACGGAGAAGTTGGAACACTCACGCTCTGGTAGCAGAACATAAACTAGTACAGACACTATGGAAATTGACAGTTCCTCAAATGGTTCAAGGAGATTTAATATATGACTCAGCAAATCCTTTACAAGACCCTTACCCCAGGGGAATGAAAACATATGCACTCTTGTATGTGAACATTCTTATACACAAATATGCATAAAAGCCTTAGCCATAAAACCTCCAGAGTAGGGCTAATGTGACTATCTAGCAGCTGGTGCATGGTAAAGGCAGTGTGATTTAGACAGGCAGGGAGATGAATGCTCACAATCCTCTCACAGAAGGGGCTAGAGATGCTCAAGCCTGAGACAAGCCTGGACTACATAATGACCCTGGATTAAATAAACACAAACAAAACAGGCAGTTTGTCCATAGAGTGCAATATTATTTCTAGCAATAAAGCAAAATTAAGGGCTGATGTATACTACAACATGGATGAGCCTCAAAAATACTACATTGGAAAAACCAGTTATCAAAGATTACACATTGCTTGATTCTATTTCTGTGAAGTTCTCATAATAGGAAATTCTAGAACAGGAAGTACAGGAGTAATTGCTTAGGGCTGAGAGTTGAACTTATCACATGTGATAGGTGTAAGGTACAAGGTTTATTTTCTTTTTTTAAATTAATTAATTAATTAATTTTACATACCAACCACAGTTTTCCCTCCCTCCTCTCCTCCCATCCCCTCCCCCTACCTCCCTTCTACCTGACCCCATCCATTCCTTCTCTGTCTCCATTCAGAAGGGGTAAGGCCTCCTGTGGGAGTCAACAAAGTGTGGTATATTAAGTTGAGGTAGGACCACACTCCTCCTCAAGGCTAGACAAGGCATTCCATCATAGAGAATAGGTTCCAAAGAGCCAGCTCATGTGTTAGGGACAGGTTCTGGCTCCACTCCTAGGGGCCCCACAAAAGACCAAGCTACCCAACTGTCATTCAGATGAAGAGGACTTAGCTTGATCCTACACCAGCTCCCTAGCTGTCAGTCCAGAGTCTGTGATCTCCCACAAGCTCAGGTCAGCTGTCTCTGTGGGTTTCCCCATCATGATTTGACTCCCCTTGCTCATACAATTCCTTCTCCCTTTCTTCAGCTGGACTCCTGGAACTGGGTCCAGTGCTTGTTTGTGGATCTCTGCGTCTGCTTCTCTCAATACTGGTTGAAGGCTGTCTGATAAAATCAGGGTAGTTATCAATCTGGTTGTTTCCAAGTTCTGGTTACTATGCATAATGTTGCTATGAACATAGCTCATTAAGTGTCCTTGTGGTATGATGAAGCATCCTTTGAATATATACCCAAGAGTGATATATCTGGGTCTTGAAGTAGATTGATTCCCAATTTTCTGAGAAACTGCTGTACTTATTTCCAAACTTTGCACTTCCTCCAGCAGTAGATGAGTGTTCCCCTTACTCCATATCCTATCCAAATAGGTTGTCATTAGCATTTTTTATCTTAGCCATTCTGACAATGGTAAGATGGTGTCTCAGATTCGTTTTGATTTGCATTTCCATGATGGCTAAGGATGTTAAACAATTCTTTAAGTGTATCTTGGCCATTTGAGATTCTTCTGTTGAGAATTCTCTAAATTTGTACCCCATTTTTTTAAGGAATTATTTGGTATTTTGATGTCTAATTTCTTGAGTTCTTTGTATATTTTGGAGATCAGACTTCTGTCTGATGTGGGGTTAGTGAAGAGCTTTTCCCATTCTGTAGGGCTACCGTTTTGTCTTATTGACAGTGTCCTTTGCCTTACAGAAGCTTTTCAGTTTCAGGAGGTCCAATTTATTAATTGTTGATCTTAATGTCTGTGTTATTAGTGTCATATTTAGGAAGTGTTCTCCTGTGCCCATGCATTGAAGGCTACTCCCCACTTTCTCTTCTATCATCTTTAGTGTAATTGGACTTATGTTGAGGAATTTGATCCACTTGGACTCGAGTTTTGTGCAGGGCAATAGATACGGATCTATTTGCATTCTTCTACATGCCATATTTGTTTATGCCAGCACCATTTGTTGAAGATGCTTTCTATTTTCCATTGTATATGTTTGGTTTCTGATTTTTTTTTAATTTGGATATTCTCTCTCTGCCTTTTAGTTAGTTTGGATAAAAAAATTTGTCTATCTTGATGGTTTTCTCAAAGAACCAATTATTTGTTTCTTTGATTCTTTGTATTGTCATATTTGTTTCAACTATATTGATTTCAGCCCTGAGTTTGATTATTTCCTACCATCTACTCCTCCTGAGTAAGTTTGCTTCTTTTGTTCTAGAGCTTTCAGGTGTACTGTTAATTTGCTCATATGAGATTTCTCTAAATTCTTTATGTAGGCACTTAGCACTATGAACTTTTCTCTTAACACTTCTTTTATTATGTTCCATAAGTTTGGGTATGTTGTGGATTTATTTTCATTGAATTCTGGGAAGTCTTTAATTTCTTTCTTTATTTCTTCCTTAACCCAGTGTTGGGTTGGTTGAGAACTATTCAGTTACCATGAGTTTGCAGGCTTTCTATAGTTTGATTTGCTGTTAGACTCTAACATGCTGGGTTTAGTAGTTTAGGCTGGCATTCATGGTCCCTTAGTGTTTGTAAAATATCTGTCTAGGAACTTCTGGCCTTTAGAGTCTCCATTAAGAAAGGTTTATTTCTTGAGACTATAATTATGACATTTCTCCTTCCTCTTCCCTGCCTCCAAGTCCTCCAATATATTTCTCCTCACTCTACTACAAGTATATGTATGTGATATATATATATATATATCTTTTTGGGGAGATGGTACATTTTAAAATTGTAGTAATGGTCACACAACTCTAAATATTATAAAAACCCTAAATTATAAATTTTAAATAGGTAACTCTGTCCTTAAAATAATGTAGCCTAGGCTGGGGTTGCAGTGAGATAGTGAGATAATTGAGACAGCAGAATAAAGGAAACAAAATCAATTGACTAAGATTTGAGCACGATGAGCTGGTACTAGGGTATTGCTGGTTGATGGAGGAAGCTCTGTTAACCAATCACCTTTAAGAAGTGGAGCCTAGTTAAGGCTATCTGGAGCCCAGGAAGAAAAACTGGGATGGACCAGGTACGTGCTCTCTCTGGGTGACTCTCACCGGACACAGAGGAACTCGGACTTCCCATTCTTGTGGCATGAGTTTCCCCTTATAACAATTAAAAATATAATTGTTTATCTTTAAGTTGGCCTGGTTATTTCCCAAATCGAGCTAGTTTCTACAGCTGGCTAAATTTCTGTCAACTTGTCACAAACTATTCATCTGAGAGGAGGAAACCTCAACAGAGAAAATGTCCCCCCAGAAAGCTGGGCTGTGGGCAAGGCTGTAGAACATTTTCTTAATTAGTGATGGATGAGAGAGTCCTCAGTCCTCTGTGGGTGGCTCTTCTTCTGGGCTGGTGACCCTGGGTTCTATTAAAAAAGCAGAATGAGCAAGCCATGATGAGCAAGCCAGTAAGCAGCCCCCTTCCATGGCCTCTGGATCAACTATTGACTCCAGGAGCCTGCTCTGTTTGAATCCCTGTTCTGGCTTCTCTCAATGATAGACTACATTGTGGAAGTGTAAGCTGAATAAACCTTTTCCTCCCCATCTTGCTTGTTGGTCATGGTGTTTCATCACAGCAATAGTAACCCTAACTAAGACAGAGTACATGGAGGTTCGTTATAGACATCATTATTTCTCCTTTTGTATATATTTGAAAATCTAACATTAATCTAAGGAAAAATAAACTGTCAAGGCACAATAGACTTATCATAAAGAACACTACCGCTCTAGGTGTGCCACAGAGCCAACCATTAAATTTAGAAATCAATGCACAGGCTTCTAACTAAGATATCATAGGCCCCAGTTTCCTTTCCATTCCCCAAAGTTCTCTTTGTAGATGTTGGTACCTTTTCTTCATCCTGATCCCAGAGGCAGGCAGGGACAGCTGGCCATAGCCGTGAGAATGAGTAAGAGTCCCTGATTCATGCTCTGTTTCCTCCTGGCCCTTCAGTCACCCACTCTTATTCTCTACATAAAAGGTTTATCTTCATCCATTCTTCTTACCTATTGTGACTTGCCAAGACCAGACCTTGGCAAACTCTGCTAAGGTTAAAGAAACAGCTGGCCATCGTCATGCCATTCTTTTCTCCTGTACCCAGGGGTCATCTGTCCTCCATACTTGGCTTTTTTCAAGGATGCCCATAGTCATTCTTGCTTTAAAGAAAAAAATGGTTCTGCTTGTCCTTAATCATAAAGTCTTAACTTTTTTATTTGGATTACTAACACTGATGTCAGCTTATGATTCCCTGTTTTAGTTTTTGTTTTGTTGTTGTTTTCCCATTTCATACCTTGTACTCTCTGCTCTGATCTGCACAACTCCCCCAGCCACCACGTCCTTCCCGGTAATCCAAGGTCGCGAGTTCTTGATGAGTCTTACCTAATCACATTATTTCATTTTGCAGCTAATTTGAAATGAGCACGCCATGAATCTCTTGAAAATAATGCATGAGATCTCTTGAGACATAAATTAAAAAGATATGGGAGAAGAGGCAGAGCCTCTTCTTGCCTGCAATCCTTCACCTCTGGACATTTGAGAAGCAAAATATGAAGACTGGAATTGTAGCAGTCCTCTAGTGAAATGTGAAGAGAAGACCAAGAGAATGAGAAGAATGCCATGGACCTGCTCCATTAAATCAAGTGAAGCTCGCCTGAGCTGCTACTAAAGAAAAGTCTAGTCTTTAAGTAGAGTTTTACTTTGAATCCTGGTGTGAGCGGTATTGTTTTAAAGCCCCCCTGACTCTGGTTTAAGAATCAGTTCATTTCTGTTTTCCAGCCCTCACTCTGTCTTTTACTAGCTCTGTGAATTTGGCAAGGTACTCACCTTTTTAAACCCAAGGTTTCTCAAACTTAAGCACGTGTCAAAATAACCTAGAGGGCTTGTTAAGCAATGGGTTACTGAATACCACCTTAGTGGCTTATTCATCCAGGGGCAAGCTGCTGTGTTTCTACCGAGGAAATACTGTTGCTCAGAGGACCAGACTGGAGGTGGGGAGGGAGGTGGTGGAAATGGACAAAAATGTCCTGTGCCTTAGTTTCTCTGTTCATAAGATATACAAGAGAGCACTTCGGGTTTCAGAGGAGTAAACACTTTGCTGGCGATTCAGTGTTCTGCCTGATGCTTGGCACCTGATGTCCGGCTAGGGGACCGCAATCATTGAGAAGTCCAGGGCTTAGTTTGCCCACATTCTGCATATAGGCACACTCTTGCTGAGTTCTGGGCCCCTGTGGAACAACCTTTCCCAGAATTAGGAGTATTTACTAAGTGTCTGTGGAAAAACGGCGTGAGTGATTTGCTGGGATTATTGCGAGGCATCTGAAATGTTGCAAGGTTAGGAAACAGATGAGGGAAAACCGCCTTTGCCCATCAGCCCTCTGTTAAAGTGGGTTGGAGTGTGTCTCCAAATTATCTCAGTGATTTAAAGAGGGGAGACCTTGAGCAGAGATGGAGGCCGGAAGAAGCCTGACTGGCTTTAAAAGAGGAAAGGCAATGAAAGATTAGTTATTAAGTAAATGAAATCCAGGAAGTGATCCAGCATCGTGGGAGTGGTTAATCACAGGAGTGGGCGGGAGTGTAGGGGGTGGGGGTGATTCTAACCTTGTGAAGCAAAGACAGCGATTTGGCAGCAGTTTTTCAGGGTGGGGGAAAATCAGAAGGCTGACAATAAGGACCTTTAACATTCTCCATGAGTTCCTTGTTCCTAAATTGATCACTGTTTGTCTGGGGTTTTTGTTGGTTGTCAATTTTAAATTCTCAACTACAAAGAAATGTTTCCATTGCTGTCTTTGTTGTAAACACAGAGATTCATCAATCCCTTTACATGTGGCAAAGACATCATTTCATTGAGTCCTTTATCAGTCTATAGTATAGTGTCCACCTTTATCCCTTTCACAGATGAGGGAACTCACTATAAAACGGTTAGGTCCAAAAGTAAGAAGAAGGTATGTTAGCCTGAACTTAAATGGTGTTTTTTACTTGCTAAATAATTTGTATCTCTATTTTTCCATGTTTTTCTCCCTGAATATTCTGCTGAGTATTAATATCCCAGTTTCACTGTTACGGAATTAAAGACAGACACACAACATGGGTTAATATAACCAGAGGTATAAAGTTGAGAAGTCAGGATTAAGACTTGGGTTCTCTCTCCCAATACTTATTGTTATTGGAAATCACTGAGGTCAGTCCTTAGAGATAATTCTGAACATATTTTGCCTCCCTGACATCCACCGAGACACAGAAGAGTTTCAGCTGTCTTTCTCACCTGTTTCCTATGAGCCTCCTTTCTTCCCCCCTTTCTCTTTTTTCTACTTCTCCGTTTCCATTCCCTTTTGTTTCTAAGGTAAGTGTGACCTCTGCCAACTGCTCCTTCCTGACCCCCCCCCCCTCTGCCCAGCGCTGCTCCAGAGGGCATGGGGTAATACGCTGTTTCTCCTTTTGTGACATACTTATTTTGTTGAGTATAACGTTCTCAAGATTCATCCATCAGCATGTGTCTTACTTAGCATTTCTATTGCTGTGAAGAGACACCATGACTATGGGAACTCTTATAAAGGAACATATTAAATTCGGGCTGGCTTACAGGTTCAGAGGTTTATTGCATTATCATCATGGTAGGACATACAGTGGCATGCAGGCAGACAGGGAGAGTAGCTGAGAGTTCTACATCTGGATTGGCTAGCAGCAGGGAGAGAGACGTTGGACCTGGCTTGGGCATTTGAAACTGCAGAAATTTATCTCCTGTGGCATACCATCTCCAACAAGGCACACCCTCTTCAATAAGGCCATACCTCCTAATGCCATTCCCCAAGCATTCAAATATATAAGTCAATGAGGGCTGTTATTCAAACCACCATATTGCTTGGTCCTCATAGGCTTAATATCCATATCATAATGCAGAAATGCATTCAGTCCAACTTCAAAAGTCCCCATAGTCTATCAGTCTCCAACCCTGTTTAAAAGTCCAAAGTTCAAAGACTCTTCTGAGATTCATGCAGTCTTTTAACTGTAATCCCCTATAAAATTAACATCTAAAAGCTGATTACCGACTTCTAACATACAATGGCATAGGATGTACATTGCCATTCCAAAAGGGAGGAAGGGAGTATAGGAAGAAAATACTGGACCAGAGCAAGACCAAAAACTAGTTAGGCAAACACCAAATTCTGCATCTCCATGCCTGATGTCAGAAAGTCTCTTCAGATCTCCATCTCTTTTTTGTACACTTTTCTCTTGGGCTGGTTCTACTCCCTGTTAGCAGTTTTTCTCGGCGGGTATCCAAGGAGATCCTTTGACCTCTCCAACATTCTGGGATCTCCAAAGCACTCTGGACCTCACCTTCACAGCTTCACCCAATGGCCTGTCTAGGCCTCCATGCAGGGACACCCCTGACACATGCCTGGCCTCAGTGGCTTTCTTTAGTCATGGAGAGAGATTCCATGTCCCCTTTCTTGTGTCCTTGACTCTAAAGGCGGAACCACATGGCCAAAGCTGCTAAGAACTTGGTCCCCTTGTTCAATTACATCACCACTAGCTTTCTGTTTCAGAAGGTTTCCTTCACTACCTACGCTCAGCTGGTCTGGCACTCTCTCTGTAGACCAGACTGGCCTCAGACTCAAAGATCCACCTCACCCAGTCTTCCAAGTGCTGGGATTAATGGCATGTGTCACCACCCTTTAATTCCTCTTCATACATTGGAAGCTTGGCTGGATGGGGCCTTGAAGTCACCATGCCCTTTGTTACATTTAAGACCAGGCTTTTCTTTAAACATTTTCTAGGTCCTCCCTTTCTCTTAAAACTGTACCTTTTGTGGTTTCCTTGCCCATCTCGCTCTTTTTCATTATGGATCTCCATAAGACTGGCCACTAAAAACCACAGGACAAAGTCAATACTAGTCTGCCTAGAAAATGAATTTGTCAATTCCATTAATCTAAAACTCTTCAATTTATCCTCAGCAGACTTTTCAGACAAGTTCAAAGGCTGCCACATTCTCCACCAAAATATCACAAGGATGGTCTCTAGGCCATGTGCTCATATTCTCCTCTTAAACCTTTTTAGGTAGGCAACCACAGCTGAAATCACTCTGTCATCCATGTTCCAACTTGAATGGCCCATTCATCCCCTCTTAAAGCATTCAACTGCTTTCCTAATCCAAAATCCCAGAGTCCACATTCCTCCAAACAAAAACATGGTCAGGTTCATCACAGCAATACCCCAGTCCCTGGTACCAACTTATGCCTTAGGGTTTCTATTTCTGTGAGTAGACATGATGACCTGGCAACTCTCATGAAGGAAAACATTTAATTGGGGGTTGTCTTACAGTACGGAGGTTTAGTCCAATACCATCCTGGTAGGAAATACAGTGGCCTGCAGGTAGACAGAAGAAACACTAGGTCTGACTTGGGTATTTCAAACCCTGAATCCCAACTCCAGGGTCAAACTTTCTCCAATAGGCCACATCCATTCCTCCAAGGTGCGACTCTCTAAAGAGTCAAATACATGAGTCTCTGGGGGCTGTTCTTATTCAAACTACCACAGAATCTGTCAGAATTTCCTTTCTCTGAAGGCTGAATAATAGTCTATTTTAGAAAACCACATTTTACATACATAACTTTCACACATTAGCTGTTGTATATAATGCTACTGTGCAAAACAGAGTCCTATTTTCAATTCTTTCATTTATGTGGCTATATTTGATATTACTGATAAAACTGGGCTTTTTTTTTTTGAGAAATGATCAGACTGTTGTGACAACAGCTGCATCTTTTCCTTTCTTACCAGTACTCTAATATATCCAAATTTTCACCAAAGTTTATTCTATTTTTCTATTTGATTGGATGATAACTGGTTGGGTGGATTTATTGGATTGTTGTCTTTAGTAGCGATTCTAACAGGTGGGAAGTGATATCTTATTGACAGTAGAATTTAATGAGAATGAACATCTAGTTATATGGTTATTGATCATGCCTATATCTTATCTACAGAGAAATCTATTTAAGTTTATTTGTAAATTACATTTTTTTGTTTCTTTGTTGACTTATAGAAGGTCTCTGACTATACTGATTGTCAAATCCTTAAAAGACAAATGATTTGAGAACACGGTTTTTCTCATTCTGTGAGGTTCCTTTCCATCTGTTTACAGTGTACGCATACACATATTTTTAATTTTAATCCCAACTCATTTTTCTTTTGTTGCCTATACTTTCAATGTCATACCCAAGAAATCATTGCCAAATTTAATGCCATCAAAATTTTCTTCTATGTCATCTTTAATTATTTTTTTACATTCCCAGCTTTACATTAAGATTAGTAGTTCGTTAGAAGTTAACTCTGTGCGTGCTTTAAAGAAGGGATTCAGCTAACCTTTTCAGCATGTACACATCCTGTTTCCTCAGTGCTGTTTGTTGTGCAGTGTGCACTTTCTCCCACTAAGCCATCTTCGCACTGTTGGAATGTCCTCTGTAGTCTCAGGCATTTGAATACTTGGTCCCCTGTGGGAGGTACTGAGCATCTTGTGTTCACAGATAAGCACCAGAGGAACCAGGTATATTAAAGATACTGGGTATCTCTTCAAAGGATATACAACTGGTTTTCAACGAGAAGCCTGAGATTGGATGTGGGTAATAACCTAGTGACTTTTGCCCTCAGAAGGCCAAGAGCAGATGTGGTTAATAATTTCATGACCTTTGACATATTTGTGTGGTTGAGACAACACCAGATCCTCCCTTGTCATGTGTGTGTGTGTTTCCTCAGTGAATCTACAGAAGCTATTTTTATGGAAGATGTCACATATACTTTACAAAGAGTTTTGAGGTAGCTATCACTTAAGCTTCGTTGTGCACATGGGATTGATTTAATTATCACCAGGAAATTTTTTTTCACCCAATTGTGCTGTTTACATATGCGTAAAATAAACTGTTCAGGGTCAGACTCCTAAAGTTGAAACCTACACCAGCTTCTGAATTGTGTTGAACCAACTGCCTATTATTGCTGTGTTGACCACGGTGGTGGCAGAGACCCATGTGGTCTCCAGTTAGTGGAGCTGTCTGAAGAAGCTCAGGAGACAAGGCCTTGGAGGAAGTATGGCACTTGCTTTAAGAGTAAAAAGCCTCACCTCCTGCTAGTGCTCTCTCCCTGCTTTGTGCTCGTGGTTCATGATGTGAGCCCCAGCTTCAGCTCCAGCCATCATGTCTTCTACCAGCTGCCTCCATCCCACCCTTTGGAATCAGAAGCCCAAACAAACCCCTTCTTCTATAAGTTGCCTTGGTCAGAGTGTCTCTTCGCAGCCACAGAAAAGGCTGCAATGAAGCACCCTTCTCCAAAATCCTTCAGCCGTGTATACAAGTACAATGCGACACTCTCTCTTGTACCCAGCTCATCTGCCTTTATACCCTCAGTGTTCTGCTCATGTGCTCATTCATGTTTGTTTTCAGAGCTGGGCATTGGATTCAGGGCCTTGTGTATGCCAGGGAAGAGCTCTGTTACTGAATCTATATAATTGATTTTGTAGCTGTTGACTGACTCACTCACACACGTGAGTTCGAGCACCACTTGGTAAAAATGCTGGCAAGACTTCATGAAGTCCTTGTTCCATCACTCTTGCTTTCCTCCAAGCTTCAGGTCAGGAGCTGAGATGTCAAGTTTCATTCTCTTCAAAGTTTTGCTGTTGAGTTGAGGGTCTTACTGTATACCTTTGGTTGTCCTAAAATATGCTAGGTAGACCAGGATGACCTTGAACTCACAGACACCTACCTGTTTCTACCTCCTGATTATTGGGATTAAAGAAAGGTATGTACAACCACCCCCCAACCAGTGCAACTAATTTTTATGTATTGATTTTGTACTTGGCAGCTTTATTAACTCATTTATTGGTGCTTACAGTTTGGGGATAGAATCATTTGAATTTTCAGCACATAAAACAATATCATCTGCAAAACTGATACAATTTTATTTCATACTTTTAAACCTTCTTTTCTTTCATTTTTTTCCTAACAGCTTTAGCTAAGAATTCCACCACCATATTTAACAGAAACAGTAAAAGCAGCATCCTTGCCTTGCCTCTGATCCTAAGGGAAAGCGTTCAGTCTTTCCACAGCACAAGGTCAGCTGTGAGTTTTTAATACACAACCTTTACTCTACTGCATTGGCTTCTTTCTATTTCTAGCCTTTTCAGTATGGATTTGCAGTTTTTAAAAATAATATATTGACTGCTAAGTGTAGAATGAGTTGGATTAAAATGAACTAATAGCAGAGAGGTCCATTTGGAAACCATTGTAATGTCTTAAGTGAAAGACATAGCCCCCCCCCCCAAAAAAAGACATAGCCCTGAATTTGGGTAGTAAAGATAAAGAGAATGAAATACTAAGAAATTTTAGCAAAGACCAATCAATTTTAGGAAATGTTGCCAGAGTCAATAGAATCAAAGCCTGCTCCTTGGAAGTCCCAACAAGCAAGGCTTACCCACCTGTCCTCTATAAAGACGTTTTATAAACAAGTATTTCTGGGGAAAGGAGATTTAGTCAATGCGTCCACATTGGCAAGATCCATTCACCTCCAAGTCATCTCTAGTGTTCAACATGAGGTTTAGGTTCAAACAGAAAGCAAGGGGTATATTTGTAATTTAGCAATCTGGTCAAGGTGTGGTCCCAGCCTCACCGTTGTCTTAACTCCATTTATCCTACACCGTCATTTGGCAAATTGTTCATTTTTCCCCAGGAGGCAGTCCCTATTCTGGCTTCCCCAAAGGCTTTTTATCTCCTACCACAAGATTCCTGAGAAATTCCAATTTCTTAGAGTCCATTATCTCAATAGTCTCACAACCAAAGAGAGGGACACAAGTGTCTCTACAAGAGCAGTTCTCAACCTGTGGTCACGATCCCTTGTAGAGGAGTTGAGCAACGCTTTCACAGGTGCTGCTTAAGATCATCAGAAAATGTATGTTATGTTTCATAACAGTAGCAAAGTTACAATTATAAAGTATCACTTTATGGTTGGGTCACCACAACAAGAAGAACTACATTAAAGGGTCACAGCATTAGGAAGGTTGAGAACTAGTGCTTTAGATGATCTTCACTCCTTTCAGCATGGTAGGCACGGTGACAGAATGAATCTTCCAGAAATGAAAGGCTGGAAATACTTCCAGGCTTCAGACATAGGAAAACAGAGGGAAGGATTCTGGAGGGAGATGGTTTGATGAGAAACGCTAGTAGACGGGTTGAGAATGAGACACTGGGCAACAAATAATTGAAAGAACCATAAGTTTGAAAAGAAAGTCTTTAAAATCTTTCTGCCCAAGTGGCCGAGCTAAAGCAGACACAAAGGTGACTCAAGCAAAGGCAAGCAATCAGTAGTAAACATCTGGAGAGGCTAGCCAGGCAAGAATCACAGTGAACCAAGACTGATGCTGTTTCTGAAGGCAGCACTGGGCCTTCTCAGAGAGGTTGGTTGGTCAAATAAGATGATTGGTTTGTGTCCTGATTCTCCACAGTCCTTTGTTCTCTCTTGTAAATGTATGTAATAGATTTATAATCGTAGTGCAGTTTCAGAGTTTGTTAGATCAGTGGGTAGGGAAGTTCAGATGGTTAAAGCCTCCTCTGGAAATTATGACTGACATCATTCTACAGAGCAGATGTGACTCCAGCTGTAGTTGATTGCTTAGTGCAGCCACCTCCGAAAGTCAACATCTAGGAGCCTGGGGCTCCCCGTATGGAGGAGCCAAGAGATCCCACAGCCATAACCAGTAGGCCTGGCTCCTGTTTCTGGGTCCGAGAGCACACAGCCTTTCAACATATTAACCATTTGCTGAAGACTTGGCTCCCATGCATGGAAAATTTGGAGAGAAAATGTTATTTTTGTTGCTTCAACTACATTGATAACACAATCTGACTTCCTACCACTGTAGAAATTTCCGGGCAGGCAGACTAAGAAGACCCCCAGTGGAGTGAATTTCAGAAACCACTCCTTGTATGAGCCTACAACTCCAGGAGAATTTGGCCCCAAGCGTGCAGAGGGTAGCATCTCAGTTGCTGTTCCTGTGAAAAGCAGACCAGTTAGGGCAGAAGATCATATTAAATAACACGGGATGTTGGGGCTGTTGGTTTGCCTTGCCTTAAATAAATTCAGTAAGCTTGTGATCCTTCCCTTTTATTGTTTGTATAGATCAGGTAAAATATTCTAGGAAGCTCATTTCAATGTCACAAATAATTGGCTCCATTAAGCAACTAGCAGGAAAATATTCTAATCCATCAAAGTCTGACTCAGACAGCACAGTTTTATGCAAGCTCCTGCCTATCTCTTGTCTTCTGTCCTCAAAATGTTTACTTCTGTCATGCATCTGATGGGATCACACTTCGAGCTTCTCAAAGGCCAAAGTGAGTGGGATTCTATTTCTTCCTGGCTTAGGGTCAAAGAGGTTCCTCATCTATACTTTGTGATCGAATGAATTATTGCATAGCTTAATTATTTCATTAGCACAATACTCTTTCCTTCATACTACTCCTAGATACTCTTTTTTATAGACTCTGTATTTGTTTCCTGGGGCTTCCAAACAATGTACCACAAACTAAATCTTAAACAATAGGCAGTTGTTGTCGATAGTGCTGAGGGCAGGAAGTCTGTGATCAAGGTTCATACAGCGGATTTCTTCTGAGGGCTGTGAGGGAGAGTCCACTCTGGGCCCTCTCCTAGTTTCTGGTGGTTTCAGGTAACACTTGGCATCGTGTGGCTCGTAGATACAGCGCTCTTCTTCCCTGTCTTCATGCTTTTGTGGTGATGTCCCTGTGCGCAGACTGAACATCTCTCTTTTCCTAAGGACATCAGTCTATTGGATCTGGGACCCATTCTAAGCCAGGATGCTCTCATTAATGCATTGCATCCTCACTGGCTTTATTTCCTAACACAATGTTAATTCGGAGGTATCTGGGGTTAGGCTTCCAGTCATGAATTTGAAGAGGACATGACTCCTCTCATGACTGCTGTTTTATATTTACTAATTTTTGCATGTTCTTTGTCTCCCAGGATTTCTGGAGGCCAGAGATAGCATTCTGTTCTGTCTCCAAGCGTATTTCAGAGATGGCTCTGCTGAACTACAAAGTCATTCCTACTTCCTGAGCTCAAATCTCTTATCTACAATATGAAAAGCTAGAGTAAACAACCTATAACAAATAAATAACCTCCAGCTCTGAGATTCTTGGAAATTTCTTGGAATCAATACCCTGTAGGCTTGCTCTTTTCCAGGATTTCCTGAACCTCTAATCAACAGCAGGCCTGGCCATTAGGCAATTTTTTTTGTCCCTTTTTGCTAGTGTCAGCTTGCTTACTTTGGGGGTTCACATTGCCCAACATCTCACAAGTTAGGTAATGAAATGACATTCATTGTCACTGATGGTTGTGTTACCTCTTTTTCCCCATGAGAGAACACCTCAGGTAAGGAACTTGTTAAAGAAAAGATTTATTTTGGCTCACAACTAGGCCCAATATATGGCCTACTTGCTCTAGGCTGTGGCAAGGCCTAACATCAATGCTGGGAACATTTGCTAGTATGAAACTGCTTACCTCAAGGTGGCCAGGAAGCAAAAAGAGAGAGGACCAGACTGAGATCCCAATGTTCCTTTAAAAGGCACAACCTAATGAGCTAACTTCCTTTAACTGCGTGCACCCTTTAAGCATCCGGCCATTTCTTTCCCAATTGTGACCAAGCTTTAATGCATGAACTTTGGAGAGGCACCTACTATCAAATCATAAAAAGGATAGTTCTCAACAATTAATCAACGATTTGAATAACCTTATATAGTATTCCACTCCACTTTTTTTTTTTTGCTTTGTCACAGTGTGTTCATTATTTAGTTAACTAAACATACTGAAAGCTATATAGGGGTGTCAAAATGACATCCTAGCCTTCTCAGACAGACTCTGTTGCATTAAAGAACTAGTAGGTCAAATATTATGTGGTCCATATGCATTTTGTTCGTCTCTTTGATCCTCCTCCTTCTTTTGTATATTTTCCTCTAGGCACATTATATCTGCGTGTCTCTGTGTGTCATTATTACTATCCAGTCCTACCTTCATTCCTCTATCTTTTCGTTCTCTGCTCCTGCCCTGGTTTTTTCTTATCATCTCCTGCTCACCCATGAAGCCCCAGAAAAAATTCATACACATATACCCCCACACAGATTGAGACACACACACACACACACACACACGAGAGAGAGAGAGAGAGAGAGAGAGAGAGAGAGAGAGAGAGAGAGAGAGCCTTTTCTTACCTCTCCAAGCCAAAGAACTCACTCTCTCTTTGAAACTGCCATTGTACTGCACCTTCACTTGCATGAGTAATTTTATCTCTAGTTTGCACTAGAGCAAGGAGCTTCATTGCTTTCCAGCTCCTGTTCTGCATCAGTTAAACTCTCAAATCTCAGCATGCTCACTTGCAAAGGGGAGTGATCTAGAATAGTTGTGATAGTTGTGAACTTCAGTGTTACATAGCCCAATAGGGGACATCTCATATAGTTGCTTAGCCTGTACCCTACCAATTATGCATGTGGCTTTTCACAAGGGGTTAATTCATACTATCACATGAAAACACCTTGATCAATGGCCATTAACTCAGTAGATAATTGGGTCTTCAGATGATAGGCCACTCTGTAGAAAGACTTTCCAAGGTTGCTGAAAACATTACCTGTGTGTGTGTGTGTGTGTGTGTGTGTGTGTGTGTGTATTTTCTTTCTTGTGCTTCACTATAAACTTGAGGAGTAGGAATTAGCTTTATTCTCATTTTGTCAGAGAAACCAGGTCTCCAACAAGTGTCTTGTCAACATTAAGAAGAGAGATAGACATCCAAATGTTCATCATTCCCAGTGACCCTATAGAGGAGGTCCACAACAACATGAGGCTGTATGAAGGAGCGTCTAAAGATTCTTCTGATGCAGAGGAACACATTCTAAGTTGATAAAATTGTGTGGGGACTTAAATAATCCTACTTTTAATCTCCATAGCCCTCTCTTCCTTTCAATTTCATATCAAGCTGAAGTAACCAGACAACCCCTGACTATCTTCCTGACTTTGTCGTTTCTGTCATACTTTAATAAAATTACATGGCCCGAAGCAAAATATTCTTATTCCCTTCGGTGCCTCGTAGCAAATATGTGAGACTCCTCCCCGCATTTCACAAATGGAGAAGCTAAGATACACAGAGACCAGGCAACGTGCCCATAGTGCATAGTCAACAAGTGAGCTCATTCCAGTCAAACCCGCCACATCTGAGTTGGCAGTTTTGAAGTGTTTGATTAAATCTCAGTTGCTACAGGCTGAGCATCCCTAATCCAAAGCCCCCAAATTTGGAATGCTCCCAAAACGGATTTGGAGTGCTTCTGGATTACAGATTTCTCCATTAGGAATGATCAGTGGGTGAATGACATAATTCAAATTATCTAAAATATGTTCGTGCCTATATATTTTGAATAAGGGGTACTCAGCTGTATTTTGACTACTTTGAAGAGTCAATGGAGACAGCTATTGCATCCTCCTAACTCTAACCTCACTCCTGCGCTTTCTTCTTAGACCACCGTATACCCCACTTTGCCTAAGCTAACCCACCCAGAGATGATAACAGCATCTCTTACATGGCACTGCTTTTGAGCCAAGGACTGTTTGCCATGCTTTCTGTGTCCATTCCCTAAACCATCATACAATTATCCTCCATACCCACAGCACTGAGTGCCTGCAGTACAGACCACTGAGGGAAATCCAGTGTTTTTTTTCCTTCTCCTCCCCTCATTTTTTTAAAATCTGCTCTCCACATCAGTACCTCCAAGAGCATGGGACACAAAGGACTCAGGTGACTTTGCCAGGCTACACAGCTAACATTCATCAGCTGGGGTTGGAACCCAGTGTGGCCTCAGAAACCTTTCCCCTCAGTCACCATGTTACTCCACCTCGCTGGTGATTCCATGGGGAGGGCCACCTGAGCTATCAGAGTACCCATCTCTCCCGACAACTGGAGCCACTCAGCCCCAGGCATGTGCTGTTAATTCTGTAGTCTGCCTTCATCCCTGGGGCTGGGCTCCACGGACCTCTGGGTACCAAATTTTCTCTCTGGAAATCTGCTGGAGTTCGTGTCCCGGACAGCTGCCTGGACCACTCACTCTTGCCCTGCCCAAGCTTTCTGGAAATCTGCTCTGCCTGCTCCACTAGACACCGAGTTACCACCCTCCAGGTCTCCCCAGTGACCTCTCCACCCTGTAAGTGCAGCTTGTTTCTAGAGAAGCTGTACTCAGGCCCAACCCCAAAATGCCTGTTGTGACATCCTCAAAGAATCTGACTTAGGCCCCTGGGGTGTTTGTTAGCCCTGTTAGCATAACTTGAAGGCTAAGTGGTCAAGAGGAAAGAGCCAGCTGAGCGCCTCCATCATAGTTATGAGCACTCTGACCAAATCACTCAGCCGTCCCGACGTTTATCAGCTGCAAAAATCAAGGCGGTGGTGCCTAACTCGTCGTAGTGGTGTTAGTGGGTTCAGTAAGGTCCTGTATATTGTATGTGAGCTGGAGCACACCTCGGGGGAGACGGTTCTCCTCCATGCGCATGCTCTAAAGCCCAGTAGTTTATACTTAAAAAAATTCAGTGGGGAAAAAAAAAGATTGAGCTTGACATTTTCTGGAAATAACCTATAGAAAAATAGCTTTCGCAGGGTATGTCCTCTACAGTAACCGTTCCTCCTCCATCTTCCTATTCTTTAATGGAGAATAGCAAATGCATTCGTTGTAAACTTTTATGCTCCTTTTCTCAAAGGTATGATCCAAATAGTAATAAACCAGTATATCACAAGCAGCTTCTCAAAAAATAAAAAGGGCTTTAGAATGACGACGTCAAGATTCTACATGCTGTTATTTTGCGTTTTGAAAAAGGGTCTGTCTCACTGTCGGGCTTCAGCTGATCTCAAATTCAAAATTTTCCTGCCTGTATTCTAATGGTTTCCCTGAGAAAACGAACCTTCAGATTTTAGATCCATGAGAGTCCACATGCACAGAGCATGAGTGCCGTCAGGTTGGAGACTGTGCTGCTAATTTGTGGCATTTGTGCTAGCTGCATGACCTAAGGGAAGATACTAAACCTCTCTGGGCTTTTAACCGCAGAAGCAGGAATACCACTGCTTTGCACATGTGTGTTTCGGTTTGCGCAGACATGGCATCGGTGGAGTGGCTGAACCACGGCGAACTCTCAGCAGGTGAGAACCTTTCCACCCCTCTACCACACTCCTGTGCTAACACTGATAACAGCAACAGAAAGACCGAAGGGGGCAGAGGATGTAGTTCGGCAGTAGGGGACTTGCCCAGCACACAGGAGGCCCTGAGTTCAGTCCCCAGCATGGGGATGGGCTGAGCGATGATGTTTAAACGCGATCACTTCAAGCTTCAAGGATCTCAGAACAAAGAAAGAGGCTCCTTCCTGACCACAGCACTGCTGGGCTGGGCCAGATCCTGCCAGCTGCAGACCTCTGGGGGAATTTCAGTGTCTGGAGGCCTGGGGACAGAAAACGGTGTATGGGACAGGAATATTGCATCTAGAACATCTCCAGTCCACACACAGCTGACATCCTGTGAGCTCTGTCATCTTCTGGCACACCTCAAGAACAGAAAGCAAGATTCACCAGTCAAAGGTCAAGCGTGTTTCCTTCACTTAACTTCCTAAAAGCCCTCTTCTGTGTGTAATGCTCACATCGGAAACCTGGCTCTCAAGGGGTTTCTGGGGTTTGCCAAGGACACAAGGCTTATGGGTATGGACCTAGCTCTCAGACTCCAGAGATTAAGTTTACCTGAGTACGTACAGATTTTTAAGCCATGCATGTCTTTACCTGAGACCTCAGAGAACAGTTGCCCTATTTCTTGGGTTGCTCATGGATGTGACAGCTGGTATTTTGTTAAATATAAAACATTTGCAGAGGGGAGATTCCCCAAGCATTGTGGCTACAGGGAAAAACACTAGCACCAAAGTCCCAAGCAAGGGTATTGCACAAAGGGACACTTCAGTCCCAAGTAAGGAGCACATTTCCAGGAGTGCTGTGGGGTGGCCTGGATTTTTCCAGAAAATACGGACATCAATATGGCTCATTTATCCCAAGAGCAGGAACCTAGCTATTGGCACCTGAACCTCCCACAATGCAGGACTTCCACCGGCTCAGCAAGGGCTCCCCATCTTCCTCTTATCGCAAACACTCTGCAGCCACCATTTCTGTTTCTGATGCACTGGAATCCTGAGGTTTCTGTGAAGTCACTTGAGCCTAGGGACTTGACCTGAATCTAGTTTAATCAACTTTATCACAGCCCCTGGGGTTAGGGTGGGTATGGAAGGAGAGCAGTTTTCCTGAATTCTGGCTCTGGCTGTTTCAACATCTGTGGAAAACAAGGGAGTTTACCACATAGCCCTCTCACAATGAAGTACTCAGTCAATGCTTGGCTCCCTGAAGCAAACTTTACAAAGAAAAATACCATGAAAAATTATTTATTTTCCTTCTTTCACGCAGGGTATGCACAAAGGCCAACCACAGAGAAAGAGTCCTCAGGCCCTGGTTCTCCCTGAAGATTATAATTCTACTACCAGGTATGAAAGCAGGGAAAATGGGCCCTTGGTACTGTCTGGGTGCAGGCTGAGCAGGGACCAAGGCGAAGGGACAACACAAGAGCGATGTTCCTGTTAGGTCCAAAGTGTCCCCCAAAATGGCAGTACTGATGACAATGTTTTAAACAGAAGGGCTTTGACTAGGTAAACAGAAGGATTGTTACTGGACAAGCAGAGGCCTAAAGTCAGGTTTTGTAGGGGCTAAAGTTATGTTTTAAGTTTTAAATTTTTGTGCTTGAGAGATGTGTAAAACAAATGCCTCTAACCTGTAAGCCCCGCTTGCCCAAGGACAGACAACTTCCTGGAATGCTGGGGCTGTTCACGGAAGATGATGAGCCAGGTGTTTTCACTTCTATAAACAAGGCTGGTTGTCCCGACTACACAGGATGTGCTTGACCACAGAGAGGCAGGAAGTCTGTAGACAGGAAGTACGTCAGGATGTATGCTCGGCCCCATTGGACGAAGGCAGGAAGTCTGTAACCTTGTGGTGTTTGCTTGTATAAGCACCTGACTAATTCACAGCCATTCATTCTCTGGGCATCCTGGTGTGGACCTGGTCAGTGTCCATCTTCCTAGCCAGTGTTTAATAAAGCTTACTTCAAATTTGGGTATGTCAGTGGCATCTTTTCGTTGTCCTTATGTGAAACTGTGCCTGTTGGATTCATGTGTCTTTACCACTGCTGTCAACTCTACTGAAATCACATCTGTCTTTATTCAGCGGTGTCCCTTCTGCATGGTAGTTCTGAGCACACAATGTGTACTCATTCAATTAGAATGTACAAAAACAAGGAAGGCTTAGCAGAAGGTCTCCTCATAGTTGAAGGCATTTGAGCAGACCTTCTTGTGTCTTTTTCCTTTTCTGCCTCCTTTACAGGTGTGTTTTGGGGGAGGGGGGAGGTCTGAATGTTATCAGAGAAGCAGGGATGAGGATTTGTACAGAGCTTGTACGGCTGCAACATCTTTGAGATTCTGTGGTACAGTCATCATTCCCCATCATACCCAGCAAAGTCTGCCCTCCTGGATAACTTCCCTATACCCCATTTCCTTTGGTAGAAGAGCATCTCCCAGGAAAAAGCCTGCCTCAGCTCAGTTGGCCTCCTGACTTGTATCCAGCACAAAGAATGACTGTGTTGGAATTTCTGGGAACCACTGCCTGGGACTGCAGGGGAAGCTCCAGTGGCTTCTTTAAGAAGCCTTAAAAGGTTAAAGTTTTCTCTGAACACAAGTCTACACAGCCCTTAGAAACACATATAAATTAACATGTTCCCAACAGACATTTTTGGTGGGCCCATGGGCTCTTAAAAACTTCAAAATCCACCACTCGGCCTGTCCCCCGTATGAAGCAAGTTTGATACAGAGCCACTTTGAATTTTGCATGATCTGTACCTGGAACCCTCTGCTCTTATCCTGGGGGTCCACAATAGAGAGCATGGTGTACAGTACTCATTACCCCAGAGGTCACATGCTTCCCCCATGTGAGCATTGCCCCAAATGAGCATAGAACTGCAAGTAGCTTGGTGCAAGTCTATCTTCTTCTTCATGCTCTCTCCAAGGGTTTCATAATATTATAGCATGTTATGGGTTATTACAAATGCTTACACACTCGAGCCTTCAAGTATGCAATCACGTGCTTGCACAGATATGAACCGTGGTACAATTGGAAAACCGTTTAGCAGATAGACAGCAATGAGAGAGGAAAAACATTCAGCTAGTCAAGTGTTCTTTCTGGTGCAGCTCTTTGCTTTTCCTTCCTTCTGTCCTTTCTCCCTTTTTTTCTTTTTCTTCTTCTTTTCTTTCCTTTCTTTTATTCCTTGCTCATACATTTTGGTACTGCCTGCCACATACAGGATAGGATGTCTGTTTCCATGGGAAGGATATGTTTGGAGGCAGATGGAGCAGGAGGATTTCTCAAGTAGTCAGAAATCTATTCTCTGAGTGCCTGTACAATGTGTACAGGAGCATGAGGTGCAGTATACCACTACCCATTCACTTGAATCCCAGGAAAGAATGGGGTCTCCTTTCTGCACAAATGAACTATCTCCAGTTTATGCACAGATATCACAGTCTTTGCGGGTTGGGGGGAGTTTACCTACAAAGTTTCACTCTGATTCGAAGCACCAGAGAGAGAGAAGGCCCTGTCAATCTTCCTCCTATGACATCTGTTCTACTACTCAGCCAGCATACTGCCCACAGGGCAGGAAGTTCTGAACAATGGACACAGTCACTGAAAGCTATTGTTTTGCTGAGCCACAGTCTGTGTCTCTGTGGTTTCCACCTACTGCTTCTGTGTTCTGCAGTTGGAGCATCATCAGGTGGATGAGCTCCCTGGTCACAGAAGTCTCACGATGGGCAAAGACACCCTGTACACGCATGGTCCATGAGTGAATCTCTTCACCCAACTAGACAGCTCTTTCTTCCTCCTGTCGTGAAAAGGCAATGGGATAAGGCGGAGAAGTTACTGGTTCTAGAAATAGACCAACGAATCCAACTTAACAGACAGTTGAATGGCCCACAGCTTGCAAATATTTGGGTAATGTATCTCACCTCATGGAGCATTGCTTTCCTTATTTGCTCAATAAAGATAACTGCAGAGGTGAATTATATTAATCCGTGTAGACATATAATCAGCATGCCTGAAAGATTGCAAACATACAGAAGATACTGTAAATTTGAGGTGGAAATCCTGAGCGACAAATTGTTTTCTTCTCTAGGAACAAGAGGGAGCTCATTTGGAAAGATCTTGGGTTGAACAAGTTCTTAGGAGTGCGAGGCATTTACCGATGAACAAAATCTTTCAAAGGTATTCAAAATCTCCACCTAGATCAGAGATGCCTAAACTTCAGTAATGCACCAGAATGCCTAGAGATCTTGCTAAGGAGAGTCCTTAGCCTACAGGAGGTTGGGATGGGCCTGAGAATGTGCCTGCCAGGTTCCAGGAGGGAGGTGATGCTACTTCCAGAAAAACGCTCCTGAAACGAAAGCAGTGACTGTAACAACCATTTCCACAGGTACTGCTCACCTGCCCTTGTGCTGTCTCTCAGTTATTCTGACAGTTCCTCAGGGCAGCCATGTAATTGGGTCCTGTTTGTTTGTTTATTTGAGGCAGGGTCTTACTATATAGCCTAGGCTGGGTTTGAACTCAATCCCCAACTCAGCTTCTCAAGGGCTGGGATAACTAACAGGCTCAGCACTACTTCAGAGACAAAGACATCCACCCTAGAAACTCATGAACTTTCCTTTTGATAGTAACAGAGATAGAGAGGGAATCCAGCTCCCATGTCCCCAGGTGCACATGCTCCATTACCAAGTACTTGTAAACCAAAGCACGGCATGGGCACATCTTACTGAGGATGTAGCTGAATTCATTTTCAAATGCAGAGCCACCTGACCCCAGAGTCCAAGCACTTCACTCTGTCCAGTATGGAAAAGGACATGTCCAGTCTTTCTGGTAGCCAGGGACCCGCCTGATTTCCATTCTGTCCCTTCCTTTTTCCTTGGGCCTTCTAGGTAATTGCCTGCTCGCCACACTCACTTGACAAAGTAGAACTGTTTTTTTTGGGGGGGAGGGGGCAAATGACCACAGCAGGCGATGCAGGTAGAGCAGCCCATTTCTTGTTTCTTCTTTTCTCCTTAGCTAGTGTTTTCTCTTCAGAGCTTGTGGCGGCGGAGGGGTGTGTGTGTGTGGCGGGGGGAATGGGGCCTCTGCAAATGGGGAACCAGCCAGTCAGCTGCACGGGCCTTGGCTTGCAGTGTTCATTAGGGCTGGGCGGGCCTCGAGAGAGCACCTGGGCTGTGAAAAGTAAACTTGTCTCAGTTCTTTAGTCCTTGCCTCCCTTCTAGAATGGAGCCCCCAGTGCAGCTGCCAGGCACTAATGCGACCAATTATTTCTGTCCTCAGTTACTAGGTAATAAATCCAGTCTTGGCACCAAGTCGCGGTTTGGCGTGGGAGAAAGCTTGGTTTTGGGATCAACTGCAGCTCCTCGCTGTAGGGTTGTGCTTAGGAATCTCAGATGTGAAATAAGAGTGTTGCTATAGGGACCCCGTCATGGCCCTGTCAACCACCAGCTGTGTGTGACAGCCACGATCTTACTCTACTCTTCAGTAGAAACGAGATATAGAATCCTCTGCCTTCGCTGTTCTGCCTTGGTTATTTGAACATCTGGAACATCTGCACCCTTCAGTTAAACCCAAGCATCACCTCTTAAAAGGATCTCTGTGAGTTCGAGGCCAACCTGGTCTACAAGAGCTAGTTCCAGGACATGCTCCAAAGCTATAGAGAAACCCTGTCTCGGAAAAACAAACAAACAAACAAACAAAAAAAAAACCCAGCAACAACAACAAAAAGTCTTTCCCCACATTCCATATGAAATTCCTCTTTTGTTCTCTGAAATATCATCCTATTTCTGTCTTCTTTGGCCTAAAATGAAATATGTCATTTATCTTAGTATTCTGGGGGACGTGTGTGTGTGTGTGTGTGTGTGTGTGTGTGTGTGTAAAACTGTCACGTGTTGTAGGTGACATCTGAGCAGCCTTCTGAGCAAACACCTGACAGGCTGCTCTGCAAACTGCACTCCCCTGAGATTGTGAGGCTTGGCGCCATAATTCACATCTTCAACTGTTTGTGCAACAATTCGGGTTTTAAAACTCAAAAACTAAAACAAAGCACAGCAGTAAACTGAGTGTTATGCATAGCTGAAATGCTTCTTGTTTATTAGTCTAGCTTTGTTATTTTCAGTGATGCTTAATGCATGCTGTAAATTTGGGTTTTCTTTTAGAAATGGCAAACAAACTGGAGAAGGACAATCACTGCTTCGAACTCAGTAGGAAGGGTAAAAGACACAAAGTAAACAGAAGATGAGATGGCAAATTTACTGATAAAACAACACACAGGCTCACCACCTGGGAAAGCACACAGCAAAAATATAACCTAGGTATAGGCAGGGGTGAGAGACAGGGAGGCTTGCCAACAGCTGACAGATAGGTGTTAGCTCAGCACAGTGGAAATGAACATGAATGTGTATGTTGTCACAGAGCGTTATGAGTCAGCTTCCAAACACCCCCATTTTGTCCTAACTGGTAGATGACTTGTTCCTCCAGACCTAATCCATATGTCTGTCTGTTCTCTGGATCCTAGTTTCTGAGTTCTTGGTACCAAGGGCTGTGTTGCTAAGGACAGTACTCAGTTACTGTTTAATGAATGAGTTCCCAGGGTTTAAGGCACAGTACAATAGAGGGGACAGGGGACAGGTGATAGAGGGAGACAACTGCAAAATCGAAGACAAGAATGATGAGGCTCGGGAGAAACGAAGGGAGGGTATCCTTGGATTGGTGTTTCACAATGCATTGGCCCAGAAGTTTAGACAAAGCAGCATTCAAATGCAGGAAAATGTTTACTAGCTTCACAACCCTAACAAATATAATTAGAATCTGACAGATTGCTAATTCCCAGAAAAAGGATGTCAGAGCTATTATTTTCTAATTTCCTCAGATTTGATAATTCATAGGTTGAGTTGTCTACCTTGGTCTAGTATCTTTACTAATAAATGGGGTGGGGGAATGCTTTGGTCAAGAAGGTGGTCCAAAAATGCAGGATTTGGAACCAAATAGATTCAGCTTGGGAAGAGATCTTGACCTCTTTCTGTGAGAGTTTAGACAACAGTTTTTCTGAGCTTCGGGTATCTTTTTCATAAAGCAGACTAAGACTTCAAGTTTTACTAAGGCAATTAAATTGTGTTTCTGTTGTCTTAGGACTGCCTGAAAAAAACCCTAAGCTTAAAATAACAGCAACAGCTTCCTCCCAGAATGCAGTGGACTGCCTGGATCAGCTGGGCAACACTTACTAAGTCCCTTATCTACTCACTGCCCTACAAGCTGGCCTGGGATCATCTGAAGTCTTAACTGAGCTTGGCATCCAAGATGGTTCCTACAGATGATGTCTGGGGCTCACCTGGGACTGTCAGTGTACAGCACTTGCACATGGAATTCCCACGTGACATGACCATCCTACAGCCCAAGATTAGAGACCAAGATGAAATAGCACAAGGGTCAGCATGGAGAACAACTTGAAGGACCCTCATGAAAACCCAGTCTCCAGATATTCCTATAAATGGTATAGCATTTTTTAGTAACATACAGATCCCTTCCTGTACATTTAAAATCACTGTAGATTACTTATATTTAAAAAAAATTAAGATCTATGTAAATAGTTGTAAGGTATTATTAAACAAGAGTAACAAGATAAACTTGTGCATACTCAGCATGTATACAACTAAAAAGAAAAAGGTATACATGACTCCAGATACGGAATTTACAGAAACAGGGCCTATTATCTCCAAAGGACCCCAGAGCTAACTGCAAAGCTTCTAGGCTCTTGCCCTGGTAGTCCTAGATCATCACTGCTGCCATGTTCCATAGGTCAAGTAAATCACAGAAACTACCTCAGCTTCCCAGGAAAGATTCATGGGTTTTCCCTTGTGATATATAGAGCAGTAACACATACTAAAGTGGCAAAGGAATTGAGGTCAGATATTGTTGGAGACCATCAACTCTAAAACACATGATGTGTCAGAGATTCGTTCCTCCCGTTTTCACATTAATTTACTAACTTTAAAGGATTTGTTTAGCACACGGTTTTTTAAAAACTGAGGGAAATGGCGTTGGAAAGACACTAAAGAGAGTCCTCTTTTATTCTGTAGCTGATGACACCAGAGGACAGTGTGAGTGTAGTTGTCATTAAAGCCAAGTAGCAGACACAAGTTTGCAAATTGGTATCTGGAACTGACTTTTTTTTCTCATTAAGATTCACACTAGCCCTATGTCATGGGGATTGAAGTCTCCTCACAGGCTGTTAAACTGAGCCTCAGAAAGGTTAAGTAGTTTTCCTAGTATCAAGCATTAGAGATTTGTTTCTACCAGGCAAGCAGATTTCTACCCCGGATCCCACGACCCTTCCTTCCTACACACATCCTTTGAGGTCTGCTTTGAAAAGCAGAGAGGATCTGTGTAATAACAAGTTGACTGCAGAGAGTATTTTTTTTTCCCCAGTAGTGGGAGGGAAATCAAATTTGGTCTGCTCAATGATCTAGTAGTTTGTTGATTTTCAAAGTTTGTGTGTTTCATTGATCAAAATAGCACTTGAGAAAACAATGGTATTGCAATCATAAAGATGAGAAAAATCAAGGCTTCTTTTTGGCAAAATCAACGTGGCTCCACTTCACACTCTATCAAGAGTATTCCCATTGCAGTTCTTACAAATAGGGGCGTGCATGAAGAAATATTACAGAGATCCCAGAAAACAGTGAACCTTACATTTTATCAGGCTAATGTCATCATGACCTTTTATAAAGCCAACTGTGAATCTTACACACACACACACACACACACACACACACACACACACACACACAGAGCGATGTCCCTACAATGACATGATTAACAGTGGATAATCAGAACAAGAATAAGGCAAAAACCATGTGAGAAAAGAGGAAAACCAGCTCTCTCCAGTTAATAGACTTTGGCAAGACCTCAAAGGAGGCTCCTCTCTTCTGTCCACCAGGCAGAAGAAGATGCACCACTTCCCCCATTCACTAGCTCATTCCTTCTAGTTTCTATGCCTGTTCTCCTTCAGATGCTCAGTGGTAGCTAGTCTTTGTAAGAGAGCAACTCCCATTGTCATGTGCTACTTTTTTTTTTTAAGAAAGATTATTTGATAAATGTGCTAAGATCCCAAGAGGGAATGACTTGGAATGTGTTTTTATTGTTGATTTTTTTGTTTATTTGTTTTGGTTGCTCTCTTCTCAAACTTTCCCATCCTACAACCAAGAAGATGCATTTGGGAGTCTTCCATTGTGATCAAGTCTGGATGTGTAGTCCATACTCCCACATCCATCTGCCTTTCCAACTGCCCTCCAGGCTCATGTGCATGAAAACTTGGTCCTAGCTGGTGATGGTGTTTGGAAAAGTTGTAAAACTCTTGGAAATGGGTCCCATGGCTCAAAAGAGGGTCACTAGGGTGGGTCTTGAGGGTAATGTTCACTTTTGGTTTCAACTCTGAGCTTTGCGCTATTCTTTGGCAACATGTTAAGCAGCCTCTCACTTCTTACCTTAAGGACAGAGCTGCTCCAGCCACCATGACTTCTCTGCCATGATGAACTATGCAACAGAATAAAGCAAAGCATTCTTTAAGTTGCTTCTGCCAGGTCTTTTGTCAGTTATGAGTAAAGTAATAAATAACGCCTCTTTTCCTTTATTTGGAGTCAATATTTCCAGAACTTTCCATTTCAAAAGGGAACGAGATAGATAGGATAGATAGATAGATAGATAGATAGATAGATAGATAGATAGATAGATAGATAGTAGGTAAGTAGGGAGTGTGAGAGGAGGAGGAGGAGAGAGAAAGAGATAGAGAAAGAGAGAGAAACAGACAGGCAGACATGCATACATAATAGGAGCTTCATGAGAAAAACTCTCTAACTGAAGGGAAGTCCAGATTCTTCACAATGTGTTATCAGGCTGTCAAAAACCACGGGGTCAACCCCTTTTAAACAGTTTCCTTAAATAATTCCTTCACTGTCTTTGGCCCGAGAAAAGAGGCTGCTCCCAGAAGAAGGTATTCCTGAGCTGCACAGCCCTTCAGTGCAGGGGCTTCTCTAATTCTTACTGCCTTGTCATGCCCCTGAAAGATGTATACCAGGTCCAAAGATAACAGCATCTCAGTGTTTAGCCATCAACTTATTCTTCTGTTTTAAAGTCTGGGTTTCACTGAGACAACCTTCTGCTACCTCAGAACACTGGCCTTGTTAGGAAGAGACCTTGGACAAGTCACTATTTGCTCTGAGCCTAACTCTTTTAACACAATGTTTAAACTAGTGTCACTAAAATACAGTTCTGTATAAGATAATAACCTCTAGACTAAACAGACCTGATTTCAAACTTCTGCTCTGAGTCTGAGAACCTTAACCTCATCTAAGACTCAGTTCCTCTTCTTTGAAGCAGGATTATTAAAAGCAACTACCTAAAATTAAGTGAGATAAGTTATATAAAGGATTTAACAACATGCTTGGTTTATAGTATTGTGTGCCACTCATGAGTGTTCATCTGTATGTGGAGTCCAGAGGACAAGTAGGACAAGTGTCCTCTTTTTTGTTTTTTAGAGAGAGGGTGTCTAATTGTCTGGAACTTTCCAAGTAGGCTAGGTTGACTGGCCAGTGAGACCACTTGTCTCTCTGTCCCCAGCACCAGGATTACAAGCATTGACTAGACAGATGAAGGAATCGTCTCCCCAGCCTTCTAAGTATTTAATAATAGAAAGTTGCTGCAGTGTGAAGACTATCATTGTTATTGTTGTTATGCTAAAACAGCTTGGATTTCAAAAGGGCAAAGTTCTGTCCTTGTGTTCTTTGTGTAGGTTAAGATTAGTCTCAGCAGGGTGTGTTTGGAATCAAGTCTCTCAGGAGTCACACAGTGGGGGGGGGGGTGGGCGATTGCAGCGATAGCGGTGGCACTCTTGCCCTTGTGTCCTTCTTGCCAGTTTGCTTGCCCTGCCTGGCCCAGGTCTAGGTTACAGCCGCTGCACGCTGGTCTTATGCCGGTCAGGCAGCCAGGAGGGAGAGGAAACCAGAATAAACATGTTTTGCAAGAGCAGAGCTAGTCCAAGTGAAGGCAATTCTAAATAAGGACAATGCAGTCTTTCAGAGCCAGCGCCTTGGCCTGTAGGCAGCTTCCTCCATGGGCGGGCTTGCCGTGTTTTCCACAGACAGACTGATAAGCTGCAAGTGCCTGAGCTAGGCTGGCGAGAAGCTCATGAGAGGCCTTTGCCCAGCGTAACATCAGAAGCCAGTGGGTGATGGTCCCAGGGCAGTGGATCCAGCCAGGCCTTCAGTCCCAGCAGCTGGGCTCAAGAACATCAGATTGTCTGCCCATCGGAAAGAAGGACACGGGAATAACACGTTGCTGGGTGGGCTCCCCTGAAAACTGACAGGAATGTGGAAAGTTCACCAGCAATGACGAGATCGGCAGAGCTCCACTAAGGATGCAGCTTTAGTTTCTACTTCTTCATCACTAGCTGGGTGACCCCCGGCCGGTCAGCTTCTCTGAATCTCAGTTTCCTACTTTGTGTGTTTCCTACTGGTCCTGGATTCTAATGGGCCCAGGGTACAGACACTAGTGAGCTACTTTTCTGCGGCCACCATAAGCAGTGACCACAGTTTGCCTGTTTAATACAAAAGGCTTCCTTCAGCTCACAGCTTTAGAACTTCCTACTCAGGCTTCGGAAGAGTCTCCCCGGAGGTTACAGAGAACAGGAGAACCCACGCATTGCCTGTTGCATCCCTTACAGCCGCCAGCATTCCTGGGCTGTGGTACATCTCTTCAACCTCCACCTCAGGGCCTCCTCTTCCTGGGTGTGAGCCAGTCTCCCTGTGCCTTCCTCTCAGGACACCTGTGAAGTAATCCGGACTATCTCCCCTTTGAGAGTATTGTGTCTTTAAAGTTCTTGTTTTGGATGGGTAGCATTTACAGACTCCAGAGATATCTAGTATCTTGACATTCCTCTCCTCAGCCTACTATAAACATCTCTTTGTTACAAATATGGAGAGTTTCAGAAGAATCTTATCATTTAGAAATAGCCTGTGATTTAAGTGGAGAATTGGGAACTGTTGAGGCATGCCACAAATAACGCTGGAGTTCTTTGTGTTAATCCTGTTTCATGTGGGAGCCCCCATCTTAATATCTCTACCACAAGGGAACTGGCAGAAGCACTCAGCTTTATGATCGGAGGAATGGACACCTGGAAGCATTTGAATTTCATTCTGAGGGTAGCACAATGGCTGTGGGTTTATACCAAGTAAACCTTTACAAACTCTGAGTCCCTGATCAAGTTACTCAGCCTGTCTGGCAGGTTGTAGTGTCCTCATAGATAAAATGAAAATAATTATATAATCTGTTACTTAAGAAGTTCATCGGAATAAATGATCTATTTTAAAAGAAGTTGTACAGTTCTCAGCAAGTGACAAAGATTGGTGATTGTTAACATTAAATGGTTTTCAAGTGTGTAACTGCCTCAAGAATCAGGCTAATTTAAAAATAAGAAGGGAGGGATAGCAGAAGCTACTGAGGGTTTTGTGAGTTCAAGTCAGCGTTTGTCATGGCTCTGAACCATAGCTGATGACCTTGATGATCAGATAGAGTTGTGGCAATACTGGCAACTGACATAATAATAATATGTTCATTAGAGTCACCAAAATCTGGATACCAAAGCCCAAGGGGTCAGAGGGTCTTGGAATTGGCAGGAGTTAGACAAGACGAGCTGCAATGAAAACAGCTGCTTTATCTATAGACCCTTTCTTTTAAAGGACTTGCTTCTAAGGATTGTATATTGTACTGACAAAATAGATTCATGCACAATGGCTTTAAGATGGACCATGAAGAGACTGAAGAGATGGCTCAGTGGTTGAGAGTACTGCATGCTCTTCCAGAGGACCTGAGAGATCTGTTCCCAATACCTTCTCGGGCAGCTCACAACTGCCTGCAACTTTAGATCCACAGGATCTAATATGTTCTGGCCTCTATAGACACCTAGCACACATGCACATGTGCATACACACACACACACACACACACACACACACACACGTGCCTGTGCCTGTGCCTGTGCACACACATGGACAAAAAATCTTTAGAAAGATGAACTATGAAATGTACGGTTTTTGAAATGCTAAGAGGCCGGGCAGGAAGAGAAAGGAGCAATTGTAGCTTGAGAACAAAGGAAGGCAAGGAGGTTGGGCAGGGCTCCAAGGAAATTGGGTCTGTATTTCAATGGGTCCCATGTTTCCTATAACCTGGTGCCCACTCACAGCAAACTCTGAAGAATCTTTATAAGAGACCTCAAGAGACTGTCGTCTTCAGTGACCTGCCATTCCCAAGTCATAGAAAAGATTGTAGAGACCCAAAGAAAACATAGGAAATGATGGCAGAAAGAAAATGCCAGCATTTAAATGCTTCTGCTCTTCATCCCCTCTGGTTGCAGACAAGCTATATAAGGAACATATATAAAATAGTAATTGTATTAGTTAAAAGCATGATCCTAGAGTGATAGAGATCCAATCAGCTAAGCAAATAAAAATATTTTATGTCATATAATAGTCTAGAGACACTGATATTGATATATATTTATCAATATCTCATAACATTATGAGAAATATATATATATATATTTCTCATAACATTATTCATTGTAACCCAAAGTGGAATTTAGCCCAAAAACCTACTCAACAGAGAAGCGGACAATGAAATGCCTTATATCCATAGCTTGGACCAATACTTAGCCATGATACAAGGTGGATTAATATAAAAAACGTGCTAAGTAGAAGAAACTAGGGGCAAATGGTCATATGCTCACCATTTAATTTATTATAAATGTCCATAATAGAGAAATATATCAAAACAGAAAGCAGCCTGGAGCTCGCCAGTAACCAGAGAGTGGGGAATGAAGAGTGTCTTTGGGGGGTGATTAAAAGTCTTGGAAACACAGGCAGTATTTATGACAGACATAGTATCACTGGGTTACATATTTTAAACGTCTGATGCTTAATTTAAAAAAAAATGGAACTTAAGAAATGTAGAGGTGGGAAGTTCAGAACCTGCAGGAAGCTTTCTGGAAATTCCAGGCATCTGTTTTTCTTTCGTCTTATGATTCCAACATCTACAACTTTTAGCTTCTACTTCACATTCAGAAGTGCTTCTCAAACTCCAATGACAGCGACTGCATTTCAGCCACCAGAAAGGAAAACAGAAAGAGGGAATGAAGGAAAGACCCTATGGACGTGGTGCCTTAGCTCAGATTAGATGATGTACAGAAATAAGCCACAGAAAGAATGGTGAGGCCGAGCTTTCCATAGGCTTCAGAGCGCACAAGTCTCAGGTCTGAGAGTTGAGGGCAGAGGGGAACGCGGAAAAACTGGAGGAGGTGAGCCCTGGGGAGTGAACTCGCAGGCACGTTGGTCTTCCCTGCCTGCCTCTGAAATGTAGGCTCTCCGTTCTTTCTTCCCCCACTTCACATTCCTAATCCTTGAGGACATAGATTCAATGAAATTATCGAGCAAGAGTAACATCTAGAGCTGGCCTCTGTGTACCTAAGAGCGTGCATTTTATCTTCTAGCTGAGGACTGTTGAAATTATTTACCTCTTACGGGCTGCTGCTGAGGATGCCATGACTGTCGGGCTGCCTCCCAGCCCAGGGCTGCATGTTTTACTGCTGCCTGTCCAGGGGGTCCTGTCCATTTTCTCCTCTTCTAATGACTTCATTTTCTGTGTCAGTGAAAGCCAAGGTAAATGGTGCAGACTTATGGCCAGGGCCAGCTGCTCTGTTGTGGGCTGGCTATTTGTCTCTCTGGGCCCTAAAAGGGTGGGTGGTGTTGGGTACATGAGCGAGGAGGCTAATGGCATGGGTCACCCATGCCCACCCCTTCTCTGTTTTGGCTTTGACAGGATCTGGGTTTTATGTGCCAAGGAGTACAGCTGGGGCAAGTCTCCCTTGGCGAAGCCTCCCGTGCCTGAAGAGAAAAAGCAAGGACCTGCAGAGTCCAGCGGGTGCTCTGGACAAGTTGGGATGCCTGGAAGATGCTATGGTCGTGGTTATGGCAGAGAAAGGAGAGCTGGAGACCTTAGTCGGGATAGCTGATATGGGTTTCATAAAAGCATATAATGAGCAGGTCAGTGATAAGAGGTGAGATTACGAAACACCTTCTGGAAGTAATCCCTAGGTTGTAGAGCTCTGACCCGGAAACCTAAAGACACAGTATTAGAGATTAACATGTAGAAATCAAAAGGTTGAGAGTTTTAGCATTGCCTGATGTCAGAGAGTATTCTGAATCTGAGACTCATTGCTGCTGACAAAGTCTACCCATGCACTCAGCCCTAAATGATGCACTACATGCTTTATGGCATTGCCTGAATACTACAGGAATTTTTTTAGATAGTTTTTTTTATTTGTTTAGTTATTTATTATGTATACAATATTCTGTCTGTGTGTATGTATCCCTGCATGCCAAAAGAAGGCACCAGACCCCATTACAGATGGTTGTGAGCCACCATGTGGTTGCTGGGAATTGAACTCAGGACCTTTGGAAGAGCAGGAAATGCTCTTATCTTCTGAGCCATCTCTCCAGCCCCCAGGAATTTTTTTTTTTAACATTTTACAGGTAAGAAACAGAGACTCTGAGAGGTGGTGTAGCTTGCCCAAAGCCACCAGACATTAAGAAACAGTCAATACAAAGATCTCTTTGTGCATGGACTCAGTGCACATGCTCTTAGTTAACATATATTTCATAGTCAATACTCTTTCCTTGTGGACTTCAGTGACAGGCTTCCCCTGTTCAGTCAGACACGGAATCATTGTTCATAGCATGGGAAGAAAGTTGAACAAAATTACCAAAGTCCTTCTTTCTAAACCATGTAAACCAACTGCCAGTCAGAAGGCTGGCAAGTGGTGAAAGTCCAGGGAGGTAGGGCTTTCCATCATTTAGTGGCATACATGACTCCGGATACAGAGTGGATTCTCTCCATTCATGCCCCCAAAGCTAATCTCCTCCCTTCAAAAGTAGGAGCCAAACTTTACAGAGCACATAGACCCGATGGGAGGTATCTCCAAGAGACCTTGGAACAGAGGAGAGAGGTTAGCCCTCCCCTGCCCCCAGGAACCATACCCTTTTTTTTGGGGGGGGGGTTCCTCCACTTACCACCTTAGCTACTATCAAGGTAGCCTAATGCTGAGGCCTAGCAAGGTTCTGCTCTTTCCAGGGGTTGTCCGCAGTACCCAGCATCCACTACTTAACATCCTATATAGATTTTCCTTGACTTCTTTTGTAACAGCCCATAACTCTGTCTGAACCACCCCTCTGTTTCCCAGTAGGACCCAGGGCATGCTAGTTTTTTTTTTTATAGCTTTGGATCTTTACTATAGAATATTTCAAACTATGCTTTGAACTGCAGAAGTAAGAGCTCTTGTAGTAAAACCCATTTTGAGAGTCATGGAACCCTGCCTGCTCAGCATCTGACCTGTGAAATAGTCCTTTACATTGTGTGAATATATGTTGCTATGATTGGTTTTAATAAAGAAACTGACTGGCCAATGGATGATAAGGCTAGATAAGGCTAGGTGGGAGAACCAAACTAAGGACATTGGGAAGAAGGGCAGAGCCAGACACAGAGGGAGCAAGAGATGATAATAATAAATGTACCACCACGTGAAAGAGAGTAAATAAGAAATATGGGCTAATTTAAAATGTAAGCGCTAGTTAGTAATAGGCCTGAGCTATTTACAATTAATAAATTGTAATATATTTTGTATATAATATATTTGTAATAAATTAATCCCAGCATTTACAATTAATAATAAGTTTTTGTGTGGCTATTTGGAAAAATGTTGGCAGGGGAAACTGATTGGCAGTCTAGAAAAAAACTCCTCCACCTGCACTGATTCCAAAGTATGCCTCTCCCCTGCCTGTAGGCAGTGACTGCTTATTCATTTCCCGGCTGCTCAGACCTGAATAATTACACAGAAGGCATATTAATTACAACACTGTTTGGCCAATAGAGCTTAGGCATATTCCTAGATAACTCTTAGATCTTAAATTAACCCATTTCTATTAATCTGTGTATCACCACAAAGCTGTGGCTTTCTGAGTAAATTCCCAACCATCTGTCTCCTTCGGCAGCTACATTGCATCCCCTGACTCTGCCTACTTTCTCCCTATATCTCTGTCAGGATTTCCTGTCTGGCTTTCCTAAGCCATTGGCCAAAACAACTTCTTTAATAACCAATGGTAATAAAACATATTCATAGCATATAGAGGAGAATCCCACATCCCCTGTCTCTTTTCATTCTTCCAGGAAACCAGAGGAGAATGCTTGTCATAAAGCCCAGTGTCTAGCCCAACACCTCCAACTCCAGCTGTAAATGAGGGGGTGGGAGGCAATTAGAAAAATTTCTAACCTCTCTTTTGTTGGCCCGAGAGGACTGATTTATGCCTTGTGCCTTCATTGACTGTTTGTCATAATATCTTCCAAAGCATAAAGTCCCATAAATCTTCCATGGAAATGATTGCTTGACTATCAGCCCATGTTCTACATACATACAGAAATGTCATTAAGACAACAAACAGTCCCACTGGCCCCAGCAAAGGCCTTTTCTGCCAGGCTCAAGTTACCTCAAATCAATATTTGAACAAGGACAAAAGCACATCTTTTCAAAACCAAATTAGTAGAATTAGGCCTGGAGGTGTGGTTGTAGCAGGCACATTCAGGTTAACCTTGGAGACTGTGCAGTTGGGCTAGCAGGGCCAGCCTCTTTTACAACCTTATAGGGTCATCATCATGTGTGTGAATGTCACCCAAGGTGATACTGAGATTCAGGAGAAATGAGAACTTTTAAAAGGCTAGACATAATACTTGAGATTAAATAAAGGAAGCGAGTTATGTTTCTTCATGCATGTCTTAAATATTGTTTTAGGATCTGTACCAAGATCTAGGAGTCCAAAGGGTGCAGAACTATGAGACTAGGCTCTGGGGGACTCACAGCACATTGTGGCAGGCAATAGGCAACCTCCACACAGTCATAAGATGCCCCAGGGAAGATCAGGGCCTTTGGTGTCTCCCTGCAGAAACAGGTTACCAAGGCCTACTGGGCACCCCTTTGTGAAGGCTTCCAAAGTCACACATGCTAAAATGCACTATAGCTAACTTACTTGTTTGGCCTTGCCATGTGCCAAGCATCAGTAAGGGAGGAGTAGATGAGAGGAGAGAAATCCTTGCCTCATTCAGGAAGAAAGACAGATGCTTTCGCTTTGACTCCACTTCTGGGAGTGAGCCACCTGATTGTTGAAGTAGGTGAAGAAATAAAATCTGTCAATCATGACCTCCTATGGGTGCCATGAGAATAGGCTCTGTGGTCCAAGTGTCTTACACAACCCTTTCCCAGGTGTTGACTGAGGTTTCTGTCCCATCCGTCCTGCAGTCATTCAGTCCCAAAGAAACACACAGAGGTCTACATTAATTATAAACTGGTTGGCCTATTAGCTCAGGCTTCTTACTAACTCTTATAAACATATTAGCTCAAAATTCTTGTCTGTGTTAGCCACGTGGCTTGTTACCTTTTTTGGCCAGGCAGTCACATCTTGCTTGCTCTGTGTCTGACTTCCTCTGTATCTGGGTGACAACTGTAGACTGAAACTTCCCTTTTTCTTGAATTCTAGTTGCCCCACCTCTACTTCTTGCCTGGTTGCCCTGCCTATACTTCCTTCCTGGCTACTGGCCAATCAGCATTTATTTAAAATACAAGTGTCAGGGTACAGACCATTGTCCCACAGCACCCAGGTTATTTTCTTATTTTCTGTATGCTGACCAATTGTGGATCTCTGCATTAACTGCCACCTTCTTAAAAAAAGAAACCTCTCTGATGCAGGGTAAAAGATTCACTGTCCATTTAGCAGAACAGTAGCAGTAGCTTCTTCTCCAGGGCTTATGATTTAGTTAGTGATCCAGATAAACCCAAATAACATCCATGACCCAGACACTTAAAATGACCCATCTTATTTAGGAACTTGTAAAACAGTTAGGTACCACATAGCAATGTCTCACTCAATGGTGGCCTGTGTAGGCCACAAAACATAACAGAAATGAAAAAAAAAAAACCTTCTCACCTGGTGACATCTCTTTCCTAGCATTACAGTACAATTCATCATTCATAAGGTTTTGGTCATGCTATTTTAAGCAAACTGGATGACAATGACAACAAAGTGTTAATATTCACACTTTCCATGGTGGAGAAGTGGTGTAGGAGGTCCTTGTGTATATGTTTTACTTTTATTTGTTAATGAATAAGAATCTGCATTGGCCTGTAATAGAGCAAGTAGAGCTAGGCGGACAAAACTAAACTGACTGCTGGGAGAAAGAAGGCAGAGTCAAGAAGTCATGTAGCTCTGCCAGAGACAGACACTAGACAGAACATTGCCAGTAAGCCACGGCCATGTGGCAATATGCAGATTAATAGAAATGGGTTAAATTAAGATGTAAGAGCTAGCCAATACGAATCTGGTGTTGATAGGCAAAGCAATGATTTAATTAATACAGTTTCTGTGTGGTTATTTCAGGAGTCTCGGTGGCCAGGGAACAAACAAGCAGCCTCCTACAACAGGGAAGCCTTACAAAACATAGGGAAGGGAACATAGTAAGGAAGTACTGGACCAAAATAAGACCAAAAACCAGCTGGGCAAACTCCAAACTCTACATTTCCACATTTGATGCCAAAATGCTCTCCACATCTCCAACTCCATTCATTGCAACAGTCTTCTTTCTCTTGGGCTGATCATATTCCCTGTTAGCAGCTCTTCTCTGCTATCATTCCACAATTCTGGCATCTCTGACATCTCAAGTTCTCCAAAGCAATCCAGGCTTCAACTTCACAGCTTCATGCAATGGTCTCTCTACTAGGCCTCCATTCACAGACTCCCCTAATATTTAGCTGACCTCAGCAGCTTTATTTCATAATTCCTTTCTTCTATGCTTAACTCTAAAGCCAGAACCCACATGGTTGAAGCTGCCAAGTTCTCCTGCTTCCTGGGGCTAGAGCATGTCCCCCTGATTCAATTACATCTTAACCAGCATTTCTTCCTTCATTGCCTATGCTTGGCTGTTCTGCAACTTGCTCTATAGACTAGGCTGGCCTCAAACTTAGAGTTCTGCCAGCCTCTGCCTTTCCAGAGCTAGAATTTAAGATGTGCTCCCACCACACCCAACTCTAAGCTTTTCTTTAGTTTCTTTCTACAAGTTGGAAATTTAGCTGGGTGGGATCTTGCCTGAGGTCACCACGCCCTTTTTTTCATTTCTTAATCCATTTATTCCTTGAACATAGAATTTAGCTCCATTCTACTTCCTGGTGCTTTTTTTTGTCTCAAAATTTACTTTTTGTAATTTACCCTGATAAGTTTGTTCCTTTTCATTATGAATCTTCATTATAGTTATCCTTAATATTCATACAACAGTGTTTATTGGGTTGGTGTGAGATTTTCTCTGCCAACAGAATTAATCCAAAACTCTTCACTTTATCATGGACGGAAGAGTAACTGAGTAAGAACTAGATGAAGAGGAAGAAAACCCCCAAGATGTATGTACCAATTGGATTCAAAAGTAGGCTGGGAAGTAGGACAGTAGACGTGGCGCACTATTATTGAGTGATCAAACCTAGAAGGAATGTCACCCTGATGATGATATGTGTGTCCACAAACTCTTCAGATATTTTGTTCATGGCAATGGCCAATCTTCGCTCAGTCCTAAGGATGATGTTATTGGTTAATGTGTGTTCCCTGGGTCTGTGTCACTCACAACCTAAGGGTGGACAAATGCATAATTACAATGTCAAATGTTTATGGGTGCTAAGCCGAGTACCTTACCTAGACTTGAACTTTCAGGAAGACTTCTCATAGAATATGTGAGACTGGAGTTAGAATTATCTAGACAGGGAAGGGGTAAAAAGAGAAAACAACAGCAAGAAAGACCAGCTTCTGCAAATAAGTCTGCAGCATGTGACACTTGGGGCCATTTCACGTCTTTAAACACATGAGTGGTAGGGAAAGAGGTGCAGATGGAATTTGTGGGTCATAAGTGACCTTGCTGGCAAGGCTAAGTACTGACACTTTATTCCTGACACAACTGGATCTATTTAAAGGCTATTCTACAGAACTGTGATCTTGCATCACTGGCATGGAACTACTGGAATAGTTTCAATGATTCCAAGCTCCTGGTCCGAGGCTCTGGTATCTGATCTAAAGTTCATGAAACCAATGACTTCTTGCTTTGGTTTGGGATCAGGAACTGACTCCTCTGGTTGAGAATGGGTTCATTTTATGATGCTGGGTGGATCCTTTATAGGTGATTCCTTCCAGAAATGAGCTATACACCCATGATGTCAGAGGGTGGGGCATTGGGAATGGAGTAGGGTGTAACAGCTGCTATCAGTCTCTTCCCTCCTAAGAAAATGCAAAGCTCTGCCCAGTGGCTGGGCAAGGCATGCTTTGACTTCTGGAGAAATTCAGTCTTTCAGAAAGATGACAATTGTCTCCAGAGACTGAGGCTTGTGAAAAGACCTCAGACAGTCTACATGAACTGATTTAGACAAGCTGGGAAAACTTGAACAAGTTCATTAGTCCTTGGATCCTAATTCCCTTTGCTATAAAAGAAGTAATAGTGAATCTCCCATGGGCTATTAGAATATCAGAGGGAAAATTGTAAATTTGTAATGTTATATATTAGTTTTGTCTCCAAAGAATTTTTCTTGCAGACTTTCATTCTCTTATTAGGAATCTACAGCCATCCCAGTTCAACTTTTCTCTCCCAATATTATAATTTAAAAGTATTACATAAAGCCATGAGTATCATTAACAACAACAACAAAAAATTGGTTCATTTTGTCATTTAGTACAATCAAACATACTAAGTTGGAAACAGTGGGTTAATTCATTTGGAATACAAAGAGCTTCCACCTCGCGATGTACCTTTGGCCAAGTCCATTTTCAATGAAATTCTGGAGCAAGCAAATTAATGATTGGATTTCAGTGGGTTAGGCTTATGAGAACAGATACTGACCACCAAAGGGAATCCCTTCTGGTCTGTATACAGAAGTTCTGTGAGTTTCCATGTCAGTTTGTAACTTAGCTAGGAAAAAAAAATCTTCCACAGGAAAAGAGTTAAAAAGTTCATGCTTCAAGAAATATTCCAGGAATGTTTGAGAGAAATATGGCATGCCCCAGGGGACCCCCAGGGAGAAGAGAGGAACAGCTGCAGCCTCCACATGTTGAGTCCAGCTCAATGTCCAGTGCAGAGAGTAGTTTTTGCCTGCCATCACAAATCTGAAGATCTGCAGTGAGGTGAGAGACATAGACTTCTCTTAGTACCAAGAACCCTTCTGGAATAACAGAATGCCTTTAAACCTAAAATTGCTTATTCCTCAAATTTCAACTTCACTCCAAATTTAAATCTTGATAGGTGTCCCTCTTCTTACAGCCTTCTCATCTGCTCCTCATCATTGGGAAGATCATTAGACCCATGGATGCTGGAAGAATGAGATCTTCACTCCGAAAGAGAGTATCTGTGGGGTAGCACAACATCCACTAACAGTTGCTTCCATTGCTTTTCAGAATCACAGGCTTTAGACACCAAGTTCGACACAACTGGAATGAGTTAATATAAGATTCCAAATTTCTTTTTATCCCATAAGAAGATGAAGGTGGGTAGGGTAGATTAGTTGCTGACGCTGCAGTTGGTCCCTCAGATAGTCATCCTTTCCAGCTTTGTACCAATTTTATAACTTCCTCACCTTCTAGCTATGCATAGCAGGCTAGTCTATACCTTCCTCCATGAGGAAGTATGGATATAAAATCTGTTTACTATTAATACTAGACGACAGGGGGGCACCAAAAGATGACATGGTGAATGCTCTGGAGGTCAAACCTACTCCTTCAGGTCCTGGTTGTATAGAAGATACCCTATCTCTAGTTAATTATTTGTCTAAGGTACTGATTTCCATCTTTCTCTGATTCCCTTTGAACTCAGACTCCCAAGGTGGCCAGAAGACTGACATCTGAACACTTTTAGGACACTTAGAATGCATCTGGTGAAGATTCCCTGCTTTGAGGGATCTGGTTCCAAACCTGCTGAGTCCAGAATAGTGAAGACAAGAGGCACAAATTCTCCGAGTGGATATTAGAAGTGACAGCAAATAAGGACATCCATTGCTCCTTTGTTACCAAACCAACAAATCCTACGTATTGGGACATAACACTAAATAGTGGTCATTGATTTAGCATCTTTATTTCATTCTGGGAGATGATCAATATTTTTACAAGGTCACACCTCAAACCTGGTGCTTCGGATGATTCTTCCAATGGCCATCCCATTACTCTGTCACAGTGGCAGATCTGAGTCATACAGTACGTACTAGGACCAGTTAATCCAATCACGCACCCACTTGCCCCCTTTACAAGGAAATGAGTTTCTTGGCATAATATTATACCATTAATAATGTCTATTGATGATTCATTTGAAAATCCTTGAATAGTAGTTCTAGAGAAAGGTTTACAAACTCAAAAGGCAAACCTATACCCAAAATATATGTTGATTCTGAACAGGGAGAATTATGGACCCTTCAAAAACATCCTCAAACTGTTCATTTCCTCAGGAATACTGTTTTATCACAAGTTTAGATTTGGTCTGATGTTCTCTCATTGAATCTTTTCCAGACTCAATAGCTAGACGAGATCTTATGAATGAGGCCTCATGGTACTGGACCAGACAGACAAATTAAATGGGAAATGTGGTTTGCCACCCCTGCCTTTTTAAGGTATTTAATGACTGTAAGTTTCTGCATTCTACATGTTCCTGGGGTGGAATATTAGTTTTAATTTTCTGCTGTGACCAGTAAAGTATTAATTTAAATGGCTTTTGTTTCACTTTTCCTACTTTGATCATTAGTTATAAGCCAAAGACCAAGTGCAGGGTCAGCTACCTTCTATATATATTTTAATTATACAATCAGGAACCAAAGTTTCTGTGCTGGATGGGACCCAGTGGACACTCTGAGCTGGGCTTAGGCCAGGATTCCATTTACTTAGCGGCCTGTACACTCCTTCTTAGCAGGGAGACTTGATACTACTTCTCACTCCCAGATGAAGCTGTTAACCCAGAACCTGGGATCAGCAGGCCCTGAAACACGAACATACCCCTTGTCCCTGTGTATGGTCACCTGCTCGTGTAAAAGACTGTATGCTCTCTGGGGGAAGATTTTTGGAAAAATGATTGTTAAATGTGCCTCTTTGGTATTTCAGGGTGCTTTAGTATTTATCCAGTAGATTCTGAACCCACGTATTAACTTAGGTCCAGGAAGTAGAGAATCTCTTGATTGTATACTGTAGTTTTTTTGGGGTACAGATTGAATGACACCAGCCATGGCAATAATACATATTGCCCCTAGAGATTCTGCCTTCTATAAATTGTTCACATTACTTTCTGAGGGGTGGGCCATCCTGACCTTGCTTCTAGTAGCTAAGTGTCACCAAATGATTCTATTATTTGTTGTGGTCTCTCCCCACTGATGCCAGGGAACAAGGTCTGTGATGCTGTTGTCTACTATTAGCTGAGACACGCCTGAGAGTCCAAAGATTTCCAGTTATACTTTTCAGTCCACATCGTGGCCAGGTTTGATGAACAGTGTGTCCTCTGAGCTTACCTCTGAGCTCATTCAGATATGCTTGCTTCTTTTTTATCCCCCTTCCTCCCGTTTGCTAATGAACCTCTTGTTGATCCTTCAACCAGCATGGGCAAACCCTGTTGTGAAGCTTTTGGGAGCCCTTTATGGGATGTCAGTGTCCTCTCCTAGGGTCCCTCCCAAGATGTTCAGACAGACTATATCATTGAGAATGTTTTGTGCCCTGTTTTCCTTTATCTGTCACTGTTTAAATTCTGACCAAAGCATATCCTCCCAGCACGGCTGGTTTGTATTGCTAGATCCCTTTGCTATTTCAGAATGTAATCTCTCCTTCCTTCTCTGCATTTATTTTTTCATTAACTTAACTTATTTATGCTTTAAATTTCTTCCTCCATGCATTCATTTTTGAGACAGGGGTTCACTATATAACCCAGAACCAAGTATGGCTTCAAGCTCACAATCCTCCTGCTTCAGCTTCTCAGGTGATTTGCTGTATCTGGCAACCTAGTACCAGCACCTCCTTGGTTCTGTTATGACCTCACATGATTACTGACTTGTTGATCATGAAGAGAAGTGAAGGAGTGTATCCGTGATGGGTGGCATAGGGCAGGAGTGGGTGGGTCGTCTTTACCTGGCAAGACAGAAGCATCTATATTATTCTTAAGAGAGAGTGGTGCACTAATCTTTAACGAAGATAAATATGTGATTCCACAGTCCCGAAAGTCTAGAAAAGTCTGCGAGTTTTATGGTTTTCAAATGAAATCACCCCAGAGATCCTCCTCCAAGTCTTAGCCTTTTACTCCTGCCCAGTTAGGGGCCTGACTTCAGTGCAGCCAGCTTACTGTGGTTAAAAAACAAATAAAAACAAATAAATTGGATTTCTTCTAGATCTCTGCCATCTTTACAATTAAATTCTGGGCCTGAGGGTTAGTTTTTTTTTTTTTCAGCAAATGAGAGTTTCTTTACATGCTGCCAAGAAGGACTGCTGAGATCCATATAAATTGGTGATTAATCACACAAGCTTTCATATTTTGCCAGTGTATTGATTGTACTCAACTACCCAATTGCGTCATCCTTATAATGTTTCTATCCTCTAAGTCTCTCAACTGCCTGAACTATTGCAGTAGCTAATTAATTTCTTTCTACCCATATGTGTGGTACAGGTTTATTATTATTATTATCATTACCATCATTATTATTATGGGTTTTTTGAGACAAGGTTTCTCTGTGTAGCTCTGGCTGTCCTGGAACTCTCTCTGTAGACTAGGCTAGCCTCGAACTCTCAGAGATCTTCCTACTTCTGCCTCCAAGCGCTGGGCTGGGATTAAAGGCGTGTGCTATCATGCCCAGCATTTTACAGCTTAAATTTTAAATATTTTTTAAAGTTCTGTGCTTATGTTTTGATCCTCAGCATGTAACACTATTGGGAAGTGTGAAATCTTTAAGAGAATTGGCTTGACTAGGAAAACCTTGAGCAACTGGGGGTATGCCTTTGAAGGGAAAGGGTGAGACCCTTATGCCTGCTGTTTCTCCCTGTCTCTCTGTCTTTGTCTATCTCTGTATTCCTGTCTGTCTGTCTCTCTCTCTCCTCCTTTGGTTTCCCCTCCCTCTTCTACTCCCCCTCTTCATCTGCACCCTCACTTTCCTGGCCTCCACAATATGAGCACACCCTCTATCACAAACCTTCTCTTCCCCCTAATCTGTTTTCCCTCTGTTTCCCATTCCACCTCTCTATCTCCCCTCACTTTCCTGGCCCCCACAATATGAGCACCCCCTCTTTCACAAACTCTCTCTTCCCCCTGTTCTGTTCCCCCCTCCTCACTCCACCTACCTATCCCCCCCCAGTTTCCTGGCCCCCACAATATGAGCACACCCTCTATCACAAACCCTCTCTTCCCCCATCCTGTCTCACTTTTCTCCTCAGCCCTTATCCCCCCACTTTGATTATCTTGATTCCCATTGCCCTCCTAACCACAAGACTTCTTACTCCAGACCTAGGGTGCCTGAACCTGGAGTCCAGGTTTTTAAATTGCAGGTCACAGGAGCTGATCACACAATCACCAGGCACAGGGTCGATTATATACTCTCAAGCAAAGGACGTTTTGTAAATATCAAATCTTTCAAGTTATTCCTACATTGTATATTTTTCAGCTTCTTAGATTATATCTCAAGACCCATGGGTCCATATTTGGTAGCAGTAGAATGGTTCTGAACATGAAACAATCAACCACAAATCCAAATTCAACTTGCAACGAATCCCAGGTGTTTCTGACAGCTCTCACCCCTGGTGTATCAGTCAACCTCATGCAAAAGGCTGGCATTGCCCTGTGGAAGGCATTCTGCCGTGCAGTGCCAATGAAAACCACTGGAAATATCTTGGCTCAGATTCAAGACTACCGTATGTTATAAATTGAAGCATCCTATTTTTATTTAGTATTTTATTTTACTGTCCATACAAAATTTTCAATGCTTACAGAAAAGTAAGAGTTTAATTCTGGGGAAAAAACCACTTTCAATATTTGTCTACTAGGATTGTATTGTGTTAAAATGATTTGAATTGATGACTCACTTGAGTTTCATAAGTCATCATATGTGTAGCAAAGAGACATTTAATAGAGATTTCTCTGTGATTTATCAGAAAATGTTTGACTTGTTTATCCATTTTATATACCTATAAATGCACTGTTTTATAAACAATTCTTAATGTTTGTTTAATAAAGATGTAAAATGTGGGAAAGGTTTAAGAAGTCCTGAGTTAGGGAAGGGCTTGGCACAAAGTGGGGCCTCAACAAGCAAGAAAAATGAAAATGTTTATTAACAACTACTTTGTTCATCTTACTGGAACTGCATGGGGACTGAAATAAATCTAACAGACAAAGGTCTTACATAGACATTCCAATAAAAACAAGTTAAAATGTACAAATAGAATGAAGTGTTTTTGTATCAATGGATATGGAAAAGGGCTTTTTTTATTTTTAATAGAAAAAAAAGACATTCAGTTTGAGCAATCCAGCCTCAGTGAACAGTACCAACCTGTCGCTGAGGATTTACGGGTAGGCCTTTGATTCTCAGTAGGGTGGGAGGTTTAGAAGCCTGCTTCTGCTTCTTCCAGCACCAGCATTTAATTGCAGGCTTAACGGGGGCTCAAACCTATAAAAGATTCACCTTGTTTCTCTGAACATATATATATTATTTACCGTACAGTCTATAAAATATTTACCCATTTGCTTAGCCAGCTGCACTCCGCTCAGCCTTAACTACCTCATCACTGCTTGAGCTGATCCAATCGGCGGCTGGCACCTCTCCAGACAAGGGTTGAGCGCGCAGCTGGAACGGGCCCATAATTCATGTGGTGTCAGAGCACATAGAAATCAAGGTGTTGAAAGGCTTTCCGAAGGTTCTGGGCAGGAGGAGGAGGAAGGTCCTTGAGTCCTCAGACCTTCCATCCCCACCTCTCAGCTCTCCAATAAGACTGTCCCTGCCAGGTTCAGCTGAGGTCTCTACTCAGGATCCGTTTATAGGATGCCTATCGCGTTCTGTGGGTCTTGTTCAGGTGGGTGGGAATAATTTCAAGCTCAATCCCTTGTTGGAAAAAACCAAAACGGACAAAATCACAAAAATTATCTCTCTCTGCAGCTAGCGGGTATAAAACATGTAGCCTTTGAACCAGACTTTTAGGCCGGAAGTAGCCGTAAACCATCATTTATGAGTATCCACTCTCAGAAAATTCTGTTGCTTAAAAATGTCATCGGGCCATTCACAGGCAGTCCCAATGACGTGGACTGACTGCTGGGATTCTACAGGTGTCCGGCTCTGAGTGTGCGGCAGCTGGCAAAGAGCACTCGGTGCAGGTTGGAGACGAGGAGGAAACGGAGGATATTTTTTATGATAGCTCAAGATGCTAGACAGGTTCCGATCCATATTTTGCAGATGAGAAGCCAAGATCATAAAATTCAGTACTTCGCTCAGCATTTTCTTTTACTCACCACCACACGTCTGTGTTCAGAAAAGGTTTTTACTAAATTAACTTTTGTTTTGTTGAAAATTAAGACGCAAACTTAGCTGGGCTGGACTGGGAAAGAGTGAAAAAGAGGCCAGCACTGAATTCAAACTACTTAGGAAACTTGGCAAGGGTAAAGAGCACTTTAATGTGCCTCTGCTCTGCAATAATTCTTGTGAGAAAACAAAACAAAACAAAAAAAAAAAAAGAGGCCAGCTCAGGTGGAGTCAAGTTTCAGGTGTGTGTAATGTCAGAGGCCAGGGCTTGGCAGGGGGTTGGGGGAGAAGGAGGGGGTGGGGAAATGGACCCAGAATGAAGTAGGATCCTTCAAGACCACTGTTTATAGTCTGACTCAGTCATGTTACCTCCTTGCCTTCCCAATGCTCTGTCTTTGCTTTAGAAGACCTAGTGAGGACCATTTATCACTGTGGTTTAAAGCCTTGGTAATTTTAACAAACAGGACTAGTAGACAGATTTGATAGCAGACAAAGCTATTATATATATATTATATATTATATACTGATGACTATAAATCAACAAATTTTGAGCTATTCTTAAGCAGATTTTGACACTGAATTTTGAGGACTGAATATTCATAAAAGAAAACTCAAATAACAAAAGCTATAATCAGTTCAATTTGACAAGGAAAAACACTGATGGATTAGTAGGCTCCTCTTTATTTACGTTTACAAAGGCATTTTTATTAAAATACAATCAGAATAAGGAAAATCAGAAATCGTGTACTGTGTTGTACAGAAAAATAATAAAAACATGATCAGCATCAATAACGTTTGCTCTGCAAATCACTTAATCCATTAATGAAAATTTGGTTTTGGTGAAAATTGTTGCATGAGGGAGAGTTTAAGGTCCTTGAAGTAAATTCCTGGGTCCCCAGGTACCTTATGCATCTTACCCAGCTCTGTCACTGTGCTAGGAGTTACTCAAGAGGTCCCTAATCTCCCAGGCAGTGGTCAGCACTTCAGCACTTTGTTGTGGTTTATACAAAATACAAGTGTGTGGATGAAGAAACTGCAGCTCTGGTTAGCTAAGTGATCTGTCCCTGATCGTAAATGGTTCAGTCTCAGAGCCAGAACTGTCTCTAAATCCAAAGAGTCTCAGCAGAATGGGACATTGAGCCTGCCTGCTTAGAATCAGGACATTGTTCACGGGTGGGTGAACTGGCTGCTTCCTCACCTCCCTCATAGGGTTAAAGGAGCTGAGGCAGGCATAGCTCAGTGTCTCCAACAGAAGCACTGAGATCCCCTAAATAGAAATGAGCTGTCCTAAGGCCTTCACGTCTCTAAAAGACCTTGGCCTCACTTGTCCTGACACCATCTATCATTCTCTTTTCTTGAGGAAATGCCTGGGCATCAGTCTTCTCAAAAACAGACAGACAACAAAGCAACCTTGTTAATTATTTGGAAAGTTAATTCGCCCACATAAAGCAAGTGCTCTATTGCCGCTCCTAGTATTGTGCTGTCTTGAAGAGACAGAGGTAGAGTCATCTCCTCTAGAAAATGCTGTCTTTGGGATGCTCTCATGTTGATAACATCCGGAAACTTATCCTCCACTCACCCATTTATACCCAAAGTATGATTATCTTCCAAAGAAGAAAAATAACCTTCAAAGAATACTTAGAAGTCCCTTCAGTAGCTACTCAAAGAATGAATGGAGGGGCTCACGTGGCCACTGTAACCTCATAATTCTGTACTGTGTCCTATCTCATCATCAGCTTCTTCCTGGGGAGGTCCCTGAAGAGTACCACCTTATGCCACCAAAGAAACAAAACGTCCCCAGCATGACTTTCATTTGTTTTCTTCTAAATCAGTAAGTTTTACTGACTTCGTTAATGTACCCATGTCCAGTGATACAGGAGAGATTTTATCCAGCATCCTGGGTGACCAGTTAACCAAGTTTGTCCAGTCCTGGCTCAGCATCTATTGACCGGTGCTGGGTTTTCAGTATTAAGCCTGGAACAAATTTCAAACAAACTGAGATGATCTGCTCATCATTGTGATATTACTGCCCATCCAGAGATGGGGGGAGGTGGGAAGTTGATGCTCCCACCACTCAGGGGCAAGGAAGGAACCCCTGCTGCTCCCATAAGGTTCTTCTGTGTTCGGTTTTTCTTCTTTATAGAAGGGAAAAATAGAACCTGCACTGTCCTGTCTCTTTCTGTTTCATGCTATATGGTCTGAACAGAGAGAAGTTATTGTTATTTTATAATTATATGTTGTCTAACAAACTCTTGAAGAATATAAATAATTGTCAAAAATGCAACCCAGAGACTCATTTTTTTTTCTGGAATACAGGAAGCCAAATTTTGTATAGCATAGTGCAAAACATGATGCTTAGAGATAAAGCTCAAAAGTAGATGGACCAATGGAAACATGTAAACAGGTTAGGAAACAGCCATAGGAATTAGCAGAAACTGAAAAACTTTTGCAAGTCCTTTGCGCTATTTGCTTGCTTGTTTGCTTGTTCTAAGACAAGGTCTCATGCAGCCCAGCTTGGTCTAGAACTTCCTATGTAGCAAACAATGATATTGAATTTCTGATCCTTGTGCCTCCACTTCCCAAGCCCTGGGACTGCAGGTTCATCCACGTGGTGCAGGGCTTTCTCGCATGCCAGTCAAGCACTTTACCATCTGGGATACATCCCTAACACCATTAATTACCAGAGTAATTAATTTTATGGCTTTATTTCCAGAGTTAAAACCTATCTAATCTAATAAATAAATTATTAAAAATCTACATTCAAACATCTAATTCTTGACAAGGTCAAGATTAAAAAGGAACTCTCTAAACACATTAAACTCTTGTTTGGAAAACTCCAACTAATTTTATACATTTTTTTGGTCAGAGAATCTTTTCTCAGCATGATTCTTTGCTTTAGCTGATAGTTAATTCTTCTTCAAACAGAAGACTGGGGGCTTCCATAATATAAAAGAAATCTGTTTTGAGTCTCACCAGCTGTCCGGCCTGCTCTCGCCCTGTTCTTAGATTTTGAGGTGGCTTCAAAGAAACAGCTGAGAAAGCAGAGTGGGCAGTCCAGAAGCCTGGATCATTGACGGGCATTCCCATCAGCATCAAGAAGCAGAAAGTCTACCGTGCCACGTGTCTGGCCAGATCTGTCAGCTTGTAGTTCTTCCCCTTATACTTCCTTCTAGGCTCCGGTCCAACTCTCCTTTTGTCTCCAGGACTCTTTGGTTTCCTTTGTAGCTGAGAGTCCATTAGACTATGGGCAACTGGCACACAGGAAACTGCCTATTCATTTCCATACACTGGCTCTTAGCAAAGTGCCTCGTATAAAATAGAGGCTCAGTGGATGAATAAATAAATGAATGAAATAATTTAACACTTCACAGTTTGAAAAAAAATCTCAGAGATTAGAGGATCCATGTGTAGCCTAAAATATTATTTTCGCAGATGTTGAATTAACGTGTAAAACAAGTGATCAGTCCTGAAAGCACACACACACAGGTAACACTAAATTAAGTGAGTAGGGTATATTTATATATTTAGGCCTTATATATATTCATATATAATATAAATTATATAATTACACATATATGCTGTGGGACAGTGGTCTGTACCCTGTCAATTGTATTATTTTTAATAAGATGCTGATTGGCCAATAACCAGGCAGGAAGTATAGACAAGATGACCAGGCAGGAAGTAGAGGCAGGGCAATGAGAATAGGAGAATTCTGGAAAGAGGTAAGTTTAAGTTCAGAGTCTTGACCCAGCCTCAGAAGAAGCAAGATGTGACTGCCTCGCCGAAAAAGGTACCACGCCATGTGGCTAACTCAGACAAGAATTATTGGCTAATATAAGTTATAAGAATTAGTTAAAAGCCAAGGACCATGGCACCGGGTTTTGATCCTACTTCATGTTCTGGCTTTGTGGGAGCCTACCCAGTTTGGATGTTCACCTTCCTAGACCAGGATTGAGGGGGGAGGACTTTGGACTTTCCACAGGGCAGGGAAACCTGACTGCTCTGCAGGCTGGAGAGGGAGGGGGAGGAGTGGGGGGGAAAGGAGGAGGAGAGGGAGGAGTGGGAGGGAAATGGGAGGCGGGGAGGAGGCAGAAATTTCTTTTTTTTTTTTCTTCTTCTTTCCAATAAAAAAATGAAAAAAAAAGAATTAGTTAATAAGAAGAGCCTAAGATACTTGTCTAATCAGTTCACAACTGATGTAGACCTCTGTGTGATTCTTTGGGACTGAAGGACTGCAGGATTGGGCAGGACAGAAACAACAGACAGCATACACACACACACGCACACACACACACACACTCAAAGGAAAATGGGCTATGATTCCAAGAGGAAAGAATTGGAGTGTTGTAGAACTTTCTTGTTGAACTTTCTCTTAGGGATCACCAGCTCCCAAATAATGACTCAGAGACTTATTATTAATTATGAAAACTTTGCCTTTAGCTCTTATAAGTTAATTAACCTACTACTATTAATCTAGAGGGTTTTTTTTAATCTCTCCTCTATTCTCTATATTTGACTCTTCCTATGTCTCACTGGCCCCTCCCTTGTGTGCCTAGATTTTTCCCAAGTTCCTCTCTCTTTCTGGAAGACCCACCTAACCTCTACTGCCTAACTACTGGCCATTCAGCTCTTTATTAAACTAATCAGTAGCCTTAGGCAGGCAAGGTAAAACAGTGAAACATCTTTACACAGTTTGCTCAAATATCCTCTAACAGGGACCATGGTATGTGTTTGTGTGGTGGGGTAGAGGCTGGGATTGGAGAGAGGAAAGGAAAGATGGATGATGTGATGTCTAACTTTAAAAAATATGTAAAAAATAAGAAAAGAGTGATTTGCGTAAATAAAAATTATGAATGTGCAATTGGTTTTGTGCCAGATACTAGAGAGAAACATCTTCTGTTAATATATTTATTTAATATTTTATTCATCATTTCTGTCCTATTTAATAACCTCAACTAAGTGCACTCTCTTTTTCTACTTGGTGCTCAGCACTATCTAGCAGATCATTGCCTTACTTACCTTTTCTGCTATTGTCTCCCATAAAAATTGAATCTCTAAGGGCCAAACGTTTTGTCTATTTGGTTTGCTGCTGCATCTCCTACCTAGAAGACTGCCTGCTACCAAGTAGATGTTCAGTAGATATTTGTGGCTTGAAGATTGTCATCTCTGCAGGTCAAAAAAAATCTGGATTTATGTCAGACATGCCACAGTAACCCACGGCTTTTTAAAGGAAAACCAAAACAAATAAACAAAGCCTGGCAACTGTGCTGTGAGGTGGGTATCATTATTCTGATGTGGTGGGCACTGAAATCTTCAGACGGTGGATCACCTCGTGAATGGCTGCATCAGAATCCAAATTCTGGGTAGTGTGGCTATAATACATGCTCTCATCATGACCTCAATCTATCTTGAAATGAGAAAACATCCTGAGCCTGAAGCAGAATATTCATGAAGAAGGTAATGTAAAAGCAGAGACCCCATTACAACCCAACCCATCTTAGAAAGACCTCATTGAGCAAAGCTATCCCTCTCAATTAACAATGTAATAAATGTAGTATGGAAGAGATTAAAACAGGCTACTAGATGCAGGAAGGCTAGCTAATGACTGTACCTCCTAATGAGATGCCCACCACGTGTGGGCAAACAGTTTCTCTGACTATTGTCTGCTGTGAAGGGAATGGTAAGGAGCTCCTCTGTGGCACACAGAGTGCCTTTTTCCACACACACCTGCTTAGGGCGCAGCAAAAGACAGTGAGTAAATGTCTGGAATATTGCATAAAAGCTGTCTGCCCAACCAGTCAAAGCTATTAAAATCCATCTCTCTGAAATGAACCCTGAGAGCAGGTCAAACAAATCTAATTTTTATTGTTCCTTAAGGAGATGTCTGTGCCGGAGACAAAGGAGAAAGGCAGGAGGCCAGTTCAGAAGAGAAGCGAAAAAAAAAACCCTAAGAGGCCTTAAAAAATTAAATGTTCAAAAGAGCTGTGGCAGGCAAGATAAATGATATATTACAGTTCTGGTTTAAACCTAATTGATGACTAATGTTGTAATGCAGTTGAACCTATGCTGATCTATTATCCGTCTGCTCCGGGCTGAAGGGATGCTGCAAGGAGAAAAATTGCTAACTGTTTTAACCTGATGGAACTTTGAAAAAAATAACCAGTCTAGTTACTTTAAAAGATAAATGGCTGGACGGTGACCTTCTAATGTATATCAGGGTCTTGCAATGCAAAATCAAAAGTTAATTAAATAGAATCCAGCCCAAGAACCATGTAGAAAGTGTGTTTTTGAGCTCAAGTGACCATAATGAATTGTTCTGTTGGGTCCTTACAAAATATTTCAAAGATGCTACCAATGAACCTCCGGTAATGCCAGATAGCATTAGTGGTCATTGAGAAGTGAAATGGACATGCAAACACCATCTGGAAAATACATACAGACAAGCTAAGCCGCAGTCATTGTTAGGGCAGTAAGGTCATCAACAGAGTTGTGTGATGAGAGGGGATCTGTTTTATTGTGTTATAACAGCATTCAGAATAAATCATAAGCAAATGATGAAGGATACAGGAGTCAGCTTGAAAGGGTTCCAGTGGCCAGGTCTAGAAGAGTGTTAGCCATGGAGTAATGAAAGTACTATTATGCTATGTTAGCCACAGAGTAATGAAAGTATTATTATGCCAAAGACTAGGAGGAGTCAGAATTAGCATCTCTAGTAATGGGACAAGTGGGTTTCATGTGCCTCTTGAGTCAGTGAACTGGAGAGTACCCAGTATAATTCTGTGGCATGTGAACAACCAGGAAGATAGGAGGAAATGCCAAGCTAATGAATGAATGTGCTACAAAGTATTTGGCCAGTTTTCCTAAAAAAAGGTATCCAGCCAAATATAAAGTAAAAAAGATGATGCGGAAGGTGTTCCACATCAAAAGTGAAGAATACATGACCACTAAATGCAAACTGTGTTGCTGGAGCAGAAAAACATGTTAATGGGATAAATGGTTTGAATGAGCATGGCTCCCATAAACTCGTATGTTTGTATATTTGGTCCCTAGTTGGTGAGAGTATTTATAAAGAACTGAGAGAGAAAGCCTTGTTGTTGGAGGTGTGTCACTAGTGGCAGGCTGTAGATGTAATTTGAAGGAACCAGACTCCATCCCAAGTGGGCATCCAAATTTGGTAACATCATCCACGTCGTTCTAGATTTAGAGGTCAATCAACATGTGGCAGGGTAAGCCCTGTATGAAAATTCTGAGGGGTGAAGAAGTCCTGAAAGGTCATTGTATGAAGCAATGAAAGGGAAGTCTAGATTGTACTGAAGACCATGGGATGTTGAACATGCCAGACTCATGAAATATCTATCAAGGAGGGTTATACACTAGGAGTGGGATCCATCCAAGAGACAAAATTGTGCTGTAGTCTCCGAAGCCAGAAAGGCAGAGCGATCTAAGCCCTCCAACATCAGATATGGAGTCACGGGATTTATTGTTTACCTTGCTGGGTTTCATTCTTGCTTTGATACAGTATTTCCTCCCTATACCCCAATTCCTCCCTTTTGGAATGGTAATGTACGTTCTTTGCCATTGTATATTGGAAATATGTAATATTTTTAGGTTTTACAGGTGTTTTCAATTCAGAGTTTGCTTTGAGTCTCACAAGACTTTGGACTTTGAAACAGTGTTGAGACTCAACGAAAACATAGATTTTTTGAAGTTAGGCTAAATACATTTTGCATCATGATAGGGCCACAAGGTTATGGGGGCCAGGAAGTGGAATGTGCTAATTTGAGTACTTGGTTCCCAGTTGGTAAAATTGGAAAGAAATAGGACTTGTGGCCTTTTGGGGGTAGGTGTGTCCTTGAGAACTGGTTTTGATGTTTTGAAAGGATTTTAAGAGACTTGTCCCATTTTCAGGTACTCTCTGCTTCTCATGCGTGAATCCAGGTGTGAGCTCCCAGTTGCGGCTCCAGTATCATGCCTGCTGCCACGCTCCTCACTATGGTGATCATGGACTCTAACCCTCTGAAACCATAAGCCCCAAATAAATTCTTCTATAAGTTGCCTTGGTCATGGTGTCTTACAACAGTAATAGAAGGGCACAGTGGTAGGCACAAGCACTATTGGTTAGTTGTTAAAACCTTTTATAAATCTATGATCATTTTATAATTAAACCATTAATACACAAGTGGCATTAGTGTGCTATCTTTCATGACATGCACCTAGGCTTATTATTCTTGAAGACATTCTCTTCAGAAGTGACTAAGGGCCACCACCAGAGCCTGGTTGTCCTCATTTGATTGGAAGGGTAAAGAACTCTATAATAATAATATATTATTATTATTATATTGATGATGGTCATCATAGGTCAGCTACCATAAAAAGAACAAGCAGCCTGAACAGCTTACATGATTTAGACACAAAGTCTATGAAACGACCACTGAGAACAGCTCAACTCTATCTAACACTGCCTACATAGAGACCATTGCCATTAGCCTTTATAATTATATCTTTTATTTTGTACTTATTCTGAGTTAGTCCTATATATATTATCTCTTTTAATTCATGTAAAAGTCTATGAGAGACGTTCTGTTTGCATTTTAAAACATATTGAGGAAACCATATCCACTTTCTAAAGCAGACTTGCAGATGAGACAGTGGCTGGAAGAACGGATGCCAGAGTTTATGCCTGTTGCTCCACCGCTGAGGAAATACAAGCTCAAGAGTGAAGAGCCCACTTCAAATGACCTTTAAAAAGTTTAGCTAGATCTGACCTGGACATTAGGATCAATGTTACATTTGGAAAAGAAAAACAAAATCAGGAGAGCCAGAGCCAGGCAACTGTGCAAGGCAAGAAGAGTGCAGGACCATTTCATCCAAAGACCCTGCTTTTAGAATCTAAGTTGAGTTTCACTTATCTCACACTAAACATCAATGTGCCCCTTGTCACCTCTTACTTTTATTAAGCAAGGAATTGCTAAATATATCATTGTGCAAAATTCACTGGTGAATTTACCTTGCAGGAGAGTTGCCATGCTCACAAAGGTGGTTTTCCCAAGTCGAGGCTCACTGGTCACATTCTGGATGTATTGGCACTGTGATTTCCCCAAATGTGGAAAACCAGTTGCATAATTTGTGATAATAGGAGCTGTATTTAAGATACCCCCCCCAAACCACCCTCATGCTTAGCCTGAGATATTTTTTAAAAGGTCACCCATTTGAGCCTACTGTAGGCAAGCCATGGTAACTAACACTTCTCTTTGCATTAACCCCATCTTTCTCTTTCTCTGCTTTCCTCCTTGTCCTCCTCTTCCAGTTTCTTCTCCTCCTCCTATTTCTTCTCATCTTTTCTTCTTCCTTCTTATTATCTTCCTGTAAGGAAACACTGAAACATAAAGAGTTAGTATTAACTAAAAATTTTAGGAAAACTTACACAGTGGAGAACCTTTGAGCAGAGACTTCAACAAGAACATTGCATCTTGAGATGCAAAGATGAGAGAAAGATCCTTGTTAGGCAAAGAACTCACTAGACTGAAACCATCCTGGTGGAAGATTCCATGGAAATAAAATCCTGCATACGATGTTCAGAACAAGGCAGGAGTGATGAGAAGGAAGCATAAAGAGCAGAACGTAAGGGCAACAGTGACAGTAAAAACTTAATGAACATTTGTAAGGGCAGTTTGGAGTTTGCCATAGAGAGGCAAACGGCCCAGGTTAAGTGTTGAATCTTCATTTGCCTCTCTCCTTCAAGACCTGACTCCAAGTTCTGAAGACCAACTTCAAGATTTATATTTAAATTCTTCCAAAGAATCAAACACTAAAATGACCCTATCTATCTTCATGACCCTCTTCTCAGCATGAACTCTTATTACTGCATTCCTTTCCAAGAGCAAATTATGCCTGCTGTCCTTTAAGTTTCTCTTGTATTCCAAACTTTCTATAACATAAACTGGTTGTCTGTTTCTAGGTATGAAAAGAATTGACTTATAAGGAATCTTTTTCCTTGAATTATTTTGGTGAAAGCAGATACTGTGATTGTTTCAAGGGATAAAAATAAGAACAAATATACTTAGAAAAAAAGCTTTAGCTTCTCTATGTGGGATCTGACAGGTACACAGAAGCTCTGGCCAATCCACAGGCTGGCTGTGATGCTCAAGTTTCTGTACCACTGGTTAGTGAAGTCAAAGTCAAACTTTATGAAGCTTGGCAGGTTCAGTGAAAATATCTTGCTGAAAAACCTCGAGTACTCTGTAAACAGATTTCTAGGTTTTGTTGAAAGGTTTATGAGAACACCATGGCTGATCTTGAAGTTATATGAATAAAAGAGCCAGAATGCATCCCTTGAAACTGATGTGTGTATCTCTTTGTAGATCTGTACTTAACCACTCAGATAAAAACAGAAGTTCTGAGGTCATGAAGACCTACGTCCAAATCACAGTTTCTCCATGTACTGGCTATGTTCAAAACAAGTTACTTTGTGCTTCTCAACCTTAATGGTTCATGGTTCTGACACTTAGTTCTGAGGGTTATTTTTGAGGACAATGATTTCCCTTATGACCGAAGACCACAGTGTTTTGAGCTTTCACTCAGTTGTTCCCAATAAAGTCTTCCTAGCCATCATATTTAATATGAAAAAATTTCAAAGGTCCAAATACTTCTTATCCTCTTTTTATATTTCCTACCTAGCAATATCACTATATATGATATACATATCATATATATCACTATATATGTCACTGTATAGTTAATAATTTTTTATTCTTGACTCTGTTTCTGAACATAACAGAGATGAATTAAAGATTTCTTTTAAAGTGTTATGTCTATTGACATTTTACCTGCATAAAAGAAGGCATGGGTTTCCCTGGATCTGGAGTTACAGAGGGTTGTTAGCGGCCATGTAGATGTTGAGAACCAAACCAGGCTCCTCTTGAAGAGCATCAAGTGCTCATAACTACTGAACCATCTTTCCAGCCCAGAAACTAGCATTGTAGCAATTCAAGGGCATATAGTTTTGACTGTTTTGACCACTGCTTCATCTACTGGGCCTAGAACAATGTTTGAAACATAATAAGGACTTAATAAATATTCATTGCATGAATGGATGGATGATTAAGTTGTTGACCAATGGAAGGATTCTAGCCTAGAATTTCTAGTCAAGATGGCTTGATAAATTTATACTCCCACCACCCACAGGTGCCAAGCACAGAGTAGTAAAACATTAACTGCAAAATAAAAATAAATACAAAGACAGGTGTGTTGTATAAGATGGTAACATTGGGGAAAGCTGAATAAAAATTATAGACCTTTTTGAGTTATCTCTGAAACTCTTCACTAAGTACAAAATTGTTTCAGTGTTTTAAAAAATGGTTCACAAAAGAAAGATAATCATTTCTATAACCCAGCAATAAAATAAAACACACGACAATAACAAGGAACTAAAAGCGTGCCCTATCAGACTCTACAAGGTGGGCAATTGAAAGCCAAACATAGTAGGGGGTAGGCTTGAATCTCATGTGTTGGAACTGACAGTCTGGGGTAGAACTCCCCTATCCTTGAATGAAAGCTTGCAGTCATACCACCTGTTACCAGGACTGTAGCTTCTAAAAAGCTTAAGAAGGAGGAACAGCTGCACAACTAGGACTCCAGCCAAACTATCAGCTTAATGGCGCATTTCTAGAGAAGGATGAAAGATCAGTATTTTCAAACATTGTGCTTGAAATATTTCAGTGCTAAAGACAATATATTGATGTCAGAAGGCCAAGCGATAAAAATAACATTGCACATCAGTAAGATGAGTGAAATACCATGGCTACAAAGAATATCTTTAATCCTTCTGGAGAAAAGGGACAGATCACCTACCATAGAACAACACTGAGGCCAACAGCAGGTGACTTAAGAATAGCCACCTTTGCCAAAAGATAAAGAAGCTCCTTCCCAAATGCTGAAACGGAAAAGCTTTGACTAATGGTGATGCATGTAGTGGTATCATTTGAGATTACACTCACTTTCTAGGATTGTCATAACCACACATAGACACTGGCTGACCCTAGCGACCAGAAGACAATTTCCTCAGATGGAAAGCTACAAGTCTGAGACGGGGTGGCAGTGAATACGCAATCAAATGTGTACTGCCTGGTCTCCCTCTTCAGTCTGTGATCACTTTGTCTCATCATGTCCTCAGGTTACACTTCCCATTGTGTTTTCCCTGTACACACATTTCCAGTATGTGTTTGAGTACCCGAATTTTATTGTTTTGTAAGAACATACTCAGATTGGCCTTGGATTCATTCTAATGGTCTCATTTTAACTTAATTAAGCTTTTAAAGGTTCTATCTCCAAAGATAGTCGCATAATGATGCTTATGGTTTCAGTATATGAATTTGGGGACTCGGAGAAACAATTCAGGCCATAACAAAAAGTAAGGTATATATGTATGTATGTATATACATATATGTGTGTTGTATATATATATGTATATATATACAAACATAGTCAAGATTCACAAAATAATTAGAGCAGATGCTATTTATGGATACTTGCTTTAAAATATCAAATATTATTTATTGACTAGGAGAAAAATGCTACATATAAAATAATAGAAATATATCTAAAAATTAGAAATGAAATTAAACATAAATGAATTTAAGTTATTTGTTGAAACTAGAGATTATCACAATGGATTCTTTTTTTTAACAAAACCAAAAATCCAAATAGTCCAATGATTGAAACTCTGTGAATGAAAGAATAAGCAGCACATGAATCAAATAAGGCTGACAACAGTGCTGCAGTCAGATGGGAGCCTTAAGACCTTTTCTGCCAAAACAGTTTAACTATATATATATTTATATATTTATTTTTTGCACCTAAATATTTTCCATGTATATGAATACAATGCAAGTATACGTATTTTTCAATACATGTGCTTAGCATAGAGAATAGATGAACTTCCCTCAAAATGTTATCTTGGCCTTATCATTTTGGCATATGCCTCTTGGGTCAGATTAGTCACAAAAGCTCATGCCTCCCTATTTTCCATATACCTCATATATTCCTCATCCCAGTATAAATAGAAAGGTACCTGTCTGTCTCCAATAGACTTCTTTTTCCAGTCGCTGGACATTAACTATCTCCGTAACTCCAGCTATGGGTACAGTGCTTATGGATGAAAATTTCTTGTTGAATGAATGAATTCTGGTTTCTGTCCTCAAGAAGTTGACAAGATAGAATAATAAGCGATTAACATCCATTAAAGCATCTAGGGACCAAGCACTTTTAGTATATTACAGGGACTATTCTTGGGTCCTCACAGCATCCACATGGGAAAGATGTTTAGGTTATTTCCTATGTGTGTGTGTGCATTTATGAATTTATTTATGTATTCTTCTCTCATATATCAATTCCTGTTTGCAGTTTCTCCTTCCTCCTCCCCTCCCAGTGTCTCTTCTCCATCCACTCCTGCTCCTTTCCCTTCAGAAAAAGGCAGGCCTTCCATGGATATCAACCAAAAATGGTTGCATAAGACTAGGCATCCACCCTTGTATTAATGCTAGACAAGGCAAGCCAATAGAAGGATAAAGGGTCCCAAAAGCAGACAAAGGAGTCAGGAACAGGCCCTGTTCCCACTGTTAAGAGTCCTATCCTTTACAGTAAGAAAACTTAAGAGAACTGAGCTGCTGTACATCTTCCAAAGTTGCATAGTTGATAAACAGCATATCCGGGATTGTGTTCCAAATTTTCTATCTTAGTCTAAATCTTCCACCATTATGTTATATGACTCACATTTTATACATGAAATACACCACTAATAGAATGCAGTAATTACTAAGCATTCATTTGAACAGATAAATCCAGTGCCATTATGCTAAAAGGATTAGGGATACAAGTTACCATCCTGGCAAACTGCTAAATGTTTCTGACAGCATTTCCTATGCGCTGCCTTCTCTATCTCTCTGAAGGATGTGTGGTGTGGGAAATGAGCTAATAAGCCAAGTGGTCCCTTTCCATAGCTTCCGGCTGTTCTCTGAGTCCGTGGGATCATCCTAGAATGTTCCTGGCCACCGTAAACCTACAGTTGTGGTAGGAATTTCTGTTTGGTGTGCTTTGACTCACACACCTGGGCTCCCAGCTCCATGGCCTCCTGAATGGAGAGTGGGGATCTGGGTACCAGTGCCACTGTAGACAACGGAAGCTTCTTCTCTCCTCCACGCATGCAGGAAACGCTGCTGTATGTCAGTGCATATAACCCTAAGCCAAAGCCATTGGGAAGGCAGAGAGAAGACACTTCATAATCAATCCTTATTATCATAAAAATATGACATACCTTCTATTTGGGATTCCTGGGTCACATAAGTGATGGATAATAGAGTTAAAGAGATGCCCATCCAGCATCTCAGCTGATTCTCTCAGAAGAATCAAAAGAAAAACACTTTTACATTTGAGCAGCAAAATGGCAGTTTCTCTAAGATGTAAGAGGCCTCCTGTTCTAGCACAGGATCACTGCAAGCTTAGCATACAGCCCACACTCTCCACTGTGTTCTTGGATGGTATATTTGACCACAGTTTATGAGGCAGCTGGCTGCTACACACTAGTCATCTGAATCGAGAAGCTGCAAGGAGGGTAAGCCATGCCTGATTTCAAAGCAGATTTAGTAGAAGGCTGCATTCGAGTGATGGGCATGTGAGCATTGCAAAGCTTTTACTTGGAAAAAAAAAAACAACTTAGAGTGTACATTCCTGGTTGGTCTTTCAACATCAATGCTCCATCTGAGAACTCGTTAAAAAAAAATCCCCTCTGGTTTTTCATTTCAAGTAAGACATGTTCTAGCCAGCTAATGGAGGTTTTGCTAAAGAGGGAATTACTTGTGCAAAGAGCTGATCACTGTGAGTCAGCTGGAGGGAAACATGCACACTCTTAGCAATGGTCAGGACATGGGAGAGAGGACAGGAAGGTGTGAAAGCAGGCTTCTGATGTCACATCAAAGCATGTAGGATCTCTCCTCAGAGACTTCAAACACAGAAGGCAGAAGAGCCAGTGCACAGCCTCTGTCCTATGGATAATATGACCAGCTTTGAGATGTATAGACGATAAAGCCAACAGAATAAACAGCAAACACAGGAAACCCAATATGCACACAGCCTAAACCAAGACCCAAGCATTCTGAGTCAAACCCTTACACTCTGCAGATGTCATCATATAACTATTAAAACAGTCACTTCTAAAACCAAAAAAAACTGAGTCCCGAGGCCAAAGATATATACCTTGAAACTAGAGGCTCCTTTGGGCTTAGGGATCCCAAGATATCTGATGGCCACTGACTGCTTACTGCCATAGCCACTCGTGGGTCTGCAGAATTTCAGTTACTTTCCCTTGACTTCTGAAAACTAATAGATAAAAGGTACCATGCTTTCCTCTGCTTGTAACCCACCTTGGGGTCACAATGACAGGAAGGACAATAAAGTGCAATCAGAAGCTGCTGTCTCCAGGTCACCTCTAAGAAGATCCCAAACAATGATGGGAAGACTCCAAAATTCAGACTCCCCCACCCCCGTGTGTGTGTGTGTGTGTGTGTGTGTGTGTGTGTGTGAGAGAGAGAGAGAGAGAGAGAGAGAGAGAGAGAGAGAGAGAGAGAGAGAGAGAGAGAGAACTTTGCAGAAATGAAAGGATCCCTGTCCAGATTTCTTCCTAGGAGTTAACATTTCAAGCCTGCCATTTTTTCGTGTGACTTGGGTTCAAATCACACACTGTGCTAAAATGTGTTTACTCTGCCTTCCATTTCCATGGTTATTTGTGTTCCTAGAAATGAGGGACAATGAATCCTGGATGGGAAACAGTTTTACTAGCATCTCAGGGCAATGTAACCTAGACACTAGCATCTCAGGACAATGTAACCTAGACACTAGCATCATCTCAGGGCAATGTAACCTACAGGATCTAGCACAGATATTCGTGGCCGCTTTTTGACCCATTTGTAGCCGGTCCAAAGTAGAAACCCAACGATTGTTATTCCGGGATTACTAAATTAAATCACTGAAACATTTACTCGCTCTAGCATGCCAGGTAAAAATTGGAAGATTAAAAACACACATATGTCCATCTATGCATGTATATATTTATATGTACACTCATAACATTCACATGAAGTTCAGAAAAATTCTAAAAATGCAGGAAAAATTTTAATTTAAAAAATAAATAATGGCCAGGTTACTCTAAATCTCACAATAAATAATTCAAAGAGGAGATGGAATGTAAAAGACTTATTTCATGCTCCTCAGAATTGCCAAGGTGCAAGCAAACGGAATGAATAGAGAAGCTACCCATAGTTCCGTTGTCACCCTCAAGGATGACAGGATTCTTTTTATGACTCGAAATTTTATAAACTTTATTTTTATAGGTACACATTAGTTTTAGCATACTTTAACTTATTTAGTTATTTGCATTATTGGACATAAAATTTACATATTAAAAAATTTTGGAAAACAAAGCTAGATGACTATCAGATTTTAAAACATTATGAAGTCATAGTGACTTTATATTTATTTTTATTATTTTTATGTATGCATGTATACATGTGTGTAGGTGTGTATTTTGTGTATATATGTGTGTATAAATGTGTGTATGTATGTATTTTGTGTATACATGTGTGTATTTTGTGTATATATTGTACATATGTGTGTATCTGTGCGGGGGAGTATGCACATGCGAAAGTGAATGACCAAGGAGTTTTTATTGCTGCGACGAAACACCATGACCAAAGCAACTTGGGGAGAAAAGGGTTTATTTACCTTACATTTCCATACTACTGTGCACTGAAGGCAGTCAGGATAGAAACTCAAAGAGGGCAGGAACCTGGAAGCAGGAGCTGATGCAGAGGCCAGGAAGAGGTGCTGCTTACTGGTTTGTTCCTTGTGACTCGCTCAGCCTGCTGTCTTATAGAACCCAGAACCACCAGCCCAGGGATGGCGCCACCCACAATGGCTAGGCCCTTCCCCATCAATCCCTAGTTAAGAAAATGTCCTTCAGGCTTGTCTGCAGCAAGATCTTGTGGAGGCATTTTCTAAATTGAGGCTCCCTCCACTCAGGTGGCTAAAACTTGTGTCACACTGGCATAAAACTATCCAGCACACGAGCTTACAGTTTAATGGAAGAAGTAATTACAAAAGAATGCTTCTTACGTTTTTCTGCCTATATGAAATTATTAGTTAGGTGAAGCTAGCCTCCGCTGATGGAAGTTAGGCATTGACTATGGGTTGTCACTGAGAAGGAAAAGCCACATTGTACCTAGTAGGATAGTGAAAGAACCAATAACTTGATCTGGGTGGTGGTTACAATGGCTGTATTTGTATTAAAAGTTTATTGAGGTAAACTCTCAAGATTTGAACACACTAGTGCAAGTAAATTATACTTTCATAGGGCACAAAATATTACCGAGGATAAATAATATGGTGATAACTATCTTTGGATATGACTGTTATGCCACGTTTTATATGTATATAAATGGAGAGGCAACGTAGGGTGCTGTTAAATATTCCAACTCTGGAGTCAGGCTGCCTTGGTTGAATCTCTACTTCTGCCTCCAAAACAGTGAATAAAATGAGCCTTGTTTTCTTTTTAAGTGAGCTGATTTGGACATTGGCTACTATCTACTGGTCATCTTCTAATCTCGTCCTATCTGGAACTCCTCATAAGCAGTTTCTAAAATCAAAATCAATGCCTTTTTAAAAACTTCATGGTGAAAGAGGGAATTCTAAACAGGGGAACTGGTGCACACAAAACTCACAAACTTTTAATAAGACATTTTTATTAAAGCTAAACAGATGTCTATCTCTGGGCCCAAAATTCCAATATCAGATACTTAAGAGGAAGAGAATGTATCTTTTAGTAGTGGTAAGTGTACAGATGTCCCAGAAAAGCAGTGTGCAGGGAATGGCGAAAATCGAAACACATGTCCCACCTTATCTCCTCCCTAGTCACACTTCCTGTTTTCTGGTTTAATCTTTGTTATTGTTTAGACATGAAGTGCCTGCCAAAGGGGGTGATGTCTTTATGGTCTAGTCTTCAGCTGGTGGTGCTGTCAGGAGGTGACTAGATCATGGGTGACTTCATCAAAGGTTCCCTGATAACTTCAAAGATGGATTTCATTATTAAGAGACAGGGCTTAATTGGAAGAAATGGGTCACTAGATCATGGATTTGAAGGCTATACTTTGTCCCTGGAGACTTCCTCTCTCTTTGTTCACTGGGTGACTGAAGATGAAGGTTCTCTGCCACACTCCCACCTCAGTATAACCCCGTGACAATGGAATCAGCTGACCTCGGCCTGAGCCCTCTGAAGCAACAAGCACAAATAGATCTTTCCTGATGTATGTTCCCATGTATTTTGTCCCAGTGATAGGAGTTGACTCTACAGAAAGTTGGGACCCAGTAACTGGGTTACTGCTGTGACTATCTCTGCACGATTGTAGATGTAACCCCGAGGAAGTGTAGAATTTTCTAAGTAGAGCCAAATGGACAATTCTAGCTCGAGAGAGTAGGGTTCTGCAAGGAACCTTAACTATAGAGTTTGTGTTCATGAAGCAACATATGGGAACAGTGATTCTGTTGAGAACTGGCCTAGAGGCCATTCCTGTTACAGTCTGACCCAACTTTTTTCATTTTTTTCCACTTTGAGACTTTCTGTGAGTTTAAGTTTAAAAGTAATGAACTTTAATATGTTCAGGAATATGCTGAAAGATATGTTGAACAAACATAGCATTTAGGATTTGACACTGGTGTTGCTGGCTCCATTCAGTAGGATTTATAGTGAAAATCAGGAGCGTAGTACCGAGTGGAAGGACTTGAAAATTTGTCATGTGACTAGAAAAGGAGTACCCGGAGTTGGAATAAAGGGATGTGGATGTGTGATTGTTGAGTAGATTAGCACCATGAAAAAGATATGAAGCACTTTGTATATAGAAATAGGAAAATTATCTTGGGCATTGGCTGGGTTCTATGCACCTCAGCGTCAAGGATATCAAATGCACACTCATTTGATAGATGTTACTTTGGGAAGAGATCTCTGGCACAACCTCCTCCCGTATGGCCACATAAAGAAGTGTTTCCCAGCATTCAGTCATTCCATCAATCAAAGTCAATTAAAATCATGATCCCAATGAGCCCTGCCCCTGCTTACACTGTTGGAAGATCTTAACATTACTCATGTGTGTGCGCACGTGCATGCATGTGTGTGTGTGTGTGTGTGTGTGTGTGCGTATGTGTGTGTGCATGTTAGTTTTTATATACATACAGAATGCAAGACTTTAAGAGTCATGTAGGTTTCCCCCCATATTACAAAGGAAAGCCTCACAGGCCCCGCAGTTGGTAGCAGAGCTGAATTCCCCACAGGCAACCCTAAAATGATGATTTAAATCTGTGAGAATGGAGCTAAAGTTTCACTGGAGACCCCAGAAAATTAGAGAGGCCAACAATACAGAGCATTGACCAAAATAAGCTGCAGACAGAGAATAGTTATCCCAAGGGAGTTTCCACGTGGATTAAAGCTAGAAAGGACAGAGAAGCTGTGCTTCTGACTATCCTCCTACTACGTGCTCCAGATGCAAAGCGTGAAGTTACATGAACTGATGCTTCCCTTGATAGATTTTGGGGTCCCATCCCTCCTTTTTCCTCTATCCCTCACTTTTGCAATGGAAATGGTGGCATTGGCCACTGCATGTTGGAAAGCGATATATTACTTGGTGGCTTTGGGTTTTACTTTGCTTGGCTTTCTTCTCTTTGAGGTTCACAGTTACAAGTTTGCTTTATGTTACAGAGAAAAGCTTGGACAAGGAATTTTGAGAAATGCTAGAATTGTCTCTTGCAAGAGCTGGGGTTATGGCAATGTGCTAACATATACACCAAATCCACTTTTATTCTGAGACTGAAATGACCCTTTGAGGCACGAGGGTGAAATGTTATTTGGATATGATGGTTCACCCTGAAAGACTCACATGTTAAAGGTTTGGCCCCCAGGTGGCAGTACTCAGGAGAGGCATTTACATCATGTGAGTGCTATGCTATCAGTGCTATGCTATCAGTCTACTGGCGAGAGCATAGACGCATGGGCAACTATGTGAAAGGGGGATCCTCTTCTTGTTTTTCTCTGAACTTTTTCTCATGCTTTTTCCTTGAATGTCATTCTCAGGTACTATCATTTGGCTGACACTGTTCTGAGGACTTATTTTGAACATCACCAATTCTATATGTTCTCAGGATGACTGATACACATGCGTGTGCATGCACACAGCCACACACAGATAAACCAGGACCTTTTAGACTTAGGAGAAACCTATTTAATGCTTCGCTTGGTTCTTCACCAGTTTTAGGATCAAACTCTAACTACATGGCTCAAAACAATCTGGCCCCAACTGCCGTTCTTCCTTCATCTCTCAACAGTTTCTCTTCTCTTGCTCTAAGTTCCAAGCACACGGAACCTCTCACCAAACTGCAGACTTGACCCACGTACCTTTCACCAGGAACCCTTCTCTCTTTTGAGCCCATTTTCCAGTGTCAATATCACTTACAAGGAATGTGCTGAAGGCACAACGTTTGATGAGCTGTGCTCTGCTAGCAACCTGACTTCTCTTTAAAATGTGGGGGTAACTAGAGTGTGGGGGTGCAGAGACAAATGTGTCCTCTGTGCCCCAGGAAGCAACAGATCCAGTTTATTCCATTTTCTCCCCAGTCCAGGCCTATGATGTTAAAAGTAGTAGCTGTTGGGCTGGAGAGATGGCTCAGTGGTTAAGAGCACTGCCTGCTCTTCCAAAGGTCCTGAGTTCAAGTCCCAGCAACCGCATGGTTGGCTCACAACCATCTGTAATGAGATCTGGTGCCCTCTTCTGGTCTGCAGGTATACATGCAGACAGAATACTGAGAATACTGTATACATAATAAATAAATCTTTAAAAATTAATTAAATAAATAAAAGCAGTATCTGTCTGTTCACTCTTGGCCTCAATAGCTTTTAATTCTATTAGTCATATTGAAAACATCTGCTAACATAATGAATGGTGTAGGTCTGTGTGTGCAAATGCAGGTATATATTTGAAAATTTACAGAGGCTAGATGTGCTAAGTAGGCTTTATGCACTTTCTCCCTCAGATCCACTTTCTGTCTCCCTCTGACTTTCAGGCAATGGGAAACACCAACAGAAAACTATAAAATCAGAGAGAAGGGTTAACATTCCTTTCCTGTTCCCTTCTTACTATGGTACCTCTCCAACCTGACCAGGTGTAATCCAGTGCTGGTCTTCCTGAAAAGTCTTTAATGGGTACATTATTTCTTTCCATGCCTCCTGACTCTGGGGGACACAGTTACTTTTCTTTCTTAGGATTCTCAGGGGTTCTGAAACACATTGCGTGTTCCCTAACCCTGTTTACTTTCTCTACTTAGTGTCTTCTTCACTTAAAATATGTGAAAGAAACCTGCTTTGTGCTGGAACCTGACTATGTTCTCCTCATCTTAGCTACCAATCCTTGTTTAGTGACGTCTCTCAATTGCCTGGTGTTAGTTATACGTCTCTCTCCCCAATGGAGCAGAGAGTGCATGATCACAGAGAAAGCATTTATCTCTGCATCCCCAGGTTTCGGGACAATGCATGATTTACAAAAGAGTTGAAGTTCTCTCTTCCACCTACAACATGAAAGCACTTGCTCTGACCCTTGTCTAAAACCATTTGCAAGCTTCCTGAAGCAAACGAGGCAGAGAAAATGTTCTTTATCTGGATCATCCTAACCTCTTTATGGAAGAGTTGTCCAAGAAGACACAAACACATTTGCCTTTTCAAGGATGTTGCTGAGGCATCTCTGGGGAACAGAGGCCTTGGGAAGTTCAAATTCAGCAATTTATGTTGGAGAAGAGAATGACCACAAATTATCCCGGTTCCGATCAGATTTAATAGGCCAATAAATGGTTGTTTAATGAGGACACTTGGTTACTGTTACATTAGGTTTCCTAAGGGAGAGCTAACTCTGTTCCGCCGAAAGGCTGCAAAGAGGCTGAAGCATAGGCTTTCCAAACTTGATAAAAAAAAAAAAAAGGAAATTCAGACCTTGTTGGAAATTGCTCTTTTTAAGTCCAGCATGAAAACAAGCCGCAAAGATCTTTTTTTCAGACACTTCCTTCATGCGTTTGGGGGAAAGCTTGGCCTGACTTACAAGGAAACCCCTTAATTGTTCCTTCTAAGTCGAGCTGCGTCATTGTGGAGAAGACTGGGATTCGAATAACTCCCTGGGGGCTACAATCTTGGAAACTCGGCAGGATTTTAATTGTAAGCAGAGAGTTTGTTTTGGATTGTATGCAGAGCATGGAGATCCAACTGCTATAGCATCTAAGAATGTAGAAGCCTGTACAGGCTGGCGTTCTCCATTGCTTTCCTTCTGGGCACTGACTGGCTTTAAGAGTGATAAACACTCATCAAAGATTATTTGGGGTCCCTTTGAAAATCTGAAATGTGTCAGTTATTCTGCAACTTTCGGGGTTTATTCACCGCTGTGTCAGCACCGCCTGCATCACACGGTACTCCACCGCACCGCCATGCCCAACACTATCCTGTTTCGTTAATTATAAAGCACGCTTCATTTCAGTTTGGTGGCTCTGAAGTCAGGGCGCCTCGTGAGCTAGTGATATGTGGTAGATCAATCAGGTCTTCCTTGCTCACTGGTACAGAAAATCATGAAGCAATTGCACTCAATGGAGTCAGGGACATGTGGGACGTTGAGGACCTATGATGAGCCAGAGTCGGTGTTAGCTCCTCGAACACATTATTAATTATACGACATGATTAAAAACACTGGAAGGTGGATGGTATGGTCTGCCTCCACATGACAGTAAGGCTCGGAAAAGGGCAGATGATTTCTCAGAGTCACATTTCTTCCTTAGGAAAATGGAGTTGGCCTCAAATCCAGGTCTGACTCCAGTGTCCATGACTGTTCCATGGGGTCCCACTGTCTTCTGGAAGAAAGTCCAGATAAGTACTTTTTAAATATGCTAAAAATCTGGGATGCTTCATTGCAGTTTTAGCTCTATGTATCCTGATGATATATTAAATATATATTAAATATAAATAAAATTAAATAAATATTATATATATATACATATATATATATGTATATATATATATATAAAACATCTCAAATACTTTCAAAATGGCCAGTTCATACTCCTTCGTTTGTATTGGTGGTGACATAAACCCAACTTAACACAAATAAAACAAGCAAGAGATTACTGGAAACATCTATAGCTATCTCATAGCTCCAAGAGTAGGTAAAGATTGAACAGACTTAGATCAACTGAAACAGGTTGCCCTTGATCATATTTTTCTATGTGTAGAATTTATTTTTTCTTCGTCCACAGGTCGTAGTTTCCACAAAACTTAACAGTGTCTCTTAACACTTCTAACATACTGTGTCATAGAGCTGCAGCTACCAAGACAAACAGGTAATCTCTTTCTAACTCAGAAGTCCGCCAGAGTGGATCCTCTAGGCTAGAGTTTAACATATACCTCCATAGACCAAGAAAGTGGGACGTTAACTAGAGTCACATTGCATTAACATTGGTGGTCTAGAGAAACTATGTGAGGGGGGCCAGAGAGATAAGTGTTAGCCTCAAAATGTCTGAAATCCCATCTGTAGCTCACCAAAGGAGGCTAGGGGTGTTTTCACCTGCGCTGATTGGCAAAAAGTAGAATTCAAAGGAGACCTTGAAGGATGATCAAGGTTTGTGTGTGTGTGTGTGGAGGTGTGATGGGAAGGTTTTCAGGTGTGGGAACAGTCTGACAAGCAAATCATGGAGATACATAAATAAGGTTATAAGTAAGAATAAGTGTCCAGGAGAGAAACATACATGAAAATTTAGAGAGTAGTTTGAGAGGTTTAAGGATTGCTTTCTTAAAATATGATATTTGGATGGTGCCCTAAGAGTGATAATATGGTAAAAATACTAGGGATGCTGGAGTCAACAATCAGGAAGAGAAAAACCACATGATAAAGGTGGTTTAATGGAAGAACTAAAAGAGCGGCACTTCTATCTATTTCTGGGTCTCGGGGGAAGCACACAAGAGTCCTCATACCAGCCTAATTAGGTTGTTTACTTGCTTGAAGTGCTTCTCTTCTTGTCAACTAGGGCGCCTCTTTCAGTAGCACTAGATAACATAGCCATGTTACAAAAAGGATCATAGAGATACTGATATCTCCATCCTTGGTGACAAGCATTTTCTTCCATTCCTACAGGGTGCTGTACAAAGCCAGATATACAATGCTATATGTACTTGTAATGGTTGATCTCCCACGGGAACTTTGGTAGGCTAAACTATGGTCACTCATTTCTATGTATGTTTTCCTGTGGATGTTTCTAGAAGAAATTGGCCTGTGATTCAGGAGGCAAAGATGGTCTGTCCTCACCAATGGGGTGGGTACCACAAAAACTACAGAGCACTCAAATAGAACCAAAAACCAAGGAAAGGCTGTCTCCCTTCCTGTACAGGAACGTCCATCTTCTCTTACTCTAGCATCTGAGATCCTGGCCCACACTCCTATGGAATGGAAGATCTAAACCAGAGGAGGCCTCCCTTTCACCCTGGCTCTTAAGCCTTTAAATTTAGACTAAATTTCTGAGTTGAACTATTGGCTTCTCTTGGGTTTCCAGTTTGCAAATAATTTTGAGGCTTCCTGGTCTCCACAAATAAACCAATGCTCACAATAAATCTTTTAAAAAGATGTAAACACACACACACACACACACACACACACACACACACATGCTGCTGTTAGTCTAGAGAAACCTGACTAGTATATGAGACGACAAGGTTGAGGCCCTGAGGGAACAAAGTTCAAATGACTACAATTCAGATATTACCATCTCCAAGTCCATGTTTCCTATGTAAGAAAGGTACATGAGGCTTAGTTGTGATCTTAGACCCTTTCACACTTCCTGTTTGTTTTCAGGTGTTTTTACATATATTCCTGACCTGATTCTTGATAATGGTACAGGCATTACTCTCTATCCTCCCTTTTTATGCATTGGTTCACTTCTCTACTACTTCTCTCTCTCCTTTGCTTCTGACAGTACCTTTGTTAAAATTACTACACATATATATGTCTCCACACTGTTTTTTCTTTTGAGAATGTCTTGCTTCCAAACCCTTGTGTTATATTAATTATGATTCAAAAGATGATTCAATGTGATTGCATGTATGTGTAAAAAGACTAGGATGCTCTGGGCTACTCAGAGTTAAACGGCGCCTCCACCACTGCTCTCAGAGCTGTGTACGCGGTGAGTGGCATCGTAAACTTCTAGGAATGGTATTTGTTAGCCTGAATTTCCTCAAACCACTTAACCACAGCGCCATCGTCTATGGAACGTCTGTGTCTATGCGGCTAATGCACAGACGAGACTGTGTGGAATGAAGATGGAAAAGGAAGAGTGCATGAAGGCTCCCCTCTAAATCCCAGAGATTTGCCAGCTCGCTCCTCCTTATAAATAATTGTTTTTCCTGTGGCAGAGTCTGACAGGACTAGGTTGTGCATGGAAGATAAAATACACAATACAGCTACCTTTTGTGGCTCATAGGGGCCTAGTGAGTAACCTTCCCAATGGGTAAAGAATGAGCTCCCCTTGACCATTGGGTCCCAGCTGCAGGAAGTCTTGCTGGCATTCACTAGGGGGCTGTGACAATGTGTTCCCAGCAACTTTTCCTCCTTATCTCAAACAATAACTCAGAGTTCATGGAAGGAGTCACATGCAAATGCAGGTGGCTGTTGGCACTATTAATTGACTGCTCTGCCAGGACTCTTTCACTAGAGTCAACAATGTACTAATACAAATAATGATGTTCTTAGCCATAGTCACCATATTCCAAGCAGGAAAAGTTCAAAATGGCATATGCAATGAGTGTTCAAATGATAAGAGCAAGCGTGCCTTCTTTGTACTCATAACTATGTGACTTGCTTCTCTGGCGAGCAGTGCAATTAAGATCATATTTCAGTATTTAAATTGAGATTAGCATGGTCCCGGTCTCCTTCTTCCCTTTGAACTCCTTAAGTAACCCTAAACCCAATACTATTTCTGACACCTTTGAAGGGAAGGACAAGAGCGTATGGTCTGTCTGTATTTATTTTCAAATCCATCCCTACCTCCTGCTCTGCTTTGTCATATTGTTTTAGCTCCTTCAAAGCTTTAGAGTACTTTTTTTAAAAAAAAAAAAATCAAAGAAACCTTTTTTGTTTGTTTGTTTTTGTTTTTCAAGACAGGGTTTCTCTGTAGCTTGGGCATCTTGTAGACCAGGCTGGCCTCGAACTCACAGAGATCCACCTGCCTCTGCCTTCCAAGTGCCGGAATTAGCTTAAATCAAAGAAACCTTAAAAATCATTTTCTCTCAGTGTTATTCGTGGTGAATGTTGCCCCAGACAGGTCCTGAAAGCAACCAGCAGAAAAAGAATGGAAGAACTCATGCTGGGTGTCACCAGTCAACAAAACAAAGCTAGGAAACTAGCGAGTTTTCATAAACAAAATGAGAGATTTCTAGCAACCAACTTAAAGGGCACAGTTAACTGGGGTGAGTAGCCACGATAGCATTGCCTTTGTGCTGTCCTCGTTCCTTCGCTCCTTTCTGCCTATGAAGCTCGCTTCCTCTAACCAGCTCTTCGAAACTCCCCATTCTTTCCTATTTCTCTTCTACAATTACAATGTAAAGCCAATCCAATGTGTAAATTAAATTTGTTAAAATTTTAGATTTTTTTCCTCTAAGGGATCTTTAAAATTTATTTTGAAATTTTGGTTTTTGAAAGTAGTAATTTCTTAATAGTAGTGTCACAATGTTACAGAGCTGATGTAATAGGATAGACCAGAGCCAATCAGCTATCAATCCTTCTTAATTTCCCATTTTAATTACCTTTAATATTCCTCTTCCTATGACCCCGTAAGAATAAAGACAAGCCATTTTTAACTTCATTTAGCATGAACTCTCCTTTTTGGCTTCCCTAGCTCTATATCTCCTCCCTCCCTTTTCTCTCTCTACGCTAGCCACCTCTGTGCTAATGTAGCTCAAATGTAAGACATTTTTACTTCAAAGAAGCCAAGTCTATGCCCTATATCTTGACTCTTCAACCATTTTGGCATCATAGATGTATGTGTGACTTTCTAGACTAGGACAGTAAAGACCATACAAGCTGATTTGGCTTCCTTAGGATGTCATCCTAGGAACAGACAGACACACCTTCCCGGAATTCTGCTTGTACCTTCTGACTCCCCAAGATCACCTTGCTGTGGAGGCTGCTGGTGATAGTCAGCTCATCTCCAACATCAAGAGCACCAAGGTGGGTACACCGTGTTGCCTCTCTAGCCTGGTCTAGCCTTGGGAGATTTACAGTCTTCGGAGATAGACTATAATCACAAATGGGCCCCAAGCAAGAACTGCACAATGAGATGTTTCGCAGTACAAGAAAATTAAATGATTGTCATTTTAGATTACTAACTATAGAGTAGTTTGTGATATGGCATATTAACTAGAATTCTCAGGTGTTATTAACTGAGACTGCCAAAGTATTATTTTCATTAAGAAGTATAAATACAAGGTGAACACAGGCCCATGGTTCTAATTTATTAATAAAGAACCTACAAGCAAGTAAAGACCATCTGAAAGACATGCAATTCTACTGTGCCAGAAAGAGAAGTGAACCAAGATGGCTAGGTCAAGCATAAAACTCATTAACATCCCACGGACAATTAATCCTTAGTATTTGGGGGCTATGCTTCTTCTGAACAAAAATCACTTATATTTATTCTTTTAAAAAAATGTTTCTTCATGGTCTAGGCCTTAAGCAATAGTAAATAGCTTGCCAAAAAATGGATTAGATAATTCATGACTAGGCCCATTAGATGGTATAGATTTTGGAGTCCTCTAGGGCTAACTGAAACTCCATTGCTATGAGGTTATGCAATCATTGGAAACTGGTTTATTCTTTCTCAATGTCAATATACTCACCTCCCCCCCCCCATGGAGATAATAATGTACATTCCATTTGAAGGAAACTTGAATTTCTACACGTAGTCCCTATTGACATCAAAATGGACAATTACACGGGGGCATAGTCACATAATAGAGTAAAATTAAGAATGAAAGGGAAAAAACACAGCAACTTGGACTGGCCTGCCTGGATCTGTACGATAAAATGAACACATGTGTCTATGTGCATGCACATACATATATGTAGCATAGCTATAAAGTACATGAATAGTGAATCTGTACCAATACATATGTGGATAGAATCTTAGAAGGATATAAAACGTTACAACACACTCCTTTCTCAAATCCAAAAATGAAAAGCAAGGGATAAACATCACAAGGGTTAAGAGAGAAAAGCAGTTAGCGTGGTTGGAGAGACAGGAAAAATGAGCAGCACACAGTGTGTGGGAGAGTGCTAGTGTCCTTGCTTTGGTGCTTGGTGGAGAAGCTTCAGCAAGTGCGATACTTTATTGTTCATGAAACAGAATAGAGACATGGTGGGAGTGTGTGTGCCATGAAGCAGGGTTTACAATTAATTCATTGTCCTATAGCAGCACAGACTAGGCATTCTGTAAATATTAGTGATTCTCCTTTGGGAAATTTGTTAAGGGAAAAGTATTTTCTTCCATGCAGCTTACATTCCTCTCACTGTGGTGAATGGCCTTTTGTTCCATGGTTCTTACTCAGCTAAAGCAAGCTGATAAGGTACACTCGGGATTGTGATTCTTGGAAACTGTGCTTTATGTAGGCATTTGCTTCTGATTTTGATAGTTTTTCTTTCTTTTTCCCTCTTCTTTTTTTTTTGTTTGTTTTTTTGTTTTGTTTTTCAAAACAGGGTTTCTCTTTGTAGACACAGCTATCCTGGAACTCCCGCTGTAGACCAGGCTGTTCTTGAACTCTCAGAAATCCTCCTGCCTCTGCCTCCTGAGTGCTGGCATCAATGATGTGTGCCACCAACACATGATAGTCAGTTTTCCTTAACACCTGCTTCCCATTGACATTTAGAAAGTAATAGTTGAAAATACAGTCAAGTGATTAGGAAGGCAATGCTGAGTACACAGAAGATGGCATCAAGACTCGGGAGCCTGTGCGTGAGGATCTCATCCCTCACTTAGATTCCTCCTCCACACATTTCACTTGTTCATTGCTGCCTTACTAAACACGTTCTTCAAATATAACATATTTTTTATGATGCTGTTTCACTTCCTCTCTGGGAGGCTTTTCTCACCTTTTCCCCTTTCTCTTGGACAATAGCTATTCTTCTATGTTTGAGAGAACCACACTCAAACATCACCCACATTAGGAAATCTCCCTAAACACAGTAGAAGAGTCCAGTGTTGCCTCTCCCTCTTATATACGTTACTTGAAAAAAAAAATCTGTTACTTTCCTGACTGCAGCTACTGCCATACTCTCTTCCCACGCAGCCCTCCTAGTTCCTGTCTGGAGGTGTTGTAACTGGTTTACCTCAGAAGTGTCTGGAACACAGGAGAATACAAAAATTGCTGTGAGTGATTGAGCATTCATTCTAGTAAATATTTCAACTCCTCCTTTGCTGACAAACTTTCCATTGTAATGTGTTGCTGATCAAGTAGCCAGGTAGGAAGTTCCTTAGAGGGGGCTTTGAATGTAGTCTTGATGGATAAGACCAAAAAGGAAGGGAGTAACCTTGGTGCTGATGCTACCAGTCTCTGTTCTCTTTAAATTTTTATTTGTTGTGAATATTTTACATATACACATTTGTTGTTGTGTGATGACCTGACACACCGATAGAACATGTAATGATCAAACTGAGGACATTAGACTTTCCATCTCTTCAAACACTGAAAATTTTAAATAGGTAATAATTCTGCATATTAATGGGAAATTGTACATATGTCAATACAGTTATACAATGTATGTTAATCAAATAGGGTAATTAACATTTCCATCTTTGTCTTAGTTAGGGTTTCTATTGCTGCTATGAAACACCATGACCAAAAAGCAACTTGGGAAGAAAAGTGTTTATTTGGCTTACACTTTAGCATTGCTGTTTGTCACTTAGGGAAATCATGACAGGAACTCAAACAGGGCAGGAACCTGGAGGCAGGGGTTGATGGAGAAGCCATGTGGGGTGCTGCCTACTGGTTTGCTTCTCATGGCCTCCAATTGGGACTTACTTCCCAGTCTCTTCTCCCTCCTCTCTCTGTATTTTCCAATCTCTACGTCTAATAGTCACTGCCATACATTCAGATAAACTTTCTCAGCTTCCATGCTTGAAAGAGGACACAGAATCCTCATCTTTTTGTTCCACATTTTGTTTCATACAAGTGGTCTCCAGCTTCATCTATTTTGTTGCAAAAATTAGTTTTCTTGGTCTCTATACAGAACACCCATTTCCAATCTATTAACCAGCTCCCTGGAGTCTTGCATGGAGAGATGAATGGGTTTCATAGGAAGCATACATGTAGACACATCTTTGGGTGACCTGGAAAGTTTTCCAAAGGGGAAAACTGTAAGGCATTTTTTTAAAATCCCTCCAATCTGGTGAAATGCATCCTTTCTTCTGAAAAAAAATATATATGTAGATGGAAAAGACCGTCAGTGCAGTAAACTGTGGTCAAGTGAGGTCAGTGAGCCCACGGACGCTGAATGGTGTTCTGGATCCTCCAAGATGAAGCCATGCATCTGCTAGAGGCATCAAGTAAAGATGATGAGTGGTTTTTTTTTTTTCTGAAAAAAAAAACAAAACAAATCAAGACAAAACAAAAGGAACAAGATTCAGCAGAAACCCATTTCAGATCCCTCGTTACATTTCTGTAAACAACTTACCGCATTACCCAAATATCATTTTCCTTCTTATCTCATCATAGATGAGAAAGAGCATGACATTTACATTTAAGACTTTTTGTAAGATTAAAGGACTTAAAACTGACTGGGAGCACAGAAGTGCTTAATAAATGGCAGGAGTTATCATCATTACATCTCTTTGAGCCTATGTCTCTTGAAAGAAAGCAAAACACAAGGAACAAGCAACATTCCCACCTTGGTTAAGGTTTTATTGCTGTGAAGAGACAACATGACCACACCATCTCTTCTAAAGAAAATGTTTAATGGGGTGGCTTGCGTATAGTTTCAGAGGTTCAGTTCATTGTCGTCATGATGGGGAGCTTGGTGTACAGGCAGCTGTGGTGCTGGAGCTGAGAGTGTTATATCTTGCAGGGAACAGGAAGTCAACTGACTGTCACAGTCAGGGAAGCTTGAGAAAAGAGACCCCCAAACCCACTCCCACCTTGACACACTTCCTCCAAGAAGGCCACACCTTTTATTCATGCCACTTTTTTGGAGGCCATTTTCTTTCAGACTACCACAGTTTCCTGTTTTAGGTCAGGCTTAAATGGGGCTGTGAAAATATTTACCTTATTTAGCATATAGCTCAGCATTTGATGAACAGCTGGGCAGGAGAGATTTCTTAAAGTCTTCTTAGTGCTTTGTAAGGGTTAAAGAATCTCTGTGATCCACTTCAGTAGCAGAGAAGTGGTAAATATATACACAATTTAACATTTGGATAAGCTTATAGTGATCCTCTGAATTAACTAAAACACTGAATTCTGAAATGCTTCCATTTAAATTCCCCAATTAATGGCAATATTGTGAAAATAATTGACTTTATTTAAAAGGAAGAAGCCCATTTCTCCTTTTAAAAAAATCTCAGTTAATGGAGGCAGGCATAGTTTGAGTATAAATTAACAAACCCCTTTAGGGAGGAAAGAGAAAAAGTAGGGCATGTTTAGTCTTTTCTCTTGAGAGTTGGGCTGGTTTATCTACTGCCCTTTCAAAATGGGCTATTAATTTGACTCCCCTTTTGGCTTTGCCTTTATATTAGAGCTAATGGAATTGTCTCCTGATGTCCTCATTTTCCATTCCTCAACCTGTCTGAACTTTTGCCTACAAAGGTTACCATTTCTATGAAGTCATGCAATTCATCATTACTATTGAGACAGATTTATCCGGAGTTTTCTCCCCACAAATGTCTGTAAGCATGGTGACTCTTACATCTGAGGTTGACCACAGGGGCTGGACATAATATTTACAGTATCCAGGCCCAAACTAAAACACAGAGAGTCTCCCAAAGCCTCACAATGGGAGCTATAACTAGGATAGAATGGCAGTGAATTTATAAGAATTAGAGGGAAGAAAATGCCTCTGTAGAATGAGAATTGCCACTTGATATGGTGGCATATAGAGATGAGCTTTTATGAACTCAGGGTCAATTATTTTTCACTACACTGAACATAAACCCACGTGACCTTTGTGGGTGGGATAAAGTATGTGGACTCATAGTAGGTCAAATACTGCTATTCCAAAGGGTATCTGAAGGATGTTTGTGCTTTCATGGCAAACATCAGTACTTGATCCCAACACAGTTTCTTACATAAGAAGAAAAGTAGACCTACATCTCTTCTTGTTGACTTCCATGTCAATGCCAGTGGGTATTGATATAAAACTAGAAAACTCTTCCACTTCTGGTATTCAAAGCCATTGTTTGCAGCCTCTTGTTGCTGTTATGCTCAAGTACTTCTCTTGAAGGGTACATCCTGATTGTGTACCCTATCATGGAGCTACAGAACTAAGTGTCAAAATCTGTCCTGTGGGCTAGTGAGATGGTACAGTGGATAAAGAAACTTGTCGCCACGCCTAACAATCCAAGTTCAATCCTCAGACCTCACGTGGTAGAGGGAGAGAATCAACCCACAAGCTGTCTATCCTCCGGCCTCCACACATGTCCCGTGGAATGTACACATACATGCACAAAATCAATACATTAAAAGTATTTTCAAAATCCATTTAAAAGAAATTTTCTTCATTGGAGCTGCTTACAAGACAACAAATCCCTTTTGATGGGTATTCAGCAGATGCCGTAATGGCCTTCCTTTATGTTTCCTGAGCATTGTCAGCGGTGGAGTCCTGTGGAAAGCAAGAGAGCTCCTCATTCCCTTGAGCTTTGATCTCCTCAGGGAAGAAATTTGATGACAGTCATGCTTCTTCCAGCCTACGTGCTTACCACTTCCAACGTCCTAAACACTTACATAAACGTGGTTCTTTTCTTTGAATGTTATCTGATTGGCCTGCAACCTTCTTAACCAGTAGGATGTCAAATCTAAGAGGAGGAAAGCGGTGAATTAGAACCCTGCCAATGCTGTCTTGAAGATTAAGCATCTTCTCTGCGGGGGTCTGAAGTCCCTGTTCTTAGCTTGCAGTGAGTCCACAGCTGCTCACAAGGGAGACAATTAGAGTAAGACCCAGGAATCCAGAATGATCTCAGTTCCATTAAAGCACCTGATGAACACTTCCATTGTAGGGATATGTGAATTGAGTCTAAGAACTGCCACAGCACACCAGGTTCAAGTCACAGCTATGCCAGATAGTATCTAGATAATCAACATTGTGTTTGACTTTCGTAACCATAAGAGGCATCCCCAGAAGATTACTGAACTTGCCTTAATGTATCATTATTTTGAAACTAATAATGATTTTTCAACACAGGGCCTGAAATTTTATTTTGTACTGGACCCAGCATATTATGAAAGTTGCTCATATACATTGTTTAACTTATCTAGCCTAATAGTCTCATCTAGGAAATAGGATCATGTATGATATAATTTCCAGAGAGTTTTAATTAGACAGTCCACATCCTTCATGTCTGTCTCAGTGAGCTCAACCCCCAATGAAAGTCAGTGTGTTGTTGGAACATCTGACATGAATTATTCTAGAAATTAATGTATATTCTTCCATAATGAACACCTCCAAACCCTACACAACTTAACCTTTTTGTGTACAGTTTTTGTTCTCCAAAATAGATAATACATGTTTTGGGGAAAAGAAAAATGATGGTTTGAATGAAAATATCCCTCTTGGGCTCATATATTTGAATACTTCGTCCCCAGATAGCATGTTTGTTTGTAGAGGTTTAGGAGATATGATTTTGTTGGGGGAAGCATGTAACTGTGGGCTTTGAGAGTTTAAAGACTTGTGTCTTTTCCAATTTGCTGTCCTTGTTTTGGCTTGTCACTGAGGACATGAGCACTCAGCATCTTGCTTCAGCTACAATGCTACTAGTGGCCTTGCCTTCCTGCCACCATGAACTCTAACCCTCTGGAACTGGAAGCCCAAATAAATCTTTTCTTCTACAAGTTGTCTTAATTATTGTGTTTTACCATAGCAACAGAAACGCAATTACAACAAGAAATTAACTTGTTTCCTGTGTATATAATTTTTTTTATTTGCAGATGACACAAGTTCTACACACATGGGATTTTGGAACAATAAATTGCTTTCAAAACAAACAAACAACAATGATGACAAGGCCAATAATCCAATCTTGGAAATGAATAGGGACATAGACAGTTTTTGTTTGAGGCAAAAAATAATTGGCTGTGGTGAAATAAATAAGTTCTTACCAGTCTTTGCCATTGTTCAGAAGACCGGAGTTCTTGAGAATTCATCTACAGCTGGCTCAGTTCAGGAACTCAGCCCAGGCTAGCAAAGAGCAAGTTAGCTGATTACCACAGCCCTACAGACTGACACCAGGAAGAACTAAAGAGAAAGACAATGAGGCATAGGCAGGAAAGTTAAGTAGGTCTGGACAAACCACATTGCCTTGAGTGTCTACTCTGTTCATGTACCTTACATACAGAATTTACCATGAGGTCAATATTTTTAGTGACTTGTTGAATAAAATCCACGAACAAGTGAGTGGACCATTTAACCCTCATCTAGCTCTTGGTGGTAGGTAGTATCAGTCCCATCCTACAGAGGAAGAACTTAAATCATTCAACTAATAGTTACTGGAGCTGAAAGTCACAGCTGATTCTTAATTTTCTCATTTTAATTCTATTGCATGTGGCGCACCTTTTTATGCTGTGTAGGTGAGAGGCTCTTTACCTCTTTGTACCTTAAAAAAGTACATCTTAAAACTTACTGAAGACATCTCCTGTAAGACTGCGTGCTCCAGAGTCTCTCAGTCTCTGAGCATTGTCCAGTTGTGGTTCTCCATGTTAGTCATCCCCTCCTGCAGGGGAAAGCTTCTCTGGAGCTGACTGAACAAGGCATTACTCTATGTGTATAGCAGAATGTGGTTAGTAGTTGTTTTATTGCTATGTTCCTTTAGTAGAACAATAATATTTAGTTTTCCTCTAGGCCCAAGACCTATCTAGTCTCAGGTTCTTGTAGGAAGGTGAGGAGGACCAGGGAGAACATGGGGTAGGGAAAACTGGAATCAGAATATATTGTATGAAAAAAATTATTTTCAATAAAAATTTAAAAAACCCAACTTAACATCATTGCTGTGGGACAATTGTCTTGTACTCTGTAAAGACTTGTCACTTGTATTGTTTTAATAAAATGCTGATTGGCCAGTAGCCAGGCAGAAAGTATAGGTGGGCAACCAGGCAGGAAGTATATATGTGGGGCAACAAGAACAGGAGAGTTCTGGGAATAGGAAAGGCTCAGTTTACCGTCGTCACCCAGACCAAGAAGAAGCAAGATGAGAATTCCTCACTAATGAAACACACCAAGCCATGTGGCTAATACAGACAAGAATAATGGGTTAATGTACTGTGTAAGAGTTAGTTAATAAGAAAGCCTGGCTAGTAGGCCAACCAGTTTATAATATAGGCCTCTATGTGTTACTTTGGGATTGAATGACTGTGGGACTGGGTGGGACAGAAACCTCTGTCAATAGATCATTTTATTTTTATATGAAGTTTATAAAAACACCAAAAGTGCAGAACCATTGTAATCTTTTATGGACAACAGATACAATAATTAGGCATTCTTTGAGAAATAGTAAATATATCTCAATGAAGAAATGTAGTACATTCCAATATAAAATAGCATATAGAATTAATGTCTACCATTTTGTTTATTCACCTTAAATTTTTATTACTGAAGGCCAAAGAATAAATCTTAAAATTTGTTTCATTTTTATTAGTATTAAATACTTCTGCTACATCCAGCATGGCTCCAAGGGACAGAACTGACTAGGGTGGCAAGAGAATAAAGAAAAGACAAACATACAGAGACACGGAAAGTAGGGGGTTGGGTGATCTGGTACTCAAATGAAGGAACCAGTTAGGAAACATTTATTTATACCAGTCATGTTATACCAATCACTCCAGAAACTCAGTATATTTATTATATAGAGATGGACACAATGGTGGGATTATTGCATACAGTTGAATTAATAGATGGGATTATATACAGATTAACAAATTAACAAGTAGGCAGGGTTTATGGCATTCGGCTGGATTAAGGAGAAGGGGTTCGCTAATCTCAATAGGAACAATTTATGTAGGTGTCAGTCTTCAGGTCATAAATATCCAGAGGGGAAAAAGCTATGATGAACAGTTTGTGCACACACACACACACACACACACACACACACACACACACACCGTCAGCTACCTTCTTTTTGAGTCAAGTGCAGGGATGGGGGTGGGGTTGCTATTCCCATGGGGTCAGAGGCTATGAGGCCTTTGACATGGCTATGCCAAAGTGAACAGCACACTTTCACACAGGGCTTCCTCCACTCCCTACACATAGATATGTAATATACTTTGATCATCTTCAGTTCCCTGTTACCATATCCTGTCTTCCATCACTGTTTCCCTTCTACTACCTCAAAGCCCTTCGTCTACCTCCATGTATTATCTCTATACTGTTTTCTTTTTTTCATTATTTCTACATGTATACATACATATAAATGTATAACTACAACCTGCTGTGCCTGGCTATTGTTGCTCATAAGCATATATTTTTAGGACTGACTATTTGGTATTGGATAACCAATTAGGTGCCTCATCTCTAGGGAGGGCTGATTTTGCCTCCTCTCAGCTATCATTAACTGTCTGTAGTTATTCATTTAGGAGTGAAACCATGAGAGACCTCTCCTATTCACACTGGCATATCGACCCGAGTAGTCACACTGTCCAGGTCTTGTTTATAATACCATATTGCTGAGATTTCATGGAAGCAACTTCCTTGACCTTTGTATAAGACACAATCTCTTGGCTGATGCCCAGTTCCTCTGGCTCTTGTATTCTTCCTCTCTCCTCTTCCGTAATGGTTTCTGAGCTTTAGGTGTAGGTTTTGCAGTATAGATATATCAAGTAGGGTTGGGCAACCTATGGTCAGTGATTTTTTTCATTTTGACCAGTTGTAACTTCCTATAATGGTCTCTGAAAAAAAAAGGAGTAAGGTGAGAGCTATACTTACTTGCAGCGATAAGGATAAGTATTTATAGTACAGTTAGAAATTACACTCTATCAGCAAAGTACCAGGGGTAGATTTTCCTCTAGCTTCTATGGCCTTATGGTCATGGGTAAATGGCTAGGTTTACATTATCAAGCATTAATTTCCTATATCGTTAAGCCCTTAAGTCTAATTAGACAACTGTTGGATACTCCCAAGACATAAGTGCCGTTATTGCATCACTGAAGTTATCTTGCTGTGCTGGTCTTTGTTGTGGTTCCTAGGCATCATAGGTAGGACTTCTGATTACTTTTCTCTCCTGACAGCTTGCGTAGCATCTTCCATTCCTATGAGAGCTAATTCTTAGGGAGGACTCTTTCATGTCAGTTCTAGCTCAGTTCCTCAAATTCCCATGTCCGAAGTGTGTAATGTCTTCAGTACTAAAGACTTAACTTCTAATTTTGATATGCAACCAAGGGTAATGACAGTAGCCTATATTGATTTGCAGGTCTCTTGGACTCCCCTGACCCACATTTTAATAGATTTCTCATGCATAATACTTTGGTTGTGTTTTTGGTTTTTATTGTTGCTCTGTTTAGGCTAAGCCTATGACTCTTTACTTTAGGGGAATATTATCACTCCTACTGGTATAACTTCATTTAAATTATATACAACACACACACAAAGTGTAATCTTAAGTAAACATGAAACCAAAACAATATTATTCCCACATTTTTGAAAACATCCTTAATGCTGTCTCTCTTTTCTTCTCTCCCTCTGTATCTCCTACCTAGTAAAGTCTCCTCCCACTTTTTTCAACCTTGAACTGCTATCCCTTTATCTAGAGCTCCTGGGAGGGGCCACTAGCCCACTGGAGCAGGTGGCTCTGGCAGGCCTTGCCCTTCCTCCTTCCGTCTGCCTTGCTAAAAACCTTAGATCACATCCTGGAAGCTAGTCATCAAGATTTTATTTTTTTATTTTAACACTTTCTTATGCCAGACTCATTCCTGAGGATAAGTACCAAGGTCCAGCAATGAAAAGCCCCCTTCGGTTCACCCAATTAACATGCCCAGTCAAAATATCCTAGCCCATTCTAAAACAGTATTTCCCTTTTTTTTTTTCTCTTCTTAAAAGTTAAACCTGCATGATCATTTGCTGCTGTTTTCTGCCTGACTCAATGAGCAGCCATGTTAATTTTTCTTCACTGCTTGAAAAGGATCTAAGAAAGCAAGTGTTTGGGTGTGGTTTGTGCCTACTCCAGGGACTGGAAGGAGCCCCTGCTGTGCAGAGGTCTTCTTCACTCCGCATTGTCCCTTTTTGCTTTCTTGATTTCTGCAGTTACTCTTGCTTATACACTTATATCTGTTGTAATACGAGCGGCCGGACTGTGTCCCCTTCATCCGGCCGCCTGCATGGTTTAGCTTATGCCCCGAAATAACCACACGGAAACTGCATTCCTCTAAACACTGCCCGGCCCATTAATTTTAGCCTCTTATTGGCTAGCTCTTGCACCTGGACTAGCCCATTTCTGATAATCTGTGTAGCACCCCAAGGTGTGCTTACCGGGGAGATTCTAGCCTGCATCTGCAGGGACTGGGAACATCATGGCGACTCCTTCTGACTCAGCTTCCTTTTTTCCCAGAATCCTGTTCTGTTTACTCCACCCACCTAAGGGTTGGCCTATCAATGGGCTCAGGCAGTTTCTTTATTTTAACCAATGAAATCAACAGATTGATATATGACACTCCCACATCACTTCCCCTTTTTCTGTTTAAACAAAAAAGAAGGCTTTCATATTAACATAGTAAAATTACATATAACAAAACAGTTATCAAGTAAGAATTATAGTTACAATATTTATATCTACTTTATCTTTTATCATAACTAAGGAAAATTACAACTATGTATCCATTCTTCAACTCCATCAAAGATTCCAGAAGGATATAAGAAAACTCTAGAAATGACAGAGACATCTCACTGCCTGGACAGTCACCCAAAGTTCCTCTGTACCGTTGGGGCATCTATCTTTGGCCTTCAGGCCCATAGTATCCAGCAGACAGTTCCATGAAGCAGGAAATTCCAAAGACAGTTCAGTCATTTTCTGCTGTGTCCTGCGTCCTGCAGAATGTCTTGTAGACTCTTTTATGAATCAGGAACCCTGACAGATCATCTCACCTTTAGGCAAGTTCAGCAGTCCTCTCTCTGCGGGTTCTTTGTGTCCAGTTTATGCATCAGTCCAGGCAAGAACAGTCTCTTGTCCAATGGCTGGCTTTTAAACTCCATAAGGATCCTCTTCGATGCCCATCTTCCTTTCGAAGTAGATTGGTGCTGCCAGGAGCAGACGTGTCCCATTGTCATGAAAAACCCTAAGTTATTAAAATATTTTAAATGCCATATTCTGCAATCTTTGAGAGATATGAAGAATGTCTATCTAACTGAAATATATCTTTATATATCTAGAAAATCTAACATGACTACAAGCTTGACTATTATTTACGATTATTTAACAACAACCTATATTTCCTAATTATACATTACATTTTAAAAATGAACTACACAATCACAATACCTTGATCAAGATCAGAAATACATATACATATAACAAAATTGACCTTAAAATCCACACCAATGCAAATTATTTATATCTATATCATATCCCCCTTTAAATGTAAAAGAACATTTTTAATCAATATTTGGGCACATGGGCGCAGTTTCTCTCTCCAAACTGCTTCCTGCTGAATGGGGGCGTCGTTAATTAGATCTTTCTTTCGTGGTGTAACCTGTGTGTCAGGGTCATCTCAGTTGGCCTTTGAGTGGAGTAATTTTTTGAGGGTGTTCACAGCAAACTTTCAGGAGGGCGTGGTCTATCATACCAAATCGGAATAGAAGAAATCCATAGGGTCTGGTCCTCTGTGAAAACAAAAGAAGACCCTCTCCGAAGCATCATATCCTTAGACCCTCAGCATTTTCCCCTAAAGCATCCAAGAAGAGAACTTGGGGACACCACACGCACACCCCCACCGCAGCCATCCAATGTTATTGTCATTCACACACTTTCTATAAAAGAACATAGCAAATAGGGCAGAGCTGTGTGTGTGAAAAACAAAGTCAGTTTTGTACACATTGCTGTGCTTGTGGGGGCGGCACCTTCCCCACATCAGGCACAGCAGGTGCGCTTATCGGATGCCCCTCCTCTGACACAGCCCTGGGTACCAGATGCCCTTCCATAGACACAGAACTAACCCGGCAGCAGGAATGGCAGGAGCAGCAGGAGCAGCAGGAGCAGCAGGAGCAGCAGGAGCAGCAGGAGCAGCAGGAGCAGCAGGGGCGGCAAAAGCAGCTGCAGTTCTTCCGGCAGGAGGTGCATTTGCCATCTGAGGGGCACTTGCCATCTTTGCAGGTGCAGGGGCCTGAGCAGGTGCAGCAGCTGCTGTGGGGAAGAGAGAGAGAGCAGTGGACTGTACACACAGGCAGGAGACAGGGGAGGCTCTCTGAAGCCAGTACTCTCTGCTGTGCATGGCCCAGGCTTGCTCCTCCCGTCCCAGACGGGGCACACAGAACCATTTGGACCTCTCCACCCTACTGCCCCCTCAGGTGCTTTTCCCCACAGGAAAAGAAAGCGAGGTGCTCCAGCCGTGGTGGGGTCTATGAGCTGGTGATAGAACCAACTAGACCCTGCTCTCTCCTCCTCCTCCTCTCCTCCTCCTCTTCCTCTTCCTCCCCCTTCCTCCTCCTCCTCCTTCTCCTTCTCCTTCCTCCATAAAATGAGAACCCTGGAGAAGGATGGTGAGATTGGAAGCTTGGCAAGCTCCAAATGAGGTAAAGCTGCCTTCCGGAGGGGTGGGGGTGGGGAGGAGCTGGTGTCGTGGGGGCTGCAATTCTTAAGATATTGCCGTATTATTTTCTTGAAAAATTCTATTAAGCGCCTAGTACTCATTTGGAAATCTGAATGCTTGTATTATCTTTTGTATTTTACTGAAAAGTACCAATCTGAAACTCATATTTGTTCCTAAGACGTTTGTAGATGTTCGCTGAAACATCAATGACTAGGTGTCTACTCATTTGGTATAGAACCATACCAAGAGCAAACAGGGAATGTGACGGTGGCATTGCTTCAGCCTGACAACTATCCTTTCCTATCACAGGCCATTTTCTTATTTAAGTGATATTAGATGCTAAACAAAACAGTTGGGCTTAGACTGCACTAATTATGGCAGTAGGAAAGTTCTGGGAATCTCATGGTCTTGGATTTTTGTATTCCATTTTCTTCTTCGACAATGGGGCTTTAGAAACTTGCTTAGTGTTTGAACGTGTACATTTTTGAAACCTCTCACATGATAGACAGGAAAGTTGCATCAAAGGGCTACATCCTTCTTAGATTACTCAAGGGGCCCCTGTGGATGCCTCCCTGGGACTCCTGTCTTGTTCCCACTGCTGCTGTGAACACTATGGGAAAAGGTTTATTTCCCATGAGCACAAAGCAGTGGCCATCATCTTCCCTTCTGTCATCTGCCCTCAATATCCACAGAGGTCTCCAGCCACCACCGTATCCACTGCTTCTTTGCCTTCAAGTCTCAAGCCCAATGGCCCTCCTCCAGGGATGCCTTTTTCAAGGGTTATTTCTTTACTCTTAATCCACCTCCACTTCACTAGAAAGGACTTGTTTCAGGTTGTGTGAAACATATAATTCAGCATATAATCCCTATCGATGTTCACGGTAGTTACCACGTGGATTTGAATTATTTATGTTAAAACATGTGTTCTTAAGAAAAACATATAAACATTCAAAGTAAACAAGCAATTTAATGAGCTGTTTGCTCATCCCTACCCAACCATCATCATCTTTCCATTGTTAATTCTTAAGTTGTTCCCATCACTCCCTACTCCCAGCTCTGTTATCTCATGCTTTTTACATTTGATGCAAAACTGACATGTAATGAAATGTGTAATTCCAAATAGATGCATTTTGGAGACACCAAGATCCATCAAGGCTGTCAACATTCTCATTGACTGGGGAAGCTTCTTCACGTCTATTTCCAGTTCAGCTCACTCAATCCCCTCACCAGGCCACCCCAGGTCATTATTTTTTCTTTACCATAGTTTGTTTTGAATGTGTGAGTTCATAACTTCACAGAAATACTGTCCCAGTATTTGAGTTCATCATTTTACAAAAGCAACCTCACAAAGCTCAGGTCTTCTTTGTTTATTTTTTTTCCTGTTCTTTATCTGAGATTCATTCACAGCTTTGTCATATCTGTTTACCTTCACCTTCCTGCCTCTCTCACTAATGTGAGAGTTCTGTCTTTGCAGCCCATTCCCAAGGTTAGGCTGGTATCTTTATAAGAACTGTGAATGTGGACATATTATTGCCTTTTTCCAGACAAGATTCATGAAGAAATGGTGATGTTAAAGCAGTTGCTTGCCATCTTTTCTATTGTGTGTAGACCCTACTCAAGTACAGAGTCAACATGGGAATCACAAGATAAAATCTGGAGAACAAATGATCATTAAAGACACATTTGGAATTCTTGGATTCAGCCTCTTCTAAGTTGAGCTTTCTTCTTAAATCTTCCAATTATATGAATCAATAAAGTGGCTGTTTGTTTCAACAAATTTGAGTCCTGTTCTTTCATGCAACACAAGGAATTAAGCATACTTATTAATAAATTACCTAAGTTTTATCCCAGAGGCATTTAATGTGCTCAAAGAGCTGGGAGCAATATATATTTGAGAATATATGGTCCAAGAAGAATTCTGGTTTCATGTTTTGCAGTAGCATTAAAAATCATTAATTTTTATAATGATGTACCTTAAGACTTAGATAGTGTACATCCCTTCTGTCATTATCATTTCTGAGTGTACTCATCATCATTTTATTTCTATATATTGTTGTCAAATATTAACTAATTAATGAGTAGCAAATGAACATGTGCAAAAAGTGAACTCATTCTTCTTTACCCTGTAAAGCATCTGTTAACAGAGTCTGCCATTTAAATGGATGAGAGATTGTTTGGGTTAAAGATGTTACATGGTCATGCATGAGTATGTCACACACACACACACACATATATGTGTGTACATATGCCTCTGTGTGTCTCTAAGTTTATGTGCTTGTGTGTCTATGTATAACTGTATGTATTTTCATGGGTGTGATAATGTGAGTACGGAATGGTAATGTAAGACTGTACATATATAGATGTGAGTGTGTGTTCAGGTATACATGTGGTTGTGTGATTTGTATCAGTATGTCTATGTTTACCTTTGTGTATCACAATTTAATTTGTATTTGTTTGACTGTACTAGATAATATAAGCATGAGCATGACTTCATATGTGTCTGTCTGTATGCTCTACTGCTATGGTCTAGATATGCTTGGAGCTAATCTCTGAAGAATTCACATGCTGAGAACTTGGTCCCCAATGTGATGATGTTGACAACTGGTAGAACCTATAAGATGTGAAGACTTTGGGAAGGTAATTATGTCATCGAAGACACTGTGTTTCAATGGGACTAATGCTGGTTTCTTGGAGTGAGTGAGATCTTCCGAAAGTAGAGAGTTATGAAGGAAGGTCATCCCATGCGGTTGCTGCCTTCTGCATGTAACCTTTTCCTCTTTGCTTCTTGGCCATACTGTGGCACAGACCGTATTTTATAAAGTACTCAAAGTATGTTATTTCTTTCCATAAATGCTAGAGTGAAAAATGCCATTTGGAAATGATATTGTTTCAGAGAGTGTCACAGTAGAAGTCTGTCTCCTGGGTTCTGTGTGTGGATGGGCTGCAGGGACTCCTTTTTGGACTCAGCCCCAGAAATTTTGGCATTCATTCCTAGCAGCTATCTCTGGCCACCCTTTCTACAACCCAGAGTCCCATCTTGTCATCAGACTGCTTTAGACTCCTTTGATTTAATGCAAAAACCATGCATTGAGGTTCAGGGTACATTGTCCTTGTTCATCACACAGTTTCATTTTATTAGAATAAGTCACGGCCAAGAGACTGTGGGGGTAGTGATTGGGTGGTGTTAGGTGAGAAAGAGACAGATGGCAAGCTAGGCTAGGTGGTTCCAAGGAAAGATTTGGAAGTGGTAATGAGGGAGCAGTTCGAACCTAGAAGATAAGACTGGTGCTGCCAATCAAATCTAACATTAGGACTTAACATTCCTTCAGACTCTCTGGCTCCAACATGAGGTCCCCACCTCCACTTCAGCAATATGACTTATAGTGTTTTATAATGAGGCTGGGCAAGCTGCTCAATCTTTGGGAATCTGGGTATGTGCCGTGGCCAGCAGGTAACAATGTGATCTCTCCTCCCCTTCCACACTCCCTGCCTTCACTTTCTCCCAAGTAGTAGGAACTGTATAAACAACAAAGTTTGCCGAATCATCTCCCTGTTTTTTTTTTTTTTTTTTTTTAAGTGAGCCAATGGTACCCTTTGGAGATGAAAGCTGAACGAACTAGAGACCATGCATCTAAAACATTCTCCCTCTTTTTACACAAGGTGGTGCTCAGGCTGGTGGTCTTAGGAACCCTTTCTGTTGGTGGGTTTCTTTGTGTGATGACTTTTTGATCACCAGAGAACTACTCCAGTTACTTTCTTTCACATAAGAGCATGGCTTTAGAATAGAGAATGTGTAAAGGAACCTGTTTCTTCTACAGAGTCAAGTTTAAGGGAGGTTCAAAGGAATCTAAATTTCAGGAAAAAGAAAACATCCATGTTCTAACAGTTGCTATTGCAGAATGCTGCTGGTTACTGATGTAACGGAGTAGAAGGCAGGATTCTTGTCCTCCAGAGTCTTCCAATATAGGAATGGAATTGAGCAATTTATTTATACTCCCTGGGCCTGTTTCTGTTATCTCACTTTGTATGTTTTTTGTAAGGTTTTCAAGAGAAAAGAGAGATTAATCATGATTACATTTGATCACATATGACAGAAAATACAAAATCAAAGTATTGTTCACAGGACAATAGTTTCTTGCATGAGTTTGGAATGGGACTTGGTTGCTGGAATAGGGACCCATGTTCTCTCATGCTGTTCCTCTTCTCTGTGTGGCTTTTATTTCAAGGTCCTTTCATTGTTTAGATTGGCTGTTGCAGCTCTAGTCACCGTGCTATTTACTATTGACAGTACTGACTATTTAAGAGGAAACAAATAAAAACTCAAATACCCCGAAGCCTAGAAACAGCTATCCATACTGGCCAAGACACTAATTTATCCTTAGCCAAGAGGAGACCCTTCACACTCTCACCTCCAAGTGTGGTCCATGATGCAACAGGCACTTTCCATTTCTGGATTCTACTAAGGAAGAACTGGGGCAATGTATTATGTGTACAAAGCATCCAACCTTTTGCAAAATATCTATATGCCTGGTACTTAATTTGCTCTTCGTTATGCTCTGAAAGGAAAGACAGCCAAGTCTGATAGTCATCCCTGTTGTACACCTCATCCACATCACTAAGCAGCAGACCTGAGATTCCACACCCAGTTCTTTGAATAGTTGGGAAGACAAAGCGAACAATCATGGTGTAGTGGAAAAACTCCAACACAAGGCTTCCAGCAGGGTGCAGGACAAAGGAAGTGGTCTAATCCTATAGCCTCAGCCTCACCAAGATAGGTTCTCACCTGTATGACAAAGATGTTTAATCTCAGGTTGTGTGGACAGAAGTCTTAACACAATAAATAAACACATCGGATCCATTTAAGGAAGTCACTGTTAATTATCAGGAAGGTTTGCCCATCACAGTCTTGGAAAACTCCCCATTTTCCAGCCTCATTTTTTTCTTTTGTTCTTGTTGTTTGTTTGTTTGTAGAGTGAGAAAGCTTTTGGATACCGTATTGCTAAAGTCTTCCAAATTCCCTCATTCTAGGAACCCAGGAAACAGCACAGATTAGAGCTCGGGTTGGAATTCTTACTGCTATTGGTATTTGACCCAGAAAAAAAGTCAAATAGGTTTTGGACTCAGTATCCCCAGAGGGATGAGGATGGATAACTCGCAGCTTACTGGAAAGGGCAGTATTATCCAGCCTGTTAATTCCTCACAGGCGGGGGTCCATCATCCATCTAGATTTACAATGTAATCTCTACTTCAAAGGCTCCACAGGATAAAGCTAGAGAATTCCTGTAAAGCACCTGACTAGGTCTGGTCACAAAGGGTTCAGGGACTTGTAAGCTTACACCAGCCGGTGCTCAGGCTGCTCAGGCGAGGGCGACAGGAAAGAGCCATCACATACTGTAGGATAAGCCAGGGTGTCTGGCACTCTGAGTGGACCTCTAGGACAGGCTAGACTCCGTGTCCGGGGGCGCCTTTAAAAGCCGGAGAGCGAACGAGGGAGGAGTTTGAACCTGTTTGCGAACCCGGACTTGCACCACAGAGGGAAGGGGCGGGTCTACAGGCACTGGCCATTCCTGGCTCTCGTTTGAAAAGACCAATCAGGGTGCGTTTTACAAAGGCATCTGGCGGGGCTGTCTGGAGCAGGCGGAGTCACAGCGTGCCTGGCCCGCCCCGCTGGGTGCGTTGCGGCTGTGCGTGGTGGCCTGCTGGCCTGCTAGCTAGAATGTGATTTCATATTGGACAAGTAAGTGACCCTCCCAGGGGCTCTTGCAGGCACGCTCTCAGCCGGCTCCTCCTGGAAAAGCTTCTCCAGCCTCTTAGATGTTTCCCTCCTTCACCTTTGGGTCTCACAGCAGCCAAAGTGTTGGCTGGCGATTCACTTTCTTATGCCTTCTGGTGAGGTGTTCTGCCCTAGGGAGAGTACAGCTTTTCCCGGATCCCCAAGACTGCCCTACAGATGTCCGGGGCTTAAAGCCCTCTCACTCTGACCGGTGTACTGTTAATACAATCGTTTTCTTTCTTTCTCCTCAGGCCCCACAATTTGCAGACAATTCTCCAGACATTTTTAGTCTTTCAGGTTTGCCAATGCAAGGTTTTTGAAGGCAGGTGCTGTTTATGGCTTTAGAAGCTGAGTTGTACTTCAGTTTAGATGGGGTAATGCCATCATGTTACAGAGGTGTAGGCCAGGAAGGGTCTAGGGGGATCTTTCATTTTTATGAACTTCATGTCCATTTCAGGATGGAGATGACGCACTGAGGGGGACTCCCCTCTCGTTGGCTCTTCACCGAAGCATTGCTTATATCTCAGCACTATTTTTTCCCCTTCGTTAAACGTCTAGTTATGGCCATAGATGCTGAAAGGCCATCACCTTAGATTATGTGTGAAGTGCGAGTTGAAAAGCCCCACCGGATTTTGCTTTTAAGTAGCAAATCAGTGAGGAAGAATTAAAGTCTTAGTCTGTGGCTCCATTTAAATGGTAGATTTGCCTTTTGTTTTGTTTTCTTGCTCTTCTAAAAAGGGTTTCTGGTCTTTACTGTGAGCAAAGTGTGAGTCCCAATGTTTCCCTCCTCAGTTGCTAGCTGGGGGTGCTGACACTCCCCTCCGTGTTCTGGAGTCTCCTGCTAGTGCCACCCTCATGCTTGGTCTGGACTCAGTGACTTCCGGCTTGGCTGTGTGAGCTGGTGTTATGGTGCCTGAGGGTGGGAAGTAGGGGTGAGGAGCGTCTGCAGATGATTTTGGGGTGGTGACATAGGATTAGGAAGTCAAATCAGGCATGTTGGGGACAGGAATAACCCAGAAGGTGGAGTGCCCTTGTGAAGGAGGCCAGGCTCTCATCTAGGCTGTGATGAGTTTTGTTGTGAGCCGTGTCTTCTGGAATCTAGTTTCTTTTTTATAAACTTAAACTTAAAATCACAGCAGTTGCTCTATGTTTAAAACCACCTCCACCACCACCACAACTACCACCTCCTCCACCAGCACCACCAGCACCATCACCATCACCCACCACCATCACCACCACCATCACCCACCACCACTACCTACCACCATCACCACAACCACCACCTCCTACACCAGCACCACCACCATCACCATCACCACAACCACCACCTACCACCATCACCTACCACCACCTGCACCCACCACCACCACCTCCTCCTCTACCACCACCCCCACCCACCAATACCACCATCACCACCTCTACCTACCATAACCACCATCACCACCACTACCAGCATCACCACCACCACCACCAGCATCAGAACCAGCCCCAGCACCACTCACCACCAATACCATCACCACCACCAACACCACCTACCATCACCACCACCACCACCTCCACCACTGCTGCAAAACCCTATCTTTGGATTCCTAGCAATGAGAGGGTCTGAAATGGCTCTTCTCCTGGGCTGTCACTCAACACTGATGCCGATCACAGGAAGAGAGGTGCTATCATAGTTAGTAGGAGGTTCTGTTGAGGAATTACTGACATGCAATGAACTGTAAGGTTTAGATTCTGTTTGCTGAGATCTTAAGCATTTCAGCATCATTGTTGATCATGGATATTGATTTATAATTTTCCTTTCTTGTGTTTTCTGAGTTAGGGAATGCTTTTTCCTTTTTGGTATCTGGAGGATTTAGAGTTAATCTATCTATCTTCTCTCCGGTTAGTGGAACTCCACAATGAAGTCACCTGGGCCTGAAGTTGTGTGTGAGGGGGTGGCAAGTCCAAAGCCATTTGCTCTAAAGGATGAGGGGTCTGTGCTTCTTAGGCTTTCCCATTGCTGTGAGAAACCCAGGAAGAAAACAACTGAAGGGAGGAAACGTTATTCTGGCTCATGATGTCAGTTCATCATCGTAGGAACAGTTCACACCGTGGTGGCCAGGAGGGGAGAAAGGGAGAAAGAAGAAGAATATGCTTCACTAGTGGGCTCCCTCTCTTCTCTCTTTCATCACACCTGCTATGAGAGGGTGCCGTCCATGTCCAGGGTGGTTCTGCTCTCAGTTAATCCTCTCTGGGAGTATTCTCACAGATATACCAATAGTATATGTTAATATACGTATCTCCAGATAATATGATAGATTATAAGATTATAGATTGTAAGATTATTTTCATATTATAGATTATAATATTATGGATAATATTATAGACTTATATATAATATTATAGATTATATAGATAATATATCCACAGATAGGTATATTAACTAAAGCTGGCAGAGGCAGAATAAAACTAGTCAATTTAAACGATGTGTTTTATATATGTGTACATTTTGAAATAATTGCTACAGGCAAACCAGCTAACACATGTAACATTTGATATAGCATCCTTTTTCTTTGGTGATAAAAATTCTTATACTTTGATCTGTGAACAAATTTCAAGAATATAATGCCAACTCTATCACTGTGTTGTACATTGGATCTCCAGATGACCCACATATGAAACTGTCACAATTTACTTCTTTACTGTAGTGTGTGTCCGTTACTGAATTACTATGGTTGTTATTTTTAATACTTTTGTCGTCTAGTAGCTATTATACTGGAGTTAAAAATTATTTGCTTGCCTTTGTTATACTATTATCGTACTCTGACATTGACTCTATGTCTGCCTTACCAGTGAGTTTTTCCTGTAACCTATTGTTATGTTATTCATTATGATCCTTTTGTTTCGACCTGAAGACCCTGCTTAGGTCTCCTTCAGAAAGGTCTTCCAGTGGATGATGCAGTTCCAGGTCTAGTTGTTTTGTTGATCTCTCCTTCATTAATAAAGGACACTTTTGCTAGATTTATTATTTTCTAGAAAGGAAAAAAAAATGGACTGACTATATCATTCTGCCGTCTTCCCATCAGTAGGGTTTCTGCTGAGAAATACACTATTATTCTAATGGAGGCGTCTCTGTATGTGACATTCTTTTTTCTGTTGCTACTTTCCAGAAAGTTTATTTAGACAATATAGTTATGTACCTAAGTAGTCCTCTTGGGATAGAGCATGTCTGAGATATTTGTAGGCCTTTGAGGCTCGCATACCTGAATATCCACATTTTTTTCACAAGATTTGAGAAGTTTTCAGCTCTTGTTAATTTAAAGTAGCATTCTTGCCCCATTTCTTCTTTGGGAACTATTACATCATCTATTACATCATTTTAGTTGTCAGCCTGGCAGGATCACCTAGGAAGACAGAGTCAATGATAGTTTGCCTGCAGCAGGTTGATCTGTGGGCATTCATCTTATCTGGAGAGGTTTTGGTCATTGTATCTTCTAATATTTCTGTTGACTCTTTGCTTTTTCTTACCTCCTTTAAGAACTCCCATTTCTTATGTCCTTTGACCTACTAAAGTTATTTTGTATTTCCACTTTAATCTTTCTGTTGGGGCTGGAGAGATGGCTCAGTGTTTAACAGTACTTGCTGGTCTTCCACAGGACCCAAGTTCAGTTCCCAATATCCATGTTGGGCAGCACAATTGGCTGTAACTCCAGCTCTAGTGGGTTGCCCTTCTCAGACATCTCCATTCATTTGCACCTATTGCTCCCCATAATATTAAATTCCATTTTGGATAGTTTCTATTGTATTATTTTGGAGTTCACAAGTATTTTTTTTTTGCTTGAATTCTGTAATCTTATAGAATTAGTTCTTTGTTGCAGACATTACTTAGGTTCTGAATTTCAGCAACCTGAAATTCAGCAAATGTTCTTTGCATTTCTTACCTCTGAACTTTTACCTATTTTTCCTCTAGATATGTGGAACATAAAATACAGTTTTGGCAGTATTACTGATTACTGATTGTGTGTGTCAATACTATCTCACTGACCATTGTTTTACTGATTTTTTTTTTGTTTACTTTGGCTTCTTTGCTCCTGTTTCTTTGTAGGCATGGTAATTTGTGTGCATGTGTTGGGGAGGTGGTTGTACATGTGTGGATGTACATGTATACATGCAGATATATGTGCCCATAGTGCTTGTCTGAAGGACAGAGGAGGACATCAGGTGTCCTGTTCTATCACTCTGTCTTATTGACCTTGAAGGTCAGCCACGATTCAAGTTCCCAGGATCTGTCTGCTATTAATTCACAATGCTGGGCCTTAAACAAACAAACAAAAACCAGAAACCCCAAACAAAGAAACAGACCAACAAACCTAGGATGATGGCGATTCAAATTCAGGTCCTCATACATATTCTCCTACCTGCTGAGCCATTTCCCCAGCCCTGTGCTTTTTATTTTATTTTTTGTAGTAGCCACTATGTATTTACACCATTAGTGCTATTTTTCCCCTTGTATTTTTATGAATACACTTGAGATTTGTTCAGGGGCAAGCAAACAATTTCACCCTTTGGAATCTTGTTTTATGCTTTGTCAATTGGACTCTGAGCAGTATTCTGTATTCTGCCTAGGACTGTGTGAGCTACAACACTAGATATGAGAGTGTAGGTTATATGGTTCCTATAACTTTACGTTGGTTGGAAATAGAAGCTGTGAACTACAAGTTTTGAATAAAATGTATAGAAGGAACCACTTGAAGGTGAAGAAGGGATTTTGAAATACCAACACACCAGTAATAATGAAGAACTTTCCCTCTAGAAGGCCGGGCGGATCATGATAAAAGACGTGTATTGGAAGGAAGTGTAAGATGCTGTAGAAATAGATTTGTTTTTAGAAAAGGAATTATGCAAAAGATGAGGCTAGATTAACTACCTGGAGGTCTGGATGGTAGAACTACACCGGAATGGAGTTAACATACTCCGTGAATAGAAGGAAAGAGTGGAGAGTGTGTTTGGGGGAAGAAATGAGCTTGATGTATAAAGGAAAATTATATTTCTTATCCATATAAGAAACATACTTTTCTCCAGAAATCTCTATTTGGAAATCATCATTAGTAATGATAACTCAATCAACGCAGTGGAGGTCAGAGAGAGGGGTCCTTATACAGTGCTGTTTGAATGGGCTGGGTCCAGGGAGGGCTGGGGAAAGAAGTGATTATTAGGGTTGAATTGATTGCTCGTCCTTGGCTATCTAACTAGATTTGTGGTTGAGCTGTCCTAAAGTTCTCTGCAAACAAAGCCAAATGCTGAGTCACTTGGGTTCTGCTAACTGGATACGGGAGAGATACTAGGAAAGTGTGTGTGTGTGTGTGGGGGGGGGCATGGAAGTCAAAGGTAGAAAAAGGTTTTAAAACCAAGAGTGATTTAGACAGCTCAGACTCAATTTGCTTACCAAATTCTGAGATAGTAGAATTATGCGGCAACTTTATTGTTAGAGTGAATCTAATTTAGGATTTTAAAAAAGTTGCCTTGTGACATGGGTGGGAAGAGCAGATTGTTGAAGACCCCTGGGTCTTTGGGAGGTCCTTCACCTCTCAGAAGCATTGCTTTGGGTCCAGCTGTTGTGGGCACCCCAGGGTTGTAGGCAAGATTAGCATGGCCTTTGGCTGGGGTTAAGTTTCTGGCACCCTTGGTTGCCACAGAGAACCTCCATAAATGCTTTTATCCAAGGTGGGGGTCAGCTTCAAAATAAATAAGGTCAAGGAAAACTTAGGTGCGTGTGAATGCAATTGTTAAAAACACAGGGAACATTGCTTTCTATTGGTCTCCTAGGGAAGCACATGGATTTGAGGAAGATTACTGTTACTGCCCCGTTCACTGAGTTTGTGAGGGTTCCTGGGCTGCTTCTCTTCTCCCCTTAACGACACATCAAATTTTTAGTGAGCCTACAAAATAATGGATTTTTACTATGACATTTTTACATGTGTGCTGTTATATTTCAAGGACATACTGTTTTTGGTATTATTGTGTGATGATGGGAGGCGTGGACCATTGATTCATTTCATCTAGTTATATTGTACCCAGGGGGCCCTCATCAATGGGAAGGGAAGTAGAAGACTTCGTATTCATTGACGTTTTGAACCAGCAAAGCTTGCCTAGCCTCTGCACTGTCTCGTGGAAGACACGGGTAACACAAACAATATTCTAATAATACTCTAATAGTCGCTCTTGATCACCCTGAGTAATAGTGTTCCAGATATGCACTACCGTGTCTATTCCTTTAAAAGACAATGCAAAAGGGTTGTAACATATCGTCTAAGGGCTTGTTTGTTTATTTCCTTGCTTGTTTATTTTGGTCTTTTAAACAGGGACTCATTCTGTAGGGTTAGCTTGGAACACACTAAGTGGTATAGACTAGTCTTGAATTCACACCGATCCTCCTGCTTCAGCCTTTCAGATCAGCTGAGATTGTAGGTGTGAGCTACCAGGCTTGGTAGAATTTGCTTTTTAAGTTAATACTATATGATTCAGCGTGTTTCCGTCGTTCTTTCTTATTCTTTTTTTAATATATCAGCCTTAAAAAAAATCTCCCTTCTCAATAAACAGGTGTTAATTTCCTCTTTTTTTTTTTCTTGCAAGGGTGCACTTGCATTTGTAAAAGGGGTTAGAATGGACATTTTTGTATAGCTTTGTGGTGAACCAATGCTTCATCAGTTCTTGGAAGTGGAACTGTTGAGCCAAGGTAGACGGTGAAAGCTGACAGGTGTTGCCGAGTCATCCCGCCAATGACTGAGTGAGTTGCTGTCCCAGCGAGAGTGTACCTGTCCATGCTGTAACTGAAAGTGGGTATTTTCAGAGTCTTAATGCCTGCTAATCTTTTGTGTTGATATTATATCTCAGTATTGTTTTAATTTATAACCCTTCTTTGCTCATGAGGCTGGAGATGCCTATGTTCGTTTGATTTCTCTCTCTGTGAACTGTACACTTAGTACTTCTGTTTCAGAAAAGGAAACACTAAGGTCACAGACAGCAAACTGGCAGTTCTGCAGGGTAGGGGTATAAAGAGGGTGATCTCGGGGGGGGGGTCTAGAGTAGAGAAGCAGTCAGGGGGTGCTGTGAAGAAGCGGCATTTCAGCTGCATCTATGTTGGTAATTTAGCCCGGGATAACCCTGCTGATGTTGGTAGTTTAGCCCAGGATAATCCTGACGGGTGTGTTTGAGGAGTGGCAGGCTGTGTTAGTTTATAGGTTCTGAAGTGGTTCTCCACTTTTCTAATCCTGTGGCCCTTTAAAGCAGTTCCTCATTAAAATTATGTCATTGCTGCTTCGTAACTGATTTTGCTACTGTTATGAGTTGTATTGTAAATGTTTGCTATGCAACCCCTGTGACCCACAGGTTGAGAAACGCTTTAGGCCTTTGTCCTTGGGCCTTCTAACTACCTGTCCACGTTTCGTGAAAAGGTAAACATGAGACGAGACCAAAGACCGCAGCCATTCTGGCCTTTGTCTGAGGCAGGCGTTGTGTTGTGCAGAATGGATTTTGTGGCTTTCCCCGAGGCTGCCTGAGATGTCTGTCTGGCATCCTCATTAAGGTTGGTGGGATCTTCTGCTGTTTTAATTTGAGTGACTTTCTGGGAAAACCTGTGGATTTCGGCCAAAATGCTAATGATGATGGCATTACTTTGAAGAACTGGTTCGTAGTTAATTATGTTAGCAAATCAACAGCAGCCTCTTGGAGGGGAAAGTGATAGGGGAAAAACTGCATATATATTTAAGTTATTCATAATTCAAATAAGGGTCAGAAATTCATTTCCCAGAAAGAGGAGTATATGTGAAAGTAATTCATGTTTGCTTATCATTTCCATATCGTAGCTGTAGGGCAAATCAGGAATTAAAATAAAATGGCTTCACGTTTAGGATAGGACACCCACCCCACTTAGTGCCAGTTCAAATGTTTTCCTACTTCTAGGCAACGGGAGATCTTCAGTCCGAGCCTGTGGTGAATGTGGGTGTCAGTAGGGGTTGGAGAAGGAGAGACCCTACGAGGGGTCCATGGATACTCATCTGGACGGACTCTATCCTCTCCACTTCCTTCCTGTTGAAGTTGGCTCCCTGTCATGGAGTAGGACAGTCACAAAGAGGAGCGCCGTATACACAGAATGGTTGCTGCATTAGTTACTATAAGTTAGTAACTCCCAGAAGAGTTTATTTTGGTTTAAGATTCCAGGGAAAGGTTGGGCAGTGGTGGCGCACGCCTTTAATCCCAGCTTTTGGGAGGCAGAGGCAGGTGGGTTTCTGTGAGTTCGAGGTTAGCCTGGTTTAAGCAGTGAGTTCTAGGACAAATAGAACCGTTTCACAAAGAACGCCCCCCCCCTTGGGGGAGAGCGAGGAAGGTTCAGGGGAAGGCATGGAGGGATGAGATTAGAGCAGAAAGTTAAGAGACCACATCTTCAACTCTAATCACAAATCAGAGAGAATGCATTGCAAACCTGGCAGGGTATAGCCTCTTAAAGCCCACCTCAGTGATGCACTTCCTTTGGGAAGACTGCACCTGCTAATGCTTCCTTAGTGTGTCCAAACAGTGACACCCATTGTGCACCTGATGTTCCAACATCTGAGCCTGTGGGGGATGTTCTCATTCACACCACCACTGTCGATTATAATATTTCTGGAACTCTTTAGAGGAAGAGAAGCCTTAGTTCTTTTTATTTAAAAAGTTATTCGATTACTTAATGGATTGACAACTTTCCAACCTCACAACTCATTAGTCCCCCTTATTACCATATTGTATTATGTTGTTCCTCTCTGTAAATATAAGGAAGTAAGATTTATTGAGATACGTTATCAGGCTAAGAAGATGGCTCAGAGGGTAAGAGGCCTGGCTGTTCGCCCCGTCTGTCCTTCCATAGGACACTGATTTAGTTCTCAATGCTCACATAATGGCTCACAATCATGTGACTCCAGTCACACAGCATTTGACGTTTCCTTCTGGCCTCCATGGGTATCAGACATGCACATAGTACACAGACATATGCAAGTAAAACACCAATACACAAAAATATTAAAATAAGGGCTGTAAAGGCAGCATTTGCTAATCAGAGCACGGAGAAGGCCTTTCTAATTTATGATGACTGTCTGAGAACGCCCCTCAGAATAAATACTTGGGTCAAGGAAGTTTGATTGGTGCCCAAGGCTTCACCAGTAGCACGGGTTCTAGACATTAATTTGAACATGGTCTCTTCCCCCTACACTGGACCTTGAAATGTTCTCCAAGGGACTGATCCTTCCATTTCAGCTCCCTCTGTGTGTGAATGGGAGAAGCCGCGCACACAGTAGTGGGTGTTATAGCCTTTCACCCCGCTACAAAAGTCATGGGGGCAACAGAAGAAGGTTTATAAGCAGGAGAGGGCTGTTTTAGAACACAAGGTTTGTATGGAAGGTACGAGGGGAGGGCAAGAGGAAGGGGGAGGAGGGGTGGTGACGACACAAATAAGGAACAAGATTTTTACTAAGGAGGACATGGCAGATCCAGAGTTTCATTGGTTTAAAGTTTGTTGGTGAGGTTTGGGTTGTCTCCCGATGAGTGAGGGGTTTATTCATGACGACCTTAGGAGCTGAACCGTTCATTTGACCTCAGGCCTGTTTTTGTCAACTTGACACTTGCTAGATGAATTAGCTTACTATTTGATTGCTTATAAAACGCCATGACCAAGACAACTAATAAAAGAAAGCATTTAACTTGTGACTCACCGAGAGGGTTAGTCCGTGACTGTCATGGAAGAATAATGGCAGTAAGCAGGCAGGCAGGCAGGCATGGTGCTGGAGCAGTAGCTGAGTTTACATTGCATCGACAAATGAGGTGTGTGTGTGTGTGTGTGTGTGTGTGTGTGTGTGTGTGTGTGTGTGTGAGAGAGAGAGAGAGAGAGAGAGAGAGAGAGAGAGAGAGAGAGAGAAAGAGAGACAGAGAAGAGAAGAGAAGAGAAGAGAAGAGAAGAGAGAACACACCTTCTCCAATAAGGCCACACCTCCTAATCCACTCCAGCAACTGGAGACCAAGCATTCAAGTATATGATTCTCATTCAAACCTCCACACTGGAGTTTTCTGGGAAGATAAACCTAAATTGAGAAAGTGCCTCCATCAGTTTGTAGACAAGTTTGTAGGGCATTTTCTTGGCTAATGACAGTTGTGGGAGAGTCCAGCCCATTGTGGTGGGGCCACCCCTGGGCAAGTGGTCCTGAGTTATTTAAGAAAGCAGACTGAGCAAGCTGTGAGGAAGGGTCCAGTAATTAGCTGTTGGCTTAGTTCCTTCCTCCAGGTTCCTGCCTTGAAGCCCTGCCTTGATTTTCCTTCTGGGAATGTGATCCTAGATACATAAGCCAAACAAACCTTTTCCTCCCCAAGCTGTTTTCGGTCATGACCTTTATCACAACAATAGAAACAGTAACTGGAACACTTCCTGTTACCCTGTATTTATCTTTTAAAAATAAATGGCTTGTTACAAAACAGAAAGATCCTCAAAGCATAGACGAGCCCCGAGTTCTCCTCTGGTGTGAATCACAGCTCCTGCACCAGCAGCAAAGGTCTCTATTCTTCGGAGAAAGGCTGAGTAGGATAGAAAGCGAGAAACCGCTTAGCTGCTATTTATAGTTTTATTAGGCACATTAGGTTTTTTGCTTGAAGTATCTCCTGGGCCCCTTGAATGAGTGTCCTGATCTCATCCCTAAAGGCTCTGCCCACGGTGCAGAGGACATAAACACCCAATCCACAGCAACATGTGCCTATTTATTACACAAATCAGGATAATTCTTTTGTCAGTCTCATTGCTGTCTTACATTGGCATAGAAAAAAACATCACTGGGCTTTGTGTCTGTGTGTGTGAAATGAGATTTTAGGGGCGATAATAAGATCTAATAATAGGTAATATGTATTTTAAATAAACTTTAGTATTAAAAAGCTTGCAAATAAAAACCATTACAAACCAAAATTTCATATATATATTACATATATATACACACACATATAATAGATAAAGAAACAAATATATGTGTGGGTATAGTATACGTGTAGAAAAGAAAGAAGGGTAAATAATAAATATAGGTAATAGAAGGTATATACTTAGAAGATGTACAGCTAATTGTTTTCTTAGGTCTAACTCTGTCATGGGTTTTTCATTTTTATGGTGGATACGTGCCTAAAAATACATTCAGTAGTGAAGGTCTGAAGTCCATTTTGAAGTCCATTGTGAAGTGCCACAGTTTCCGTTTCCAATGGCTGCCCCGTGTAGCCGTTCTTTGAGATGCGCAGACTTTGGGTCTTGTTAATTTTGGCAATACATATTAAAAGGTCGCGAAGTCAGGAGGAGATGCAGTGCTGGGCGCTGTGGTGAGTCTGTCTGAGCATCGTTTTGAGTTGCTGAGCCCTGGATTCTTGGTGATGCTGTACTATTTATTTCTAAAGGAACTGCTTCTTTCGAATCCTTTCTGTGCTCACCTCTTCTCTTATTTTTCCCAATAGTCACTTGGAGTACAGAATTTGTATCATTTTGCCCTGGGAAGAGAGACGCATGTTAAAGCACTTTCCCCAAATCAGCCTGTTGGGATAAGGTCGTTGCTTTTCTTTCTGTCACAGTGGTGCATCCACCCATCAGCTTCTGAATGAGTGCCTCGCTTGGGCTGGACCTTTTCTGCATTGTGTCTAGTGATAGAGAGATGCCAAGGAGGACCCATATGCTCCCCTCTCAAGATGCCTCTCTTCTTAGGACAACGTCTGTGTTCCCACTTGGAGCTTCTCTGGAGAACCGCTGAGCTCAGAAACAATGGAAGTGATGGGTGGTGTTTTCTCTTGGATGCATGGTGTCTGGAAGGGGTTTGGCGATCTCTATGCTGTGGATTCACAGGCAAGGCCCTGGTATTCAGTGTCTTTAGGTCTTCGCAGTTGGGTACGTGACTGATCACTCAAGGGGTGAGTGGGTGACTTTCATTGTAGACAGATGCTTTTGTTGCTACATGTTTTGTTTTTAATTTAGTATTTTGAATTTGTCTTGCTCTCTGAGAACTGACATTTTCATTTTCTGTTCCTTATCTATATTATGGGCTTTCCTTGGGCAGGAAGTCTGGTAGCTATTTGTTGTCTAAGGACAGTTTTTGCTTTTCTTTCTCCCTGTTCTCCCTTTCTCCCCTTTCACCTGCACTGGACCAGGCCCTGTGTTATAGGTGAATTCTGGACATGGCCTGTGCTCTCTTCCAGGGGCTTCTCAGCCTCTGCTTGTGGAGGGACTTGGCTTAGTCCCTTCTCCTCAGTGCAGTGGCTCTCAGCCTTACTAATACGGCAACCCTTTAATACAGTTCCTCATATTGCGGTGACCCCTGACTGTAAAACTATCTCACTGCTACTTCCCAACTGTAATTTTGCTACTGTTATGAATCTCAATGCAAATTTCTGTGTTCTAGGCGACCCCTGTGAAAGGGTCATTTGATCCCAAAGGAGTCGTGACCCCCAGGTTGAGAAACACTTGGATGCTACCCCATGCTGGTCACTCCATACTTCACATCCAAAGCGCACTTAGGTTGCTTGTATGTTTGCACCAGGTCACAGGTGAATTTGGATGGAAGGTATTGTTTAGTTGCCACAGATTCCACAGGCTTGGGAATAGAAGGAGTATCGGGGGTATTTCTTTTGAGCTACTCCTGGCAATCAGACAGCTCTAGAAATTCTGTCCCCTGAGCTGCGAAGCTGAGGAGGAGAGCGGTCATAGGCAATTTCCTTTCACTTCAGGAGGGAAAGTGCCCGTTGGCAGGCCGCTCGCACTTGTTCCTGGATATTGCTGGCAGATACTATAGAGAACCAGGTATTGTTGCCGTGTTGACTCTTTCCTTGCTGTGTAAAATTTCCTCACCATCTTCGAGCATGTGAGATGCGCTCCCAGGAGTGGTGACTCCTTCCTGTTAAAGATTTAAGTGGACAGTCCAGGCTTCCCTGTGGCTTCTCTTAGCTCCCAGTCTTACCCAAACCTGATTGCAGTGTAACCAAATATTAAATTGCACGAGGCTCGAGTCCATGAGGTCCCAGTAGAGTACAAAGATCAATGTTGAAAGAGGACGTTGAATTCCGTCTCCGCTCCTGGGACACGGTTTCTGTGGGCTGTCACTAACTAAACTGACCCTGGAGGAGTGGCTCTTTAAGAAGCAGACTCCAAGGTGAGGTAAGATCACCCACTCCCCGGGATGTGGCTCTGGGAAATAGTTTCCCTGTGACTAGATTATTTAAGGGGGAAGAAGGGAGCGCACGGGCAGCACAATTCCTGAGGGGTTTGCTTTAGCAGAGACACTGTAGTATTTACCGCCTTCTAGGGATGGCTGGCATAGCTCTGCAAAGAGCAGCCCTGATTTCCAGTTCTCTTTTCTTTCCTCATGTGGCGTTTGAGCAGCTGACACGTCTGCTGAGGAATCAGCTGTGACGTGTGGCTTCCTGTGGCACATTTCTGATATTGTTTATATAGGTGGTTATTTCATGAACCGTATAAATATTTATCATACGCAACAGCCTTTTGATCATAACTAGAGGCCAGGAGTCAGGGCAGCCCGTGCTGGGGACTTGGAAGAACCTGATTTTTCAAGCATCTTCTAGACTGAGATTTTAGGTGTGTCTTAGGACTTGTGTGCAGCCCAGCTTGAATTTCTGTTCATTATTTCTTCTTTCTTTTTGCCGTCCTGTGGCCATGGCCTTCTTCTTCTTTCCCGACCACCCACCCCAAACAGCTGTTTTTGTCTTGTTTTGCTTTTTTTTTTTTTTTTTGCATATTGCTCTTTGCCTAACAACAGTGAAATGAAACCTAAGTTCTACTCCTCATCATTCATAAAGCAGCCTTTGGAGTTTCCCTGACCTGGCCTGGAATCATAGCCTCTGTCTCTGCTATGCCTTACCTAGGGTCGCCCTTCGAACACCTCGGCTTATTTCCCTGAGAAAGGGTCTCCCATTGCCCAGTTGAGAGGGCTACAGAACTGAACAGATAAAATCATGAAGTCGGGTAGGTGATTAGCAGGGGAGAGCTCACGAAAGACCAGCTTTTTGTGGCATGTGCTCTTGTTATTGAAATTACCAAAGGTTTGGTTTTCAATTTTAGCTGAATATTGTGAAAAGGGCCCCAAACTCAGCATTGTAGGCTGCAGTTCAGATCCTGGGGCTGGCTTTTGCTTCCTGTGTGCTTTGGGCAGATTAAGCTTGCCGTTGGGATATAAAGTAGCGAGTGACAGATCACTAACCTCATAGATTGGGTCTCTGTAGTACGGTAAACACTTGATAGAAACAAGCAACACAAAGGGGATCCCCACCCCTTTTTCTTCAATTCGAAAGGTAATATTATTTCCTTTCAATTAGAAAATATTATTTCCTGATTAGAAAAGGAATAATATTTTCTCTGTTTCTTAGGTTTTTGTTTCATTGGGTACTGATTAAGTTTGGAGTGCAGGATACAGACAACTGTACTTGTAGCCCAGGGACAAAGGGCACAGAGTAGGAGGGGCATGGGACCTGCTTCAGTCTTCTGGCAGAGTCTTCATAACATACAGATCTGGTTTCAGGGAATCCTGGTGCTCAAGGGCTCAGTCTTGCTTGATTTCGGGCTCCAGGTGTGGAAACCACTTTCAAAGAGATTAAGCCAAGAATGGAGAAGCGGTGAACATGCGTGTTGAATTAGGATCTCCTTCTTCGGAAAACATGTACTGAGAGGTTTGTGTAGAGGTTTGTTCTGCTGGGAGAACACCTCCCTGGCTTCCAGAGGCCTCTTGGCTCCCCATGGGATGCCTAGTAATACTTATGGAAGTTGGAGGATTGCTACACAGAGGCACTCTGGTGTTGTGGAAAGACAGTTTTTGAATGTGGACAGCCTGGCTTCTAAGTTAGATAACCTCAGCACAGCAGGCAAAGGCCCTTAACACAGTCCTTGGCAAATCATCCTTTTGTAATGGAAGACCATCAGAAGGGAGCAGAGCATCTTAACACAGGTTAGGGGCTTGAGAGTGGATGGCTCACCATCTCACTTAGTGTTTGCATGGACTATTGGAGTATATTGCTTCAGTCAGCTAGGACTTTAAATAAAATGAAGATGGCAGTAGTTGTGTCTTCAGTGGTTTTCAGGATCAGGGTGTAGCATGTAAACAGACTGCTTAGCAGAGCGTTGTATACATAGTGAACACAGCCCCTTTGGCTATTCCCCTAATGACGGTCTCTTATGACACTCACTTCCTTCACCAGGTCCCAAGGGCTTGTTGAATCTCTACTTTGTGCCAGACCCTGGCTATACTGTTGAAACAAGGGTACAGTTTGAGGCAACTATAATGGTTACAGTGTACTTTCCACACGAAGTTAGGGCTCTCTTGAGGATAGGTTCTTTTCCTAGATTTACAATCCAGTCTAGAGCAAGTCCACATCTGGAGAGTGGAACTATTCTCTGATTTTTCTTGGTGGTTGGTGATAAGACATTGTTCTGCCTGCGGAGGAATGTCGTATCAGAGGAAACCCGGGCCAGCACCATAGGGAATCTCTTTTGTCTTGGGGTTGGCAACATAGAAAGAAGCCGAGATGTTCCTGACCAGGTGTAAGGCAGAAGCTTTGTAGAGATTCTTCATTTCCTACTTATTATCTGGGTTGTTTCAAGGTAATACTATTCAAGGAATAGTGTCAGGCAAGAGCAGACGCTCTTGGCATTCTTGGGTCTGTGGTGTGATGGTTAATGCTGTCAGCTTGACAGAACCTACGGTGACCTGGGAGATGGGCCTCTGGGTATGCCCATGGGGATCATGTTGCTTGCGTTAGCTGAGTTGAGAAGACTGCCCCTCCACGAATGGCACCCCTCCCTGGCTCGGATCCTGGACCATGTCAGTGGAACACAGATGCTGAGCACAAGTGTGCATTCCCTGGCCACCTCTATTCCAGCTGTGGGTTCAGTGTGGCCATTTGCTCCAGGCTTTTGCACCCTTGCTTTCCCCATCCTGATGCTGGCTTGGACCCTTGAACTGTGTGCCAGAGTAAGTCCTTTGTCCCTCAAGATGCTTCTTTTAGAGTGTTTGACTGCAGCAGCAGCAGAGTGACTATGGTACCTGGGAAGGAGCTGCTTCCCCAGGCTTCCATGGGAAGAATGGCAGAAGCAAGAAGAAATCCATGTAAAACGAGGTGCCTGTGGCTGGTGGCAGGTGGGCAGAACAGATGCCAAGGGTGGTATGAGGCAAAGCATCCTCTTGTGTTGTCGTCACCTTGTTCTCAGCGGAGTGCCTGGTGTAAGAACAGCCTGATTACTTCATCATATCCCAAGAAGACAGAAATCCTACCAGTGGATTCCAGGATACCGTTGACAATAAGAATCACTCTGATTTCAGGGAAGCTAAATATGAAAAAAAAAAAGTTTGCTTAGAATGTGCCTATGTGCCAGGTGGTGGTGGTGCACGCCTTTGATCCTAGCACTTGGGAGGCAGAGGAGAGGAGGAGCTCTGCGAGTTCAAGGCCAGCCTGGTCTATAGAGCAAGTTCCAGGACGGGCTTCAAAGCAACAGAGAAACCCTGTCTCAAAAAACAAACAACAACAACAACAAAATAAACAAAACAAATAAAAAAGAATATGGCTGTAACCATTTTAAGAAAATACTTACCTGGTTGATACAAAGTTTAGAAGAAACCAGCACACTAGGAGATTTAGTGATGTGTGCATAACAGCCGTAGTAACTGGCAGCACAGTAGGGCAGTGGCATACCATGCCCCTGGGAATGCCCCAGGTGCTCCCTTCTGGCTTTCTGTAAGTACACCTATGATACATATACAATTTTGACATTTACATTTAGTTTGTTTCCCAGAAAGCAACCCTGTTAAGAGACACATGACTGTATAAGCACAGACAGTAATTCAAACAAAAAAATGTATGACTAGTTTCATTTTTTTGTCTATTGGTTCACTGATTCAGGAGTTCATTCAGTAAACTATTATTGAAAACCAATTATAATCCAGACACTGGGAGGAAGTGGGGATGCAGAAGTCAGGAACTTTCTTTTTTTTCTTCCAGGTTTAGTCCAATAAGGGAGATAGACAAAGAAACTCACCACCAGAAATTGTGGTCCAGAGCGACAACGTTTGAAATGAAAGTATAGACACTGTACTGCATCGGCAGCCTTTGTAGATATTAAAGAGCAGCAAGGAGGTCCCCCCCTTAGAGAGGTGGAGGATGAAACTGGGGAGGAAAGTGCAACTGATAAGAGCAGCCTCCAGCAGTGTTGAGTGCAGTGTATTTCCCAGACTGTAAGGATATTTAGGACTCCGGTTCAGGGGTAGGGCAGGGCAGTATTCATTGGTCTTCACTTTTTGAGGACTTCAGGTTGTCCAACTCTATACTGATGGTATTGTGCTGCCTTGAGAAAGAGCCTAGTGGAGTAACAAATACAGTGTCCATCGTGGCTTGATCCTGGAAACCTGACTGGGGACACTAGGAAATGAAAGGCTGGACACACAGACACAAGTAAAGAAAAGTCAGGACTGGGTGGGTTGTGCACGATCTGGTGGAGATGTACCAGCAGCATCTGGGCTGTGGGGATGGGGGTTATTGTATACAGTTGTAGGAGGAGGCGGGGTTATTGTATACAGTTGTAGAAGGAGGCGTTGGTTAATGTATACAGTTGTAGGAGGAGGCGGGGTTTTGTATACAGTTGTAATGGGAGGCGTGGCTATAATAGCTGACTGAGGAGGTGGGGTTGGCTAATCTTGGTAGGACGTCTCTATGGGTAGGGGAGTCTCAGGCTGTATACATTCAGGAAGAGGAAAGTGCAGCTGACATTTTTTTATTTTTTTTTTAATGGACCAGGGGAAGGCTTTGGCATTCCCATGGGTCTGAGGCATTGCCAGTCCTTGATATGGTCATACTCATTGATATGGTCATCCTCATGTTGCACAATAAACATTCATTCAGGACTTTCTTTACTCCCCATAAACTGCTAAGAAAAAGAAGGGAGGATGGGACTAACAGCTTAGCATTTATCTGTTTCATTTCAATTTTTGTTCTTATTGCTTAATGGCTTAAAGAGAAGGTGTCACTGTCGAGTGCCTGAAGGAATGAATTGGAAAACTGGTACTCATGTCTGTATGAGCTCTCAAGGGAGGAAAGGCAGGGAGACAGGAGGAGCCCCCTGCTGAGACTGGGAACCCTCTCAGGCTCAGGGGGAGGCCGTGAGCATCATTACTCCTGCGTCTCCATTTTCTTCTTCACCTGCCACCGAGCCAAAGGGAGCACACACAGATGGGAAATCACTGGGATTAAGGGAGAAGCTATCAGTTTTAATGAAATTGTTTTTTTTTCTCTTTGTTCCTTTTTATTGGAATAAATATCCAGGAGGCAGTAACTGAACATCTGCTGGCTTACTTGTTTAGAATCCCCAAGAGTGTTGTGGCCAAGGAACCATTGCTTTTCTGAAGCTGAGGGTGTACACTGTTGCTCAGGTTAAAACTGGAGCTACAGGAGCTCCTACTGCCTGGATGGCCAGGGAGGCAGCTGTGTCGTGCCCGTGAAGTTAGTTTCTGCAGGCTGCGCCGCTTGAGACTGGAGAACGAGAGCCCTGGGAGACTTTGTGTGCCATGTGGCTCACCTTGTGAGCAGCCCCTGGGCCCAGGGATTTCTGGGGGTTCTCAGGTCAGGTTTCCTTGTAGCTCTCCGGGGGTCTGTCAGGAAAACAGATCATCTAACACACTCTTGATCCCGTGTCTCCTGGGTCTCCTCCCAATTCCCAGTCAGTTCATGATGGCTGTGGTGTATCTGTTTCTTCTCAAAACCATTATGTCAAGCTTCTGCAGGAAAAAGGCAGCAGCCTGAGGCTCAGGGGCACACAGGTGGGGAGTTCAGGTCTAGCTGCCCCAGTGAAGCATGGGAAATGCCTTCCGTTTCCAGACACTGGTTTCCTTGTCAGTGAAATGTGGCATCACCACCGTGATGGACTTTGCTGCTTAGCAGTGCGTGGACCGCATGTGAAACAAAAAGCTACTTGCCTTGGAGAGTCTTCCCTGCTCCAGAGCATGGCAGAGACTTCCATACACTTTCCTCCAGTCATAGAGAAGAGCGGACCTGATGCTGCTGCGTACACAGCTTGTCATGGGGCACCTGTGAGGCTGACTTGCTGCATGACTGACTAGAAGATGATGCTTCTTTCTGTTCCAAGGCTGCTTGTCTTATGGATCCAGATTCCCAGAGTAAACGTCCGTCTCTATCTGGCTCTATCTTCGTTTCCTTCTACCCCCTCATTGCTCTAACTTGGCTTAAGCCATTATTTAGTTCCTACTCCCATCCAGGAATGGGAATGCTGCATGTTAGATGTGCCCGTTCTTTGACCACCTTGTTCGGTGCCTCTACAACCTTTGACTAGATGCATAAATAATAAACGGCTCCCGTTCAGGTGGTTCCATTCCCTTTTCTCTCCAACTGGGAGATGTTTCTCGGCTGCCCGTGTGGGCCTCTCTGTCTTCACATAGTGTTTGCACTTGTTCACCACAGGCGAAGGACCATGATGTCTGCCGGAGACCAGGAGCCAGGTCACTACTACGTGGGCATTGATGTTGGAACAGGTAGCGTCCGTGCAGCTCTGGTGGACCAGCAAGGGATCCTGCTGGCTTTCGCAGAAGAGCCGATTAAGCAGTGGGAGCCCCAGGTCAACCACCATGAGCAATCCTCCGAGGACATCTGGGCAGCGTGTTGCCTTGTTACCAAGGTGAGAGCCAAACCACAGTGGTTCATGTGCATGCAGTGTTTGTACGTGTGCACTTGGTGTTCATAGGATGTTAGGGTAACTTGAGGCCCGAAGCTGGATGATGTCGGCTTTGCCTTTCAGAAGCAAATGTTTCAGGTACTGGGAATGATAAGACAGCTGGCATGGGATGTGTGCACTGCTGCAGCCAGTACATTGTATCTGGAGCTGACTCTGAAGGGCAGGGGGATGGGGAAGGCAGGAAAGAGAATGAGGGAGCCTGAGATGTAGACATGAGGAAGTGAGGGTCATAGGTGAATCACAGGGCGCCTCTGTCATATGCCAATGCGTAAACAGACACTGTGGTTGAACCTTTGTGACTGTCTTACAGCTAGCACTACCCCTTTTATTTTTGTATCAGGGAGGAATGGGAAAGAGAGCGCTAGCCAGCTTACCTGAGCTCAGGTAGTCGTTAGTAGTTAGTGATCTGCTGCTGCAGGGTGGGAACCTAACTAAACCTAACTAACTAATCCAGCTCCTATTAACAATGAGCTTTGGATCCTCCCGGCCGGACACACAAGAGGCACCGTGTTCTGGACAGGAGAAGCAACAGGGGTAAGCCATGGAGGCAGGGAATCATGGCATGTTCTCAGAGAACTGGGCATCGTCTTATGAGCCCCACTCTTGCTCATCTGGAGTGGCCTGTGATAAGACTGGGCTTGCTGGTTGAAAGAAGGAAGTAACGCTGGCTGTGACAGATATGAAGTCTGTGCTGTTCAAATGACTTTATATTTTGATGGTCATTAACAACAAACAGTCTTTTCTCTCCCCACCCCTAGAGGAGAAAATGAAATCCTGAGTTCTGTTCCTTCTCCTTTTTTCTAGTTGAGGTCCTTAAATATTCATGAGATGCTTGGTAATTTTCAGCTGGACAGTTCTTCATTTTTTTTTTTTCTGTATTGATCGGTCTGGTTAAACTTTGATGAGCTCCGGGCAGCTGTTAGTGCCACCCGAGAAAACTGCAGAGGGGTGGGTTGGGCCACCCGAGCACTCTGCAGAAATCAAAGGGGTCATCATCTCTTCTGCCTGTTTAATTTTCCTCTTCACTCCCTGCTCCCAGCCCCTGCCTCCATGAAAATCTTCTGCTCCTTGCCCTTGGGTCTCTTTTGTTCTTCTAACATTATTGCCATTAAGGAAATTGTCAAGAAGAAAATATAGTTCCCCAATGAAGAGCTCTCTTAAAACAGGTCTACTCCAGTGCAGCCTGGTTTAATGGCAGACTTTTAATCATCTCCCAGTGGTCATCAGCCTTGATAGCCACAGAAGTGCAGGACATTAGTGCTCAACCGTGCCTCTCGCGGCAGTACATCTGCAGAAAGCCCATGGGCCTTAGGCCACGCCTCTCACGTGGTGTGTGGAGATGTGGCGGTGTGCCCGGGATGTGGGGTGTCTGCTCAGAACTTCATGGAAGCAGAAGCTTTAAGGAGGAGGCATTGTTGACACATCAAAGTATGCGTTCTGCAGTCGAACTGCCTGCGTGGCAGTCCCTGTTCTAGCGTTGTTTGGCTTGTGATCTTGGACTAGCTACCCTTTCTTGCTGTTTCCTTCTCTATAAAAGAAGATTCATAAGGGCCCCGAGTTTGATAAGATTATTGTGATGATTAAATTTATTGAAGCATGCCGGAGGTCCCAGCAGTGCCAGGGGCTAAGCAATCATGTGATGATGAGAACAAAGTGATGGAGCTAAGAGAATGGATTTCCATGACAAAATACTAGAAGTTCAAGCACCAGGGGATGGTTCCTCTTGGAAATTCTCACTCCTTCCCTCTGGTTAGGGCTCCTGTGGAAGACTTTGAAAAACATCGGTCTAGGTCAGTGGTTCTCAACCTTCCTAATGCGATGGCCCTTTAATAAAGTTCCTCATGTTGTGGTGACACCAACCATAAAATTATTTAGTTGCTACTTTGTAACCATAATTTTGTTACTGTTGTGTGTTGTAATGTAATTATCTGATGTGCAGGATAGCTGATATTCCATCCTTAAAAGAGTCATGGCACACAGGTTGAGAACCACTGCCCTAGGTCAAGGCCTGGTGACCCTGTTGACCCTGGTGACCCTTCTACCCTGGCTTGTCTATGCTTTCTCACTGGCTCCAGGAAGCAGAGATCTTGGGAGCAGTTGTGAAATTCCCTTCCCTTGTTTTGTTTTCCGCCTCCTAGAGATTAATTTTTTCCTTTAGTTGAGTTAATAACCATAAAAGTAACAGTAATAATGACAAGTCAGTAATGGTGATGATGCTGGCTTGCACTCCTTGGTTGCTTTCATGTTCTAGATGCTGTGCTTAGTATTGTGTGCCCATCACTTCATTTTTTCCTTATAACAATATCTGTAATTAGTTTTTCTTCTCTTGATGATGCAAAAGGAGGGCTTTGAAGTAGTTCAGAAACAGCAAGGGGTCTTGAGGTGACTCAGAGGAAGGCTTTGAGGACCTTGCCCCCTCCTTTTCGCCAGCCTCAGCCCCTCCCTGTGACTCCTGCTTAGGGTCACAGGTGTTTTAGGTTGCTGCTGTGTGGGGCCCAGAGCTCACCTTGTTGGCTAGTGTAAGCACTGCACGGCAGTGCCTTTGCCTGGCTGTTGCTCATGGGAAAAAGTGTGGGCCCTTAAAAATTGGCATGCCTTTGTTGGGTCAGTATCCAGCACACCTAAAACATGCTTTGGAAACATGGAAGTTTTTGAAGATACATGCAATCCCTGATCGTAAAAGTGTACTTTTTGGATCCGCAAATCGGTATCATTCCAAGGAGATAGGAACATTACAAGTTTTTAGATTACTGAATTTCCACAGGGGGGAAAAAAAAAGATAGAGCTGAAAGAATCATGTGGCTAATGCCCATTGTTGAATGTTGTTCTTTTTTGAAATTTATATTTATGTTTGTGTATGTGCATTTATGTCTATGATGTGCATGTTTATATGTTTTAACAGAGCTTTTCCTGCCTGGTCCCACAGCCATTCAGTCCCAGAGAAACACACAGAGACCGCATTAATTATAAACTGGTTGGCCTATTAGTTCAGGCTTCTTATTAACTAACTCTTACATATTAACCCATAATTCTTGTCTGCACAGCCACGTGGCTTGGTATGTTTCATCAGTGAGATATTCTCATCTTGCTTTCTCTGTGTCTAGGTGATGACTGCAGACTGAGCCTTTCCTCTTCTTATAATTCTGTTCTTGTCACTCTGCCTATACTTCCTGCCTGGCTACTGGCCAACCAGCAATTTATTAAACCAATACAAGTGACAAATCTTTACAGGGTACAAGACCATTGTCCCGCAGCACATATAGGTGCACATTTGTGTTCAGGTGTGCATATGTGTGTATGTATATACAGGTATGCATGGGTATGTGCGGGTATGTGTAAAAGCTGGAAGACAGTCTGAAATGTCATTCATAAGGAGCCATTCACCTTGCCTTTTGAAACAAGAGTCTCTCCCTGGGACCTGAGCTCACCTAGTAAACTATGTTGTCTGGCCATTGAGCCCTAATGATCCTCTTGTCTCAACCTCCCAGCACTAGGATTGAAAGCAACAAGTCAGTGTTTTTACATGGCTACTAGGGGGGTGAAACTCAGGTTCTTGTGCTTGAGAGGCAAGTATGTTACCAACTGAGCCATTTCCTTAGTCATTGATATTGTTATTTTATTTCATCTGAAAATATTTATGGAGCACCAACTGTATGCTATACTCTTTGTTGAGCACTCAAACATATATAGAGAAACACCGCAAGTTCTCTGCCCCTAAAGGTGAAATATCTTATCTGCATGGGAATAAAAGCCCACAAACATATGAAGCTGATGGAGTACAGTTTTGTTCCTAGGTTGGTGCTCGCTGTATGGACAATGAAGAAAAGGGCATGTGGGGGTTGAGTGGTCACTTTAATGTCTTATATTCATAGAATCATTATAGTTTGCAAGATGCCTCCATAGGAATTCAATTATGCTTGCAGTTTAAATAGGGACAGGGTTATTGTTTCCATTTGATAGGGGGGAAAGATAAACTGGGGACTAGATAGCCCAATAACATTTCCAGGATTCCTAGGTAGTGATCGCCCAAGCTCAGATGGGATCAGTGTGTGTATTCTCTGCTCCCGGCATGTACTGACCACATCAATTTCAGAACTAAATACATGTCTTAGCGCCTGTACTACTCTGACCTAGTCCCTTATAGCTAGAGTGATGGTTTCTGTGTTTAAACCGATTGTTACTCTTTGGTTCCCAACACTCAGTAGCACCATGATTCTCTCTGGGTCATTCTTGATGTGCTCTTGGCTCTCTGTTCCCGTCCCCATGCCCTGTCCTGTGTTCAGAGAACGACTCTGCCTAGAGCATCTTCTTGCCTTTGACTACGTCAGGATCAGTTTTTCAGAGGAACAAAGGAAGATGAGGGGAGAGACTAGGGGGAAGGAAGATCTCATGGGACATGGTAGCAATGAAGGAGACAGAGGGGCTTTCAGAACTTCATCTAGTAGAAGGCAGCTAGAAGAACATTTGGACCACTGATATGAGTGGAAGTTTCGGGCTTTCATTCATTGCTTATCACCAAGGCATAGCACTGTACTCTCTTACACTATGTCAAATTCAGGACTAGATGTTTTAATTTTTTCCTTCCACTGGTCACTGCAGGAGGTGTTAGAGAAGTCTGTCTTGGGGCCTTTTATGTAGCATGCCCCATATAAGTTGTAGTTCTTTCATTGCCATTCCTGGCTCAGGGCCTCTCTCTTGGCTGCATCCCTGCTATGAACACTGCCAAGATTTAAACAAGGTTATTTGCTTATTCTTGAAAGTCTTTTCTCAAGACTCCCCCTTTTGAAAACCATCATCCCTTCCTCTGGCACTTATGATCCTTTGACCAATCAGCTTGACTAATCAGTGGGTATATTATACCCTATACTCTATAATTTATTTGACTCACTGACTACCTATGCCTGCGGTTCTGAACCTGTAGTTCATAACCCCTTGGGACTCGAACAACCTTTTTATAAGGGTCGCCTAAGATCATCAGGAAACACAGATATTTACATATGATTCATAACAATAGTGAAATTACAGTTATGAGGTAGCAATGAAAATAATTTTATGATTGGAGTCACCACACCTTGAGGGACGGTATTAAAGGGTTGCAGCATTAAGAAGGTTGAGAAACACTGACGTTTGCTAAAATGTCATCTCCTAAAGAGCTAGGATTAAAGGAAAAATATTTTGTTGTCCATTGTTTTCCAAATATCTATATATACACAGCCTGACTTAGAAGGACTTGATTGTGCTTTCTAAGGACCAACTGAGTGAGTGTGTAGGTTATGCAGGTAATGGGATGATGGGACCCCAGGGCATCTGGGATTGCATAACTTTATGCATGCTTGTGCAACTGGCACATTCAAATGCATGTTTGAGAGAGTGCAGTACCAGCCCCTTGGACCTCCGCTATGAGCTGGATTCTGTCCATGGTGCCCCAAGGCTTTTGGCCCTTACTCTCAACAGAGCTGAATATAAAGCTAGATCTGCACACTCTCAGTTCTCAGCGTGTGTGTTGTGGGGGTTCTTGGGAATGCCATAGCTACACCCAATATGGCAGAGCTTGCTGATTTAAACCACATGCAGCATTGAAGCCATTCCCATAGTAAGAACAAAGGATGCTCAGTCCCTTCCCACAAGCTCTTGTTTGCTGTTCTAGAGCTGCAAGTTGACAGTAGTTAGACATGGATCAGTTTCCCAAATGAGGCTTCAGCAAACTCCATGCCTGGAAATTCTTTAGAGGAGTGATGTGATTTGTCTCTCGCAAGGGAAATCTCTTTCTGCCAGATTTCTGGAGTGAGTTTACTATGCTTTCTTTCCCCACTAACTAGACCATAAATAAGAGTTCATGGCCGAGTCCCAGAGGCCTTGTGGTTCTGTGACTTTGAAAGCCGGTCTCTGGGATTGGCTTAGAGGGAAAGGTGGTGAAGGGGGTGTGGAGAGGTATGCTTGTAAGGCGTATCCTTGAAAGGTTAGCTATCTAAGTCTGTCTTAATGTCTAACACCATTATTATATCAATTCCTGTGAATGGCCCCTTGAAGAAGTGACGACATATAGATTGTACCACTGAACAACTGTGATTTGAACTCAGCACTCTAGGCCTTGGGGGATTCATATAATAAATTGAGAAACCATTACCTTTGGTCTTAGTAGAAAGTCATACTCATAAATCCTCACAAAGATTTGTCTGCAGATTGCTGTTGGTTCCTCTTTGCCTATCATTTGTATTTGTGTTCGTATCAGAGAATATGCTATATGTTGAGTATCAAACACCTTAAATAGACATAATTAGTGTGGCATTGGATATAGGATAAGTTCTCTGCCTTTGCATGTAGAGGCTTCAATTCCATAGCATTGTAAGCCCCCAAAGCCTGCAATCTTCCCCTCTATGGTTCTCTTATTTCTGGAAAACCAAGACTCAGAAAGACTAAGTGCAAACGTGGTAGAGTTGGAACCAAGAGGTAGCTGTATGTCCCATGCTGCCTGCTCTGTCCTTTCATTGGGTCACCCATATTTTCTCAGACTTCCTCTTTGATTAACTGTATAGGCTCTGGGACACAGGTGAACCTATTGATGTGCACTCTGGGGACAGGGACAGAGACCAACAGAGCCACCCAACAAAGAGATTTTAGGATCAGTGACTGGCTTGTCACTGATGGATGTCCCATGTAACCACAAATGCATAATATATTAAGTTTTTCTTTTAGTGTACTTGGTTAGGATTAAATCCCAAGGAACTAAATAATGCACTTGGCATAGTAGATGTTTCATATATGGCAACATTTGAGTATATGTTGCTAATATTACTTAAAGATAGAATACTGCCTTTGTTGGAAATCTGTAATAATTCTGTATAGCTCTTTTGTGGTGGATATTAAATACTAAGAAATGTGATCCTAGATTGCAGGTCTAATAGTCACAACAGGGCAAAGTTCTGCATTTTAAGATGAATTTAAAACTCCAAGTCAAAGGAAGCTGAGGGGATGGCTTAGTGCTCGTTGTACAACAAAGGAGATCTGGATTCAGATCTTTTAGGAACACACAGAAAAGGTGGGCAGGGTGGTATATGCCTGAAACTTCAGCCTTGGGTATTGGGGAAAGGGCCAGGGTATTTCAATGTCTCTCTGGCCATCCAGTCCAGGCAAAATGACAAACCTCAGGCTCAGTGAGAGACAGTCACCCGATAAGGTGGACAGTAGTAATAGGAGATCCTTTACACACTCAAGCACTCATGGATGCATCTGCACACACACATACACCACAAACACATTATTTCGTTCATTAGAAATCCAAAGTCTTATCTGTGGCTCAAGGAAAACTCAGTTGAGCACATCAGTGAAACAGGCTAAAAGCAAAACAAAAGCCAAATTCCATTACTTCTAAGATACAGTGGTGTGGCAGATGCAAGGCAAGCATTCTAGTCCCTAGATGGAGAAATAGAAGAGTAACTTACTCAAAGCAAGCAAGTCCCAAGCCCAGCAGTATAGATGTTAAATCTGAAAGATATTCAAACCTAATGTCATCAGGAATGGGCCCCTAAGTCTCAGGAAATCTCGTTCTTAATAAGTTGGCTGGCCATAAGCCATCATTGGTTCTACCTTCCTTCAACCTTGCTGCAGCCTCTGTCCACAGCTCCATTAGGCATTTTCGAGAGGAGATTGAAACTGTGGCAAACTCCTGCCCAGTTCCCAGGTTGTTTGTGAAATATGGGTGCATCTTGTGTGCCAGCAGAACCAGCACCATACAGTGATATGGAGTATTATTTTAACTCGCCAAAAATGTGTTACATTTGTTTATGCCAAAGACTGTCACTTTAACTGAGTAACGGTGTGTTACATTTGTTCCTGCTTCCTTTGTGAATGATGTAAAGGTGTGTTTCATTTGTTTCTGCTGCCTTTGTTTAGTTGTGAAAAGATGCATTGCTTTAGGTACCTTACCTGCCTAAGGTACCTGATTGGTCTAGTAAAAAGCTGAATGGCCAGTAGCTAGGCCGGAGAGGGATAGATGGGAATGGTGGACAGAGAGAATAAGTAGGAGGGGAAAAGAGAGGGACATTCCTGGGGCCAGAAACCAGGCAGCCACTATTGAGACATGAGAAACAGGAAAGTAGGAAATACAGAAGGAAAGAAAGGTAAAAGGCTCCAAGGCAGAATGTAGATAAAGAGAAACAGATTAAAAATAAGAGCAAAGCTAAGGCTGATTTGGGAGCTGGCTGTGGCCCAAAAGTAAAATCCTGGTACAGTATAGTCACTCACAAGGCCACTAACCTGGGCCTGTTTGAAGTAAGGCTGCAATTGCCATGGGGCCCTTTGTTGGTTAAAAGAGGGAATGGGATCCTGAGGTAGCTATGAGCACTGAGCCCAAGGAGAGTGCTGAGGGCATGATCCCTGAAATGCAGTTGGCATCTGTGTCTTTGAGTTTGTTGCAGGAGTGTTAGCTCTGAGGCTTTGAAATTCCCTCAGGGTCTCTGCAATTATGTTGACAATCTGCCAGTTTCTTTAGCAGGTCACTCACATGACTGTCAGTTTTTTCATTATTTTCTACCTAATTAAGGTACAAATTTTTGTAAAGATGGCCAACATCACTAATCATTAGGAAGAATACACATGAAAATCACAATAAGCTTCTTCCAGAGTGGCATATTTTGCATTTTTGATGCAATTCTTAAAAGCTCTACTTTTCCCATGTTTCTTTAATATATAGGATTTGTACATTCATTTGAAGAGATTTCCATCTTAACAGTGTCAAATTTTCTGAGCATGGCATTCTTCTTTATATGTACCCTTTGTGTATATACATATACATACACATACACATACACATACACATGCACATGCACATATACATAATATACATATACATAGCAGTGTTCTATTGTCTCAGGCTATAGACCTTGAATTTTTTTATACAGAGACTATTTTGTATTATTTGACAATGCCTTATATGTATACATATATGTGTATATGTATCTTAGTTAGGGTTTTCTATTGCTGTGAAGCCATACCATGACCATGCCAACTCTTATAGTGAAAACATTTAATTGGGGTAGCTTGCTTAGAGTTTCAGAGGTTTATCAGTTATCTTTATGATGGGGAACATGGTGGAATGCAGGCAGATGTGGTGCTGGAGATAAGAGTTCTACTTCTTGCAGGCAACAGGAAGTCAACTGACTCACATTGAGGGAAGCTTGAACAAAAGAGACCTCAAAGCCCACCCCCACAGTGACACACATCCTCCAACAAGGCCACACCTTCTAATAGTGCCATTCCCTTTGGAGCCATTTTTTTTTCTAACCACGATATTCTGCTCCCCAAAGACTTATAGGCATATTATAATGCAAAACAATGTGTGTTCATTCCAACTCCAAAAGTCTCAAACTTGTTTCAATGTCCAAAGTTTTTTCTGAGATGCATGACAATCTCTTAACTGTAACACTTCTGTAAAATTAATAATAATAAAGCAGATCACATACTTCCAGGATATCATGGCACAGGACTTTCGTTATCATTCTAAAATTTAGGGAAGGGAGCATAGTGAGATAATGCTGGACCAAAGCAAGACCAAAAACCAGCTGGGTAATATCCAAACTTTTCATTTCCATGTCTGATGTCAAAATGCTCTTCAGATACCCAGCTCCATTCAGGTTTGACTGCAACATATTTCTATCTCTTGTTCTGGTTCTACCCCCTGTTAGCAGTTCTTCTTGGCAGGGGTCCTACAGCTCTGGCATCTCTAAAATCTTGGGTTCTCCAAGGTAATCCAGGCTTCACCTTCACAGCTTCATGCAATGACCATTCTACTCTGTCTCCATTCAGTATGCCCCTGACACATGACTGGCCTCCGCAGCTTTCTTTAGGTATGGAGGCAAAATCTATAACCATTTCTTCTATCCTTAACTCTAAAGCCAGAATCATGTGGTCACAGCTGCCAAGTTCTGGTGCTTAGTGAGGCTGGAATATGACCCCATCATTCAATTAAATCTTCACCAGCTTTCTGCCTTTTCCTGCCTATGCTTAGCTGTCCTGAAACTTGCTCTATAGACCAGGCTTGCCTCAAACTTAGAGATCTGCTACCCTCTGCCTTCCCAGTGCTGGCATTGAAAGCATGCACCACCACACTCTAAACTTTTCTTTAGTTTTTTTTTTTCCCACAAGTTTGAGACTTAGTTGGGTGGGATCTTGCCCTGAGGCCACCACTTCCTTTATTCTATTTCTTAATCCGTTTATCTCCTTGAACATAGGATGTAGCTCCATTCCCATTCCTGGTACTCCTTTCCTCCTCAAAGTATACTTTTTGTAGCTTACCATGCTCAGCTTGCTCCTTTTCATTATAAATCATTGAATTATTTTCTTATTTTTATTTTTGATATGTTAGTTGCTACTATATAGAAATAATATTGGTTTTTGTTAACCTTTAATCTTGCAGTCTTATTAGATTTACTTATTAGTTCTAGTAACTAGAGTTACCACTAATATCCACATAACAGAGTCTATCCTGGATTGTTTTGAGATTTCTTCTGCCAACAAAATCAATCAGAAATTCTTCACAGGCAGACTGTTTGGACAAAGGCAAAAGGCAGCCACTTTCTTCACCAAAATATCACAGAATGTCCTCTAGGCAATATACTAAAATTCTCCTCTGAAACCTCCCGAGTTAGCCCCCGAAAGTTCAGATAACCCTTAGTACCTCTGTCTTCCATGCTCCTACTAGCATGGCCCATTAAGCAGTGCTTAAAGCACTCCACTGCTTTTATAAACCAACACATGGTCTGGCCTATCACAATAATACCTCAGTTTCTGGTACCAACTTCCTTCTTAATTAGGGTTTTCTATTTATGTGAAGAGGCACCATAATCGTGGCAGCCCTAATAAAGAAATCATTTAATTGGGGTGCTTGCTTAGTGTTTCAGAGGTTCAGTCCATTGTCATCATGCAGGCAGTTGTGGTACTGGAGCTGAGAGTGCTACATCTTGCAGGCAACAGTAAGTCAACTGACTGCCACACTGAGAGAAGCTTGAGCAAAAGAAACCTCAAAGCCTGCACCAGCAGTGACCCACTCCCTCCAAGGCAACACCTCCTAATATTGCCACTCCCTTTGGGGGCCATTTTCTTTTAAACAACCACACACTGTGTCTTGATCATATTCAACCCAAATACCCTGTTCCACTCCATCTAAACCACCAAATATTTCCTCCTTCCATCTTTATTATTCCTTCCTTTCTCTTCTTCCACTTTGTTGAAATAAACTGAGTCCAGTTAGTACTGTACACATGCAAATGGGTGTGGAACCACTTCCCAGATCTGAGAATGAGCAACCTATCAGCATCCGTGACTCCTCCTCTTCTAGCAGAAACCAATTATCAGTGCCTCAAAGATGGGTGGGGTCTCATAAGCATATTGATGGGCTCTAACTTGTACAGGAACCACAGCTGCTATGACTTCATTAGTACAATAGCATGTCATATCCAAGGACTTCAGTCCACAGCACTCATCCTCGTCTTACATTCTTTCTGCTCCTTCTTCTGAGATGTTTTGAGTCTTGTGGGAATTTGAAATAAATCAGACCTTCAATCTTGATCTTGAATATTAATTGAATTATTTTCTTAATTTTATTTTTGATATGTTAGTTGTATAGAAATACTATTGGTTTTTATTTGATAACCTTTAATCTTGTTGTCTTATTAGATTTGCTTATTAGTTCTAGTAGCTTTTTAAAGATTTTATTTTTAAGCGCTGTGTGTGTGTGTGTGTGTGTGTTTGTGTGTGTGTGTTATTTGCATGAGTGCATATGCTGTTGGAAGCCAGAGGCATCAAATCTCCCTGAAACTAGAGTTACAAGCACTTGTGAGTCACACCAATTCAGATGTTCAGAACTAAACTCATGTCCACTACAAGAGCAGAAACTGTGTCCCAGCAGTAATTTTTCTTAATTTCTTTTTTAGCATTTTCAATATGTGAAGTATCATTGGCAAAGAAATAAATACTTTTAGATTTCTTTTTTCTACAATTTTCTTCCTTTAGTTCCCTGGCCTTGAATGCCCGCACAGGTTGGTAGAAATCCTAATCGAAATGTCCTTACTTTGCGTCTATTGGGGGCAATAATGAATTTTATTATTAGTTATTAAGTTAGTTTTGAGCTTTTTTGATGCTTTGTTCTTGTTTATATCGATTCCATTCTGATTTTAGTTTTTCATTAGTTTATTGGTTTTTTTTTTGTTTGTTTTGAAGGATGGTTTTGGAGTATTTTGAGGTAATAATTTTATGTTTTTGCTGTATTCTTTTTAACACATGTTGTAGGCTGAGGCTGTTTGTACATTTTCCAAACACCCAGACCCAAAATAATAACACAGGAACTATATTAATTACAATACTGTTTGGCTAATAGCTTAGGCTTCTTATTAACCAACTCTTACATCTTAAATGAACCCATTCCTATTATTTTATCTTTTACCATGAGGCTTGTTGTTCACTGGTAAGGTTTTGGAGCATCTGTCTCCTTTGGCAGCTACATGGTGTCTCTCTGACTCCATCTACTTCCTCTATATATCTCAGCCTGGGCTATATTCTGCTCTGCCATAGGCCATACCAGCTTCTTTAGTAACAAATGGTAATAAAACATATTCACAGCATACAGAGGGGAATCCCACATCAACATGTGTTACATTAATTAATGATTATTAAACCACCCTTACAAATTTTGGCATAATTGCAAATGGACATTGGTTTTATGCTAAGATTTGGTTTGCTAGTGTTTTGCTCACTGTTTTTATACCATGTTTGTGACAAAAACTCTTCTGTAGTGCCCTTCTTAATGTCTTTCTAACTAACCTTTAACCCAGTTCTAACCAGGTAGGATTTGGTGGACCTGCTCTCCTCTTTGTTCGAAATGTCTGACATTGGTAAAGGTTCCTCCTTGAGGGTTCTATAAATTTACCCAGAGAAGCTGCTTAGACATGGAGTTAAATTTTAAATTTTTTTATCTTTTAAGCATCAATTTCATTTTTCAAAAAATATGCTTCTCAATTTATTATGTAACTTTGATCAATTTCCATAGCCTTCAAATAGTTGTGATTGATTATTTTATCCAGTATTATATTTTATTTTCCTAGGAAGATTTTCTGACCCTGTCATAGCTCTATGCCCAGAAATTTCTTCATTGTGTCTTTTTTATTTCTGTATTCTATTGTATAAATGCAGCATAATTTACTTGACAAAATATAATGGGATTTTAAATATATTGTTAGCAAGTAGCCATATTATATATGACTTTATTTACTTAAGGTCATAATAATTTTCTAAGATATGTTCCCAAAAGTGATATTGCTGGGCCATTAGTTATAAGTATATTTTAATAGGTACTGTCAAATTAATTTACAAATTTGTGCCCAGCAATTTCTTTGTTATAGTAATAACAAAGAAGGGTTACTTCTAAATTTCTTTTAAAATTTTTATTGGTATATATTAATTATGGACAATAATGGATTTTATTGTGACATTTTTGTACATGTATGTAATGGTCATGTCACTCCATCCCACCTTTGTGGATCCCTTCCTCTTCCCAGTTTAGCCCTTCTCCTGTCCTATGTTCCTCTGCTCCCTGTTTTCCTCCGCCTCCTTCTTTTTTTGACAAGTGATTTTAACTAACCATTATCTGTTCACAGCTGCTTTAAGAGGGGTGGAGCCACCGCTATATACAACTAACCTTTTTTTTTTTTTGTTTTTGTTTTTTTTGAGACAGGGTTTCTCTGGCTTTGGAGCCTGTCCTGGAACTAGCTCTGCAGACCAGGCTGGTCTCGAACTCACAGAGATCCGCCTGCCTCTGCCTCCCAAGTGCTGGGATTAAAGGCGTGCGCCACCACCACCCAGCTTACAACTAACCTTTAACATTTTCACAAATGTAAGACACAAAGATTGCTATTTTATTTGCATTGATTAATCATAGTACAACTGGAAAACTTCATATACTTTGACCTTTGCTTTATATTATTTTCAGTCAGATTGCTTATCTTTCCCTTATTCATTTATAGGTTCTTTTAGTATTTTAGTGATATTAAATTTTCTTTAGAAAGTCAAAGATTGTTTTAAAATCTCAGATATTTTTGTGACATCATGGATCAAAGGTTTTTGGTTTGTTTCATGATAAAAACTCCTGTTTTGGTTTTCTAGAATTGGGAGTTGAATTCAGGCTCTTGTGCATTTGGTGCAGGGACTCTGCCTTGAGCTACATCTTGAACCCAACTATAACATTTTCTACAAATGAAGTTCTGAAATGTTATTCTATGTGTACGGGTCTTCTTCCTGAATGTACCAGATACATCCCTGGGGCCTGGGACTGGAGTTAGAGATGATTGTGAGCCACCATGTGGGTGCTGGGAACTGAACCCAGTGAGCAGCAAGTGCTCTTAACCCTTGGGCCATTTCTCTAGCCAACAACGATGCTTTCCAGGATGGGAACCTGGGAAGTTGGGCTTCTTTCAGGAGTCATTTCACGGTCAGTATATTTCATTTAGGGTTACAGCTGTGGGATTGCACTGCTAGAAGCCCCACTCTGACCTTTGGACACACGGTAGATCATTATTTTAAATTAAATAGTGATACTAAACATTTTTTATGACATGTTTTAGCCGATTTAAAATTTTTGCTTTCATTTCCTTCAAGTAGTAACTTGTTTTCAAGGTTTTAAGAGCCCAGATATTGTAATTTATGTTTTGTTTGCTTGCTTTTTAAAACAGAAAATTGTGCAAGGGGTTGATGTACACCGAATCCGAGGACTTGGGTTTGATGCCACGTGCTCTTTGGTCGTCTTGGATAAACAGTTTCATCCTTTACCAGTAAACCATGAAGGTAGGACTGCACTTGTCTCTTCCTCTTCAGGCTGCTGCAGGAGGAAGTCTATGTTTAGAACTTTAAAGTTCAAGAATCCTACATTTCTAGGAGCCCATACTGTCTGATCTGCATATATATATATATATAATATAATATAATATAATATAATATAATATAATATATATTATTCCTTTGTAACATCTTTTCACAAGTATCATGAGGTCTTTCTCCCCAGATGGATGTGATTGGCTTGAGATGGAACTTTATATTTGCTTTGTTTCGACAAGGAAATATTTCAGCAGAAGTCATCTAAGTGGAAGGTTTACTTTAGCTTACAGTTATGTGTTACTTGGAAGCAGGGAAGTCATGACCTCCAGAGCTTGAAACAGTTGATCACTTTATATCTGCAGTCAGAAGACAAGAACAAGAAGTGTGCGTACAAGATGCTTCATCCCCTCGGCCCCTCGCCTTCACTGCAGGGCCCACCCCTTGAGATGGTCCTGCCCACATTCAGAGTAGATCATAATTGGGTGTTAACTAACCCAATTAAGAAAATTAAATTCATTAGTTCATTTTACATTTACTTATTTAGTGTATATGGACATGTGTGAGGGGGTCACATCTGACACGTGTGGAGGTCAGAAGACAACTTACAAGTTGTCTTCTACTATGTGGGCTTGGGGAATCAAATGCCGGTCATCAGGCTTGGTGGCAAGTGACTTTACCCACTGAGTCATGTCCCCCCACTCACACTTTGCTCATTCTTGACACATGAATCACTGTTGAAGTGCTTTGCCTGGGAATCTATCATTGTTCCTTTGAACAAGTAGAAAGAAAATAAGACACGTGTATGCATGTTTCTCTCATGTCTTCTAGGGGATTCCAAGCGAAACGTTATTATGTGGCTGGACCATCGAGCAGTCAGCCAGGTTCACAGGATCAATAAGACCAAGCATGGTGTCCTTCGGTACGTGGGTGGCGTGATGTCTGTGGAGATGCAGGCCCCAAAGCTCCTCTGGCTGAAGGAGGTGAGTGTGAGGGGTGAGGGAACGGTACTAACAGTTTTCGAGGGGCTCCTTCTCCATGGACTAAGAATGCCTTGTCAGGTCTGCAGTGTTTGGTTTTCCCCTGACAGTCTGGAGGGGCCCATCTTCTTGTTTGGTGTTGAAATTGGGGTGCCGGGATTGCGTCCCCAACACCCCAGCCACCTGGCTAGCTTAATGCCCGAAATAACAACACACAAACTATATTCATTTAAAGACTGCTTGGCCCATTATTTCTAGACTCTTCTTGGCTAACTCTCACACCTGGACTAGCCCATTTCAAATCAGGTTTGTAAGCACCCCAAGGTGCGCTTACCGGGGAGATTCTAGCCTACGTCCATCTTGGGTCGGTCGGAGCTTCATTGCGTGCGTGCCTCAGAGAGCTGGGCCATCCTGTCTGCCCGCTAGACAGGAGGCTGCTGTCTCTGAGCGGAGCTGCGTGCTTCTCTGAGCTCACTTCCTCTTCCTGTCCGTATACTATTCTGTTTACTCCACCCACCTATTTTCTAACCTATAGGACCAGCCAAGCAGTGTCTTTATTTTAACCAATGAAATCAACAGATTGATATATGACACTCCTACATCAGTTTGGGTTGCAGTTAATCTTTCTCATACACAGGTGTCAGGCACTATGGTACTTTACGTACCATCTTCCTGAACCCTATCTCTGTGCAGTAGGCTGCTTTCCTTGTCTTGAGACAGAGCTTTCCTTTATAGCCCTGTTTCACCTCAAGGTCAAGATCTTGCCTCTACTTCCTGAGTGCTAGGATTACAGGTATGCATTATTAAGCTCAAGTGTTTTTTTTTTTTCTTAGAGTGCCATGCCTCTGTTTTGTAGTTTAGGAGACTTAAGATCATTAGGAGGAACCACATCACCAGAAGTGACACAATAAGTACACAGGAGAGTCAGAATTTGAACTTGAGATCGCTTGACTCCAAACCAATTCTCTTAATATACTGTGTTCTGCCAAAGTTCAGGGAGGTTAATTGCCATTCCAATTAAAGAGTGGCAGGGCTAGGGTTCAAGTCCAGTCCCTCTGACGAGAGCCTTCTCTATCTACACACTCATAGTTCCAAATTATTCATCTTTGACCTTGTTGACATTCACGATATCTCTTTCTCATTTTACCTGCCCTTGAGTTTCCCTGCCATTGAGTGATACGGTGATCGTGGTCAAAGCTCTGGCAGGTGGTTTCCATTTCCAGATGTTAGCGCTCCTTTATGAAGTGTGGAAAATGGTGATGTCAGCTTAATGGCTCCCCTCAGAGATGGATGGGTGAGAAAGTTCACCTCCTCTGGGAACCTCGGACTTAAAACCCCTCGGTGGTCTGCTGCATAGAGAATCCATCACCTGAGCCAGGGCGTGTGTGATTCATTACTGGCCCCGAGTGTCAGGTGGTATGAGGCATCGGTTATTTGGGTTGTCGATTGAGGTGGGTAGAGAAAGGGAATCTGTGAACACGGAGGAGGCAGTGTTTATCAGAGTAGGTCTGGCTAACTGCCTGTCTCATCAATTTAAATCTGCAGAAAGCCGCCCGTGGTTGCTGAATTTGAAAATGGTCTTTCTCAGGAGTCAAGGGTTTTTGAGAATCTGATTGCGCCTCTGCCCTCAGCAATTGTATGCTTTGGGCAAAGTCTTTCTTATCCCAGGGACCTCTCTTTTCTTTCTATTTAGTGGGAGAATAGGGTCAGTTCAGTTGTAAGACTTAACCAAGATGTGCTGAAACACACAACGGAATGCAGAACTGCTGTGTGCTGCCACTGGCTGTGGGTGTCTCAGGCACCAATTAGCTTAGTTCTCGTAAGTCCTGCCTGTCATCAGCATGGGACACAGAGACAGAGAGGACATATGATTTTACCAAGCCCATGATACAACCAGAATTTAAAGCCTGTTACCATGATCCGAATTCCAGCCCATTCCAGCAGGTACTGAAAGTGCTCCATGAAGTAGACCACTTGGACTGGGACAGGGAATGATGGTGGTGGTGTTCTTTAAGATCACCCAATTTTAACGTCAAGACAAGGACATGGTTGAGTGCATCTCTCTTTGTGGGCATATAGAAGGAAAGTGGTATTGAGTTCGGCTCAGAGCCCAGGGACCATGGTCCTTTGTTTACATGAGACTGCATGTGTGGACCTTGGGACCTATATTGTCTTGTACTGTACTTGAGATTAATCTTCAATACATAACGTCAAAATATAATTTCTAGGTGAGACCACAGTGTCTGTAACTTCCTAAGAACATCTATGTGTTTATTTTTGGCATGCGTCATTTTACCAGTTGATACTTCCTCAGGAAAACTGGTGATCCCTAGGATTGGGGGTCGCAATGTTGATACCAAACTCAGTGTGGACACCAGGCATGAAACACTACAGCTGAGAACTCTTAGACTCAAGCCATCCTTCTGCCTAAAATTTCCAAGGAAGCTGTAACTACAGCCCTGCCCTGTCACGACTCTCTAGGTATTATTTTTAGAAATACAATTTCCTTTTAAAATATTTTGAGGAAAGGTCAAAACATGTCTTTTCTGATTATTCATGTTTCAAAAAGTGAACTTAAGATTGGCATGGTGTTTTACTTTCTCTTTGCCTTGTTAGCATGCATAAGAATTCCTGCTGAACATCCTTTTGGCGTTAACATGACCGCGTCTCCTCAAAGGTCTTCTTACGGCACTTCTGAAAACTTTAATGTGTAGCTGAATCACTGGAGGTCTTGTTAAGCCATACGTTCTGTGCCAGCAGCCCTGGGGCAGGGACTAAGAATGGAAGAGTTTCATTCCTAGAAGGTTGTTGGGTGATGTGGATGCTGCTGGCCTGAGGGTTTATAAAGCCTCTGTCAATTTTATGCTTGACTCTTGTACTATGAAGAAAAGCATGCATGTATGGGGAATAAGGAAAGGACCATTGCTCTTCATTCATTAGCGAGAGATACAGGAATGTTAGACAGCTTCAGTAGAGCTGTTAAATACATATTCGTATAGGAATGTGAGATTCTGTGCTCTTCAGTTTATTAAGTTGCCATTTCTCTACTCATTAAATAACTTATTACTATTACTTTATTTGTGTATTTGTGTATGGGTACACCATCCACAGACATGTGATATATGGAGGTCAGAGGACAACTTTTACAAGTTAAGTTCTTTCCTTCTGCCACGTGGGTCCCAGGCATTGAGCTCATATTGTTAGGCTTGGCAGCAAACACCTTTACCCACTGACCATCTTGCTACATCATTTCTATATATTTTTTTTATTACTGCATTTCTAAGTCCTGACTGAGTTCCTGTTATAAACCAGCAAGTGCTGGAAAGACACCAGGAAAAAAAGGACAATAGGAACTAAGCCTTAGCCTACACAAGCAGAGAGTCCATGGGATATAGTAAATAAAGTTTGGGGGAGTCAGATGGATGGAAACAGAGCCATTGGATGAAGACATTCCAAGCACAGTGATAGAAGGACATGCAAAATGTTCTGGGAGAAAAATAGTGATTTCTGGAGAAAGATAATTTGGCATGAGCCCCAGGGTCCACATGGAGGCTTTGTCTAGTAGTTAAAACAGGAAGGATTTTCTTGACATATCCTATGATGTAGTTTGGGTATGGCATATAAGTCACAAGGGAAAGATGGGACTTTAGTGAGTGTAATTGGAGAAGAGGTTAGGTAAGTAGCATTTTAAGGGCTTAAGTTGGTGTGCAGTTTGGTTGATGGTTATGAAGTTGGAGAGAGAATGTCTTAGATAACTTCGCCAGGGATGTGAAGACTGCGTAGAGCAAAGAAACGTGTACATAAGAGCTGGAACTTTCTCACCTACCATGGAAGCCTCTAGTGACTCTGTTCTGGAATAAATAAAGTCACATGCACCCTGGCCCAGAGGATGGTATGTGATGCCATTTATGCCCTTGCTCATTTTAATTCATACACGGGAACCCAGTTAGACTCTTCCAAACATAGGCGGTTCTTCGCACCTCAGTCTTGGCTGGGGAATGGCATATTCTACTCTCCTTCCCAGTGTTTGCCTGTCAGACTTGTTAATGGGGGGCTTGGGAACTAGGAAATAATATTTTGTGACACGTGAAAATTAAGTGAAGCTTAGTAGGTGGGGCTAAAGCTTTACTGGCGCACAGCCACATCCAACCATCGCTGTAGTGTCTGTGGCAACTGTTTTGTTACACATGAACAGACGAGACAGAAACTATGTGGCCTACAAAAACAAAAATATATTTGGTCTGGGCCTGGAAAGAAAATATTCGCTGACCCCATTGGTCTTGAAGGTGATCTTCCTCTGCCAAGATGGGTGCTTTCTGTGCAGTTGACTCTTCCTTGTCAATAGGTCTTGGTTGTAAGAGGGCCACTTGTTTGTTTCCTGCCCCCCTTAGGGGGGCAGCTCAGACCTGAAATAGTCACACAGAAACTATATTATTTAAAACACTGCTTGGCCCATTAACTCTAGCTTCTTATTGGCTAACACTTATATCTTAATTTATCCCATTTCTAGTAATCTGTGTATCGCCGCATGGCTGTGGCTTACCTGGTAAAGTTCCCAGCATCTGTCTCTGGCAGGACTACATGGCTTCTCCTCACTCTGCCTTCTTCTTCCCAGCATTCAGTTTAGTTTTCCCTGCCTAGCTAAGTTTAGCCTTACTATAGGTTCAAAGCAGTTTCTTTGTTCATGAATGGTAATCAAAGCACACAAAGGGGACTGCCACATCAGGTCTTGGCTGTCCATGTGCTTCCTTCAAAAGCCTTTCCCTCCAATCAGAAGGCTTCCATTTACACCCTTACCAGTATAGATCTACACTGTAGACATGACATGATCTTATATCAGTTTCCATGAAGGTTTCTGTTGTGTTCGCTTCCTCTCGCCATTGTAATCCACGGGTGGATAGAAATCAGTTCCAATCCATTTGTTCACTGCTTTGTCCCTAACCCTTGCCTAGAGGGTGAAACACAAAAGTTTTGAATAATTTCAGTGGCCTGATAAGGTGCTCCAGGGAGAACCAATGAGAACAGAGTTAGTTTTAGGAATACACAGGACAGTGAGACTGATTGGGCTGACCACTCTTTCATAATGAGGCCATTTCTGGGTTCCTTTTCCTTAGTCTAGGATACCATGTCCCAGGAAGGCAGGCTGAGTTTGGAGTTTAGATATCTTTCAAGTCAGAAGGGATGTACCAGGACAGATGTAGCTCTTGGGCACAAAAAGACTGGGATCTAGTCTTACAATATGGAATTTTAAACATGTCCTTTACCTTTAAGGTTTGCTTGATTTAGGTTGAAATGCATCTCCTTCATATGAGTTGTCAGATACAAGGAAAAGTGCCGGTTGAATTTTTTCATAAGCCCAGCAGCTGAGATTTTCCATTTGACCTTAGTGATTCTGACTCTCATCTTAATGAAGGCCAAGTGTAAATTAAGTTCTGCCATCCTGGAGCAGCTGGAGTTGCCTGTGTTTATTAACATGAAATACTGTAGCATAACAAGATGTAGGCTACAGGAGGTCAGGAGAGTTTACAGCTGAGGCTGATGTGAATTCTGACAACTCTGTGTTAATGCGACGCCTGGAGAGATTGCAGTCTGGCTTTTCAGTTCCCTATCCTGCCATTGTCCCCAGAGAATGAAACAAATCATCCAGCCCTACACGTCCATCCATTCCTTATATTTCTGTTTGCTCCAGAGTGCACTGAAAAATGAGTTCCCCTTCCTACTCGGAACCTAATTAGACCTAGTTGGTTCTCACGTGCCTTTCCTGGCCCCTGTAGAGTCTGGAACGGATCCTGGGTGTTGGGATGTGGAGTGGTAGGCTCCTGTTACTTCCGCCTGAGGGAAGTAACAGTTGAGTGCATTGCAGTAGAAACTGTTGGGAAGAAACTCTACTGCGCATCAGAAAGGTCTTACTTCCAAATTCTAGTCCGTCGGTTCTCAACCTTCTTAATGCCACCACCCTTTAATGCAGTTCCTCATGTTGTGGTGACCCCCCCGTCAACTATAACCTTATTTTCATTGCTACTTCATAACTGGAATTTTGCCACTGTTATGAATCATAATGTAAATATCTGTGTTTTCTGAAGGTCTTAGGTGACCCCTGTGAAAGGATTTTCTGACTTCTAAATGGGTTGCGACCCACAGATTGAGAACCACTGATCTGGTTCTTTCTGTCAAATAAGAGGCCTGCCACTTCTTGTTGGTACTTTTCCTGGCTTGGTTATTCCATTTTTCTTGACGATGTCATAAACCCCTTATCTTAAGGTTTATTCTAATCATGGAACTTTTTGAAAGATAAAAATGTGTTCATATTTTTATATGTACCATTTTTTTTTTTTTTTTTGTCTCTGAAGTCACAGTCTTAGAAACTGCTGTCTTTCTTAGGGTAGCTTCACATTTCATATGCAGTCCTAATTCTTCTCACTCCTGCTCGGGTGCTGGAGCTAACACAGAGGTTGAGGGACTTTGAAAGACAGCAAAAACTGTCGAGGATTTGAAGGCAGACGTGTCGTGTATAAATCTCTTTGCTACCACTTACCAACCATAGGGCCCTGGAAAAGCTAAACAATCATCTTGAAGCCTCAGAGCCCTGGACTGTGATAATACTGGCCTTGGAGAATTATTTTAATTTGGCGAGATTCTTGGAACGTGGTTTGTGCAGTAGATGTTTACAAAGTCGCTTCACTTTTCTACCGTTCTATTTATATAAATTTTTTCTCTTGGGATGGGCATTGCAGCCCATATATGTGACTGAGAAAATTCTAAACACTAGAATGTCTTCCTTCATGGAGCTGGCCTTTATGCATGGCCAGTGCTTTGTGAGGATCATGCTTCATGTTTAGGGGTTAAGCGAACATGTGAGGCTGTCAGTGACAAGCAGGAAGCAGGAAGCGGACCAGACTGGCCCAGTCATTGTGTGATACCTGCACAAAGACAGCTGGGCCCGGCCCAGACCAGGCAATCAGTGAGAATCTTTTCCCCTCTCTCCCTAAACTTGACCAGGAACTCCAGCCCCCATGGTACCAACATTTTATTTTGCAAAGATCATTTTATTGTGACACCACTCTTGTGGAGTACGTTTTATTTTCCTTGTTTTACAGATGAAGAAGGTGAAGCTCAAAAGAGTTAAATGATTTATGTTTTCTGGCCTGGAAAGAAACCAATAGCTTTGTTAGGGTTCTGTTCTCCACCCATATTCTGTAGGCACCTGCATCAGTCTATATAGACATCCAGAAGGAGGCTCTGCTGCTGGGAAATTAGTCTGATCAGAAGAGAAATAGGCCAGCCAAGCTGAGTGAACAGAGGCAGGAAGTAGTTGCCAACAGTGTTACTGCGATACTGCATATCTAGTACTTGCAAGCATTTTTATTCCCATTAATACATCTAATCCTTACAACCATTTATGGAGTAAATATCATCTTTTATGTATCAGGAAATAGGTACAGAGACATGGAGATTTCCCAGAGTCATGCAGCTAGTAAGTGTCCAGGCTGAGGTTTGAGCTTTGACATTTTCCATTCAGAATATGGGCTCATCGCCATTTTACCCCGCTGTTTCTGCCATGCTCTCCATGAACTAGTTCAGGAAAACACTGTAGCTGGCAGAATTCAGAGGCTCCGAAGTCGTGAGCACTTGGTGGTGGGCTTGTATTTTTGTTTTTCCTTTAGCAAGGGTCCCTGGGTGATAGGCACTGTGCTAAGATTTAGGGATCTCCAGGTATATAAAAGAGGTGAAGGACCTGGATGGCTTCTGGAGATCTAGCTTACAGAGGCAGAAAATAGACACAAAGGCATATATATATATATATGTATATACAGTGATTTTGTTTTCTGGAAAATGCTGTGAAGGATTTGGGGTAGACAGCTTAGGATTCATTTTGGTGGTTTAATTGGACCAGAATGATGAGATTTTTAGGAAGAGGCATTGGATTCCCCGCAGGAAGGAATTCACCTCATGAAATCAGCTGAGGAGGTTAGCAGGGCTGGGCCTTCTGAGCTAGGTGGGGAGCAGGCTGTGGTATGCTCAGAAGGGGCCAGACCAGAGCATGCACAGCCTTGGAGCCCAGGGCTGAAGTTTGAACTTTATTTTAGGAGCAGTAGGATATGGCTGGTTGGTTTTAAATATGGGTGTGACACAATCTGTTTTATGACTTAAAAAACAAAAACCATTCTGGTGTGATGCTATGCTAGGCAGACAGTAAGTATTTGTGTGACAATAAAGCTTATACTGGATTGTTAGAGAGAAAAACATTAAAATATTGAATGCACAGACTCCTAAATATATGTCTTCAGAGGAATTATTCATACAGAAAACAGATGAGTTGCAGAGAAAGAAAGCATCACTAGTGGGGCTCTGTCCTTGATTGGATCCTTGGCTGTGGGAATAGCAGTTTCATTCTTTGCTTCTTGATAATTCCCCATGAAAAAATAGCTTTGTAACCACAGCCAGATTTTTTGGTTGATAGCACTTGGTTATTCTACAGGGGGATTACTTTCTTCTTGGACCTATTTCCCTAAATATCACTGAGGAGTTTCATGTAAACTCCATTATTTTTATATCATTGTACAGCTAAAGAAACCAAGGCTCAGAAGGCCTCCACGGCATCTCTGAAGGGCATGAACTACTTTCAGAATATTACTCGGCTCAACCTGCCAGAGTGCCTAGGCTCTAACCATCACCCCTTACTTCTTACTCATAAAAGTCGTTCATTTATTCCCCCCTGCTTGTCATAGGATGGTAGCCCACAGACCCAGTCAGGCCCCTAGACAAGTTTTGTTCGATCCACCGTATATGGAAAAAAGCAATTTTGAATATTTCCAATACTTAAAGACTAAGCAGTTTCTCATAAAAGTCTAGATTTTCTGCGTATCTGGAAAAAAGAAAGAAGCTGACGGTTCCAGGATCACATAGCTGTGCATGAGGGTGGCTGTTGTGAGAAGGCCTGCCCTGCTGGAGGGGCTGGCATCCCTCCTGTCACAGTGGTCCCACCCAGACTGTTAATTCCCTTTCCAGCCCTCCCTTCCAGGCGTTTGCATTTGAGATCCAGGCTGTGGGAACTCGTTCAAGGAATCCATCATTACTTTTCCTATAACAAATGCTGAGCGCAATGGAAAGACTCTCCAGATGGTGAATTCCTTGGTCCTTGGCTGTGATTCCTTGCCAAATTCTTTACACCTCTGGGTCTTTGCTTAGTTTTTTTTTCCCTTCCTCCTGGCAAACCTATAATAATTTTTCCCTTTCCTTGAATACATACTAATTGCCTAAGACTCAGATTCCCCTTCTTCTAGAAGCCATTCTTGACCTTGGCCATCTAGTGTTGACTAGGGCCCTCCTGTGTCCTGTGTAACGTCCTTTGTGTTATCCCTACCTTGGGAACTATTATACTGCATTATACCTGATTGATCCATGTGCTGCCTAGCATCTAGAGCTCCACTGAGTAGCTCAAGGTAATAACACAGTAAACACTTATATACATGGGAGTATGGATGCGTGCGTTCAATTTTGAATTATTGCCATGTTTGAATGCTGAGCATATCCTTGCAAAGTAAAGATCTCCCGTATGCTCAATCTGAGTTTATTTTCTCTTTCCCATCAAGGAAAATGAGGATTTTTTATTTATCCTTTCTACTAGGGCCTATCCGTTGGCTTCAGATCTGTTACCCAAGTCTGGGACTTATCTCCCAAGTGTTGTGAATACAGGCTCTAGGAAGTAGATGAGGGTCCTGAACTCTCTCTATGTCCTTGCACTTTGGCAGTGAGTACACCTCCTACAGGAGAAGCTAAAACTTTTCTGCTAATCAATAAGTCTTTCTCTAGAATACTTGTACCACAACATTGTGCGTCAGGATCAGATACCCCAGCAACTGAACCTTGAATCTGGTAGTGTCCATTGTCCTGGGGTGCGTGATGGGTTTTCTCCAGGGTTTTCTGTTGTAAGCTCTCTTCAGATACACACAGAACAAGGAGGCCAGAACCCTGTACTCTGAGCTCCTTCTCCAATTTACATATTTGACTTATGCTATATAAGTTCTGTCTTAGTTTTATAGTAGAACAGGATGATGGAAAAATGTGCACTTGGAAAAGAAAAGTTGCTCATCAGGTTACCTAGCCATATTAAAAAATGCCAGCTATTACTGTAATAGTATTCTTTGTGTATTTTACTTTATGGCTTTTGGTAGTCTTTGACCTATATTCATTTCTTTTTTCTTTTCAGTCAGGGTTCAAATCTAATCCCTTTTGAACTTTATTTGCCTTTTAAAATCTTTTATCTGTTTTTGTTTTCAATACATCTCAGCTGGTTTCCCCTCCCCCGTCCTTCCCATCTCCCTTCCACCTCTTCTCTCTTCCAGATCCATCCCCCACAGAAAAGAGCAGGCCTCCCGGGACATTCACTGCACATGACATAGCAAGACACAACAAGACTAAGTACAAATCCTTTCATCAAGGCTGGGCGAGGCAACCCAGCAGGAATAAAAGGGTACCAAGAGCAGACAAAAAGGCCAGAGATAGCCCCACTCCCACTATCAGGGGTCCCACCAAAACACCAAACTAGTAGCCATATTATATACACAGAGGACCTGACACAGACCCATGCAGGCTCCGTGACTGCCACTTCCCAGTTGAAATCTGTGGACCATGCTCTGCTGGTACCCTGGGCCCTTTTGGCTCCCTCATTTCTTGCTCCCCCTCTTCCATGGGGTTCCCTGAGCTCCAAGGGTAGGGACCTGATGAAAATCTCTAATTTGGGTTCTCTATCTAACGTTTGGCTGTGGGTCTCTGCATCTTCTTCCATCAGGTTTGAGGATAGGGTTTTAGTGAAGTTCTTTTGGACTCTGTTTTGCTTTTCTGTGACACTATTTCTTCCTCATTTGGTTTGTTGGATTCTTAGGTCCCTAGGAGAAGGGCTTAGATCTCTTTTTACTATTGAGTGTCCAGAGCTGAGCCTGGTGCTTGGCATTGGAAACACAGTAAATGTTTATTGAAGAAATCCATGTCTCTTGTCCAGCCAAACTGACGACTGTAGTATAGAGCAAATTCTAATTGGTCTTAAGTATAAAAACTCAGAGATAGATATTGGGGCATATGTTGAAAGATCAGAGAAGTAAAGGAGCCTATAGGGGTAATGACTTGGGTGGAGCCTATGTAGGAAAGTCTGATCTTAGTGGGAAATGCTGTCGAGCCCATAACCACCCCCCCCCCCCCAAAGGAGCTACTTCACTGTGGCTTCTGGGCTTGGTGGTCTCAGTTGTTGGTTTCTTTAGACTCAAAAGTGCATGCATACCCTTTTGTCATTAGAGTACTTTCCGAGTCAGGGCTCCACTGTCCTACCTGGTCTGTTTTTCATTATGGCATTTCTAAGGGGTCTAAACTGTATGATGGATGGGTTTTCCCTTAGTAATGATATGTTGAAGAGTATGGAAACTTACCCAAGTTAAAGCAAAGAAAGCAATTAGGAGATGCAGTCTCCCTTTTTACCAAATAATTGCATATATTTATAATGTTGATAATTTTACTAAAATAGCTATTTTTCTATTATTATTTTAAATTTTACTTAACCACTAATTAGTGAAATATTTTCCTCCATGGACTAGCACCATGCTTTTGGCATTTGAGAACAACTGATGTGTATAACCTCTGAACTCCTTCCGCACTGGCATTTTGTGAGAGATGTGGGGAGTTAGGGACCATCAGAGAGATGCCTCTTGCAGCTGTCTTGGTCTGCAGCCATGTGGTCTGGCCTTGACTGGAGGGGTGGGGCGGGTCAGAGACTTGCCCAGAGACCTGAGAGAGAGTGAACCACTGTGTAAGTATTGAACATGTCCGTCCCCTGCTCTGGGAAACAGCAGCTGGGTGGTGGTTTTAGGAGATGAGTCCATGGTTCATGCAGGGATTCCCTCTAGTCTTTGTTCCTATTGTCTGCAGGATTTAGGCAGCTCATGTACCTTTGGCTCTGATGTTCATATTTATGAAATGGTGTCCCTGGCAATACTGTGTATCAGAGGGACTAAAGCAAACTCTTGATTGCTTGTGATAGTGATAATAACAAAACAGTTGATTATTGGGTTATATTTTTGGTATGTTTGTTTCTGGAGTCATTTAATCCAAGAGTGAAGGGGGATGGAATTTACATTGTTCAAAGGGCCAGACCTTGACAAAAATTATGCTTAATCTTTACAGACAATTTTTAGGAAAGAATGTATACATGTAATTTTTAGTAGAGCTAATAATTTATAAGCTTCTTAACACTATATAACAAAGTTACCATAGTAATGTTATAATTTTGGTTAGGTTTAAATCAGAGATATTCATTAGTTCCCATATGACTACTCCAGAAAGCTCTGTAAGCCATTTGGTCAGGAAAGCTGTCATTGATTATTTCCTTATTTTGATGGCATTAGTATATGGCAAAATGAAATTTTTATTTTCAAAATAAACCCTCATTATGAAAAAAAAACTATTCTCCAAGCTAAAACAATTTAAAAAGAACTTTCTTTTTAAAATTAATATTAAAAGTATGCTAGTCATCTTTCTGCTTATATAAAAATTTCTGAGATAGCCAGATATGATGGCTCACACCTTTAATCACAGCACTTGGGAGCAGAGGCAGAAGGATTTCTGTGAATTCAGGGTCAGCCTGGTCTACAAAAAGCAAATTCCTGTTTTGCTACATAAACCAGAGCTACACAGTGAGACCCTGTTTAATATATATTATATATTATACATATATATAATCCAATGTATATTATTAACCTATATATTATATTTTGGCTCATGCTTTTGAAAGTTTCAACCCATGATCAAGTGTCCCTTGCTTTGGGGCCTGTGGCAAGGCAGCATATCATTTAAGGAATGTGATAGAGAAAACTACTCATTTCCTGGTAGTCAGAGGCTCAAAGAGAAGCTGGAGAGGTGGCTCAATGGTTAAGTGTGTGTACTGTTCTTAATTCCGCGCCCAGCACGCATGTCAGTCAGCTCACAAATGCCTGGAATTCCAGCTCCAGTGCAAGCCCAGTGCTTCTGGCTTCTGCAGCCACCTGCATGCTGATGCACACCTCCATCACGTATGCATAGTGAAACTCTTTAAAAGTAATTTAGTTATCTAATCAAGGAAGATTAGCAGCCAGCCCCCAATGCCCCAGCTTTCTCCTTTGAGGAGCCATCTCCCTAAAGTCTCACAGCTTTCTAGCAGAATCACGCACGGCCTGGCCACCATTCCTTTGCCTTTAGTTTTATAGACTTTTGTGGGGCACTTACCTAAACCGCAGCAAAAGTAATCAAGGCAATCTGTAGAGTGGGATCCCAAACAAGTCACTGATCAAGGAAATGTAGATTTTGACCTCTTTGACCTCTCTGTTTTTCAGACCTGGAAACAAGATGAAGAAAAGTCCACTAGAAACTTATAGTAGGATATTACCAAAGTAACACTCGTACATTTGAACACAAACCCCCTCTCAATTCCTACTTGAATGGGTGAGATAGGCTAAGAGGACCCCATGTGCTGTAGCCCCTGAGTGGGAGAGCTGGGGTTCTGTTTCACATTGTGTTCAAATTGTGCAGTTTCTAGTTCACAGGGCTCAGGAACAGGGGAGATGTCCTGGGGACAAATTGGAGTTGGGTCATGAGTACTAGGGGTAGTGGAGTTTGCGAATGGTCGTGGTGGCATTTGATACTGAGATCTGTCAAGCAGGTGAAAAGCGCCGAGTTCAGCGAGGTCCTTGGAAGGCTGTTTATATGGCTTGAATTTCCTTTTGGAACATCACGGGATAGATTCCATTTGCCCAGTAGCCACAGTCAGAGAAAAGCCAGCAGATGTTTGCCGCTCGCTTCCAGTTCCCTCACTACAAGGACGTCAGCCTGAAATCCAAGGAGGTTCTATGCTCTCTCATGGCTGCAGCATCCTTTCTGAGCAGAGGAGACATTCTCCTTATTCCATACAATTCGAGAGTAGGCTAGGCAGCGCTGCTAAGCAGAAGAGCAGCGAGTTAGCCCTTCGTGTCCACGGCGATAGGAGTCAGTATGAGGTATCACCCTTTCCACCTCTGAGGGGCGTTTGACTCAGAGACGATGACATCAGACATGACTTCATCCATCCAAAGGAAAGACCGTGTGCAGACTGAGAGCAAGGCAGCCTTTGTCCTTCTCTCTCCGTGGTTTGTCTCGTCGGGGACATTGTTGTGTTCCCATACATTTTCCCCTCTTTTCCTTTTTTTTTTTCCTTTAACATTCTCTCATTGCCTTGCACTTACTTTTGCTGCATTGTGTTTACATCTCATGCTTAGCCTGTTCCTCCTCCTTACCCCTGCCTCCCTGTGGCTTTTTGTCCCTTTGCTTTTGTCTTTATTTTGTCTCCTTCCTGCTTAATCTCCTTTGCTCATTTTCTCCCTATAGATCTTCTGTTTACCTCCCTTTCCTTTTTCTCTGCTCTCTGTCCTCTCTCCTTGTCAGAAATGTATGTGGGAACTGGTCCTCCTTACTCTTGACTGTTCGCTTTCAGGCTCTCCACCAGGTGCTTGCTGTCCCGATTGTCCTAACGGTGCACGCACCATCATCCTGTCCTCAGAGAGGCAGGGCAGTTCCCATCCCCTTCTGACTTCTTAGTGACTTTAGGAAAAGCCCCTCTGACTGTTCCTTCTCCTCATTTATGGGTTCAGTTAGTGAGTCCTTCTGACTGCTGCCCGTGTCCCTGACACGGTGGGTCCTTCCCTCTTTCTCTCCTTCCTCACGTTAACCTTCCCTTCATATTGAGATCCAACATTACTTTGTATGTGATCCCTTTCCTCTCTTTCCTACTTATGATCGTATCTTTCCTTTATGGTCACACAGATTCTATGCTTTATAAACGAAATATTTTAGAACTTCAACAGTCATCTGGTGCATTTCATACACAGAATCTTTCTTATTCCTAGGCAGCTTGAGATTTTGTGATCAGGGTCTGGAGAGATGATGGCTCATTGGCTGAGAGCATTGATGTCGCTTCCTGAGGACCCAGGTTCGATTTCCAGCACCTTCATGGCAACTCACAGTCATCTTTAGGTATAGCCCCAAAGGATCTTCCATTTCCTGGGCTCTGGAGTTACTTCACATGTATGGTGTCCAGATATACAAAATACATAAAAATAAAGGAAAATTTTAAATGATTAAAAAATTGCAATAATCTCCACGCTTCTTCTTTAGCTGTACCTCACAGTTCTGGCATAGTCTCTGGAACAAGACAGCAAGGGTGCACACCTAGCTCTAATGCTGCCTCAGAGGGTCCTGACTTTGACAACCTATGTAATTACTCTTTATTTCAATTTCATGTCCTGTGGTATTACTGAATATCTTATAGGGATGCGGCGGGACCACATAAGCAAGTATAAACTGCCTAGAGCAACACTTAATATACAGGGAGCACTTCTGAAATGATGAATTATTTTGAATGCTAATTCTACCACATTTTCCCATCTTTGGAGTCTGGCTATTCTTAATCAACCTTGATTAAGCTATTAATAGTTCTGCTGCTTCTCTCACCTAATGCATATGGGTTTCATGTTCTTCATTCGCAGTAATGTGTAAGTCATGATATTGTCATCTGGGTTTATGATGAGGCTATACATGTTTTTTGTTCATCCTGGCACACACTAAGTAAATATCCATCTTCTTCATGACCCTGCTGCTCTCACATTATGTGAGGAGCCCCAGTCCCCCTTGCTAAACACTTAATTCTTTTTTAGAAAGAGACTATAATTTATTAATCAGTACTATCATGTATTTTCCCATAAAAGACATACTGAAACAGATTCCTACAGCTCTGGCGGATACTCAGCCATGTGCCAGGAATTCTGGGACCAGATGTAAGCTAGGATTGTCATACCTTAGCCACAGAGCCTTTGTAGCGTTTGCTACTTTCTTGAAGGGTCCTTGAAGGACCCTTGAAAAACCAGGCAAGATGTATTCCTAGGAGAGATATTTTCCATGTGGTCTGATAACAGTGGATCCATCATGGGGGCGGTGTTATGACATTCTCATCTACTGCTTTTGCTTGACCAATGAAGTAACTTATCAGTTGTGGCCTTTGCGTATGCCTGGTGGGAAATGATGGTCAAGCACTCTAATTCTTGCATAAATGAATAAGTAAGGCTGGATATGCCCAAGGAAGCCCTCACAGAATGCTTAAGAATGCCCACTCTTTAAGGTTTGGGGATAAAAAAAAGTTCAGGTGGAAAGATCTTTGGGAAAGAAGGGTATCTGTTGGAGCTAGATAAGAAGAGTTGATACCTGTTTATCCTCAGAGGTCCCAGGGCCCTCCAATCTAAGGCAGCTCTTTTCCCGCTGCAGCTCCCCCCGCCCATCACTTGGTGCTTGGCAGTCATGTAAGTGGTGCTGCACTGACCCAGGAACCCATGCCAGGAAGTGAATGAATCCATTTTCCAATTAAAATGAAACTTCTCCAAAAGACCTACTCACCCGGAGAAGAGAATTTATCTTCCTGGCAGTCAGGCTTGGCTAGAATATATTTCTGCCCCTGAAAGAGACTGAGAAAAGCCATTAGCTTGAATGGAATAAAAAGGAAACGAGGACAGTCCTTATTCATTCATGCGCCCATTCATCCCTCATTTTCATTCCCATAAACTGTTATTTAGTTAGGGTATCTCTGCTCATCCATTCACTTATTCTTTCATTCAGCTAGCATTACTCATCATCTGTGCATCATATACAGGTCTAGATCCCAGGCATAGATTGCAAGGAAACCATAGTTTTGTCTTCAAGGAGATTCATTGTAATGAGAAGGGCAGACGCTGAGCAACCGATGGGCAGAACAGGGATAGGGACATTCACCAGGTACTATAGGTGTGGTGGTTGACTTATTTTCAACTTAACACAAACAAGAATCACTGTCAGCATTTTACTTGAGGATTGTCTGGGTTACATTGACCTATGTACATGTCCGTGTATGTGTGTGTGTGTGTGTGGGGGGAGTTTCTTGTTTGCTAACTGTGTTGGGTGGTACTATTTCATGGGCTGGGCCCTGGACTGTAAGAGTGAAGAGAGCTAGCTGAGCAAAAGCAGCAAGGAAGGATGGGCTCGTACTCTTCGCTCTTATTGTGGAAGTGATGAACAGTTGTGTTCCAGCCTTGACTTCCCCAAATGATAGACCATAGCCTGGGATCATAAGCCAAATAAGCCCTTTCCCCCTGTGTTACTTTTTGTCAGGATATTTGATCATAGCAGCAGAAACGAAACTAGAGCAATAGGTACATGCACTCTTGAACCACCCAGCTCAGCTTAAGTGCAGTTTCATGGAGTGTGGAACACCAGAGTTGAGTTCTCAGTGATGACTGCATCTGAGTACATCTGTATATGCACATGCACGTGCACACATAGTTGGTCTTGTTTTTCCCAAAAACTCTATCTTACACCTAGATACAAAAATGGAAAACTGCTCATGAATTAACTGATATTTGGATAGAAAGGATAAGGGGACACGAGGATTCACAGAGAAGTAGAAACTGAAAAAGACCTCTTTGGGCAACAGATATGAAATCAAGGAGGAGGAAGCTCTTCTGGGGAAGATAAGAGTTTTTCTGTATTGGAATGTTGGGAGGTGAGTGGGGCAGCCAGGAGACACATCTGAGGAGAGTTTGTGTTGGAATCGACTCACTTGGTTTTTCTTTGAAGTTTTCTGGAGTCAAGGAATTAATTGAGATTTCCTAGTGAGTGTGGAAGTAGTGAGTTAAGTGACTGTCATGTACACCATTTGCAGCATCCAGATTTAAGATTCCCTAGAGAGAAGGGTTCATAAAAGAGACAAGGAAGCAGTGAGGGGAAGAATAGGAGGATCTAGCATGATATATGGAGTTGATCTTTGATTTTCTGTGTGTCCACACCTTCTGCATTGCTGTCTACTCCATGAAATATGGAGTCACTCTCTCATTTCCTGTGTGTCCACACCTTCTCTATCGTTGTCTATTCCAAGACTTTATGTTTTCAAAGCCTCTTCACATTTGGGCTCCCTTGCTCCTCCATAGTAAGTGCACCGAGCCACAGTTCTGTCATCTAGGTGATAGGCTTCTCTCCTGTCCAGGCATTTCTCCATTAAAGAAATGAAAAACTTTTGGGGAAGTCGAGGCTGAATAAGCAATGGATGGATGCTAAAGATGCAGAGTCTGGTATTTCACTCACCTGCCATGTTGTGGTCCTTTAAGGCATTAGTTTAATAATCCGTGCAGTGAAGATTACTTTTCTTGCTTTCCTGCCTTCTAGGATTGTACATATTGTATAAATTCACTCATATAAAAAGCTTTGAAGACTATAAAGGTGGATCACAGCATTGGGAGACTCTTGTTGACTTATACAATGTACACACTATCTCTAAGGTAGGTGATAATAGTATGAGATGTGAAGAAATAGTTTTAGAGAGATTATTTTTTCTAAGGAGCGCAGCTGGGAGTTGTAAGGACAGCAGACTAACTCAGGGTTTCCAGATGCCATATTGCTTACATTATGATCTGCAATCTTATTTCTAGTATACATGGTGGTGTCACATATACAGGTCAAGAAAGCATCAATGAATCAGTCAGTTGCCACGTCGATGCTAATGCTCTTAGGTTAGGAAGTTAACTGTAGTGTGGAGTACTAGTTTACCCTTCTGTACGACACCTCTGGGGTAGATGAGGAAGAAGAGGATGCCTATAAATAGAGCATGTGAAAATCTATTGTACAGTGGAATTATTTCATTTTACAAATGTATGACAGGACAAATCCTTTTCTGGCTGAATAAGCTCAGGTCTTTGTTGCTTGGATGTTTTCTTCAGCAGTAGCATAGATACAGTCTATTTCATCTTTAGGCTCCAAATAAAGTCTCCTTCCCGTGGAGGATGTGCTAGGCAGCCCAGGCCCAAAGCCTCTTCTCTCTTCCAAACCCTGTCTATAATTAGTCATTAGAGACAGATATATGACTGCACAAAACGCTGTGATAAAGTTATGAGGCTGACTCACCAGGCTTTGGTATCAGACTCATTACATTATTGTCGTACATCATATTTTTAATTACCTTCCCTTTGCTCATATCGTTCCCCAGCTCCAGTGTCTAGCGTTAAGTTCGTCACATCTCCGGAAGCTTTTTTCCTGTTTTCCCCCCATGAGTTAGACTTGTCCTTTGCCCTCGAGAAGAGGTTTGTCATTTTTAGGATGGATTTGGGCATGTGAGTATATAATCATTATAAGCGGTTAGAGTGAGGGAAGAGAGACTCTCAGCAGAGGTCCTTCTGAGTTGGGTTCACATCTAGGATAGAAGACTGAGAAGGAGAACAAGTGGGGCTGTCAATCCACGCAGAGGCAACAGCTCAAACAGAGGCGTGGAAGCAGAAGAGCAGAATGTGTTGAGGAGTTGGGAAAAAAAAGTATAGAAAGGCTGCAAGGGTGGCGTGAAGGTTACCTGAGAAGCCTGACGATGATTCTAGAGGGGAACCCTAGGGATCATGACAGGTAAGCTGGCACCAGATAGAGGCCCAGGAGCCAGGCCCAGGACTGAGAGTGACCGCAGGCCAGGAGATGTCGTCAGATATTTTCAACAAAGGAATGAATTGTTGAAGCTTAGCTTTTAGAAAGATGCTTCTGGTGCCACAAATCCCAATTTCTTTGCCTGCCTGCCTTGAAGCATTGTTGCTGGTTGCTCCCTGTCTGTGCATGGGAGTCTGCTGCATACAATAGTCTCTTTCATCCCAGGAGGATCCTGGGTGAACTTCTGAGTGCCTCATGTTTTCGGCATTGTTTCTTTTGAGAATGACATTGAGAATTGGGCTTCCTGAAATACCTCACCTCTCTGGGTTGCCAGGCCATGTTCGCATTTCAAAACTTGAATATAGCATCAGGATTCAATTTTGTTTTGTTATGGATGGTTCTAGAAATATATGAACAGTGTGTAACTTGGAGTGTACAAGCAGGATCACTTATTGTATGTGAAGTTAGGGCGTTCTGGTCCTTGTCTTTCATTTACTATACACCATAGATAACCCAGATAGAATTTCTTTGCAATTAATAATAAACTAAACCCAATTTCCTCATGTAGCCTCTGCATTCTGGTGCCCTTCCTATTATTGTTCCCCATAATCTTCCTCAGCAACTAGAAGTGGGGCAGAAACCTAGAGACACCACAGTAGCATCAGGATGACTCTCCCTCCTCTGCTCAAGGATCTCCTGATTCCTGGTCTTGAATCTTGGGCATAACTTTTCCAGTCCCGCCCTCTGCCGAGACCCAAAAGCTCTGTTTATGTGAGCTCTGAGGAGTAGCCTCTGCCCAAGCAATGCTGTGGTTTTATGAAGTGATAAATAAGAACAGGCGAGCTGTTGCCCTTGATTGCTTTCAAGCCGATGGATTGCTTAGCTCAAGAGGCTGTTACTGGAAGGCAGGGCCCTGAGTGCCAGCTCACACACCCCAGATCACTGCTAAGGCTCTGTTTCTCCAAAAGACTCGTTTGTCTTAGTTCCTTGTTATTTGGAGGAGCGTACCAGAGGCTCCTACTTGGAAGAGCGTTAAGATATTTCAGGATGAGACACAGCTGAAGTTGGCCTGTGTGAAGAGCTTGCACTTTCTAACTTTTGGACTGCTCACGCGTGGAGGTTTGCTTAGGTCCACAGAAGTTAGGCAAGTCATCCACGATTGAAATTAGAATCTCAGAGATTCTTTCAGAATAGTTTAGAGTTGTTGTTTTCCCCTCTTGTAAGCTTCATCAAGGTGTTTCCAAAGGCCCCAATCCCACAGCTCTGCTAGGAGCCAAGATGGTTGCTGCTACACAGTACAAGAAATGAGCACTCACCTTAGAGCAGACACCTTGGGTGACTTAGGGACAAGCTCTTGGAGTCGAACCCTCAGTCCCGACATCCTTAGATGTGAGTATTATGTATTGCCTTCTCCTCTTTGAATCGCCCAAAGAATCAAGGGAGACAGAGTACGGGGACAGTGTCGTACATTGTGGAGGGAACAGAAATGGCTACTGTGCCCTAATGTATGTTCAGTGAACACAAAAAGATAATTAGTTCATTAAGTCCTTGGCTGGAACTTCAGCGACAGGGAGGATGAAGGACAAAGAAATTTCCATGTAAAAAAATCTATATGGGCTAGTATGGCAGTTGATGGTAAAACCCTTGTAAAGCCCATAGCTCAATGGGAGAATTTTATGGGAACTTCTAAGCCAGCCAGTCTCTCAAATAACTGTCAGGCTTCCAGACACACCGCTGTCATGCAGATCCTTGCCTCTTCCCTTTATTGACCAATCCACAGATTTTGCATTTGTACAGAAATCAGGGACTATTAGTTCATTTCTCTTCCATGCCCATGTGTATTCTTTTTAAGTTTTCTTTTATATTTTGAGATTATGACATAATTGCATAATTTCTCCCTTCTATTTTCCTTCCTTCAAACCCTCCTGTATGCCTTTGCTTTCTTTCAAATTTATGGCTTATTTTTTTATTAAATATTCTTACACATATCTATTATGTGTATATATATATATATATATATATATATATATATATATATATATTCCTAAATATATCAATACAACCTGCTTGGTCTGTATGATGTTACTTGTATAGATGCCTGATGCTTTCCAGTGTGTTGGTTTTGATTATTTATTCTATTCAGAGGACGACTCGGGTCTCTGGGTTTGATCCACAACGCTGGTCCACCTCAGGAGGATACACTCCTGGATTCATCACTCCTACCCCCAGGACATTACCAAAAGCCTTGACGCTCTCTCAGAGATGTTCTACTTAGATATCTTTGTCCTTGGCAGCTATTGGTGTGACTCAAGGCAGAAGACTGGCATCATGCAGGGTTGTTAGTAACCCTACATAAAACCTAACAGAAGCAGTTTGTTTTCTCAGCTCAGGCTGATTGTTTGGCTTTGACTAGAAGAAGTGGTTGGTGGGTAGTGGTTTGGCAGTTGAAGCATGGTGACGGGCCTTGCATTGTTGGAACTAAGGAAGGAGGCTGCCTTCTCTCTGACCACCAACTGCTGCAACCACAAAGTGCATGAAAATGTTTTTGAGAATATCCAAAAAGGCATACTGATAGTTTGACTCACATACTTTCAAAGGCCACTGCTTTCTGGTTGTGACTTGTCAAGTACACAGGGTTATGCAAGTTCATAGATGTGTTAGGCATATTTTGGAAAGGATAAGTTTTGCTTTATTTGATGTTAAGATGTATGGATAGGTAATGAGAAATTTGCACCCATTTCTTCCTAAGAGAGGCTTTCACACACATGGTAACAGAACGGCTGTGATGCTGAGACTTCCACGTCTAACCCTTTGATGCTCTTAGTGAAATAGAACCCTGTAATTGAGACAGTGCTTTGACATGTATTTCCAGCAAGCAGGGGGAAAAAAAAACCCAAGACTTTGAGGAGAAAAATATGTAAAAGCAAGATATATGTCTGAAAATTGATGTCATAATTTCTAGCACTTTGGTACTGCTTGGAGAAGGCAAGTCACCCAGGTGGAAAGCCCACCATAATCTAACCGGCACTGTCACACAGAGTGACTGGAGGGAAAAACTAAGCAGTCCAGTAGTTCTGTGCATTTTGATTGTACCACGCAGGCACAACACAGTCTGTTTGTTTGAAGCAGGCATCATTCTTTTTAGATTTCCCCAAATACCCTGAGCTTCTGATAAATTCCTTTTCTCAGTGTCTTGTAACAAAGACTAGTTAAAAGCAAGAAGACATAGCAAGCTGAGTGGCAGGTAGTCTGGAAAGATTTGGTAGAGGAAAGAAAAGCCCAGCAGAAAACAAAATCTGGCTATTTGACAATATGAAGTGAAATACATATCTAAAACTGTTATGGCAGTTGCTTGATTTGCCTGCACAGTGGCTTAGGTTGCAACTTCCTTGAGTAGTCTTTGGTACCAGTTGGTATGTGGAGAATTTCCGTGGTAAGGCACACTTCGATTCCTTGAGTCCTCAGTGCAGCTTCTCCCTGGGGCAGAGCTGTTTGCCTTCTTACTGTGTGGTGCACATCCTCTCGCCTTTGCCAGGAGGCTGGGTTGTATATCCGCAGCATGCCTGCTCCCTGTCCAGGTTGCAGAAGGGGAATGAAAGGAAAATTAGGATCATCTTTGAGAGGGTCAATAATTGCCATGTTTTCCTTCCTGTATAAATACTACTTTTATACCACACTCCCCCAAGCCCGTGAACAGATGTTTTCATGAACATTGTTGGCTCTGTTTTTGTTTTGAAAAACCTGAAACATTTTTGAAAGAGGAGAGGAGTTGAAAAAAAAAACCTCGTAATTGATCCTAATATATATTTAATTTGGCAGAACTTGAGAGAGACTTGCTGGGACAAGGCGGGACATTTCTTTGATCTCCCAGACTTCTTATCATGGAAGGCAACAGGTGTCACAGCACGGTATGTTAATTACAAGTTGGATTTTATTTGTGTTCTTCCAGTCCCTGGGTGTCTCTCTCTCTATATTGCTTTCTTAACTCCCTTTGACTGGCCATACTGTTTTTACATCTGCACGTGATTGTGCATACTTGAAACATCTTGAACCTATCTTCTCCCTCCACTGCATATGCTCAAGCCCCATTGTTCCCTATCTTGCTGGAAATTTGAGTATCCGAGGTGGATGCCATTCATTAAGTGTGGGCACACTAGAAGGAGATGCTAAAGCTCAGAGGTCACTACAGCTCTTTCTGAAGTTGCCTTCTAAGTGGTACATTAAAAAGGGAAAAAAACATGTACTTCAGAAATTAGGGTAGGAAATACCCACAAGGGGGTGGATGCTGACTAGGTGCATGAACTATGAACTCTCATCACTTTCTGTGGAAATGTACTAGAATTATCCAAACTACAGCAGCACCTATGTTATGTCAGCGGTTGCATTTGAGTAACTTACAAATGTTAAAAGTAAACCGTGTGCCACCTGAGAGTGCATTTACAAAATACCCTTTGAGTACGAAGTTGTGGCTGCTGTGTGTGGGTAAGAAGACAGAGCCAGGTGTGAAACCTCAGTATGGCAAAGCGATGGTCATTTTGATCTCATCTTCAATGTTTAAGTGGACTTTTTTGTTGGACTTTATTTGGGGACCTCCAGTCCCCCAAAAGAGATCAAATATTAATTATGAAAGCCTGATGTTTAGCTTAGTTGTTCCCAACTAGCCCTTATAACTTCAATTAACCTGTTTCTATTAATCTATATTCTGCCATGTGGGCTTTTTACCTGTCCTCCATTCTGGAAGTCTGACATACTCCAAATCTTACTGGAGTCTCTCACTCCTAGATTCAGCCCTCTGAGCTCTTCTCTCTGTACAGAAGCCACACCTAACTTTTCCTGCCTATCTGTTGACCATTCAGCTTTTTATTAAGCCAATCACAACAATGGATCTTTACACGGTGTACAAATATCCCACACCATCAAAGGGATGTGTGAAAATGATGGGTCTTTTGACTTGACAAGGAGTCAGGGGCTGGACTGCAACCTCTGAAGACAAGAAGCAGTTGGCCTCGACAGATAAAGCTGTATAAGTTGGCTTGTTAGTTTCAAAATAATTGATTGTCTAGTTTCTTCTTTCTGGCAGAGTCTTTACGTTAAGTCTCAATGGTCTTCCCATGCTTCATCTACAGTAAATAAGTTGTCTCTCCAGGCCTAGTGTGCGCGACTCATCTGTCAATCCTCTTGTAGTTAGTAGGAGTTAGATACTGTGGATAGGTATGCAGTGTGTATTATTAAATACCAAAGCATTTGCAAACAAAAGTCCTTACTGTCTGTCCCATCCCCAGAACAAGGGAGATGAGGTCTGGAATGGAATGTGTCAATGCCAAAAGAACTCTGGGCAACAGAACAGGAACTTGGCACCCAACAAGTCAAGGGGAGGCTCAGATTTGGTGTTCATTTGGCTCGTTCATGTGCTTGTTTTGGGTGACTTTGATGAAGTGGGCGCCAAAAAAGCTAGAGGGTGTTTTTCTTTTCTGTTATTGCAGGCTAACAAGGGATTGAGTTTCACCTGGTGTAAAGGTTACATGCTTGTTTTTGGCAATAACAGTGTAAGAAGGTCCTGCTTCCTTCTTCCTCCTTCTCTCTGAAAAAAAATGGAATTTTGTTGTTTTCATCCAAAATGCACTGAGAAAAATCAATACTGGGCCTATGATTTTTTTGTTATCCACGTCTTCCCTTTTTACTGTGTTAATGAAAAGAGTTACTGCTACTTTAATAATAACAACAATAATAATAATATGTAATAATATTAATAACAAATGATTATCCTTTACCAAGGGCCTTTCTTTTACCCACGGTAAGCATTGACAAATGGAACTCCATTGGTACTCAGCAGCCATCTGTTTGAGCAGGTGGTGTTAGTACTATTTTGCAATTTAAGAATTGAAATTGAATATGTTAGTAATTTGCCATATTCTAGCCACTGAGTGGGTAACTGTTCAGATCATGAGAAATGGTTAGTCAGAAATGTGAATAATAAAATTGTTCATAATCAGACAAAAATATATTCATATACATTCACATATTTTATGTATATATCTTCTAAAGAGATTTGAGGTAAATTTTAGTAAATTAAATAAAAATATGGCTATACACACACACACACACACAGCCACCAGTAACTGGATCAATGCACAGCACAAAAGAAAACGAACAACAAAGCAAAGAAAAACCACAAAAGTCATTAAAATATTAAAAAAATCAAAATAAAGTAAAATATTAATACAGTAACCATGTCAATGCCAAAAGTTTGTAGAAGTTTTTTTTTTTTTTTTTTTTTTTGGTAAGGTTGTGTTCCAGAATGAAAAAGGAGCATGGGCAGCCTGACCAAAGTGATGGATACCGGTAGCTGTCTAGAGAACTGACTTTGTCTAACCGAGTAGAGCTGAGAAAGCTGATATTATTATATCGTGTTATATTGTATCATATTATATTATGATATTCCATAAATTATTTATAAGTATGTTCTATTAATTCAATCATAATTTCAAATAAGCATTTGAAAATAGTTTTAGGTTTACAGGAACATTGTGAATATGCACAGAGTTCTAAGATGCCAGATGTCAAACTTCCTGTAGCTAATGTATTAGTATATGGTGTGTTTGTTATAATTAAGGAATTGATATTGACATATCATTAACTATGTTTTTTGATCAGATTTCTTCATATAGTGGTGTGTGACACTGTTCTTGGGAGATAAGAGCTAATGATTATTCCTCCAAATAGGGAGCCAATTAAAACCACCAAAATCCAACTGATGCCAGTGAGTTCGCTGCTAGTTCCATACAGGATTGTCAGTGATGGGTTACTTACAGGACCTTGAGTCACTCAAAGACAGCTGTGTCACAAAACCCCTCCCTCGCATGGATGTCAGCTCACCAAATCTGCACAATGTGCTGGCAACTTGACAGGTTGGAGTGTCTCTTCCAGGCAGCTCAGTTGGCTTCTGCCTTTTCCCATCAGCTTTGCTGGCTGAGTGTTAGCTGTTTAGTGTGTCTGAGAATGTCTCTCAGTAGTCCTTACCCACTTTTACACACTTGGAGAGGGAGAATCGTAGGAAACCTAGTCAGTTTCAGGGGCTTCCTGAAGCCTTTGAGTTTGCTTTTTGAGGTTAAGGAGCTTCCTTGCAGGATAGAATGTTTCACACTCCGCCCCTACCCTTTGGGACACCCTGCATCATGTGCTTCCCTCCAAGGTAGAAGATTTTACACAGGTGTAATTTGCTACATGACACCTTCATTTTTAACCCAAATGGCCATTCTTGGTTCCACAATATGGCATCATTTGGGCATTTCTTTTTGGCTTCCTTTGGCTGTCCTATTTTATCAGAACTTTCTTGTTTCGGTAATCTTGCTCTCCTTGAAGCATGTAGGTCCTGAATATTGTGGGGTTCCCCCTTTAGAATGTATCTGATGTTTTTCTCTAGAGGAACATGGATTCTGTTCTGGGGAGATAACAGCATTCTCATCACTGTTGATCCTGTTTGTCACAGAGTTGGCGCTTGCCTCGCCCGCTCTGTGTTCCGTTGTATTCTTTGGGATGGCTTCACAGTGTACAGCACACCTACAGAATAAGGGTTTTATTTTTTTAACTCCTGGAGGGCAGAAACACTGCCTATATCATGGCAAAAATATTTTCTATTGGAGAATTGTCTTTTCAGTTCACTTATTTTTATTTGCTTGAGCCAAAAGAAATGGATGAGTAGACTTCTCAGGGACAAAACAAAATATGTATGTTTCATTCAGAGGTTATGTGCTACATTTTCTGGGATGTTTGTATACCCTAAGGAAAAACAGGGCTGAGTTTTTCTAAAATCTTGAATTTATTTCCCCTTGTATTTATATACTTTTATTTTCTTCTCACCTCTATAATAATATACAATTCTATGTAGGTTCTCACTGAATAGTCTTTCTTATTTTAAGGAAATGAAATTATGGCCTTTAGAAACTGAATGTGGTGACTCATGCCTATAATCCAAGTCTATGGGAGGCTGAGCCAGGAGGATTGCTGTGAGTTCAAGGCCAGTCTGGGCTACACAGTGAGCTCCAGTCAGCCTGCTAAAGGATGGCAGTCAACCTCAAAACAATAAGAATAATGATAACAAAACCCTGGAGTCTCCTTTAAATATCAACCATTTTCCTAATTTGGTTACGTCTCTGTGTCTCTGTGCATTGGTTAATAAGGGATAATAGTTTCCCACGATTCCTTGCTTAATTTGTCAGGAGATGGTTGTGGTTGGTCTATTGATTTGTCATCATTTTATAAAGTAATTTTCAGCAGCTCCAAGGTAGCAGTATTATTTATGATTTCATTCCAGTTTTTACTTAATAATATCTTATTTTTGCTATCAGTATTATTTGAAAATAATACCCATGTAATATTCTAATCAGTTAGTATACCTATATCTATCTTGTCAATTTTGGGGGCATAATATACGGTTGTAATAATTTGAATCTTGAAATGTCTCCAAGGCTCCACATACTGAAGTCTTGATCTATGGGTCTAGGTGCTGAGGAGGAAGGGTTGAACCTGTAGATGATGGAGCCCTAATAAAAGCAGGTATATTGTGGTCCTTTTTCTCTCTCTGTTTGCCTATAGCCATGAGATGAGCAGATTCCCCCACTATGAGCTTCTACCTTAATGTGTACCCATGTCACAGGCCTACAGCTCATGGGGATAGGCAGTTACAGACTGTAACTTCAGAAACCATGAACCCAAATAAGCCCTTTCCTTCCACGAATAAATGACCTCATCTATTTTGTCATAGCAAGAAGAAGCTGATCATCACAGGAATCTTCTTTAAATTCACATTTTCTTATTAAATCCAACCCCCTCCTGTGTTATTTGTCTCCTAAGTACTCATTGTTTAAACCCCTTGCAGGAATCTTGCTCTTAAAGATTTTGAGTGCTACTTACTTTTTGTTGACGTTGGGGTTCTGACTTATGGCAGCATCATACAAAGAACGTAGGCTAGGGATGAAAAGCTACCACATTGGTTATCTTAGAAGATACCCACTTACCTCTAATGTATAGAATTCTGATTTACTGAGTAGATAATGGAGCTCACCAGCTCATGGCGAACACCATGTGCATGTTCATATGTATGTGTGTGTCCATATATATGTATGCACTGATGGAGGTGGGTCTTGTAGCTTATCTGTTGCTTTCATTGATTAACTAATAAAGAAAACTGCTTGGCCTGATAGGACAGAAAATTAGGTAGGTGGAGCAGACAGAACAGAATGCTGGGAGAAAGAAGCTGAGTCAGGGAGTCGCCATGATTCTTCCACCCGACACAGCCTCAGGTTAAGATCTTCCCTGGTAAGCCACCTCGTGGGCTACACAGATTATTAGAAATGGGTTAAATCAATATGTAAGTGCTAGCCAGTAAGAGGCTAGAGCTAATGGGCCAAGCAGTGTTTAAAAGAATACAATTTCCATGTAATTATTTTGGGTGTAAAGCTAGCCTGGTGGCGGAACGCAGCCCGCCGATACCTACAACAATGTACATGTGACTGCTGGGTAGGGTAGAAGATTACACATACCAACTGCAGTTTACACGTGGGACCACATAATCCAGTAGCAGTATGGATACAGACCTGCTCACATGTCCCCATCCTACAGCACTGGAAGCCATTTGGCCACACTGGGCCTTGGGAGATAGCATTATTAGCTCACCTTGTCTTTAACACAGTGACGCAGAATGTGGCATGATGTGATCTCTGGTCTCTCTGTGATCAGGTAGTTTTTCTTATCCTCATGGAGAAAGGTAAGAAGACAGGGTGTGAGGTCATCTGTGTGTTGGTGCTACTCAGAGGGTGCACAGCTTGGGGGAAAATCTTTTCTACTCAGGGTGAGGTAGGATCTCTTCCACACCTAGATCTGCCTCTGGTAGTGTGTTGCAGTCTATAATTTTTCAGTACTTGTCCATCTGGCTTTTTTTGCATAGCTGAGATAAGACAACTAAAATAAAGTTATCTTTATTGAGATATAATTAGCATAAAATGCAGTTTGTTCATTTAAAGTATATAGTTCAATAGTTTGGGTATATTTAATTATGTAGTCTATGGTATATAATTTACCAAGTATATACTATAGTGATACTGATTATATTCATAGTGTTGTATAAATGTCACCACTGTTTCCAGAACTTGTTTATTATGCCAGACAGACCTGCCATTATTATCTCCTACTGCAGCTTTTACCAGCCCCCATTTACCTTCAGTCTATCTTGTCTGTTTATATTCGTCTATTCTAGATAGTCTGTATACATTATTGACCCTTTTATGATGTATTATTTTGCCTAATGGCATTCTCAAGGTTTATGCTCATTGTTGTATGTGCTCAAATCCCCTTCTCTTTTATGACTCGACAGTAATGCTCAATTTCATACACACTGCATCTGCTCATCCCTTCATCTGTCGATGGGTATTCTGGGAATACTGCTTGGTTTCTACCCATTGGCCTCAGAATCACGATGCAGTAGATTTTGGCAACTTAGTTTGTTTTCCGTTGCTATAACCTGGGACTACATGATCTGTAAATAAAAGATAATGTCTTTTAGCTCACAGCTTGAGTCATCTGCTCAGCTTCTGGTTGGGGCCTCACGCGGTGTCAACAAAAGAGCCCAAGTGAGAAAGACTGGAGGCTGACCCACTGCATAAGGTCCTGTTCTCTTGGTCTCTAAATCAGTCCCTACTCTCAGCAGACCTAAGCTGTTATCAAAAAATGACATTAATCTGTTCATGAGAGTACTGCTTCTATGACCTGCCTTCTGACTAGGTCCTCCCCCTTAGAGATCTGTTATCACCCAGTACTGTAAGAATATAAACCAAGCTTCTAGCCCATGAACCTTTGGGACCAACAATGTTCAAAATTTACCAGATAGTTCATAAGAATCTGTTCAACTACCCGCTTTTAGTTTTTCGGAGTATCGTCTTGGAGTTGAAGCTGGTGCATGCAGAAATTCTGTGTGTAGCTTAGGAGCTGCCTTTCTTTTTCAGTTAAGAAGGGTTCCAGTTTCCTCACGTTCTTGGCAGCACTTATTTTCTTTCCTTTCTTAAAAAAATAGAAAAGCCATTATGATCAGTGTAAAGTGGTCCCTTGTTGTGATTTAATAGTCTTTTTAAATCTTAGTGCTCTCTGGCTCAAAGTGAAATTGACTGAATTTTGCTCATCGTCGTAGGTAGGATGTTTTGGCTAGACCTTGAAGGGAGAAGCAGTTATTCACGATCTGTTCCGTGCTGATGCATTTTGATTTGCATTGTTTTATGGTTGTATTGAAGGATGATTTCTCAGAACAGTGCTAGATAAAATAGCCCTTCTCAGTTCTAGGAAGAGTGATTCAGTCTTCTCTGATCAGCTTATTCTTGAATATAGTTAATAATGCTGAGAAATGTCCTGTAAATTTGAAATCTCATTTCCCCTTATTTTTGGAAGATAAGGAATATGTTTTCACTCTGTTCAGAAGACGTATAACCTTTATGTCTTCACTCAAGAGTAACAGAAGCAATTAAAAATTAAAAATAAAAAATAATGAAGCCATGCCCTAAAAGTTGATTCTGTCCTATAAATAAATCTAGACAATCTTTGGACTATAGTAAGGGTCCCATGAAGTCATTATGGATATTAATTCTTTTACCGTTTTTATTTCCCTGTCTTTTCAATTCTGAATTCACGCTTGAGATCACTTTGTAGTCTAGGGTATTTCTGTAGTGTCCGTGGTAAAAGGATGGCAGGGGCACATATGGTGTGCCACATAGCTGAGCTTGCCTTACATAAATGATCTTCCAGGGAGACCTGTGCGGCGCTGGTATTTATATACCATCAGCCAACACTTAGTTTTATGGTCAAAGCTAGCTAGAGAGAGGCAGTAAAATATAGGATGTTAGCCTGGTACCTTTCTACCCAAATAAACTTGGGAATTTTCTTACCAAGAAGAAAAAGAAAAGACATTTGCTATTCGACAGGTTAAAAAGGCAGTTACATAACTATCATTTCTCAGTAAATAATGTTGACCAATGTCCTCATAACTATTATTTCTTAGGAAACTACATTGACCAATGTCCTAGATACCAATTTATAGTATTTTGATCATAATTACCGAGAACAGTGGGCATGGTGCGTATGGAGAAGATGATAAAGTCTGAAGCAGCCTTAGCTCAGCTCCTGTCATTCTCTCATCCACTCTTCCACTTATTTTTGGTCCATACTAATGGTACCAATGCGATACTAACTAAGCTGTTGGAGGCTGCACATTTTTTGAACTCTTAAAATCCATATAAGTAATGGAGCTAGGGGCTTCAGAGATGGCTCAGTGGGTAGAAACGTGTTTTTCTTGCAGAGATTCTCAGTTGAGTTTCCAGTACCCATGTTTGGTGGCTCACAGCTACCTATGACTTCAGCTTCAGAGGACCCAATACCTTCCTCCGGCCTCCATGGTCCTGCACTCATGTGACGTACCTCCACACAGACACATAGTTAAAATTATTTTCAAATCTTTTGGAAACATGAAGTGGAGCCAAATGGTCTTTAGCTCAGGCTGTTCACTGATATTGTTTGCCTTGGGGACATATTTAATCCCCGTTAACCCACTTCCTTTTACTGAAGGACAAAGCATCAGTCTGTTTTACATAGAAAATACAATGCCATGGGTAAGATCTCTGCTAGTTCTGTCTCACATCATGGTACATGGCAAGGGACATTTGCCACGTACCGTTTGTCCTTACTTTAGGTCGAATTTGTTTATTTATTTTAGTATTATACTAAATTCAAACTCAACTAAGTAGCTCATATGTCGGAGAAAAGTATGAGCCTTTCAGAAACAAATAAACTCGTTTGATGCTCCTGCTACGCCTTCCAGTTTGGTGGATCTACCTTGTCTCCTTTAGTGAGGCGCTGAATGAGCCGTCGTGAGCGTGAAGATGTAAATAGCTATGGGAATTCCTTTTGCAAGACAGCTCAGAGGCTTAAAGTCCACCAGGAATAAGAAAACGGACTGCACTGGGCCAGACAGGGACAGGAGAGGCAGTGAAGGTTAAATATCATGCCTTCTCATCCATGCATAAGAAAGTCCAGGTTCTTGAGAACTTCCGTTCTATTGCTGTGCTATGTAGATACAGGCACCTCTCTGTCCATGTGGTAGATGAAGGCAGGAAAGTCAAGGTAGCTTCTTTCAATGTTTAGACATAGAGCACATCTAGATGGAAAAGGTTACATAAACGTCCTCATATTCGCCTTGGGGTTTAGTTGCTTTGTGTGACTACAGTGGCAGTGAGGTGCACCCATGTTGAGACCCACTAGTCTGACAGTGTTTGGCTTCTATAAGGTTCTTCCCCAGGTTCTCTGCTGTGTAGATCTAGATGTAAATTTTGTGTGGTAGAAAGATGGTAGCCAGCACGGCAGTAATTTCCAACTGAATCGCCATATATAGCTTTTCCTCTATTTAACCTTTTATCTTCTCAGGCCTTGAATCATCTTTAGAATTATTTCCATTTGCTCTTTTAATTTATCAAAGTGGAGCAATCTCAGAATTTGGTTTCTCATTTACAAATAAGTATCATGGTATATTCTCTTGTTGGCAATGCTGGAACTGAGAACGTGATACTGCAATCAAAAGTATTTACCGTGAGGGTGAGACCAGTAGATGGTCGGTAAGATATTTGTACTGTAATTCGCTTTGGGGTACCTTTTCTTGAGACCAAATCTCAGAATGGTTATCTTTGTTGACTCTTTTTTAAAAAAATAAATCAGGAAAGGCAGGTTACAAATCAGAATTTTTTTAAAAGATTTATTTATTTATTTTGTATACAATGTTCTGCCTGCATGTGTCCCTGCAGGCTGGAAGTTGGCACCAGATCTTATTAGAGATGGTTGTAAGCCACCATGTGGTTGCTGGGAATTGAACTCAGGACCTCTGGTAGAACAATCAGTGCTCTTAACCGCTGAGCCATTTCTCCAGCCCCTTTGTTGACTCTTAAATTAGTTTGTTAAATTAAATTAGGATGGACCCCTTTGCCGAAGAACTATTTCATGGATGACTGGACCTTCGGATTATGTTGTTCTTACTCCTTTATTCTGGTAGCTTTCAGAGCCATCCAGTGTGATGGCAGGTATCAGCATCTATACTGGAGTCCAGGACACAGCACAGCTTCCACAGTGATGGGACGGAGGATGAGGAAATAGCATGGCTGGGAGTTCGAAGGACTCGTCTAGTACCGTGTGTCCTGACTCTCAGTCTCAGTCTCCTCGTCTGTGAGATGCAGATGAGATGACCTTGACCAGCTTCCCTTTGGGTTTTTCTTAGGCTCTTTCTCTTGGGATAGCTAGTTAAGTCTTTTCCAAGAATTAGACCACTGGGATTCTCACTTATGTGGAAGTTTTAAATCTTCCTTTTCTTCCTCTTTTGCTTAGTTTCTCCTTAAAAATTAATACATCTTTTTTTGTTGTTGTTGCCGTGTTCATTTTTCTTTTCTCTCAAGGGCCTTTGAAGAAAAATTTTAAATGTCATTAAGAAACTGCTGTCTGGGAACCCTTTGTTCTAAAGTCATTTAGAAGATTGCTTTCAGTTTTTTTAATGCAAAAAAAAAAAATCAACCTATATTGTTAAAATGTGCCAAACACTGCATTCATTAATGAAAACTAGCAGCTTTGTTTACTGCCCAGGTCTTGTTCCTTTCAGAATCTGAGCCCTCTCCCCAGGCTTCCTTAACAGTCTTCAGCTCCCCCAGCCTCCCAGTTTCCTTAGAGTTTTCAACCTTCCTGGGTCTTATCTAGCAAGGTAGCCTGTCATTTAAAAACCAGCGTTCCAGATGCCACATTCACCTGTGTCTCCTACCCTTTGCCTCTTCCCCAGCTGCATCCTTGCTTCATATTCTGTCTAAATGGAGCTGGAGACAGTTTCAAAAGAGGTGCTTGGACCTTTAATTAGCCTTGGCAAGCGTCTGCTTGGGGTTTCGCTCTGCAGGCTCTCTGGAAGTCAGGTTGGGTAGAGTAGGGAGGGGAAGGGGGCTCTGAACTAGACGTGTTCCTGGCAGCGGGCCCTGGTGGCTGAGAGCTCAGAGCCAACCATGATGTCATTTCTGAATTTAAGGGGCCTCGCTAATCCAAGGCAGTGTCTCTTAATTGGACAAAGGAAAAGCTGCCTGATAAGCAAGTCTCACCAGGAGCTCTTTGAGTCTAGATTGTGCTGAGGAAACGCGGCCCTAGGAAGGATAGGTCTCTTCTCTGCTGTTTACAACTTCTCCTTTCTCCCTTGTCCTTTCTTTCTCACTTATTTGGCCAAGTTAGCCCCACAGTCTGGCCTCTGCAGTGACTTGATGTGAAATTTGAGAAACATATGTAGTTTTCTATTTCAGGAAAATGATCTCAGGGATTGAATGTGGGCTTTTTTTTCTTTCCTCCTTTTGGCTGTTAAGCTCTGATCTTGCCCAGTGTGGTTTTTTTGATGATGGGAAAGAGGCTTCGAAGTGCTTTTTATCAGAATTTCATGCAATAAAACTTTCGGATTGGTTTCTTTACTTTGGCCCCCATCCCCTCCCAGGCCCACAACACAGTGTCATCTGTTCTGCTGAAGTGGGAAGAAACACACATTGTTCCCATTACAATGGCTTCATTGCTACTTGCACACACATGGAGAAAAACGGCCACTGTGTCTATCCATCACAAAGCTATTTTAACTGTAGCTCAGTGGAGGACTAGGGGGTCTGTGTACTGTTTGACAGAAAGGAAAAGAGATCCTTTGGGGGAGAGTCTGCCTTTGTTTTGCTTTGGGAAAGAGATGGACTCCTGGCATTTCCCTAGAACCATCCCCTGTGAGTTGTTCCTCTCTCCTCTGGGTGTCTGCAGTAGAATAAGGCGTGGTCCAGGCTTCTGAAGAGCAGGTCAGCTGGTGGCGAGGAAAAGGCTGCAGGAGTAGGGTTCTGCCCATTAATGCGACTTGCTTCTCAAAGACAGCGGTGTATGTGCTTTTCTGTCTGGGTATCTAGGGAATGCCTGCTGAATTAACAGGCAACAATGGACTGTAATGGAAGTTACCACAGGACTTCTAGGACATGCTAGGAGTGGAGAGAGAGAGAGAGAGAGAGAGAGAGAGAGAGAGAGAGAGAGAGAGAGAGAGAGAGAGAAAGCCAATGGAGGAGGATTTATCCTATGGGAAACGAGCTACATTCTCGGATATTGAACATTTGTCCTAGGTGTTCCTGATAGTGTGCTGTGGAATGTGTTCTGGATGACAGAGCTCTAAAGAGCAGAGAGACTGGGCCCTTGCTGTCTGGGAATGCTTCTTACTGTGATCTTTCTTGCAGGGAAGAAAGGGTGAAATTTCTAGTTTCTTTTACACTGTACTCAAGTCTACTTCCTTTGATGTCTTGTAGTGAATTGCCTCCAAGCCTAACATTTTCTGTTTTTTGAAACCGATTGGAAAACTTTAAGGGATTGTCCGGCCATGGTAGAGGTGACATTCGGTGAAACAAATGCAGGACTTAAATATCACATGGTACCGTCAGTTGTTGGTGAGGAAGGCTTGGCAAGCATCCAGGTTGGAGTCAGAGCACTTCTGTGCAGGCGTTTCTGATCTGACCAAAGGCACCTGTATCCTCAAACTCGGGTGGTTTTGTTTAGTTTTGTTTTTGTTTTTCATTATAAATAAATATTCATTCTTATCCTTGGTTTTCTGTTCATAATCCAGTATTTCCTTTCCTAAAGAGTGTCCACATAGAAGTTTCTAGTCCTAAAAATCTCAAATTTGCCTTTGGGAAGCAGCGTGAAAGCATCTTTCATGGGAGGAAGGAAGCGGGCTCAAGGATGAGCAGAGTTTGGATGCTGGAGTGAAAATCCACCAGATGACCTCATGTTAAACCATCTTTGCACTTTCTTCCCTTATTTGTTCATCATGGTTTGGCTTGCAGGTTGGAAGAGGTCTTGTGTAGAAAGCTTTGGGTCCAACAGGATGAAGATGGAAGACAAGTTCCCTTCATGACAATTATTGCTAAGTAAGGCTCAGGTAGCTGGAGCTTGATATGAGGTTGGACATAAAAACATTAACCTTTAAGACATTGTCACTGCAAAGGCATCATGAGTTCCATATTTAAACCTATTTGAGAGATAGTGAGGTGGTTAGGCATGTAAAGGTGTTTGCTGTGAAGACTGTTGACTAAATTTGATCTTGTGAACCTATGTGATGGATGGACAGAACCAATACCTTCCTGCAGGTTGTCCTCTGACTTCCATGTATGTGCCATAGTGATGGTGACTCTCCCTAACAAACAAACGAGTGTAATAAAAATTGTAACAAGCACCTGAATTAATTAGTTTACAAAGAGAAAAGGTTGCTTTTGGCTCACGTGAACAGTTGGCCCTGTCTGTTTGGAGTGGAGCAAAGCTGCACATAAGGAGTCGGAAGAAAATCATTCACATCCCAGCTGGTAAGTGAAGGAGAGAAGTGAGCTTAGGACTTCCAGTCTTAGGAGCCATCGTAAGAGTTCCCACTGCTTAGTCATGCTAAGTTAGGAGCCAAACCTTTAAACACTTGAGGAAACATTTAAGTTCCAGAACATACCACCATCTTTGAGCACTATGAAAATAGCTTCAAATACACTTTTAAGTTTTTTTAAGATTGATTTTTTTTCATAGAACCTAAACTGAGCTGCTTTTCTTTTCCCACATTCAATATAAACATTTCAGTCATATCAGATATCCCCCAGGCTTGGGCAAGCCAGCCTTTGTATGTCTGTCACCTGTTGATCATCCTTTAAGATCCACCTAAAAATCTGATTGTTTGTGAAACCATTCAAGCTGCACTGTTGTGGTTTAGAGACCTGTCTTATATTTTGGATCTTGAATAACTTCCTTCCCCTGCCAGACTCATGTGTTAAAGGCTTGGTCGCCCAGGAAGCACTTTTGAGAGATGGTCAACCTTTAAAGGGATGACCTAGTGTGAGGTCTTCAGGTCATGGGGCTGTGTGCTCAAAAGCAATAGTGAGTGAGATCCTCACAAGCCTGTTTTCCTACAAGCAAGAAGCTCGCTAGGCCAGGCATGCCTACCATGATGGCCTGCCTTATAGCAGGCCCAAAGCAGTGGAGCAAGCTGATCAGACTGACATATGAATCTTTTCTCTATGTATTTAGAGTGGTCCATGCTTTTCTTCTATGACAGAGAGCTGATTGACTCTCCCTCTCCAGTGTTCCTTTAGTTCTAGTCTTTCTCACACTGTACTGTGATTACTTCCTGACACATTTCTTCTTAAAGCTCAGAAACTCACTGGAATATCTGTAACCTTTTTTTGCTGTTTATTCAGTGTGCATGACACCTGTTAGAGGACCTGGACAAGCAGGTCTGAGATGGAGGACAGGCGGAATCAGAAATGGTAAAGAAATAGAAAAACTTGGGTCAGGAGGCCTTGCCTAAGCTATATCTTATGTGAAACACTTCTTCTTCCTCTTCTTATTTTTTTTTTTTTTTTTTTTTTTGGTTTTTTGAGACAGGGTTTCTCTGTGGTTTTTGGAGCCTGTCCTGGAACTAGCTCTTGTAGACCAGGCTGGTCTCGAACTCACAGAGATCCGCCTGCCTCTGCCTCCCAAGTGCTGGGATTAAAGGCGTGCGCCACCACCGCCCGGCTTTTTCTTCTTATCTTATATACTATTTGCACGTAAAAATGTAATGGAGTCTGCAGAAAACTATTGCACAATGGGACAAAGCATGATAATCAAGTGATGTTGTATAAAGGGAACACAGGTTGTCTCAAATGCCACAGCAACCTTGGGACTAATAACCATCATTCTTTGTGGGAAAGAGTTGGGTTCTCAGGGTTCAAAGTCACAGGTTCCTAAAGGCCCTGGCCCTAGGCCATTATTGACCTTGTCAATCATGCTCCTGGTTTTCCACAAGGAACTATGTTCCTCGACTATGCATCTGTGCCTAGGTCAAGCCTTGGATTGGCTTGGCTCCCAACAGTTAGGTGCTGAGAGATTTGAAATGATAGCTCAGAAAGAATTGTTCTTTCTACTATAATTAAAGGACATATTTTTGTTCCAGAAAAGCTATATGGTATATAGGCCACATAGAATTATATTTTTCCAATTTAAGAAATGTTTTGAAAGTCTAACTTGTTTCCCACTTGGGATGATTGTAGTATATCTTTGTTTCCCTGCTTTTAGTCATCTGATCAAGCAGATAGTGTTTTCAAACAACTCCTTACGTATATCTTCCTTGCTAGTTTATAATGGTGTGAGTGCAGGGACTGCACAGCTCTGTCCCCAGTTGCTGCCATATTATGATTTGATGAAGCACAGACCACACCTATAATAATGATGCCATCAGATTGGAATTATTGGAACTCAACATTTCCTACTGCCTATCATGTGTTTGTAGTTGAGCTGAGGTTTTTATAAGACGTATAATTAAAAGAAAATTAGTACCTTTCAAAGTAATAAAAGTCATTGTAAGCTTAGATTAATTTCTTATTAGAAGAACACAGTAGGTAAATTTAGTGCAGTCTAAGTACACAGTGTCTGTAAAGTATGCAGTGCTGTAGAGTAATGTCTCAGGTCCACACGTGGACTCATTCAGTGTGAGTCAGTGGCTCTCGAAGAGCAGCTACATTCTTGGTGAGCACTCTACAGAGGCACACCTTTTGTCTTTTATAGTGTGTGTGTGTGTGTGTGTGTGTGTGTGTGCCCACGTGTGCACGTGAGTGAGTGTTTCTATATTTTAACGTGTTTAGGCACACATATCCCTGTCATTGTATTATAGAGAACTCCAGTATTCAATACAATGACACGCCATACAAAATTTTAGCCTACGAGCTCTTGGTTCCACTACACAGTGTAGATATAAAATAGGCTCTTACTTCTTGGTTTATATAAGTATACTCCGTGATATTTCTTACCTAAAAATGCATTTTGTGAAATGTATTGTTTGATTTTGTTTGTTTGTTTTTTCGAGACAGGATTTCTCTGTAGCTTTGGAGCCTGTCCTGGAACTAGCTCTTGTAGACCAGACTGGCCTCAAATTCACAGAGATCCTCCACCTGCTTTTGCTTCCCCAGTGCTGGGATTAAAGGCGTGCACCACCATTGCCTGACTTATGAAATATATTTTGAATATTACCTTAGTATTTTGTGTTAATATTTACTTGTGTTAATGTCTACTAGGCACAGATTTATTTTACATATACTAATCCCTTCATTGATCCCTACATCCTTATATTATATAGTGTGTGTATGTATATATGTACATGACATATCTATTGTTATTAATAATTATTATTATTATGTCAGAATATAGTATGTTCTCTAGATAGGAAAACTCAGGCTCAAGGAAGTAACCTATCTGTGTTCACATAGTTGATGAGTCATAGAGCTGGGATTTGAATGCCAGAATTAAGCTGTTTATCGTTATAGTATATGCTGCCTCTGACTGATAACTATTAATGCTTTTTTAAAAAAAATAACTGATCATGAAAAGAATCAAACCAAAAAGTAGTTTTCTAAGGTAAGAATTTATTTGTAAGCATGCTCCCTGAGCTCACTTCCTCTAAGTGGAGAACCAGGTCAGTCCCTGAGTGTCCAGTGAAGCTGTGTTAGGAAAGCACCTTTTGTGTCCCCAGCCCCAGCCTACTGATTAAGAAATGCCCAGAAGTGGGACGGAATGGTCTGTTTTAGCAGATTCTCTGGGGACTTTGATGCCTGTTAAAACTTGAGACGCACTGTTTAAAACTCAACTATTTTCTCTGGCAATTTACTTCCTTTGTATTCTGTAGAGAATTGCATTATGTGGGAACATCACCGGGATATATGTTACATTTGTGTGTGGGAATCTAGCTCTGCAGCCGTCTATTTTAGAGTTTCTGAGAGTTTGGAGGTTTGGGATTTATCGGATTTATCTGTCCCGATGTTCTGTGGTTTCTTCTGTTTCCCCTCTCTGATGACTGATGGCTCTTAGGATCATGGACCATATAAAGCATAAACTCTCCTGCATGTTGTCGTCTGTCTCAGGCTCCCCTCCCTGGTGGTGAAGATGGAGCTCATCATGGCAGGGATCGCAAGAGACAAGAAGTAAAACTCTAGGAAATGGGTGACCAGAGTTGTGTAGATTATTATGTTTCTCAGCGGAGCCTCAGGCCTATTGACTGTTGGATTGTGCATACGAAAGGCAAGGATTCCAAGCTTTGAACTAGACTTGGGTCTGTGTACAGATTCCTTACCCTTCGAAAGTGACTGTTGTGTAAGACGCTTTATTGTCAAGTGTGGGGTACCCAGACCTGCTCATGGTAGGTCCCACAGTGAGGATTTGTCAGGTAGGTGGACGGCACCTGGAAAGTCAGGGTTAGCCGCCAGCATCATTGTCAGAGAGTATTCTAAGAAATGGATTACAGATTTTCCAAGCATTGAGGAATCTGGAATGCTCTAGAATGGCTCATGTTCTACAAAATGGAATTCTGGGAAGTCCAGTAGCAGAAGAAACCCAGGTATCAGTTTGAACTCTTTATATTTGAAATTTACTTGTCTTTGGAAAGGCAATCTAAAAGTGATTTTAACAGTATTAGAATTGGGATATAAGGTTTACTCTGTGTTAAAGGGTTAGTTGCTAAAAGTCTAGACCAAATAAATAAAAATATCAATGTATTCGTCAGAGGGGCCTGGTATTTAAGGTTCCATTAACAAGGAGCAATTATTGCACTGAGTGATACTTAAGTCTGCAAAGACTAACCTTAATTCTGCTGGTATTCCATTGCATGACTTATCATGGCTGCTGATATACAGGGTGAAATAGTATGATTTAGCAAACCAAAAGTCAAGCAGCTTCAGATAGGAACACAGGGAGACTTTCTGAGTGCTAATGGACACAGAAACAACTCAAGTATTTGATCATTGTAATGAGTTTGGCCAGAAAGTATCCACAATACAGAATCAAATCACGGGGAAAAATAAGTAAGTAAGTACAATTAGACCAAAGGCAAGGCAGTGATGAGTAGACTCCGGGGCAAGCAGAGGCTCTCATGGGAGGCTTTTTACAGGACAGTGGAGAGGGTTATTGATGTCTGCTTGTTGATGCCACCCCACTTCACAGGTTGACATTAACAGTGGGCCATGTGCCACAAAAGAAGAGAGCGATATTCCATGCCTTGCTTCAAAGAGTGCTCAGCTTCCTGAGCTTCATTTTCATATTTTACTGTTTGCTCATTCTCAGAGCGCTTTAGAATCAGCTCATGGAAGCCCCGGACTTCAAAGGGAGCTCATTCTAGTTTGACAACAGTTGCATCCATTTCCCCGGCTCTTTGACCTTTGAATAACATGCACTCAGGTCAGAGCTGTCAACTGTCTGTAAGAGAATCCATGCAGATCAAGGACTTGATACTTTTAAAAGCACATCTAAAGAACGGGGCCTTGCTAATTTTGTTTTTCCAGGAATGATTTTTGGGAAGCGCCAGCAGCTGCTGTCGTCTTTGGGAGATAGAACATTTGAGAGTGGGGGACTGGGCCTCGACTTACAGTGTAATCGTGTACCCTTTATTACAAGATGCACACGATGCATTTTCCTCCAGCTGCATTTAATTTTATCTCATTCTGATTGATCATGATTATTTGACTATAAAAGTAAAAAAAAAAATGGTGCTGGGGCAATGACTCAGAGTTAGAGTCCTCACTGCGAAGGCAAGGGGACTCGAGTTTGGATCCCAGAACCCACGTAAATGCCAGGTGTATGTGAAATTGCTTGCTTGCAATTCTAGCCCTAAAAGACTGAGACATCTATCTCATCAAGCTGGCTAGTGAGACTAGCTTTCTTAGTGAGCTCTGAGTTTTATTAAGAGACCCTGCTTCAAAGAGTAAGGTGGGTAGCAATGAAGGAAAGTTCCCTTCCTTCCAAGTTTTCCTTGGTATGTTTCAAGTAGTTCTGATGTTCTTGAATTTTGAAAAAAAAAAAATTCTAGAAGTCTGGTTTGATTTAGGCAGGATGTGGCTGGCAAATTAGCATTACAGAGTCTCCAGTATAATTGTGCCTGTTTCTGTAGAATAGTAACAGTTGTATCAGCCTCCACTTATATAGCCCTATCTTCTTAAGAATGCAAAGCAGTACCTTTTTTTGTATGAACTCCTGTTCCCCGAATACATCAGTTCAACATGAGATGGTGACCATGGTTTCAAATTACAGAGGAAGGGTACATGAATGTGGTTTCGCTGTGGGAGGTGTATTTTTGGAAGCACCTACATTTGGGATGAAGAGGACAGGTCAGACTTCTTGTAACTCTTAACTTTGAGGCATCCCTGTCACCATTTTCTCATCTACATAGAAGGGTCAGTAACAATCAGTATTTACCAGGGTTATTGTGACGGCTGATTGTGTTAAGACATGTAGAACATTGACATGGTAATGCTGCCGCATGCTGCATTCACTACAATGCCCTCGTCTACTTTGGTTTTAACATCAGTCAGCCAAGTTTGAGTTGAAATTCCCCCTGTCTCTTGCTAATTGTGCATTCTCTGTAATGACAGTAGGATTTAACCCAGTGGCTATTGGTTCAATCATGACTTAAGTGTTTGACACTATGTGGGCTCCTTTGTCTGTGTTGTTTCTCATTTCTTGCTTTAGCTTTCTGAGGTAGCTATGGTTCTATCTATTTTGTAGATGACCAAGCTCAGGTTTAGAGAAGAAACTTATCATAATATCAGAGTTAGATTGAGATCCTAAACTGATTTGCTGAAGCTCTCGGCTCCCTGCAAAGGCTCCTCACAGCTAGTTCTATTTGTTGTAGTAGGAATAGCAATAGCACCTTGTCAGGGTTGCTGCTTGTCCTGTCACTTGCTGGGCATTCTTGACATGACACACAGTAATTTGTTGTCATCTCCAGCTATGTTTTTTATTTTATTTTATTTTATTTTTGGAATTAGATGCCTTTTTTTCCATGATTCCTATCTTGTATGTGTTAGAGATGGGAAGACAATTCTGAAGAACTTTAGACTCGCACATAACATCTAGTGTAGCGCATATCTGGTTACCTGTGAGTCTGTGCCCCTTCCTTTACTCCATGAGTGTAGGGCTGCTAAGTCCAGATGCCTGTAGGAAAACCACAAATGTTCAATTCATGGACTTTAATCTGAAAAACGTTTTGGCCCCAAAGTTTTGCTTTTCTGTTTGTTCTGAAAGTTGTTAAGGAAACTGACTCAGCTAAAGCCAAGCACTTACGAATCAAGTGTGTTTGGATGTTAGGGTGGGGTACTCTTTATACATTCATTTCTGGCACTCGAAAGCACAGCAGTTTTAGACTGGGGTGCAAAGATGTAATGTATTCCATGCAGTCTCAGCTTGTGTTTCTTGCCTGAGCAAATGGAAGTACTTTGTAAGATGTGGATTTGGGATTCCACCCGTTTCTTTCCCGCTATAGTCAGATCTTCCATATAAATGATCAGCATCCATTTCCTTCATCCACTTTTCTTTCTTTCATTCATTCATTAATTCATCCACTCCCTAGTTCCCTACACCTGTCTTAGAGAACGTCATTGATTTTATATTGTGGCTGTGTCTTAATATAGCCCCTAGGCACATCTGTGTACCTAGCAACATTGCCATCCACTCCAGAGACTCAGAACCATGAGGGAGTGTCCTGGTGGGCTATATTTTGAAGCCTTCATTCCAGTGATTGGTGAACAGGAACAAAATACCAAAAAATGGAACCTTCATTTTTCTTTAACATTTTTGTGCTCTTCATGTTTTTATTCCATTTATGTTAAGCTATTATCAATATTCTTTTACACTGTTTCAGAGTTCTTATTCTCTATGAAATAAAAAAGGTAAAAAAGTTGATAATCTTTTAATTTTTCTTTATAAAATGTGAGGAATCATAAGTAGAATCTTTTTCTGAAAGACCCTTGACATAGGTACAGCACATAGCAAATGTTATATAATTCTGTTATTTAATTTTTTGTTATAAATATTAGACATAAACTGTGGTATATGTGTTAAAATTGTAAACCTGAGTTTTTATTAGTTCTTTGCTTAGTGTCACTTAACCTTTTCTATAAAAGTCATATATCAAATAAAAAAAGCTATTTTTTTTCAGCTCATCTAGCTAATGCTCTCTCCTTGAAATTTGGCTTTAACGCTATCTATTAAATTACTTTATATTTCTTAATCACTGGCATATGGAGCTGTCATGGTAGACTCTTGTGCCCCATCTTCCATGATGTTCCCTGAACCTGAGGTGTAGGAGTTTTGTTGTAAATATGCCACCTGGGGCTGGGCACATCCAAAGTCATTTGTTTTCAGCATTTTGACGCGTTTTCCTTTTCTGTAATGTCTCCCATCTGCTGCAAAGAGACGTTTCTCTGATGAGGGCTAAGATGTATACTTATCTGTTTTAACAATGGCAGTGTTTAGACTGCAGCTAGAAGTCATAGTGGTTTAGGAAGGTGACAGTAGTGGCTTGTTCCTAGGTTCCATGGCCTCACCAATCGTGGGTTCTTGGCCAGGTTTACAGTACTAGGCATGAATTCCCTCCTATTGAATGGGCATTGTAGTCCAATTAGATTGCCATTGTCTAGACCCCGGACATAGTGCCACTGTTTTACATTCTTGGTGTCTCTCGCCGTTCTAGTCATTGTTGTGGTTCCCATGAAATCTCAACAATAATGTAGTGACCAAAACAAAACATGAAAGATGACAATAACAGTTGACATGCAGATGTGGATGGGGAGAGTCTCACAAGGTGATGTGCACCACTAGGTGTACAGCCAAAGGTAACTAATGGCTGCTGAGAGGGGAAATCAGTTCTCTAGGGACATGTCCCCTCTTAGGTTATTCAATACAAAGTGGTATTGGTTAGCCCCAAACACACACACACACACACACACACACACGCTAGCAACAGTAAAGGAATTCAGTGTATTGTAGTTGTAAATTTATATGTATATATAAACATCTATGTAAGTGTGTAAATGATATAGTTCTTCGAATTTCTGAAAGCCTATTCGATCTCAGTTCACCTGTATTTGAAAGTAAATATTGTATTTATATTATTGGAATTGTTGTAATGTCTAGGTATGATGGAATTTCTTACAGTCAGGTTGTCATTGAAATATTTAGGGTTGATGTTGGGATCGTTAATGCCAAAGACGAGACTGAGACCATGTCATGATCTTTACTGAATGCTATTGCCACATGTTTTTAGTGGAATTTTGTTCTAAGAATATAGAAAATGTTGGGAGGCTAAAATGCTAAGAGACTTGAGGTCTCATGCCTAGTAATCTTTGTGGGAGTTAAATGATGTAGCTCAGGCTTGTTATCCATGTTGGTCCTCTATGCCACTCAGTAAATATTCATGGATTCCGTGTATCAGTTTCTTCAATGATATGAATTTAGTGATGGAGATAAACGCTGTGTTGACTGAGTTTTCTGTCCTGCCCAGTATCTGCAGTCATTAAGTTCCAAAGTCACACAGAGGTCTACATTAGTTATAAACTGATTGGCTCATTAGCTCAGGCTTCTTATTAACTCTTATAACTTACATTAGCCCATTATTCTTGTCTATGTTAGCCATGTGACTCGGTACCTTATTTAGCGAGGCATTCACAACTTGCTTCTTCTGTGGCTGGGTCAGGAGTGCAGACTAGGACTTCCTTCTTCCCAAAATTCTCCTGTTTTCATTGACCCACCTCTACTTCCTGTCTGATTGTCCTGCCTCTACTTCTTGCTTGGCTACTGGCCAATCAGCGTTTTATTAGAATACAATTGACAGGGTACAAACCATTGTCCCACAGCAATACTGGACTTTTAAATTATGTTTCAGGAGACTGAGACTGAGGGTATGTGGGACCCAGCATGTCAGTGAAGAGGCCCTGGGAGATCTACTTCTACGTGTTCCCATGGCAACCCATCTTTATCCTTGTTATAGGACATTCTGCGTAGTTTTGAAGTGTTTGTTTCTTTCTAGACTATAAGCCTTTGGAGGACAGGAACCAAATCAATTTCAACATTGCTTTCTCTCCCTTCCTCTCTTGCTCACTCCCCTTTTTCTTCCCCACTTCTCTCCTGTTTCGTAATGGAGCCTAACTACATTCTCCAGGCTGGTCTTGAACTCTTGGACTTAGGACTACAGTCCCAGCCTTTTAAGCAGTAGAGACAACAGTCATACACCATCACTTCCCGCCAGGCAGTGTTTTTTTCTTCAGTATAGGAAAGGGAAACTAACAATTCTTCATTACATGCTGCACGCCGAGTGAGTGAACTGGATTGTCTGTGTGAGTGGAGATGGTACACAGGACATGGCAGGTAGAGGCATGCATGTGAGTGTAAGGTGTGAAAATACGCCCCGTTTAGGAAATGGGCAGAAATATAGATTAGAAAAAGCCAGGTAATATAAATGTAACGTAATCTTGCAAAGGGTTGTTAGCCATGTATGCTGATCCTCTGTTGCATTAGTTAGGGTTTTTGTTGCTGTGAATAAAAGAATAAATATATAAGTAGTTTTTAAAAAAGATAAAATACTGGCTAATAATTACTTTGGAGCAAAGGCCTTTTTTTTCCCATATTGCAGCTTTTAGTCCATCATCCAGGGAAGTCAGGGCAGGCACCTGGAGGCAGGGACCTTCGCAGAGGCCATGTCCACTGCTTACTGGCTTGTTCCTTTTGCCCTGAGTGGTCTGCTTTCTTAGGAGACTAGCTTGTGGTGGTAATGCCCTCAGTGAGCTGGGCCCTCCCAAATTTATCATCAATCAAAAAAGTGACCCACAGGCCAATTTGATGGTCTTTGATGAACATGTTTTCTTTTCTGAGCTTCCTTCTTTCCAAATGATTCTCTCTTGTATCCAGTTGACAAAACGCTAGCTGCACATCTGTGGCAAAAGTTCTGTTCTGCAGTTTCAGAGAGTGAGTGCTTTCTGAATACCTGGACAAAGGGCTGAGAGGTATCTGTATCATGAGAACAACGATCACTATTCTTGTATGCTACCTCTGCAGTTTATTAGCTGTGTGACAGTGAGTACGCCATCACTCCATTGTCCTGCCCATCAGATAGGCATTTTGTAGAGTTGCATAATAGGGTGATTAGCATCTTAACATCTTTTTTTTTTTTTTGGAGGAAAGTTTGAGTAATTTAAAGTATGGCTATGCAAAAGACCTAGCTCTCATCAATACTTATTGCTTAGTACTTAGGGAATAGGAGGCAGGTTTTTAAGGGTTTTCAGCACAAGGACCACTGAACTTTCAGACGGAGTAGCAGCTCTGTGGTATAGAATGGCTGGAGACTTGGAATAAAGCTGAGCTAGTGGTGGGGTCTGGGGAGGAGGAATGGCAGGGTTCTTCTAGGAGGCGTATTTGAATGGGGAGACACAAGGGTGAGGAAGAGGCCTTGGGCTTAGTGGAGTTCTGAAACCTGGAACAATCCTGGTGGTTCTACTCCTGGCTGAGAGTGCCGGGCATGGAAGTGCTTGATTCTGAGACCTAGGATACAGACATCATAATCTTATTCAGATTTCCACATGTGATGGCATCTGCATCTACTGCTTTTCTCTTGCTGTGTCTAGATGGGGGGCTTACCTTACTGCTTGTGGAACTAGGGAAGGAAACACATCATGACAGTCGAGAAATAAAACAAAATGTGAGTTGCCAGTGCACTCAATTCTTCCGGAAGAATGTCTCATGGTTTTTTTGTTTTGATTTTGTGTGTGTGTGTGGGGGGGTGAGTAATGATATTAAGTACATTTGTTCTTTCCTTTCTTTCTATAAACCATTCCAGGGAAGGTAGCACCCGTCTAGACTGACTTGCACAAGGCTGGGTTGGAATGGGTATGGGCCCAGTGTGCAAATGAAAGAACCTGTCTGCCTTGTAGGAGACCTTTGAAAGAAAGCACGCTCCATCCAGTTGTTAGCATTGGAATGCAAGTCTAGAAGATTCTAGATTCTGCAGTAACAAAACAAGAGGTGTCTGAGCTAGGACTTGAAGGATGAGCAAGGCTGTATCAGATGCTAAAGGGACCGCCTGCCACCATAGAAATGGGAGGCTGGAGGTATTGCAAAGTTTTGAGCATAGGTCATACAAAAGTCACATGCTTGGGGCATGTGAAGAAAAGAAATTAGGATCTTACAAGGTGTACTCAGGCTCTGGTCAGGAGGGGTCTCAAGACTGCTACTGTAAACCCTGGCCTAATACTTGATACCAATATCATCTTGGGCAAGAACTTCAATTTTTCTGTCCCTTAGTTTCCTTGGTAATTATAGGAAATGCCTCAAAAGGGAAATTTGGAAAACAATACAAAGCAAGTCAAGCAGGGTCTGGCATAGCAGTTATTATTAATAGTAATCGTGATATGTCATGCTGTCATTAATAACTAATGGTGACCAATAGCCAGAAGTTCAAACAAGGTTTATGTTGCTGGGAACGGAACGCTTCTGCAACAAGCATCCCATTGAGAAGTGTTCATTAAGCATATTAAATAAATTACTTTTTTATTTCAGGTTTTAGTTCTATTTTCGTTCATAGGCAGGCAGCATCTGTTCTCTAAAACCTCAAAGACTAGAGACAAATAGACCAGGAAATAAATCACAGAATAAACTCTGCTGAAGTGGAGGGATAGTTGAGCTGTGGGGTCGGAGTGGTGGCACACTGATTACTAAGACAGAGTCTTGAGTCATCTGGAGAGTAATAGCACTCTCTGTGCAGCCCTTCAGAGCAGCTGCACTCTGCAGAGTGGAGGGAGCCCTAGACTCTGCACAGTGGAATCAGGGAACCCTGGATTCTGCAGAGTGAAGTGGGGGGAGCCCTGAATTCTGCAGAGTTGAGTAGAGGGAGCCCTAGACTCTGCACAGTGGAGTCGGGGAGCCCTAGACTCTGCAGAGTGGAGTGGGGGAGCCCTGGTTTTGGTAGAGTGGAGTGAGGTGAGCCCTAGATTTTGAAGAGTGGGGGGGGGGGGGCTTGGAGCCTCGAACTGACAGTGCTCCCAGGCCATACTGCTGAGCCTCCAATGCAACCAGGTAGATTTGACTGGGGCTGGTGAGATCAAGTGAGGAGGAGGAGACCTGGCCATCCAGACGCTGAGCTCCGCATGCACTGTAGTGTGGCTGTACTCCATGCCATCTTCAGCATATTTATATAACATGTGGCTGGGGAAGTCACGGAAGCTTGGAACTTCCCATTTCAATCCCATCTTAAAAATTGCTTGTTAAGCAAAGGGTATAATTCATTTTATCAAACTGCTGAGATGTTCTGTTGGCCCCTCGAATCAAAGGCATTCCATGGGTGTTTTCTTTATTACAAGCTTTAAAGTTTAATTAGAATTTGATTACAAGATCCTGAAGGCATGAGTGAGAAGAGCAGATGGAGCAGCAGAAGCAGCTCAGAGATGGAGGATTCAAGAGTTTTGCACAAAGGGGGAGCAGGAGGCTAAATGATCAGGCTTTCTTGCTACTCTGATGCCTTTTCAAGTCTACAAGTTAGTTGTATTCTTGGTCTGAAAGATGCAGAATCTCCTGCATGAGGACCTTGCTCTGTTTTGTTCAGCTGTAGCTACCAGAGTAGGACTGTACATACAAAATGTGTTAGATGAAGCATAGCAAGATGTTAGGTTCCTTCTAGCCCTGGGGTGTTCTGGGATGCTCACAGCCTTCTGTGGCTCACAGGCCCTGGCTGTCTGCCCTTGGGAGCCATTACTCAGGAGCTTGTGAACACCCTGAGCTGTCTGTCTTTCAGTCACACAATGAGGCAAGGCTGCACCTCTACTCCCGAAACAGGCTCAGGCTGGTCTCCTGCTGTGATAAACAGTTCCTCCTCTTGTGGCTTTTGTTTCTAGTTCTTCTTTCCTTATAGAAATCTTATATTTAGCATTCCTCTCCCCTTAATTACAAGTTCAATGAAGAAACACCAAACAATAGAGAAAATGAAAAAGGAAGAAAAAAATATACAATAGAACAAAATCAGTTCAATCCCTGCTAGGAACAACTCTTAACATTTTTAACATCTAGATTAATGATTGATAGTCAGTATTTATCATGTTGATTTTAACATTTCACTGACTTGCTTAAATCCTGTATAACCTCAGACTCCACCCCTTTGGTACTTTGTAGTCATTTGTGTTCATGTGCTTTCTTTGTTAGGGCTCCTATTGCAGTGGTAAAAAAACAAGACCAAAAGCAACTTGGAGAGGAAAGGGTTTATTTATGTGATTTACACTTCTGCATCACAGTCCATCACTGAGGGAAGTCAGGGCAGGAACGTAGACAGGTCATGGAGTCAGGCTTGATAAGAGGTCATGGAGCAGTACTGTTTACTGGCTTGCTCAGCCTGCTTTGTTACAGAACTCAGGGCCACCAATCCGGGGATGGCACCACCCACAATGGGCTGAGCTGTCCCACATCAATCACTACTTATGGTAATGACTTGTATACATAAGCTTGTATACAGGCCAGTCTGATGGAAACATTTTGTCAGCTGATGTCCTCTCTTCCCAAGTGACTCTAGCCTGTATCAAATTGATATAAAACTACCAGGACTCATGCCGAGAGAGAAGGGTTCTCAGGGTACATGTTCTTAGCTGGGGCAAAGAAGACGCATAGGCCCCTCTCAGTTCTCACTCCATGCAGCTTTTTGTGTCTATTAGTGCAATACATCCTCACTTCTATGTGTTTGGTGGTGATTTCATTGTGTGAAGTACTGAGGGGATCTAGTGATTCTGAGTGCAAGATGTTTGTAGCGTAAGTTATAGGATAACTCCGCCGTAGATAACTTCCTTTGGGCAGAAGTTAAGTAGTTATTGGTTGTGAGTTTGCTGTTTATGGATCAAGAATCTATTATATGAGGTGTTTTTAAACATGAATACAGAAAACAAGGTTGTATTGATCAGTGGATTAAAATGTAAGAAAGATCTCAAAGGAACCCATGCCTTTGATTCTACTAGGATCCACAGGTTGGTATTCCCTGTCCTCTGACTTGGTGTTCTTTGATACTGTTTGTATGGGGGGGTATTTATTATAAATAGTGAGAATCAGCTGCAATATGTTCTGTTATTTTTAGTGTCTGTGTGTGTATACATGTGTTGTGCTTATGTGTAACTGTTGTGTCGGACAGCTCACAATTCTGGATTTTGTAAATTGTCAGTTGTGTTGCCTTTTGGTCAAATTGTTCTTACATCTCTTTGTCATTGTGACCCTGCTGTCTGCTGTGTTTCAGGCTTGACCCTTTCTCTGGCACTTTGACTTCAGTGAAAGATGGACGGGTCAGACCAAGAGAGAAACCGGAGTCTTCCCTGCTTTTTTGCTGTGTCTTGGAGAGCACCATCGCCAGTGCTCACAGCCCTCTGAATTCTGCCTTCTGTATTGACCTGGGTGTTGAGCTCAAGTCATACATTTTCCCATCCTCCTTTCAGCTAAAGTCTCAAAGCATCCTCCTGTGGTTGCTAATCTCTTCAACTCCTTTCCCCAAGTAAAGCCTGTGTTTCAAAGGCCGAAGCAGGACACGAAATGAGGGATAGTAGCAAGCGTTTCTCCCTACACAGATTTAAGAGACCAGGAAAGGAAAAATGGGTGGCTCAGACCAAGGCCTGACAGGCGTGTGACATCACCTTGTAGACATAGGGTAAGCAATTCTAATGCCTCAGATGCCTGGAGAGCAGCCGGTTCCTCTCACCCGGAGCCTGTTTGTCTGGAATACGATTCTTCTGAACCTGACAAGCTCAGGTACTGAGAGAAAAAACATCCATTCTGGCAATTATTCTGACAGGGCTCTAACAGTGCCTCCTTCTCAGGAGTGTTTTTTCTCTTTCTGGTCTCTTCATTCCTCTTTTCACATTAGGGCTCTTTCTCCCGAGTGTGCGAGGTCCCAGTGGGCTCTGATGTATGCTCTCTGAACTTCCTGTGTTGGCAAAGCCCTTATTAAAAATGTATCTTCCCTGAGACTCAGCTGCACCCCACCCCCCCAAATGTTGATTAACAGCACAGCCTTTGGAGCCAAAACACAATTCTGAAGAACAACTGTACACATAGAATTGAATATTTATTACCTGCTACACATAAATTGTTCCTCTTCCTTAACTAATGGCAAGCACAGCAAAACTGCTTGCTGTGCTATTTTCCTGCCCAGTGGAAGCTTCTTTGTCCTCTTGTGGCTGCTTGGGAAGAAGGATTGTCCTGGCATAGCATTCAGGGGGAGGCCAGATGTGTGTCTAACTGTACAAAACAGAAACTCTGGCCAGCACAGTGCTCCCACCACCTGTGGGCCTCTGGACTTAAAACCCTGCTTGTTCTCGAGATGGGAGGAGGATGCTGCAGCAACATTTAGCCAGCTCCTGGCCCCTGGTTGTTCTCTGCCATGGAGCATTCTCTTCCCCTTTTCCTTTTATGCCTGTATTTGGGACTTTGCAAAAATTTGTCTAAGCAGCCTGAATAAAATATTAAAATGCATTATGTTGACAAAAACACAAAAGCAAACAAACAAACAAAAACCCCACAATACTTAATCTTTGCTTGGAGAATACACTGAAGTGGTGCTTGCATACCCTTTGCTGCTTTTGGAATACCCTTATTAAGATTATTTTTCACCTTGCTACAAAATAGTAGTAGTACCTCAAGGGCATAGAGCCAGTGTTTTTCATACCTGAAAACTTGGAGAGATTTGGATACATAGATACACATGCTCAAATATCCCCCCTCCTCTTTTCCCTATACATGTATATATACGTATAAAGACATACATGGATCTGTGAAAAACCTGTGCTTATGTTTGATTTTCTTAATGTTTCTACAGCTTTTACTCCCTCTTGCTCTCACCAGGACTGTCTGTCCTTATTCCAGACACAGGCACCGGGAAGGAGGCATATAAACAAATGGCTGGCATGCGGGCAGAGTCTGCATTCTTTCAAGCTCTCCAAGACCAGCTTACACTTGGGTTTTTCAGGCACTCTTGAACAGGAATCCAATTTTGCTTTGATTCCTGCTGGAAAATAAGCCTGTTGCTAAGCTCGTGAGAGCGGCTGCTAGGCATTCTTGAGCTCATAGGCTCGAACTCCGTGAATCATTTGATCTGATTTGCAACTTTAACCAAATCAGCTTTCACTGGGTTTTGGTTTTCTTATTTGGCTGCTTTCTTTTCTTGTAATTAGCCCAATTTCTCTTTCAAGTCTCTACTCTCTCCTACCCCTTTCCTCCTAATCTCTCATTTGTCTGCAGATTTTCCTCCAGCTCAGACTGTATTTAAATCTAGCCTCTAAGAGGTGTCTGAAAGCTAATACTCCTGCATGTACAGGCTCATGGGTGGGGGAGGGGGCAGAAGGAGGGAGGAAGAGAAGGGGAGAGGGAAAGAGGGAGAAGGAGAACACTATTATTTTTCTGGCTTTGTTTTGTGTTTTTTTTTTTTTTTTTTTTTTTTTTTGCCGGAGGGCCGTTAAACAAGTTTAGAAGATAGAATTCCCCAAACACCGCTTGGCATTGTGGAACCACGTGGAAGGGCTATGTGAATTCTGTAAGATATCAACACTCACTCACTTGCCCCTCATATGGACTTCCTGTGTGAGAGGCCCAGGAGCTGAACTGTAGGGAGCTTAGACAGGAAAAGACTGAAGGGTTAAGTGATCCCAGGCCCCGAATGATGGAACCTCAGCTACGATCCAGGTTTTAGGAAAGGAGAGGAGAGGAAGAGCCCAAGGAATTCCATGCAGCAGCCTCTCCCTCAGCTTGGTGGGTTGTTCTTACACTGTCCTCAGAACCATGGGAGATGCGTTTATATCTCAGTTAGCCCTCACGGGAATCCACAGAAGACAAGAGTGGTGTTTCTCATTTACAACCCAACAGTGCAAGCTCTGGCTGTTACAGAAACGGAAGATCTACGTGGGATTACCGAGGATCTGGATCAACCAACCACAGAGCATTCTCCTTTTCTCTCCACCAGCTCTCCCCTGGTCTGCATGGCCTTCTGTAGCTCCATCAAAAGAAGTGACTAAGGATTGTGAAAGTTCTGTTGTGCTGAGCGCTGTTTTGTGCACTATGTATTCCCCCACTGAGAAGCCAGCCCCCTCCCGCTAAGAAGATACCCTATGGGTCTAGAAGGCCATGCCATCACTATGGTCACTGGGGCACGTGGCTGACTAGGACGTGAATCTAGGTGTGGCTGGAGAATGTTTCTCGTGCTCAGTCCGTTAGCTGTGCTGTCAGCACCAAATCCATAGTACTAGGGCAGAAGGAGTTGAAAAGATGCATGTCATCTCCAGCTCTGTGGCAGTCTCATTGCATTCATTATAGAAGTGGGTTTCAAGCAGAGATAGGGCTGATCTTTTGGTTCTAATTTCTTTGGAGGCAAAGATAGGAACAGCAGTGGTGTGGATGTTGTATCTGTGAATAGCACACAGAATCTCGTCTTTTTGCTTGTTTGACTGGATGGCAGCTCCATGAATATTTCTCAAGATTAGCATCTGCATAATTTCTCAGAGAAGTGGAGTCACCTGCCTGTCCCTGTCAGAACTAGTTCTCGGAGGAGTAGAAATTTATACCTAAGACAGTATACCACAAATTTACACGTTTTATTTCAGCCTATGCAACCTGGATCCCTGGGAGCAGAGGGAGGGACTTTAAGTGGTACCTAAGGTGACTTAGGAGTGTCGGAGCTGAGAATTAAAGAACACTAATTCCGATAATGAAGAAGTGATCTCCTTTAAAAAATTATCTTACAGCCTCTCTGCATACACTTACAGCTCTCTGCATACATCGTCTTGGTGTCTATATGGCTTTTACAATTGTCCAAGGGAGGGCATGGTTGGACCCCAAGACTTAGGCAGGTAACAGTATCTGGAAAAACAGAAAGACTTTATTCACTGTATTTTTAGACCCTCTCCTTAAAGTGTTGACATGTATATGTGTGTGTGTGTGTGTGTGTATACGCATTAGTATATTGCATACACATATAAAGTATAGAGAATACTATAATGGATATGGATGTATTAACAGCTGTTGAAAAGTTGGTCAGACTTCAGGCAGACATATTTCTCCCCTCATCACTTCTTTCTCACTGGTATCTTATACTGGTGTGGCATGTATACAGATGCCGCTTGCCCTCCAGATCTTACGCATTGATACCCGTTGCCATGGGGATGTCTGGTACCACTCACAGTGCCCTTCAGCATCACACCTTCTTTGTCTCCTTTTGTCTGGAACAGTTTCTTTGTCTCTACTTATCTCTCTTGACTGTGACCCTCTGAAGAGCCCTATTGGGTGTTTTGCAGCTTTACTCCTTTGGTATTTGCTTGATGGAAGCCCAGGCTCTGTGTGCTGGTGGGGAAAGCGTAGAGGAAATGTGCTGTTCATCCTTCAGCGAAGCAGGAGGCACAGTGCTGACTTATAACACCACCCTGGGATTGACAACCCTAGGCCTTTGTGTAAAGTTTGTCTGCTAATCTCATCCTGTTAATGTTACTTTTTTTCCTTTGTGATTAATAATTACTATATGGGAAGATACTTGGAGACCCTGTAAGCCTCATGCCTCTTATCAGTCTTTTGTCCACTAATTTGAGCACCCATTGTTAGTGCTGAAGCAGTTATGTCTGTGGATTAGACAGGTGATGCCTTTCTCTGTTTATACTCCTTCTAGACTTAGTAACTAGATCTCTACTGCAAGTTGCATCTCCCTTGTTTCAAACCTATTTGTTCAATTACTGATTTGCCTCAGGTTTTATTTATATATATATAAAATCTATGGGCTATTATACCACTGCTGTCATGATTTTGTTGAGAACATGGGCCGGAATTGAAAACCCCTCTATGTTGACATCCCTGTCCTTTTCCAAGTCCTTGTCCTGTGGATACATCTTTGCTGTTTGGACCCACGGAGCACGGATGCCATGCTGTGCTACCCTCCCACAGCTGTGTAGCCTTTCCCTCTGCCGTTCTGTTGCTTGCTATTATCTGAGCTCTGAGCCCTCTTCATACCCCTAGGGTGTGGAGAACAGAAGGCTCAAACTTCTGTTCTTGCAGAATCCAAGAATACATGAAATGGGAGGCATAGCCCACCATGCAGTGCTGACAGTCCTGGAAAAGGGTACCTGGGGGGGCTCCTGGAATGAGCCCAGTCAGTTCCCAGAAGCAGGGTGCTTGGGTTTGCATAACTGAAAACCTAGATTCCTATTATTTTTTCCCACTATCTTAAAATTTTTCTATATTGGCTCAACATTTTCTTTAGATCTCTGTGGGGGCCAAATGAAGAAGTCTGTATTCCAGATGTGCCCCTTAACTTGCAACTTCTTCAAAAATAGTCTTTCTGGGGTAACTGTCTGTGGTTTGCTTTTATTTTTCTGACTTAGGGCTAGTAACTTCCAAGTAACATTTTCTGTTTTGTTTGTCAAAATCTAGCTGGCCTCTGTGCATTGGCGTGGGATTTTTTTTCAAAGTCATCTTCTACCACCAAGTCTCAGATTCAAATTCTCTGCCGCTTACCCTGTCTGGCCTATTGCAGCCTAACATTTTACTGGATCTGGTCTGATTCTTGATATCTGGCACACTGACAACAATGTCTTCAGAAGTCTACTGTAAATCTCATTTGAATTATTCTGAACATTTTTTAAAAAATGTCTCTCTTCCTACTCGAACAGATTTGGAAGCCATATAACTAAACTTTCACCATTCTGCCTATTTTATAGATGCAGCAATTAAGAACTGAGGAAAAAATTTAATTTATCACGTTATGTAGCACAATGTCCATTGGAGCCCAACAGTGTTACTGTATAGGCCACACTCTTCATCTATATAACATAACAAGAGTGCTTATCAGTGCTATAGCTGATTTTAGTGACAAGCATCCAAGGAAAGGCAGAGTTCATCGGCCAGAGCTCTCCCTAGAGGGCCTCATAGCTAACTGAGCTGATTTGAAAGTATCCGTTTTCAGTTTCAGTACTTCCAAGATCCTATATGATGCTACTGGAAGACTCCAAGGACTTCTGCAAGCATCTTTCCTTACAGATGAGTAGCTCAGAGCAAGCAGAGGCACAGTGGCAGGAATTCACACTGAGACCCCGAACATCATTTACAAATAAGGCCATGGAAAGGAGCCCATGCCTCTGAAAGTAAACAGGTTTGACCTCTGCTCATAAAGCCAGGGACATGCTCCCTGCATCCCATTTCTGGATGTGGTCCTAGGTCATCTGCTTCTTCTGGAAGCTTGGTTCAGCTGTCGCGGCAGACAGGCCCTGCCCAAGCAACCCCCAGGAAGGGGATTCTGTGGGCCTTCGTCCTCTTATTTCTTGCCAGGTGCTGGTGTTTATTTTAATGCAATGCCACTGGCAACTGTCCTGGGATGACATGGCAGAGCCTGGTTGACAGTGTCTTGTTTTTTGCTTCCTTTTGAGGGTAACTTGAGTTTGGGATGATAGATTAAACTCTGTGTGTGTGTGTGTGTGTGTGTGTGTGTGTGTGTGTGTGTGTGTGTGTGAAAGACAGAGAGAGAGGGGAGGAAGAGAGAGAGAGAGTATTGAAGGTCTTCATTCAATCAATACAACTAGAAGAATCCTTGGGAATTTTGACATCAAAAAGTTCAGATGTTAAAGTGTGGACCTTTGAATTAGACTTTTCTGGGTCTGAGCCCATAAGCTCATTTATCTGAGTTTGTTTGTTTCCTTTTAATTTTTGAGATGAGAACAGTAATTGCCCTGTGGGATTCTCATCAAGGTTAATGAAATAATGCTTGTGGAGCCCTTAGTCAAGTGTCTGGCACATAGTAAACACTCAATGAATGGTAGTTATTACTGTTATTATTAGAATAGCTTTTATTACTTTATTGGCTTGTACACTGGTTCCCTCAGTGAGCTCCAATTGTGGATTCTCCCAAAATAGCCACAAGCTGATGGCACTTTGATCTCTGGTCCAACTGTTGTTAAACTCTGCTTAATCAGCATTCCCTGCTGCCTACTTCCTAATTAACTAACTATTTATTAAACAAACGCTTTTAGGATATTTTCTATGTGCCAGGGATTGCTTTAACCTTTGCACATGTAAGAGTGGGCTGTCAGATTTCACGATTTTGTTTCTGTTCAAACCAAGCCTGTATTGTTGTTTTCTTATCTCTTCCCCCTGTCACCATGTTCGGGTCCATAGCTCCTGTGACCTGAAGATAAAGCTACCATGTATCGGGCTGATAGATCACTGTCCTTGGTGTAAATTTTGATCTGATGCTGACTCTCCTCCTCCAGGGAGACCCCAGGCTTTTCTTTGGTCCATGAGTTGGCATTCTCCAGAGATATTGTATAATATGAGGAGAGGGGTGCTTTTGGCCTCATATGGGAGAAGCTGTAGATGCTGTTGAACATTCCATGGTATGAAGGGCACCCCCCCCCCCCCCCGACGCACCATCAAACCCCATCAGCTCTAAATGTTGGTGATGAGTTGGGAACCCGTGGTTCAGTCCCCTAGATGTAGAGATGTGAGCTTGCTTTCTGTTGGAAGGAGACCTTCTGAGAAATGGCCTGGGTTAGAGTGTGCTTAGAAAGTGGAACCACAGCCAGTCACCTGATTTTGATTTGTTGGGAGGAAAGTAAACAAGATGCAGAAGGCAGGGAGAGAGAGCCAGTATGAGCCATGGTGTGAAAGCATCTGGTCGTGAATGCCCAGCTTAAACTCTGAACTGTGTAACGTGCTGCTGCTAAGCTGTAGAGAAATCACTTTTCTTTGTCCGTATACTAGTTCCGAATCCTCTGGGGTTCCATTCCCCATGAGATGGCCTGTGGTTTCTGATAGTCTTCATGCAGACTGTACTTTTTAATTAAAACTTCTACTTTCTCACTAATTAGGTCACCAAACCCTAATGAGGAAATAAAAATATAAGAAGCATCCTTGGGCCTTTTGCAGGGCAGAACTCTACCTCACCCTGGAATCAAAGGTTCTTTCCTCCCATCTCTATCCTCTCTCCAAATGCAGTGAACACAAAAGGTGTCTCCCCTGTCTGTCCTAGGCTACATCTGAGTCCATTGTGAGCTAGGACGATTTCTGAGGGTAAAGGGACCAATGTGGTAGTGTCAGGAACTGCTCCTCTGAAGTCCTCATTCCTAGAGACAGTGGCCAGCTTGGGACCCCTGGGAAGCCTTTGGCAGACAAGGTGGCAGCACAAGGGTGGGCAGTTTTAGGTGAAGGGCATGGAAAAGTTAGAGTTGTCCTTCAATGACAAGCCCTGCCCATCCCTGGTGTGTCTCTGCCCATATCTGTGCATCTATCTGAGCATGTGCAACCACAAGTGTTGCGTTGCTTGCTGTGATTGTCATCCCAATATCTTCTTAATCTTGCATCAGGTCTTAAGGCATGTCCCCTTGTCACTCTTTTTTACCCGCCTACACTTCCTGTTCCTGGAGCAGCCTTAGAAAATTTTCTGTCTTGAGTTTTTAGTACATGTTTTTTTTTTTTAATTGATTTTTTTTTTAATTGAGAAAAGGGGAAAAAAAAATTCCCGCCTCCTCCCAGCCTCCCATTTCCCTCCCCCTCCTCTCACCCTTCTCCCCCTCCCCCCACTCCTCTCCCCTTCACTCTCCCGTCCAAAGAGCAATCAGGGCTCCCTACCCTATGGAAAGTCCAAGGTCCTCCCCACTCTGTCCATGTCTAGGAAGGTGAACATCCAATCTGGCTAGGCTCCCACAAAGCCAGAACATGAAGTAGGATCAAAACCCCGTGCCATTGTCCTTGGCTTCTCATCAGCCCTCATTGTTCGCCATGTTCAGAGAGTCCGGTTTTATCCCATGCTTTTTCAGTCACAGTCCTTCTGGCCTTGGTGAGCTCCAAATAAATCAGCCCCACTGTCTCTGTGGGTGGGTGCACCCCTCGTGGTCCTGACTTCTTTGCTCATGTTCTCCCTCCTTCCGCTCCTCATTGGGACCTTGGGAGCTCAGTCCGGTGCTCCAGTGTGGGTCGCTGTCCTAGTACATGGTTTTTAAATTGGAAACTTTTCTTGACTCTTTTCATTGTTTCAGAAAAAAAAAATTGTAGCTTAACCTTATAGAGTGGCATTAGAACAAAATAATGAAATTGAGATTTGGGTTTTTTTTTTCACACAATGCCAAGGAATAAAAATTTAAGAGTTTATAATTTTTAAATTTTGAATTCTAAAATGTAATCCATTTCATCCAGAAACTGAGTCAGAAGTTTTCTGTGGGACTGTGGGTTTAACAAGTCCTTCTCTGTCCCACCAGCCAGTTCCCCAATAGTGATACAGAGACTTATTATAAAAGCTCAGCCTTAGCTTAAGCTTTATTTCAACTAGCTCTTATGACTTAAATTGACCCATTTTTATCAATCTACATACTGCCACATGGCTCATGGCTTTTACCACTCATCCTGCATGTCTTGCTTCTTCTCCACCTCCTGGTGACTCTCAGCAAAAATCCTTTACTTTCCCCAGAATCCTCTCTGCCCGGAAGTTCTGCCTATCTCTCCTGCTTAGCTATTGGCCGTTCAACCTTTTATTCCACCAATCACAGCAATACGTTTTCACACAGTGTACAAATATTACAGAACATGTGGGTGGTACATTTTTGAGATCAGTTTGCTGTCTTGGGTCCCCCTTTGGCCTCTGTTTGTTTTTGCAGGGGTGGAAGTTGTTTATCACCCCACAGCCCATGTCTACCCTTCCTGAGTTCCTTTCCCTAACTCAGCAGCTCTAGGCAGCCAGGAATTTTTATTTTTGTCTACTAATGCAAGAGGGATGGCACTGCAAGGGCCAAATTCCTTCTTTTCCCTGTGAGAGATGGGTAGGGAAGCATAGGAATTACAGATTCAAGTGACCTGTAGGTCTTGTCACGAGAATGTACAAAACACGGGGAGGAAAGGATGGAGAGAGAGGGACAGTTGGGAGGCTGAGAAAGTTGTGGAGTGATGTCTGAAATAATAACATTATCAGCATAGTATTAAAACAGGGTAAATGCATTCATAATTTTCTTCTAGCCAGTCTTACCTCAAGAGATTTCTCAGAGAAGCCTTTCTGAGCCTCTGCCTCACATGGCCACCTAAATATCAATATATTTGTACTCTGATAAAGTTTACTACTCTCCAGAAAAATGTTGCTTGATTGTTTTTTGTCTGAACCCTTGAAATATAATACAAGTTAATAACCTACATGCTTTCCCTCCTGGGCCTAGAAATGTGGCTACAACCTCAGATGGAGGCGGGGAGGTGGCTTAGTTTCTTAACTGTGCCTGCTGTTTTAAACATCAGGACCCTAATTCAGATTCTAATACCCAGGTAAAAAAGTCAGGTATGGTGGTAGCTACCAATAATCCTAGCACTGGGGAGGCAGAGGGAGGAGGATTTCTTGAGCTTGCTGGCCAGTTGGCCTCTCAGGATCAGTGAGTTTCAGATTCAGTGATAGACCCATGTAGATGGAAGTTTTTGTCCTGCCTAGTCTCACAGCCATTCAGTCCCAAATAAATACACAGAGGCTTATATTAATTATAAACTTTTTGGCCTATTATTTGGGCTCACTACTAACTAGCTCTTATGACTTAAATTCACCCATAATTCTTATCTATGTTTAGTCACGTGTCTTGGTACCTTTTCTCAGTAAGTCATTCTCATCTTGCTTCCTCTGTTTTTGGATGATGAATGCATCTCTGCCTTTCCTCTTCCCAGAATTCTCCTAGTCTGGTTGCCCTACCTATACTTCCTGTCTGGCTACTGACCAATCAGTATTTTATTAAACCAACACGAGTGACAAATCTTTACAGAGTACAAGAGCATGATCCCACAACAGACCCAAGCCTTTGAGGAAGACATTGCTTCTACATGTATATGCACATGCTCATGTATACTTGAACACACAAGCATTCACATACATACTACATGCATACACACAAAATAAATAAACGGATAGATAAATAGATGACCAAGTAAATCCTTAGTCAACTTCGGGGACTGTTGAAAGGGTGACTAGAGATGGTTGTAGGATCCAATGAGCCGTGGATTAACTCCGAGAAAGGGACTGTGATTTCTGCAGCTCTAGGTTGTAAATATACAGGCTTGGTGATTGTTTGTCTGATTATTATTTATTTCCAAAGTCCTTCTTAATGCCAGACATGTAATTGAGAGAAGCAAAAACCTTGCAACAGATGGCACCACCTGCAATACGACTAAGTCAATTTTTTTAAGGTCTGCCATCTTCTCCTTCTTAAATATCAATAAATAAAGTTGTTGTTGTTGTTGCTTGATTTCTGCACTTGCAGGAATGGTACATTTAATATTCTAAGTCAGGCAAGGAAAGTCTGTAGCCACAGGGACAGCTGGAGAGTCAGGTCCATAGTGGGTACCCAGGGCAGGTGAGAAGGCGCCTCCTTGTCTGCCAGCAGCAGCTGGGTACTAGCACTGCCCTCCCCAGACACATTCAATTGAAACCAGTGCTCTATGGGAATCTTCCCAGCTGACTGAAGCAGATGCCTGCGGGCAGCAGAGAATCTGCTTGTGACACCAGTGGCAGAGGTACGCTTATTTATGACTCATGAGACAGGAGATGACTGAGGGGCTAGTCAGTTGCCTCATGTTCCCTTCCTCGGCTGGCACGATTCACTTTGCTCTAGCTTAGCTCGGCATGAAGCTTCCGTGTCCTGGGAGAAATTCCCTTGCTGATGCCCCCAATAGCAAGTCTGGGCCAGAAATGCATAAACCTCTACATCTTCCATTAAAACATTGGAGATGCTTCATTGTTCCCTCCCTTCACCTGTCACAGGAGGGTGCCTGTCAGATTTTGATTGCAAGCAATTTGCTAAGTGCACAAGCTCTTCTGTGCTGTCCAAGGAGGGAAACAAGGCTGTCACGATGTCTTCCATCATTTTGCTAGGATGTATGGGCTGTTCAGAGTGGTAGCGTGGGTGCTGGAAGTGCATGAGAGGGAGGCTGCTTCTATCCTTGACTGGAATGGCTACTTAGTATATGAGATCCTTGGCAAGTCACGCACTTCAGTGGCCTTTGCCCTCTCATCTCTAACAAGGGTTGCTACAGCAGATAAATTAATCAGTTCTTGGGAGTTGTGAATTGCTGTCTGGAGCACAAGGGAGGACATGATGAAGGATTTAGTCTCTGTTAAGTGAGAAAGAGCCGTCAACTATTGATGTTTGCTAAGTGTGTGGATGGGGCTGGGGTAGTAACACTTGCCAAGTGTAATTGGATTCAGTGGTAACGTCTGCCTCAATTATGCATCTTTCTGGTTTGAGGTGAATCTATATCAACTGTGTAATATTTCTCCGATACAATTTCCTAAGACTCTGTGATGATGGTGAGGAACATACAGTTATCCATTATTATATTTAAGCTTATATTATATTATTAAACATCCTTAGAGTGGGGTTTGGAAGATGGCTCAGTCAGTAGGCTTGCTGAGCAAGCATGGAGGTCCCAGGGTGGCTCTTTGCACTTGTGTGAAAGCCCGGGCCTGGCAGGATATGTTCATAATCCCAGCACTGGGGAGCCAAAGGCAGGGCCATCTTTGGAGCTCTCTGGCCAGCCAGTTTAGCCAAATCAGTGATCTTTGGGTTCAGTGAGAGATCCTGTCTCAGAAAATAATGTGGAGAGCAAATCATAGAAATCCCTAATATCAACCCCTGGCTTCCACAGCCACACAGACAACACAGCACACCCATACAGGCATATTCTTACTCTTTCTCTCTGTGTGTCTCTGTGTCACAGTTTGTCTTTCTCTCTCTCTCTCTCTCTCTCTCTCTCTCTCTCTCTCTCTCTCTCTCTCTCACACACACACACACACACACACACACACACACACATTCATTCTAGATGGGGACTAAGGATCATAATTATTAACCAATTTACTCAAGTAAATCAGCTAAGTAATAGAGCTGGAGTACGCGTCTAGGCGTTTCCGTCTCCAGAGTCCTATTGCTCAATGGCCACTGTGTCCTACTTCCAAGAGAAAGCATTCCTTCGTACAGATTATCACTAAATTCTGGTGTCTACGGCGTCGTTCGTGTGTACTCTGGGATCAGAAAGGTGTGCCAAAGGCTTATTTGCTGCTTTTTAACTCTTCTAAGTTTGTGAAGTATTTTCAAAATAATATAAACATACACTGAGTGGCTAGTGACATGTGGGACACTGGACAGAATGCTGTACCGGGATGAACTCATTTAACCTTTACCAGCAATGACTCGTCTTTCTAAGACTATGGTTAGGCAGCTTGCCCCAAGGTCATGCAGCTGGGGTTGGGTAAAGGCCTGGCCTGCCTCTGGAGTACATCATGGTGGCTGCTGGGATGAGTGAGTCCAGAGTAGAACACATGGCAGCTTGTAAGTCAGGAAGGTCAGGTGAGGGTCTCTCTTCCCTGGGTCTGTTCTGTCCTACAGAACCCAGCCAACATCTTAGCCATACTCGCTAGTGTCGAAAGGGTGTGATCCAACTGCTGTTTCTGTGCTGGTCTCTGTCTGGGTGAGTGCTCTCTGGGCTGGAGGTGCTGGGCAAGCCTGCAGGAACAAGCCAAAGTGAGGCTGATTGCCAAGGCAGACCCCAACACTTATGAAAATAGAAGTACAGTTCAGTCAGATGCCTGCCCCACTGCATGTGAGAGTCAAGGGGAAGTAACAGGACCAAGTGACCTGGGTATGCTTTTTGAGAAGTCAATCCCTTAGAGGCCTTTGTGAAATTAATGATAATAATTCTAGGGTATTTTTGTTGTTGTTCCAAATAAATGAAGAGATTTAAAGTTCATGTGACTACAGAAGTCTTCAAAGAAGTGGAGTATTGTTTTATACTCTACTAGTTTACCCGCTTGGTTGTTTTTCCTTGAATACATTTCTGTTTCTCTTGTCAGTCCAGTTTATTTGGTGCTGTTGATTTTATGAAGCATATTCTGGGAATTTGATCAAAACAGACCTGAAAACGCATTCCTCAAATTGCAACTATCAGAGAATATGGAGTTTGCTTTTTCTAGAGCTGAAGTCATTGCTAGCAGCTTGCTCTTTCGTGCGCCCACCACTCCCTGCCCTCATGCCCACTGCCCACTTTGGTCATTCCCTTCGAGGTTTTCCTTCAGGGTTATTTTCCCACACATACATGTGTACCCATGCATATATACCCATGTATATACAGGTGTGCATACGAGCACACATGGGCATATCTGACTGAGCTAATGAGTAGACTAAGTCAGCCTCAGCTCGCTGGGCCTCAGGTTTGTCTGGTTGGAATCCACACAGCTTGGGAAATCAGGGTTGTGAGTGAGTGGCAGCAGATGTGGATTTTGTTGCTGCCTTCTCAACTCAGCCCATAGTTCTTCCTTTGATTCTTTCCATCCAGCAGCACTGCCTGAATTGTTTCCAATGAGTTTTAAAGCTGCCTGATCCTGTGTCAGAGCTGAAGGGAGGTTTTCTCTACATTGGCTAAATGGCACCCAAATCAAAATACCATGCCCTCTTCTCATGCCTTAAGAAGCAATAAGGAGGAAGCCCCAGGCTGTAAGCGGCTGGATCTAGTATCTTCAGGTTTTCATGTAAAGAAGTTAATTTTTTGGTCCCGTTTTAGAAAAAGCCAAGAATTAACTGGCAAAGAGTAAAACGTAATTAAGAAAATAATTAGTGGGGCTTTTCTGCTATCCCCCCCCCCAAGATAACTGATTGGAGCCACTGCCAATTCTTCCAGCGCTGTCCACGCCCGCTTCTATTCAAAACAAAGTATTGCTGTAGGGCCTTAAAAGCAGTAACCAAATGTTCTATGTGCCACACTTTGATGCAAACTACCCCGTATGCTGGCATTAGATCCATTTCATGTCGCTGTGGTACAGACTCCCAGAGCAGCAGCAAGGTGTTTTCATATACTTAGAGACATGAATGACTTCTGCAGGTGTCAGGTCTGCTTGTGGGCCCCATTTATAGATTTATTGCTGGGCCACATAAGGTCTCTTTCAGAAACTGGATCAAGTCTACATGGAAAAATTATTTCTGACAAGGGCCCATTGTCTTCTTAGCCTTTTTTAAAATTATTATTGGGAAAGTTTTTTTGAAAGGTGTTTCTTCTCCAGGAGGTCTGTGGTTGGATAGATGGTGGATGCACTGAGGGATGCTAGAATTCTAGATGGCCTGATTGGTTGATTTTATCTCTTGTTTCCAACAAACATTGTTGGACCTCTTCCACTTATTACTGGTGGTCGGCAGAGTATAGTTGATTGCATGCCCAGGGCTATCAGAATACAAGAAATTGCCATGCATGCCCACCTATGAATTAAGTTACCAACTTGAAAGTCAGTCCTGTGCCCCCTGCCACCATTATCTGTTAATGTGAATTTGATATTATGTAACTATTTGAGGGCTTTCTCAGTAACATTCTACATCCTGTAGGAAATGAGCCCTATGACATCCTGTAGGAAGTGAGTCACTGTGACATGCGTGGGTCACTGTGGCCTAGCTGCTCTCTGAGTTTCCATTCTTACTCCCTGCTGTCGTCTTGGGATATACAATCAACGTGTGCATCTCCTCATCCCCTCTTTCCTCTGTCTTTTTGCTCATGTCATTTGTTCTACAGTAGTGGCTTTTATTCAGTTGACTTTCACCCTTGTTCTCTACGCTTTTATACGAGTAGGCTTGGATTAGCATAATCACATCACAGGTCTCTTTTTCCTGATAGTTTGTCAGCAAACAGTTTCCACTCAAGCATCCAGGAACCTCCAAGGTCTGTGTGCTGTATTCCTTTCCATCAGTGTCTGAAGGAGACTGGTTTCATGACCAGCCAGCCTCAGGATGCTCAAGTCCCTTACATAAAATAAGAAAATACTTGCCTGAAAACTTACACATCCTATATTCTATGTCATCTCCATATTACATACAATACCTAATAAAAGATGAAAACAATACAGAAATTAATGCTCTAAATTTATACAGAATAATTATAAAGAAGCCCATATCCGTTCAGTGTTCAATGAAGACACAGTGGAATTTTTTTTTTCTCACAGATTTCCTATTGAGGTAGTTTGGATCCACAATATGGAGCCCATGAATATGGGGGGTGGTCGGGTGTGCTCTAATTGATGTGATGCCTTTATCTGCACAGTCCAGCTGGGCTTTCAACATAGTTCTCTTTAGGCAATAAAATGGGGAATGGATGAAGGAAGGACATGCCTTCTCCTTCTAGGGGCAGCATCCTATAAAGAAATAAGTGTTTAGTCTCTGTCCCTGGCTCCTGGCATGGAAACCCTAAAACCCTTGAATTTTCTGAACACTAGGCAAGCTCAGATCATCCTTTATACTAATATTTGACAACTGCCCCAATTTTGTGACATGGAATTTCTTAATCACTTCGACGCCTTGGGCGATAGGAGCATTGTTTATTTTCATGTGGCAACACAGGGTAGCCTTTTGGATCATTCTAGAAAGTCCACACCATGGTTTGGAGCTTGGAGATTTCAACTATAGACTCCTTGTATACCATCTTTCTGAAAGCATAGAAGCATTAGAGATTGTATTAATTGATCATTGTACATGATGATTTCCCCCCACCCCACAATATCCCTATTAGAGAGAGCCTGAGAAGCTTGCAGGGTGGTGAGTGCATCATGGCTGGAGCCAGTGAGTTGGAGAGGGGAGGAATAGTCTGTGGCTTTCCTATGTAACTTCCTGATGTCCCTTCCCATCGGGGTTCTTTGTCTGTATCCTTTAAAATGACCAGTTAAATGTAAATAAAGTGTTTTTGCTAGGTTCTGTGAGTCATTTTTGTAAGTTATAAGAGCTGGTAAGAACATTTTAGAAACTGATTTCTAGCTGCTCATTCAGAAGTATGGAAGGTCAGTGCTTTCTGGTGACTTCTGAATGGCATTAGTCTCATAGCACTACCCTGTTGTTTTTCTGTTGGCTTAGTGGCTGTACTTGAAGATACTGATATTTTAACTATTTTTGGTCCTCTTGGCACCAGCTCTGCCACTGCTGCCAAATAGTTTTTAATTAAGTCTCTATCATTCTATTTACCAATAAAGATTCGGGAGTCAGATGTTGGGGTGAAAACCTGCTTGTTCAGAGGCTGAGAAGCAACCTCTGAGGTTCAAGAGGAAGTTGACCTTCCTCTTTGGTTGGAGACCCAGTAAGAGAGCATCTCTCTGGTATCCCAAGCCAAAATACTGAGAAACTCCAAGTCCCTCTCTATTCCTTCCTGATTGTCTCTCTATCTGTGTTCCTGGCTTCTCCATACTCTGTGTCTAATTCTTGTCAACTTGTTGGATCTGCCCCCTCATCTAAGGTTGATTTCATTAACAGTCTTGGGGTTCACACTGTGATCAAATATCCCCCAGCGCTGCACACTCAACCTGTGGGGTCTTCCTCAGCTGTATGTAGGAACTATAGAACTGAGATCTTTAATGTTCAGTTGGTGTCTGGAGAGACAGAATTTCTGTGAGAACACCCCTTACAGTTTGGTGTGAAAGCATTATGAGTAGCGATTTCACGCTTCCTCTTAAGGAGCATATTGCAAGAGTCATAGATACTTTCCTGGCCATGCCGTCTCCCATCCTTCTGGGACCCCAGAGAACGGATGGTAACAGCGATGGCCACAGTGGACTGGCAGCAGTCACAGCAGTAGGATGTGGCCCAGGGTCAGTGTTGTAATTCCCTGTTCAGTCTAGAAGTTCAGGCAGAGAATACTTCTGAACCTCAGATTCTCTCACTTCAAAGCCTGTCACCAGGGCTGCAATCCAGTCTCGTTGAGTGGTAATTGTTTTATTATGGAGTTCTCTTGCCTACTAGATTCTGAGTACCTTGTGAAAAATGACTTTTCCAGCTTTCTGTGCATCTGTGGAGCTCAGCAGGAGGAGGGAAGGAGTCAGGAATCAACAGGCATTTTGGATGTTGGAACTACCACTATTGACACTTGGGACCCGGTATTCTTGGTTGCTCTTCTGCTGTCTGTGCATTGCAGGATGCTGAGCACCATTTCCTGATGCCGATTCTCCAGCTCTAGTCAGAAATCCTAAAAAGTGGCTTTGGGTGCTGCCAGATGTTCCCTGAAAGGTGAAATTTCCCCATAAAGATCATTGATTAAAATTCAACTAAGGCCAAACACAATGGAGTAGTGTTCACATTCCACACGGGCATTTCTGAACCTAGTGGACTGCTGATTCCCTCAGCACTGATGTGTCTTCCAGGCCCATGTGTGTCAAGAACAGAGAGTGGCCCAAACTGCCCAAGTTGTCTTCCCCAGGTGCTGCAGTGGTCATAGCAAACCAAGCCTTCCCAGGGAATCCTAAGAGGAGTGCCTCTGGACGCAGCAGCTCCAACAGATCATGGGATTAGCTGGATGGTTTAGAGATGCCTTGAAGCATACCTTCACCAAGATTTGTCTTTGCAAATTTCCTGGCATGGCAGGCCTACATGCTGCTCCCCATTCTTCTGCCCCCTCTTTTTACTTCCGTATGTGGCACTGCCGACACTTCAAGCCCAGGAAAATTTCTGTTGGAAACCCACTTCTCATTTTTTGCCTACTGCTGAAGCCAGCCTAGGATATGTGACCCTTGTGCTGGTTGGTGTCTGAATATCCTTTTTACTTATAGGGTTTGAGCACTATAGCATGCTGTAAGGAGAAAATGTTATGGATGATACCCTAAATCAGGTTAAACGTCCCGGCCTGAAATGCCTTTATTGATGACGAGAGGCAATAATTCATCATTTTATTATTGTCAGCTAGGTCGTTTTTAGGTAAGTCTTCGTTAACTCTTTGTCTCCAAAATACAGAAGCCTTCATGTCCTATCTGCTGAACTACTAGTAGTACATGGACAAAAATGGTGACATCTGCCTAAGGATTTTACTCTGTAGTACAGCTATTCTACTCTGTGTTATAAATTCCATCAGGGAATCCACTTGCTTTTCTTGTCTCTAGTTCCTAAAATCCACACGTTATTTAGTAAGGGTGTAGTGAGTGATTGACTCTATAAAAAAGATTGGAGAGGGAGACCCTGTTACCAGCCCATTGTCGGCATCAGAGCTGAGAAAAGACAGTTATTGTGGGACTAACTCTAGTCCTAATCCTAACCCCACTCTTGTGTTTTTTTTTTTTTTTTTTTTACACTGATGTGTATTAGAGGAGTTGCAAACTTACAGGTCTAATAGGTAGAACACATTTAGCACCAAATAGATAGGAGACAAGACAGAGTAGGGGCGGGGACTGGTGAAATTGAGGAGGACATTCTCAGCTATCTAAGCCTGTTCAGGTTGGTATAACAGAATGCCACAGAGAGAAGTGAATTAGTAACAAGAGAAATGTGTCCCTCCAAGGTCTGGAGGCTGGGAAATCAAGATCCAGGTACTGGCCAAATCTATGCCCTAGTAATGCTTCTTTGCCTGCAGATACTGCCTTTCTGCAAGTCCTTACAAGTGGGACAACTACCTGTGCTTTCTGGGGTTGCCTTTTTAAAGGGAACTAGTCTCTGAAGTTCTCACCACTTCTCATAGAGTGCACTTGCAAAAAATAGCCATTAGAATTCGGTTACAACATAGGAGTCAGAAACACACACAGGCACTGTCTTATCACCAGACTGAAGCTATTCAGAGTCACATGTTTTGAAGCTGCCCTCACCCAAACAAATGTGTCTTTGGATATATTTAAGGGGATGATTTACAACTCCCAATTAACAGAGTTCCTAGGATAATCTAACAGGTGCTCAGCTTATGTACACAAAACAGAGCCTGAGTTGTAATGGGCGAATCATAAACAGATGAGTGGCTAAGAGGCACTGAGACCATAGTCAGGCACAGCCCTGTGTCCTTCAGAGGTGATAACTGGTTGATGTAGGATGCCCTTCTGTATATGTATTACTTTATTGGTTATGGATAAAGCTGTTTCAGTCAATGGCTTAGCAGAGCAAAGCCAGGTGGGAAATTTGAACACACACACACACACACACACACACACACACACACACACACACACACACATATGTAGAGAGAGAGTAAGTAGGTGGAATCAGGGAGATGCCATATAGCTGCCAAAGGAGGCCATGTAGCTGCCAAAGGAGAAGGACATGCTGTAACCTTACCGGTAGGCCATGGCCTCATGACAATACACAGATTGATAGAAATGGGTTAATTTAAGATGCAAGAGTTAGTTAATAAGAAGCCTGAGCTAATAGGCCAAACAATGTTGCAATTATTATATTTTCTGTGTGATTATTTGGGTCTGGGTGGCCGGGAACAAAAGAGCGGTCTCCATCTACAACTGATAGTCTCAGAGAAGCCCTATAGGGTGCAGGGGACATTATGTCTCCTGTTTAATAAATGAGGACAGGAAGACAAAGAGGTTGAGCAGCTCCCACTGAAGAATCTAGTTGCTGGCTCAATAAAATGCAATATGCTCCACTGAGTGATGAAAGGATGCCTAGGAGCCCCTTTAATCTATTTCTATGCTAACCTCGCCTTGGTGTCACCTTCATCCGACCATCTGCATAACCAACCCATCTAGACACTCACCAGCCTGGTTTTGAGCCCCCTTGGCACCATCTCCTTCATTAGCCTAGCCACATCCTGGGCTTTCTATTCGCTTGTGCTCAGACAAGATTTGTGCCACCCCTATGTCTTGGTGATTACTTTCATTTTTGGCTGTGATGCATACTCTTTCTCCTTCCCTCCACCTCAGGGTCTGTGACATCTATTCTTGTTACTGCCTACCCAAAGGTGCCTGCAGGCTCTCCCACTCACTGGACTCTTTCCTTCCGCATAGGTAAGCAGAGGAAACAGCTGGAATTTGATCACAGCAGCATCTTGGTATCTGGCCCCTTTAGTACCTCCATCCCTTTTCCTACTGTCTTGCTTACATTCTCCCTGCTATGTTCCTGACACACAGTCTTCAGCATCCCTCGGGTACCACATATTCCTGCAGTTCCAGCTGAACTGTGTGTGCACCCTCCAGTCTCATGCTTGTATCTATGGTTTTCCTCCTGAGACTTTTTCCTTCAGTCCCTGCACTAGACTAACCCAACCATGCCAGTGCTGCATTTGCTACACTGGCTACACTATGACTGATTTCTGGCACTTCCGCCTGTGTCTTGGGTCAGCTGCATGCTCATGTTGTCTGGGTCTGCAGACTTAGGGCTGTGAGGTGGAATTTGTCAAGGGAGTAAGAACTGGATAACAGGTGAGCGAGTGACTGGGCAAGAGTTCCTGTATTTATTTTCTACTACATCTCTTCTCTAGAAATGTCTCCCAGGACAGTTTGTCTACGCCTAGCCTGTTGATTGCTCTTTGTAGCTCTTACTCTGTGCCTAGAAGGTGAACAAATTTGAGTGACAGAGTCACAAGATAGGATGAGGAAGGACTCTGACTTACACTCTCTTTCTATGTGTGTGTGTGTGTGTGTGTGTGTGTGTGTGTGTATAGATAGATAGATTACAGATAGATAGATTATAGATAGATAGATAGATAGATAGATAGATAGATAGATAGATAGATAGATAGATGACTAAATAAATAGGACTAAATTCAGCCCTTCAGTGGTGATCATTGTTGATGCCTGTTTAAGTCCGCCATCCTTAAAGAGAGGTCAGCAGAAATCTAACAGAAGGCCAGCATTTTCCCAAGTGTGCCTTAGTTGCCCGTGCTCCGCTCACTGGCCTTCTTTCAGACCCACCCCTAAAGAGAGCTGAGCTGACTGTCAGCTGCTGCCGTCTATCTCTGGAGAACAAAGCGGGATGTCATTCCTGAGGTCTTGCACTCCTCATCCTTATGCCTAGACTCGCTAAGCCCTTCAAGGCTGCATTTCCTAATCGTGTGCCCTTTCCACGGCTCTTGCAAAAAAGAACAGGCGGAAGTGTTTCGCTGTTCTTGTGTATTCATTTGTGCTATGGTTGAAGGTATCTGCCATGCTCATACCTAGTTCTCCCTGGAGATTCAAGTAGAAGGGAGAAATGTGTGCCAGAGAACCCGCTTTCTCTCTGAGACTACCTATCCACCCCAAGGCTAAGCAGTCTTTGAAGCTGGAGTCTACCAGGTACATGACTAACACTGCTTCATACCAACTGTGCTCAGTCACAATGAGATGCAAATGCAGACTTTTATTTAACAGATGTGGATGTTTATTTAACAAGGGAATTTAACCACTGGCCCTCTTCTTCCTTTTTTTTTTCCTAATAAAAGTATTTAAGGACTGATGATTACACTCGGTGGTACACACCTCTGCTATTCCAGATGTGAGGACCCGGGTTCACAGGTGTTGCATTTATGACTTAAGCTCCTTCCATTCCTCCCTCCCTCTCTCCATTTTCTGTGCTGCTGGAGAACGCGGGCCCTGCACACGTTGGATGAGCACTCCACCAACCAGCTACTCCACCAGGAACTTCGCTGATTTCCAATTACACCAACACCCCTGCGCCATAGTCTGTGCACACTGTGCTGAGCTGTGTGTCTTAAAATGGGTCTGGCATAGAAATTGATGTTCCTAACGTTAGTGAACAATTTACTGAGTTACTTAGTTTATCAATTTACTGAGTTACTTAGTTTATCAAATTATTTCCTAACCTACATTGTCGTGATGCCACAATCAGCTGTGACCAAGTGCTCACTGTGATGCTTAATGTGTGGATTTCTGGAGAGGTCGCTAGTAACAATGCTTGTGGGTTCACACGAGTGTTTAAACGTGGCCAGTTAAAAGGAAGAGCTGTGACTACTACTAATAACAGTGGCTGTTTGGGGGAGGATTTATTTGGGGCAAGTGGTCCTTTGTGATAGTCTTTTTATTCCTGACAATGCGGTGTTAGATTCAGGGTCATTGTCTCCACCTAAATGCAAGAGTGGAGATGCTGGAGATTCCTATGCCCAGTCAGATAGCACATGACCAGGCTGAAGCTGCAGGACCACCCTTTTTAGACACCCAAAATGTTCCATACATAATGCAGCAAGTGCTAGTTTTAAGGTTTAGGCATATCAGAAACAGTTTTTTTTTATTTTATTATTCATTTTTTATACATGAGTATTCTATTTATATCATTTCCACCCCTCCCCATCTAATTTTTCCTCTCTTCTCCCAGCTCTTTCTCAAATTCACAAACTTATTTGATTATTATTGTTAAACACACATATACAAGTATACATGTTCTTCATCTAGGGGTGTGACCTGTGAGATTACCCCATCTACATTGGCATGCCGGCTGGAAATTTCATTATGGAAGTCTTGTTTAGGCAACCATATTATTGAGATTTCATGGGTGCTTCCCTGCCATGTCTAGAAGACACGATTTTTCAGCAGCTGTTCTGGTCCCCTGGCTCATACAGCCTTTCAGCTCTCTCTTTCAAGATTTTCCCAGGACCTTAGGTGCAAGAATTGGTTTGTAGATGTACCCCCCTGGGAGTTGTAGACATACTCCCTGGGGGCTGTGGATGTACCCCCTGGGGTTGGGCATTCCACTATCACTTGCTGTCTGTACTTTGGCCAGTTGCTAATCTCTCTTACAGTTTCCAGCTGTTGCAAAAAATAAGTGTCTTTGATGAGGGATGAGAACAATGCTTATCTGTGGGTATTAGAGTATTGGAGATTGTTGAGAAATTGCATCTGTTTAGGAAAATGGCAGCAGTGGTTCTCCTGTAGGATTTGTGACCTCTCTAGCCACAGGTGGTTCGCTAGGTCACAGTACCAGCCATGAATTGTCTCCTATTCAAAGGGACGTAAGTCCAATTAGACAGCTGCTCGTTACCCACTAGAAATGAGTGTCCCTATTGCACACTGGGAATATCTTACCAGGCTGGACATTGTTGTGATTCAAAGACTTTACTGCTATGGAGGGGTATTGAATGCTTCTCTCCTGCTGCAGCTTGTATAACACCTTGAGAGCCTGTGAGGGTCCCCAGAGAGGAGGCTTCTATGTCAGTTCCAGCTGTATTCCTTCAGAATTCCAAGGAGAGTGACAATAGCTTGCATTATTTGGGGAATTTTTTGTTCTTTCCTACCAACAACTTAAAGGGAGGCTTTTCATGCTTGGCACTAGGAGTCTTGTTAGATAGTCTATGGCTTTTGGAGGAAACATTACCAACACCCCAGGCGGCACACCTACGTTTAACTGTGTGTGTGCGCGTGTGATTGCGTGTGCATTTGGAAAGTAAGTTGATAAAATAATACACCTCTCTATGACTCTTCCAAACCCGTTTAGTGTTATTTATCTTTCTTCCTCTCTGTTACCCTCCCTGGTTAAAGTCCCCTACTTCCCCCTTTCCCCTTTTATAGCACCTCTTTGCAGAAATAGCCACTTTTAAGGTATAGATAGGCATACCACAATATTTTTTTTTAAAAGTAATCAGCATTAGTGTTTTTTTTTTTTTTTGCTTCTGGTTTAGAAAGGTTTTCAGTATCTAATACTTATAGTGGCATCATTTGTAAATATTCTCTCAAAGCTACACTTCATCCTTATATCTCCTTTTCCCTAGGCAAAAACAAAACAAAAGCAAAAAAATTCTCTTGTGGGATGCATTATAGTTGTGTGTCTTACTTAGGGTTTAACTGCTGTGCTAAAAAAAAAAAAGGCTGCAGCAACTCTTATAAAGGAAAACGTTTAATTGGGGCTGACTCACAGTTCAGAGGTTTAGTCCATTATCGTCATGATGGGAAGCCTCACAGCATGCAGGCAGACATGGTGCTGGAGAAGGAGCTGAGCCGAGAGTTCTACTTCTGGAATAGCAGGCAGCAGAAAGAAAGCTGAAACACATTTCCTCCTATAAAGCTACACTTCCGCCATCAGGGCCACACCCCCTAATAGTGCCACTCCCTATGGGCATATGAGGGCCATTTTTATTCAAACTACCATAATTTGTTTAGTATCTCTCAGTTAATTGCTTAAAGTATAACTTTCAATATTAGGAATTCTGTTTTATTAATTATACCATAATGCAGTAACACTCTACTTGAGTGAGATGATCATTGGGCATGAATTTTGCCACAGGGATAATTATCTTTTGCTTCACATATAGAGATTCATGTGTTGAGTCAGTTTTATGATCCTAAACAGCATTCAAGTACTCCCGTGTCCTTTATACAGATAGGGTTGCTCATATTAAATGAGGCCGTTCTCTGTTCAAGCATGATTCAGACAGTCATTCATCTGTGTCTCTGTTTATAGAGTTTATAATGCTAATTTACTTAGGAATTTTCTTGCTCCAGACTGCTCAGAGCTCCCGAGAGCCTCACTGGCTTTGTCCTTCTTCTCTCCATGACTATCTGGGCTTCACGATGTCGCGTATTGCATCTCACTTCTGCCGCAGTGATGCTGGGCTTGTCTTCTCTCCTGTGGACTGAGGCTAGACCTGACCTCTATGCAGTGGACACGCTTTGAAGAGTTTGCACTTCATAGGCATTCAGTAGATTTGGGAACTTAGGTTGTCCAGTGGATTTCAAAGGAAATGTGCATTTTTACTTAAAGGCCATGGATTAGGTGCTGTAGGTGCTGTCTATGAATTGGAAAATCTCAGCAATATTTTCTTTAAATTTGTTCTTTGGTTGAATTTGAAGAGATTAGCAGTAGGTGGAATGACTTGTGGAATCTTTGAACTAAGGTAATGATAACTAACTAATCAAAACACTATAAATCATTTGTGTTATCCAGTCCCCTCCCTTCAAGTCGGATATTTCTCCAGCCACATTGAAATGATAGGTTCTCCTTTCATTAGAGACTCACATAGAAGGTCAACCAGATGGCCCAGCAGGTAAAGAAGCAGGGTACCAAGGTTGGTGCCCTGAGTTTGATCTCTGGGATTCATATGGTAGATGAGAATTGGAAGAAGAGAACCCACTTCTACAAGGTATTCTCTGACCGTCATATCACAGGGCTGTATTACAGGTATTACAGACACACGCATGCATCCACCTCCTCCTCCACACACACACACACACACACACACACACTTACACACACAGCAATGAGAAGAGTTTCCCAAAGATACTGCCATCTCACCTTGTACAAACTTATTTTTCTCTGGTCCTCTCAGCAGCTTCATCCAGAACTACTCTGCTTTACTATAATTTATGCTCAGTGGTTTCATAAAAATGAAAAAAGAAGATGCTTTCAACTAAAAAGCTTTTCGCTTCCTAAAGTTGGTTATTCCATTGTTATTCCACGTCCTTCTCGTCCCCAGACACAATTCTCCCTTGTACCTCATATTCCTTTTTGTTCTGATTTCTGAGCCATTGAACAGTTTTCTCTCAAATTACTGACCTTTGCCTAAAATAACATTTAGGCAGAGACTGTTTGTTTGGTTCCCAGCTGCCCAGGCCTGAAATAATTACACAGAAACTATATTAATTATAATATTGTTTTGCCCATAACTTAAGCATATTTCTAGCTAGCTCTTACATTTTAATTAATTCATTTCTATTATTTTATATTTTACGATGAGGCCCGTGGTTTACCAGTAAGATTCCCCAGCGGGTCTTCTTTGGCAGCTACATGGCGTCTCTCTGACTTTGCCTTCTTTCTCCCAGCATTCAGTTTAGTTTTCATGCCCTGCCATAGGACAAAGCAGATTCTTTATTAACCAATGATAATAAAACATTCACAGCATACAGAGGGGATGATTAGTACATTACCATTGATTTCAGATGTACAGGAGATATAGGTCTCATACATTCACAGTCAGTCTAGCAGGCTTGTGGGGCACTGGAATTCCATGACCCCACGTGATAGGTGGAGGCATCTGTTAAACCATCAATCATTCACCTCTCAGTTTCTCCAGTTGCTTAATTTATGAGATGTGACTTGTTTGTTGTAAACTGCTTTTCAAGGTTCAAGAGAAACAAAAATGTTGTGCAAGGGAAATTGAGTGAAATTTTAGCTTGTGTATTTTCTCCTCAGATTTGGCTTATAAATAAGCCTTAAGAGTAGTCTGAATTATAAAAACACATGGTAATCCTAGGGGAAATTGTAAGAGGAGTGTGGCACACAGCAAGTTCACTCTTACCTGTTCACATGCCTTTTCACTTAGGAGGCTTCACAAGCTCCTTCATATGGGTTATTAGTAAGACAGAGCAGGCAGCCTCTTCTGCAGTTAAGAGTATTTTTTTTCTAACACTTGAGCATAAAGCAGAAACCACTGATTCTTCTTTGTTGGTGGTTTTGTTTGTTTTTAAAGTGAATCATCGAAGAAGACAGCATGCATTAATTAATAGGAGTTTAATTGTGAGCCCCAGTTCAACATGTAGAGCAAACTGTCATTGCAGGATTAAAGTAGCCATTATATATGGGGCAGGAGTTAAAGAAGACTTCAGGGAGAGCTAGAAATTCCATGAACATTTAACATCTGTTTGCCAGCCCCAGAGGAATCCCAGCATGCTGAATACAGCACCTGTGCTTCAGGGGTGTAGTATAGAGTAGGGGAAAGAGTGACCCTTTAGTAGGAAGGGCTAATGACAGGAGGCGGTGATAGCACACAGGGGTGGGCCAGTCAATCCTGGGTCAAATTCCAAAGGATTTGACTCCCAAAGGTGATAGGATTTATCAAGATTAATACTTTGGGTATTTGTTATGCAATGGGGTGTCAAGATTAAGAATTTGTGTCTGGTTAATTTTGGCTGGTGTTATTTATTTGTGAGTGTCTAAATTAAATAAAGTTTAAAAAATATTTTTAAAGATTTATCAAGATTGTAAGAAGGTGCAGGTATTTCTGGTATGTATAACCAGGCCCGTGTGGCAGTGATTTGAGAGAGTGATACACATTTGTTTAAGCCAGAGAATAGGCAAGCTGTTTCTGGCTCAGTGCTGATATTGGGCATGTGTGCCAGAACCATTTTTTTTTTAATTTTCATTTTTCTATGAAGTTTCTTTATTGATGTGCCTAGAACTTACAGCCAATCAGTGTTCTAGCTTCTCCGCTCCTTTCAAGCTTTGTATATATCCATGTTAAAAATCTCCTTATGTTGGTTATTATCAGTTTTGTTTTATGTCTTGCTATGTAGCCCAGAGTGGCATGGAACTCACTATCCTCCTGTGATGGAGGTGGGTCTTGTATCTTATCTGTTGCTTTCATTGGTTAACTAATAAAGAAACTGCCTGGGCCCTCATAAGACAGAAAATTAGGTAGGCGGAGTAGACAGAAGAGGATTCTGGGAAAGAGAAGCTGAGTCGGGAGTCGCCATGATGCCCGCACTCCAGACAGACAGGCTAGAATCTCCCCAGTAAGCACACCTTGGGGTGCTACACAGATTATCAGAAATGGGCTAGTCTAGGTGCAAGAGCTAGCCAGTAAGAGGCTGAAATTGATGGGCCGGGCTGTGTTTAGAGGAATGTAGTTTCCGTGTGGTTATTTTGGGGCATAAGTAAGCCATGCGGGCGGCCGAGCTAAGCCATGTGGGCCGCCGGGGACACAGCCCTGCCACTCCTCTTACTACAGATTGGCGCCCGGACGTGATGGGCTAAATCCACTTAAAAACCTGAGAGAGCTTAATTCTAAACAGAGAAAAAACAGAGTTTAACACAGAGTTTTGTTCTTTGTTGGTGGCGTGCCGTAGAGAGATTTCCTGGTTCGGCAATAGCAGCAGAAAAAAAGCTGCGTCATTTTAAAGTGCGGCTTTCTGGGCTGTGCCGCCATTGCAATCTCTGTCTGGCTCCTGTGAGAGACAGAGCTTTTGTATGGAGCATTTGGAATAAACTGCTTTGGCTTGCTTGATGGCAATTTGGACTGCTGTGTGCCTGGAACTCTATGCAGCTCAGGCTCACCAAATGGCTCTGGGCAGGAGCAGCTCAGCTCTGTCATACTGCAGTCTCAGGCAGGAACTACCGTAATTACCTTAATGACAGTGCACTTAAGGTTTCTACTGGGCAGAATGCAGGCGGTACCGTATTAACTGTACAAGAAGCAACTTAAGTTTTTAAGAAATGCTTAACATTTTAAGAAGTGCTCCTGGACAGTAAAAAAATTACAGATTCACAATAAAACAGATTCAAACAGACCACTAAATGGAACACAGTGTTGGATAAATGTATGTAGGCTTGAGAGAAAAATAAATATATATATATAGAGAGAATAAAGTTAATGCCTTTAAAAATAAAAAGGTAAAGTCTTTAAAGAGACAGAGTACAGATAGTTAAAAGAGTAAAAGAAATAAAGAAAAATAAGCCACGTAAAAATGGAAAATTCACAGAGAGTCTAGATTATGTACATTGTGTTTTCTTTAAAATTTTTGACTGTAAAGGAGCTAAATACAGAGAGATATTTCATTATATGGGCTGCCAAGTGGAACCAAGATGGATATCATGAGGGTACGATTTCAGAATTTGGGTCTAAGGATATGATGCTTCGGAAAGGGTCTTCTTTTGTTTTCACAGAGGACCAGACCCTATGGATTTCTTCTATTCCAATTTGGTATGATAGACCACGCCCTCCTGAAAGGTTGCTGTGAACACCCTCAAAAAATTACTTCACTCAACTGCCAACTGAGATGACCCTGACACACAGGTTATACCATGAAAGACCTAATTAACGACGCCCCCCGTTCAGCAGGAAGCAGTTTAGAGAGAAAAAACTGTGCCCATGTTCCCAAAACATTGTTTATAACTGTTCTTTTACATTTAAAGGGGGATAGGATATAGATATGAATAATTTACATTGGTGTGGATTTTAAGGTCAATTTTGTTATATGTAAGGTATTGTGATTGTGTAGTTCATTTAAAAATGTACTGTACAATTAGGAAATATAGGTTGTTGTTAAATAATCGTAAATAATAGTTAAGCTTGTAGTCATGTTAGATTTTCTAGATATATAGAGATATATTTCAATTAGATAGGCATTCTTCATATCTTTCAAAGAATGCAGAATATGGCATTTAAATGTTTTAATAAATTAGGGCTTTTCATGACAATGAGACACGTCTGCTCCTGGCAGCACCAATCTACTTCGAGAGGAAGATGGGCATCAAAGAGGATCCTTATGGAGTTTGATAGCCAGCCATTGGGCAAGAGACTGTTCTTGCCTGGGCTGTTGCATAAACTGGACACAAAGAACCCGCAGAGAGAGGACTGCTAAACTTGCCTAAAGGTGAGATGAAATTTCGGGGTTCCTGACTCATAAAAGAGTCTACGAGACATTCTGCAGGACACAGCAGAAACTGACTGAACTGTCTTTGAAATTTCCTGCTTCATGAAAATGTCTGCTGGATACTATGGGCCTGTAGGCCGAAGATAGATGCTCCAACGGTACAGAGGAACTTTGGGTGACTGTCCAGGCAGCGAGATGTCTCTGTCATTTCTAGAGCTTTTGACTTCCTGTTTACTTAGGTATTATTATATCCTTCTGGAGTCTTTGATGGAATTGAAGAATGGTTAGTTATAGTTATAGTTTTCCTTAGTTATGATAAAAGATAAAGTAAATATAAATATTGTAACTGTAATTCTTGCTTGATGACTGTTTTGTTATATGTAATTTTACTATGTTAAAGTTAAAGCCTTTCTTTTTTGTATAAACAGAAAAAGGGGAAATGATGGAGGTGGGTCTTGTATCTTATCTGTTGCTTTCATTGGTTAACTAATAAAGAAACTGCCTGGGCCCTCATAGGACAGAAAATTAGGTAGGCGGAGTAGACAGAAGAGGATTCTGGGAAAGAGAAGCTGAGTCGGGAGTCGCCATGATGCCCGCACTCCAGACAGACACAGGCTAGAATCTCCCCGGTAAGCACACCTTGGGGTGCTACACAGATTATCAGAAATGGGTTAGGTCGATATGTAAGAGCTAGCCAATAATGGGCCAGGCAGTGATTAAATGAATACAGTTTGTGTGTTGTTATTTCGGGGCTTAAGCTAAGCCATGCAGGTGGCCGGGTGCAGGGAGGACACAGCCCGGCCACTCCTCTTTCAACCCTCCTGCCTCAGCCACCAGAGGACTGAGATTATGGACTTGCACCAGCACGCATGATCTTGCATTACTTTCTGTGTTTCATTTCGTGTCTTCTTCCCTGCATGTTCTTCTGAACTATTCAAAGGGTGAGCTTTATTTCTACAGTGCCTTGTTCCATGCAAACCAGAGTATGTTTGGGAGTTAATGACTCCTCTGGGAGTCAATAGAACGTTCTGGTGGTTTTACCATGAAGTGGGCAAAGGGAGTAGAATATGCACCCAACATTGATTTCCAAGTTGAAAATGTGAACTGAAAGCTCGGTTTTCAGTTCAACGTTGTCCTGGGTTGAAGGAAGCTGAGTTGGGTGGCTCATGCCATTTCATTTCATTCGGATTCTAGGTATCAGATGGAAAGCATCTCATTTCTCTCTAGTAGCCTTAGTCATGTAGTCTACCATACTATAATTTTAATTTAAAATTTTCATTCCTTATTATTTTCAGTCTCAGAGGTAACTAGGTGATGATGATTTTGATACCGATAAAAAGCAGCAAGAACAAAATCAGTACTTTATGTAGGACCTGTGATCTACTGAATTTCTACAGCACTGGTATCGTAATGCATTTGCGAAGTAATTGCTTCACTTAACTCTCTTCACTTATTGGGGGAGGGGCAGCGGCTGCCTCACTGATGACAGCATCACCATATCTGATCCCAACCCTGCCCTCGGCCTATGGTCAGTAGCACCTTTCTGTGTTGGCGGGGACCAGTTATTCCATGTCCCATCTAGAGCCAAGAGCAAGAACTGAATAATATCCTCTAACTTTGTCCCCTGGTGCACACAGCTCTTACCTCACTCTTCAGCAAAGCATCTTTAATGTCTGTTGGCTCTTCAGTGGTCCCACATGAATGTCCTATGTTCTCCCTGTGAAATCCTCACCAGTTGTGCTGTTTGTCTCTTCCTAGGGTCCTTTGCATAGTTGTTAAGGACTTGAATGTGAAAGCTAAGTGAGTTCAAGTGCAAACCCTCTCATATTAGCAGACCTTGAGTGTTCTCATTCCCTGATTGATTGCTCAGTCCCAAGGTCAGAGAAGTAATACCAGCTTCTCCCACTCAAGTGGCCTGGTCCCAGAATTGGCTGTGTTTTGGGCATTAGTAGGAAGTGTGACTGGACCTTTCTTCTGAATAACTAGCATAACTTTTCCCAGTTTCTGGACGTTGATACCTAAAGGATTTTGCAAACTTAGCTTTAAGGTCCTTTTTATATCTCTTTCCCTTTCTTCTACATTTTGGGTTCTTTAAAAAAAAAGTTTATTTATTTCCTTCATTTCTTAAAGACAAGACATAGTACTGGCTGTGAAAACTTTAAATGGATCACAAACTGGGATGTAAAACTGATTTTTTTTTTTCCTTTTCAGTTTCAACTCTGTCATAGTCTCTCTCACTTGCTCGCTCTTGCTCTCTTTCTCCTTTTCTTGTGGCGGATAAGTCAACGAAACATAATCGACAGAAATGTAAAACCCCAAGCTGAACTCCATTGCTTCAGAATGGTCATTCTAACATGTAGAAATTCACTGAAATGTACAGTCTGGGGCTGGACAAGTGTGTTTATAAATTAGCTGTATGATATATTTATTTGTGAGTAACTTTGAATAGAGTGATTTTAATTTTTTTATGGGAACATTAAGTTCATACTTACAATTCATCAGCTCTTTTTCTTTGTTTTTACTTCCTTGCCTTGCTTCTTAATCTGACTTTGCCCTTTGTGTTAGAGAGATGCTGATCTGTGATAAAAACTTTCAGATCTGAGAGCTTAGTCAGTAGAGAGTTCCTGAGATGCTAGAGCAGCTGGCACTTTAACACAAGGGCCCTGGCATCGCCATGGTGATCTCTATGTTTCTTATGGCCATCATGATAGCCACCTCTGAGAAAAGATTTATTTATTTTTGTTCTTGAGTACATTTATAAAGAGTATTCTCAGTTCAGATGATGTTTGTTGCAACATCTTTTCAGAAATTAAAAGTTGTCTAATAGTCAATAGAATTAAACTTACTAGGCAGGATAGAAAGGGGCATTTAAACCTTCCCCTTCTAAGCCTCTGCCAGGAATCTTACCACACCATCATAAATGTCCTTTTATAATGCCTTTCTTTTTCTTGCTTTGTTTTAGAATGGCTTAGCTGTTTCCTCAGGCATTTCATACAGACATGTGAATTATAGATATGTTTACAGTACCTCAGTCCTTCTCAAGGAGAAAGTTTGGGGTACCATTAGAACTGAATAATAATGAGAGATGGAGATTTATTATTGACACCCCCCCCCATTTACTGCTGTTGATGTACACCAGATTATCCCATAACAGAATAGGCCAGTGGGTTGACATTGGAGCTCGTATGAGTAAGTTCTCTTTGGGAGTCAGACTGAACAGGGTTGTGTACCCTCAGTTTCAGGGGCTGACACTAGGACATACATAGTGGTGGCTGTGAATGGGCCTTAGTGGCAATAACCAGCACGTAGGTAGACCTTGTAAATGAAGCAGCGTATAGGACCTGAAGACAAGGAATTGGAGGGATAAATCTTCAGATTGTCACTGGCAGCAGCTTCTGATTCAAGGGGACAACATAAGCATCAGTTATTGAGGTGTGAACTTCAATTCCTATCACAGAGAAGTGAGAACAATGATGGTAAACCCAAGAGACCAGAGTCGGGCGCTCTGAAGATTCTGCTGTCATGGAACACAGCCATGGGCCGTCACTCATGGGCCTGCTTCTTATTGAAGAAGTCTAAAGCAGAGCTTATCGTCCCGTGTCCTTTGATGCTGTTGTCTCTGTACACACCTATGCATTTCTCTCAATGTATTATCCTGCACAGGAGTTGTTAGCTTTGTGTTTGCGTCACTCATGGATTTCTTTCTTCTCCTGGTCTCTCAGAGCTCCACAAAGGAGTTGGGGGTGAATATTGATTGTCAGTTTGACAAGACCTAGGATTACCCATAAGACGACATCTAAGAACCCCAGGAGGGATTGTCTAGATTGGGTTAGCCTCTGGCCACACCCGTGAAGGACTGTATTGATTAGGTTCACTGAGGTGAGAAGGCCTACCCTGAAGATATGTGGAACCATTCTCTGCTCTTGCTTCCTAGATTACATAAAAAGGACAAAGCTAAAGGCCAGCATCCGTAGGTCCCTGCTGCCTCGAACTCCCGTCACCAGGACTTCACAACTATCTTGTCCTTTACCCTTGAACTGGGAGCTAAAACGCGCTCTCTCCCTTAGTTTGCTTTTGTCAAAGTATTCTCTCACAGCGACAGGAAATACACAGAGACAGAGGCAGGCGGATTTCCTGTTTGGTATATAAAACTGCCTGAAAGGTATTTCTAGGTATTTATTGTAGCTGGGGGAGAGAGGGAGGATGAAAGGAAGCCAGAGCCTTTCTTCTCTTTTCTATAGGGTGACGTGCCCAGTTGGGAGGCTTTGCACCCTGAGCTGTGGGTTGTGCAGCATTGCAATGTCTGGCTTCCAGCTTGTGCACATCCAGCTCTTTCATTTGAGTCACCCCCTCCCCACCACCTCCCTGATGTTCTCCTTCCACACACACTTCTCTTTATCCTACTGGCACAACATTCCTTTAAGCATCTTTTTAAAAAGATGTATTTATTTTATTATATTCATATGAGTGTTTTGCTTGTCTGTAGGTAAGTATATTGTGTGCATGCATGGTATGCATGGAGGCGAGAATAGGGTCCTGGATCCCCTGGATCTGGAGTTATGAATGGCTGTGAGCTGCCATATCGGTGCTGGGAGCCGAACTTGGGTCCTCTGGAAGAGCAGTGAGTGCTCTTAACTAAAAACTCTGCAGCCATCTTTAGGCATTTTAATGCCAGGCTACATACCGTGAACCCTGGATGCCTTTGAAGCCATTTGCCTCTCCATGATTATAGTTCAATGTTTATTCTTAATTCTTAATATGTTGGCTTTATAAAAACTCCAAAAATGAATATTTACTTCCACTTTTATTTTTTTAAACAAAGTTGGGGTTTAATAAAGATGGTTGATTATGAGCGTGAGCATGAGGGGTTGGGAGACACAGAGATGCTCAGAAGAAAGTAAGCCATACCTAAGAGTGCAGCAGAGTCCCAGAGAGTAAGAAGTACTGAGGAATGGGAGATCCAGTTAACCCTCCAGGGAGCGATAACCTCATTGTTGTCCTTGGCTACGGTGTGCATCTCCTTCCTGAATTTTGCTTTCTGTTAGAGAACCTTCCAGGGAACCCAACACAGCTAATTCTTTACTCTGTGTAGCTATTCAGTTTTGATTTCATATTTTTTTTTTATTAAGAAGAAAAGAAGGCTGGGTGTTAGCTCACGGATAGAACAGTTGACTGGGGCATTGAAGGCCCAGGGCTCAGTGTCCAATATGCATGACTGTTTACATTTGCATATGCATACAGACAGAAGATGATGTAGAGAAGGCAAACAAAGGAAAAACAGGCCCAACATAAAAATTACTCTTCTCTTTTACATGTCTTGTTTTGCCTTTGCAGTGTCTTATAAATACTTTGCCTGGATGGACCTGAATGAACACGCATTTAATGAGAGGAAACATGATTAAGTGTGTGTGTGTGTGTGTGTGTGTGTGTGGAGAGAGAGAGAGAGAGAGAGAGAGAGAGAGAGAGAGAGATATTGAGATTGGGTACATATATGCATGGCTTGCATGTGGATCAGAGAACAACCTATAGAAATTGCTTCCCTCCTTCTCCCTGTGGCTTCCATGAGTGGAAATGAGAGCCATCAGTCCCGGCCGCAAGCACCTTTACCTGTTGATCCATTTCTCTGACCTCAACAGTAGACTAAGATCAGAACACGGTTTCAGCATTTGCCCTACCCCTTCCTGATGGATTGAAGTGATTTGTTCCACTTTGCTGAGCCTCTTTGTCCTTTTCTGTCGTGTGAGGCTATGGTACTGTCTTCTCAAGGTCATTGTGGGGTTTAGTAGCTACAGTGCCTTACACACAGGAATTCTGCCCTCTTTGCCTGTCCATTTCTTTTCATATTACCCCTAATTAATATCATTGAAAATTTTTTGAGGCAAATCCAAATCCACAAACCCATGGATTTCACTCAGATTTTGAAATATTTTGTTAACAGCTTTTGATCTTTTGTTCTTGACAGTGAGATGTCTTTCTCTGAGAGCATGGGAAAACTCCCTCAGCTTATTTATTCGGGTCTTTTCATGTTGTCATGCCCACATTTGAGCTGTTACCAGCAAGTCTAACTGAAAAGGCAACTTAATATTGCCCTGCACTTGTATTATTATGGTCTGTCGGGAGCCTGTCAGCAAGTGTTGATGAAGTGCAGAGCCCACCGGTTACAAGCCTGAGTTCTGACAGCTCCCTAACAGAAGGAGCTGCAGTCGGTGCAGTGGTATTTCTTCAGAAACCTCTCTTGTCCCTTTGCTGATGTGATTAGTGGTCCAGCCTGAGTCACCGCTGTTCGTTCTCTCCCTGAGCGATATCTTCTGTGCTGGCAATGCAGTCTTTTGTGTGCCTTGAAGAAAACAGAGCCATCGCAGGCCCGTGGAGTAGCAAAGGCTGCAGTCAGGAATATCTTGGTAATTTGCCCCCATCCTTAAACTCTAATTATTCTGTTTTTCACTGCCTTGCTCAATTGAGACTCTCCAGGTTCGACATTCCCCAAGCAGAGAACAAAAGGTTTCCCTTGAGAGTGGGGCCTGGCAATGTCAGCGCACTGAGCTGTGTATAAATTATGCAACCGGCTTCCTTTTCAGTCTTGCTGGAGAAATTCCGGAGAATGACCAGGCCCCTGGAGCTGGTCTGCCTTATTCTTCTGAGGTTGCCTTGCTCTGGGGGAATCAGGAGAGCAAGAAGTTCCCCTTCTTTTTGCTGAGGCTGCTTCAAGTTCTACAAGAACTAAAAATGTGTCTAGTCTTCGTGTCTGCTTCTACCTGTCTAGGAAAACCTAGTGGCCGATGATCGCAACAGGTGCCTGCCCTTCTGCCCCCCACTTCTAGTCCTTCATTTTAATCCTCCAAGTAGCGTGATCTGGCTGGGGTATCCTTTCTGATTTCTCAATTATCCTTACTTTCATAAGGCTGGCTACCTAATGCACTAAGAAGGCTCCTTTCAAACTTACTTTTAAAAAGCATCAGATTTTTATTAATTCTTTGAGAAACTCATAGAATGTTTTGATCATATTCATCCAACCCCTCTACCTAGTTCCTCCCAGCTCTACCTCCACCTCCCTGCCTCCTGATTTTGTTTCCTTTAAAAAAAAATACATAAGTAATAGTGCCTTTCATGCGTTGCCCACATATGCCCAGGCGTTGGACCGTCCGCTGCAGTGTAGAGGTCACACCCTTAAAGAAAATGGACTCTCCCAGCCCCCCAGAAATCATCACTGTCTGCAGCTCTTCAGTTAAGGGGCCTGGCTGATGAACCCTTCACCCTCTATGCTAGAATATTGACTGGTTTGATCTTCTACAGACGACACAGGTGACATGAATGCGTGACCGCAGTGGTCCTGTTATGCCCAGAATATACTTTTCACCGTAGTCTTCTCTGGCCTCTGCCCCACCCCCCTGTCTGTGTTGTCCCCTGTGTCGACAAATGCTCCACTGACCTTCTCTCCACTTTGACCAGTTGTGAGTTTCTGCCCTGCCCACCATCTACCGTACAAAGAAACTTCCTTGATGAGGGTAGAGAGAGAGATTTAGAGGGATGTTTCATAGTCTGTCCATAGCAGAATAAATAGTAATAGGTTCGACCCAGGGCCTCCGAGCTCCTCAGCCATGATTAATCTTTCTTTTTGTTGTTGCTGTTTAGTGATTTTGTGTGTGTGTGTGTGTGTGTGTGTGTGTGTTTGCTTTGATTTGGTGAGATTCTGCCAAAACAAATCTTCAGTGTATGATTTGGCAGGCGGAGCCCTGGGATCTGCCTTGCGAAGGAACTTGAGGGCTGTCTTGCAAAGTCACAGACCGTGACTGAATCTGTTTCTGGTCAGGTGCTTTTATCCTTAACTGAGACTTCTTCCCTGCTCGTTTTGAGGATTCCTGGCAGTCCACTCTTTTCAGGGTGTGGGAGACGCCCTGCAATCCCTCTTTCTGACCTCATGAACTTTGCATGTGGGTACTTGCATTTTGGTATTCATCAGAGGCTGCTGGCTACTCCCCTGTTGCTTTCTGGGGCTTCCTCTCATTCCTCTCTGAAGGTCTGTCCACCAGTCCGGCTGCCTCCAGTGCCTCCTCTTTCTTCTCAGCCACAGGAGTTGCTGTGATTTCCACAGAGCCTGTCTTCCTACTGTGTGATCGAGCTCCATTTCCCTATAGAAAAGAAGGGTGCTACTCTTTATTCACTGTTTTCCTCTCAGAACCTGGAGCGGGGTCGGGGGAGGCACCTTGCCTTTACTTTCCCACTGTTCTTTAGCTCAGGGAGTGAGAGTCTGAGCGGCTACTTCTGTTCTTCCATTCTTGTTCTTGCTTGCTTCATTGTGAGCTTTTAATCTTGAAGTAATGTTGTCTGCTCTGAGATATGCAGAGACCGTTTTTCTCCCCTGTAGTAAAGTCATATGGTAACATACCCATCTCTCTTCTGTCACTAAAGCATCCTTGAATATTGCCCATATGTATTTTCTTTTCTTTTCTTTTCTTTTTTTTTTTTTTTGAGACAGTATTTTCTGTGTAACAGCCCTGACTGTCCTTCTTTGTAGATCAGTCTGGCCTTGAACTCACAGAGATCTGACTGCCTCTTTTTCCCAAGTGCTGGGATTAAAGGCATGTGCCACCACAACCTGGCAAACCCTGTATTTTTTTTTTGTTTGTATCTTTTGAAAGCATGGCCTGTTTTTTGTGTCTTGTGCTGGCATTGTTTGGATATTGTTACTATTATCTTAGCTTTAGTAATAAACTAATATATAAACTAATAATAAATTAATAATAAATAATAAATTAATAAATAATAAATTAATATTTAGTAATAAACTAAGCATTCTTCTGGCCTTGAAGTACTTGGGATTGGCCTGGTCAGTGAATGTTAGACTTTCTACAACTATCTGGACTTGCAAGGTTTTATTGGAAGGGCGATTTTAAAGTCTTAATTGCTTTTAACTCTAGTAGAGTTTTCTAGTATCTGTTTGATAAATTTTATTTTTCTGCCAAATTGTTTATTTGTCTAAATTTCCACAGCTCCATAGTGTTGCTTGCGTTATCCTTTGGTCTTTTCTCTGTTAACTTTTGCCTTTTCCGTGGTTATAGACCCTGTTTTCCTCTATGCTATTTGTTATTTTTAGTTCCCAACCCTGTTTCCCGTCTTTTCCTAACCATGTTTTCATGTTGATTCACTGGATTTTCATCCCTACTCCATTTTAATCTTTCAGTTTCACCTATTCCTGTTCTTCATGATTCTCCAAGTTGGCTGATTAGGTTGTCCACTTTCAGGCTTCTATTCCAATAAAACCCATTGTTAAATATCACTTATGCCATTCAGTACTTGCATGTAAAATGTTTTTCCCCCTCCTCCTGCACAAATATTTAGAACTAAGTTTGTTCATTATATCCATGTCCTTTATTTCCACAGTAGAGATAATTATAATTACCCTTATGATTTACATATTTCTTTAAATACTGAAAATACAATACCATATTTCATTATAACTATCTATGTTTTCCATTTATGTGAGGTATTATCATATATGTTGTGTGTTTGTAAATGTGTGTGTACGCATGTGTGTGAGGGTGCCTGTGTGTGAATATTGGTATGTATATGCATGTCTATAAAGACCAGAGATCTACCCCCCTACCTTTTTGGAGAAAAATCCTCTTTGGCCTGGAGTTCACTGATTAGTCTTGGCTGACTGCAGACTGGGCACTGAGCCCCGAGACTCTCTACCTGTCTTTGTCTACCCCATGCTTGAATCATATTTAAAAATGTGTTGGGGCCTGTGAAATGCCTTGGTGGGTAAAACTGATGTGCAGTCTTGACCATATGAGATTGATCCCTGAGACCCACATAGAGTTAGGAAAAATTGACCTCTGACCTCTACATACGTGCTGTAATACATGCTTACCCTCACTCCCACCCCAAGCATCACATACACAGCAATGATAAATAAGTAGGAGCGGGAGCTGTTGCACAGTAGTTATGAGTTCATTCTGCTTTTGGGGAGAACCTAGGTTTAGTCCTCACACCCATGATGGACAGCTCACAAGCTGTCTGTGACCTTTGTGAACCCCCAGCTCAGACGTGCATGCCCACACAGACACCCAAGAAAAACCTAATTAAAAATAATAAATAATTCTAAAAATAAATTTTGACATTAAAAAAATTATGTCTTATCTTTTGAAAATGCACTTTTTAAAAAAAGAACTACCAGATTGAAAAAATATACATTGGAAATATTTTACTCACTTCTAATGCTATTTTGGTTTTCCTCTTTATTCACTGGTTGTGATACTCATGCTACTTTGTCTAACTTTATCCCATCTTATTTTTATTTTACATTTATGTTGTTTACTCTCCTCTGTTTATTCTCTGTGGTTACTTTCGCTTTACTGGCTTCATTTCGCCCTTCATTTTCTTTTATTTCTTGTGATTTCCAGGTTCTGATCCGCTTTCCGTTTCTGTCAGTGCCTGCAGTCTCATTTTTTTTGTATTCAACGTTAAACAGTGAGAAAACTTAGTCTTCTTCAGAAGTGAGAGAGCTGGCCTTGGGGTCAGGAGATGAGAAACTAGCCCTACCCTATACCAGCTGCAGTGCCCAGGAGCGAAGGCCCTGCATCTGCCTGAACAGCACACTAGAGCTGACTTGGTTGTCAGGGTCTCAGGTGAGCCAGTCCCAAGAGCAGGAGAGCTGACCCCACCATCCCCTTGGAATCTCCTCCCCCCACACCCTGCAGCCAATCAGAAGAAAGGATCCTGCACCTTGCCTAAACAAAACTGGTAGAGCAAGCCCTGACAGAATAAGTGAGGGAGACCCTAGATCTGAGGGCCATAGAGCAGGGAAACTGTCCCCTGCTCCTTGCTGTAGGCTGCGTTAGGTGAGCTAGCCTGGGCAGTGCTGGAGAGCTTGTCCCGGGAAGTGACAGTGAGGGAAAGCTAGTGAGCTGACCATTAGACCCAGGGCTATGAGTTGGCCCACTCCAGCATCCAGAGTCCATGAACTGTTGGAGCAAGTGAAGGGGATGGACTTGCAGATCCAAAACAGCAGGGTCTCCATGACACAGGACAACAGCAGGATATGTCAGAGGAGCCCCAATGATAGCCCATTATGTGTGGTATAATAGAAACCAAGGCCTTGAGCCAGAGCAATGACTCTAGGCAGTGAAAACTTGGAATTAAAGATGAGTAGACTAAAGGGTAAACTGTGTGACTCAACAGCCAAGCTACAGCTTCCATGACAAGATTCTCGTTGTTATTGTTTTTTGTTTTTTTTTGTTGTTTTCTTTTAAATTTGATTTTTACTTGTGTGGGAGGTTGCAAGGGCAAAGGGCAGATGCAAGGGGTTGGCGGGATAATTGTGATTGGAATGCTTTGTCTTCCCAAGGAAGAGACCATCACTTAGTTGGCCAATGACAACAAGGTCAACTCTGAAAACATACGTACAAGTAACATTATACAGACTGAGCAGGTTTTATTTATATATATATATATATACCGATTCAGTCTGTCTATTACTTGAATGCTTGAATGTATGTTTGCAGGGCTAATCTTTTGCCACTGAATAGCCAATTTGTGTGTTGTTCTTTAGGGAAGACCACCTCTCTCCTCCCAGTTGTCTCAATTACCTATGGTACTTTGTGTAGGGTTGAGGTCATGGGTCTTTCCTTGTCCACTTTGGCATGTTTGTAGGTGTTGTCCTTGTTCAACTCATGTTGAGCACTCATGGAGAGACTTTATCTGTGTAACTTCTGATGTTGCTAGGAGACAGTTTCACAGAAAACTCCTTGATCCTCTGGCTCTCACAATCTTTCCACCTACTCTTCTGCAATGTTCCGTGAGCCTTAGCTGTGAGTGTTCTGTAGTTGTATCCCTTTGGGAGTGGCCCCTGTAGGACCCAGCCATGCTAAGCTCAATAGAGGCCTGAGGCTCAGTTTACCATGGTTCTAAGAAAGACTACAAACTGAGACTACCCAGGCACCACCCAGGAACACACTATCCAAAAGGAAATTCCTAACATTCCCAACCACTGTAGATGGGATCACCTGCGAGCACACATCCTTCTCTTTCCATCAGGACACCCTAGACAAATGTCAGCCAATCAGGAGTCCTGAACCTTAGAAACCCCTCACTCCCACCTTTGCTACTACAAAAACCCAACCCCAACTGAGCTTGGAGCTCTCCAACTACTCTAATATGTTGGACTCACAGGGAGTCCAAGTTTGCAAACTTGTGTAAGAATAAAGGCTCTTTGCTTTTACATACAGGACTCAGTCTCCTAGTTGGTTTGGGGGGGGGCGGTATTCTGTGATCTGGGCATAACAGGCTCCAAATTGCATTTTGATTGATTTTGGTTTCTGTAGTGGTTTTTGTCTACTATAAAAAGAAGTTTCTTTATACTTCTTTTACTTCTAATATTATACTTCTCTGTAGGTGTAAGGACTCATATTATAAATTGTTCTCAGGGACTACGTTGATTTAGTGAATTAGTTGTTGTGATTTCTCCTCTAATAACCACGACTTTGCTTGCAATGAGAAGATAGCCAGGTTTCCAGTACCAGGCATGGTTTCCCTCTTGCCATGAATGTCTCAAGTCCAGTCAGAAAGCTCTTGATTTCCACCAATATATGTGTGCCACTACTGCACACTCAGGGTTATGGTGTTGCACTGGTTGTTGATGTGGTTTACAGGCATCATAGCTGGGTAGGACTGTTGGTTGCTTCCTTCCTTTGGTTGCTTGCATAGTACCTTCTGGTATCATGAAAGACAGTCTTCTGGGAGGGGACATTCAGGTCAGTTCTCGCTCAGGGGTCTCTTAGTCCTGTGTCTGAAGTGCATGGTTTCTTCCTTCCATCTCTGGGGGAAATCCAAGAGCAACAGAAATAGGCTGTATGTTTAGGAATTCTCTTGACAGCCCTGACCAACAACTCAAAAGAGGGCATTTTATGTTTGGCGTTGGGATTATGTTATGTGGTCTTTGTCTCTGGAGGGACTTCTGACCCTGTGCTATTTTGAGACAGTGACATAGACCAAGACCCTTGCTTAGTCTCTGACTTTGAGGTTTTACCTAATTTTGTTTTCAGTTCCAGACCTTTTCTTGGATTTCACTTGTAGTGCAGTGCGCCTGTTGTGATTTCAGAAGACTCTAAATTACCAGCATTGTTTATATTATCATCATCTGTTTAATCTAAATATGTTTTAATCTATGTGTGTATATGCATATACACAGATGTATGTGTTGAGCACATAGAAATAAATATTCACTCTTATGTATGCACACATATAAGTGTACATACTTAAAGAAAAAAAGATGATATGAGCCACATAAACGGATATCAGTCATCTTATTTCTCTTGCTTCTCTCCTCTATGCTGACATAGCTACTCTGAACCAGGGGATAATTTGTGTTTCCTCAAGCATTGTCCTCAGAAAGCCTACGTGAGTAGTTTACTTTTTTAAACCCTTGTATGCCGAAATGGTTTTCTTTGCCCTTGACAGCTGAATAATATTTTGTCTGGCTGCAGGATTCTTGGATCAGCCTTTCTTGGTGATCTGTACATTATTTCCATGTTTTCTGCATTCCAGGGTTGTAGATGAGATTTCCATGGCTTGTTTGGACCCTTTGACTTTGTATGCAAGTTAGTATTGCTGTCTGGCAGCATGGATAATTTTCTGTTTACTCTCAAAATCCAAGTATTTCCTGGACTTAATGAGAACTTTTAATCTGAAGGCTTAAGCTTTACCTTGGCCCAGTATATGAAGAGCCTGGTACTAAATGTACTTGTTTATAATATCTTCCTCATCTGTTCTGCCTTTTATTCTTCCCTAGCTTTTAAATATCCCTTCTGGGATTTCTGTAATTCTTTTGTTATGATCCTTGTTATGCCCCTTCCTTTGTTATGCCCCTCCCCTTGCTATGCCCCCTCCTGCTATTCTATCTTGTTTTTCCTCCTTACTATAAGCCATTTCCTTCATCTGATATTCCAAGGTGATTTAACTGATTTCCACCCGTTCTTGTGGTAGCTCATCTGTAGAAAATTTAATATTTACTGTTATCTCCACTAGTGTGTGCATCATGCATACATGTGTATGTATGTGTTGGAAGAGACATGCATTTGACATAGCTCACACATAGAACCTAAAGGACTGCTTGTCTGCATCGGCTCTCTCCTTCCACCTTTATGTGGGTTGTGGGAATCACACTCAAGGTGTCCGGCTTGCACAGCAGGTGCCTTTACCTGCTGAGCCATCATGCTAGCCTGGAAAACTGAAGCTTTATTTAAATTTTAAATTCCTTTATTTTTTCCTTCTAAGGAATCTTTCTAGTATTTTCCTCCTCATCTCTTGTGGTTTTCATCATTGATGTGCTCTCCAAATAGTTTCGTGATGTCGTCTTCAATGGTATTTGTCTCTATCGGATGTTCTAGATGCCATCTCTCACGTGATTTGCTCTCTTATATGTATCGCCATGCCCGCCAGATGCTATGTTTTATCTTGTGTTGCGTTGTTATTTTGATATACGGATGGATCTATGATTTTCTTACTTGTGTGTATTTTAGCTTCATTTGGCATAAACACTCCATAAGAAAGACACAGAACTCCTGTCCTGACATTTTGGCTGGCTGTGAGGAAACTGGCCAGTACTTAGAGGCCCAGGAGGGCAGATTGCCCAGGAAAATACTTTGGGGGCTGTCAAAGCCTGGATTTCAGTAGAAGCTTCTGGGCAAGGCACACTATTTATTCTCTATTCGTACTTTGTCTTTTTTGACTGATAAGATAAAATCCTAACTTTCTTGTAGAGAGACACTCAGAGTCCGTGACCTCAGGTGCACTCTTTAAATGTTGCTGATTTTGCTGCATCAGGGACAGCCTGGTAATCTACCAGTTCTAAGAGATCCTAATGAAATGCAGCAGCTTTGCATGATGGCCATGATCCCAATATGCAGGAGACTGAGGCTGAGACTGGAATATGGCCGTGAGTTTGAGGCTGGCCTGGACTCTAATGTGAGTGAGTTCCAGGCAACTGGGTTAGAGAGACAGAAAAGGAAAAAAAAAAAAAACAAAGAACAACAACAATAAACAAACAGTGTGTGTGTGGGGAGGGGGAGCTAATTATATTTGAATAACCTATATATAGAATGAGGTTTTTTTTTTTTTTAGAGGAATCTGTATTGTAGTGGCATTTTATTTGTATTAATAAAACTTGCCTGAGGATCAGAAAAGTAAAACAGCTACACTGGCCAGTCTTACAGACCAGGCAGCAATAACACACACCTTTAATCCCAGTAGCCACACTAGTTTGCCACAGAAACTAAGCGGTAGTGGTGTATGCCTTTAATCCTAGAACTAGAGAGGATTATAAAGGTGGGAGGAGACAGCTGTCAGGCTTAGTCTCATTCTAGGATTTCTGGAGGCAGGCTCCCCATTTCATACTATGGTAGAGGTAAGAGCCAGTGGCTGGCAGTTTTGCTTTTCTGACTTTTAGGTTGAACCCCAATATCTGTCTCTGAGATTTTATTAATTGTGCTTCACCATATCCATAAAACTTCTTGGTTCAGTCATTTTCTTCTAAAGAATATTCTCTGGATAGTGCTCATATTTACTGTAAGATATAAGGGGTTACTGTTCTCTTCCTTATTGAGGAAGAAAAATAGATTTGGACTACTTTACTTCTACTGTGAATTAGTACCACTCGGCAGCAAACCACCGTCAAGTTTTAGCTGTTGAATCCAGGGGTCATTATATTTGACTCAGAGCAGACTGTGTACTCTGAGTCTTGGTGGGTAGTTCTGATCTCAGCTAGACGCACAGATCTAACTGACACAATATGATCTAAGTCTAATCTAAGTGTGATCAAAGTCTGGTTAATCTGATTCTTGTTGTCTTTTCAGTTCTTTGATACCCGCCATGAGTTAGCTCAGTGTGAGTTCCTCAGGGAAATGATGAAGGTTCAAAAGAACAAGCTAAAATTCATAAAGTATCAAATTTAGACCAGTAATGGGTATGCAATCATCTCTAAGTCATTCTTTACCAAAATGCAAACTTGAATCATTACCCAAAATCTAGACGAAGGAAAGGAGGCCCTCTGGACAATGTCAGGGTACTCCAATGTCAAGGGACATGGCAAAGGGTGTGGATATGTAGAGATGTAAAGACAGGAGGCCACGTCAATCTCCCTGAGCTGTTTAGATCTACAGTGTAAGAATTATAGCGTACCTGGAATATTAGAGGGACCGTGAGTTTGGCTTTGAGGTCAAAGGAAACTTTGACAGAGCAGCAGTGAAGTGGATTGTAACGAAGCTTTGAAGTTTGCCAAATGGGTAGAAATGAGGACACAACGTGGTAAACTGGATCCATGTAAAACCTGAGAGAGCTTAATTTTAAACACAGAAAAAAAAAACAGAGTTTAACACAGCTTTTTGCTGTTTGTGGGTGGCGTGCCGCAGAGAGAATTTCTTGACTCAGCAGCCTTTAAGAAAAAAAAAAAAGCCGCGGGCGCCGTTTTAAAAATGCGGCTTCCTGGGCCCTGCCGCCAGTGCAAACTCTGGCTTCCGCTTCCGGCAACTAGGCTCCCTTCCTGATTGCACAGAGGGCTGTTGTCTGGGATGGTGATCTGTAAGTTTTTCCCCCCTTAAATAAATAACCATTCTATTAATCATAATTCCAAACTGGTGTGGGATTGTTTGTGACTTACGCCTTCAGACACAGCAATAGTTAATGAGATGGAAGGTACTGCCAAAGTAGGGGTATGGGAGTCTTTGAATGTTGACGGGATGGTGGGCAGTGGAGAGCTGGCCCATGTGCTTGTGCAATGGGAAATAACTTCTTGACCTTATCTTTTGTTCATAGCATTGTTTTTTTCCAATAAACTGTTAGAGCCCTCCAAAGGTTGAAATTTCAGTTGTCATTCTAGTGTTACTACAAAGCTTGCTTCATAGTTGGCTCCCACCTTCATCCACTGGGGAAAAAGTGGCCTTGCTTAAATCAAGAGGATGAGTTAGCACATATATATTTTTGGGCTGGTGTAAGCACTCCTTTAATGTTTTTCTGCCACTAAGCACAACCTGACATGTTCTGCCATCTATGGCATCTGAACAAATTTTTAATGATAAATGTCTCTTGCTTATTTTCAAGTTAGAACTTAGTTAAATGTTACCTCCTCTGTGGAGCCTATCTTACACTCTCCTCCCAAACACCTCTACACCCTACACCCACGCTGCATTGCATCACATTTCCCCACTAAAAATTTCTTGTGTCTGTATGTTCTTTCTTTAGAAAACATAGGGCTATTTGTTTTATAGAAATTTGTGTGTGATTGTTTGACAGATATCTGTCTCCACAGTTAAACTTTCTGCTTCTGGGCCAGCAAAGGACTAGGTCTTGTGTGTAAGGACCGTTTACCACTAAGGCCTACACCAGGATCATAGCAGCCTCCAAATACCAAGTGAGGGAATGGTTCTGTATGACTGAAAGAGTTACATCAAGACTGTGGGCCCATGAAATGGGTTTTTCTTTATCCTTAAAACAGCATGACTGTGATCCCTTTGTGTTTGTCACATACCTGTGGCAATATAAAGACATATGTTTCATGTTTCTTTTCAACAAGATTTCATTATGGATAACTATACACCTTCATGAGGTAGGGACTAGTGATACAGAGACAAGGAGAACATTTTGTGATGCAAAGGGGGCTTTTGTAGTGGGAGACGTAGAGAAGGGAATAAGCATATAGTTACAGTGGTCAGTGAAAGAGAAGGATGTGTTGAGCATCGGCTTTTGGTTCAACATGCCCTCTACTGGGGCTTCCTAGAGAGAGATAGTTTGAGATGACTTACGGTATTTAACTAAGAGTCAGATGTATAGTGGGAAGACCGTTCTAGGACGAGTAAAGTAAAGAGAAGTGAGAAAGAAAGACTAACTATAGGAGAGTACCGATGACTTAGTACTGCACAGGACAGAATGCAGGGGTGGGAATGGCCGAGAACAGAGGCAAACACAAATTATGTCACCAGGAATGTGACATGGGAAGATTGATATTCCATGTGCCTAAGGTTTGCTATGGACAAAATATGGAGACTATGTTGAAGAAATATAGGTAGTACCTGTAACAAAGCAGTTAATTACAATGTGATAAAGGTCATGATATACAGTATACTCTGTGGGCATGGATATAGATCAGAGGTTCACTGCTTACCTGGTACATAGAAGGCTTTGAATTGGATCTCTAGCACTGGCTCTGCCTGCCCCCCCCATGTGTGTGTGTGTGTGTACACGCATACATTAATATAGAGAGTATATGTACATATATACACACATATGTATGTAATGTATGTATATACTTTAAATTTATATATATATATATATATATATATATATATATATATATTTCATTTTCTGAGAGGCAAGTAAAGAAATATTTAACCCAAAATTAGAATTTTCGTCTTAGATTAAAATAAGAGCTTAAACCGTCAGGATGAAGAAGATTGGTAGAGGTCTTTAAACTGTAAGTGGGAGAGCCAAGGAAGGAAGTATGCAAGAGCATGATACTTTCAGAGACATAAAGGTCATTTTAACAGAATAATTATAGAATATTAATGGTGACATTGAGAAATGAAGCTGAAAGGGAAACTCCTTCTAGTATCGAAGCATTGATTTAGATTTCAGTGACATATTATTTATTTTATAGCAGACATTTAAAAGAAACATTTTTATTGTTGAGAACTTGGAAGATATATAAAAGTAGAAGACACCAAGACTCATGTGAATTCCTATGTCTGCTCTCATGGCCAGCAGTTCAGGCCAGTCCTACCCATCTATCCACAGCACCATTCACTTCCCCTTCTTGTGTTGTTTTTGAGACATGCTCCAAATGCCATGTCGTTTCATACATGAATATTTTATGTGCTGAATGATAAAGAGCAACTTTCATATATCCATACCAATATTACATCTAAACTTGAGATGTTTACTCAATTTCATCAAATAATAATTAGTATTATAATTCATAATTATCCCACATGTGGCAAATAAATGTTGATATAAATGCAAAAATTCACTTACCATGTTAGCTTGGTCAGGACACTGTAGAGAAGGCTGAGTCCATTCTGAGGACTAAAGGATCTAGTACACATTACCAGGTATACATAGAGCCCTTCATTAAAAGAGGAATGCATGATTACTGATCCCTCTGCTGCCGCTACACTGCTGAATAGACCAGGGCAGGCATTTAGAAAAAATATGAAGGAAGCGAGCTCACACTGTTGTTCCTTCTTTTCTCCAATTTGACTAGGTCTCTCTGCTCCTTGGTCTGCAAATGGACGTACTCAGCAGAGAAAGGTTGGGATGACAGCTTCTGGAAGATGGTTGGTTTGGAAGATCTCATTGATGATAATTACAGCAAAATAGGTAAACGAAGACAAAATTCAAAAAGTGATCATTCATGTGGATATACAAAAATATTTGTGATTTTTTTGTTTGAATTGTATTATGAGACTAGGTTTTTCATAATATGTCAGCTGTGATGGATAAACCATATCTTTAGGCCCTAGTTTTCTGACTTGTTTGAGTTGCATGGAAATATGTATTGTGAATATCTGTCCGAATATCAGCCCCATAGTGGGGCTGACTCACGAATGACTATGCACAGAGCAGTCAGAGATGGCATCATCAAGGAGGTACATAGGGATCATTTCCAGAAGCAGGAAAATAATTTCATAAGTTTGGTTCAAGAAACAATACTAAAGAAGGAAAAAAAATAGTAAAATTGAAAGAAAGGTCAGAGTTAGAAGAATCAAAGAACAAGACAGACAGTAGGATGTAAGCTAATGCTTGCTATGTATAGTCTCCCAATTTTGTGTGGCACTAACTAGATGGGTCAGATCTGAGTGACTGTTAGGTGTTTGCCTGGTGAAAGAGTTTCAGTGTTAGGTAAATATAATTATGACATGTTAACCTTTATCACTTACAGGGTCATTTCACAGGGTGATGTTTGTACCCTGTAGTTAGTACTTATTATTCTGGTAAGCAGTTGTTATCTAGGTCATATGTGCTTGAATAGAAGTCCTTCGTGATTGATTTAGTATGCTGACTGTAGCATTGTAACAAGATCTAAAAGCGCACTCGTGTGAAAGCTAGCTCATTTCTCTCTAAGGGAAAAGAAGTAAGTGGCTATTACTGCAATCCTGCTGAGCTCTCACCAGTTCCCAGCCAGAAAAATGGACAAATCAAAATGATGTAAGAATCATGGTGCACATTCCTTTGGAGGCAGTATAACCTCACTTCTGATTACCTCCTGTTGACCAGCACACATTCAGTAGACCCCGAATTAATATTCTAATTAGAAAATGTAATTTTTATTGACTGCACAGCCATGTTCCCATGTATGTTCCTATTGAAATGTGAAAGTTGTGCTTATAAGTTGCTAAACAGCAAGTGATTATTTGCTGCAGCTTCTGACCCCTGTAGTCGACTATTGCAGATCAACCTGCTTTTCTCCAGTACGCTACTCGGGATTGCTCTATGTAAAGCTCCGTGGAGACTGTAAGGAAGAACCAGCACTGCTAGCCATGGTGTGCAGTCTGTGATCTGCCCTCCCTCTACCAGCTAGCTCTAGAGCAAGGGGAAGGGCCAGGACAGTAAGCAGAAGACGAGTCGCTGTGATATCTATGGCTCAGCCAAAACCACCTGAGATTCTGGGCTGGTAGAGAAGACCTGGAGCTTGGGATAAGAGAAGAAAGGAAGAAAGATTGTTAGCGGACTTCTATATCCCCTACTAGGTGGTTTATATACATTGTCCTCATACAACTATTAATTTGTTATTCCTGTTTTACAGATTGAAAACTTGAGATTTAGTTCCTTTAGCCACTTTCAAGTTTCACAGTTTGTGTCGTTTCCCGTCTGCTTGGGACATTCTAGACTGAGGGTTCTAATACAGTTCTACAACAGGCTTCTGGTAGGGTTAGTCAGCACTAGAATGTTTGGAGTCTCAGGCCAACTTGAGCTAGACTGGGACAAGCATCCTGGGACAGGATGGGATATAGTAGAGTCCACCTGGGAAAAGTACCTATGGGAGACAGCGATCCTATTTCCCCTCCCCCTTTGTATTCCACATACCTGTCTCACATAGGTCAGCTTGCTTATAGATGAGAATCACGGGTTAGTAACCACTAAGCATGAACAGAAGCTCCAAATCAGCCAGTGTCACTGCATTGTTCTGGAACACAAGCTGTTACTTTAGTTACTTAAGTCATTTTGAAAATAAGTATAGTTCCCTTCCCCCCAAATGGTTAGTTTCTTCTTGAGTACTCCAATGGCAAATTAAACAAAGTATGGATTGATGACCTCTGTACAAGTCTTAATTCTGTATTGGACTGAACTTTTTCACTCAGTATTTCACTGTTTACTCTTGGCTAGCTCATCCTAGACTGAGGATGTGCTTATTACTGTATTGGAATTGCTGTGTGGCTGGTGAGTGTATGATCCAAGATAATGGTATTAGGACCTTAGTGGTTCCAGCTTTGAAAAGTTGTGAAGGATGTCTACTGGTCTTAATGGTAACTAGGTAACTTAGATCTGCTTTAAACTCTTGCTTTATTATTATGTTGACTTTTCTTTAATTTTATTCTAATCTTGTACAAGATAGGTGTTCAGTTAGTATATTAGTTCTTCTAGTAGAGCAATAGTTACAAAATATTCATTAAAAGTCCCTAATGTTGACCTAACAGAAAATTTTCAGTGTAACTTTATTAGATTTTACCTGTTGACTTAATGGATTTTTTAATAGATGTCAGAGGGAGACATATCATGAACTAGAATTTGCCCTACACAAATTAAAACTCAACCATTTATCAGAATTAATTGCATAATTTTTCTTTTGATTTTCCTTTCTGTTTGAGCTTGGAGTTTCAGTGTGAACACAAAGCATAAGTCATTTAAGAGGAAAGTTAGAATTTCAGAAACTCCTCTGGAAGTTTCTTCCAGATTCTTTAGCAGTTCTTGGAACTGTGAAAGATGAATCTTGGAAGCCTTCTGTCAAGTATTAAGCACTTCTCCTGGTCTCATTGCCCATCAAGATGTAGGCAATGTACTACAAAACCTTTTAGCAAATTTGAGCATCGAGTGTCATGGATTTGGGCATTAATACAGTCACCATAATTTTCTCCATGGGCAGCTTTTAGTCAAGTCTTTACCAGCCTTCTTTGGCTCAGGCTGTAAGTAAATGCTTTCCCTGAAAACTGAACACCTCAGCAATGGAGAGCCTTATGGAGGAATACTTTCGAAATAAATTATTTATGAAGTGTAAGTTAGTGATCAAATGCGGTATTTCTATGGTGCATCCCAAGGACAGTGCAAACATTGATATTCGGTTGATTTAGTTATAGAACATTGTAGAAGGTAAGGAAAATAATTTTGTGAGTTAAAAAAATATAATAGAAAATATATTTAGAGACTATTGTTTTAAAAGTTGTGGCTGATGGAGAAAGTACAACCCACTTTGTCTGTCCCCCTCCCTCTTCTCATCCTCTCGTTCCTGGTATTTTCCTTTCCTTTCTTTTCTTAAGTAAGGGATTATCTACCCGTAGTCCAATAAAATGATCAGTGTCAGTAAATTTTGACCTTTCATTCCAGGCAAATCATTCCCAGGTCACTTATTTAATCCCAAGCATCTATCCAAAGCAGGCAGGAAGGAAGACATCAGCAGGGGGCGGGTCCTTCGCAAGAGAGACAGCATCCCACCTGTTCTAATCGATTATCCAGGCTCCCTTCCAGCAAATCCCAGTGGCCCTTTGGCTTCCTGGGAAAAGCATTTTATTGTATTTACTGGAGAAGGCCATGTCTTGAAAATTATTGGATCAGCATGACTGAGTTGTTGAGAGATTATTTGCACGTTAGAGCTGTGTTATGTCCAAAGATTCCATGTGCTGGCTTTAGAGCATTCATTATTTGAGATCAGGGAAGCCTGGCAGTGAGCAAATGCAGGGGCCTAGTGGAGTTGCTGACTGAACTGAGACATAGAACCAGAGACAAATGTGAAAAAAGAGACCTTCTTGAAAGAAAAGAGGGTACCATTTTATTAAACTGGTTTCTGTTTCTCCACAACAACGTATTTCAAGTTTCATATACTGTGGGTTGAATCACCTAGCATGGAGTAAGTGCTAATGAAATGCCTGATGAATGAGTGAGTATATGCTCAAATGAAGGGCTTGCTAAATATATATATACTTCTTAGCTTTAATTATTTCAAAAGCTTAATGGAATGTCTATCAATTCTTTGAAGTAAACGATGGTTCTAGGTGATGGAGTAGTTTTATTTCACAAGTCAGTGCTCACAGCAATCTTCACTACCATCTGCAACTTAAGAAGGGGTTCCAGGAAGACCAATAGCTGGAACCTGATGCCATTCCTTCAGAGACTTTTCCAGGACAGGAACTATTTTAACAACAAGTTTAGGAAGGTTGTAAATTTTACTTTTCTTTAGAGTAACATCAATCCTACAGCAACTGACCCAGCGGTTTAAATATTTTTGCCCTGTCGCTCCAGATTTTTAAGTAAAGCCTATGGATGAATGGCGAGAGCATGCTGGAGATGTCAGTGTGTCGTGACTCCCCAGTGTTCACTCTGAGTTCTGACTAGCATGAAATAATTCCGGAATCCCCCTCAGGAGCTGGCAGCCTTGGCTCTCATCAGGGTGAAAAGCAGGTCCTTTGTCTCTGCTTTCCACCAGGCCATATACTAGGCTCTTCGTGATGCTGCGCCACCCACTCCCTGGCAATCTATGAGGCTGAAACAGAGAGGAAACAGATTTAGTTGTATTTTTCTGCTGCACGCTTCATTCACTTTGCTTGGTTCATGAGACGAGAGAGCCCACTGGCTTGAGTGTAGGTGAAGACACCCATGACAAGCCTGTCCTGATGCTGTATCCAGGTTGCAACTGGACCTATTAGACATAGCCATACAGGCATCAGAGAAGGGATTCCTCTTCTTCTGGATGGAATTAGTGAGTGGTGGGAAGCCAGAAACGGGAGTATTCCTATCAATATTATTCTGTCTTTGAAGATATCAGAGAAGATCCCCTTGTGGTAATATTCCTCAAGGTTTCCTGCTAGCAATATGAGTCATGACTGCTGTGATGACCTTAATCTAGTGATGCTGTCCATAGCTGTAGGACTTGTAAATCCCCCTTGAGCTCCTCCCACACACTGTTTTAAATGTTCCCATTAGAATGAGGCATGCGACCAAAGACTTGTCCATTTGTTTATTAAAGGCTGGCTTTTCATTTTGGTATTCATGAGTTCTGTGATTAGTGGTCATTATTCTGTCTTTCAAGGGCTCCTCTCAGCCTGTTGCTGCCACTTCATCTTTGTGAGTTGTTATTTAGGTGAAGTTTGTGCTAATCTACTTGGGAAGCCTGCAGCATCTTTGGCCACAGTTGCTTCCAGCCCTTTATGGGCTATATGGTGCCTGTCATATTACATATCTCCCATGTCCAGAGGAGGTCATCAACTGTCACAGACTTTGCCTTACCAGTTCTTTCCGAGCCTTTGATCTTGTTGCATGTTTTATTATCTCTCTTATTCCTGTCCATCTTGTGCAACTATGCCTTTCTCATTGTTAAAGAAAAGGAACTATCCTTTGAATATCATATGGACTAATTTTACCCTCTCAACTCTGTCGTCTGCCTGAATGAATGACTGGAGTCACGATGAACACAGTAATCTATGCATGCAGCTAGCTAACTCTTTGTTTGCCTCACATGTGTTGGGTACTAGACTAAGTATACAAAGTGAAACAAAGGGAACCTTGTCCATCTCTTGTCTACTCAGGCAGACATGGATAAATATAGAAATGTATGCTAACAGGATTTTAATAAGAAGGATGGCGAGATGGCCCAGCATTGTGTGCTGTTCTTGCAGAGGACCCACAAGATCAGCTCCCAGCACCTATATTGGGCAGCTCACAACTACTGGTAATTATAACCCCTGACTTTTCCAACACATCTGGGTACTGAGGCCACTTGAACTCATGCATACATATTTCCACATGGACATACATATAATTTAAAGTAATTTTTAAAATCTTAAAGAAGGATATTTAATGGACCATAGAGAACCAGTAAAGACTTGTAGATGTTGGTGGTGATACCAAGGATGTCTTCTCAGGAGGAGGTGCTGGAAGAGTGACTGAAAAATATGTGTACCCTTTATAAGAAATGAAAGAATGTCTTCCACAGCAGAATAAACAGCATATGTAGAGGCATGGAGGCATGAAAGAATAGGGTATCTTCAAATTGATGGATAGGGTAAGATTGTGGGCAATGGATTAATATCTTATGGGACTTCTACCCTTGCTTGAAGATGGGAAACTGGTAAGACCCTCAGCATAGCAGGATTTGCTTCAATGCCTTTAAGAGATGATCTAATTACTACATATGCCAATCTGCATATAGAATGGAAGGTAACAAGGGCCACTGGGACTGTTTGAAGCTTCTGTGTAACTGAGTGTTTGTCTGTGTCCTGCCACCATTTCTTTTCTATAATCACATGTGCTACCCACTTTCCTTTCTATAAATGTCTGTTGTGATGTGTGATCTCAAATGTTGCAGGACATGGTTTATGCAGCCCATAGGAATGTTAGCTGTTACCATTTTTAAGTGTGGCTTGGAACCTGGTGGACAGGATCACTCACTTCCCAACCTTCTTCCAACAGTGCACTCCCACCCCCTAGGTTCCCAGAAATACTATTTCAGCTACTGTCCCTTCCAGGAACAGCCCCAGAGAGCCATAAGGACAAGGGAGCAGTGATGACCACATTGTGATGTGATAATGGCAAGTAATGGTTTTTAGAAGCTTTCTGGGTCTGCACTGTTCCTCTCTACAGTTTGGCATCTGGAAGGTGATTGGAAACCCTCAGAAGTAAGGTTAACCCTCAAGTTTCCTTCATCCTTCTAAGGAACCAGTGGACATTAGAGCTTGAAGGAACAATAAAGATCTTATTCTAATATCCACAATTTATAGATAAGAACCAAGACTCAGAGATGTGTGGCAAAGTTTCTTGATTTTGTAGCATTTTAGTGACACAGCTGAGAGCAGAAATCAGGCTTTATTCCGTCTCCACTGGCCACCCCTGCCACTGCCAAGTGTGTGTCCCTATGACTTTCACTATTCTGTGCCAGCTCTCCTATTTCAGACTTTTCAACAGTGTTGCTTATTAAGGCAGTCTAGGTGTTGTCAGCTGAGTGGGAAGAACCACTCATCGAGAGTGTAATTTAGGTCATCGGACACCAGTGGCCCTCCTCAGCAGTGGCATGCTTTGCCCAAGTAACCAGGGACAGTTGAATCTGGGAGTCAGTCTCTTAAAGTGACAGCTTGATGTAGACAAACAAGAATAAGTAAGTGACATACTATTTATTTCTTATTTTACGGGTGCTACTTTAATCACCAGATTTAGGCTGGCCTGATTTTCATTCTAGTTCTGCCACCGTGAGCCATGCAAGCTCTGCCATATGCAACTTGTCCTCTTTGAACCTCAAGTGGTAGATTGCAGAGATTGGCAAATATAAAGAAAATAATGCAAATAAAAGTCATCATACGCTAGTTTTCTAGCAAATACTTGTTATTGTTATAGATTTCCTATGAGCTTATATGCCTGCATATGACAGATCATATATGCTAAAGACAGTTCCCTGGAATAATTTCAGTAATTGTTGCCAAAATTAAATTTGGGAAGTGCCTTTTTTCTCAGCTACCGTTGGAAATCACACAGACTATTTCTAAGCAAGGTATGAGGCAGTTAGACCCTGAAGGTTGTCTTAGCTGTCTTAGCTGGAATCATAGGCTTGGCTGAAGTCTTCAGTTACACATGGCTGGTGACTTTAAAAAAAAAAAAAACTCTTCCTGTATAATTGATTTATCATGAACTGATATAGCCATAGGAAAATTAAAAGTACAAATTATTTTGGTGATAATTCAGGAAAAATCCATCACTAATGTTCCTACAATGTTTTACAACTTTTAAAGAATATTTTCTGTGTGTTATTTATTTTTCCATCAAACTTTCAAAAATGAGTTAATTTCTGCTTCATTTTGGGGGAATCCAGAAATCATGAGCTTTCAAGTGAGAAAGGCTTTGGACCAGATCCCAGATACATCACTGACTGGCTGTGTAAAATGAATAAGCTACCAGCCATCTCTGAGATTTGCTTTCTTCATTTATAATCATACTAGAAGGGCTGTAATAGACAAGGATGATATATGCAAAATGTGTGACTTCTGGAAAGAACTAAAAAAAAAAAGCACCTAATTAACCAACACAGCATCCAATAGCATATACAAAGAAGTACAATCAGAGCTATCCCTGGTCTGCTGTCAGGTCCAGTCCAGCCAACATCAAACCCCTTAAGGGCTTTGATAATTACATTCAGAGGAGGAATGCTACAGGAAGGGGGCTCATGGTATGCAAGATAAGGTTGTATTAATGACTGAATAATCTTTCATTTCCTCCTTAGCTCTAGTTCACTGACTCAATGTGATGTACACTGTTAGATTCTGAGAACAAATTAACCAAAGATCACAGGGTTCCTAACTTCCAACAGCTAACATCTATAGTATTGGAGCATTAGAGATCACTACAGTGCCTCTGTAGTAAATATTACAAAAATAGGCTGATGGAATGTATGTTTATGTGATTGACAAATGTCTGAAGAAGTTCTGCTTAAACTTAGCTGGGATTCTTTCAGACTATGAATGGGGTCAAAAGAGTATTTAGATAGAGAGATTAGCAGAGAGGGAGAGAAAGAGAGAGAGAGACCATGGAAAGGAGGCCAGTGTGCCTAAAATTATATACAATATATACATACACATATATATTATACACACATTATTATTATTGTTATTATATAAAATAAGGCTATACCAATTGCATTGCCCTAAGACTCTGACCTAACAAGCTTAAGAAACTTCCTTTCTAGTGTTGGTCATGTTAGTCCAAGTGACTCCCCAAAAAATCTGTTGCCCTTGGTTACCTCTCAGAGGTTGAAGGCAAGTCTCTTTTGCTGAAGACACCGACACTATGTATACAAGACTCAGGTTATGTAAGCTGGATCTAGCCTGCAAGCCTCTTTCCTACCATCTATCTTCCATAGTACCAGAAAAAATACTATTCAAGTTGCCAAGAGAAGGAAGCAATCAATAGTTCTATCCAACTGTGACACCTAGGAACCCCAACACTGATCAGCATGGCAAGATGTCCTTAAAGGTACAATAGTTGCACTTTTATCTTAGTGAAAGCCAGCTGCTCTCTGGTTAGACTTCAGGCCCTCTTGAGAGGAAGAAAATCTTGTCTGGTATTGTAAGCCTAGCCAAATCCTCAGGGCTTGTGAGGTCAAGAATCTTAGAATCATAGATAAATTTAACTATCACTTATCATCAAAGAAGCCTCTCTTTACAGCAAATAGAGCCCATTATAGGAAATTTCAATAGTACATAGTGTAGACATCAGAAGAGCCTAGCCCCAATGGATATATCTACCACACAACTCCTGTACCTGAGGCTCAGGGTACATCATGGAAGATGAGGCAGAAAAACTGTAAGAGCTAGAGGACCAGAGAGTTTGCTATAAAACTGGCTTCTTAAATAAAAACTGAACAATGAACAATATTAGTAGACATGCTAACTCAGAAGGGAGAAAATCTCATGGAATCCCAACCCTAGACAAAGAACCACATGCAACAAGCGACTACCCAGAGAGAGAGAATTAGCGTCTCTCATGGATGAGCCCCATAATTGGTTTTCTAACACAAAATGGTCAACCCTAAAATCATAACACATCACAAAATAATAAATTCAGTCAGTTGTATTTATGTGAATTGCATATATATGTTGCAGTTATAATCAAATAACAAAGAAGGCCATGGAGTTGAGAGGGAGATGGGGCTAGAGGGACATGGAAGGGGTTATAGGGCTGTTTTTTTTATCTGGCATACATGTATAGTCACATCCTTTTGTTTAAAATACAGGAAATGGAAAAACGGACTTCTCTAGGGTTCATATGTATGTAAACTTAGTCATTGCTTAGCTTGACTAGAGTGGTTCCTAAGGACGAATAAACCAAGGATCAATCACTTCTAGGTACCTTGTTAATACTAAATTACTGCTCTCCCTAACAAGTCTGGGTAGGTAATAGTGTATCTTTCTACTGATGAGGAAGCTAAAACATAGGGAGTTCTGATGATCAAGGTCATAGGGTAAAAGAACCATAGATGAGTCTGTTCTGGAGTCTCCTGGGCCTGAGTCAGTGCTCAGCTCAAAGTCAGTAAGAACCCCGATCGCATCTGAAGTCCTGCGCACCATTCTGAACCTCATATCTATAAAGGCCACAGGGGTGGGGCAGGGAGTGGTACATTTACAGGAGCAGGCCCTGCATGTAGTAGTCAGTTTGAGAAACAGTTGAACAGTCTAGGGTTCTCTTATCTCCTGAAATTGCCTTTCCCATTCAAGCATGTTAATCATGCAGCAAGATGCTAATCCCAGTCTGCCTGACACCGGAGCTGATTGGCAGGCACTGCTCACCTTCACTCATACTTCCTTCCTCAGTAGAGGCTGAGGAGATGGCTGCACATGTTTTAATCGAATTAAAGTAGATGATTCAGCTTGTTTCCCCCTTTCCTAAAGGTCATTGGCAAAGGACTTGCCCTTAGAGCCTGTGCACACCCGACCCCATGTCATCATTGTCTTCTGTTTAGAGGTGGCTTCATCCAGTGTTCTTGGGAGGCTTCCCCTGTGCGGGGTTAGCTTTCAGCATTGCATGTGACACACCATCACTCTGCTGCCTCACTGTTCTTGGTCACAAAGAGGCTAAGTGGCGACCTTGGTCTCTGAGGTGACTCCACGATTCTCCTGTGGTTTCCCTCACCCCAGTTCTGTGAGTTTTGACTTGTACATACCCATGACCTTTTCAGTTTCTCAGCACAGATGAACCTTTCTGAGAATCCACATCACAGGGCAGCTGGGGTGGGGCAGCCAGGTCACTGGTTGACTAATGACCTTCTCCAAGGCCCGCTGGCAGGCTCTGCCTTGCCTTGAACCCTATTGATTCCAGAAGTTTCCTTGCCTCTCAGACAGCCTCTGCAGGTCCTGGAAGGTAATGAGTCACAGACCCACCTTCCCTGTGCCCCTTCTGTTCTTGTGGTGAGCAGAATGAAGATGATCTCTTTGTGGCATCTTAAAACCTAGAAAGGCATTAAAATTCGGTTAAAATTTCATATCCTCTTAGCTTCTGAAATGGACAGGGTATTGAGGGGGCAAACAAAATCCCCCTATCAGTGTTCTTTCCCGCTGCTCTTACTTCAGAGGCTACTTAAGGGACAGGGTAATGATTGTACAAGGTTTATTAATACTTCATGCTCTGCTCCCCTCCTCCCACCGTGCTTTATCAAGGTCTTTGTAACTTGGCTTTAAACCGAAGGAAAGCAGCTGCCAGGGGGTTGTTAAAAGGCAGAATCTTGTTTTGTGTCTTGCTTGTTCTGATATGGGCACCATACCCAAAGGTCTGTTGTTGACTCTTTCTATAGGCAAACACAGCATTTGGTTCTCAGATGTACTTTGAGGTAAAGGTTATAGAGCCAGACTGACATGAGTTTGCTCCCTGGCCCTGCCATGTATATCAAACAAGTTACATAACCTGTGAGGGGCTCACAGGAAGCGCAGTTGTATCTACCTGGTAACTTCAGTGACTTCACAGAAAGCCTTCTTTTTCAAATTGAACCAAAATGTGATTGCATGGTTTCTCCTTCCCTCTCCACCATCCTTTTGCTCACGTTTCTAACCTAAACTCATACATTCTTTTACTTCAACCATTGTTACATATGCATATGAAGAAATCAACGTATTAATATAAGCTGATGAGTCCTTCAGTTTTGCTGTCATATAAATATGTTTCTAGGGCTGACCACTCAGTTTTGGATAATCAGGGGACGAATCCCCAGGAAAGATCAATTCTCCCTCTCTCGGCAGTTTTTAGTTGCCTGAGGCTCTTCATCTAGCAGTGGACCCCGTGAGATTTCTCCCATCTGCATTACGATGCCAACTGCCGTTCAGATTGTTTGCGTCTTGTTTAGGCAGCCATGTTGTTGAGATTTCATGGGTAGACTTTCCTCTATAATAGCAAGCAGGAACAGTCTGACAGCAGACTTGCTTGTTCCCTGGCTCTTAGAATCTTTCCTGAGATAAGAGTAGGAGGTTTATTTGTAGGTTCATCAACTGGAGATAGGCACCCCACAGGCAGTTGTTCCCTGCATTTTTAACAGTTGTGACTTTTTATAATGGTCTCCTGCTGTTGCCAAAAGAAGTTTCTTTGATGATGGGTGAGATTTATATTTATCTCTGGGTACACAGCTAAGTATTTAGAATACAGCTAGAAATTAAACTGGTTTAGCAAATTGGAGCCTGTAGGTCTTATTCTAAGATCCATGGCCTCACAAGCCGTGTGTAGTTGGCTAGGTTTACAGTACTAAGCATGATTTTCCTCCTGCTAAGCAGACCTTGGGTCCAATTAGATAGCTGTTAGTTGCCACCAAAATGTAAATGCCACTATCGCACTTGGATGGATACCCAGCAGGTCATTGGTGTGGCTTATAGGCATCATAGCTGGGTCAGACTACTGACTTCTTTCCTCTCAGCAGCTTGCCTATCACCTTCTGGTCCTGTGACAGCTAGTCCTCAGGGAAGAAGCTATGTAAAGCCCTCTTAGTGTGGGCTTGATAGAATAGATATTGTCTGGTATGAGAACCCAATCAACCATTAATTTCTCTCAGTTTGTGTTAATCGTCACTTTTATTTTCTCTGCTTTTTAATAGTTATCATATTGAGCAATTTTCAAAATGCCCCTTAACTCCTTTGGCTCATTCTGCAAAGCAAATTGGAGACTCATTTGTAGTGGGCTTGTGAACGCTAGTAAATTCATCTCAATTAATTTTGTATCTCTCTTTGGCTTCATTTACTCTTTAATCTATTTTATATTCTCTTTGCCTTCTTGTTACAAGCTGCCTGAAGCATTCTCTACAGCAGGGAGCACATAGAGAACAGTTCAGGACAAATGGAGACTCGGTAGCTATCTGGTCAGTGACTGAAACACTAGTAGAGAATAGCCACACAAGCAACTGCTCTAGGGGAGAAGGAAGACAAGTGAAGGGGGAAAGTGATGAGTCTTTGCCTTACTCAGAATGCACTGTTGGCCTGTGCTGGGGAAGCAGGTAAGGATGGAGTCAGTAGTGTGGCTGCTACTGGATGCTGTGGATATGTGTGACCTTTAGAGGGGGGAGAGAAGTGGGTGTGAGAAAGTCTGAAGCATTCCAGTCCATGGAAGACAGCGCTGAGGGTGCCTGCAGTGATCTTTAAAGGCCGTAGATATAGTCAGACCAGGAATGTTTAACATAGGAAGGAAGGATCTCCACGGCTGTACGAGGAGGGAGGACAGGACAGAAAACTGTCCATTTTTACAATGACTTGGGGGCGGTACTAATCTGTATATGCTCCAGAACGCTACAGACTTGGATATGGACAAAGACCAGGACTCTGTCCCCCAGTGTTAGAGGCAATCTGCTGGTGTCTGATGTTGGTCCCCTTGCAGTGTTCTCACATGGTAAAAAACAGAAGGGTGAGAAAGAGCAAACCCACTACTGTAAACTGTTTACATGTGAGCATTAATGCAAGCATGAAGGTACAGCCTCACAACCTCAACATCTCCCAAGAGGTGCACCTCCCTTCACTTGCTCAGGAGATGAACTTTGCAACGTGTCAGCCTTAGTGACCATGTTCAGGCTATAGCAGAAACGTCAGTGAAAGCTACTTTATTATAACAGCAGGGCAGGAGGTAAGAGTTGAGGAGAGAATGGTATTTGTGATAACAGCCACAACTAATATTTAATGAATATTCACTAGATGCTATGCCAAGAATTTAGTATAAATTATCACCTCACAACAACCTAATGAGAAATGTAGCGACCATACCCCCTTTGCCTTTTACAAAAGAGAAACTTGAGGCATGAAGAAGTTAACTGCCTGAAACCACACAGTTGCCGGGAACTGAGTCAAGGTTCCAGCCAAGATGGTCAGATCAGACACCATTTTGGAGCAAGAATGTTAAGAACATAAGAAACTCGGCTGTGAAGAAAGGAAACAGAAATGGGATGGTCACTAAAGGAGGGTGGCTGTTCAGAATAGATGGGGTCACCCACTGCTTGTTTGGCTGACCGAAGGGAATTGCTTGACATTATTTGTTTGCTGATGGGAAGCATTTAGCAGTGCTGCTGGGATGTGGACACCAGAGGGAGAAGGGACAGTCAGAACTGCAAGGACTCTGAGGAGAAAGGAATCTTTCTCAGGGTACAGACCTCATAGTCAGTTAATGAAGAAAGCAGAAGCGGTGTGACGCTGGGAAGCAGGGAGTAACTTCCCTTCACCGAGTTTCTGTTTGTCTGGAATGAGAGTAAAGAGGTCATCCGAGCCAGAGGCATGGGAGGGATGGGGGGGGGGTTGAGAAATGGAGAAGGTGTAAATGGAAGTTCAGATACCCAAGGAGCAAGGAGATTAGGAGAACATGGAGACTGCAGGGTGCTGAAAGTCTGGCAGAAGGGCCATTCCCTCCGAATCTACCTGGAGTCCTGAATTTTCCCCAGCATTCTGACTGAAAGCAGATAGCTCTTTGTTGTGCTTTGTTCTGTTTGGTTAATCAGCAGGAGCAGTGACTTCCCAGGCTGTTCTGCAAGCTCTTGGTACCTCTTTTCTCTTCAGTCGCTGTCTCTAATCCATTATGAGATGCTGTTACTGTGGGCTGTGCTCCATGAACATCATCCTCCTGCAGATGATGTCAAATCTGTTGTACCCCGGTCTCCCACTCGGACTACTCAACAGCTTCTAGAGCTAGTTTTCTGGCGGGAATTTGCTGCCTGCAAGTTGTACGCCAGAGCTAGTGCACCTTTGATAACGACTTCCTAGCAGAGCGTCCTCAAAGTCTGTCTATTGATCCTAGGGAGTTTGGAGGTCGTGGGGTGGGTCCACCACAGTGTCACCATTGTCCTCTTCACTCCGTCTTCTAGTCACTGTTCTCTGCACTGCCTGATCTCCCCTGTGTTTACCACGGTGCCCCCCCCCCCCCCCCCCCCCGCTTATGGCTCTGTGGCTTTGCTTCTGTGTCGAGCCCATGCTTTTGGCCATAGGACAAGGGCAAGGCCATAGTGTGTATGTTAATGGAGCCTGCTTTCCTTCTGAGGAGCGCACCTCATCTTATATCGCATGACCACAAATACATTTCCTGAATACCCCTGCCTCAGGTTAAACCTGAGACAATGTAAGGCTTTCTGAGGTCAGTTTGTAGTCTCCAAATGTACTGAGGATTCTGCCACTTAAAGACAGGGAGAGCACAATGGAGACTAGGTAGGCAAATTGGAGACTCTTGGAGTGGGCCAGCCAGTTTGCCTCAGTATGCTGCTGTCCGATGAGCTGTCAATGTGGTGGGCTCTTGGCACAGAGTCCCCAGGACAGATTTCTCCGGGCTTGGTTCAGATTATACTCCGCAGTGTGCAATGTCAACACTCTGAATTTATACAGCTAAGAGACTAAGATAGTGAACTGAGCAGGGTTCTCACTTGGCGATACAGAGACCTTCTAAGGGGTTTACTGCCCATTTACATCCCAGCCCTGGGCATATAAAGAAACACATGTTGTCTCATGGGAACACATGTGCTGGGATCTGTTTCATGGAGAATATCATAAAGATTGGTAGAAAAAAATCCATTTTATAGGCTCCTATTTCCTTATGTATACTCTAGCTCAGGACTTTGCTAACTACTTGTTGGCCAGGATGGTTGATTTATTCCCTCTACTGTCACCACCCCACTGTGTACGTACAGGAAAAAACGTTGACTTCCATAGCCAGATGCTGAACAAGGTGTACACACTTGTGGATACATGACACTATTCAGAGAATTCAGGCCCAAGGATTACAGAGCTCCAAACAAATGTGTTTGTTACACTGCTGACTGTGTTTACTGAGATCCTTTTCTCACCAGCAGAGGCTTCTTCTGATGGTTTAGGTCTCCCGAGAATCATTTTCCCAAACAGCTTGATGTTAGAGCTTCCTGTGGGCTTGCTATCCACTTGTCTAAGTGGAGGCTGTAGCCTCCATGTTCCTGAGCTCTTACCACAGACACACAAACGTGAGTGACGGACAAATGTTCTCACACTCGAGTGTGTTGGTTTGACTCATTATTTGAGACAGAGTCTTGCTACGTAGCCCTGGCTGGCCTTGAACTTGTAGTGTTCTCCCTGCCTTTGCTTCTCCGGTACCAGAGTTAAAGACGCAAAGCGTCATACCTGGTTTCCAGCAAGTTCTTCCTTTACAAAAAGCCTTGCTTACTTAAGGTGCTGGTTATAGTTTTACTCCTTGTATATAATATACAGATTATACATATATGCATATTATAACATCTGTATATTAAATGTCTGTTCGATACAGCATATATTTATTTTAAGTACCTGGAAATGATGTTAATTTTTTCATCTTTCAGATAAAGAAACTGAAGCTCAGTTAAGGTGAAACATCACAAAGTCAAAAAGTGCTAAATTTGGCATATTTAATTACCTGAAAATTATAAAAATGATTCTGGGAAAACAACTAAATTTCCTTTGGGGACCTCTATTTCTTCCTCTATAAAGTACAGGGACTGGATTTTCTCATCAGTTCTTAAATTAGGGCCGATGTAAGAATTCCCAAGAGAACATCATAAAACTTTCTGCTGCCCCTCTCCTGCTCAGAGTTTCTGGATCAGGAGTTCTGTATGGGACCAGAGAAATGACATTTCCAGCAAGTCCCCAGGTAAGACCTGTAAACACATCTGGAGATGCCCAGTTCTCAGATTCCTTCCAGCTGTTCTCCACAGCAGCAGCAGCAGCAGCAACAACAGCACAACAGCAGCAACAGCAACAGCAGCAGCAGCACTTCCTCAGTCTCCTGCACGAATGGATCAAAAATCCTTCAGAGAATGATGTTTACGACAAATCTAGCCTGGCCCTATTTGCCAGTTCAGGGAAACTCCATGTGGGTGCTGATGAAAATATTCCTCCTGCATCAGTTTTCTGATTGTTTTAGTCAGTATTTGTTGGGCGTAGAATGTGAGAATGTGAGAGCATCTCAGCTCTTCAGCATCTGCACAGTGGCTGCACACTTGGTCCCTGTCTGTTATGTGCTCATTCATAGGCTGGAGAAAGTCTAAAGGAGGCTCAGGAAAACAAGCATCTTCTCTGAGGCTTGTGACAATAACTTCGAATTTTATCTAAGATGTGTTTCTTTTCCACTGTGGTCTTCAGTCATAGAGTCGTTTTGTTTTGACTTTTAGTCTTTGCTTTTTGAATTGTGTTTTTGCTGTTTAGAGCCATTAAGTGGCATTTCACTTAACTTTGTTGGTCTAAAGATGGCCTTTCTGCTGTAGGTGAAACCTTGGCTTTTTCTCACATTTACATTTCCTTTTTAGCATGTGAAGACAGTTTAAATCAAATGCAGGAGCAGACACTCTCATCTAAAGCAATTTCCTCACTAGTATTCCAATTTCCATGAAATTAGAAGTCCTAAGGAGATGAATTCAAGTAGTCACCTCCATCTTGAGCTTTGACCCCAGCAATTTGGCTCCTTTAAAGAAAGAAAGAGGCAGGGTTATTAATGTTTGCTATAAAAAGACAATGGAAGGAAGTAACATAGTGAGAAGACTAACACAGATTTTTAAAATTTCATTTCAAAAAGTTTTCAAGATTTTCATATAGGAGTTTGTATTTACACAAATTCTACTGTTTCCCCTTCTTCAACATCATCCATGCCCACAAATCCTTCTCAAATTCGTGACCTCTTCTTTTTTAGTTGCCAGTGTGTTGTTACACACACACACACACACACACACACACACACACACACCCTACTGAATCCCTTTAGTGATGCTCATATGTACTTGTGTTTAAGATTTATCACTTGGAATTAGGTAACATCAGGGGTCTTGTCCCTATAAATGACTGCTTATCCATCTCTCAGCAACCACCAATTGCCTGCAGCTCTCTATCTAGGAATGAGCCCCGTTGAGACTTCTTCCATCCACTTCGGCATGCCTAGCAGTGTTGTTATTATACAGGCCTTATTGAGATGACTGTATTCTTGATATTTCATGGGTGCACTTCCCTGTCATAAATAGAAAACACTATCTCACAGAAAACATCCTGGTCCTCTAGCTCTTAGATACTTTTTCTGCCTCCTCTTAAGTGATATTCCCCAAGTCTTACGTACTGGGGTTATATTGTAGATGTATCAGTTGGGGCTGAGCATTGCATGAGTTTTTGGATGAGTAATGTATTTCTTTGATAGTCTTCATCTGCTAAAAAAGTGCCTCTGGTGAGGAGGTGGATCTACACTTATTTGTGGGAATGCACTTTGACGTGTAGTGATTTAAGATCCTTGAGTGTTTCTTATGTCCAGACACCACTGTCCAACATTTCCCACAAGTTAATGAGTTATCCGATTAATGCCCTAGTGAACAAAGAGATGTGGGTGTTATTAATTTTTCTGCTTTGTGTTTGAAAACTGGGGTAAACAACTGAGCCAGATTCTCAGACTTACTTGATGGAGGACAGGCCTGCTTGCCCAGAAAAGCTCATGACTGTTATTAGCAAATGCATCTCCACTCATTGCAGCCTTTGCATTTTTCATGGGATGCTCTGACTCATTTGGCTTACCGCTTTCCTGACTCATCACACTTAGTGGGGTCATATTCAGTGTGTCTTGAGTACTCTTTTCCTGGGTGCTTTTCCTGCTCTCCTTTCCAGAATGTTCTACCTGCACCATTGTCTTCCTTCTTTCCATAGGCCTAATGGGGTATACCTTCTCAAGGATATTCATTACTTCTGAATCTCATCAAAGTCTAAGCATGAGCGCAGCTGTGGTTTCATGTTAGTTAAAAGGGACTTTCTATCATAAAGATGGCTTTGTATGAGTCTCATTATACATCCTTGTGATGAGAAAATGTATTGGTAAGTAATGGCTGGACAAAAAGGTCTATATCATCTGCATTATTTTTAAGATATTTAGAAATAAAATTCACTTAAATTTATTGATAAATCATAGCTAATATAAAGTAAATAACATGTTTGGAGACATGATAGTTACGGGTATATGGAGCTTTATTTTGTCAAAACCTGTACAAAGTGTCCTGTGACCCTATTGGTATGGAGGCTCGGCTCTTTTGTTGCCTTGGCAAAACATTCTTCTTCTCTTCAAAGAGTTGGTGGTTTTATTTTTTTTTCAAGCTCCTTAAAATGGTTCAAAAGTCTTGGCAAGCAAACACCTTTTTAAAAAAATCAATTTTCCAATAATTTAGAGTGAATCAGACCCATATAGCTACATTTCCCTTCAGGGGGCTATGCTTTCAAAATGATTAAAGCGAGACAGCTGTATAGATCCCAAGGAAATGTGCTTGGGAGTGTTCTGTGATTTGTTATGGACCCCAAAGCTTTGATGAAATAAAACAGAACTCAAAGAAGCATCCCAGCTTTGCCACAGGCATGGCAGTGATGTGGAGATACTGAATACCCATGCAAGCTACACTGGCATCTCGTTTGCTACCCAAACTCAGACTGTTAACTTGGGGCAGGGTGCTTCTGCTGGGCACAGGGTTAAGGCTGGCATTCTTCTGCTTCCACTACATCCAAGTTTTGGCCAGTGACATATAAGTATGCAGGTCCCATAGGATTCCTAATGAAGGGGTGTGGTGGCTTCCTTTCCTCCTATGGTCCTGAGTCAGGTGGCTGAAGATACAATAGCTACTTGGAGTCAGGAGCCCCCTGGAGAGATGAAATGCTGAGCTTCGTGAAAGTCATCATACTATACTTAAATTCTGCATGTGGACTTCTTTTGCAAAAATTTATTTTTATGGTTTATTTCTTTTTTAAGGTATAATTTTGTGGGTTTGTAGCTGCTTTTTATCTTAATAATTAATAAAAATTGTGGTTCATAGGTTTGGGGAAAGCAAGTAAATGAACATAGTAGGTTTAGCTTCTGTTCTTAAATACTTATAACTCAGAAGGATTGGAGCAGTAACAGTGCATATAACTTACATGGCAGTCTTCTAAGGCACCATTATCCCCATTTTACAGATTGTTTAACAGATGCACATCAGTTGCCAAGATTTACATATCCAAGTTAAGAAAGAGTTGGAGCAAGTCAGTTTAGCGCTCTCTCTCTCTCTCTTTTATTTTTTTGAGACAGCATTTCTCTGTGTAGCCCTGATGATCTAGAACTTGCTTTGTAGATCAGGCTGGCTTCAAACTAAAAAATCTGCCTACCTCTGCCTCCTGAGTGGATTAAAGGCATGTGCCCCTACTACCTAGTCCAGGTCTTTAACTTTATCCAATTGACATTTTAAAGGGAGATGCTCTTAATCGCCATCTTTTCTTCATGTACATATGCATACTTGTCTCTAATCTTTATCACTAAGTACACAAGTGACTTCTGCCTCAGAGTTTTTGCTTCAAAGAGACCATGGCAGTACTTGACCTTCTTGTTAGTTACCACTGCCTAGCACTATGCTAAGCGCACAGCTGTGTTCATAGTACCCTTGTCCAGAAGGAGGCCATGCTTGGCGAGACAGGACCTGACACTTATCAAAAGGCAAAACACAGTGAGAGGAAATAGAGAACAATCATGTTACCATGTCCAGAAAAGTAACAGAACTGGGCATTTGGCTAGGAACCAACAAAACTTCTGGAAATGTAGTGAGACCCATGATCAGCTGCACGGTAAACAGAAAAATATAAGTGTTGTGAGCCAAAAGAGAAGGCGCCTAGGGGTCTGAAGGACCTCGGAAGACTTTGGGTGTTGTTTCAGCATGGTTGAGTTGGTGTATGGCGAGCCTTGAAGGTCTATAAGATTTGTGTAGTTGATGTGCAACTTTGGCTCCCTGCCTTGCTCTTTTCTACCCAAGGATTGGTTCACAAAACACAGTGCGAGCTTCCATACCCCAGCTCTGACACAGACATCACGCTGCTAGCCCCTCTCCCAGTCTCGCTTCCCAGCCAAGTTGCTCATCCTTCTGCGTGTGAGTGAAAAGACCCTACACAGTGAATAGATTCTCCAGTGCCATCCGAATCTCACTCACCTCCAATCCCATCCACTTAGGGGTTTGATTCTATGGTCAGTGCATATTGTGAAAATTCTACTAGCCAGAACTCTCCTTGAAACTATCTTTGGGAACCAGATCCATACTGGAAACTGATAATCTGTCTCCATTAAATTCAGCACAGACAATCATTGTAATATAAACATAAATGGTGTTGTGTGTGTGTGTGTGTGTGTGTGTGTGCACATACCCTTTAAATAGCTAGCCTGTTTTGGAGTCCAGGTTCAGTGAAACAAATCTAGGCCTAATATAGTTTTGTAGTTTACGTATACAAGAAGTGTCATGAATGTGGTCCATAATATGAACACCACTCTTTGAGGTCAATCACTCACACAGAACTGTGCACCATGGACCTATTATGAATGGGTAGCAAGAGGAAAAAGTAATGTGTTTGAAACTGAAGCTTACAGGAGATTTGAACCTCATTCCAGGACTGAGCCTGAAGGATGTTGCTGTCATGTATGTTATTCATATTTATTTTGCTCAGCAGCTCCACCCTTATTTCTTTAATGCCAGGTATCACTGGTTTGAGATCGTGCATCTGTGTAAACTACAGCTCTGCTTCACACCCTGCCCTTCATCACATTTGAGTTTTTCATTCATTATTTGCAAATATGAATTTGATACTTCTTTTTAGATTGTTCATCCCAGCAGAGCAAGGGCTATGTATCATCTTATGAACTACTGAATCCCAACACCCGAACCGTGTTTGACACACAGTCTTTGCAGGCATTTCCATGCAAACACGAATGTGGCTTTCCACTAGCCTGCTACGTTTGGGACATCACCAAACCTCATGGTGGAGATGCAGCCTGCCTACACTGGTTCTTACAGATGATACCCAAGCCAAAGCTGATCATTATCCAGATACTTGATAGCTTAGGATTGTCTTGGCTAATTGCCAGCTCATGAAAGTTGCATTTCCAGAAGCACTCACCCTCGGTGCCCTTTTCTCTGTTGGGGGTTCTATTGCAGCAACAGCAGCAGCAGAAACTTTTAATTTTTTTTTTTCAAAAAAAAAAAAAAAAGAAGAAGTACAAAAGTAGGGGCCAGTGAGGTGTCTTATGGGTTAAAGCCCTTGCTCTGTGTCAGCCTGATGACTTGTAAGTTTAATCCCAGGAACTATATAAAGGTAGAAGGAGAGAACTCACTCCACAAAGCTGTTCTCTGTTTTCTGCATAGATCACATTCTGCATGCATGTGTGTCCCCAATCTTTGACATATAGTACACAGCAATAACACTACAATAACTTTAATTGAAAAGTATTTTAAGACAGTATATTCTGATCATGCTTCCCCCTCCCAGACTCTCCTCCTTTCCCCATCTACCCAACTTCCTCACTCTTTAAAAAACAAAACAGAAAAAAGAACCAACAAAAGTCAAGAAGCACACACACACACACACACACACACACACACCTTCCACAAAAATCAAAGGGAAAACCAAAATAGATAAACAAAAGACCAATAAGACAGATATCTAAACCTAGCAATATGAGACAAAAAGTACAAAAATAACAGTATTTTTTTTGTTGTTCTGGCCAACTAACTATGCCTGGGTATGGGGCCTACTCTCTTATTAATGTATCCAGTGAGACTCCATTGGAGAAAACTATTTTTTTCCTTTGACAGTGAATCTGAATTGCAGATAGCTTCTTGGTGAGGGGTGAGAGACTGTGTCTACCTGCTCACCTCACCACTGGGACCCTGTCTGGCTTGAATCAACAGTCCCTGTGTGCACTGCCATAGTCTCTATGACTTCATGTGTGTATCAGTCCGGTTGAGCCTGGAACATGGTGTTTCCTTGAAGTCATCCATCTCCTCTGGTTTTTACAGTCTTTCTGCCTTTTCTTTAGATCATGAACCTTGAGGGGAAAGGATTGATGAAGACACCTCATTTAGTACTGAATGTTCCAAAGTCTCTCAATCTCTACATACTCTCCAGTTAGGGTCTCTGTGTTAGTTCCCATCTACTTCAAGAAGAAAATTCTCTGATGATGGCTGAGTGATGCACTGATCTATGAGTATAATCAAATGTCATTGAGTTATTTTGTTGCTACATTTAGTGATGGTAGTGCTGTGGGTTAATGCTCTTGTATCCTGTAAAGATTTGTCACTTGTATTGGTTTAATAAAATGCTGATTGGCCAATAGCTAGGTGGGAAGTTTAGGTGGGACAACCAAATTAGGAAAATTCTGGAAAGAAAAAAGGCTCAGTCTACAGTCACCAGCCAGAGGAAGCAAGATGAAAATGCTACACTGAGAAAAGGTACCAAGTCACATGGTTAAACATAGATAGGAATTATGGGTTAATTTAAGATGTAAGAGCTAACTAGAAATACGCCTGAGTCACTGGCTAAACAGTGTTGTAATCAATATAGTTTCTGTGTGATTATTTGGGTCAGGATGCCTGGAGAACATAAGCGCAGTCTCTAGCTACATGGCAGAAGAATGGTATTTGTTTTCATCTCTAGGGCCATGACATCGAGTCTCAGGTTCTTGGCTACCTGAGCACTGTCAGGCATGGGTCCTGTCCCGTGGAGTGGGCATTAAATATGGAGTGGTTGTTTACTGCTACAACTGTTGACACTATTGTACCAGAATATCTCACAGACCTTTGTTGTAGGCAACAGAGTTTGTATCTGGGTTGGTTATTACCTTTCTCCTTGGGTAGTATGCCCAGCACCTTCCAGTACCACGAATGCTATTCAGTAGGGGTTATGACTGTAGTTAGATACCAGCTCAGCTTCTCCATGTTCAGTGGGTTGTGTAGGTGTTGTCTTCAGCAACAGGGCCTTACCATCAATTTCTGGAGAGCAACCAGTAGGCTTGGCAATAACCTTTTTATGTTTCGGGTTTCCATTGTGACCCCTTTGGCCAACAACTCAGCAAGATGTAACCCATTGCTAGTACTGGAGATTTCCCTTAGTGGTGTAAGATACGTAGCAGAGGCATTCTGTCCCCCATTATTTGGTGACTCTAAATAAATAGAACAAAAAACAAATTTTCAAAAGTTGAAAGGTAAGAGCAGCCAAAGAAAATTCAGAAGATAGATTAAACCAAAGAAAAACTATCACCACTCTAATACCCCCACATTTGTTCACTTTGCTTTTTTCCTCTATCAGTTTACTGAGTCAAAACCCTCTTTATATGCTATCTTGTAGGCTGAAGTTTTAAAGTAGCATTGCTGAATTTTATATTTGCATCTTTCCATTATGGTCTTTATGAGCCTCATGTAATAACATGCAATCTCATCAAATAGTGCTAACATATTTTTGGTGTTGTTTTGTGACAGTGTCTCTATTTGGCCCTGGCTGTCTTGGAACTAGCTCTGTAGACCAGACTGGCCTTGAACTCATAGAGATCACTTGCCTCTGCCTACTAAGTGCTAGGATTAAAGACACGTGCCAGCATGACTGGCAGTCTTGTGATATTTTAAGGACAGCAGGCTAAACCATATATTTAATTATCTCTCTAGTGTATAACTATTATTCTACATGTGCACATGAGTCCTTGCATAGAGGTTCTTTACTTATCCTCCTTGTCTGTAAACACAGATGGCTAGAGATGGAAATCCAACGTAAAAAATACACTTTCAAATAGTTTTTATTTCTGATTATACATAATATATACTTGTTATAAAAAACTTAAAAAATAGAAAACAAAAACAAAGGCACTTCATGTAACCTTATCTCAAGAAATGTCCACATTTTTGTATATTTTCTTTCTGTCTTTTTGATATATGCTCAAATATACAATGTTGTATAAATATATAAAATATATTCATGTTATAAAACTCGTAGTTTTTAATTTGTTACATAATGTACTGATTTAGTTATCAACATTATTTCCACATTCATCTTTTCTACTGGACTTTTATTTCTATGTTTTATGTTTCTTTTTTTTAATTGAATTTTGTTTGTAATTATTTCTGTAAAAATTGAGGGTTTCTTAAGGCATCTGTCTAGGTACCTTTGTCTATAGTTAATGTGATATTTTAAAAAATTTATTTTTATTTTAGGTGTATGAGTGTTTTATGTGTATGAATTGTGTGCACTGTGAGCACGCCTAGTACCTGCTAGGCCAGATGAAGGCGTCAGATCCCCTGGCACTGAAGTTCAGGATGATTGTGAGCCGCTTTGTGACTGCTAGAGACTGAACCTAGGTCCTCTGCAAAACAACAAGTGCTCTTAACTGCTGGGCCATCTCTCCAGTTCCCCATGTGGTTTATTAAAATGAGTTCCAGGCATGGATTTCCTAAGTCAAAAGGTATAAATGTTTTTACGGATGTTGTATAGGGTCAAATTTCTCTCCCTCTATCTGCATCTGTTCCAGGCTTATAGAGTTATAATAGGCACTTCCTATCTCTGGAGTCAAGGACCAGCCATGCCATTTTTCTGGGGCCTTAATCCTTCTAAACTCTGCAATGGTAAGGAATGCTGGTATTTAGAATGGTGAAGATAAATACAATATTTAAAAGCTCAGATTATTGGAGAGCTTTCACTTCCCCACTTTCACTTGGACACAACTATTGTACACTCATTTGTGGGAGGTATTATCTGGTTCTTGTGGCAATACATGCCTTAAGACCTTTTCCCTCCCCGTGTCACCCTGCTTTCTGTTTCTGAAGTTTTCAGTTAACTTTTTAACCAGTGTGCTTATTTAGATTCCTGCTCTGCATCTGGTTCCCTCCAGATGGTCAAGTGTTGAGGACAGGGCACTAACAAACTGCTGAGGACGTCTCTGCCTAGACGGCACTATGGCCTTTGATCCTGCGGCTGATCTGATCGCTTAGGGTTAGGGACATCCACCAGCATCTCTGGTTCTCTTCTCTTCATTTGAGTCCTAGAGAAAGCTTTCTGTGTCCAGTTGCAGGGATATAAGCCCGACTGCTATAGCCCAGGGAAGAAACTTGGTTGTATGAAGTTGGCTTCATTCTTCTATTCCATTTTAATTTCCCTTTTCTCAATGCTTTCTATCCATTATCAAAAATCCTCGCATTTCTCCCTCTTTTTAAGTGATTAAATCAACAGACATTTACTGGATAAAGAAACCAGGTTAAAGAAGTATCCAGCCATTATGGAGCCTATCCCTTCTATTAAGCAAGTTTGTCTTCCCGATTTCAGGCCCTTTTCACTCTAACTTCTAGTAGTATCATCTCTAGAAAAACCTAAGCTTCTCAGTGCTCTTCATGGCCAACTGAGTTTCATTTTAGTTTTCCTTACATCCCACATGGGATTCAGCTGTTCAGTGTTAGTTAATTGGCCATCACCGTCATTCATCGCTGTGCTGCTCCAACTCTCAAGTGTTCTTGCTACTCTTAGTTGTTCCCAGACTTGATGGTTTGCATTTTGAGAAGAAATATCCCTTAGACTTCATACCCGCTAAAATAGCTCCCATCAAAAGTCAAGCAAAAAAAAATCCAAAATAATGCGCTGGTGCGGAAGTCACGACGATCGCTTTGTGCCATACTCGTGGAATCTAAAATGGTGCTGGTGTCATGGAAACTGTGTAGCAGCTCCTCAGAGAGAACAAACCAGAACTCCACAGGGCTAAACCGAAAGTGGAACAGAAATGCAACGAAGGACTATTCACCCTACAAAAGCAACGAGTTCTGTATTATACTCTAACTTGGATGGACCTTTATATGATGCAACATTATATAAAATTATATATGTCAGACATTAAAGAAAAATACTAGATGAGTCAACCTAAAGGAAGTACTACTGTTTTTTTCAGTGTATTCCCCCAGAATTCGTGAGTTTCCAGCGTGGCCCCCAGTTTCCTATGGGAGTGGTATTTGGAGATGGGACCTTCGGGAAATAATGAGGATCTAATGAGGTCATGCGTGCCCATAGCTCCTGCGCCATTAGGACTTCTCAGGGAAGACACTTGTGATTGGGACTCCATTGTGAAGACAGTTTCAGCAGTGTGACGTATCAGCAAGAGTGTTCCTCACAGAAGCTGTGGTAACCATCAAGGACGAGAAATGCAAATCTGTCTGATATGTGTGAACCACTATAGCATAATATGATGAGCGAGGGGAAAAGACAGGTGGAGTAGGAGACCTAAGGATGTGAACCCATGTGAGCCACTGTGATGATCTGCAGAAGAGAAATGATGATCCCACTTTTAACATCCTGTTGACCTTCCCTTTGTAGACCCCAGAAATGCACGATTAACCTCTCAAAGGGAAAATGAGAGTCTGGTGAAGAATGGGAGCAGGTGCCATCATTAAAATAAGGCAGTAGATCAGTGTGTGCACTTCAGAATCAAGTGTCTTTAGGGCGGATGCCATCGTTACAATAAAGCAGTAGATCAGTGTGCACTTTAGAACCAGATGTGACTTTAAGGGAAAGTAAATGTCCATGGTCAGGCAGTTGATACTGGGGGATTCCTAGCCTTGTTTTCTTAGCCTGTCATTGCATACCTGCATACTAAAGTCTCAGAACAGCACTGTGCATTTGAAACTTCTGTGACTTCATTCAGCTTGGCATTGTTCTGTTTCGTTTACACAAAGGGCTGCCTTCCATCAATGCATAAATGTGTTTTTGAACTAGTTTGTAAAATGTTCAGGTATATATTTATGTGGTTATACATATCTCAGGGTGTGAGGCAGGTGGGCAATGGTTAACCTTCCTGGGCATTGCGATCTCCACACTGCCTCCTAGTGGATATGGAAAAGATAGCCATGTAAAGGAGAAAGGAAGGATATTCAGAGAGAAAACAGCCTTGAGCCCAGACATGGAGACCCACAAGGCCCATTCATCAAACCGAGGCAGGTGTGTTTGCAATTTTCAAGCAGGGAGAGAAAGGGAAATTATTGAAGTTCAATTTTTTCATCTTAGTCTTAGCAATTTTTAAAAAGGACAGGAAGTAGGGTGTGACCCTTCAAGTTGAAAGTTTTCTAGGAGCTGCTGAGAGGAGGCCTGGTCCCCTGCCTTTCTGCTGGAGTGGCTCGGCTGTCTGTCTGCACCTTTCTCCTCTGACTGTCTCACACTCCTAGGAGCCCTCTCCGGGAAGAGCAGGCAGAGCCTCACTGTGTGGTTCTCGCTCTGCCGTCCTGAAAGTTGGCTCCTCTCCGTGCCCATGGCTCCGCTGACATGCCGTGGCTATTTTTGTCGTCTTATTGTTTCCTAATATTCCCCTACTGACACCCCACTTACCTGTGCATTTTCTTCTAGAATCACTTAGATCTGACTTTTGCATAATTAGAGGCCTTCACATTTATCCGTGAAAAGGTATGTTCATGCACAACAGAACTCAGGGAACAGGATCTCCTGGGACTCCACGGGTGGGAGCCGACTGGCCTGTGTGGGAAGAGAGCATCATAGACTCCTTGGCACCCTCTCTTGTGCACCTTCCCATGACATGCAAGACAATAGATTTCACTAAGCTTAGCTTTGTGTCACCGTCACTAGGTGACTAATGAAAGCGCCCCCTCCTAGTCACGGTGCCAAAGGTTTTCTTTTGATTATTTTCAGTTTTCTAAAAAGTGTGTCATTAATTGTTTTTAGACATAAAAGGGAAGAGGCTGGAGACTTGCGAGCATCAAGTCTCTCCATTGGTCAGGGACAAGGCTGTCGTTTACATGGAGGTTGTAGGTGCACAGCTCACACCCCCATGCACTATTCCATCAAATGTTCTAATTGCTGAAGAGGATTTTCTGGGAATTTTTGCTTGCTTTGGCGGAAGCATTTAGATTTTGTGGGATCTTTTTAAAGTCCAGATTGTGGAGTCCCCTTCATGGCTGCTGATAAGAAAGCAGAGGGGAGTTCCGGGGACTCAAGTTCGCCAAAACTCCGAGGGGACTTCAAGCTGGAGGCTGGCGACAGGGGCTCTAGCTCAGGGTTTTGCTTCAGTGGTTAAGCGTGGGGCCCAAGCAGGTATATTTCTTAAAGTTTTCTCAGGCATGGGAAGCATGGAGTTGTGGAACTTGTTGTTGCAACACTGGCCTAATGGAACAGATGAAGAATGAGCAGCTAAAATAGTGAGCACCGAGGAGCTCTGGGAAAGTGGGTTTAATGCTCCCCACTTCCCTCCATTTCTGCTCTTCCTGCCCTCTGCCCCTCTTCCTTTCCTCCTCCTTTGCTCCTGAGGCTCGTTTGGTTGTTACCAATCAGTTTCCTTAGCCAATAGGGAGATAGATACATTGGAATAGAGTTTGGGTTTAATCGTCTGCTATCAGTTCCCAGTTTTGCTAGTTACCAAGCTGTAAGCTGTTTCTCCAGATGAAGAGCTGAGTTTCTAATAGCTGCTTTTAAGGTATTAATAACCTGGGCTTCATTTACCTTCTGCCCCTTCTACGCACCCTGTCATATCTAAAGAATTCATTCTCATTCTTTAAAAAAAAAAATATTTGTTTTATGGGTGTGAGTGTTTTCCCTTCGTGTATGTCTGTCTACTGCATGCATGCCTGGTACCTGAAGCCAGAAAAAGGGTGTCAGATTTCCCCATCTGACTTACAGCCGACTCCTTGGGACCCCTATTTTCCTCTGAGGAGGAGAGAAGACCATCCAGATTCCCATTGTTTGCCTCCCAAGCGGTTCCCTGAGCTGCTGGTTGTCACACATCACTTAGAACAGAGTGCATTTGATGCAGACTGGAAAGCTCTGTCCTTCTCCTGCACCCTGAACTCTGCCGATCTTTTATCTGATCCTGACTCAGCTCCTGCCCTTCCTTCTGGGCTCTGTGCTTTTCAGAGCTCTAAATGTGCAGAAGCAGGAGTGAGGGGTGTGTGGCAGGGGAGGAAGGGGACTTACAATAAGAATTTATCTCCCACAGTTCTGGAGGACAGCAAGGCCCCGGAGTTTCTGGGTTAGGGCCAGCCCATGTCGAAAGGCCAGAAAATTGGGAGAACCCAGGCTATAGCTCCAGGACAATGTCAGAGACGCGGGAAGAGCAGTGCTGCAAGTCCAGAGGCCTGCAAATGCTAACCAGTTGGAAGGCCACCAAGCAGAAATTATGTCTTCCTCTGGGAAGTGTAAACCTCCTCAGGTCTTCACTGATCAATTGGAAAAGGCTCATTTATACCTCAGGTGTGAGCATAAAACTCACCCCTAAATACCTCACAGAAATACTCAGAACATTGTCCGATCAAATATCTAGACACCATAGGGCCAACCATTTCTCATTACTGCCCGTCAGGAGTCTGACAAGTATGAATGATTCTCAGTAGCCAGTCCCACAAGTCTCCCACTTCGCTTCTTAGCCGCCTTTATTCCTTTCTCTGAGGGTCAGCTTTCTACTCTAGGGAAAACACACCCACAATAAACCAAAGGAAGAGAGATTTAATTTGGCTCACAGTTTCAGAGAGGTCTGTGACAAGGGCTGTGGATTAAGCGGCAACATAAAACGTTGTGGTGGGGAGGGTGTGGTGGAACACAGCTGTCTCCTCATGACTTACGGTAGGATGCGCAGAGAGTGGAAGGCACCGCCGTTACCTTTACATCCATACCTAGGTTACATAACTTCCTACTATGTAGGCAACAACTGTGAAAGGTTACCACACCTTCAGACAGCATCAGAGGCTGGTGACCAAGATGTGAGCCTTTGGAGGCCACTGAGGATCTAATCCAGTCTCCCTGTGAAAGAAAAATTCCTTTGCCTCGCCTTGAGACTTGCAGATCTCACGGTCAGATTACCCCTCTCCTCTACAGTTTATTTTGGAATGAAGTCTGTTCTGAGTCTGGGTTGTTTTTGCTTTGAATTTGGCAGAAAAAAATAACAATCCACTTCTAAGACATAGTCAAATACTATGACGTATCTAAATCTTCGAGTATGATAGATATTCTCTCCCCCCGCCGTGTGTGTTAGGTGCATGTTCTTGTGGGTGTGTTAGCACATGTGTGTGCACATAGGCATGTAAAATGCAGAGGTGACAATTATCTTCTCAGTCTCTCTCTGCTTTAGTTTTGGAGAGTGTCTCCCGCTGAACGGGGAGCTCCTCAAGCTCCTGTACTGTCTGGCACACAAGCCCCAAGGCTCTTTCTTTCTCTGTTCTCTAGGGCTGAGGTCGCAGATGTGAGCACTGCCACTCCTAGTCTTTGTTTCTTTTTTTAAAATCTGAATGGTGGTGCTCAAACTTGGTTGTTCATGATTGCCTAGCAATCACTTTACCAACTGAACCATCTCCATAGCACCAATGTGATACGTTTTCTAAAGGAAAATATGATACTCACTGACGAGGAAAGATATCTGTTGAGCTTAAAACAGACTTTAAGGTTGAATAAACATATTAACTCTTATACATAGACTTGAATGCAGGGAACCCTGACTGCTCTTCAGGCTGGAGAGGAGGGGGAAGGGAGGAGGAGGGGGAGAAGGGGGAGGGAAATGGGAGGCGGGGAGGAGGCAGAAATTTCTTTTTTTTCCAATAAAAAAAATTAAAATGCAAAAACAAATAAATAAATAAAATTTAAAAAAAAACGAAACCCTATATAAAAATAGTAATGAATGTCAACCAAGCTTTGGAGTAAAAGAAAAAAAATATGATACAGAGTATTAGCTGTGATTAATACCATGAGGTTTACAAATGAATGACTAACCCCGTCTCATTTCACTAATAAATGTCAAAATTCAGTTTGAAAAAAAAAGAATATCTTAATATTTTAGAGAACATTAATATTTTGGAATGGAATTTTGTGATACTTTCTCATTTGTATTTCTAGTTATCTCTGTGAGAGGAAAATTTAAAGGGAAGGGATTTTTCCCTTTTAACTCTGTGTTTGTATTTTCTGTAATGAAGACTACTACCTTTAACTTCATGTTCTCTACCTTTGCCTTTTAAAGGCCAGTTCTGTTATTTATGCTAAGGCTTAGTGGACTGCTCTTGTGGGTGTCCAACCTAGAGTTGGCTTTGAGTCCATTGTCTTTCGTCGTTTTGCCTAACATCTGTCCAGTTTCCCAGAACCTGTCCAGAAACTGAGACTTTAATAATGACTATATTAGATTTTGTTTCACTTATAACGTTTGAACTTTCCATTTCTTATCACTTGGCCATTTTCCCCGAAATTTATTTGCTACCCACATCCCAGGTAACTCAAAGATGGAGAGTCCAAGTGCTGTGAAGTTGCAGCATCACTTTGGAATCTTCTTTGTTACAGTCCATGGATTCATAGATCTGACTCTGATGTTTTGATTAAATGAAAGCTTAGCCAGCTCTCCCTCCGTACTGGAGGGCAGATGCTCTTTACCTAGATTAAGGTCACTGTCTTCAGCTTCTCCTTTTCACCTTCTGAAGATTAATGGAACCCAAATCAGTGTTCCTTCTCTAATGCCCCCAAATGGGCATCAGATATCACAGGCCAGGTTCTAGAATTGATCCTCAGTGCGTTAGCCCCTGAATCTGGATCCTTGGGATGGGAGAGCTAATGCCTACAGCCTTTGTGCCTTTCCCTAACTTCTTGGAATAGCACAGAATTACACCATGGCTCCAAAAGCTTCCATCCCAGGGGTGGGGGGAGGATTCTGGTTATTGGAGAAAAAGTTTAAAAACCACATTAATAATCTGTTTTTTCATATAAATGACTTGTTTCTGAGTTCTGTTGAAATCTAAGATAAGAAAAGAAACTACTGTCCTATCTGGAAAACTAAGCACTGGCCAACTTGGCATTCTTGTCTTTATGTTCACCATTTTTTTTACAGTCTAGCTTTGAAACATGATGGCTGTTTCAATCAAGCAAGCTTTGTTACAACAGCTTCTCCTGGTACCCTTGTGTGCTCTGAGTTCCTTGTCTTATGCATGCCTCTGTCCTCTGTTTAAGGAGTTCACACTGACACGACCATCTCTCAGATATTATTTCTGTGCTGTTGAGTTTTGTCAACTACACTTGGCTGGAGAGAGACACACTGCTGTCCACCTGTCATCTGTCCAATAGAGTGGTCAGTTGTCAGGACAATGGCATAGAAAGTAGGCCACTGATAGCCATGTGGATTCTTTAAACAAACTGGACCAGAGCAAATTCCAGCATGTGATTTAGATAAGAAGAAGTTAAAGAAGAAAAGTTCTAGCACACCGTTCCTCTTACAAACTTGGCATTTCTATGTGAGAATCAGTTGCCCCTGGAGTTGCTCATGACTGTATTGACTGGTGCTGAGAAAACACATAGTTTGTTTTGAAGAGTATGCATGTCATCACACACACACATATATACACATATGCATGCACTCATGCACACATGCGCACACACAGGCACCCACACGTACACACACACCTGAGCCCTATCTGCATTCTTGATGGAGTACCTGAGGGATAGGCAGGGACTTTACTCCTCCATAGCCTCAGTGCCAGACACAAGAAGTACCCAAGACCCACGTAGGGTCAAGTGCCCCTGAGTCTTGATAGTGGCCCTTATAGATGGGTTTGAGGATGTTTACTGACAAAGAACCTGAGTTTAGAGGACTTGAGGCTCTGAAAGTTGGGACATGTAACCAAAGCCAGATCAAACTGACTGCTGAAATCACATTCTTCATAACAGTGCTCTGGCTCCCTGTCAAAAATGCAAGGGGCAGGGCTTTAAAAAGAGCATTTCTAAGATGAAATATATGCTTTTCAAAACAATAGCAGAAAGTCTTTTCAAGGGTAAAATAGTTGGAAAAAAAGAAATGATATGTAATTTAGTGTTCATTGAGAATAAGCAATTAATCCTGCCCTCTGGGGGTGAGTTTAGTCTGGCTTATTTGCACATGAAAGCACACGACTGGCTTCCTCTCTATGCAAGTAAGACATCTGGTTGGAAAGTGAAAAATTTGGTCAATTACCTGAATCGTGTTTGGTCTACATGATAGAAAAGCCCCAGATGTCTTAAAATCACCAGATGTTTGGCCTTGTGCAGTTAACCAGCAGCCCTGCTGACTGGCCCTCTCCTGTGAGAGTTGCTGCTTGACATCCCATAGAAGTAGCCATTGTTAGGAGCTTGTAATCATCTGTGAACCAGCGGTGCGCAAACAGGAGTCTAGACTGCTCACCCACGCTGGCCCCCAGTGTTCCCTGGGCTATGCACAGTCAGTAGATGGGATTATAAAAGGAAACACAGTTATTTTAAAAGAATATCCTCTGTTTTGAGATAAGTCATCTTCCTGTCTCTTTTAGTGATCAAGCAATCTATCTAATAATGAATCAGTGGTTTGTAAAATTAAGCCATTGGGACAAAAGTTTAAAAGGGAGAAACCTAGGTCTGTCTGTAGTTTCTTGATGTAACTCTCACTGAACTATAAACCAACAAATCAAAGTAGTGAAATCCCTCTTCCAAACCATGTACTGCCTGGAACAAAAATGGCAGCTAAAACCATTCTTTCCCGAGTCTGCCTTTTCCTAGGTATGGCATACTCTCACTGGCCAAACTGTTTAAGTAACTCTAGAAAGCCATAGTCATATGACCGTCCAGTGTTTTATTGACAAAATAACAATGTTTCCTTTTGAAATCAGCATTTAGACCTTAAAATAACTCCAAAGATAACACTTTCTACACTCATTCTTAAAACATTTCCTTTTTCGCTGTGCATCTCTGTATCTGCTTTCCTCAGCTGCTGGATGAAGGTTCTGTAATGACAGTTAATGTGGTCATCAGTCTAATTACAGGGGAAGGCCAGTTCAGGCACCCTCTCCACTGTTGCTTAGAGTCTTAGCTGGGGTCATCCTTGTAAATTCCTGGGAATTTCCCTAGTGCCCTGTTTCTTTCTAGCCCTTTGCTTTTGCTCCCTCAATCAAGATTTTCTTTTTCCTTATTTTCCCTCTCTGTCCTTCCCCCTTCTTGAACGACCTGCCAAGCACTGGGCAGAGCTTCTGGAGGCTAGTCCTAGAGAGGGAAGAGCAATAAAATGAATAAAGGGGTAAAACCATTATGGGAATACCCACAGGAACAGCTGAGCTGAGCTCGTGAAAGCTCACTGAACACTGGAACCTGCATAGGACCAAACTATGCCCATTGAATGTGGGGGACAATTGTGAGGCTTGGGCAGTCTGGGGGGCCACTGGCAGTGGGAATGCCGATTTATCCCTATTGTTTGGACTGGCGTCTTGGAGCACATTCTTTTTGGAGGGATACTTTGTGCTCAGCCTAGATAAAGTGAGGAGGACCTTGATCGTCCCTCCAAGTGAAGTGTCAGATTTTGTTGACTCCCCTTGGGAAGCTTTACTCTTTCTGAGGAGGGGATGGGTGTGAAGGAAAGGGTGGGGCAGGGGGTGGGAGGAAGTAGGAATGGGCATGGCTATGTAAAAATGAGAAAAGATTGTACTAAAAAAATTCTTAATGAGAAAAAAAAGCAAGTATGACAAAGAAAAAAAAACCATTCTAAAGACACACCATAGAAAAATGACCACAGAAACATGAATTTTACTATGAATATTTTGACACCTTTCATGGTTTCTGCAGCTTGTGCATATGACCTCAAAAGCATGAAGTTCATTATACACTAATGTCATAGACCCTCAAGCTGCTCAGACTTGTTGATGGAGCGGTGGGCTACATTCCTGGCACCCGGCTGCCCGCACGGCTAGCTTATGCCCCGAAATAATTACACGGAAACTATATTTTAAACACTGCCTGGCCCATTAGTTTCAGCCTCTTATTGGCTGGCTCTTACATATTGATCTAACCCATTTCTAATATTCTGTGTAGCCCACGAGGTGCTTACCAGGGAAGATCTTAACCTGCGTCTGTGTCTGGTGGGAGAATCATGGCAACTCTCTGAGCTTGGCTTCTTTCTCTCAGCATTTTGTTTTGTTTACTCCACCCACCTAAGGGTTGGCCTATCAAATGGGCCTAGACAGTTTCTTTATTAATTAACCAATGAAAGCAACAGATTAGAAAGAAATCACTCCCACATCATTTCCCCTCTTTTTGTTTAAACAAAAAAGGCTTTCATTTTAACATAGTAAAATTACATATAACAAAACAGTTATCAAGCAAGAATTACAGTTGTAATATTTATATCTACTTTATCTTTTATCATAACTAAGGAAAACTATAATTATCTATCCATTCTTCAACTCTATCAAAGACTCCAGAAGGATATACTATTACCTAGGTAAACAAGAAATAAGAAACTTCAAACTTTAGAAATGACAGAGACATCTTGCTGCCTGGACAGTCACCCAAAGTTCTTTTGTACCGTTGGGGCATCCATCTTTGGCCTTCAGGCCCATAGTATCCAGCAGACACCTCCACAAAGCAGGAAATTCTAAAGACAGTTTAGTCACTTTCTGCTGTGTCCTGCAGAATGTCTCGTAGACTCTTTCATGAATCAGGAACCCCGAAAGACCATCTCACCTTTAGGCAAGTTCAGCAGTCCTCTCTCTGCGGGTTCTCTGTGTCCAGTTTATGCATCAGTCCAGGCAAGAGCAGTTTGTTGCCCAAATGGCCAACCAACTCCATAAGGAGCCTCTTCGATGTCCATCTTCCTCTTGAAGTAGATTGGTGCTGCCAGGAGCAGACTTGTCTCATTGTCATGAAAAGCCCTAAATTATTAAAACATTGAATGTCATATTTTGCAGCATTTTGTTTTGTTTACTCCACCCACCTAAGGATTGGCCTATCAAATGGGCCTAGGCAGTTTCTTTATTAATTAACCAATTAAAGCAACAGATTAGAAAGAAATCACTCCCACATCATTGACTCAGTGAGAATGAACTACGGTACCTCCTTGGGCAAGGCAATGTTACATGCCAGGCACAGGGAGCTGTGATAACTGTGATAGTGTCTCACACTTGCTGATCTTTTGTTGTGTGTGTGCTATCAGCAAATGTGCTTCCTTGGCATTATCTTGCTGAATTACCATGACCACTCTGGGCGAAGAAGAGCATTATTTTAGCATTCTTATAAGCATGGAGCTTTGCAAGGGAAAGAAATCCCTTGCCCAAGATCATAAACCTTGAAAATAATAAGGCCATAGACTGCACCCAAACCTGAATATTACCTAAGCTGAACTCTACAAGTTATTCTAACCTGCCTGCCTGGGACAATACAGGTTGAAGAGCTGTGCCCTCCAGCCGTTATCCTTGAAATTAGAAGAGTTAGGTGCTAGGAAAGTAGCCTTTGTGTATGAAGAATGGAATGATGTAATTCCAGACACCACGCTGAGGGTTCCAGAGGAAAGAGGGATTAATTAGGATCCACCTAGGGGAGGGTTTTAGGAGGTAGCCTTAGGCTAGGGGAGAACAAAATAGGTCATCAGCAATTATCTAGAGAATTAGGTCACTGTGAGTGTCAGAGCTGATGATAACAAGACTACAGCCATGCCCTGAATAGTTCAGAACTGCCTCCCACACCTCTGGAACCTATTCAGTTTTGCCAGCTATTCTAGACACCATGTGACTTACGGTCCTGGCTTAGGTGAGCTTCCTTCCTCATGTTGGGGAGGGACCAGAGTGGTATATATAACTATGGGTATAGAATTTTGAGGAAGCCTTGTGAGTCGGGAACCTTGTGTTTAGTCTAGACTCTGCTTCTATAACTGTTTAAGGCCCAGAGAGCCAGTACCCTGTCTTGCTTCCTGGTCTCTAAGGGCCAGTCTAGGAAAGGAGAAGGCAGAGGGTTTCATCATGTTTAAGTTTTGTGGCCCTTTTGTGATATTGTTCCTATACATAGCTTATCAGAGGTGCCTTCCTTTTCTGTCCACTGCAGTCCAGACCCAACCCCTTCTCCCAAATCACATGGTAGGTTGGGAAAATCTTAGGCGCTAGAGTCAAGCATTTGAATCCTGACCCCAATCCAGTTCTTGAATTCCCTCACTCTTTGCTCCCTAATTGTTTTATGCTCTTGTTTCTAGAAGGTATAAACCACATGGCTAAACATAGATAAGAATTATGGGTTAACTTAAGTTGTAAGAGCTAGTTAGTAATAAGCCTGAGCTAATAGGCCAAACAGTTATATTTAAAAACAATGATAAGGTATAGGATGTATGGTGGTTTGAATAGGTATGGCTCCCATAGACTCATGTATTTGAATCCTTGGACTATAGGGAGTGGCACTATAAGAAAGTAGGTGTGGCCTTGTTGGAGGAAGCGGCTCACTGCGGAGGCAGACTTTGAAGTTCCATATATGTTCAAGCTATGCCCAGAGTAGGACAGTTCACTTCCTGCCGCCCACGAATCAAGATGCAGAACTCAGCTACCTGTACAGCACCAGGTCTGCCTGCATACTGCCTTGCTTCCCATCATGATGTTAATGGACTAAACCTCACTGAAACTGTAAACCACCCTCAATTAAATGTTCCTTTAGAAGCGTTGTCATGGTAACTGTGTCTCTTCTCAGCAATAGAAACACTAAGACAAGGTGTGTTTATTTATTAATACCAAGTGTAGATCAGAATACAGTCAAAGACCCTAGTATTTACCAAACAGTCTAAACCGCAGAGTACTTATAAGATGTGTTAACTAACAGATATATTTCAGAAGTGGTATTAGAAAGGACTAGTACTTGCTACAAAGATCTCCTCTACTGTTGATCAAATTTCTACTCTGGGACAGTGGATGGCACACAGTAGATGTCTATTCACCATTTCTTTAGTGAGTGACAGAGAATATCATACAGTTTGATGTGAAACTGGTAATGGAAATAAAAATTAATTTCTAGTTACAGTGACATGATTTCTGAGAGATAAATTGTCCTTAAACAAGTTCCAGAGAAATGCTAGATTTGGGTTTCTTAGGCATTCTCTAGCTGGTCGAACCATTCTGGACAAACGTAACTGCAGTTCAGGAGCTAGAACTACTGGAATCTTTTTGGCCACTTTTTACCAATTGTACCAGATCTAGAGAATCCCCAGAGCTGACCTTTCAATGTGATCTGAGTCAGGCTAGACCGTGACATTCTCTGGAGCTGTCCAAGCATGCTCCATGTCTGTGTGAGACGCTGAACTTAACAATTGCCACTGAATACTTTTTTCATATCCCCAGCACAGTGTTTGAGAATTGCATGTTCTCAGCTTCGTTCCCCACCTTTAAATAAGATTGAAAGTCGTAGGTTGCTGGAAAGAATTCCAGGACTCTCTACATTGGCAGGGCAAAATGTCCTTTAGCACAGTCTTGGATACAATCTGGTTGACCTGTTAGCTTTGCCCAGCCGAGCTGGTACTAGCATTCCATAGCCAAGCACAAGGAAGCAGGGTCGCATGCCACCCACGCCCAAACCTCTCTGACATTTCCGTGGGCCTGGAGCCAACTCCCCCCGAATGTGTTTCATCTCCCTCTCAGAATACAAAGGAACACTGAACCTTCCAGTTAATTCAACACCCTCCCCCCTTCCTGGAGAGGGTAACAGTTCTGTTGACCATTATAATGCATCTTCTGTCTCCCAGCAATCCACATAGTCATTAATTTCTGCTGCTGACATCAGGAAAGAGGATTATGTGTGTGTCTGAAACTGTTCCCAGAGTGCTCATTAGTCATAGATAATTGAAAAACGGGTAGGGGAAGGTTTGGTGTAATAAGAGCCCCTGCAGCCACCCAATAATTGTAGACTCCAGTTTGACCACTCAGGCCACATCTGTCCATTCAGAGGGGAATTCATGGAGCCCAAGTGTCCTCGGGGCCACCTGACATCTCAAGGTGAAGCATGTAAACACAGTCAGATCAGAGCATAGGCGAATCGCCCATGGGATTCTTTCCTCCCTTCAGTTTGCAGAACAGAACGAGGAAAAGATGAAGGGAATCTGCTTTCATTTTGTTTTTATTGAAGCTTAAGCTAATTTGGTTTTATTTAAGCCAACAAATAAGGTTGAGATCTGGAAGCCACACAGATAGCTCAGGGGAATACCTCCCGACATAGCCTCATCTGCGCTGTGATAAAAGTGTTTTTCTAGAAAAATCTCTGGACGTATATGTGCTTAAATGTTGTAGTCTTTAAACGGGGCAACAAATGTGCTCATCAGATGAGCCCTATTCCACACCCTGGCCTGACCCTTACTTTGTCTTGCACTTCCTCCTAGATTCATACCTTAATTCTACCTCCTGGGTTTTAATGACTATGTAGGATTCTGCTGAATAGATGTGTTTTTGTTTGTTTTCTTTTTAAAATATCAGACCAGAAGAGAAACACCTTTAAAACTATGATTTAAAAAAATGCTTGTTCAAAGAAACACCAAAGAAACCACAGGTTAATAAAAAGCACATATTCACCCCAACCCCCACTGGAAACATTTCCTGTGTTTTACCTCCCAGGAATGTAGTTTTATAAACTCGTCCACCACCACTGTGGCTCTTGCAGTGAAGTCATATTATGCATAATATCTTGCAGCCTGCATTTTCACTTGTTCGGGTGTTTGAAAGATAAAATGTTTCCCATGCTAGCCTTTCTTCACACAGTGGGTTTATCTTTTTAAAAACGGAATTTGAGTGTCGAGTGGGTAGGTACTTACTAGTTTGCTGTCTGTAGCCTTGTGTTGCCCTTGCATAGGCTGCCCTTATTCCCCACCTCTCCTCAGTGCCCCTATCGCTAATAAGCTGGATCCCCCAACTCCTGGCCCCTCGGGGTTCCCTCCAGTGAACCACCATTTGTTTTGATGGAGCCACTTCCTGGAATAGTCTAATTCTAATATGATTACATCTATTTTTCGCCTTTGGAAGTCATTCTAACCCTTATCCAGGTGCTGTCTCTACCTTGAATATTTCATTCGTTCTCTGAGGTCAGTGTAAGGAGCCCTCCTCGGTCCTTTAGGTGCAACATGCACGTTCTACCTTTCTCCTATCTTCTGCACAGTTAATATCTTAATTTTCCATCATCTTAGTTCCAGACTTTATGTGAATCTTTTGAAGTCCTAGAGGCCTCTTTAGCTTCCTTACCAACACCTAGACCTTGGCCCAAGGCCAAGAACTGGTACAGACCATCTTCTACGCATTGTTTCTAAAAGGCTTGTGGAGCACGTGAGCAAATGGTTTGATGAAGCATAGAAGAAACTGCGGAGCCTGAGTCAGTGACGTCTTGATTAGCTCTGGGGAGAGCAATGCTGTGGGTTATTAAATTTCATGGTGAATGAAAACATTGGGGAAAGTTATCAGATGGCAACTAACAGTCCTAGACCCTCTAAGATGCTTCTGGCTGCGAAAATGAAGGTGTGGAGATTTCTTTTCACACAAATATGTATTTCCACCTTCCTATCTTATGCTGCATCCTTCTGGTTTGGATAAACAAAGCTCTTTCATGTTTGGGGTCAGACAGATGATGCCTGAAGGATGTGGTTCCAATTTAAGAAGGGATGTTCATCGTGGCGAGCATTAACTTTTATTCCTAGATCCCTAGCTTCAGAAGCCTGGCTCACCATCCTGGGCTGAATTCTTTAGGAACTGAGCCGACGTGGGATGAGTTGTAGACTGAGCATGGTTATCTGTGGAAGCCGGAGACCCTGAGTAGTGATACAGTTCGAAATCACATTGGTCAGACAAGCCAAGTGTCGTAGGGTGAAGGGCACCTGCCAGCCTTCCTTCCTTCTTCACTAAGTCACAGGACAGGGGTCCAAGAGAAAGATCTGCAGCTGAGGATCCCTGGGGGACTTGGGGCTGGCAGCTGGCCACTGTCTGTACCCTCAATCTCTATTAGCAAGTCATCTTTTCTTTTCTTGATAAGGGAATTTAAGCCATGGCATTGTCTCTTCCTCCATAGTCCCTACATTAAAAGTACCACCATAAAAATCTCATGCCTTTTCTGTTTCTGTATTCCAATTACTCTTTGCCTTAATGACTTCTCCCTTTGGTGAATGAAGAGCTTCACTGCTGTTTTCTTTTCTAGTATCAAGCATATCCTCTCCTAAAATGTTGCTGGAATGAACATCTACAAACACACATCCAGCCACCACCCTCTTGTGTCACCTCTTCAGTGGGATCTGGTGGTGTCAGTGCTGAGGCCCAGGCCCTGCAGTGTTATTGCAAGGCTTGCTTCTCTAACCATCTCTGTCCATCACCTGCTACTCCTAACCAAACCTGTGCTCTACTGCCTTTACCCAGCCCTGAGCCAATCACGATACTTCCTCTCTTCTACCCTGGTTCTCGTTCAAGATGATCTACCTGCTGAGTGGTCTTCCTTGCTCTGTGTACCCTGACACCAGGTCTACTGAGAGGCTAGGACTCTACTCACAGTCCTCTGAAGCCTCCTTTCACAGGCCGGATTCATTCATTTACTAACTAAGCTGTTTCTAAATTTCCCCAGAGAAAAGCGATCTTCCCTGCTAATTCCAACTCTCTTATGAAACTGTCCATGGAAGTTTCTTCTCTGAAGTTGTAGATATTGTAGATGAATCTCTATAGTTTCTATTTTTTACTTTCTTCTAGAAATCAAAAATAACTCAGCAGGCAAGACTTCTAAATGGTGGTCATTTAAAAATGTACAACAATGCTTGTTTTAGAAATAAAATCCTTGATCCCTTCATTTATTCAAAGCATAGTTGAGAAAAATCTGTGCTTTGGTGCCAAGTGTAAGACTTGATGTCAGAGGAGAACCTAAAGCCTACCTCCAATGTCTAAGCTACGTGGCTGCAGGAGACTTAAACAGTTTCAGTTTCCTGACACCCACCTGTGAGACGGGGATGGACCCTATTGTAGCCCTCGTAGATGTTGTTAGCATAATGAAGAGAGAAAATGCATGCTGTGTTCTTAGCACAGATACAAGAGTTGACTCCAGGAGGAATGTCTGTCATATGTTACAGAATATATGTGGTGACATAACTAAGAGACTGTCCAGAATCCAGCTCTTCCACGTTCTTATGTCCTGAAATTCAGTACAGACCAGTGCTTAGCCTTCTTCTACTCCTATGTTTATGCATCTGATCCGTGTTTGCTAGACTAGCACAATTCACCAGACATAGCATATGAGCAACACAGCAGACTTTAAACTCTTCTAGTCCTCATGATAAAGCAAGAAGAAAAAGTAGATGAATTAATTCTGATGTCTTATTTAACTTAATAGATAAAAAATATCATTTCTACATACAATTGGTGTAACGGTTCTTTTTGCTGTGCTTAAGAATAAATCCAGCTTTCCCTTCCCTCCTGAGGCAACACCTGAGCAGCACCTGAAGCAGGTGGGAGAGCTGACCCTGAGGTCAGAAGGGCACAAGAGCTGCCCCTGCCCACCCCCAACTACAATACTCAGGAAAGCGGACCCTGCACCTCATGTTGACATTACAATAGAGCCAACCTTATTGGCAGAGGTTTGGGTGACCCAGCCCCAAAGTTGTGAGCATGGGATAGCTGTCCCCATTCCTCAGCTGTCATGTGGTGGCATGGAAGAGACAGAGGAGAGCCTCCCCTACCCCTGCCCATCAGTGGTTGAGTCAGGTTAGAGAGCTGGCTCTGAGATCATAGAAGAAGGATTCATCCAGTCTGGAAAAGTGAATGTAAAGAATCTCACTATTAATTTTATATCAGTCTTGGGATCTGGTTCAGTGATACTGTGGTTGCTTCTTTCTTTCTTCCTTCCTTTCTTGCTTTCTTTCTTTCTTTCTTTCTTTCTTTCTTTCTTTCTTTCTTTCTTTCTTTCTATCTATCTTCTGTCTTAGTAGTTTCTCTTTTTCTCCTTTTCATTTATTCTTTGTGTCTTTCACACCATGCATCTCCATCCCATTCATTTCCCTGTCCCATGTCCCATCATGTCCACCCTCTGCCCTTGTAACCTCCCCCGCCCCAATAAAAGAAAATAAACTTTAAGAGAAAAAAAGAGAGAGAAAGAGAAAATAACCAATCTCGTTGTGGAAGTTATAGTGTGGCACAGTGAGTCACACAATAGACGCTTTTACCCATATATCTTTTCTTGCAAGTGTTCAGTGGAGAGAGTCACTGGTCTGGTTTGAGGCTTCTGGTTTCTGCTACACTGTCGATGCTGGGCCCTCACTGGTTATCCCGCTGATGCCTGTGATGTAGAGATCCTGTAACTCTGGGTCTGAAGAACTGGTTCCTTTCTGTGTTCCAGCAGATCACAGATGGGGTGGATGTTGGGCTGAACCAACACATAATTCTTGTTCTGGGCCTGAGTAGTTGCAGGGTTGGTCAGCCCGCCAGCTCTCCCTTGTCCTCACCATCAGGGTGAGCTCTCCAGCATTGTCTTTGGGAGTTCACCCCTTTCAGCAATGAATAAATCTTTGGTATATGTACTATGTCCTTACCAAACCTAATTCAGATACTAGATTTCCACTGGAAATGCTTTCCTTTCTTAAATGAATGCTGGAGAAGTAAATTTGCACGTTCATATTATTCCAAACATATTTGTTTGTCAGAACACAAGTTCAATATGTTTTAAAATTTTAAATGTAAATGACTTAAAATCGATATTAAATGAAGAAGATCTAAAACCCACCACATTGATATCAATATTTTGGGCTAACCTATTTCTTGAGTTAGTTATAGACAGAAGTTTATTATTTAAGATAGATATAAGCATGGACTGGGGAGGTATATTATTTCCAGTTAGAGGGTCTTTAGAGCCATTTACCATCTGCACTTGTGTGTGTGTGTGTGTCTGTCTGTCTGTCTATGTCTGTATGTCTTTGTGTGTATGTGTGTATATTTGTAATTGTGTGTGTGTGTGTGTGTGTACACGCACGTGCTGAAAATATAAGGCACCTCTGCCTAACCCTGAAGCTCCCTAAACAATGACAAGTGATGCTTTCACGCTCAAGAAGCTCATAGCACACATTTAGAATCCTAGGATCCTGGGGCCCAATAGAGATTACAGAATACATGTGGTCTAAGTCTTACACAGACCCTGCAAGGCAGAAACACTTACAGAATACTTTCCAGAGTGGAAGGGGTTCAGCCTCTGTTAAATACCTCACAACAGATAGGTCATTTCATTTTCCTCTGCCTCACATGGTTTTCTGTGTCCTTATCTCATCTTCCTAACTAGATTGAAAACAAGAACTGCCTTTTCCAGCCCAGCAGTGCCCACACAAAGCTAGAGAATCAATAAATTATTAACTAAAGGCCTCCTCGATGGCAGGACGTCAAGGTCACTTGAAATATCAGGGTCACTGCATTGCAAAATTCCGAAGAATTGTTTCTGAGCAAGCAATAGCCTTACAGAATCCCCTAAGGTTTCAACTGGCCTATCTCCTCCAGCTAGAATACACAATTTAAGAAATTCTTTATTGGAACAAAATATTTCTTTCCTTTACCCTCCGATAGGAAGCAAGCGCAGAAGGCACTTTTCTGTTTCTTTTGGAGCACGTGTTTGCGTGCCTATCAAAGACATATACCAAGATCACAAAATGAGCAGAGGGGTGGTTTATGGGTGCATGGTTTCTGTCTCTGTGAGGTTGAGAAAATGCAGGCAAGGAGGATGGAGCAAAAAGGCTCTCTTAAGAAAACCCTCTGTTCACGTTCGAGTTTTCCAAACTGATGGGTGTTTGTTTTCTCTCATGTCTACCAGGAAATCTCGTGCTGCCTCCTGGAACTTGTCTTGGAAGTGGGCTCACACCAGAGGCAGCCAAAGAGCTGGGTCTTCCCTCGGGGATTGCTGTGGCGGCCTCACTCATCGACGCCCACGCAGGAGGACTAGGTAATCTCTTCTTTCCCAGCACCGGTTCTGTGGGTTCTCTGGGCAAAAGAATACATCTTTTCTGTTTGCTCAGCAAAGGTCAAGGGCTGATGATTTAAGGTGAAATAAGAAAAGACCTTTATACCCATAAGCATTTGAATAGAATTAGAAAACTTATAATTAAAAATAAAAGTTATAAACTATTAATTCCTTAATACATAATAATATAACATTAATCTAGATAGTTCTCTAGCATCATAAAAATTTGGACAATGTATGTTTACTTCCGTCCACAGTGTGTGATGGTAGGGTGCTTTCATGAATTCTTTCTTTACTAATGGTAGCACAAAATCTTTATAAGCATGATATATTTGTTTAATAAAATATTTGGCTTTTTTCCTAAACCCAATTACTTGATTGAAGTCTCGATTTAATTTCCTATATAACTTTCAAGTCTTCACTTCATGCATTTATTTATTCATTTTTCAAAAACCCATTGGCTCCACACCACACACTCTGGCGCGGTGCTAAGGGATGGTGGACATGAAACAAAGCCCGGGACCGGTGTGAAGCGCTTGCCCGCTCGGACAAGGCGTGTGATTCAGTCCTCAGCACCTCAAAGCTATGTGAATGCGATGAAATAAAATAAAACAAAACCAAATTCTCCTCCCAAATTTTAATAGGAAAACATACAAGAAAGCAGAGAACGCTAGTTAAATGTGGTGGTTCTGTTCTCGTCTTCAACTCAACTGTAGTTTCCTTCTGTTTTCTCTTTTGACTACTATGATTCTCAATCTCTCAATTTTACTATGTTCCTGTATATTTCCCTATTCTTTCAGTACAACAGCGTTTGTTTCAAATGATGGCTTGTAATTTGTAAGGCAAACGTTTCAAGCCATGCCATTGAATTTTCAGAACTGAATAGTATAAAGTAGAACAGAACAGGGCAGAACACAGCAGACTGGGTGTCTTGCACAGCAAGGGTAGGTAAGTACTGTGTTGTTAGCCTGTTTCCATGTGTGAGTGTATGCATGTGCATACCAGGCCGTGGCTAAAATGAATCTCTTATAATGGACTAAGGTCACAGAACTTTAGTCAAGTGTGGTGACACACATGTGTGGTTTTTGCTACTTGAGAAGTGAGGCCATTCTGGTGGCATAGTAAGATTCCAATTCGTCATTGCCGATTCACGTTTTACCTTAGAGCAGCTATTCACATGAATAACCCTTTCATGGGGTTCCTAACCATTGGAAAACACAGATATTTATAATTCCCAACAGTAGCAAAGTTACCTCTAGAAAGTAGCAATGAAAATATTTTATGAAAATATTTTATGACCACAACATAAAGAACTGTATTAAAGGGTCACAGCATTAGGAAGGTTGAGAACCACTGCCTTCAAGTCAAGAGCTGTCTCTTCAAGGACTCACCATAGATTGTGTTTCCAGATCTCATTTCATTACATCTCTGTCTTGGCACATGTGTTATCTTCCTAGAAATGACTATGAGAATCTCAAACTACGCTGTGCTGCTGTAACAGCATCCCCAAGGACACAGATACCAAGAGTATAGATTTATTACAGCTCTGTAGTGTGGAATCTCAGAAGACTCTTTCTGTCTGTATCAGAAGGCGGAACAACAAGGGAGCATTTTTGCACGTGAAAGAGAAAGGAAGTTGCTTTTATTGGGAACCCTCTCCATTAATACGTAACCCAGCCCTACGGCGTGGGATACCTCTTACAGCTCCCACTGCTCAACATTGTCACCAAGGGGGAGGCTAACCCTTGGTGACAATGGTTAGGTAACCCCCAACAATTTGAAGGTCAATAAAACTTTCTCCTTTACAGTCTATTCAGTGGGACAGTTAGATTGAGAAATTCTGTAAATTGTGCTCCTTTTGTTGTATTTATTTGTTTGAGGAAACGAACATATTATGTTGTAACTTTATGATTGATCTGATTGTCTTTTCTACCAGACTAGGAATTTCTTGCGAACAAGGACACCGTATCTTTCATCTCATGCTCCTAGTGGTGAACATTGCATCGTGTTTTATAAGTAGCTGATAAATGTGTTGAGTAAGGTCACATTGAACTTTAAAGTGAAGGTTGCTCTGTTTCCTAATGTGTGGGGTTGGGTGACACTCATCACCAGTCTGAGAGCCCCTTCCCGGCTCATCTTTCTGTTCTCAGGCTCTGGCGCAGAGAAAGAATAAACAACAGGACTGCTCGTGGGAGAGTAGGGTGATAAGGGGTGTGGCTGCGACCACAGGCAAGGCACGGAGCTGGAGGCGTAGACAGACATGGCGTGTTCTCGTCTCATAGCTGTCCTGAGAGTACAGATCGTGGAGCCGCTCAGGGAAACTTTCTTCATTTTCTTTTGCAATTCTCCCTGGGGTGACAGTCTCAACCATTTGCCTCACCCAGGTGACAAACACTTGGCTGGGGCCACTTGGTGCTACAGGGAAGAGGGCCTCGTCTTGGGGAACTGCATGCATTGTGGTTTCCTTGTCAGCTTCCCTGGCCTCCCTAAGGACATGTCAAAACACACCTTCGCATTTTTGCCCAGGACATTTTACGCTGTCCATGAGGGGTAAACTCCCAGATGACCTCCATTTGGTGTCTAAATACAGAGCTCACTGACAGAAATTTCACCCCCAGGAGCTTTGGCTTATGTCTTTTGTGCCCAGGCTCTCCCACAGTAATGAGTTCCCACCTATTAAAAGTAAATTTGTGAAGTGGAAAGATGAAATAAATTCCTGGATTCTTAAAGCACAGAACCCAGGTGCCTATGTTGGTGGGAGAAGGCAAGGGAAGGGATTTGCATTGCTGTGGACTAGGAAGACTTGCTGATAATTCAGATCAAATTTTGTTCTTCTAGCTTCCTACCCTGCCTCTTTTCCCCAGCACTTTACAGCCAGCTCAGGATTAGGATATCTGGGAAAGTCAAAAGGCCTGGAAGCAAATATTCCACCCATTTTCCACCTTGAGTGTGTCATGTTAGGGTTCAGTAGAAAACAGAGGTCAGAGAGACCTGAAAGACCCTGACCACAGATGGACTGAAGATGAATATCAAGTGTATGTGGCCTGTCTGTGCTGGGTCTGGACACTGGAGACTGTCAGCAGTGAACAAAACTGACAAGGACTGTTCCTTCTAGGGAGCTTTGTATTGCTCTCCCTGCTCTGTGTTTATGTAGCTTCCTAGTATTGGTTTGAGCCCGCAGATCTGACTCAACTAAACCCTTGTTCTGCCTATAGGCAGGTTACCTCTTCAACTTTTGTTTTCTCTTTTGTGGAAAGAGCTACCAATGGCTCTTCATGGTTTTTCTGTGAAAACTGGTGATATCTACATCACACATGTGCCCAAACACAGACACAGACACATGCACACACATGCTCACACAAACAGATATACAGATGCAGACACATACACATAGACTCTCTCTCTCTCTCTCTCTCTCTCTCTCTCTCTCTCTCTCTCCCTCTCCCCCAGGTATGTAATATTTCTCTTCTGACCCCTCTGTCTCTTCAGAAGTGGCCCTGATTGTCCTCCTCATGCCCTTTGAAAGAATATGGGATTTAGTACCCTAAGAAGTTACATAGATTTAAGTCAGAAACAGCCTTCAGAACTGATGGAGCGAACCTGGTGCTGAGCGACCCCAAATGTCATGATAAGAGCCTGACTTTGGAGTGGGAGTGGTATGCCAGCCGTCCTGTTCTCTCACAACACTGCCATGACAACCATGGACAGGTCATATGCTGACCTGACATGATCAGCCTTGCACCCCACATTCGGAGAAGTGGTGGGGGTCACCCCTCGGCAGAAATACCCCATAGACTCTCGTTCCCAAAGACAGCCTGGGATGGAAAGATAGGGATCAAAGAGCAACACAGATCAATTCATGGCTTTTCCAGCTCTGGAAACAGGAGGAAGGACTTTGTGGGAATGAAAAATCAAAGATAAAAGAACATTTTGTTCTTAAGTGACTGGTTAGTGAGTTCTCCAGCAGACAGCCAGCAGATAGGAGTAGTTTTGTTTGCACTTTGTGGGGGTGGTTCTGGCCAGGGCTCCTGCTGCTGGTATTTTTCTAGCTTGTAAAAATAGCATTAACTTTGTTCCAGGTCTGTTCTTGGCTCCAGCGCCCCAACTGTCCTGAAAGGAAATAACAACCTCATTTCTCTCTCAGGTCCCCTTCTTATTTCAGTGGCTCTTCTCTATCAGACAAACTTCTGACTGCCTATCAAAGCTTGAAGATGCTGCTGTCTTCTTTGGGAACCCTTCCTTGACTCCCAAGCTAAATGAATCCTTCCTTGTCTATGTGCTTGCTGTATCTTATGTTTGCTGGTTTGTATGTTAACGTCATCTCATTTACTCTTGTGTAGGTTCTTGTAGCATACTGTATTTCATCCTGAGTGGCTAGTGTCACAGTGAGTAAGGGAATGAAAGGGTGACACTGAGTCCCTGGTGGGTGCTTATTTCAGCTGGGAGGCAGATGTCTTTGTACAGTACCTGTACCTGGCCCAGTTCTTCAGTAGAAAGCATTAAGTCCAAGCAATTCCTCAACTGATCTGAGATGTCTGGAAATCTCCACAAATTTCTGTTTATGCTCCTATTAGCCTGATTTGGTAAAAAACAAACCTTTTCTGCTAGGTTGAGCACAACTTTTTAATTACTGACATTGGATTCTCTATCAGATGTTGCCTTGTCTTAAATTGCTCTTCTGAGTTGCAGTGTTGGAAAAAATAAGGACTTCCTCCCTCCTTTCCTTCTCTCCACTTCCCTCCACCCCCTTTCCTTCTTTCTTTCTCCTTTTTGTTTGTTTAATGGCAAAAAGAATTAGTTTAGCCAGTCTTAGAAAAAAACTTCTGGTCCTTGCCTTGCTAGAACAACAGTTTCTTCCAGTGAACAACAAACCATGCTAGTCTCTTTTTTTCTTTCCTTTTTCTTTTTTCCTTTATTTTTGTTTGTTTTGTTTTGAGACAGGGTTTCTCTAACAGTTCTGGCTGTCCTAGACCTCACTACATAGACCAGGCTGGCCTTGAACTCACCGAGATCCACCCGCCTCTGCGTCCTGAGTGCTGGGATTAAAGGCGTGCGCCACTACTGCCTAGCCCATGCCAGCTCTTATGGAAGAGAGGGAAGGCAAGCAGCAGAATCCAGTAATGTGATTTGAGGAGTGTTTATTTATAATTAATATGCACAGATGGATATTATGTGTGGATATGATGCGTGGCATGTTTGATGACAGACATTGTTCCAAGCAATGATCTCTTCTATTTCTAAACTTGAGACAGAAGCACATTTCTCCTCTTTGTGGAATCACTCCTAACAGCAAGTGTGTAGTTTAAGGGGACAGATATGTGAAGCCTTATTTGACCATGGGAGCACCTGCAACTCAGAGCTGAATTATGGACCCAAGAATCTATTCTTCTACCTGTTGTCTCACACTTAGGAAGAAGCTCTTTGCATGGTGCTTTTCCGTTACATTTGTCAAATGGGACAACGGTGGCTCATACGGCTGCCTAACTTTGTCAGAACCTACATGGCAAGGTGGAGGTTTGTGAGTAAGCCTGACTGGTCAGAATCCATGACTCACACTTATCACTGTGGAATGTGGAATGATGGACCTATTAATATATGGTTGGTCTACTTTTGAATTTGTCCCCGAGAATATCTAAATAAGTAACAAACCTTGAGGAAAGGCTTTCAGCAAGTGTATACTGACAAGCCGCTTTCCTGGCTGATGAGGGTGGAAGGTGAATGCGAGAAAGCAGCAGAGTTTTGGAAAATTGCAGCCCAGTAAACAGGCAAGTACAGTAATTACCGTTATTTGCGCTAAGCGCGGAAGGCTTTGGTAAAACATAAAATAGCCTCAAAATGGAGACAGGAAATTACAGAAGCATCCCTGGGTAAGAGATGCCTGGAACTGTGCTCACAGCAAGCCGCGCCATTATTATTTCTTGGAAAGTAGAATGTGTTTGTTCAGTCACTTTTAAGCTTTAACTAAGTATTACTTCTAATAATACATCGATAATATCAGCATCTTTAATAAGAATCACAGTTCTTAGTACTGCATGACCATATCCTGCCTGCCTTCCATCCTCCACCTACTTTATCTTTACCCTTTTCAGCAGTCCTAGCAGATAAAGGTCAGTTCCCCTGTTGTGAGGCACACAGTAACATTTCCAGAATCTCATAACTAGTGTCTTAGCTAGCTTTGCACTTGAGATTGAGTCTGTAGCTCGTATTACTTTCTTTAGGCTGGTGCATCTCAAGCAGGGGTGATTTTAGATACCTGTATTCCACCTAGCACAGAGTTAGCACATCTGAGGAGGGGGAAGTATCACTGGCGTGTGACAAAATGAAGCCAGAGGTGTTGCTAGCTACCCTGCATGCTCAGGCCAATCCCTGCCACAAAGAAACCTTGTCCAGCCACGGACTGACCTCCCCAGCATGGTGGCTGAGGAGCCTTGCTCTGCTCCAAACACCTGCAATGATAAAATGTCCCATTTTCAATTCAGCTTATTTCTGTAGAAGCAAGAACTAAGACAAAACAATGGTTTTGCTAATGTGGTACTTTTTTAAAGTAATATTCCGAGACATAAATTCCTCAATAAAAGTAACCAGGTGATAAAAAGAAACGGAAGACTGAAGAGTCAGGATCAACATGCTTCTTCAGCACCTGTCCTTCGGACATAGAGCTTCTGGGACATGTGGCCTTCTTCCCATGCTCTTTGCCTCTTTCCTGTATGTCCATGCTTCACTGCTGAGCATGGATCCTTCTCCCCCTCCTAGACATTCCTAGTCAGGCATCAGATGCAGTCAGATTACAGTGCTGCCTCTGCCATAGCATCTCCAAATCCCACTCTCCCCCGAGTACTAGTTGCCCTCTTGATGTTTCTCTTGTACATGTCCTACCTATTTCTGCATTCCTTTGCATGTCTGCCATCGGACAGGAATCCTACTGACATGACAGTTGTGGAAGGGTTCTGTGACCTCACAGTAAGGATCACTAAATCCACGAAGAGGGACTTTGAAAAGTAGATTTCAGATCTGATTGACTCATGAAGCTAGATCTGTCTCTGTGCTCACGAGATGTCACCTGGAACCCACAGGAGCAAAAATATAAAATCTGATGACATGGGTTCAGAACAGTTGTGATGTTCAAGCAACAGGTGGGCAGGTGAGAGCCGAGCTGAACGGGCCAGACTCTGGGTCAGAACCGGCAGCAGCAGGAAACTTTTCCACGAGGCACAATTAAAACAGAAAGTCCATAGAAGTGGAGGGGATTCCAAGCACTGATAAAGCCATCTGTGGAGACTGGAAGGAGAAAGGCCGTGCCAGGCCCCGAGCAGATAGCAGACGCACGACTTCAGGGAGTTTCTGGATCTGTCTGATCAGAAGTAGAAGGAAGAATGCGTTAATATGATTTCAGGACTGTGGTTTTAAGCCGAGGTTGGATTTAATGAGAATCACCGCTGCTGGAGATCAGCGGCTGTGTGAGGGTGGCAGACACATACACAGTAGAGAGGCACAGGGGACGATTGGGGTGGAAAATTTGGGGGTTTCTGTGCTCAGACTCCGGGGCTTTCTTGGAGAGCTGCAGAGGAGTGGCCCGAGCCAGGTGAGCAGTCTCTTACCTGTAGACAGGAAGCTGAGAGGGATCCAGGCCTCCTGGCTGCAGCCAGTTCCTCCAGCTCACCCCTCTTTAAGTCTGGTGCCACATAATCAGTATGCGAAGCCATGCCCCTGCGGTGACATCATAGTGTTTGCAGTGTGATATACACATACTCCTCTTTGGATAATGAGTTAGCATACGGTTTGGGAACACAAAGGCTACCCAAAGAGTTTCTGTACTAAATTCTCTTAATTTGCAGATGAGAAAACCAAAACTGAGAAAACCAGAAAATTACTGTCAAAGCTTGATCGAAAAATCTGTGTTTTCTCTTTCAGCTTAGCGGGGCAGCCAGGGCTCTGCTCCATTATGTAACAGTATCTCCAGTTAGGAAAAACGAATGGGCCCTGGTGTCTTCTTCCATTCCTTGCCGTAGCTCCTAGGTAATGGCAGCAGTCTGTGTCACAGCTGGCCATGAAATAGGTAAATTCGTTTTTTGAAGCTAAACATGAATAAGTTTTTTTGTTGTTTTGTTGTTGTTGCTGAAATCTACAAAGCTCCAATATGCCTCCTACAAAGCTGTCAACAATCAAAACACGCAGTGGACAGTTTCCTTTGAAGAGCTCAGCCTACTTTCTTTTATTTCATCTACAACTCGTTGAAACACACTTTGTGCCAAGTGTTTGCTCAGGGCCTTTAACACTCACTGCTGTCATCTTGAAACCACTCTAAGCTGCCATTGTTTTCTGCATTCAGTGCTCAAGAAAATCAAGGTCTATGAATGTGCTCATTGTAATTAATTTATTTGTATCCCAGCCGCATTTGTCCTCTTCCTCTTCTCTTCCCATTCTGTCCCGTTTCTCCTTTGCCTTCAATTCATTTCTCCTCCTTTTCTGTTCAGGAAGGGACAGGCTTCTATGGGTATCAACAAAGCATGGCATACCAAGTTGGAGTGAGACTGAGCACCTCCCCTTGTATTAAGGCAGGGCAAGGCAATCCAGTATGAGGAATAGGTTCCCAAAAGCCAGCCAAAGCATCAGGGACCGGCTGATTCCCATTGTCTTCTCACAAGAAGACCAAGCTACAAAACTGTCACACATATGTAGAAGTCCTAGGTCGGTCACATGCAGGCTTCCTGGTTGTTGCTTCAGACTCTGTGAGTTCCTGTGAGCCATCTTAGTTGATTCTGTGGGTTTTCTTGTGATGCCCTTGACCCCTCTAGCACCTACAATCCTTCCTCCCTTTAGTCAGCAAGATTCCCCAGGCTCAGGCTAATGTTTGTCTGTGTGTCTCTGCATCTCTTTCCATACATTACTGGATGAAGGCTCTCTGAGGACAATTGGGGTAGTCACCAAGCTGATCACAAGAGAGGGCAAGTTCAGGCTATGTATCCACTACAACAGTAGTCTTATCTGGGTCATCCTTGTAGATTCATTGGAGTTTCCCTTGCCTGACTGAAATGCCCCCATTTCCAGTTACCTGTTTTAGTACTCTCACCACTCTATCAAGCCCCTAACCCAACCCCTCTAGTTCCCATCCCCACCTTCCCCCACTTTACCCAGGAAATACCTTCTTCCCTTGCCCGATTCATGCATTCCCCCATTGGGCCCTCTTTGTTACCTCTCTGGGTCTGTGGATTGTAGCACAGTTATCCTTTACTCAGTCTAGATGACTCTCCTCTAAAGGGTGGATAAAGAATGTGGCACATTTACACAGTGGAATATTACTAAGCTGTTAAAAATAGGCACCAGGAAATTTGAAGACAAATGGATGGAACTAGAGAAAATCCTCCCGAGTGAGGTAGCCCAGACCCAGAAAGACAAACATGGTGTGTACTTACTCGAAGTGGATATCAGCTGTGAAGTAAAGGATAATTATTGTGATGTTTTAACACATGATACTGTTAGGTCCTCTGCCCAGGCTATCCTCCTCTGGATCTTGTGCGTTTCCCTTCTGGTGGATAGTTTATGAATACATATGTGTCATGTTATGCCCATGCCTTGACTTGCCTTAGCCTATGCTTAGACCAGTCTTCACCAGTTCCCCAAACAGGGCAGTACTCCAAGTAATCTTTCTTTGGAAAAGGTGCATTTCTAGGTCCATTTATGGAAGAGAAAGTTAAGGTTGGAAACAAGGAAGTGAGTTTGATACAGGCATTCTAAGCAGCCCCAGAGCCCAGATTCCATCCTATGAGGTTTGCTAGACAAGTCTAGAAACCGGGTAGAGGGAACAATAGAATTCATTGTCTTAATATTCATGCTAGTTTCATTTGTGTAGTATCTTGCCGTCTTCAAACCACCATCCCAGGAACAAGGAAGAGTGGTTTCCTTTGAGTAGCTGAGAAAACTGATACTTGAGGAAGCAAATGAACTCGCCAAAGCTAGGGGACCAGGAGTGCTTCCCTCCAGACAAGCGCCGTCTGTGTGCCCTGCCGTGTCTTCACATCTGTCTTGCCACAATCTTTGCGTCAAACACCGAACAAGCTGTGCCCAACACATCAAGTGGAGTATCTTGACCCGGCGTGAGTAAGCGGCTGTAGCCAGAGCCTGTGTTTGTTTACAGCACACCTCTTACCTTGTCCTCAGCCCCAGCACCTTGCCTGCTCTCTGGGAGGAGCTATATCCAGAGAGCTCAAGTTAGCGTTTCACTTTTGGGTCTGTGACTGGAAAGAAGAGCTGCTGTTTGCCATTGCTGAGCTTAGTGGTGAAACTAAGAAGAACTCATGATTGTCCAGCCTGGTTTGACACCCACTCGTTAGGGACTGCCACTCTCTTTGGGGCACTTGTGCCGCTAGTCATTCCTCATAGTACAGAAACCCAACGCATACTTTCCATGCTGCCCCTGGAGCACTCCTCTTTGCTTTAGTACAAACCAGAAGCTAATGGTGGGAAAAAACACATCTCTACTAACTGCCCTACAGGAGCCTATGTGGACCGCTGGCCACTTGCTTAGCATCGCTTAGTAGGCCCGCCTCATTTTCTGTTCTCACTTTTCTCTTAACTATGTGTTCAGATATGTGAGTAGATACTCTATTGTGAAGACAGCATCTGATTAAAGAGAAAGTAGCTTTTGAAATTCCCCATCCTGCATTAGCACCTTGTAACAAGCTCAGGGAGTTTGCTGTAATATAGAGAAACCTCTAGACTTGAGCTCTGTCACCCAGCTGCACTCTCCTTTCCACGGTGTTGACCATTTCGTGTGCTCTCCTGTGCATCTAACAGAAGAACTTGACTCTGAAACAAGTGAGAACTGCAAGTTTAGAGGTAACACAGCAGAGTAGTAAAGGGCTCACAACTACCCAAGTTACACGCAGGTGTCGGGCCCATAATACGCATTTGACATTTTATGCCTTGTTTTTGCCACCTGTGAAATAGGAACAACAGTCGCTACCTTACAGAGATGTTTAGTGATTAAGTGGACATGCAGTGTAGAAGGCAGAACTGCATGCAAAGGCCACATGCCACTTCTCTGAGATGTGATGGAGGGGTAGGAGAGGAGAGGGAGTGAATTCACTGGCTTGCCTGGAATAAGTTAGAGCATCACCTAGGATGAAAATTGGGATCTGCACGTCAAGAAGCAGGAGCAGCGTATGCCAAGGGTCTGGAAATAATAATAATAAAAAAAGGCCTGGTGTATGCAGACTGAAGTTTCTGTCCTGCCTGGTCCAGCAGACCTGCAGTCCCAAAGAAACACACAGAGACTTATATTAATTATAAATTGTTTGGCTTATTAGCTCAGGCTTATTACTAACTAGCTCTTGCAACTTAAATCAACCCATAATTCTTATCTATCCTTAGCCACGTGACTTGATACTTTTTCTCAGTGAGACTTTCTCATCTTGCTTCCTCTGCATCTGGCTGGTGACTGCATCTCTGTCTTCTTCCCCGAATTCTTAGTCTGGTTGTATCACCTATACTTCCTGCCTGGCTACTGGCCAATCAGCATTTTATTAAACCGATATGAGTGACAAATCTTTACAGGGTACGAGAGCATTATCCCTCAGCAGGTGTAGATAAGGAGTATTTCAGCATGACAGGCTTCCATTGTGCCTGAGAGACAACAGAATGAACCAGTCTAGAAGACAGCCTGAGTGGCACAGTTTGTACCATGCAGCCAAGGCCTGGGGTTATATCCTTGCATTGAGCTTAACTGCTCTGGGCCTCCCATTCTAATACTAGCAAGGAGCCTGAAAACCATGGTTAAAAAAGAAAAAAAAAAGCCATCTCATTTTAAGCTTATAACAAACTGCTCTTATGTGGAGTGGCAGATCTGCTAGGCAGTGATGAGTGCCTGACATGGCAGCACTCTGGCCCGGTCTGCAGGATGGTGCATTGCAAGGATACTGGGTGTTCCTGTCTCTCACCTCCAGCTCTCAACAACACAGCGTGGGCAGAGCTGATCCTCACCACCACCATTCCTGCCTCTGTCCCCACCATCGTCTTTTGGGGGAGGAACTTTTTTTTCGGTCCCTTTTTTCTCATCCTTTAGCTCCTCACCTTGTTATCTCTTAGTGTTCTTCAAATCCAAACAGAAAAAGTAGAGATAATTCATGGTTGCTCTCGTGTAAGCTGGTGACTAGCTTTGCAGAGTCATTAGGATGTCTGGACTCAAACTTAATGTTGCCATCTTCATTTTGTGGGTGACAGTGACAAATTACTCCCTCCCATGACTTCCCTGTGCTCCTGTCTTACTTGGAAATTACTGTTTACTGGAGACAGAGACTGGAAAATGCCTGGGGGAAACAGCCGGAGAAATCAGTTATTTAGATAACTCTCAATTAGTCGCAGTAAATGAGCAATATGAGTAAGAGAAAAAGAGAGATAGAGAGGGTATATTTTTACTTAAATCCAGAACAACTCATAGAAACTTATCTGATTTCTAACTTTATTTACTTACTATAACATTTTCTACACTTGATTATATGTCTGGTCACCTGTTATATTTGAATATAGAATGCCTCCCCAGGTTCAGATTTTGAAACCTTAGTCTCTAGAGGTGCTAATGAAGAGGGCCTGGAAACTTGGTCAGATGGGGCCTAGCTCAAAATGATCGCTGACTGGGTTTGGTCCTCAGGGGCATATTATGTCTGGCTGCTTCCTGTCTTCTTGGCCCACCACAATGAGAACTCAGCAGCTCTTCCCCGACCATGGCCTCCCTGCAACAATAGACTAAACCCCATAAAACCATGAGACAAAATAAATCTATCTTCTTTTAGGTTGTCTGTGTTAGTAATTTGGTTAGGAACAGAAACATAATTAAAATAACATCCAAGTCATTTAAAATACAGGCCACTGTTCAGCCTAGCTTCTGATCGATGGTGGAATTGGGGCTGTGTTATCTTCACGTATCAACCCCCATATGGATCTGATAGTCTTCACCTGGGCACTTTAAAAGGCAGTGGGAGGTGTTTCCAGCTGCAGCTGATCACCTTAACAGTTGTGTACATCTTGAAAGGGCAACAATTATACCAGGAAACAGGAAGATTGCATTTAACATCTGTGTTTCTGAGGTGGAGCATGCAGGGGTCTTCTGTCTGTTGCACTTATGTGATCCCCATACTTCCTCATTGACAACAGCCTGGTGGCTCTGGTGTGCCTGACTGCGGTACTACCAAGTACACAGCTTCAAACAAGCCCATGTTAACCAACTTATCTGTATTTGATTTTTAAAATCTATTCAAAAGCCTGGAGGTTTTATGTAAACTCAAATCCTCTCCTCTTTTGTCTTAAGAGGATGCGTTATGCTGTTGATCCATATTGTCACTGGTCCCTGCACTGAATTTCGCTTAGGAAGTTGAAAGTGTGTCAGCCTGAGACTCCCCACCGTGAAGGCCTGCAGTGCCATCTCCTACCCGTGTTGTTAATATGAGTGAAAACTTCCCACACCTTCTATAAACAGTGCTCTCACAGCTGAAACTTGTAAAGAAAAACCCACACAATTGGATGCTGTGAAATCTATCAAATATCCCCAAATAATATGACTCTTCAAAGGAGGTAATATATACCGTCTGCTATGTTGTGATGTAATATTATTGCTCAGGCTAATGCCTATGGCCCAATAATTCTTTCCATTTGTATATATCCCCATCCCTAAGTATAACACATAGACAATAATATTTAAATACCTAAATACACAATGACATTCCTGCTGCCTCCCCCCACTTGGACTGTGAGCCTCTTCTGGGCAATGTTATTTGTTTATACTCTTCTCTTAAACTCAGGAATGACTTCAGCAAGTGAATGAATATTATATGCATGAATGAGTTTTCTGAGCAGCATGCTAAATACTGGACCATTTAAGGTGCAAATACAATAATTCAAAAAAATTGAGACATGTGGGCTAAGTTCTAAAATACACAAAGTGCTGTGATTCGTTGATGAATTATTCTGTGACAGAAATGTGCTGAGGAGGCCATATGTATGATGTATACCCACTCAGTGCTTGCTCTTGGCCACCATTCCCATGTGACTGCCTCATCCTAGCCACCGTGGTCCCTCTGGGAGGTGGGAAGGACTGAGTATCATTTGAATTGAACCTATGCCAAAGGATGTTTTGTCCAGAGAAAGCAGTAGAAGGCAGAGGGTTCTGGACAGAGAGCAATATGAGAGCCCATACAGAAGTGGGGCTGGGACATACAAGCACTGCCCTTGGACATCTAAAAGGAATTCCTTCCTATAGAGCTATAGAGATCAAAGTGGCAGAGGCAGATTGGGGGCAGTTCAGGGCCATGCTGACAAGTGTACTTTCCCTTCTCCCAGTCCTGGCAAGTCATCGGGGTGTTATTGAGACACTGTTATGTAATTTGACTTCATATGTGTCTTGGTTTGTTTGTTTTGAAACAGAATCTAACTCCAGATTATCCCGGAACTCACTCTGTAGCCCAGGTTACAATTCTACCTTAGTTCTCTCAGTACTAGGATTAGAGTTATTAGTTATCATATCCAGTAAAGGCTTTATATATGGAAAGCCTTCATATATTTTATATACATACACATGTGTGTGTGCATAAAGGGCTTGTTTAAAACTTGTGGTAATGGGTCTTGAAAGACGATAGGGAATTTGACACCTACTTAGCACAGGATCCATTGACTGAACAAGAATTATTTAAGACTTTGGATGCTTTTTTTTTTTATTTCTTCTGTGTCCTTCTATTTGACTATTACTAAACTAAATATATAAAATCATCTTTCTTTTTATTTTATATGTTTTTATTATGCCATGCTTTACAGAAAGTGATAGCAGTGATAGCCCCAAACGTGTCAGAGTGACTCCAAGTCCAGCTTTCCTTCCCATCTGTTGTCTTTGCTAGAGATACCCAGAGAGTGAATTCCCTTAAAGCTGAGTTCTGACTCTTAAAGTTAAATTAGCAAAAGAAAGAAAGAAGGAAGGAAGGAAGGAAAGAAAGAAAGAAAGGAAGAAAGAAAGAAAGAAAGAGACTTTCAGAAACTGAGAAAATGCTTGCTGCAGACTCTACACACTATAGGAATATCCAAGGACCATTCTTGGGCTTAGCAATTTAGATAAAACACGTGGTTGTCTTCCAGGAAGGCATGTTGTCACTAGGCACTAGTCCTCTGTAAGCACAAAGAGCTGTGGTGGACCCCAAAGATGTGAATATACACGAATCCACTTCCTTCACTGCAAGGAAAGGAAAAGTGCTTAAAACAGAGGTGTTGCTATGAGGATTAAAAAAAAAAGTATGCAGGAGGCTTTGTAGGGTCTCAGTTCATCTTGGCCTTTGAAAAAAAAAACAATGGTGTTGTATTTGCACCTAAACGTAAGTAAAAGAGATTAATAAGATAAGGTAGTTTGGTGGGGAAGAAGGCTAAGAGAGAAGCAGGGATGGGACAGCCTGCCCTGCTACCCAGAAGCACAGACCCATTGAGCTATTTCATAATACCTGTGCTGCTAAGTGTGGATGTAGATGTGGAAATGTGGGGGGATAAAAATGAGGAACTATTTTTTTTGAAGTATATACATGTAATTTTAAAGGGTTTTATTTTTGAGATAATAGTTTCTAAACAGATAGCTGGAAGGCAGGGAAGTGAACAGATAGTGAGCACCGAATAGGAGAAGGCTGGAACTAAGTATCTTGAGGGAAGAGTTAGGGTTTTTTAAAAAAGACTAAAGAGCAATTGTGACCATCATCAGGGTCAGAAGGACTACAGATATTCTTCTCTGCAGCAGGAATAATAGCATGATTGTCTTAGATAGAAGTAAGCAGAGGATGGTTTAAATCTTAGGCCTAACATTACCAATGTTGTGACTCCATAGGCTGCTTTGTAAAGTCCAGCTATTCATAGGTCAGAAGATGAAGATCAAGGGTCATGCTTTTACATATATACATTTTATGCTAAAATTTTCCCATTCTTAAGATACTGTGATTGGAATAATGGTGATCACAAATATGAAGTATTTTTATAAAGTATTTTTATTCATCCATTGGAAAAATCATGGAGTATTTTGTTTCTGACAAGATTAGACTATCCTCCAGTACCTTTGAATCAAAAAGCTTCATGATAATCAATATATACACACATAGAGCTAATGCTGCGCGTGTGCGTGCGTGTGTGTGTGTGTGTGTGTGTGTGTTACACACACTGTTAACTGTTAGAAGGCTTAAAGATCTACTTGGTAAAGGACTTAAGGGACCAAGGTCAGAGAAGAGCCTAGAGATGAGCTTAACATTTCTACATTCATCATTTGGTGGTTGGCAACCTGCCGGTCAGAGGTTGAGAAACCAAACACCCATCAACCCATCAGGTAGGCTGCAACTGTAGAATAAAAATTTGAATGTATGCATCAGGAGCAAGAAAAAAATGCTTACAACTCTGTAGGCTTTTAGATGGTACCAGGAGTAAAGGTAGACTAGTCAGCAACAAGTTTCAAAGGCTGAAGTTTAACTCCGAATCGGCTCAACCCCTGATTTAATTCAGTTCATCTGTCCCCACTTTGACAAAATTCAACAACCAAAATCCTATCCTTTCAAGAGGACAAGACAGAGACTCAACATATATAAAAAGTTTTCATATGTATTTTGTTCAGTCAATGGAAATTACATAATAATACAGCATATAAGGATTTTCCACATCCAGACTTAGGCAAGATATTGGCAGAAATAGGCTTGGTAAAGTAGAAATTGGAATATCTGTAATTAACGTATTCTAGAAAGGTAAGAGGAATGTGGAAGGTTCAGCAGAGAGCTGGGAGCTGTGTGAAGAAAAGGGAATTTTATAACAGACAATGCAGAATGGAGAGGAAGAAGAATTAGGGACACCTAATGGCTTCTGGGAGGGAAAGAACTGGTCTAGGAATGAGCCCTCTGATTAGTTATCTCCTACCAGTGGTCAGCCCTGAAATAAATAAATATATGTACATATACATATACATTAATCTATATAAATATCATACATGCTGCAAGCAACATTAAACAGACTCCACAATTTATACATATATAATAATATACATATAATATAATAATAAAATAGGCCATGAATTTAAGAGCAGTGAGGGGGAAGACATGGGGAAGAACCATGAGAGAGGTTGGAGGAAAAGGAAGGGAGAAATGGCATAATTATTTTTTAATGAAAAATTTTCAAATATTAAGAGAATCAAATAGATATAAAGAAAGCAACACGCAATGCAACATACAAAAGCAGTAAATGAAACAAGAAGATGGGTATGCAGCATGTACTGAAGAGAAATGTGGGTCCAGAAGCCATGCGCAACAGACACCATTGCAACAGCATCCCCTAAGGGTTGCAAAGAAGGTGATTATCCTAAGGTCTGAGGGGAGAGGATCTCAGAAATACTGTCCAAGGACCACATGGCAGGTACAAGTTAGCTGCTGCTTCAAGAAAGCTACTTTGAGAGGCTGTTGAAGGCACTTCCAGTCTACCTATGCAGAGAGATAGGAGTGTGGGGTTCCCAGGTGGTGGAAGCTTCTAGAAGACAGTAGTTATACTTCTGAGAGCATTGTTTCCCTGAAACCGAGCTCAGCAAATGGTATAGAGTTGAAGCTTCTGGACCCACAAGGAGAGACAGCCATCAGGGCATAGGGCCCACCAGGAGCCAGTGCCCTTCTGTCAGAACCAGCCCTCTCTCAGTCTCTTCTGTCAGAACCAGCCCTCTCTCAGTCTCTTCTGTCAGAACCGCCCTCTCTCAGTCTCTTCTGTCAGAACCAGCCCTCTCTCAGTCCCTTCTACTTTTCATTTTACATCTCCCCCTCCACTCTCCAGAGACCAGGCTCAGGAAAAGCACTCATCCCCAAAACGACACTAGAAGTCTCTCCCTCAAAGCCAGTGACCCCTTTGACTGGTCCCCATTGCCTGTGGAGCCAGGGAGGATGTAAGGCAAAGAGAAGATGGGCATCAGATCAGACAGGTACAGGAGTAGAACCTTCTGGAATGGCCAAATCTTGGAGTCTCTCTTCTCCCGGCAGTTCTTGAGATGTGCCAGTACTTTCCTTGGGAGACCCTGTAATTCTCCTTTTTCCTCCCTTTTTTTTTTCTGTACTATTTACCTAAGCTTTTATTCTTTTTTTTTTTTTTTAAAGCTCTTTTAGCCACATGTCCTTCACTGTGGTACAACCTTGGGCCTTTCTCCTAGTCAAGTCTGCTGGCCCCCATGTCACTTCATTCCCTGCCCTGCAGCCTGACTCTGTGGGTGAGGGGTCACCTTACACTCCCACTTCCAGTCTCCTGGGATGGGGAAATAGGGATAGAATTAAATAAAACCCAGCCTCAGGGATCTGTTTTTCCTTTCAGTCCCTTTATTGTTTGAAGCTTGGGGCCAGGTGTGATTAATCAGTCTAGGTGTAGTGGGGATCTTGACACTCTCCAGGGGAACTCCTGGCCTGGTAGAAACGGGGCCTGCCTTTGGCTCTTAGACTGAATTCCAAGCTTTGGCCTGTCAATGTTCAACTAACCCCACAAAACCTCTAGGAGTTTGCGAGGGAACCAAAATCCATACCAAGCAAGGAGGTGCAGTCAGATGTCAGAGAAAGGGGAATTTGCCTGCTAATTATGGTCTTTCTCTTTGATGTGTTAGCCCTGTGTCCTTAGCTCATGGGTGCTAAGGAATCTAAGCCTTCCCATGCCCGCTTGTGGTCCTCCTGATGTGTCTTGGCTTGCTTTGTCAGGACTATTGCTTCCTTTTTCCATCTCCAGGAAGAGAAACTGCAGATAATCTTTTAAACGAACCATTTGTCTACTGGCAAGGGAAATTCTGCTAGAGAAAACCAATGTCTGTTTTCCCTGGAAGAGAGTATTAATAGCCCTGTGTCACAGGTCCAGGGCTGTGTGTTTCACACATAGTGACAGCCTAGTTGAGCTTGCCCAGGACTGAGGCTCTGGACATAATGATGCGGAAGAAAGAAGACTACCTTTACTAAACCTGCCTGGGACTTGTGTCAGCTGCCCCTGTAGCACAAGAGGGATAGCAGATATGCTGTGAGCATCCTCCTGGCCAGGAAGACCCAAAGAAATGGTTCACTGAGTACCTTAGGCTAGGTTTTACAAAGAGAAAGTGGGAAGTCAAAGAGTGCAGGAAGTACGACCCAGCAGTACTGAACCAGGGGCGGCTCTGGGAGACCTTTGTTGAGGGGCTTCTTTGAGAGTTTTTCTTTCTCGAGGAAAGGCTGGGGCTCACCTCTGGGGGGCACTTGTAATGTGGAGGCTTGATGACCTGCCTCAGGGTCGTGGTCAGAAAACACAAGGCTTTTCCTCCTGCTTCAGAGGTCCTTCTGAGTTTTCTCCAGTGCCTTCAGCCCAAAATACATGCGTACAGCACGTAGTGAGACAGCATTTCCTGTATTGCATTGAACACAAATACTGAGAATAATGGCTGAATGAAGTAGAAGGCAGTATTCTTAGCCTGTAGCTGAGAAACCTGGGGCTCTAAGAGGTGTGTTTCCTTGTAGATGTTAATGCAGCAAACTGAGGTAGAGCCGAGGATTGGGTTTAGATCTGACTGACATCAGACCCAGACCAGCCAAGTTCTTCAGCGTGCAGCCCCATCTGCTTCGGCTGCTAACCCAGCAGACTCCTCGAGCAACCACTCTTCTCATTTGTGCCTTGTCTTAATATCTCTTGTCCAAAGATCTATCCAAAACACCCCTCTTTCCTCAAACTCTTCTTTACTAACTGGTGTAAAGCACATCAATATGTGGAGGCTAGCCTGTAGGTCCTGGGCCACTACAGGCGGTATGCGATACGCGAGTCGGGAACTAAGCCGGAAACGTAAAAACACATAAGTAGAGACACACAGAGACATGGGTCACAAGAGTGCCAAGTTTATTGTGCTCAGGGGAAGCTCTGGCCACGCCCCAGCTCTCGGGATCTTTCAGCTGCAGCCCCCCCCACCCCCACCCGCCCCAGCCTGCCATCAGGGTCTTGTGCTCAGAGTACCTGCAGGCTGCTCAGAGCAGAGGAAAACAAGTTGTTTTGCTCAGAGCAGCTGCAAGCATAGATAGGAAAAACAAACCCGTCATAGGGAATTCAGGGTCCGGGGGTCCACAGCCCCCAGTCGCTCCCAACAAATTGGCATAGTTCTTCCTACCTCATTTGCCTCTGGAAACCCCCCCCCTGGCTGTCAAGTTTGGAGGCCCGACCCTCCCCTGAGACTTAGCTCATTGACTCCCTGTTTTGTCAGTATCTCCTGGTGTCCCTTCCACACCCAGTAGATTGGAATCTTGTAGAACAGAGGGAAGAACTTCTGTCTTTAGTTTTCTAGCACTTCATGCTGGACGTCTGGATTATTATTAAGGATCAATAAGTAATTGTGTTAGTCAGTTCATTTGCAAGATGTCAACAATCAACTGAACAATTTCGAGTTGCAGTTTTGAATCCATTTAAGGTCATATTCCATAGTAAATATTTGTGGTACTTAAGTCAATTTTTTTATTTTTTTATTAAAAAAACTAAAAAGTAATTTTTGCGAGTTAACTTGAGTAGTATTGGATTTCAACATGACACTTTACTGTGCATGACCCCTGTAAGTTTTTTTATAAAGGTATGGATGATGAGGTACCTGTCGTCTGGATGGCCTGTTGAGGTTAGGAAGAAATCAAACTTTTGCTTTTTCCTAACTAGGGATTTTGCTAGTGTTATTTAAGTCTCACATTTCCAAGCCATTACACATTAGCCAGCCTTTGAGATTTGATCTCTCTGGGTAGAGATGAGAAACAAAGGAATAAGACCCAATTATCTTAGGGTCTGTTCTTGGTTTTCTGTTTCCTCAACTGCCATTAGGACTTCGTATTGGTTTCTCATTAGTTCCAATTATGGGAGAGTCTGTCAGTAAGACAAAAATGATTAACACCATCACAAATTGGATTGCAGTTTATATGATGCTTTGGGTAATTATGGCTTTTGCACATTTGAATTAACTTTTTGAGTTACTCTTACTAATGGCAGTGTTTACAACATTAGCCTGAATTGTTGCACTATCTGATATATCCCCCGCCTCTGAATTATTCTGTCATGAACTGTATATGAAGGACAGGAAGCAGATGTCTGGTCCATCTGCAAAAGATGGAGTCAGTCTGGCAACGTGTACACCAAGTTAGAGTAGTGTCTGAGCTGCCATGCCAAGCCCTGTTTCCAGCGCTAGGAGTGCAGCACTGTGGTGATGGCAGGAAGGAAGATGAGCATGTGGCAGAACCTGTTCCAGGTCATGGAATCTGACAGTTCGGGAAACTGAGGCACTGAGGCATAAGAAGGGTTTTTTATTTATTTATTTATTTATTTATTTATTTTTGGATTTCACTCATTTGCAAGACTTGAAACTGTGCCATCCAATCCCAGAGCTCTCTCTCTTCTTAATCACTATTCCCAAGGGACTCAGCTATCTCCATAAGATTTACTACACTCCAGACCCTGGAGTGGGGCAACGGCATTGTCAAGGTGTGTGAAGTCTCCCTAGACTTAAATCATAGGGATTGTTAAAATTCAGCGGTACTTTTTGAGAACTTTGTACATGAGTATTACTTCTGTATTATTTCTTTCCTTTCTTCCTCCTCCCCTCCAACTCCTTCCGTGTTCCCATCACTCCCAAATTCATGACCTCTTGTTTGATTATTATTAAGTAGTTATTAATAATCATATGTGTACACACACTCAAGCATGGATATATAATCTACTGCATCCATGTTGCATTGCTCATATGTACTTGAACATAGAACGTTTTTTTAAAAATAAACATAGTTTAGGATTTGTCTTTTGGGTGAATTCTAGAGCATACTTCTTTCAAAGTGAAGACTTTGAAGAACACTTTAAGAACACTATGACTGTAGGTTCCCTTTTAGCTGCTTCTCAGCATATATCCGTCTCCAGGTTAACACTGTGGACTTAGTGTAGTAGCATAGTGACAGCCAATTCTGAAAGACATTTTATTCAACTATTCCTTCTGGGACTATCATTGTAAGTAACTAAAATAAAGAGATGGGGTTGGTTTTTTTGTTTTTGTTTTAAAAGCACTATGAATTAGTGCAGGGTAGGCTAGGTGGGAGGCAGATGTATCTGGATATGCCACGCAACTCTCCTGTTGTTAATAGTGATGACCTTGAGAAAATTATTTCCAAAACATTTTTCTGAGGTTAGAAGGATAGATCAACAGTTAGGAGCATATGCAGCTTTTACAGACAGGACTTCATATCTTAGCACCCACATCAGGCTGCTAACACATGCCTGTAAGTCTACCTTCAGGGGAACTGTTGCCCTGATTTGGCCTCCACACGTTCCTGCATACTTGTGGAGTTCTCTCTCTATTTCTCTCTCTCTCTATTTCTCTCTCTCTCTACTTCTCTCTCTCTCTATTTCTCTCTCTCTCTCTATTTCTCTCTCTCTCTCTCTGTGTGTGTGTGTGTTTGTGTGTTTCTATGTCTCTCTTTCTCTGTCTCTCTCACACACAATTAAAAATAAAATAAATCTTAAAGGAAAACTTTTCCCATACCCTCTATTTGTAGACCAGTGTGGCAATAATCACCTCAAGATTGCTATACAATTTCTATTTGCAAAGTGTAAGGAACAAAGCCATCTTCCAATAATCAAAAGAAGTGTTATTTTTTTATAAGTAGTTTTTGACATTTTTTTAAAGATGGAGTATGAGGTTCTGTTAATTTTACTGTTGTATATGACAAATCTTTTTATTTTAATTTTTTCATAAAATTCCAGAATAGTTGTCCATGATGAATGTGCTATTGTCATCTAAAAAGTACTTTAAGGGTATATATGAGTTGTTGGGACAAGTCATCCATTCATTCAGCAACAATAGAAGAAGATTATATACCCCCACACAGTCAAAATTCTATATACAATCAATACATGTTAATTAAATAAAAGGTTTTCCGGGTCTCAGCTTGTTCACCATGCAGCAGAAAAAGACAGCTATGCAGATAAAGAAAAGAATAGATACAACTATAGAGGATCAGACTCAGCCTTTGGGGCACAGAAGGTGTCCTGCCTGGCTGGCCTGCTTAGCAGACACAGAGGGACATGATCCAGAAAGGTTTTGATACAGGGAGCAATATAAGGAAATGCTCAATGAAATAGACATTTCCCATTCAAACCACCAAAGGGAGCAAAGGGTACATGCTCCAGGATCTGTGAAAAAGACTACAGGGAATCCTGTTTGTTCAGACGCTGATGTAGCCCCTGGATTGCATGGCTCTCATTTGATCAGAACCATTGTCAATCTGGACTTGTCAATCTCCACAGCACTTTTGTAAATTTGTATTATCAATGTCTATCAAAATGGAAAAGGTTCCATATCTATATTTCAAAGCATTACCCAAAATCAAAGTCTAAGTATTAGGAAATACATCAAACTAAATAACAATTATTGCAATAACAAAATGATAAAAGAAACAACAAACATGCATACAGTATGAAGTTTGGGCTAACCTGTACTACCTGATAAATCACTAGTATTATTTGGGGATTTGAATTTAACTTAACTAAAATTGAGTAAAATGGAAATTTAGTTGCTCAGTTTTGCAAGCCATATTTCAGTTGCTCAGTAGTGACATGGAACTGCTTGCTGATTGCTGAACTGGACAGTTCCAACACAGAACATATTCATGTACAAAGACTGTGCTACTAGATAGGACTGGCCTAAGCATTTTAAATATATTAGCATGTATAAACAATCCTATGAGGAAGGTGTGCTCTAACTGCATATATGTGAAAACTGAGGCATTAAAAAAAGGATTTGAACTGTAACCAAAGTTACAGGATGAATGAATCTTTAAATACTTCTCCATTTTGTCAACGCATTACATTAGGTTCTATATAGCATAAATATTAATCAAAATTATAGAATTGTGTGTCCAAATGTAGACCAGAGTTAGGCCTCGAGCAGAGAAAACATCTTTGCTAAGTTCTCACCCATCCAGGACCTTGCAGTTGCCCTTCGATGTTCTACACAGGAGGCTGGTGGTCCGTGCAGAATGGTCTTCCCACGAATGCCAAGTTGCCATCTAGCTTAGTCAAACAACTCATTTGATTGACCTTATTAGTCAGCTCATTCCTTCTAATGGCTGAATCAAGAGTTGTGATGAAGTCCCAAGATATGTTCAAAATTCACCTTTTGTCTTTTTCTGTGAAAGGTCTCAGATTGTTTCGTCAAGAGAATCCTCTTTTCAGATACCAGCACTTGAGACACAGAGACTCAGTAAATCCTTGTGTGAGCCCTACCTCTGCCTCTGAGCAGCGTGTGATGAATTACTTCACATCTCTGAAATTCAGTTCTTTCAAACCGAACTGGAATAAAGGATGCAGTGTTGGCGGGTGCTTGCAAACGCTAAAGTACTGTTCTATAGCTATAAAGTGGGACATAATTATAACACAAATGCTCAAACTTGGGATGTTTTTCTTCCATATGACCCTATAAAAATTTCAAAGCAGTTGTGGTAGGATAAATTACAGGATAATGGACTCTTAAATCATAACATTTGCGAAGTCTTTAGATTTTCTGTTTGTGAGTACGGTAGGGGCTCAGCGAATGTCCGCATGGAAGATGGATGGGGTGCGGGAGAAACGTGTGGAGGTGCAGCAGAAAATTGCCCCTTGTTCTCACTTTTCCTTTTAAGTTTTGTTTTGAACCATGTTCCTTTAAATGAACTATGCCAAATTTCGAGAAGAGAGAGAGAGAGTCCGTAAGTAGAAGGCACTGAGCTGGTTCCTTGAATCAGTAAGCTTATTTTCTTCATATTTATTTTTCAAAACAACACAAAAGATATTTGTTTGTTAACAACAAAAAAAATCAACTGAGCAGTCACCAATTGTTAGGCATTGTGCAAGGTTCAGAGGACACACCTGGTTTAAAAGGTGACTATTTTTTGCTTGGTGCTTATTTCTTGAGTTGTTTATTCTCCTGGTCAGCAAGCTTTCTGAGGAATTCAGAATAAACTGACACCATACACTGTATGAAAGACCCCAGCATTGTGGAAGGCTGTGCTAGCCAGAGTCTCATCCCATGCATCATTTCCAGTTGTAAGAGTGTGACCTGTAGGTTTATTCAGAAATGTGTTTATTCAGAAAGCAAAAAGGCTTCCCCACTCACCATCTCTTGCTATTCCCTGATTGTAGTTGGACCTCTTGTCTTGGGGGCAGCCCTTCCAAGCTCTACGAGGCCTCAGGAAAAGGAAAATGGCACCGTTCAGATTGATGTGGTCTCACGGAGTGCATTACCTGTGAGATGCTGTTGAGTTCATGACGGCACCCAGCAGTATAAAGAACCTTCCCCAGTGAAAAACTTGTTAGAGCAGCTTCTTGCTGATTTTAACCAAGTGTGGCTGGTGTCTGTCTCAGGATGGAGAGTAAGGGTCCTGAAAGAACAGTTCACTCTTAGGTTTCCATCAGGTGTATTAGAAGAAGACCTGAGTATAGTATGTACTGAGAACAGCTCAGGAAGAACCATGATTTGGTTCCATTTTCTCATTTCACAAATACAGGGACAAATTCAAATTTTTGGCAGAATTGAGGGTTACTAAAACTCAGATGTTTCAAGTTGTTGACTAGGGCACTCAGTATGCTCCACAGTACACAACATTTCCAATATCATTTACCTTATATATGACAATTAAATTGAGACCAGAAAATGAGAAAACAATGAGAAATCATGGGCTTCAGAGCCCCAGAGAACAATGTCAAATATTGGCGCTGGTTGTTGTGTCTGAATGACCCCAAAGGCTGAACACTCTGATTCTTTGTTCCCATGGAAAGAAAGCATATGTACCACTTAAAGAACTTTTTGCAATTATGAATAATTTGTGAACATTAAATACAGAGTATGAAAAGAGCTTACCATGGTACCCAGATTATCTTAGGAATCTGATGTTTGCGTGAAGCAGTGGAAGATATGGTGGATTCTTTAGAGGTACTTCACGTGAGGGTGATGCAGTAGTGATGGACGTGACGATGGTGTTGGTGACAGTGACAGTCAACTGCTGGTTAGACATCTGTGTTGTGAATACTGTATCAACAGCAGCACACTGATTTTATTATCTTTCTTACTTTATAACAGATGTTTATTTCCAGATTCTACTATTCTCTCATTTTAGCTTCCTAGTTGTTACTTTCTAAGCATAGATAAATCCATAATGACTACTAACTAGGGGATACAAGGTCAAACTCCATCAATTTCTTCTTTCCTCATCTTTGAGACTTCTTAGAATGGAATGACCTTGTAATGTTGGAATTCCTGCCCTTCACACAAATGGAACCAGTTAGTGAGGTCCATTGGCAGGAATCCCTGAGCTCTTTGTTACACTAAGGCCCAACAGTTGTCTGCCTACTTTCTGTCAGGGATCTCACACCAATACTTTTGAGACCCCAGTATTTTGAGATGTTTAGACAGTAAACATTGGCTCCCTGGCCTTGGAGACAAACCTGAGTCTTCGTCGTGAAGAACCCACACTTGGGAGTTATATTATCTTTGTATAAACCACAGCCCTGCTTCTAAGAGCCCTGTGCCCTCATGATGTTTCCTTTCCTGTCTAAGCCTCAGTCTCCTCATTTGTAAAATGAGAATAGTAATAGTCCCAGGCACATTAGTAGATTGTTTTACAGAGAAAATAAAACACACTGATAGCAAGGTAATACAAGAGAGACAGTTAAAATTTGCTCGTATTTTGAGGTTCTTTCTGTTCCAAAGTTCCAATGTCCTAAACAGGTGACTCTGAACACACTGGAAAATGTCAGCACTGTGTGTTTGAGTAGGGATTTCATACACAGACATGTCAGCCAGATACTGCACCTAAGAAGCTACAGGCCAGTCTTCTAGTGAGGAGAAAAGGGCTGAGTTACTGTAGTCTGAGTGTGAAGGACACTTGAAGGTACAGGAGCCATTGTGACTTTTTCCACAGAGCCGACAGCCATGAAACTACGTCTTCCATATGAGCCCTGACTTGGATGAGGGTATCTTCTTTCCTCTAGCCCCTACATCTCCTGGAAGAGCTGATCTTGACTGAGACTATGCATTGTATTCTACAGGGACAGCCTCTATCATGAAGAACAGAACAGTAAACTTGATCTGAAAGCAAATAGGTTCATGACTCAGTTACCTCCTTGGTGGAATTGACAGAGACTTTAAAAGAACTAGACTTCCCATGCTGTTGGACATCTGAGCAGCTGGGCCTGAAGGTAGACTTGGGAAAGATGATGGAGCCAGTTACTGCTCCCCCAAGTCAGGTCCTCCTTTCCCGCTTTGACAAGCAAATGAGTCCATCAATATCTGCAGACTTGTTGCCTGTTGTGACATCTCCTATTCTGCCTTTCGCTTAGCAAGTCTTGGAGAATCTGAACTTGAGACTTGTGGTTTCTGCATGGGGACTTATCCTTCTGGGTTTAAAGTCTTCATTAAAGGTTCTCTCTACCTCACCAGCCTGCGTGCATGGGAGTGCAAGGTCTTGTCTAAGTAATCGTGTGCTTTTACTCTCAGTCTGCGCCCTGGCTAGCAACTGCTGTGGACATGTGAGTAAGACAGTGCTAACTTCTTACAACCTTTATCGAGAAATTTGATATTTCAAAATGCCCAGTATCTTGTGCTGGCGTAGTCAAGGTCCATGAGATTATTGGACAGGGAGACAACAAAGTTTCTAGAAGACCAGAAAAATCCTTTCTGAGGAAGTAGCGCTCACTGAAGACTAACCAAGAGTTGATCTGGGAGAGGGGTTGAAGAATAGCAGCATAGTGCTCCAGGCAGAGGAAGGAGCTCGCACAAAGGAGGGTATGAACGAGTGAGCGTCCTGCAGAGCAGATTGAGAGCAGGGTAGTGCAGGCGATGCGTGAGCTCAAGCTGCTCTCTCCGCATCCCAGGGCCTGCCCTACCCTGCTCATCTGTCATCTCTTCCTACTGTCATCATGCAGATTTGCATGTCACTGGCTCCTACAGCATGCTGCACCAAAAAGAAAAACAGAAGAAGCAAAGGTTCTAGATGGATATTTGAGTAAATGAAGGTGGGGGAACTCTTACTAACTCTCTTTGTGTTAGCAACCTCTCTTGCTCTCCCAGTACCATAGAACCCAGCGAGCTATATGGACACCACTCCCCCACACCCTCTCTTGTTGCTGGGACGCTCCCTGCTGCATGGCATTCTTAGAATAGGAACTCACCTTTCACACTTGGAGCTTTGCGAGAAAGTAGAAATAAGAACGGAAGCATGAGTGTCAAAAAGATTCAGGCATCACCCTGTTCCTTTGCTTTTGCCTTCCTGGGCACTGGGATACAATGAGTTAAATGGGATTCCAGCCAGAAGGACTTGCTTCTTGCTAGCACTTTGGCCTTGGACATGTCACTTGGCCTCTGCAGATCTGCTTTTCCTTTGGCGTCTGTCTATGGCATTAATTATATCTGCTAGACAGTGTTAATATCAAGTGATCCTTGTCATGCACAACATTGAGAATGGTATTTAATGGGCACAGATGTTTCATGGCTGCTGCTTTTATGTAAATAATTATAGTTGGTAATATTCTGACAAGGTTAGATGCCATACATGGACAGAGTCAAGCAAGAACAGAATATGCTTTCTAGTTTGCCCATGAATAGCAAAGATTTTTTTGTTCATTTGGTTGGTTTTCCTATTCTATAATTTTTGAAATTACACATGGAATTCTTCTCCTTGTTATGTGGCCTTTAAAAAAAGTGCTTTTTGCTTGTTTTTAGATTTCTTGTCTGTCTGTCTCTCTCACTCTTAAGAAGATTTTGTTTGGTTTTACTTTCTCACAGGAGTGATTGGAGCAGATGTGAGAGGTCATGGCCTCATCTGTGAAGGACAGCCAGTGACGTCACGGCTGGCTGTCATCTGCGGAACATCATCTTGTCACATGGGGGTGAGTGTGCCACAAAGGCAAGGCCGTACCATACAGTGGCGGCAGCCCAGGGCAAAATCTTGAACTATTGGCTCCTTCACCTCCTCCACTCTGTCTGTCTCTCCCTCTCCCATCCCCACCCTGACTTAGGTTTTGCCAGGTCTTTTCCAGAGGCCAACTTGTTGGAAAAAGGTGAAAGGGTACTCCATGAGTGCACCTGGGTCCCAAAGATGACAAAGCCATCCAGACATCTCTCCTCCGCGGGTACCTACATCTCCCCTGAAATGCCCGTTTGTTTTCCTTGGCCACTGAGCGCTCCCTCCATTGACATAAATCCATCTCCCTGGGAGCGTCCTGATGATCTATAGAATTGGGCTGCGTATCATGACTTCAAAAGAACACTGATAAGCAATTTTCGCTTTGTTAATTTTTCTCCATGAATTAGTGGGAAGGCTTTCTCCAAGATTGCAGTACAATTTAGTGCCTGCCCTAAAATTTATATCTTTTTTAAATGCATGAGTCTGAAAGCATTCCATTTCGATAAGTACCCATTTCTACCATATTTTTATTTAAAAGTCATTACTCTGTTAAACTGAGATGGACGACCCCTTGGATTTTTCCCAGATGAGTAAAACCAAGGGGAAAGTGGAGGAGGAGGAGGAGGAGGAGGAGGAGGAGGAGGAGGAGGAGGAGGAGGAGGAGGAGGAGGAGGAGGAGATGAACAGTGGAGTCGGCTACAGGGCAAAATCTCTGCGAAGAGCGAGCAAAGCTATTAAAAACTGAGCTTTTCTTCACAACTCAATGCTCTGTATAATGTTGACTGGATCTTTCTCTTTTGTCCTGGCTGCTAAACTCTGGGAACAAAAGGGCAGCATAGACTCCTCATAGATGAGATGGAATTATAATAAAATATTGTGGCTCAGAGTCCTCAGAAGCAGCTTCAGCTGGAGCTCTTGACACTGCACTTAACTGGCTTTTGAAGTCCCACCCACTCTCTTCCAGCAGCACTGTGCTGGAAGGACAGACCTACAAAGGCTAAATCTGTTCTACTACCAGAAATGAAATATGGAACAGTGAGCCAGCTCTCCTTTCCCTTGATGTGGGTGTAAGCTGCGAGTTTGTCCTCACTGAAATGACTTAAACTCATTTCAATCACTGCTGTCTTCAGTGGGACACAACTTATCTAGCTTCTCAAGTCTGAGTCTCAGACAAGTCCGAGTTTGTCCCTTCATTGAAGCAGTCAGCCCCTGTGGATATGAGCTGACATCATAGCTTACCTCACTACCACACTCTTTTCTCAGGGTGTTACTGACTTTCCCTACAGTGTCAAAATTTTCCAAATTAGGAAAATAAGACAGAAAACTCTAATGCTTTCCTCAATGTCACAAAAATGGTAGTTTCTGGAACAAAGAACTTACTGCTAGCTCTGTATGTTTACAGAGCTCTTCTTTTTCAATACTGCTTGATAGCATGAGTGCTTATCACATGCCCGGTGCAGAATGGGGAGATTGTAGGCTTGCTGGTTACCAGATGCAGGTTGTAAAATCTACTTGTATCTTTTTTGGCCCTGTGACCCGAGTGAACCACTCAACCTCTCTAAGTCTCAGGTTCTTCCTCCATCATACAAAAGGCAAGACTGTTCCATACGGTGTTTGGATAATGTGCATTTTATCCAATGTGAATATGACATGCACATCATAGAGATTTAAAAATAATGATGATGTTCCTATAAAAGTGTCCCAGTAACATAAATAGCTCACATGGGACAACGGTTGGGGTTTTAACAAATTTGATGGGCAGCTGTGGTTGGGTAGAGTGAATGGCAGTCATAAAATGTCATTTTATTGTCTTGCGTTGGGCGGGAAATACAGTCCCCTCCACCACCCTGCTTTGTACTTGCTGCTGGGAAGAGACCTTTAGGCTAAAGGGATTAATCATCAGCTTTAATGCTATGTCAGGAGGGTGAGCCTGTGGTCTTGAGTACCTTTGATCTGTCTCAGGTGCTGGGAACACAGCAAGCAGGCAACAATAACACTTTTGTGAGGTCTAGGAGAGGCACAGGTCTCAGGAAGCACACCCAGAGAAGCTGAAGGACCCCTTTGTTGTGAGTCTGGCAAATAAAGCCACCAACTGTCAGGGAACATTCACCAACAGAACACAGGTACCAAAGGGACCCTGTGACCTAAAGTAGTCACACACACACACACACACACACACACACACACACACACACACTCTGTCATTTCTGATGTTTCCAGGTCAATGAGTAACTGAGGTAGAAATCCCTGGAATATTTTGCACTGATCCAGGTTGCCTCTTTCTGATTCACCTCCATGTAACAAATGAATAAATGAATGGCCAAATCATTTCATATTGGTAAATTCTCTGAAGGACTTCATCTCCACTTCCCTGTTACCACCAGGAATGGGGAGAAACGGCCTGAGGCAGAACACAAGACCCACTAATGGGGCCTTTGATATTTTAGAAGATACAAGTGTGGGCTGCACATTTATCTTCTCTGTGCACGATTTAATTAACAAGGGGGAAACGCTGTTCTTTTTTAACTTTATGAAAGCAGAGCAGCTTGCTCAGAGTTAATCACTCCCAACTCTTCAAAATGCAGGATCTCACACAGCAGGGGTTAGCCAGAGGCCAAGAAGTCACGGGGTCAGGGAACAGATCCTTGCCACGGCTCCAGCACCCCCTTTAAGGGAGCCGTCAAGTCAGGCCACAGCTCAGCAGCAAGTTCTCCAGTGAACTTGTCCGAAGGGGAGGAGTATTCTGCAGGACAGCTTGGTGGGAGCGGGAGGTATGGCAGTTTCCCCATCTCATATGAGCCCAGGTTCGGGAACATTCTGTCACTAAGTGGACACTGAGTCTCAACGACATAGGCTTCTTTTTCTGGTCTACCTCCTACGGGAATTTAGGTAAATACTTAATCAAACAGTGCCTCGTGTCCTTGCTTCTTCATCTGTTGTATGTGGACAGTAGTATCTTCCCAGGGCAGTGCAGAGAGTTAAGTCAGGTCACCTTTATGAACAGCAGACACACAATAACAGCTCTATGGTTGCTATTTAAGCTGGTATATTAGGGTTAGAGCATAATCATATGGTAACCACTTAGAATGGAAGGTATCAGAAGAAATTCCTCTTTAGTTTAACATAGGAAATGCTTAGGGATATGTGTTCATAATATTAGTAAGCATACACATCCCCCGGTTCTATCAGCTGAGAGGGCACAAAATTTTACAGATATAATGAAATGTGTGGGGCCAAGTATTCTAAAAGAAAGGGAGTATGTTTCACTAATAGTTCTTGGATGTTGAGGGCGTAGTGATGACATTGGATTTTGTAAGGAGCCCATGGCTTCATGGCCAGAGTGCTGACCAGCAGGAGAGAATAAAGCCAGAGACAGTGAGCAACCACTCTGTACGCTCTTCTCTCCTTCATTGAGACAGACCTCTAGAAGATTCCATCTCTGTCCCTACCACCACCTTGCCCTTCTCCTGTGCCCTCAGAAGGAGGGGCTGATCTCTTCCCCACGGCTCTGGAACACACTGAGAAGCCTGTGGATTGCCTATAGCCTGACCTCTGTGCTATTGGGAAAGACAGACGGAACCCATGGCTCTGCCGACTCTGGGCTGCCCTCAGACCATACCATGTGTTTAGAGCTGGGGTCTTTGGGTAGTGTCACTAATGGCTCGCTGCAGCTCTCTCAACCCATCTGAGAAAAATCCTCCCCAAGCTCACAAAGGAAAGGGTAACTGGGTCTAGTTAGGGGTGCTAGCATCTGCCAGGGAAAAGGGAAATGCCCATTAAACCACAGTGAGGGCTTGGAAGGTAGCTTGAGCCAGTAAAGTGTCTGCCTCCCCAGTGTCAAAACCTTGAGTTCAGTCTCCAGAACTCATGTGAAAATACCAGGCCTGGTAGAGTATGCTTCTAATCCAAGCAGAGGGAAAGCAGAGACGGGGTTCGCTGGGTTCCCTGGCCAACCAGCCTAAACTTATTGGTAAGCTCTAGACCAATTGAGAGATCTTGTCTCACAGGAGGTGTACAATGTTCCTGAAGCTAAATCCTGAGGTTGTCCTCTGGCCTCCATGAACACAGGCATACCTGTATAGTATGTAACACCCCCACCTACACTACCCCAGAAAGAGAGAGAGAAAGAGAGAAACTTTTAAAAGCCACCGTGATGAGATTCTTGGCATGCTGACTGGAATGGTGAGCATGTGGGAACTAGGAATCATACACCGCTGCTAGGACAGTGAAGAGCACAGCTGATTTTGGAAAACATTTTATCTGTTTCTTAACCAGGTCTGGCTGCAGTGATAGAATGCAGCCGTTTCCTTCCTGTGAAAGCTGGGCTGGGCTGTCTAGCATCATGAGTCTGGAAGCCCACCAGGAACACAGCAGGTGGAAGGTCAGAAACCAAAGCCTCGCGAGACTCTGCCTGGCATCTAGCCTGAGCCTTTCATCAAAAGACTCCAGCTTGCCCTAGAGAACTGTACTAGTAGTGAGGGGAAAAACAGGACAGCCATAGGCAGTTCCCTCTTGAGGAGCCCTAAGTATCTGGGGAGTTGGGTGGTAGATGTATTTTCCTGGCAAGGGCACAGGGAAAAGAGGAGAAGGTAGAATGTTCTAGAGGATGCTCTTGAGGGAGTGACACTAACAACAAATACTTTTTGCATTCTCTAATAGCCTTTGAGGATATCCTCATCATAACTTCATGCATCTAACAGCGTTACCCTATTGGCACACAAGGAATGATCTGAAGCTCAGGGAGAAAAGCTAACTATCAAAGTCCTAAACAAATACCTAGGTTTGCAACTCCAGCTGTGGGGTTCCAGAGCTCCTTTGGGCCCTTAGCAGAGATAGGAGACATAGGCTGGATGGTGTCTCTGCATACATGTTTTTTGTGGAAGAGAGGCAAGAGTATCACGAGGCATATCTTTCCCAAAGGCTGATGGGAACTGCAGAGTTGGGCCTGGACCACACTCTACCACAATATCCATTTGCTCTTCTTGACAGCCTTCCAAATCACTGCCGTTCAGGAGGCCACTAGTATAAAAATAAGCAGCATCACTTGTCACCGTCCTCCCCTGGGAAGACAACATTTCTAAGACTCTATTTAATCTTTTTTTCTTCCCCTGCTATTTTGTGGTCGCGTACTAAATCTGGCAATTTGAAAACACGCCACCAACTTCCCAACTCATGAAAATGTTTTTTTGTGGAAGAGCATGAAATGAAAAACACATTGGTTTCTTTCCCTTTTTCTATTTAGTGGGTTAATGGCCCTATGGCTGCCGAGGGAGTAAACAGCAGTGATGGAAGGGTTTGTGCCTTCCCCATGGCTCAGTGGGTTGGACTTAATGCTGAAGACAGCCACTATGGGGTCTGCACTGAGCACTGTGCAAGATAAAGTATGGCAACATACATGAAGTAACTGGGTCCCATGTGATTTCAACTCAGAATTTAGTAAACTTCCTTGTTACCCCTTTTTAAAAGATTCTCTTCCACTCAGTTGAAGTGCACAAGCTCTTATTGCCTGTAATTTGACATGTTGAGTTTTATTTTTTGCTCTAAGAAGCAGCTTGTCTACTTTTCTACTTAGCCAGTGTTTAGAGTCCCAGAAGAAATAACATCTGAGAGACCAAAGGTCCAAATAGAAATTGGGTTTTTGAGCAAGTGACTGAAAGTTCCTTCTTAGAAAAACTGCTAATAGGACAGACAGTTCAGATGGGAATGTTGAGTGGATATTTTGGCTATGGTCCTAAGGATTTAGTATATCTTCCCTCAAAAGAGTGAAGTCTTAAGTCATCAAGAAGTGAAAGTCACTGTGGTGCTGTTGTGTATTTTCAAACTCCTGAAGGACTAAGGAAAGTGATGTCAGAGAAAGAGTCACACTCAGTAGCCATTCTTTGGGTTACACTGTGGAATAATGCCAGCATGTGGTCTGTACCCCCTGGGGGTCATGGAAGGATATCCCCAAACAGTGCATTTTTTGTTAGCTTGCTCCTAGCATTATACTTAACATATAGCAGATGCTTAGTATATGTTAGGTGACTACATGAGCAGACACACCCAGAAAAGTATAAGGCAGTAACTGTAGAGGTTTGCTGAAGAACAGATCACATCTTACTAGTTGGATGTCTCTGCTATGGTGGAATGACAGGGAGTGCAGCCAATGGAAGCTTCTAGGACATGAAATAGCCAATTCATGGTGAGTAAGGCTCTCTCCTCTCTCCTTGACTACACACACTCTCTATACACAACCCAGAAATCTAGGTTGATATAATCCTACGGGAACTGAGCTGTTCGCTAAATTATATCTTTTTTGTTTGTTTGTTTGTTTGTTTGTTTTTGTTTTTGTTTTTCGAGACGGGGTTTCCCTGTGGCTTTGGAGCCTGTCCTGGAAGCTAAATTATATCTTAAAGCAGGTCAAAAACAAACATATTAAAGTATCAGCCAACTCCAGTTGTGAAAACTTTGTTTCATTGTGTTTTCAACCAGTGGCTTTGTTTCATATGAAGCCATGTGAAGAATGAGCTCTGTAACTGGAAGGATGTTTTTGAGTGACAGATCTCCTGGCTGGGTCCTTTCTGACATAGGCTTGTCAGGGCTTTCATGACTCATGCACCTCTCATTTGGCTGCATGAATGGCCCCAGGTTTCCATGTAACTCCTGGCTTTGTGATTTGGTATAATTTCCAAAGGCATAACTAGACTTTTCTAAAGCTGGGCATGACCCCTGAGAAAATGGGGTGAGTCACAAAAGGGATGGGCAGTTATTTTGGGGTACAATCTTATTTTTCTATGATATGCAAAATTATGCTCTGATCAGCTCATTGAGAAGGGGGTCATGAATACTAAGTCAGATGACTTTGCTCTTCGTGGAAATCCCTGCACAACTCTGAATCCCAGCTGAGCATAGCAGACCTTATGAACTCGCTGCCCAACTCTCACTCATTCCTGGTATCCCACAGCTTTTATTCTGTATTCTGTCAGGTGTGCCCATGTGCTCTTAGCTAAATTCATTTGGCCAGGTATGTTTAAGCAGAAAGAACTACCAGGTTTATTTAACAACTATTCTATACTACCAAATAAATTATTAAACACCTTTGATATTTGTAATTTTGTAGATAGAACGACTATACTAGACCTACATTTACTCTTCCTAAAAAGAGAACATATTTTTATCATTTACTATAGTGCACACATATTAAGCACTTGCTGTGCTGTTACTCCAGCAAATGTAGTCATCACTGTATTGTGAGACTAGTGTTCATATGAGAAAAATGAAAGTTGGAGAGCTCTGAGATACAGGAAGAGGAAGAACTGAGGTGAAACTATGGCATGGGAATCCAAGGGTTACAACACTGGCTGATAGTGTATGTTTGTCACCAAAGTTCTAGCCCAGCTGTCACCTGCATGGATCTTTTTTCCCCTTCTTGTACCATCTGTAGTTCACTCTACCTCCTATTGTCCAGCAGAGCTCCGTTGTGCCGTTTCTCATTCCATATATTTACACCAAACTGAATCCCTTAACAGTTGGGAAATGTCTACTTCAGTGGTCTGTTCTTGGGGCATATATAAAGATTTAACACATGGCTTAAAAATTATAAGCCCAAGATAGATGTTAATAGATAATTTCTATTCCTAGTGAAATGGGTAACAAGCGTCAAATCACTATTTTAAGAACGTAAAATCTAGGTCTAAGAAAGAAAAATTTTTTTAAATGGTACCTAGGTTTATACATTTTATTCTCATTACAGTTATTCTTGAGACACACTGTGTAGATCAGGCTAGCCTCAAACTCACAAATGTCTTACTTTTTCAATCACCCAAGTACTGGCATTAAAGGCTTCGGGCACTGTTCATGTTTGTAAAGAGGAAGAATTTGTTGGATAACAGGTCAAAGACGAGGGGTACATTTATATTTAACAATAATGATAGCTAGGATGTATTGGATACTTATGTGCCAGTTTCTTTCCTAGGCAATCTGTATATGGAATTTCTAATGATAACAACTATATTATAGTCATTTTATAGTTCTTAACTGGACGGAACATTCACAACTATATAATAAAGATTTAATTGACATATTTTTCATTAGAATACAGAATAATGTTAATATATTCAAATTAGACAGCAGTTAAAGTCTTAATTGGGGTTCACATAAAATACTAAATAGATTACATTTCCCCATTTATATATGATGAAAGTGATATCAGAGAGGCTATAAGGTATATGTGGTCTTTTACATAAATTCTTTAAAAGCCACACTGGTCCTGAATGAATATTTTATGACTGTCCCTGGGACTAGTTTGGGCTATGGGGTATGCTCTTGAAAATCTCCCAGAACCTGAAAGGAATCAGATAATCCATAGAGAGAAAGCAGACACCATGAATAAGACCCCGGTGATGAAGAATGGACTTGATCTTGGTGGTTGTTCAGCTCATCTTGACTTTTTTCTCAGTGCTTTTCAGCGTGTGAAATGGTTAAGGAATTCGGAGTACAGAATGTGGGAGGACAGTCAGAACGTGTGATGTTTTCTTTTCCTTTATTCCTTTCCTTTCCCCAATGAAAGCTCAAAGCAATTGAATTATTTTCCTCAGTGTCCCAGAACTGATGAGTGAAAGAGCAATGCGTTGGGCTCCCACCTGAGCAAACCCCTGAGCTACTTCAGTGGTGTAGAAGGAGCTGCGGGCAGGCCTGCTTTTTTGTCCCGCCCAGCTCCCTCATGACTAGCTTTACACCCGAAATAATTACATGGAAACTATATTCATTTAAACACTGCCTGGGCTATTATCGCCACTCCCTTATTGGCTAACTGTCACATATTGATCTAACCCATTTCTAATATCTGTATTGCCACTTGACTATGGCTTACCGGCATGAGTCTAACCAGCATCTGTCTCAGAGAGGAGAGTCATGGTGTCTGCCTGACCCTGCTTCTTTCTCCCAGCATTCTGTTCTGTCTTCCCCACCTACCTATGTTCTGACCTATCAGGCCAAGCAGTTTTCTTTATTAATTAACCAATGAAAGCAACAGATAGATAGAAGACCCTCCTACACCACAGTGGCTTCCTCAGTTCCTTCTTCATCGTTTGCTCAGATGTCAAGGATCCCACGGTAGGGCAGCCTCTGCTTTGTTACAGTAAGGACTCCACGTTACATGTCACCAACCGTTAATCCTCTCCAACCTCTCCATTGAGCTGTAAGCCCTTGCTTACAGTTAGTGTGCAAAGAACACCCGAGAAGCCCCAGCCCAAACAAGGAGGGCTGATTTGGCTAGGTTTTCTGGGAAGCAGTAGATAAGAATCTGTCCTTTCCTTTTGCTTTCTTTATTTACTTATTAGTGCCAGGCTAATGCCCGGGGCTTTGTGTATGGTCAGCATGTGCTCCACCAGGGAGACATGCCACAAGCCGTAGAATCTGCAATGGTAATGAGACACAGGCTCTTCTAATGGAGATTTTAAAAGACCTGCAGCAAGTGTCATCAGAGGACAATTGTAACTTCCCACAACTGTTTCTTCAGTCCCTAGCAACGGACCCTTTACATAGATGAGAGCCTAGATGTATGCTAGATGGTTATGAGAGTGAAGTAAACTAATAAAATATGAATAATATCTAGCTGGAATACCAATCCCTGATGGGCTTGGAGCACACCACAGCAGTCTCTCAAACCTCTATCCTTTCAAAGAAGATGTCCTCTGGTAGGCTCAGATCCAGCTGCTCTGAGGAGCCATGACAGAGAATCTGGTCAAATCTGCTAACAATTAGCGACCGTGGAATTTTTATGTTCTCTTGAAGACTGAGAGAGCCTGTTTGTATCTCTCAAAAGACAAACCCAGAAACCAGAGTGCAGATGCACCAGGGCACAACAGGAAACCACAAAAGCCTAAGATCTTTCCATGTAAATAAGGAGCTGGCGTTTCCTTTTGAACCCACAGTGCCGAGTGGAGGACAGTGCCTCGTCCGGATTTTTGCCCTGCCTGGCTTTGAGCCTGAGCACAGTTAAAAGGCCATGCCACAGGATAAACGACACACACACAACAAAACAAAAAACACTTAAAAATGTTTGGTTTGATCAGGACTTCAACAAGCTTCTTCTGTGTTGGTGAATAATTTGGGGACACAGGTGCAGTTTGTACGCGAAAGGATTAATTGCTCTCCCTTGTTCTCCTTGTAGTGATATTTGAAACCCCACTTGCCTCTACAAAGTTTATATTAATCCATATATATTCACGGGACAATTCTCATTGTTAAACCTCTCTCCTATACCCCACCCCGAACCTCTAATCCAGGAGCAAAGTGAAGAAGCATTAGTAGCAATTAACATACTTTTTGTGTGTGTGACCTTGATGTCCATAACCTGATTTAATCACTCCTATTGCACTGGGAAGAAATGCATACCATACAAGTGATCAGTTTTTTGTTTTTGTTTTGTTTGTAGTTGAAAATGTGTTAGATAATAGCCATCAATTTTGTGATGAGGCAGACCTCATTCAAGTAGAATGCCTGAGCCCCAGAGTTCCTTCCTTTGTTCAGCACCTACTGTGAGCCAGACGTGGGACACGTAACAATGAGTAGAAGTAGACCTTGCATCAGTTACCGTCCAATGGAATAGCTGGATATCAAGCCACTAATCAGAGATCTATAATTCTAAATTATGAGAAATGCTTTGCTTCCGGGCCCTCCCAGAGGAAGTATAAATTGCATAATCATGTCAAAAACATTTAAGAATGCAAGTACCCTGCAGTCTAATCCCATGTTTAGGTAAGAGCCAGGGGAAACTGTTGCACTAGTGTACCAATATAAACCCAGAACGTAGTCCAGTGCGTCATGTGCCATAATAGCCCCAGCTCAGGTTTCCATTAGTAGAGGGCTAAACTGTTTTATTTATATGCTGTTGTAGTTGCTTAATGAAGAAACTGCGTTTGGATATAATGGAGAAGTCAAGCAATCATAAAGTAACACAAAAGAGAAATGAGAGAAATAGGTACAGAATTATAGCATCCATAGAAATTCTAAAAGAAGAAAAGATAGATGATAGAACTCAGGGATTTGGACTGAGCCTGGGAAGATAAAGGGATAACTGCCATGGATACTAATAACTTAGTGAATTACGTTGGTAGGCTGGGAAGGAGATAAATGCATTCAGGAGTGGTCTAAAGAACCTGCCATTTGTTGGTGACGGACACATAAGTACTTATCAGTTTGTAAAATGTCCTGTAAGTTTCATCTTTTCTTCTACATGTGATATGTGTGCTGGAACCAACTTGAGAAGACCCATCATATGGCATAGAGCGGTGTGGTTTGGATGAGGCCACTTTGAGTATTATATTTGGGTAGGAAGAATGCCATCTATGTGAAGATGGCAGTATGAGTTGTATAGACATAAATCTTGCTCCTTCCTTTAAATTTATTTTTATTATTTTTATTTATATGTATGTGTGTGTGACTATGTAAGTGTATGCTATTTGTGTGCAGGTGCCTGCTAAAGTCAGAAGAGGGCATGGGATCCCCTGGCCTGGTGTTACAGGAGTTTGTGAACCATGGGACATGGGTGTAGGAACCAAACCTATTGCAAGAACAATAGGTACTCTTTACAGCTAAGCCATCACTCAAGCTCTGCATTTCTTCTTCTTGTGGATCTCAGTTTAACTGTGTTTGCCATGGACCCTGGTATTATTTTCATCCATTATGTTAAAAAAAATATTCTTGGCCTGGTGTTGGTGGCACATGCCTTTAATCACAGCACTCAGGAGGCAAAGAAAGGCAGATCTCTATGTATTCAAGGCCAGCCTGGTCTATAGAGTGAGTTTCAGGAAGGTGGGACTACACAGTAAAACCCTATCTCAAATATATATATATTCATATTCTCATCTAAAACATAATTTACTTAAAATTTCTCTAGTAAGCATGGCATTTTCTAAAGATAGTGTTAAAATCTGTATATCTTTTATAAATTAAGGGAATGATTTCTAGAGTTCTTAGAGCAGATGATCCGTAGGCCATGCTCACACATCAGTGAGGGTTCTTCTGGACCGCCATGGCTTCAGAGCTCTCTCATAGATGGTCAACCTCTCTAAACCAGGGACTGTTGACCTTCTTTCATCCCCAGCACAGAACCTGGGAATTAATTAGGCATCTGGTCATTTTTAAGTGACTCACAAGAAGGCACTTGATAACTACGTGTTGAAAGCTAAGAAATGCTTTTTGCAAAGTGAGCCAAAGTCCAGCTCTTTTCTAGTCCCCTGTTCATCAAGTTGAGCCAGTCATACTGTTCATACCTCTATCCAGCATCTGGTATGGCCACCAAGTCATGTGACATGTGAAGGGATGAATGAATGAGCCAATCACATAACCCTCTGCTGCCAGCTATTAGGCCTAGCTGCTAAAGATTCTGAATTCTGTCTGAAATGAAGCCAGGTAGTTAAAGATGATTTAATCAGGGAGTAAGTAAAATATTCTCTTTAATGGAATAATTTCTTATTTCATTTTCTCCTTAAACTTGGTCATTCATCTCATGCTGTAGTCCTAATTTATATATGTTGTCCTGAAGTATGAAAACTGATTATTCTGAATTAAGACTTTATGCTCATAAATAATTGTCCAGTGTGGGATGAGAAGGCTCCAGGTTCTGGTATTAATTATAAAGGGGTTGATTGTGGCAGCAAGCTTAAACTTTACCTTCATAAAGGCAGAGCTGGGTGCCCGTGAAGCATGCTTGTAGATCTTCAGGGGGAATAGGTAACGAAGACTAGTATCATAAAACAGGTAGTTCAAAAGTACCACATTCGTGTGCAAACTCTAATCTGTGGATGTGCCTCTGTTTTCAAAAGCTATTTTATGTAATATTTCTGTTAGAATACCTAATGTTAGGAAACTTGGTGACTTGGAGTTTTCTGCCTGGAGAAGGGGAAAGCTAACTTACACTGTGGGCACTGCTCTGTCCACTTCTTTTTTCTGTGTATGCTGTCTACTCCAGCTGTATATCACAAGGCACCGAAGCTGTCTCTCTATCTGAGAGGGTTTTAAAGGGCCAGAGACCAGCTCACCAGTGCAGGGCTTCCTAAATATCAAGAGGTTTATCTTGAGGCATTCTGGACACGTAAAATGGAGGTGTAAAATGTCAGAGGTAAGCTTTAAGGAAAGGGGACAAGTCTAGATGCTGTGCCCGAGATGATAAAACAGAAAGTAGAAACATGGCGTATACTCACAGAAGATAACAGAAGGTAGTAGTGAAAAGCCACCTCTCTAGAAAAAGGGGTGCCACCTCTGGTTCTTAAAAAAAGATCCCTTAAAAGGGACCCAATCAAGAAGATCTCCTGAAAGGCAGAAACCATCCCCCAAATGGGGCTGAGCCACCAAAAATTTCAGTGAGACCATTTGCTTGTTTATGCTTTGCCACGGTCAGGGAACTCCCGGTGAGGACCCGGCAGCAATTGGCAGGAGCACATCCAGAAAGTCAGTTCTGCACCATACTCTGGGACAGGTTGAAACCCAGTCACAGGCACATAGTCCGCTAATAACTTTCTTAGGGACTCTGTCCCCTATGTGAAGAGCTCAAAGTCACAGCTAGAAGCATACGAGGTAGCAGGGAAGCCTCTTTCTACGATTCTTCTTAAACCTGAAAGTAGCTATGGCTCCACAAGGGTGAAGTTTCATCTAGTCAGCTTGGGAGCTCAGATCATTGGTGTGGACGGTACACACAATATCTGGAGGTGCGCCCAAAACTTTAAGGGTATTATTATTGTTATGATTGTTGTTGTTGAATGTGTTTGTGTTGTGACGAGGGCCTGTGGTGCAGGTGTATAGAATAAAGAGCAACTCTGTGGAGTCAATTCTTCTGTCTTTCTTCTTTCCTGTGGGTCCCAGGGATCAAACTCAGGTCTCCAAGCTTACATATTAAGGGCATTTACCCGACAAGTTCTCTTTCTGTCCCTGAACTTTTTATTTTTGGAAAGAGTGAAAATACTATGGGTCGATCTGAAATTCCATCCTGGAACCTGGAAAACAGTTGAAGGAACAGATATGACAGGGAGCAGAGATTGAGAAAGCTAAGGCTTCTTCGCGTGCCTGCCACCATGCAGCTGCTTCCATGGATGCTGTGCACAGGCTCTGCCTTGTTTGTCTCCCTGCTCCTGTCCTGATGGATCTCATGCTCCATTTCATCCCATTAAACCACGGCATGAGGCTGCATGAGGTTGGTGGTGTGTGGCTGTGGTCCTAACACTTGGGAGGTCGAGGCATTGTGAGTTTCAGGTTTGCCCCATCTCAAAACAAACAAACAAAATTTACCGTATACTATGATGTCTCCTGACCCAGTCCCTTTTTTCTTCCTGGACCCTGACAGTTTATTCTCATCATAATAACCAGGGAGGTCTCCTCAAATCATAACTCTGATTATATGATTCCTTTGCTCAGAACTCTGCAGAGTCTTCCCATTTCGTGGAAAAGTAAAGTCACTGACCTAATGAAGACCCAGCCAGCCCTACAACATCTGGCACTCTTATGGCCTCCAACTCCAATTGCTCTTGGTTTTCTCTCCACTCTTGCTCTGCAAGGCTGTGAGTGTGCTTACACACATCTACATTTAACATATCATAAAACAAAAAGAATTTATGGAGCCACACTCTGCCCCGTGCAGTTAATACAACCAATGAACACTTGAATAATTACCATGGGGTATGGATTTCAAAATATTTATACTTACTCTTATATTGTCTTTAAGAAACCTTGTTATCCTCAACTTAGTGCTGAGAAAGTGAGTTGCCCAGCTGCATAGTGAGTAGCTGGCCTGTCTTTGAACTCATTAACTCGAGGCTCAACTCTGTTTCTTCCTAAACGAGCATGAGTTATGTTTAGCAACTAACTTAGTTAAAACAGCAGGAGTGTTGTTGTAATGTTGGCCATTTATTTGATGAGCCATCAGGATGGAATTGCAGAAGAAACTTTAAAGGGATCGTGGCTAGTACTCTCATTTGGGATGACAGAATAGATTTCTGCATTCCTTGCCCCTTATCTAGTCCCCGACACAAATTTGGCACTCATGATACCTAGTGTGAATTCTGAGTGAAGTACTAGATCTGCAGCAGGATAAGCCCTGGACACTCATATGAGTTATCCTGAGGCTGCCCATGCTTTAGGACCCAAAGCATCTTGCCGTTCTGTTGCCCCATTCTGTAATTCATACTGGCAACTGTGATGTTCAGGTGCTGGCCTAGAGCCAAGGAAGGGAGGCAGGGTGGTGTAGGTGGAATATGGAGGGGCCTTCTTTCCACAGTTAGGATCTCATAGTATCTGTTCACTGCCACTGAGGACAAGCTGCTCTCATGTCTTTGATGCTCTATGTAAGTGTAGCTGCAACGGCTTTCTTCTGACCAGATCAAAACTTTGAACTGAATGAATGAGTCACTATCTGGGGCATGACTCTCCAAGAGATCATTGGGTGATGGTATTGAAGAAATGCAAGGGTGTTTTGACCTCAATATAATTGTGTGCATTGCTTTTCAATATTAGGTCAACAGAAAACTTAGTGCCCTAATAAATAAAAAGAAAGTCTTTATTATTATTCCTATCATCATCATTATTGTTATTATTTTTGTTGTTGTTGTTGAGACAAGATTTTGTATGTATTTCTGGCTGTCCTAGAACTCACTTTGTAGACGAGGCTGGCCTCGAACTCACAGAGATCCTCCTGCTTCTACCTCCAAAGTGATGGAATTAAAGGCATGCACTACTACCATACTCATTTATTTTTTGAACATAAGTGATTCATTTGACTTTATAGATCTTCTATCTTTTCATCTAAAAAAATTACTTACCTACTTTTTGAAGGTATCTTTTTATGTATTTTTCATTTTTAAAGAAAAGAAAACAAACTGTCTTTTTTATTATACATACCAATCCAAGTTCCCACTCCCTACCCTTCTGACATTCCCTCCACTTACTCCCCCACCCCATTCCCGCCTCAGAGAAGGTAAGGCACATTGCTTTGTGGAAGGTCCAAGCCTCCCCCCCCCACACTATGTCTAGGTTGAGCAAGGTATCCAAAGAGTATAGGGTCCCAAAACGTCAGTACAAGCAGTGGGGATAAATCTCCGTGCCACTGTCAGTGTCCCCTTAGTCTGTCCCAGCCACATTCAGAGGGACTACTTTGGTTCTATGCTTGTTCCTTTCCAGTCTGGCTGGTGTTGGTGAGCTCCCATTAGCTCAGGTAGACTGTTTCAGTGAGTGTACCCATCATAGTCTTGACCTCTTTGCTCATATTCTCCCTCCTCCCACTTTTCAACTGGAGATTGAAGGTATCTCAAGAGCTTTGTAGAACTGTGAAATCACAGAGAACTAAGGGGCAGCTATGTGGCCGAGAGGAGGATGTTGGGTGGTGGTGCATTTGATGTGGGGTGTTTCCTTTGTGGAAACCTTCCTTGCTTTCACCAATGTGCATAGTTCACCTCCAGGGTGCTGGTTGCCTGGTGCCTGTACTGTGGAGCTCTCAGTGGTCCTCCTCTCCCAGATCTGCAGAGCAGAGAGACTTGTGGATAACACACAGCTGTGCTAAGGGTATCAAGGAGAGTTTAAATTCAAATTAAGTCCCCAAGACATGATATGCCACTAAGAAGCTGAAAGATGAAAGGTTTACCGAGATGAAAGCTGAGTATGGACACTAGCAGGTTTGAAGCATTAGCTATGGTTTCTAGACTGGCCATTTAAGGGTTGGCTTTCTGCTTAAGTTGGTTGGATAGTTTAAAAACCAAGGTCAAACCAGCAGATTTGGTACATTGAATGGATGAAGAAGCAAAGGGTGATGGGAAGAAGCTGGACAGATGGTTTAAGTTAAGAGTGCTTGCTGCTTTCCAGAGAACCCAACTACAGTACCCAACACCTATGTCTGACAGCTTGAAACTGCCTGTAATCCCTGCTTCAGAGGGTCAACACAATCTTATGGCCTCCATAGGCACTTGCACAAACACACAAACACACACACAATAATAATAATAATACCTTATTTAATAGATGGATTTGGGGAAAGTTATGGACAGAATGAAGTAAGGCAGTGAAGGAATTAATTTCTGGAGAAACTTACTTCATACCAAGTGCCTTCTCTTCCACTCACCAAGAGAGAAAGCACACAAGCTGCCATACTCTGCCCCTCTCAGAAGCTCCTGGGGGTCATGGAGGACTTCTGCGAGCACTCACACAGCCTGTGGGGCCAAGGAGGAGCTCTGGGGGCACTCACATAGCCTGTGGAGCCAAGCAGGAGCTCTGTGAGCACTCACACAGCCTTTGGATCCATGGAGGAGCTCTGGGAGCACTCAAACAGCCTGTAGGGTCATGGAGAGGCTTTGTAAGCAGCATTCACACAGCCCGTGACTCCCAAAACCCTTAGGCAGCAGAACCAATGGCCATGATGGCCAGATGAACCATCAGCCATAGGCTCGTAGACAACTAACTACTAAGTGGCAAAGATGAGAATGGGATTATTTCTACATTCAAAAAGAAAATTAAAACTTGCACTTGTCCAAGTACTGTTCTAGAGCCTTCAGAGTTGCCCTCTGCCTGCCATTGTGCTCTCAGGAAGGACAGTTTACACATCTATCTCCTGCTCCATACTTGATTTCCTGGGATATTGAGAATCTTGTGACTACATAGTGAATTTTTTTATACGCTGCTTATACTGAAGCTAGAATGGCATCTTATTCCACTTGGTTGAGGTACTTAACAGAATGTCTTGCCATTTTGGGGTTGACTGTCAGACATTCCAACTCCATTGAGAAGATGGACAAGGCCAGTATGTTTTTCATCTGTCTCCTCAAGGTCTGAAAAGCATCCAGGTGCTAAATGAAATGCTTACTGAAAACCTGTGCCTCTGTTCTGGTTTTTCAACCTGCTCCAGGTTCTTCTGGTACTTTCCTGCCTCTTATCAGGCAACTGTTTTTTCAGAAACCAAAACAGTTGCTTTGCATTGTAAGATCTAAGTTAATGGCCCTGAAATTCCAGGAGGCAGCTGTTATGTAAAGTCTCCTGGGGTGAGTAGAGAGCATCAATTAATACAAATGCCTTGAGTGTAAACATCAGTTATCTTCTTACATCAACCCATTAGAGACACAAATTGAAAACAGAGCAGTCTGTGGTCCAGCATGAGCCCCAGATTTCTTCTACCCAAACCTTCCGTCTTCAACCGTGCCCTCCCTACCTGGGACCTTTGCTGTTTGCATCTTACTAGTATTAACTACACCAATCTGTACTTTGAACTCAGACAGAAATGTGGATTAAATACTTGCTAGTAACATAATTAAGAATACAGAAAGTCAGCTAATCAGCACATGGCGAGTCAAGACTATCTGAAGCCTGAAGAGGAGATTGAAAAGACAGCACATAGGGACCGTCTATGCTAACCTGCCTTTAGTTTTTCAACAGCCCGGCAGGAAAATATTCCTGTCTGTCTTTTCAAGAGAATTAGTGACCAGGCTAATCCCTTGCTACATGGAGCTGTCATCCTAATGGTAGACCGAGATAGACCTCCACTATGCTGTGGACTGACAACACAGATTCAGTATTTCCCATCTCAGTATTCAGCTCCCCATCCTGAGTTTTTCACACGGAAGACTGCTCTGTCCTTACAAGGCTCCGTGCTTGGTCACTTTACCATCCCATGAGTCAAGCAGTAAAGTCGAAAATAGCTCCTGCTCCTGGCATCTGTTCCTAAGGTGAGAGCCAGGTTCTCAAATCGCCAGCTCAATGACAAGATGCACGTATCACATGCAGAAGACATTATGGGTTCTCTGTAATTGCCAACGCTCAAAGTCAGACCGGTTCCTTTTCTGTGCCGCCTAGTGAGGGCAGAGAGAAGGAAAGTCTACCGATTCCTGAAGTGAGCTTTGCTCAATCGTAGAGACTTTTTCTCGCAGGGTTCTCAGCCTTGAAGGAGTCCATAGCCCTTCCCTGAAAACCTACTTCCCTGGAAATGGTCAAAGTCTTGGAAGGAGAATGGCTGGTTTCTTGCAGCCTCAAATGTTCCTTGATTCCATGGTTCCTAAATTGCTCAGAGGTGGCCTCTTAAACAGGAAGCTATAAAGTCAGACAGGTCCAAATTCAGTCCCCATCCTGCCACAATGACATCTGTGTGGCCATGGGAAGGGCTTGAGCTCCAAAATTCAGGGTTTCTTGTTAGTAAACTAGGAAATGCCAGGATCACCATGGAGATTACCAATAAAAATGCGTTGTCATGTAGTAACTACTTGGCAAATCTTCGCTCCCCTCCCTCCACTCCCATTGTGTGCAATTTTTATTTTAAAAATGAGGACAATTATCATTGTCGCTGGTTTGCAAACTAAATACAAATTAATAGCGTACAGTTTCCCTTGGAGGACCAGGCCGTATCGTGCCATATATTTTCCTGACAGTTGTTTTCGTCCCCTCTCTTTCTCCTAAGGAAGTCCAGATGGGCCCCAGTACTTTCTCATAGCCTGAAAGACCTACTGCAAGGGTTGCAGTCAGGCCTGCTTCCCATCCAGATGATCTATTCATAACAAAAGCTGCCTCCTAGCCACTGCCCACAGCTGAATCCTGTTACTCCACAGCCCTAGTCTCATTTGTTTCTGATTGTTCTACAGTGTTTGCATACCTTACGTTATTAGTAGGGTCTTTTCTTGTGTACAGGCAGAGGTTAAGCTCCCGCCCACAGATCAGCTTTTCCTCCGTGCCCTCTCTTCTTTGAGTGCCCCCCTCCCTGCCTCAGTGCTACAAACCACTCTCTTTCATAAGAACACGTTTAAATGTAAAACAACTGTACAGTTTTTTACTTCACCTCAGAGCGCGGCTTTTAACTTAGAGAAGAGGGAGGAGATAACAGGGATTGTGGGATTCTGCCTCCCTTCCTGATGCAGGATATCCCACAATGTTATTGAACTAACAGGGTACATATCTATGCATGCCCTAAGAGCTGAGCTGGAGGAAGATGCTGTCAGTCTGCCCTGTCTCCAACCCTTGTTTTTGCCACACTTTCCTTTTGTTTCCTTTCCTTTGTCCTTTCCTTTCCTTTCCTTTCCTTTCCTTTCCTTTCCTTTCCTTTCCTTTCCTTTCCTTCCTCCTTTCCCTTCCTTCCTTTCCTTCCTTCCTTCCTTTCCTTCCTTCCTTCCTTCCTTCCTTCCTTCTTCCTTCTTCTCCTCTTCTCTCTCTCTCTCCCCCTCTTTCTTTTTTTCTAATTAAAGTATTTCTCAAGAGACTGACTTTGAGTCAGATTTGGTTAAATTCTGGTTTGGTCTTAGTTGTAACGCACCTTAAGTTAGTACTTGAGAGTTAACTCTTTGTAAGTTTGGTTTTGTTTTTTTGTTTTGTTTTTTTTTTTTTCCTATCAAAATTGAGTATGAAGACTCAGGCTTACCTAGGTCTTACAGCTAGGGGCAAATATGTGAGAATAGACTCATATGGAGAGGGCACATGTTCTTTCTAGAAATTTCCGGTCCCTCTGAACTGACCCATGGCAGATTCAGGGCCTGCTCCAATGCTGGCAGGAAGGAGGGTTGGGATCACTTCTGCCAGCCCCACAATGTGTCACCTCTGTACTGCCCATAGATACTCAAGGAATGGGGCTTTCATCTTCTCTCAACCTCCTTTTTCTCTTGACTCCATGCTATCTAACCGTTATCATTGTAGATGCTCTCATCAGTCTCCTTTAAAGATGCACACAGTGAGCCTCATTCCGGCATCTTAGCTGTGTGTGGCAAACACTTTTCTTTATAACACTTTTGTAGTCACAAAGGGGAGATACCACATCTAGATAGCTACATCTTTGCCTAGCTATTTTGACTTCACCCTCTTATGTTAGGCCAAAAATGGAGGAAGAGTTACAGAAAGCAGAGTTCTTGATACCTCGACTTGTATGGATGCGCCTCTGAGCCAAATCTGGGACACAGCGTGGCTTGTTTTGGGAAATACGTCCAAAAAATCATAGCTGATGCCTGTGCACAGAGATGGTGACTTTTTAAAAAATGTCATTTATTTTGGGAAGATTATAATATAATTCCATCATTTCCCTTTCCCCTTCCAAACCCTCCCTTTTATCTTCCCTTGCCCTTTTTCAATTTTGTGGCCTCTGTTTTCCTTAATTGTACGTGTGTGTATATGTATGTATATGATGCCTGGTATTGTAAACCTAGCCAACTACCCAGCGCTAGTGAAGCCATGGATCTTAGAGGAAAACCTACGGCTACCACTTTACCAAAGTAGCATAATCCCTAACTACATTTTAATTATTTGTCTTTATACCCACAGCTAAGTGTGGTCCTTATTTCTCATCAAGGAAACTTCCTTGTAACAGTTGGAGGCCATCACTGAATTTTCTTTAAAGAGTCAAGGGATTTAATCCTATAACTTGAGAGGCACAGGCGGGTGGATTTCTGTGAGCTGGAGCCCAGTCTGATGGACAGAGTGAGTTCTAGGCTAGCCAAAGCTACATAGTGAGCTACCATGCTACATATTGGCCAAGGTTCTCTTTGCCTTTACGATATATGCTCTGGATGGAGTGACACTTCCCTATGCTTGCTCCTGTGATGGATCACAGAGGTGTTATCAAAACGCCCTGCTCTCTCTCCTCTCTCCAGCTAGTGCTTCACTTGAGAATTCTCCTCTAGGTAGTGACAGGCCTTAGTTTTTAAATGAAACTTTCACAGGAATTCCAGGTCCTAAATAGGAAGTACACCTTGATCCATATGTAGGTGATGCACATAGCATACAGTTCAATAAACCACCAAACGATCCAGGTCCTAGAGCTAACTCTTTACTAAACAGTGCGACCCTTTCTCTTAGCACCTTCATAAGAGCAGTCCTGTATTTCAGGTGAAGATCCTAAGAACAAAAGTCACACGGAAAGTTAAAACATGACATTGGAATATTAGAGCAATATAACCGAATGGTTAGACACGGGAGATGGTGTCTAAAGTCAGACCCTGGAATCATAGAAAAACATACAAGGGAAACACGGGAAGAGTTGGAAAGTGATCACAGTTTGCCAATCACAAGTAAGGGGGAGTATGTCAGAAACACACTGTAATAAGGGACTATGTATGTGGCCAGGGAGTAGGCATGTAATCTCCCTCTCTTGCCATCTGCTGATCAGTCCCAGCTGGGAGGCTGCCCCAGGCATTCTTCCACCCTAACCTACAGTCTGCGGGAGAGAGCAAGTTTCTTAACGGTTAACTTCCAATAAAAATGAGCATCAGTCTGTCTATGTTTGTGAGCCACTTGGCTATTAGTACTGCTAATACTCTGCTCACTCTTGGGAGATTTCACAGAAAGAGGAGACGGTCCACTTGGCTGCTTGACATTGAAGCAGCAGAGCTAAGGCTCCATCCGGTGAAGACAGAGCATCCCTCTTCTTCATTAGTTCTCTCCTATCTCCTGCCCTATCCTGTATGGCTGCCCTCCCTTTCTGGATCCCCAGGAGGGACCCATAGCTGCCTACTCCCACAATTTGTTTAGGTTATGGAAGAGATGCATGATAAGATTGTGTTTCTTTAGAGTCACAGATCAGAGAATTCGAAGCTGAAAAACAGTTTGAACTCATGGGAGCCAGATAGGGATTTGTATACAGGCGGTCAACTGCTGCTTCATGTTTGCAGCGAGAGGAGACTTGGGTAAACATTTGGATGGCTTCAAAGTTGGCTCTTCAGTGTTTTGTAACGTAGCTCTGGGTGGGTGAAGTCCAAGTGAATGAGAAACATATGGATTGCATTTCTGCTGTGATCACATGTGGGTCTTGAAAGAATAGAAAATGAGGACTCCAGCGCCTAAGGAGTCCAACTTTACAACTGACTCAGATGTAACTCAATGTTACCATGGGAAACATTGGGCTCTCCCCACCTCCCCCAATTCAGAACTGTTTGGTTGGATAACAGATCTTGTCAGTACGTTCCTTCATTGCTCAAACTGTTGGGCCAAGGAGATAAGTGTGGACAGTCATCATATATACTTATTTTGCTCAGAGTAAAATAAAGAGATTAGGTTTCTAGGGCAAACACTTCATTGGAGGATTATTACCTTTTAACAGCCTTCACACAAAATATTTAGCAAACCTAAGCTTTATGAATTAGGTTTTACTTAAAGGCTGTTGGACTTGTTTGCCTCACGCTACCCTGGTTCTGGGAAGCTCATTCAGAGAATTTTGTATGCTAGACAATTATTGTCCACTGAGCTGTACTCTTGCTCAGCCATTGGACAGATTTTATCGTCTATCATTGCTCTTAATTTGAGTGGCGTTGCCGTGTTATTGGAATAATAGCTATGTCCTGCATTTGTGTCATAATTTAGTTTACAGTGTGGTTTAATACATATTTTTAGAAATATATACATAATATGATATAACAAGCTACAATACGAGAAATGCAGAGTTAAGGGAAGATGCAGATAAGGACATTTCATGAATTATTAGGGAGTAAGTCGGTGTATAAAAATGGTAGGCCAGGATGGGCGGTGGTGGCGCACGCCTTTAATCTCAGCACTCAGGAGGCAGAGGCAGATGGATCTCTGTGAGTTCGAGGCCAGCCTGATCTACAAAGTGAGTTCCAGGACAGCCAGGGCTGCTACACAGAAAACCCCTGTCTCAAAAAAATTAAACAAAAAAAAAAAGAAAAGAAAAGAACATAAGAAAGAACAAAATAAAGAAAGGAAAGAAAAGAAAAAATAGGTAGTACCGAGGTGATACTATTGAACTGGGTCTATCTATTTATAGCTATATGGGGGGGGTGAGCATTTGAGTGCAGGGACAGGTGGAATGTAGCACTGTCTGGTCCTCCTAGCTAGTGAGCCACTCCACCTGTGTGCTAGGAACTAAACTTGGGTCTTCTATAAGAGCAGGAATTGTTCTAAACCTCTGAGCCATCACCAGTACCTATGAGCTGAGTCTCAGAAGGATGGATAGCCTTTTAGTCTGGTGGGAAGTTATGAAGAGTGAGAGATGAGAAAGACAATGGCTCACTTGAGGAAATTTTAAGTTGTTCAATACATCCAGGAATTAGTCCACGATAAACTTAAAAACAATAGGGATGAGAATCAGAAAACAATAATATTGTGATTAGCTCAGACAAATAAGGAAAAGCCAGGTCAGAAAGTCCGTCATCCATCATGGCTCAATATTAAGTAATAGTACAGTTGGCCTTTTGTTATAGAAAGTTCATTTGCTGGACAGAGGGCATTTAGGTTGAGTAGGGGTGAAGTGGACGGAGGGGGCAAGGAAAGTAACTGAGGTGAGGAATCAGGTAAATCGTTGTTGAAATAGTACAAGCAAGACATGATGGGTTGGTCCTCAGGCAACTGCCACAGGGCAGGGACTGTGCTTGAGAAGAGAGTGCGCAGAAGAACGGAATGAACTGATTGTGGGCAGATGAAAAGAGAGAAAGTTAAGATTACAATCTTAAGACAGAGACCAAGAACAAGAATATTCCTAAAAGAAAGGGTGGTAGATTCTCTTTCGGACATATCAATCAGATATGCAAGTCACATAACTAGTGAGGAACTCAGGAGCAGGGGGGTCTGGGTTTGAGGTGAACATGTGGCACCTTACAGCACACAAACTGTCACTGCACACACTGGAGTGGATGACCCCCAGAAGAGGCAGGGGATAAAATGAGCAAGGTAGAAAATCATGAGGAGGAAGAAGGTGGAGGATGGCCTGAAGTTATGTCAGAGCTCCAGGCTTTCTACTGTCTCAAGAAGGAATTGAATTAAACCACCCGCTGCTTAGCAATCTGTTCAAGAGTCCAGTGGATCCCAGCATATTTGTTGCACACTGGACCACATGGGTCTCGGACATGGTTCTGGTGGATGATTGTCCCCACTTTTGGGTGAGGAAACTAAGCCTCGGGAAGACACAGAATCACATGGCCAATCAATAGCCTAAGCAGAATTGTCTAGTTTTATTTAGCACCAAGGCCTTTGTTCCCGATACTCTGTCATTCTCACTGCCCTGAAGATAGCAAATACTTTTATCTGCACTGGTTCCTGGGAGAGACAGGCACACCAGTAGCTCGTTATAGTCCAGCCCCAGCAGGGCAAACCGAGAGGTGAACACTGAGAGCCTCCATTCATAAACATCTCTCCAGGCTATTTTCCTATGTGTGTGTATGTGTGCTAAGCAGTCCTGAGGGAGTTGGCAGAAATAGATGTATGAATGTTTTTTTCTCTGGCAAGATAATAGACAGTTCACTTGGAAGAAGAAATGACTATGGAAATACTCAGTCCCACATAGGCCGGCTGCTATGCTCCAAACATCGCAACCTGGTAGCAGACAGTCCACACAAAGCCTCCTATTCTCTCCCAGGACTGCTGGTGTCTGGAGCCTGCCTCCTGTCCTGCCAGAGGTTTAGGTCAGATCAGCCTCAGGGTGATGGGATGGGAAGGAACAGAGGGAGCTGCGGGAGCTTCTTGCTGCCAGCCAGTCACCTCTCCCCCAAAGAGTTGTGAGCATGTACCCGGACTTTGCCATTCACTAACCAATAGGTGCATAGCCTTAGATGAAGCTGGGTCAGTGGCGTCCTTGCTGACAGCTTGCTTGAGCCAATATGCATAGAGGCAGGAACGCTTGGAATGTGGCTTCTGGCCCCAGAATCTGCCATTTCTGATCTTGATAGGAGTCTCATCATACACCTTGTGCATCTTGGGTTGGAATTATGTTTTGTATATTTGACTTGACATACACACAGGGAAACTCAAAGTCTGGATAAGCATGTACACTCCCAAGTGTTCCCAAACCCAGCTCGTCTTAAACCCACAGCTCTCACTAGACTGTAAGTTTCTGGAGTAGAGGAAGTTGGACACAGCATAACTTGGAAGCTCAGATCTCCCTATCTTACGTGTTTTAAACAGTAGTCTGAACTCAGTATGCATCTAACAAATATTTTGTGAGGTCTTACCCAACTAATGTCTGAGATATCAGATAGTAGCCATTAAACAAAGTCTATAAAGTTAACAGTTTTTTTTAAAGGCTTTCCAATAATCTTGACAGAAGATTAGTTGGGTAATACAATAAGTAGGTACTTGGAGAAGTCCTAAGAAACAAACTGACTCAGTCCTATGAACTCTGGACCATGTGAGGGCATAGTCTATTGAAATATCTCATTGGAGTGTTCCTATTGACCAGCCGGGATGGAATGACTCAACTCCGCGGAATCTTAGAAAGCCTCAAAGAGAAAAGCCTCTCTGCCCCAGCCATCTTATAGGGAGGAGAATGGTGCTGAGACAGGGAACCACTGCTCCAGCCATCTTATTGGGAGGAGAATGGTGTGGACACAGGGAACCGCTGCCCCAGCCATCTTAGAGGGAGGAGAATGATGTTGAAAAGGGGAACTAGGTAGGGTGATTCTGACAGGCACTGAAGCGACTTTTCTTCCAGCTATTTGACCTGCTTCACTTAGATTTCGTTTATGACCTTAGGTGTAGTAATAGAATTATGCCTCACTCAGACTGCCTCATAAATTTTGTGTGACAGCATAGTATACAATGTTGTCATTTTGTAATTTAATATAGACCACACATGATTAAAGCATCTACCAACCGTCTAAGTTCAGTGCTAACACTGATACTAAAATTAATGCCCTTGTGCCTGCACTTAGATTGTGCAAGAGAATATTGCCAGTCTTCTACAATGAATAAATAAATGAAATAACCTCCAAAACTAACTGTATCATTAAATAAATACTAACTAATAGCTTATTGAATCTTATTGCAGTGCTCTAGCGCTCTCTGATTCTTTTTTTTTTTTTGTACGTGTCCCATAATGGCAAGCTTTCTAGGTCTAACCTTTGAAAATACACTGTTTTGATTTCATCTCATTTTTAGTATCATTATTAATACTACTGACTTAAAGAAGAGCACTTTGATGGTGGGTTTTCAGCTCGCCTCTTTTTGTTCCACCATGAGCTGTGTCTGTGTAAAAGTAAGTGACCTCCAGTCTTGCAGAGATTACTACTAGTCCTTCCATTTGAAATCAGGGATTAAGGGTGGGAGAGTCTAATTTGAGGAGGCTCATTTGTCTAGAATGTGTCATTATGAGGAACACAATTGAGATGAGTCTGTTCTGACCTATGCTCTCTCTTCTATTTACAGCTCTATCAGGGAAAATTTCTGAGCAGTGTTTTGGAAATAAAGATTATATAACTCAAGCCAAGCATGTAGTTCTTGCTGCAATTCCAATATTTGAGAGGCTAAAACAGGAGGCTCCAGACATTTAAAGTAGTCCACTCAGAAGCCACCAGGGTGGGCTACCTTAAGTTTCAGTGCAGCTTGATCTAAACAGTTGTGTGTGTATGCATGTGTGATATATACATATATGTGTACATATATATGTATATGCGTGTATTTCATACACACACTTCTATATACCATATCCTAACTTATTTGTCTTCAAGACAAGGGGGTATGTGTACTTTCAGTGATTCTTTTGACTTGGATAGCCCTTACTTTCTATGCTTCAAATGTTTGTGTAGGGTCAAAAGAAAAGATGGTAATGGTGGAACAAGATAGTAATTTATAAGAATCAAGTATAAAATCTCTTAAGCAGCCGTTCTCAACCTGTGAGTCACACTCTCTTTGGCAAACCTCTAGCTCCAAAAACGTTTACATCACATTTCATAACAGTAGCAAACTTACAGTTACAAAGTTCCATGAGGAACCATATTAAAGGGATACAGCATTAGGGAGGTTGAGAACCACTGCTTTAGAGGGCTCGGGGTGACTACATCTTGGTTTTGTAATGTTAGTTAACACTCTCTGCCTTAGTTCACACATGTACACCATAGGGGTAATAACTGCCTCTTCCTCGGAGTTATAACAACTGAGTCATTTCTACCAGGGCAAAGCCTATACCAAGTGCTCAGTCTGAGTTGCTGTGTTGCTGCCAGTGGCACCATTAGGTCTGGGAAGTTAGCATCCTCTGCAGACACCTGTCATTAGTGTGTGCAATGATCTCCCCCCTCCCAGAGCAATCCTTAAGCCAAGATAGCAATCAGCATGGAAGGAGCTTTGGCAAAAATATTTTCAAATATTTATGTTTACTGTGAAGGATTAAAGGACACATAAATACACAAATGTGCATTCTCCTTCTCCCTCAAAACAAACTGGCTCTTTCCCCTGAGAACACAGGGTTGGAAAGGATGGGAAGCACACTCTGTTTCCTTCCTTTACTGGGAATGTCTGATGAGAAGCATGTGTTATGCCCAAGGAGGGATCACAAACAGAGTTAGCCTAAACCCTGTCCCAAGACTGAACCAAATGAAGCCTCCCTTGGACATTTGTGAGTGGCAGAGCCATGGTCTCTCAGTGTAGTCCTGCTACAAGAGCACAATAGCATCTTTAAATTGCGGGGCTAGGGTGGGAGGCAGGGAATGATGCCTGTGCTGGCTGGTTTTTATGTCAGCTTGACACAAGTTAGGGTCATCTGGGAAATTAATCAACAAAATGAAATGACTGCATAGGATTGGCCTATAGGCAAATCTGTAGGCCATTTCCTGGCTTGATGGTTGATGTGGGAGGACCAAGCTCACCATGGGCACTGCCATCCTTAGGCAGTGGTTTTGGAGGACTTAAGAAAGCAGTATGCACAAGCCATGAGTGAGCGAGACCGTAAGCAGTGATTCTCAAGGCCTCTGCTCCAGCACCTGCTTCCGGGTTCCTCTCCTGACTTTCCTTTATATTGGACTTTGATGGGAACACGTGAGCTGAAGTAAACCCTTCCCTCTCCAAGCTGATTTGACGAGGTGTTTTATCCCAGCAATAGAAGTCCTCACTAAGGCCATGCATATCCTTCCTAAGCCATCCGTGGGAAAATAAAAAGTATATCAGAGGATTTGAGGTCTCCACCTCCGGCATTTACCAGCTGTTTGACCATGGACAAGTATTCTTGTCCAAGTCTGTGTGTGAGGTTTTGTATCTATATATAAACTTCTCTGCTTTAGTGTATCAGATGTAGTTGAGTTCACAAAAAGTCGGGTGGTGGTGGTGCATGCCTTTAATCCAGCACTTGGAAGGCAGAGGCAGAAAGATATCTGTGAGTTCGAGACCATTCTGGTCTAAAGAGCGAGTTCCAGGACAGACTTCAAAGCTACACAGAGAAACCCTGTCTCCAAACACCAAAAGGAAGAAAGGAAGGAAGGAAGAAAGGAAGGAAGGAAGGAAGGAAGGAAGGAAGGAAGGAAGGAAGGAAGGAAGAAAGAAAGAAAGAAAGAAAGAAAGAAAGAAAGAAAGAAAGAAAGAAAGAAAGAAAAGAGTTGGCAATAAGAGACGATTTGACCACTTAACAGTCTAAACCTTGGATCCTCAGGAAATATAAATAAGGCCCTGCCTACTGGGCCTCTTCAGAGCTTGCATAACTAAGGTTAGCATGAAATAAAAGCCTTCACTGGGTAAAGACGGAGTGACACAACTGAGTGTGAGCTAGTGTGTGCTCACTGTGGCTGGAGTACTTTCTATCTCTTCCACAGGTGCACACACGCTCACAGACACACTGTCCTGAGCCACTGCCCTGTGGCTCTCCTCTTGATTTACATGTAGCCTCCTAGGCTAGATTAGATCCCTCACTTTTGGCCCTCTTGAGATTCCTTTCTGCTTCCTCCACTCCCTCCTTGGCCTGCAGTCACGCCTTTGTGTGAGAGTGTGATCACCTCTTGTTTTAAGGTAAGCAGGTGTCCCAGTGGAGTGTTGTAATGATTGGAGGTTTTAGCTCTGAAGGTGTTGAGTCCTCTCCTTACTCTGGTGAGCGGCCTCTCTGGCCATCTGCTTGAAATAGTGTGATTGGTGAGAGCATAGACTCTGCTCTTTTTAACCATTTTTCTCCAGTACCTTCTCCACATCTGGGTCTCCATAGAATGCAGGAAACATCTGGAGAACTATTGCTAATGATTATAACCATGGAAATTGAACTCATTTCTTGTAGAGACTTGTCCCTTCCACACTAAAATTATTGTCCTATTTTAGGTATTAAGTGCCCCCTTTCTCTTTTTCATAATGATTCCCTTACTTGACAGAATTTAAAGTTAATTGTGTTACATAGTTTCTTTGCTTTTCTTCTCTTTGACTTTCCTTGCTTCCTTCACATGTGGAGGTCTAAAGGCCCACTGATGTGAAGAATGAGCAGCCCAGTGGAAAAGGTGCCAGGGTAGTCAGCATTGGGGTGATTACAGGGCTATCCATCTCCACGCTGATGAGGCCAGAAATTACAGCTACTTGGTTTTCTTCTCTATCTCAAGAGCTTAGCGTAGTTCTGAGCTGGATGAATACTTGCTGAATAAATGAATGAATAGTTCCTATTCCTTGAGACCTGGTGGAATAGACAGTGAGTGCTGAGCTGCCTTCCCCTCCCTTTCGGGACTTTTTTTTTTTTTTGCCATACCTCTGCCTTAGGCAGTCATTTCTGCTTGGTAGAGGAGTGACCCATACCATTGTAGCCACATGAGTAAGTGGCCCAGCTTCTCCTATTCTGGCTCTTCCTTTACCTACCTTCTTTTCCCTAAAGGACCATAATAGTCTGCTACAATAGCACTGGCAGTCTCAAACTTCAGAGTACCTCTCACCCATGGGGCTTAGTTTGTGGTAGCCTATTTCCTATCATCTAGCTAACTCCTGTTAGTCTTCTCAAGCTAAGTCTTTAAGAATCTATCACTCTACCTTGCCACATATCAAAAGCAGAAAATAACAAATAAAGGGGGATGTTTATTGTCATAAAATACCTCATGTTGTAATCAGATCAGCAAGATTCCAACCTAACCTACGTAAGGAAAAGCTGGCCTTGAGTGGCTGCAGTTTATAAAGCAAAGGGCTTTCAAGTGCTTTGGCTTTTTCCTCATTGACTATACATTAACTTCTTAAAAACCAAAATGTAGCCATTTAAATGGTTGCTTATAGCTAACTGGCTTAGTCTCAATGAATCATGGTGTCAAGGATGCAGAGTTAGCCATTTAATTTTATTAAACCAGGCAGACGAGGGGCTTTGTTTTGCTTAGAGAATTTGGGGGAATCAGGAAGCCTTAGATTTTGCCTTCTTAGCCATGGGTAGCTGACCTTGTGGGACTGATCTAAGCTGTCCTCTTTCTCTTGTGTAGAATCTGGAAGTCGGAGAATGGAGACCATTGTTCTTGCGGTAGAGAGGAACCTAGCTAGTATTGAAGTACTTGGTCAATGGCTATCCAAAGTGGTCACTTTTGCTTCTTTGACTTGTGGATAAATTGGTCAGCAAGGAGTTCACAGATACAGTCATGCCTTTCCTTGGAAGAGAGTGACTCCCCCATTATAGAAAATACATAAGAAGAAGCTGAATTCCCAGGCTGTAAAAACTCAGTGGTAGGAGAATGAGACTCCCTCTATCCTGGAGGGTATTGTTTTCACACACATTGTCCTTTCTCTTCCAGATCAGCAAAGATCCAATTTTTGTACCGGGTGTGTGGGGACCGTATTTCTCAGCCATGGTCCCTGGCTTCTGGCTGAATGAAGGTGGTCAGAGTGTGACGGGAAAACTGGTAAGTTGGTACTTTCTCCATGTGGTTGTGAATGTGATTGTACCATCTTACCACACCACCCATATACCCAGGGGCTGGAATGCTGGCAACTCAGAAGTCAGAAGTCAGCACAGAGCCTAATCCTCAGTGTCTGTGCTGTGCAGGATATATTCACTAAATGAATGGTGCTGCTCAGCTTGCCGTAGCCAGCCCTCTTTCTCACTGACCATTCTCTGTTTCCCTTTTTGAGATGGCAACGTTACCTGCTGTCATTCCCGAACTCTTCCTAAACACAAGTACCCGGTGACCCATAATTCCATTCCTCTGCCCCTTTGTGCTTATTTCTGCCCTTTGAGGATTGTTTACTATCTTGTTGATTTACCTGTGATTTAAGATGTAATTCCAGCTAATCTAGTCTAGGGTCAAAGAAAGCCTTTCTGAGGACCTTACGTGTGAATTAAGATGTGAGTCACCCAGAATTCGCTGGAGTGGGTGTGTCTGTGTATGCTTATATGTATGTGTGAGAACAAGATGAGGAGTATTCCAGCCTGGTTGAGCACACAGGTGCTCTAGTAGCTTTCTAGTTTGCTGTCTCAGAACACTGTCAGCTCCTTAAAACAAGAGCAATGCAGTGACTCTTTTTATATCCAGCCTGGTTCTTTATCCGTAGTAGGTGCTTAAAAGAAACATATTGAATTGTTGGAATTTTTGAAGAGGGAAGAAAGAAGATATATAAAAGCAGGTTCTCTGCCAGGCTAGGAACTTCTTTGCAGGGAGAAGTCATTTGTATCGAACCAGAGGAGATACATGGAGAACGAGGGAGAGAATTGACATAAGAAGATATGAAAGTATATTTGAGGATGAGTGCCATTAGTCCTAAATTTCTGTGTGGGATAAATTGTTCTTTTTTTTTTTAAGTGGTAAACAGTAAGGCCATATAAACATACTTTTTGGCTTTCTCTCTGTTGCTTTGTTTAAACACTGTGACCAAAACCAATTATTCATTTCAGCTTACACTTCCAGGTAACAGTCTTTGGTTAAGGAAAGTCAGATCAGGAAGTCAAGCAGGAGCCCGAGGTCAGGAACTGAAGAAAAGACCATAGCGGAATGTTGCAGGATTGCTTGCACTTTCTGTCTTTCTTAGACAGCTTTCTTAGCCAGCTCAGCTCCACCTACACAAGGAAACTGATACCCACAGTGCGGTTGGACAGGCCTTCCTATATCATCATCAGTCGGGACAGTTTCTCGCAGACATGGCCTCAGTTAACTCTGATCAGTGCAACTTTTCAGGTGAAGTTTCCTCTTTCCAGATGATACTAGGTTGTATCAAGATGACAATAAAAGCCAGCACAATCCATTTCCTTTCAATCTGATAAACATATCATGGTTGAAACCTAATCTTTACTTTCTTGTCCCCAAGATCTCAAGTTAGTGTCATAATTTAGAAAACAGTCCAACTTAAAAGTCTCGTGGTGCACAGAGCTAGGGAGACTGTTCAGTGGTTAAGAACACTTGCTCTTTTCTGGCTCTGGGGCCCTTGCCGTTTCAGTTAACTAATGATTAGACCCACTTGACTGCAGTGGATGCCGAGACCCATGGCAACACAGGGTGCTGAGAATAAGTAACAGTGGCATTCCTAGCCACTCACAACATGTTTATATCATCCTTTTTTGGTCACAAGAAACATGAGAAAGACCAAGTGAAAAAATATAAGAGTCAGAAGATAGGAATAAGGGCCATCAAATGTTTCCTTTGGGGCTATATACAATGGTGATTATGGACTCTCAACAGTTGTGATTATCTGCGCAGAGATGGGGCCATCAGCCGCCAAGTGTAGATGGGGGTTGGGACTCAGGGTGCCCCGCACCTCACTGCTGAACTGTTTGCTACAGATAGATTCAGGGGGAGGGAAAACCATTGCCCTCAGGTGTGTACCTACTGGTGAGGTCATCGGGCTCCAAGTGATAGTTCCAACCCAGTGATGACACAGATGGCCCAAATGTCATGAGTCTGGGAATGGGACAGGTAGGGAAGAGGTAACGTTGGGAGGAGCAGGAGGGACATAAGAGAGCATGGGGAGCAGAGAGTAGCCAGAATGCATTGTATACATGTTTGAAATTGTGGGTGAGAAAATTATTAATAAATAGAGAATTAGACTCATTATCCACTTGATTCATATATTGAATTTCACTGATATTTATTGCTTATTATTTCCTAGGAGTGACTGATTTAGTTGAACCACAGAGTACCCTGCAAGCATTGTTCTGAGCCTGCTGAGTTGCCAGAATAGCTATACAGAAAGTCTTGTTTTCTGCATAGACTTTTTGCACAACATATCACACCATGTAGTCAGTGGGGCTGCTTATTCACCCTCCAGCAGCTCTTCTCTATCTCAGCTGGAGTTGGGTTGTTTTTTTTTGCTAGTTGGGCAGAGACCATTGACTTTCTGAGACAGTTGGATTCAAGGAGATGGTCTTTTAATTACTGATGTACAAGAATTACCTGACCTCTCACAGTTGACCAGGCAAGAATGAGGTCACTCCAATAGTCTGGCATCAAAGAAGAAAGCTGGGCACAGTCCTAATAATAACTATAAATTATCATAGCCATAAAATAGTTGGTAGGATACCTGTAGTGTCCTGGAAAGATAGGGGTGCACATTTCCTAAGAACCTGTTGTATGGCAAGTGTGTTTAGATCCATTAAGATTTGGTATTTCAGGCCAGGCAGTGGTGGTGCATGCCTTTAATTCCAGCACTCAGGAGGTAGAGGCAGGTGGATCTCTGTGAGTTTGAGGCAAGTGGATCTCTGTGAGTTTGAGGCCAATCTGATCTGTAGAGCTAGTTCCAGAACAGCTAGGGCTGTTGCACAGAGAAACCCCATCTCAAAAAACAAACAAAAACAAAAACAACACACAACAGAGAGAGAGAGAGAAGAAGAAGGAGAGGAAGAAGAAGAAGAAGAAGAAGAAGAAGAAGAAGAAGAAGAAGAAGAAGAAGAAGAAGAAGAAGAAGAAGAAGAAAAAGAAGAGGAGGAGGAGGAGGAGGAGGAGGAGGGAAGGAAAGAAGGAAGGAAGGAAGGAAAGAAAGAAAGAAAGAAAGAAAGAAAGAAAGAAAGAAAGAAAGAAAGAAAGAAAGAAAGGATTCAACATTTCCCCTGGCCTTTACAGTATGTGTATAAATTCCATGATATTTCTCTTTTACTAATAAAGAAGGGCAATGCAGCTTGATCAAATAACCTCCAGTTATATTTAAGTGGAAAGTCACAAATGAGAACCAGTTTGCTGCCATATCTTACCACAGCTGTCCCTCACTTTTGAGAAGCTATGTTTCTGAGTATTTCCTTCTTTTTTAGACTCCTTTGAGAAACACTTGCTATTAGTTGTGGTGGCATCCTGTTTAAGTATCTTGAAGCAAATTTGGTTGGCAGGTTTTGCAGGACTGTGAGATGGGCATATATGTACCGGTGTTGACTGAATCTGTGGTATATGGAGGTGTGCACCCAGCACATCGCCACATCCCACACGGTGCAGTGGGATGACTTCATACAGATACAGACCAACAGTGGCTTCCCCTTCCCTCCTTCTGCAGAGCAACCTAATTGGCTCCTCAACACTCATCTTTCCTCTCTAATCCCCTCTTTACACCACAGCTAAGGAAGTTTTTACAGCACAAGTCAAGCTTTTGCACATGAATTAAGTCTAAACTCTTCAGAATGAGTCTATTGCATGCTACTATATATACCATATATACACTATAATCCTACTATGAATGGAAAAATAATGAACCAAACAGCCTAATCTGTACCACTCTCAAGTGTATGTTCTAAAAGAAGGAGATCGATAATGCAAACTGATAAATACATTTCATTTTATATCATGATTTTTAAATTAGTACAAATTGGGACTGTGAGTTTAGGTGAGCAGTTCACAATTTTATTTTGTTTCATGTTCCCGTGTGTGTGTGTGTGTGTATGTGTGCGCATGCCTAAGCATGTGTGTGATGGGGTGTACACATGCACATGGGGATGGGGCATGCATACCAGAGTGCACATATTGAAATCAAAGGGGAAATTTTGGAGGTTTACGCCTTACCCCATGTGGGTTTCAAGGATTTAATTCAGGTTGTCAAGCTTGTCAGCAAGTGTCTTTACATGCTGAGCTATTTCACCAGCCCAGGGTTTACCATTTTAAATAAGGTGGTCAAGTGGTATTTGAACAAAGAATGTGAAAGGAGAGACAGTTAGCTATTTGGAGACCGGGGAAGAATGTATCAGGCCAAGGGAACCATCAGTGCATGGAGCCTGAGAGAGTTGCTTGCTTGGGGTACTATAGAAAAAGCAATGGGGGCACATCAATGGAGAAGAACTAGAAAGTGAAGTCCTATCTTCTATCCTGTAAGGATTTTCACTCCTATACAAAGCAAAATAGAGAGCCACTGGCCATGAGATGCAGCAGCTGCGACTTTTAGGGGTCAGCCTGCTTTGGTGTGCCTTGATAATGGGGTGGGAGAATGGACACACTGGCCAGAGATACTGCAGGAGGTCAGCCGAGAGGATCGTGTTGGCAGTGCACACTCACCAAACCTGGGGTAGTTCCTACAGTAAACCCAGCAGAACTGCCTGATGGATTAGATGTGAAGTAGACCCCCAAAAGACAGGTCAAGGTTTTAGACCAGCACTGCTGTCACTGGAGAAGATGGGTGAGGTGTCAGGGAGGTGGGCAGAAAAGGTCAAGACTTACTGCCAATCTGACTGCGGTAGCTGCTGCCCTCCCAGATGGGAAACTCAGCTTGACTTTATATCGCTAAGGAGCTTTTTTTTTTTTTTTTTTTTTTTTTTTTTTGGTTTTTCGAGACAGGGTTTTTCTGTGGTTTTGGAGCCTGTTCTGGAACTAGCTCTTGTAGACCAGGCTGGTCTAGAACTCACAGAGATCCGCCTGCCTCTGCCTCCCGAGTGCTGGGATTAAAGGCGTGCGCCACCACTACCTGGCTAAGGAGCTATTTTTAAGACCAAAAAATTAGGAATAATTCATGACTGCTAATTTTTCCACTCTCCTTTGTCCAACCTATCAGTTGTAAGGGTTCGACCTCCCAGTCTACCAGCAGTCACAGGTTTTTATCGTCCCTTTTCTCAGAGCCTTCACCAATCCCCCTTTGCCTCTGCTCTCGCCTATGGAGCATGCATGCTTTGTATACTACACAGAGGTATGGTTTCCTTTTCTGTCCAGTCTCATAATTCCTGGATTTTCCCTGGAGTGTTTAGATTCTTTATGTTTTTGGAGAGACTGGTCTGAATGGATCTAGCGTATCCATTTTACTGTGTGTTTTCAGTGGTCACTTTTGGTGTTTTGCTTTGTTGTCTCTTTTTCCTGCCATCTTAGATTAATTCTCTATTTGTTGATTTTTACAGTTCTAGTTTAAGTTGTACCTATTTATGGTTTTGTAGGCACATTTTCTGCCTTATTTTAAGGGTTGCTTTAGTGATTATAACAAACATCCTAAACCTTTCTATTTTTCCCATACTTCATGTTACTTTACATAAAGCATAAGAAGCCGTCATTGCCAAAGCTCTGTTTACCACCCTCCTTCTTACGCCTGCATTGTCCTGTGCGTGGTATCCACCTATCATAGAAAACCCACAGTGAGGTAGTCATTACCTTGTGTGGTTTAAAGGGCATATTCTTCTGCTCAGATTGACATAACAAATTACCACATTATGGGTGCAGAAATTATATACATCGCTTTTCTTCTTGCTCTGCAGGCTAGAAGTCTATGATCCAAGTTATGCAATACTTTGGTTTTGGTAAAGACACTCCTCCACATTTATGTCTGGACATCTGGTATCTCTGCCTCTTCTTATATGAACAACAGTTGTGTTGTTAAAACTCCGCTGTTAAAACTACGTTTAACCCTGATTACCCCCAGAAAGGTTTAGAATGTTTGTTGTAATCATGATTCCAAGTACATTAGACGTTCAAGCTTCAGTATTGGGATTTTGGGAAGGAACAAATCCATCCCCTTATAGTCAGGCATATTTTAAGGAAATCCTGGGAACTACAAACTTGTGTTTTGTTTTATTAACATAATGATAATTTTCATTTCTTTTGCAGAGTTTGTCTGTCTGGCAACTTCTTTTTAAACCGAGTGACTACCTTGGCTTATTGTATAGTGCAGGTCAATTGACAAAAGTCATTGTCTCTTTAATTTTCATGTATTTACTTTACATTCAGATTTTTTCTTCTCAATATAGAAATTATGGAAAACTGATTCCTTTTTTCAACATATAAAGAGGTAATTGTTTTCCTGTACTTTGATTAGTATGCATAATATCTGTCTATTGGAGAATTGCAAAAGTCATTTCCAGAAATGGAGCCCCTGAATGTTCTTTTTTAAAAGTCAATGAGATTTCTTTGTTTCTATAATAGAAACTTTGCTGCGAGCTTCCATTGCTCTGGAGTAGGAGCTGAAGGCCTGCCTGCTTGATGTGTCTCATGCCCCCCTCTTCAGTTTGAACAGCTCTCACCTTTGCTGCCCACTCTCTGCAACCAGTCACGTTCTGTGTGTATGAAGTGCTTTCCCTCCATAGTTTTCGCATCTGCTGTGAATGTGTAAGCTTAGTGTCATCTTCAACAAGCCCTTCCCTGGCCCCCCATTCTAAAATCACCACCCTTCCTTCAGGAACTTCCCTGTTTCTTTGGGAGCACTAATCATTGTCTCTCAGCATACCTATTATAATTACTTATTCTCTCTCTCTCTCTCTCTCTCTCTCTCTCTCTCTCTCTCTCTCTCTCTCTCTCTCTCTCTTTTGTTTTTGCAAGACAAGGTTTCTCTGTGTAAAAGCCCTGGCTGTTCTGGAAGTAGCACTTGTTAGACCAGGCTTCCTTGAACTCACAAAAATCTGCCTGTCTCTGCCTCCCAAGTGCTGGGATTAGAGGCATGCATTACTGCCGCCCAACCCTGTATCTTTCTTTTTTAAGATTTTTTTTGAAAATACTTTTTTTGTATAATATATTCTGATTATGGTTTTTCCTCCACCAAATCCTCCAAGATCCTTCACTTCTGCATTCACCCAAATATACAACTTTTCTTTTCTCTCTCATTAAAATACAAATAGGCATATAGTGTTGGTGATGATGATAATAACAACCAAAGCAGAACAGGACAAAAAAAAAACCCACAAGTCTAAGAAAAAATGTAAGGAGCACAAATAGATGCAGACACACATACACACACACAGAAATCACATAAAAGCACAAAACCAGAAGCCAATATATACATACATTTATATGTATACATATAATATATACATACATATAATACATATATATATACATACATATAATACATATATATATTATATATATATAATGCATGCAAAGGACACATGAAGTAAGCATTAAACAAACACACAAACAAACCTGACAAAGCATTTTGAGGCCATGAGCCTCTCCAAACACCTTCAGGTTGGTTTTGTTTTGGTTATCTACTGATGGGGATGAGCCTACTCTTAAGACTAGAACATATACCCAGTGAGGCTCCATTGGAAAAAAACTTTTTATTTGCAAATATTTATCAATTGGAGATAATTTCAAAATTAAATGTAGGGGCTTGTGTCCATGTTCCCTCTCAGCACTGGGACCTGTGCAGGCCCTGTGCACACTGCCATAGTCTCTGGAAGTCCTTATGTGCATTACTTCTGCCTTGTTTAGAATGCCTGGTTTCCTTGGTGTCCTCCATCTTTTCTGGCTCTTGCAGTCTTTCCACATCCTCTTCCATAGGGCTTCCTGACCCCGGAAAGAGGGATTTGATGAAAATATCCCATTTAGTGCTGAGTGTTCCAAATTTTGTCACTCTCAGCACGTGGTCCAGCTGTAGGTCTCTGTATTCTACTCTAAGGGGAAGCTTCTCTTCTGATGACTGAGTAAGACACTGCCCTATGAGTATAGCAGAATGTCATTACAAGCCATTTATTGCTGTTTCTTTAGTAGTATTAGGTTTTCCCCAGCTTCATGCTTTATCTAGTTTCAGGTTCTTCACCATCCTAGTAGTATCTGGGATGGGCTCCATCTCATGGAGCAGGCCTTAAGTCTGATCAAATATTGCTTGGTCACTCCCACGAGCTTTATGTTACTATTGCACTGGTGTGCCTTGCAGGCAGGTCACCATGTAGATGGCAAGGCTCGTAGCTGGGTTGGTGTTCACCTTTCTCCTTTGGTCGAATGCTGAGTACCTTCCAGTACCAAGGACATTATTCTTTCTGTCTGTGTATGTGGTGTTTAAGATTTATCAATTTGCTTATGTTGAGCTCTCCCTGCGTCTCTGAGATGAACCCTACTCAATTATGGTGGGTGGTCTTTTTGATGTGTTCTTGGATTCAGTTTGCAAATATTTTCTTGAGAATTTTTGCATCTATATTTGTAAGTGAAACTGATCAAAAATTCTCTTTCTTTGTTGGGTCTTTATGTGGATTAGGTATCAGAGTAACTGGTCACCTCATGAAAAGAATTGGGCAGTGTTCCTTCTGTTTCTATTTTGGGGAGTATTGGCAATAGTTTGCTCTGGGCTTTTATTTATTTAATTCATTTACTTTGTGGTTGGGAGACTTTTTTTCATTTTGTCTTATATTATTATTGTTGTTGTTAATCTATTCATTTTACCTCCAGGTCGCAGCCTCTCCCCCCCCTCCTCCTCCCATCCCCCAGTCCTTTCCCCTTCCATCTCCATCCAGGAAAGAGCAAGTTTCCTATGAGTGTCGTTTGAATGTGGCATATCTTGTTACAGTAAGACTAAGCTCCTCCACATGTATTAAGGCTGAACAAGGCGACCCAGTTTGAGAAGCAGGGTCCCAGAAGCCTGTAAAAGAGTCAGAAACAGCCCCGTTCCCCCTATTAGGAGTCCCGTAAGAGGACCGAGTTACACTACTGGAACATATATGCAGTGTCTAGTTCAGTCTTATGCAGGCTCCTTAGTTGTTGGTGTGGTCTTTGCAGCCCCGACAAGCTCGTTAGTTGATTGTGTGAGGGGTCTTTTACCTCTCTGGAAGTATTCCAGAACTAACTCTACCTAAAGTTTGGCTGTGGGTTTTTGTATCTTCCTACGTGAGTTGCTGGATGACACCTCTCTGATGACAGTTGCGCTAGGCACCAGTCTGGTCACTGGAGACTGTTAGTTCAGGCAGGCCAGTTATCCACTATTGCTAGGAGTCTAAGATGGGGTCCTTCCCATAGTCTCCTGGGAGAGTCCTTTGCACCAGGCTTTCTCGGTTGGGAGACCTTTAATGACTGCCTCTATTTCGCTAGGTGTTAGAGGTCTGTTTTCATTGCCTATCTGATCTTGATTTAACTTTGATAGGTGGCTTGTATCAAAAATTATCCATTTCTTTTAGATTTCCAGTTTGGAGTATAGGTTTTTAAAATATGTCCTTATGATTCTCTGGATTTCTCCAGTGTTTGTTGTCATGTCCCCCCTATTTCTCTCTCTCTCTCTCTTTAATTTGGGTCTTCTACATCTATCTTTTAGTTGATTTGACTAAAGATTTGTCAATCGTATTGATTTTCTCAAAGAACCAGCTCTGTGTTTCATTAATTCTTGATATTTTTATTGTTATTTCTATTTTATAGATTTTATCCTAAAGTTTAATTATTTCATGCCATCCACTTCTTTTAGGAATTATTTCTTCTTTTTGTTCTAGAGCCTTCAGGTGAGCCATTATGTTACTAATATGAGATGGCTCCAATTTTTTGTGTTGTCACTTAGAACTGTGAACTTGCCTCTTAGAAACTGCATCATGTTCCATAGATTGGGGTATATTATGTTTCCATTTTCATCCACTTCTAGAATGTTTTGATTTCTTTCTTCCTGACACGTTTATTATTCAGTAGTGAGTTGTTCCGCTTCCATAAGTTTGAAAGCTTTCTGTTGTTGATACCCAGCTTTAATTTGTGGTGGTCAGATAGGATACAGGGTATTATCTCAATTTTCTTGTCTCTGTTTGAACTTGCTTTCTGTTTGAATATGTGGTCAGCTTTGGAGAAAGTTCCATGAGCTACTGAGAAGAAGGTATATTTTTTTTGTTGTTTGGGTGAAATGTTCTGTAAATACACATTAGGTTCATTTGGTTTATGACATCATTTAGTTCAGCGTTTTTCTGTTTAGTTTTTGTCTGGATGACCTGACCCATCTCTTGTGGAGACCGGGTGTTAAATTCACCATCACTGTGTGAGGGGCGGTATATGATTTTAGCTGTAGTAGTTTTTCTTCTATGGACTTGGGTGCCCCTGTGTCTGGTGTATAAGGTGTTCAGAATTCCAGTGTCTTCTCAGTGGGTTTTTCCTTTGATGCGTATATAGGGTCCTTCTCTATCTCTTCTGATTAGTTTCGGTTGGAAGTCTTTTTTCGTCAGATATTAAAATGGCTACACCAGCTTGCTTATTAGTTCTGTTTATTAAAACTGTCTTTTTTCCCACCATTTACCCTGAGGTGATATCTATTCTTGATGTTAAGGTATGTTTCTTGTATGCAGCAGAAGGCTGGATCCTGGTTTTGCATCCACTCTGTTAGTCTGTGTGTTTTCATTGGGAAATCGAGACCACTGATGTTGAGAATTAGCAATACACCGTGTTTGTTGTCTTCTGTTATTTTGTTGTGGTGTTGTGTCTTTTCCCTTCCTTTTTATTTGCTGGTCTGGGATTATTTATTCCTTATATTTTCTTGGGTGTGATTTATCTCTTTTTACCTCTTCAGGTTGAAGATTTCCTTCTAGCACCTTCTTTAGAGCTGTATTGGTAGCTTAAATCTGGTTTTATCATGGAATATCTTATTTTCTCCATCTATTGTGATTGAAATTTTTTGCTGAGTATATAGTAGTCTGGGTTGGCATTTATGGTCTCATCTGTCCAGGCCTTCTGGCTTTTACAGTCTCCATTGAAAGTCAAGTGTTATCCTAATAGATCTGCCTTTATATGTTACTTAGTCTTTTTTTTTCCCTTGCAGATTTTAATATTCCTTCTTTGTTCTGTACCTTTAGTGTTTTGATTACTATGTGTTGAGGGGGGCTTTCTTTTCTGGTTCAGTCTCTCTGATGGTTTGAATACTTGATAGCCATTTCCTTTTATAGGTTATAAAAATTTTCTTCTATGCTATTGTTGAAAATACCTTTGACCTGGAGTGCTCCTTCCTCTATTCCTATTATTTTTGTATTTGGATTTTCATCATGTCCCAGTTTTTCTGGATGTTTTAATGCCAGGTTTTTTTTTTAGATTTAACATTTTCATTTCCAGTTTTACTTCAGTGTGTGGTTTAGTGATTCCATTTCCACTCTTCTATGTCTTGAACTTTGTTTTTCATTTTGTTCCACTGTTTGTGTTTTCCTAGATTTCCTTAGTGGGTATATTTATATCCTCTTTAAGGTCCTTGAACATAATCATAATAGGTGTTTTGAAGTCCCTGTCTTATTCTTCAGTTAGATTGCATTTCTCAGGGCCTACCTGTTAGCGTTGTTAGGCTTGAGTGGACACATATTGTCGGCATTGTTGCTGTGTTCTCATGCTGGTGCCTAGGCATCTGGATTTGGGATGGTTTGGGAATTCTGGTGTTGATGTCTAATTGGGTAGGTTTTTCCTTCCTTGCTTTCAGATACCCTCTTTTGATCTTAAGTGTACCAGACATGGGTCGTCAAATAGGGAGTATTTCTGAGTCCATGCCATATGTGGCTCCTTGTCTCCCAGGTAGAAGATGTTCCTAGGTATTGGGAGCTGACAGGAGGAGTGGGGATGGGATATAAGAGGAGGGGACTGAGAGGGTCCATATGAGGGAGGGAAGCTGGGTCTGCATGAGCATCTGTGGAGTCATCCGGGAATGGGGGAAGAGAAGAAAGACAGCCTGGTAAGGGTGTTCTCCTGCAGTGCTGGGGATTAGAAAAAGACAACAGGAAGAACAGTTCAGATCACTACCTGATTCTCAGGCCATTGAGGACCCAGTGAGTGGAGAGAGAGAGAGAGAGAGAGAGAGAGAGAGAGAGAGAGAGAGAGAGAGAACACGTTCAGGTGTTGGGACCTGCCAGTGTCAAAGGAATGAGGTAAGGGAGGAAGGCTATAGGAAATCATCCCTGGCATTAGGAACAGAGAGAAAGGAGAGGCCACAGCACCCGGTCTGCCACAAAGGTGGGATAAGAATGGGGAGCTGGAATTGCAGTATGGGAAGGAAAGTGAAGCTTGTTCACCTGACTCCCTGCCCAGCATGGTGAGTGGTTGTCCTGGGGGAGAGAGCCTCCAATGTCGACTAATATGGTTCTATAGAGATAGTTTTAATGAGAAAAGAAATTTATCTGTCTTGGTTGCACTGACCCCTATGCTTATTCACTAGGCTCAAAATACTCAGTTCGCGTTGGTAGAAGCCGTGAAAACTGTTAGCACTCTAGACTATATTTGAGTTTTGACATACTGTCTCCCCTTGTAAGAAAAAAATACTTTTATTTATCTTTGTATCCTGTTCTTAAAATGGTAAACAGCACAAAATAACCATATATCAGATGTTAGCCTCACAAATAAACGAGCTAATTAACAACTAAAAATACATAAAATTCCAGTTCTGCTGGTGAGGGAACTAACTGCTTTGAATTAAATCAGGATTTATCCACTTACTAATGAAAATTGTGCTATGTGAAGCTAATGTTGAAGTTGTGAAAAACCAAGCGTCATTAGCAACATCTTTTAGTGACGTTTACACCGTCCAGGGAACTGCTGTGTTGAACTTTCTGCTCCTTCCAACAGCATGTTTTCTTTCATTTTTCTTCTTCTTTTTAGAATTTCCTGCATGAATGCACTGTTTACATCATTCCCACCTCTTCCTTCTCCCCTCCAACTCTTTTCATGCCGGCCCCCACAATAATTAATGATTTCTTCTGTAAAGTATGCTAGTGTTCTCTCTCTCTCAAACACAAACACACCCTCTGTTAAAGGAAATTAGTGTTGCCTGTGTATACATGTGTTTAGACTGACCATTTACAATTGGCTAACCTATTCCTAGAGAAAATTGATTTTTCCCTCCCTCATCAGTCTCCTGCATTCATATTTTCAAGGTAATTTTGGGTGGGAGTAAAGCCAAGGGTTTTTTTTTTTTTGTTTTGTTTTGTGTTTTCCCTTCTGGATAAGAAAACTAGATAAGGTCAGACCATGGTGGCACACACCCTTAATCCCAGCACTCAGGAGGCAGAGGCAGGAGGATCTCTGAGTTTGAGGCCAACCTGGTCTACAAAGTGAGTTCCAGGACTGCCAGGACTGAACAGAGAAATCCTGTCTCAAAACAACAACAACAACAAAGAAATAAGAAAGAGGGAGGAAGAGGACAAGGAGAAGAAGGAAGAAGGAAGAAAGGAGAAGAGGGAGGAGGATAAGAAGAAGAGGACGAGGAGGGGAAGATGATGAAGAAGAAAAGAAGAAGAGGAGGAGGAGGAGGAGGGGGCGGAGGGGAAGAAGAAGAAGAAGAAGAAGAAGAAGAAGAAGAAGAAGAAGAAGAGGAAGAGGAAGAGGAAGAGGAAGAGGAAGAGGAAGAGGAAGAAGAAGAAGAAGAAGAAGAAGAAGAAGAAGAAGAAGAAGAAGAAGAAGAAGAAGAAGAAGAACCTAAACTAGATAATTAAAGAGCCAAAATTACTGGCATGGTAATACATAATAGCCCCATTGAGGAGCTAAAGCAGGAAGATCGTGAGATTTAAGTCGGTGTGGGTGGAATAATGAGACCCTATAATAAAACAAAACCAACAAAAACAAGGACTTGGTAGGTAGCTCAATGCATGGACTATTATGCTTTTATGTGTGTTGTGCATACATTTCACTGCATCCTCAGATTCTAAGCCCATTTCCTAGTACATTTAGTACTCAAAAAACACTAAGTAACTCCATTCATATAAAAACTTCCATGTCTTTCTGGAAGGTCATTTAAATATTTGTTTTGTGAACTCCTAATGTGCTTCCCATAAAAATTAGCATTAAATGTAGACATTTTCCGTATCTACTAAGATACTAATAGATCACCCTTGTGCTCTATGGGAATTGTAATTTTTTTTCCTGAGGCTCTAGAATATGCTTTAGTACAGTGACCCAAAGTTGAACCAAGAGGAAGCACATACTTCAAAACTGCATGTTTTTATTTTTTTTTATGGAAATGTCCAGCGGCTTTGGTATTATTTTGATGAATTTCCACATAATTGTTCTCAGTCAAAGTTACTAATTTACATTCAGCCTAGAAGTTTATTAGGCCATATGCACAGCAGTTGTCAATGAGAACGTTAGGTGTTAGAAACCATAGATTGAGACTTGGGTCTGTGACCTACTCCCTGTGACCAGAGATAAGTTAGTTACCTAGCTGAAGTCTTTGAGCCCCTGTTTTCTCGTCTGTGTGACAGAGAACAGCATCTTCCTGGGGGCTCTGTAAGCAGAAGATGAAACAGCGTGTGTATAATTCTTGGTTGTTGTTGCTGTAAGATGAGCTGATGAATGTTAGCTGATTTATGTGACTGTTGGCCTTGTAGCAGACACACTTTTCTTCCTAGGAATCCTGAATAAAACAAAGCTGGCAATAAAGGAGACTATTGGGGTTCAGAGAGGCTTAGTGATTCTAAGTCACAGAGACAGTGAGAGGCAGAGCCAGAGCCTGGCCTCCGTGTCTCCAAAATCAATCTGCTTCTTTTCTTCACAGCCCTAGTTCTTAAGAAAAACACTCAGCCAATTTCCGTGGGGCCAAAAGAGTCTGTTCAAGACTGAATGAAAATAATTCTTTCCAAATGGTTGTTTTAGACTCCTGGAGACTGCAGTAAACATTCAGAAATATACAGATTAGTGAGTAGGCATAGAAAAGTGTTGAGAAGCATTGATGTTTCAGGCGTAGTACATGTTTTGTTTAGAGCCACCAGGGGGATTAGGAATTAAATCCTAGACATAGTATTCCAGATACGATCTGTACAATTCAGACATCCCTGGCCTTGCAGAGTTGTCCTGCTCTGTCCCCTGTGACAGTTTTCAGTTAGGGGTGGGGTGGAGTCACTGGGCAGGTCTCGAGCACCTCAGCTGTGCTGAGCTGGGACTTCATTGTTACCCTCTCACTCTTTCCCTAGGACAAAGACTGCCTTAGTAAGGCACGGTAGGTTCTCAGCTGCTTAGAGGTGGCAGCCTGGATTAAGGGGAGAAATGAAGTGATCGTGAGACAGTCATTTCAACAACCAAGATGCCTAGCCCTCACCCACTTAACGGATCCATTCCTTCTCAATCTTTGCTCTAGGGCCAGTGCTACCCATTACTACTAGCTCAGCATTAAGTGTCTCAGCTGCTGCTGCTCTTCTTTCTAAATTTTGTTTAATAAATCCAAGGGCCTTACATTAAAAAACACTAAATTTCTGAAGAAGAATTGATATATCCATATAGAACCAACTTAAAAAAATGTCCTTATAGTATATATGGACAACTAGTTGAACAAACCAGGTGTGTGTGTGTGTGTGTGTGTGTGTGTGTGTGTGTATGTGTATGTGTGTGTGTGCATACATCAAGGATAGCGACACTGTGAAATTGACCCATCTCTTTCATGTTTTTCAGATAGACCATATGGTGCAGGGCCATGCTGCCTTTCCTGAACTACAAGCCAAGGCCACAGCCAGGTAATTCCTCCAACTGTTCCCCCTGTGCCCTTTCTACGTGGATGTATGAGTGACATTCATCTTCAGAAGTTGTATGATTTTCAGAGCTTATGAACAATGCAAATGCTTGGCAGTACTTAAGATGATCATCCAGATGGTTTTGAAAATACATTTGTTAAGTTGGTTTTAGAACGATCTAAGAAAACCCAGAGAAACTACTCCCACATACAGATTGTGTGGATGAGCAACCCTGATGGAGATGGCTGTGCATGGATTTGAGGGTCATGACTTCTTGGGTGTGCACCCCAGCATTACACATTAGCAGATGTGTAGTCTTGCACAAGTGATTCAACCTTCAAGTTCATCTGTAAAAGTAAAAATAGTAGCAAGTATGAATTGGCTTCTGAGATATATTAAGTAAAATCAAGTGCAAAGGAGTACAAGAAAAATCTATGTGTGCATACTCATTTGTGCAAAAGAACTACAGGAAAATTAAATTAGAAAACAGCAAGATTGGTTGCTCATAGAGGCTGTATAGGAAGGGGATGGAAAAATGGGTTCATAGACATTAAAAGAGTCCTGGTCTCAGACAAAGCTTGAGATGATAGCATAGGTGATTCTGAAATGATGGTTGCCGTGGAATGGGTATAAATTTCTCTTGCAGAATCATGGGAGGCCTCATAGCCCCATAACATGTTTAGAGAAAGAATTATAGATGATATATAGATAGTTGATAGATGGTTGATTAGATACTTAGATACAAAAAACAGATACATGGATATATAGATAGATAAGTAGATAGGTAGATAGATGGTAGATGATTAGATATACAAATAATAATAATAATAAAGATAGATAGATAATAAGTAGATAGGTAGATAGATGGTCGATAATTGATGGATTCTTGATTAGATATACAAATGATGATAGATAGATAGATAGATAGATAGATGATAGATAGATAGATAGATAGATAGATAGATAGATAGATAGATAGATAGATAGATAGATAGATGATAGATAGATATTTGTAGTAGAGTGGCAAAATGAAATATAAATATAAACCATGCCTTCTGTATAACAAAGGAATAGCTTACCTATACTACCAAAAATGGTCAAAGAAATAAGTGACCTAAGTAATTCTTGAAAAGAATATTTTGACAGTACTGTGCAATAGCTAAAGATAGCAATAAACTTCTAATTTCTAAGTTTGTTTTACATGTGTATGTGTTACCTGTTCTGAAAACTTATGTATCGACTATAATTGAGCAGAAAGTTAAGTGTATAGTAGATAACTGAGCCAAGATTATCACAGCTAATGAAAAGAATCTTAGGAGATTGGTGCGCATGGAACATCAAAATTCACATGCCAGTGTTGGTGCAGTGATTCTCTGTTGGTATCCTAGTACTTAGGCTGAGGCAGGAGGACTACTATGAGTTGCAAGCCAGTCTGATCTACAGAGAAAGACTCTTATCTCAAAAAACCAATACACAAACAAACATGCACTCTAAGTTCAAATGTTTGTAGGTTAGTTCGATGTATTGTTATTCATTTTAGTACCTCAGATGATAAATCTTAGATGTCTACCTTTGTGCATATTTACACTTTTGTGTGAATATAAAATGAATTGAAATAAAATGATTAAAAATGCAAATGTGTGACACAATAATTGTGCCTAGTACAAAGCGATAAGGAAGTCTAACATAGCAAGTGAGATCACAGACTTTAGAACCAAAACTGCACCAGTCTCTCCTTTACCAGCTGTATAGACCTGGGCAGGTGACTTGATCTCTTTGTACCTCCGTATCTCACAGTGAATGGAACTAACAATGTAAACACATCATATGGCTATAGAGAAAACCAGAAGTGGGAGAGCAGTGGCTGACAGAGGTGGTGAGTGGCGAGTTATAGTAGAAATTCAGTAACTAACAATGCTCATGATAGGAAGTGTTGTTGATATTCCTTGTTAGATGTTGTCACTCCGCTGGGGGCTTGCGTTCTAACAGAGAGGATAGCCCACGCAGAGCCGAATGCATACACGCTGCATTAGATCTCAGCAGTGTGCTTCCAGGGAGGATGCATTACCTAGCCTTCCCCCGGGAGTCATAGTAATGCCATCATTGTGGAGAAGGCTTATACTGTGCACCCCCATCAACTGGTACTTCCATGGTGTAACCCAGAACAAGAATTCCTAAATTGCAATCATTGGTGAACCTTTGGAACTCCGTACCAAATTTCATTGATGATATGTGCATGACTTTCTCTGAATAGAGGTCATAACTGTCATCACATTCCTGAAGGACTCTGACGCATCTGGATGCAAATAGCAACTGTGGTGTGTGTTATTATGGGATAAAATTGGATGATTAGCCCCAGATACCTCTGAGAACTTACTTTGACTTTAGGGAGGTGATATACTAGGCAAGGGTTTTAAACTGAATTGTGACGATGACAACTACACTCTTACACTCTGATGAAAAGAGAAAAAAGTTCAGTGGCAGCCCTTCCCATGTGCCAGTAAGCAGTAGCCGGCTTACTTTCTCATGAAAGGTGGATGGGATTGCAAGAATGCTAGGCCTGGGATTAAAGATAGTGGTTCTCTTGTCAATTCAGCCACAAATGTCTTTCCATGACTCCATTATGAGCTCATAAAATCACAACCGTTCTGACTTGCTTGATTTACTTACAGGTGTTGTAATATTGAATCAGACCTTAGGGATATCAATATGAAAATATTTAGTGCTCGATATAAACCTACAGAATAATTAGATTTTTGCAATGAAACCTAACTTCTGTAACATTCTTCTACAGAAGAACCCCATTTCAGTTTATGCTGCAAATAGAAAAGCAAGACGTTGTAGTTAGAATGTAGTCTCGGAGCCTGTGCATCAGCGAGTAATCCGGAAGCAGTAATTCGTAGAATCCAGCCTAGCGTGAGCCCTGGACTTCAGTCCTGATAGCCACATACCTCATCTAGCCCCCTCCCTGTTCTTCCTTCTCTTTAAGGCTGAGCTTCTCCAACATGTTTCCTATACCCCTGGTCTCCATTTAGTCATTTTTTTCTCTTCCTTTGCCTATTATAGTGTGAACTCTGTCACGTTCAGCTCCCTGAAGCTTTTGACATTAACATTTTCCGGTGACTTAAGCGTTGCTAAATCCACGGAATGCATTACAGGTTCACTTCTCACATTTGCCACAGCGTGTAATATCAAATCACTCCTTTGTCCCTTTTTCATGCCTACACCTAACATTCCAAGATGTTGTCTATCCTTGTTTCTTGTATTTCTGACTCTTCCTCCTTTCCAAGTTCACAGGCTTTTGTCCCCCCACCTCCGCCAGCAACATTAATAATCATGACAACTAGTTCTCTGCAATCTTTTACTGTTTTGCTCTCTCTTCCAAAGTAATCCCAACTATGCTCTTGACTTCTTCTCTCTGTATTTTGATGACTCTCATGCATATAACATTAGCTCTCTTCCATCTTCCTATTTCTTTCATCTTATCATACCAGATCTTTTTGGTACAGCATTCTCATATTTCAGGTCTTGAATGAAACACACAAAACTCTGTTAACATAAAGTTGACTTTTCACAATGGAAAGAAATCCATAGGCCTCCGTGCTGCTACTTGGGCCTTCTGAAGCCACTAACGCATATTACCTCCCCTCACAGCTTAGCTTCGGCAAATCTTGTTTGAAATTCTGGGAACAAGTATAGGTAAACAAATGTAAGATAGACAAATCCTCTTGATCTCCCATAATCCCTTTGGGCCCCATCTCTGAATAGAAATTTCTTGTGAGCTTGTAAATTAAGTAAACAAACCCCATGTGCTCATACATGTAGCCGGCAACCAGCAGCTTTCTTAATATGGGGCCAGATATCTAGGTATTTTACCCCATAGACAAAGATTGCTTACCATCGACGGCTGATCCGACTCTTTTTCTAAAACTGTCTCAGAATGAAGTTGATCCGACTCTTTTTCTAAAACTGTCTCAGAATGAAGTCCTAGTGACAGCAGGTCTTTGAATAGATGATGCTAGCATGATCTATCAAGGTTTGCACCGAACGAAGCCAAGGTTAGATCTGTCAAGTCTAACTTATTTTGTGAACATTATGATAGAACAGGGACGAAACAAACAAAACTTGTAGAAATCATATATATATATATATACACATATATATATTCACATGTGCATTTACATATATTATAACGAATGCACAAACATATACACATGTCATTTGAAACTGATAATTTATAAATGAAAAAAATTGCGGTAACTCAGGAAATGTAGAGCAAAGGGTACTGGAGCAACAGGAGACGCTGTCTTTGTCATTACAGCATTAATTCTTGAGTGGGACCTTAAAGGAAGGGACAAAAAAAAAAAACAGCTATGATGCTATGAGAATGGTCCCTCCAAACACAAAGACTAGCAAGTCTCAAGGTATTATGCAGCATCAGCTTGGCGGGCTCAGAGAACACTGAATACCTCGTAGCTGAACACAACTGGGAGGGAGGGTGTCAGATGGAAGTTGCCAGTGGCCGGCCACCATGCCAGCCATCCTACATCAGTGAAAGGACACTGGATTTTGTTCACTGATTTATTTTTGGTTTTGATCTTGGGGTTCTACATCTTGGACCCAAGTCATGTACCTACAAAATACGTAGTGAGCACTGAGCCACATTCCAGCCCCAAGGTTTGCATTTTTTTTTTTTTTTTTTTGGTTTTTCGAGACTTGGTTTCTCTGTGGCTTTGGAGCCTATCCTGGTACTAGCTCTGTAGACCAGGCTGGTCTCGAACTCACAGAGATCCGCCTGCCTCTGCCTCCCGAGTGCTGGGATTAAAGGCGTGCGCCACCATCGCCCGGCAAGGTTTGCATTTTTTAAGCGGAGGAAACAGATGATGAAATTTGCCTTTTAAGAAGGTTGCCCTGACTGCTCTCTTGCAGACAGAAGGGAATGTTGGTAAGGAGTTCCAGATCAAGGGAGACTTAAGAAAATAAGGCTGGGTATCCTCAGCAGACTCGGAGTTGACTGAAGAGACTGAGAAGAATGCCAGACTGTTTTGCGTGCCTTTGGCAGAGGTCATGAGGAATGTCCCTCTCACTGACCCCTTGGTGGCAGGTCCTTCAGAACTATCTTTGTTCTGCTAACTCTTTTTCTTTTTTCAAAACCTGTCTATCTTTTTAACTACTTTCCCTAGTTTTCCTGGTATTTCATTTAGCACAACTCAGTTTCCTTGATCACATTGGTTCCTCAAGTTTATAAATCTCACCAAAAATCAATTTCTTTGAATTCACGGTTCCTCTGGTTTGACATGTCTAGATTGAGTTACAGAGTCCCCTGACAATGGTGCATGAGGATGCTGAGATCCTCCCTTTCCTCACACAAAGCTGTGTTGAAGAAGGTAGCAAGGGAGCTCAAAAGGTCATGTTCAGCACAGGGGGCTATGGGAACATAGACATTAACAGGGTCCTGGTCTCAGACAAGGCTTTGAGATGATAGCATAGGTGATTCTGAAATGATGGTTGCCTCGGATGGGTAAGAAGATTTTAGGTACAGGCAAGCAGAGGGAAGAAACATTCAGATGATTTGAAGTACAGGTGATGAGGATAAAAAAAAATAACATGCAGTTTTGCATGGTAAGAACACAGAAGAACTGGAGCCAGGCTGAAAAGAAAGGGATGTGTACCTGCAATACAGCCAAAGGTGAGGGAAGCTCCTAATGTCGGAGCCTCTTGTGCCAGAAGGGAAGAGGGAAGTTTGTCAGTGAGGAAAAATGGGGAAGACAGCAGGGAGTCACTTCAGCTTTTAGGTGGAGGTAGCAGATATCAGCTCTTGCATTGCAGAGTCTCTAGGAAGCAGAGCGGAAAACCTGTCAGGAGGGAGCAAGATTTGGAGGTAGTGACATTTGGCCACTGTACAGAGGTATTTAGAAGAAGAAATGACATCCTAGGGAAAGGTTAGAGGGCTGAGGGGAGCCAGAAATGCTGCCTGCTCTGCCACTACTTCACCAAGCAACTGGACAACTCTTAGCTTTAATTAAAGCTAAGAGACACACACACATACACACACAAAGGAAAAAGAAAAAAATGGAGCATGTATATCAGAAGGGATGTGTTTATTATGTTAGATATTTCTATTAGAGTTGTTGTTGGATCTTCTAGAAGCAGGTTATGGTGGTTGATTGCTGGAACTGGAAATCATGAGACAATAATGGAGAAGAGATGACGATATATATTTGGTCTAAATCATCACTAGATGATAACTGGAGTAATGCATAAAAGAAAATAGTGATGTAAATAAATAAATCGAGTGAAAAGGTACCAGGAAGTTCTCTGGGAGATCTTAGATGCTTACGGGACTAGCAGAAGAGAGGACTTACATATTTAAGTTACTAGCAGAAGAGGAGATTGAGCTGGAGAGAGGTTAGAAAAAATAATAGAAGGATGCCTATATGTTTTTCTTTGGGTTCTCCTTCTTATTTGGCTTCTCCAAGAACCCGAATTATAGGCTCAACGTCCTTTATTTATGGCTAGAAACCAAATATGAGTGAGTACATCCCATGTTCCTCTTTTTGGGTCTGGCTTACCTCACTCAGGATAGTGTTTTCAATTTCCATCCATTTGCCTGCAAACTTCAAGAAGTCCTTGTTTTTTACTGCTGAGTAGTACTCTAATATGTATATATTCCATAGTTTCTTCATCCATCCTCCTGAATATTAACCTTCATCAGGCGATGAAAGGAGACAGAGACCCACATTGGAGCACTGGACTGAAATCTCAAGGTTCAAGTCAGGAGCGGAAGGAGAGAGAGCACGAGCAGGGAGCTCAGGACCGTGAGGGGTGCACCCACACACTGAGACAGTGGGGATGTTCTATCGGGAACTCACCAAGGCCAGCTGGCCTGGGTCTGAAAAAGCCTGGGTTAAAACCGGCCTCGCTGAACAGAGCAGACAATGAGGACTACTGAGACCTCAAGAACAATGGCAATGGGTTTTTGATCCTACTGCACCTATTGGCTTTGTGGGAGCCTGGGCAGTTTGGATGCTCACCTTACTAGACCTGGATGGAGGTGGGTGGTCCTTGGACTTCCCACAGGGCAGGGAACCCTGATTGCTCTTTGGGCTGACGAGGAAGGGGGATTTGACTGGGGGGAGGGATAGGGAAGGGGAGGCGGCGGTGGGGAAGAGACAGAAATCTTTAATAAATAAAAAAAAAGAAAAAAAATAATAGAGTGTTCTGGGGAAGAGAACAGATGATGAAGGACAGCCTGAGAACCTCAAGAATGAATTGATTTGGGGTGAGGGGAAGCAGTGATTCAGACACTGTCTGCATTTGAGATTATGAACACTACAAGCTGTAATAAAATACTGTGATAGCAAAAAAGAACGAGATACTTGTTAATCACCTGCCATTGCATAGTGCTCAGGGCTCTGCATGGAATCTTCTAGCATCCTGCAAAGTAGAGACTACTGACTCCCATTGCGAAAGGGTGGCCTGAATTTGGCAAGGTTTAGTGTACCTGCTCTCCAATGAAGTTACTTTATGGTTGATGAAGTTATATTTTCTTTGTCATCCTTAATGGGACTCTCTGAGACAGGACACATGAGTAGGAAGGAGAAAAATCCAATTGGGATCCCAGTTATCCTGCTTGGAAGAAAGCAAGCAGCGCTTTGAGCAAGAATTGATAAAACATACGAAATGAAACAATGTCAAAACCAAAACCAGCATCATGCGAGGTTAAAATTATGTGAATGATGACGTGCATTAGTTATTTTAATGTCTTCCAAGTGCACTTCATTTTGAATGATATACTCAGATAGCACACATGGTAAGGTATAATTGAAAAAGCATGTAGGGGAAAGGCTGAATTCAAAGAATAAACACACAGCTGCAAGGAGGTTAGGAGTCAGAAGGGTAAGCATATGCCCATCCCCCAGGGATCTCATTAGTCTATGAGTGGCCGTATATGTGCAGGCTAAATGAATCTCACTGTTTGCAAAGACCCTCAGTAAATGAGACAATGACAAATCAATAGTAATTAGGCATATAGATTCTTATTGACCCAAACGTCTGAAGCCAAACGCCCACTCTGAGATGCCTTGAAAGACAGAATGAGAAGATTTATGGCCATTCACTTCTTTAAATATATTTATTTCTATAATCTAGGAGCTGCAATGCCCTTCCAAAAGACACAGTGGTTATGACTAGTACAGACTCTTGGCTTCTTGAGACTTTTGCTGTCAATATGGTTCCTGTTGGGCCAGACTAGGGAGGTTTGGGAGATGGAAAGTCGGGATGTGATCATATGTAAATGTTATAGCCTTTTCTTCTGTGGATGCCTCAGAGGGCTTTTTCCTAAAACTGGAATAGAATATTCTACAGCAGGGTTGTGGGGAGGCAACTTTAACATTCTTGTCAAAGTATCTGAGCTGAGATACAGAAAGCTAATGGCTTCATCATCAGTCACAGTGCAGGGTTTCATGTGGACTTTTCCCAATTGTTCTGCCACTAGGACTTCTTCTGTAAAGGGTCTCAGTGATGCATTCTCCCTGGACCACAGTGGAAGCTTAGTGCATGCTCTAGGAATGGTAGTTGCTACTCCAATCATGGTTGGGTTTTCCCATTAATACTGTATCCTCTTGCCAGGACTAAAGGCATAGACTACAGATGCCAAGCAGGATTTCTGCAGAGAGCTCACTGGGCAGTAGGGCTCCCTCTGCTCTGCGGATGTTATAAACAGACATTCATCAGTTTGCGTGCTCATGTGCGCCCACATCAATCTTGGGTTTTCTACATTTTCTGCACTGGAGTTCCATATAAAAGTTTTACTTACTAAAAGAATTTCACTGGGCCTGGGTTTATAACTCAGTGGTAAAGCATTTAGTAAGCATTCTCAAGATCCTGGGTTTCATCTCCCAGAACTGAAAAAAGAAAGAAAAAAAAAGAATTTTCACTGATAGAAGAAGAGAAAGATAGAATTTGAATTATTGTTATGATTCTTTTAGAAACCTACAGACACTTCATGGTATACCACTCCTGGCATGGCAAAACCTGAACTGGAAATCTAGAATAGCTAGAAATCACTTCTTCTAAGGCATTTAAAAAATACAGGTGACAAATATCATCAGAAGTATTCTAGATGCTTATTTCCCTCAGACATTCCTGTGTTTTACCTCTATAATATTTTTAACCTTTAAACTCCAGTCCCAAGGACACCACAAAAGCGGGAGAGAGAACGGCTTCTAATCCTTCTTTGGATCATTGGTCAGAGCTTGGGAAGGCAGCATTTTCCTACGATCTCCAGCGAGACTGTTGTCTTTGTGAGTAAGCAGTGTTATACTCCATTATGAATGGAGAAATCCAAGTTCAGAGAGGCTAAAGCATGCTACCCAGCCAGGACAAATAACAAGACTTGAAATTAGCATTGCCTTCACTCCCAAGTCCATCTTCTTTTGCCCTGAATCATGTCAGTGACTAACAGCTTTGTCCCAACTCCATCGTTTTGCACATCAATCAACTAAAACATAAAAAAGGGGAAGGCCTACACAACAGCATTTCAAGATCGTGGTTTGAAATTATATGTCTAAATCTTGATCCTAACTGTGTATGAAACTCATTCATTGAATCCAGGAACATATATTTATCTCTGTTTCTCAGTTCATCATTATTACTCTAGTTAGGGGGACAGATTTTAATAAATCCTTTGCATATGTGCCATATTATACTACAGTTTACAGAATGCTGTTTGTTCAAATTCATGGTCTTTGATCTTCATAATAACCCGATGAGGTAAGTTGGACAAGGATTGTGAGATGTTTCTCCAGATGAGAAGAGGGCTACTCCAGAACTCTGAATAACCGGCTCATGCTCACACACCTTCCGCGAGTGAAGCCAGTGTCTGAGCAGGACTCCTGACTCCAAGCCTTTCCCCTTCCTACAAAGCACAGCAAGGACAGTGGCATGCGAGAGTGTGCTGGCTACTTTCTTACAAGATTTGCCATTTGCTGAAGCTTTTGGGAGCCTGTTTGCTTTTTCAGGACTGACATGGACGTGCAAATGGTTTCTTTCTGCAGAATAATTTGCTCTCCAACCCCATTCCCTTTTAAAATCGAAATCCCCTTCTCTTCCAGATGCCAGAGTATATATGCATATTTGAACAGTCACCTGGATCTGATTAAGAAGGCCCAGCCTGTGGGTTTCCTCACTGTTGATTTACATGTTTGGCCAGATTTCCATGGCAACCGATCTCCCTTAGCCGATCTGACTCTAAAGGGCATGGTAAGTGAAAGCCAGTCCGTGCATGAAGGTGAAGGCCAGCCAAAGCGTTGCAAAGTTTGCAAGGAACAAAGTGAGGAGAAAGGAAAAGAGGGAACAGTTAAGGGAAACGGGCCAAGAGGCGCTGGTTTTTCTCAGTTGTCTTGCTAGTATAGTCAGGTCGCCGCTGCTCTGAGGAAAGATCTGTTGGCCATTGTTGTTTCTGAGCCAATTTTCAAAGTAGTATTTCCTGTGTTCAGCTACTGCTGCCTCTTTGTGCCCTGGTGGGGCTGAAAGCCCTGCCTATGTCATATTTGCGGTCACACTGCTTTGTAGTCTTTTTTTCCATCGCTGTCTCCAGCCACCTGGTACCTCGCTGGTAAATATTATCACCCATGGTCAAACTTGGCGTGGCTGCACATTGAGTAGTCTAGGAGTCCTAGCTGTTCAGAGACGATAGCAGATTTTTAGTTTCAGATTAAACATTATTTAAAAATATAATTAGTAACTTACATTGAGGGACAGAGTCAACTCTTAAGGAACTTTAAGACTGTTTTCAATATAGATAGAGATTGTGAGATCTCCTGAGGAGCTCAGGAGGAACTTCATAGGCAAACTCACACCCACCTGAGTGGGGTGTAGCACTTCAGAAACCAGGCAGGATCGGGTGGCTGTCAGAAGTCTGGCTCTTGAGAACATTGAGAGCCAGGCAGGCAGGATCGGGTAGCTGTCAGAAGTCTGGCTCTTGAGAACATTGAAAGCCAGGCTTGGAGATGGATAAAACAAGTTAAACCTAGAGATGAAGAGTGACTTTCAATTCTAAGGGGCCAGGTCAGAAGCCCTGAATGCCAAGCCTAGGAAATGAAGAATAAGGAAAGTTGTAGTGGGCAGTGAGAACGGAGGCTGTGAGCAATGGCATGCATGTTCAGGAGGCAGAGTTAGCAGTGATCAGGCCTACTTGCTTCAAGAATTTAAGGTTTGTGGGTAGGTTCATTAAGATTGTTTTAAATAGTTGCCCTGAAGTTCAGAATCTCACTTTTATTACGTAGTTGACCACATAATCAACTTCTGTTCATAAACGACAATCATGGGCAAACAAGGAAACTGGACAAGAGTGTGTTTGCCAGCGATGGAGGCAGAGGAGAAATATCCGAGGAGGGCACAGCTATTCCTTGCTTTCTAATAATCAATGCATGAAAAATGATGAGGTGGAAGGTGTAGTAATAGGGAGCGGCGTGGCTGTGCGGCCGGGCTGCTGTCCCCGCACCTGGCTGCCCGCATGGCTCAGCTTAAGCCCCGAAATAACAACACACAAACCGTATTCATCTAAACACTGCCCGGCCCATCATTAGCTAGCTCTTCTTGGCTAACTCTTGCACCTAGACTAGCCCATTTCTGATAATCTGTGTAGCACCCCATGGTGTGCTTACCGGGGAGATTCTAGCCTGCTTCTCTCTGCAGTGGGAACATCATGGCGACTCCTAACTCAGCTTCTCTTTCCCAGAATCCTGTTCTGTTTACTCCACCCACCTAAGGGTGGGCCTAATGAATGGGCTCAGGCAGTTTCTTTATTTTAACCAATGAAATCAACAGATTGATATAGGACACTCCCACATCAGGAAGGAGCACATGTTATACAAGTAAAAGGAATATGAAAGTGTTAACAAGAGAGACAAATGCCTGACGCCAGGTACAGTTAAAGATGTTCAAGATGCTGTTTTACCACTTCCTAAGATTGTTCTGAAACAGAACCAGGTCCCATGGTAAAACAATCATGGCTCTAAAGTGACACAGACTGGTGGCACTGCCCTTACCAACATTGGTCACCTTGTCAGACAGACATCACGGTTCATGGTGATTTTTTTTTCATCTGTTTTTGAAAATCAATCCTGGCATCCAAAGACCTAAGAATTACCAGTGGTAGAATATTGTAATCTGCTTGGTCAGATGCACAGTACTTCCAGGAGCCAGTGGAGTGTTCTGAGGGATCTCATTGCATTAGATAAGTAAGCATGCACTTAACACAGGGGGCTTTTCACAGTGAAACACAGGCCGGTTATATCCATAAATCCCGGTGCGCTTGCTTTTGCAAGAGTTTTACTGTCCCATAAACACACCTCTTGTGTCGTTTGATGTTTCTTAACAGTTTTTTTCCCCTATCTAACTGTCCTTGGTTGGGCTCAGCATGCAGCAGCTGTCAGTATAGGAGGCTGCATCACAACAGTGTAAGGATAAGAGGACCTAGACAAGATGCAAGGAAGGCAGTTCTAACTGAATGCCTGACAAGTCCTCTCTTCAGCTCAGTTTTGAGTAACATCAGAACAAACCTGCCCACCCCTGGAATTCTTCTCTAATTGTGTTCTATCCTTCTGTCTGAATCTGCACTGTTTTTCCCTAACTCATATGCTAGGTAGATCCCACGTTATGACTGTTTGCTTTATCCATTTGCCAGTCCTATACCTCAGGGTTTCATCCCCAAAACATTTATTGTCCACATTTTATTCCTTACAATAAAATAAAATACCGAAAGCTTAAAGACTGAGTGGAAATCCACAGCATCAATTATTTTTTTAAATCAATTATGGTCATAGACAAGGCTGCAACCCCAGAACTGTATTTTCTTTATTAACCAATGGCAATAAAACATATTCATAGTATACAAAGGAGAATCTTACATCAGGGCCTAGAGACAGAGAGATCCCTGGTGCCTGCTTTCTACCAGCCTAGCTGCAGGCTCAGTGAGCCTCTCTCAAGGAATAACACAGAAAGCCATAGAGCAGGAGACGAGCTTGATGTCATCCTTTGGCCTCTGCAGGCACCTGCACACACCGCATAGGCCATGCACACACACACACACACACACAAATTTAATTAGTCAGTGAGTGCCAAGCACTGCTGCCAGTACAACAAGGTGCAATAATTCCTGTATTTGTGGAGCAGGTCTAAAGGGGCAGGAGGAAGTGCTTGGTAGCAGGCTAATGGCAACTGGTATTGACTAGACAATACTGTTAAGATCAGAACTACAAGGAGTTTGTTCTTTTGTAGTTTTTCCTCTGGGCACATAATAAGTATTGAGTATGAACTTAATAGTAATATGAATACATGAAGAGAATAAAGAGGTCATTTTTCACCACAGGAAAAATAGCAAATGAACGATGATAATAGCAAATTATTTTATTGTTTCTGATTCAGACTATACAGATGATAAGTATCTAATACTGATAATAATGTCCAAGTAAATTAAACTATGCTGTGATTTTAGTATACTTAGCAATGTGTTTGATATAATTGGGAGCAGGTATAAGAGGAACTAGACAGGATCCTTACCCTTGCCATATTGCTGATGTTAAAGGAAAGCAGAATGAACAAGTCATAGACAGATGGGATTGGTCTTTCTACCTGTCCGTATCTCTTTTCTTCCTTTGCAGAGCTATGGTAGTTAGGTGAATTTGGAGGAAGGGTTAGTTCCATCTGTGTGCCAGGCTGTGGTGATCTACCTCAATACTACAAAGACATGCAAAGAAAAAATCTTTGTACTCTGTTAAAATAGGAATTGTCTGTAAATAGGAAGTGATGAATAACTTACACAGAGCATGTTCTGGGAAGTTTGTACATGTAACTCCCTTAAAGGGAATCTGATAGGAAAAACATGGCAGAGTAGGAACAAGAAACGACACTCGGAGCATGCAGCAAAGGCCTCTTAAACATTATTTACCATCTTAACATATACACTGTGTTTTTCTGCTTTGTTTTATTTTGTTTTTCTGTATCCATGAAATAGAGTCAAAACTTAGAGGCAGGGGTGGGGGGTGAGGAGAGGGGCTGGTGGGATGGCTCCCTGAGTGAAGCTCAAACCTGGCAACCTGAATTCAACCCCCTGGACTCACACAGTGGAAGGAGAAACTGACTCTTGCAGTTTATCCTCTGATCTCCATACCCACACTAAATGTATATATATTTGCATTTGAGAGTAATTTAGGAGGAACAACTCAATGAAAGAAAAGTGAAATGGCCATCACCACAAGACAACTAAAACTGCAGTAATGGAAACCAAACTGGCATCAAAAACAATGAAGGCTGAAAGGAAATCTGAGCTGTTGTAAGACTTAACGTGCGTTTTAAACTTAGTAGCTTATTTACTTGTAGGTCAGTCATCCATACCAAGCGATTGCTTTGGGGTCAAACAGTTATTGGAGTCTTTCTTTGGCAAGTGAGGCCAGAGTGTCAAGAAGGGGTAAATTTTTAATTGAAGTGTAAATCCCAGATTTTTGGGATTCATGGGCCCCCGTAAGGGACTTTATGCACAGTGTTGGACTTTGTAACATGCCCTGAGAGCTATATAACAGGAGTCCACATTGGTACGTTAGGTTTGATCATGCTCAGCAGAATCCTTGCTGTGCTGCCCTTGTCTACCAACCTTGTCTGTCATTCTCCCATTTCCACTCTAACTGCGGTCTTTGAGATAAGCTTTGGGCCCTGCCCCTTCCTCATAGCGGCTGAGCCTCCCTTCTCAGCCCCACTGCTCAGGTTACAGAAGCACTTTTCAGCCCTGGTTATATGTTTCTCTTCTACTTCAATGCCTATGCTCATAAGCAAGAGCAGAACATCAAGAAGCAGGTATCTTCCCATCGTGCACAAAAATATAATTTTCTTTGCCTTCTGGCACCACTTATCCCCCTGCCATGGCTAGCTGTTTCCTTCTTCCTTTGATGATATGTGCAGTCAGCCTGCAATAATGAACTGAACCAGAGGTGCTGGAGGCCGGGGGCAGGTAAGCCAGATACTTATCCTTTTCTCCTTTTTATTTGATTAGGAGAATATTAGAGCTGACTTAATCATTATCTAAAAGAAACAGAAGCCTAGTCAATAGCAATCTTGTTAAAAACTAGTGAGCCTATAGCTCCTTATAAAATAAAAGAAATTCTTGCTTTCTGCCAAGCATGGTAGTATGTATCTATAATCCCAGAGCTAGGAAATGGGAGGCAGGAGGATCAGGAATGCAAGGTCATCCTCAGCTACATAGAGAATTCAAGACCAACTCAAAAGAAGAGGAGGATGGAGAGGTGGAGGAGGAGCAAAGCAATGCTTGCTTTAAAAGTAAAGAAAGGGAGTGGTGACATCCATACAAAGACAGAAGGAACCAAAGATCATAAAGAATGATTTCATGATTTGGGAGGTTGGTTTTGCAATTTCATTGTGTGCTTGTTTTTATTCTAAATGGAGGGTTGAGCAGTTTTCATCACTGTGAAGATGTAGAGAGTATAAATTTTGAAACTGCGCCAGTATTTGCATCTTAACTTGAAAATACATTAGCATGTGACAGTGTCAGGTTTATTGTATGAGGACCGTCTGCTCAAAGGGAAGCTGGAGTAGCCTGGGCTTCTTTCCATGGTCATTTTCAAATGAGAAATGCTTACCTAACAGCCATCACACCCTGTCTTCACTACAAATGAGTCTCTCTAGTGCCTGCTTAATGGCTCCTGGTGGGAGATTCCATATGTGACCGATGAGCCTTGAACTAGCTGTAGATCTGCACCTTAGCACCAGAACTGACTGGAACAGCCACTGAGTTCCTCAGCCATAAAACCAGCTAGAGAAGTTGTTATTGCTCAGAGTGTCTCAAGATATGCGTTTCCTATGCATTTCGTGTGGATCTGCAAATGGGTGTTCTCTACCCTTAGATCTCTGGCTACAGTTCCCCAAACACACACAGGAAATGCAGATCTAGACCCCACACAATGGTTATTCTGAAAGCCTTTTCTTCACTGAACATGACTGATCTTTAAGCTCCTATTGATATAGTCTCTGTTTAGATGGTGGTCATTTAGGGTGTTTGCTTATTTTCCTGAAACACCCATTCAGAGCAGTACATGGACTAAGAGACTTAACAGGCCATGAGTGCATAGCAGACACACAGCATCCCTTGCTGGTTGCACTGTGTTTCCTCTGCTTCGTTTGGAATACTACACAACCCTGAGCAGGAAGTTACATTTTAGTTCTTTAATAAACTGTATGGTACTATCTATTCCCTGCTCAGACTGTGGAAATCTGAGTGCTGATCCAGGGGCTGTTGAGTCAGGAAAGAAGCTTTACAAAAACTTGTATAGTCCCTGGAGGCTTGGTAGAGGCCCAATCCCAGCCAGAGACACCGCATTAAACACTTAGATGTCTGTATTGTCAGGGACTCAAGTAATGACTTTGCAAGAACTCGGGAAAAGCCAGGGTCTCATGCCTTCTTGGGATGAGGAGTAGAGGATGGAGCTGGAAGGTCCTGAGCCAATCAAAGCAGTTTGCAAGGGCAGCCTCAAAGATGCTAAGCTTTGTTGTTGTTTAAAACTGTTCTATTCAGACATTTTTACACCTTGTTTTTACTTACAAAAAAAAATCAAATCTTGTGTATTACTGAGTTGGTTTTTAGTAATCTGCTACTTACAGAAGTGATTAATTTGTAGTGATTTTTCAATAAGGCCCATTTATTAGGGGCCTGATACTCCAAGCATTGAGGTGGATGCTATATTTGTATCCTTTCCAGTTTTTACAAAAATGCTTTGATATAATTTTGACAATTGAAACAAATGGAGAAACTGAAGATCGAGCAATGTGATCAAATTTACCCAGTGGAGGAAATAGTAAAATTAAGATTAGAACCCATTCAGTTCAAATTTATACCAAAAACATTCTTATCTATCTATCTATCTTCTATATCTATCTATCTATCTATCTATCTATCTATCTATCATCTATCTATCTTTGTACCTACCTACCTACCTATCTAATGTGCATTGGTGTGTTTGCCTGCATGTATGTCTGTGTGAGGGTGTTGGTTCCCCTGAAACTAGAGTTACAGACAGTTTTGAGGTACCTTGTGGGTGCTGGGAATTGAACCCAGGTCCTCTAGAGGAGGAGCCAGTGCTCTTAACCACTGAGCCATCTCTCCGGTCCCCACATTTTTAAAAGTAGAGTAAAACTGAAGCATTAAGGCTTTTGAGTGTTTTCTCACTCTTTCTACTCTGTTTTCAATTGGTTATAACCAGGGGATCTCAACCTTCCCAATGCTGTGACTCTTTAATACAGTTAATGTTGCGGTGACCCCAACCATAAAATTAATGTAATTAATAGAAATATCTGTGTCTTCCCATGGTCTTAGATGACCACTGTGAATGGGTCATTGCCCCAAAGGAGTTGAGACCCACAGGTTGGAGACCACTGCTTATAACCTGTTTTTTTTTTCTACGTATACTTAACACCAAATATAACTAGAGGTAGACTAAGTGTGGACCTTTTCAGGCAGTGGGCTAGCATATGGAATCTGTTGCATTGGTCCAGAAGAGAAACACTGGGAAGAACTAGGGCCTGGCGACCAAGAATAGGATCCAGGGTGACATGAGGCTGGAGACAGGGTTAGACAGCAGCATGCAGGGGACAGAGCACTGGTACAGAACAGCTTTGCGAACTGGTGCATGCATACATCAAAATGGCTTTCACCGAACCTCAGCAAGTGTGTCACCTCAGTTAGGTAGTGCTAGAATCAGGTCACTGGAAGAGTGTGAGCCCATCATTTCCTTCTAATATGTGTGCCCACTGCACCATCGTACAGTTCCACAGCTCAAAAGTCAAAGTTGCCCCTTGACCCTGGTTTCCCTGCTCTAGTTTTTACATGGCCAAAAGCAGAGACTCCTACTGGAAGGCTCTGGGAAAATATGCCTTCCATTCCAATCATATTGTTGCTGAACGTAATTCCAACATAGGTAAGACTAAGATAGCAGTTTCCCTGTAAGCCACCAGGATTCCTGCCCAGTCACTAGATCAGTGTTTCTCAACCTGTGGGTCACGACCCCAAAGACCATCGGAAAACACAGGTATTTACATGATGATTCATTAAACAGTAGCAAAATTACAGTTATGAAATAGCAACAAAGGATCTGTATTAAAGTGTTACAGCCTTAGGAAGGTTGAGAACCACTGCTCTAGCTGCTTGCTTTAGGCTCATTGCCTTCTGCCTGTACCCTCAAACACAGCAAAACCAGGGCAAATCCATCTCATATTTTGAGTTTTCCTGGCTTTCCTTTCTGCCTCCTGCCCGCTAACTGCCTTCCTCTTTTTTTGTCTTGTCACAGGCTAGTGTGTCTTCCTCTTTGCCATCACTTCCTGAGCTCTTCTGCCTTCCTCTTCTGCTTTTCGGTGCCCATGTGATAAATCAGGATACTCACTCCCCTTTAAGGTCAGCTAGCTAGTAACTGATTGTTTCTGTCAAGTCCCTTTATAGCTGAGTATAAATTAGTGTTTGCATAACCAGAGGACAGAAATCTTTCTGATTCTTCCTCCCACACCGTGGTGGCCGATTCGTCTTCATTTCCCAAGTCCGCATGGGTTTTAAGTTGTGTAAAGTGTCTGCCTGAACTCCCACAGTTACTGAGTCCTCACTGGCTTCTCTAGACCGATAGAGAATGGTCCCCATTCTCTAGTCCCTCTCTTCCCCCACAAAATCCTCTCCAGAGCTTTCTCCTATCTCCTTCACCAACACTGCCTTCCTCCGAAAACCTTGTTGTATTCTAGAATGCGTCCAGTTAATTCCTTTAAGTGTTGATACGCCTCGTCAAGCTCTAGGGATGTAGGATATCTGCCTTGTCTTTGACAATTATCAGGAACCCTTAGAGAAATGTTTCCTAAAACACCTTTATAGCTAACATACATAATTTTTATTCCTCTAACAACTTGGAAGGAAATAGTAACTAAATTACTATTATTACTAAGCTACTAGTCCTTACCAGAAACAGATTTTGAATTTTAGAATATACAAATGTGTCTAGTGCGATATTTTGAAGATAGTACCCAAGTTTCAACTTGAACTTCATTTAGGTTTCATGAATACTTTATATGCATAGCTCAAAGGTAATTTTATACAATGTGCATAATAATTTTTTCATCAAACAGGTTTGTTGTGTGAAAACATTTATTTGTGGTTAATAGGAGCTCAAGTTTCAGATTTTGATACAGTTCGGGCTCCAGAGTAAGGCTCTTTCTTGATATACTTATTTGAATTATTTGGGGAACCTATGAACTTACAACTAAGAATGCCAAGGTTTGGGGCCCCATCCCTCCAATTTAGTGCATTAGGTTCTTGATAAAGTATGAATTGTCAGCCCACATCAAAGATTTAGTTAACCTGGAGTAGGATCCCCAGGAAACTGCACTCAATGTGAATGCCCGGATTGTGAAGGGATGTACCCACATGCGGACCATAACTGAATAGTGCAATGTTGAAGCTCAAGTCCAAGATGAGGCTTTAGCTTCTGTCTCTCCAGTTTATAATACACATGCATATGATAACTAGTAATGTCTAAGGTTTCTCCAAGTCCTAGCAAACACATTCTTCATGATGGTATGCCTGGGTACTTGTTAGGGACACATTGCTTCTCCATGTTCCTTGAAGGCTCTGTATCTTTAGCACTCTGATACTGGGACTGATCACAGCCTGTCTTCTGCACTGGGTTCTCCATATCCAGCAACCACCATCCTTCATCCACCCCTTTCTGTGCTTTACATCTCTATCACAGGGGGAATAAAGCTTTAATACAATTCCAAAGAAAGAAAATGAACATTTGTTAATAGTTGAAAGGAAAAGGCACCCTCAATAAGTTTTTCTTGTATGCATAGCTGGCACTATAAGCCCTGAAGGAGTATCTAGCTTTTATAGACCCAGTACATCTTACCAATAAATGAGGGAAATTTTAGATGCAATCTCCTGTAGTCTTCAAGAATACTAAGTATTACTATAGCCCTGTCCTCCATATGAAAAAATGAATTCCAGAAGGGCTACAATTCACACAAGGCTCTACACCCTGTTATAAGGAATCTGTAATATAAACCCAGATGTCCTCCTGTAAACCTTACCATCTTTCTTTTCATGTACACTTAATTTATAGGAAAAAAAAACACATTTAGCTAATACTTTACTTTGTGTCTTTAAGTTAAAAGATTCACTGATCCATTGTAGTTGTTGGCATGGTTTTGGACATCAAATGCAACTTTAACACATTTCTATATATTAAGTAAGTTCTTTTCTCTTATAGTTCCCCCTTAACACAAGAGCCAAAAGAAATAAAATGTGCATGTCATCACAAGTCTCCCGTGGGGCTTTCCCATACATTTGACTGTCTCGCCTCAACATTCAGAATAGGCACATCCATATTTATAAACACGCTCCTTCCGCTTATGCTTCCTTTCAACTTCCTCTTATCGAAAGGACCAGTCAGCCTTCAGCTGAGCCATCCAGCTCATTGGGCCTGTCCTGGTTTGGAAGCTGTTATAAATCTACACACACCTCCCAGGCATCTCTAGCATTCCTAGGAACTCAGATCTCACAATTCCCTCAAAGGTTTCTTCATTCTCCAGAGTTGTCCCAGCACACATTCCGTAGAAAGCCCCATCATGAACTGATTTCACCAGGGCAAAATCCCCAGTCTTTGACAGAATGAAATGGACTAACTGGCCAGCAGGCCCTCTGAGGTGCCTGTGTGCCTGTCAGGTGAGATGTCAAGGATGTAAGACCCCAGATCCCCGTGTCTCTCTGTCAGGGGGAAATGGTGCTCACTGGGTCTCCCTCCAGCACCACAGCCCCAGTGTTAGTGTGAAGCAGTGCTGAAGGCGGCTCTAGGGCTGCGCTTGCTGCTTCTCCTTAGCTTACACCTCCTGTTTAATAGTCCTCTTTGATAACTCCTTCCCGAGAAGGATGCTGTCTCTCGGAATGATGGCTATGATTTGCTTTGGAGAAGAGTCAATGCTACCTTTCATGTGACCCTTTCTGCCGCAGCTACTGTAGAGACCAAGAGTTAAAGTTTAGTGCCGTTGATTTCTGGAAGAAAAATGTCCCTTTTCTCTGGAGGCACCAGAAACTTACAGAGAGGACTGGGAAATCAGTGTGCTCAAACATTAATGCTTTTCGGAAGCTCTTATGTATATTTACTAGATATTAAAAAATAAATATAACTATGCCATATTTTTTATGCCTTCGGGATGTTAGTAATTGAGAAAGATCAGAACCAGCAACATTATTCATATTATAACATAAACACTAGATTGTCCAGTGAATACACATAAGGGAATACTTCTCGTACACAAAATGGACCCCAAATGCCACACCCAATCACAAATGATCTGGATTTTGTCTTTTAAATGATCATGGCCTGATCCACTTCTGGTTGCTGTCCAGAAGAAGGCAACTTACTGACCTGGCTCCAGAAGGGAGCTCTAAGTGGCCCAGTCAGCTGCCCTGCTAGATGACGAGCCAGGGATGAGCAAGTGTGCACCCACTTATCACCAGTGACCATCACCCAGGCTTCTGTGTGCTGAGGTGTAGGCGGCTCACCCTGTGTGTTCGCTGGAAGGAGCTTGTAGCAAGGCTGGCATGTATTTAATCCTGCCAGGTGGGATGGCTTATCTTTATTCCCACAAGGTCTTTTGTGAGCTCCTGGAACCTGCTTTTACCCCAGTCTCATAAGAAACACTCCTAGGATACGGAAGGGCAAGAGTGGGGATCTAGAGAACATCGAGTAAGTTACTTAACATGGTTTTTGACTTCTTTTTTCCTTTGAGACTACAGAACTAATTTTCTTTCATCCCTGTGAGTATTTAAGGAGCCAAGCAGTAAATGTCCAGATATTGTTCTGCAATGATCAGATTTTAGAAGAAAGAATGGTGTTTGGATGAAGAAAAGAACCTTTGAGTTGCCATTAGCTTAAGAAGACAGTAGCACAGTGTCTACTCTTTCACATTATTGGTTTGGAAAGAGGGGTCCCAGAATTCCTTTCTGGTCTGTCCTGTAACCTTTCAATGCTCTTGTGTGTTAACATCAAAGACTTAGTCATACCTGGTGACCCTGTTATCAGCCAAGAAAAAGCCAACAGTTTTTGTGGGTGCGATTCAGGCCAGCAGGAGCAAGTCATGTTTCATGAGGAAAGCAAGAGTAAATAGATAGAGAGGAATGAGCAGGGGCCATGCCAGGAAGGTGTGCACAGACTGCATTCCTTCTCTAGTGCCAAGGTAACAAGGAAAAGTTGGCCAGACTTTTTTTGGTTGGTTGGTTGGTTGGTGGTATTCTGGGAGTGGAGGATGCTGTTACATTTGTTTGTTTGTTGTTTGAGACAGCTTTGCTGTGTAGTCCCAGTTATACTGAATTCGCTAGGTAGTTTAAGCTAACCTTGAGTTCTTAAGTCCCGTGCCTCAGTTTCCCTTACTGGTGCTAGGCTTTAACGTGATCAGGCTTGCACATAAGAATAATCATACTAGCTCCACTGTAGAGAAGAATTAGAAGTGGGCCTATAGCAACCAGCAGGAAGACCAGGATCATGGCCTGAACTAAGGAACTGATTAGCAGAGAAGACAAAAGCAGGCAGACTTTAAAGGGCTTAGGAGATTAAATGAAGGAGAAGGCAAGGAAGAGAGCTCTGCAAATGGCATCTGTGCCCTGCAATAGAATGCCCTGAGCAGAGGAGGAATCTGGAGAGATTCATCAAATAAGGGTGGAAAGAGGGGCAAAGAGTACTTGACAGACTGCTCACCTAAGTGTTGTTTGGGCTATGTATTTATTTCTGCTGCAGCTCAAGATTCCTCACACCATATAGCTATATTACAGAAATTAATTCTATAACATGCCGATCTAAGGTGAGGCTCAGAGAGGTGCTTCACTGGATAAAGACATTGGCTGCTCAGTCTGATGGCCTGAACCCAACACAGCCAAAGAAGAAAACCAGCTCCTGAAAGTTGTCCTGGGACTCACATAATACGCAAACACACGTGCACACAGATCGATCAGTTTCTCTTTTATCTGAACTGAACAAAGGTATTGATGTCCACAAACTTGAAAAATATATCAGCCTCCCTTTCTGAAGATTCCAAAAGAACACTGACACAGAGATGAACGAGCTGATTGCGTCCACAGCCAGCATCCATTCATCTCTGGGATCTCTGAGAAGCCGACCCGCTCATATGGTTCTGATTGATTTTAATGGGATTCCCTTGCAAACCATAGATTCTAAATTATCCCTCAGTAGGAATAACATCTGTAGGAGATGTATTATTTATCCTGAATAACCCTTGGGTACTATTACACTACGTTCTGACAGAAGCTGAGTACATGGTCTTTTTATAGTCAAATGCCAACTGTTCACATTTTTTATTTCTTATGAACCACAAACGATACTTATTTATAACATTTTAATCACATTTAATTTCATGTTAAAATATCAAATTTAATCGTACAAGAGACTTTATTTATTTTTAAATTTTGGTTTGGTGTTTGGTTCACAAAGAATTTTTTGGTGTAGGGAGGAATATTTTTTTCCCCAAGTTTGAAGTTTAAACAACTTAGTAAGCATTCATGTTCAGCTCACAAAGAAAGGAATTTGCATATGAACTTGTTGCAGCCAGGAAAGAAAGGTATGAACATGCTCATAGTCTATGGGAGTTATCTCTATCCCTGGAGGCTTCTGTTGATCCCCGTTTTTCTCTTTTCCTTTTTCCTGTAGGTCACTGGGTTGACACTGTCTCAGGACCTTGACGATCTCGCCATCCGCTACCTGGCCACTGTTCAAGCCATCGCTGTAAGATGCTTCAGTAATATTTCAAAAAACAAACAAATGATCAAAACCTTTGTGTTCTCAATATGTTCTGCCCCACAGATCTCTGAGATGCCCCATAATGCTTTTGGGGCCGTTTCTCAGTTAGGAGAACCCTTGCCGCAGAGAGATATTTGCCTGTCCAGACAGTGTTGATGACAAAGGTTCTCACCTTCCTTTATGACAAACTCCCTGAAATGAAAGCCACAGGAAACCCTTGAGAATTGTGTTTGTCATTTGCCTGATGTCTTCTAAAGTCAGTATATGCAAAGAGGCAGATTCCAAGTACATGCGCAGCGGGAAACTGCTCTCAGCAGTGTTTGCTTTTGTACATCCCATAATACTGTTCGCTTTACCAAAGGGTTCTTTCCAAGATTCCTTTAAATAGTAAGCCTCCCCAGAAACTTTTGGTTTGGGGTAGTTACGGATGGTTAAAATGATTAAGGAAAGAAGGGAGAACTTATTCTGAAGTGTGAGAGGCTCTTAAAGTGAGGTCCAAAATGTAAGCCAAACCCTCGAAGCTCAGACATTGCTAAGGAGGCTTCTTGTGCAACGGCGCTCCACTGGTGGGCTGCGAGCAGCTTCTAAGCCCTGACGTCATACAAAAGTTGGTACATACACCTCTGTTAGAAAGTACATTTGCGGAAGTAGGTCATGCCTTTTAGCATCTTAGAGAAGGTGCTTTTGTTAATTTTAGGAAGAGAAAGGAAACCCTCAGAAAGGAAAACTCAGCTTACTAAGTTATGATCAGCATTAAACCCATGGTTCATTGTTATTATTTAGGTATACGTGTGTGGATATGTATATGTCTATGAATGGGGCTGTCAGGAGAAGGCATTGTACTTAGGAACTATAGTGAAAGGTGGTTGTCAGCTGCCAAATGTGGATGCTGGGAATTGAACTCACATCTTCTGGAAGACCAGCATATTTTTTATTTTTATTATATGTTATTATCATGATTGCTAGTGGTATTAGGGGTTGAATCCAGAGCCTTACCATGTTAGCTGAGCACCCTACCCAGGCTCAGAAACCTGTCTCCATCCCTAAACAAAATTTCAATTTGCTTGTTACAGCTGTATAGACATAAACAATATTCACTAGTTGTTTTTCCCCCAACAGCTGTTTTTATAGTCTTACTATTTTTAATACATGCATGCATATTTACCCATATAACCAGCAGAAGGACTATGTTAGTACTCATACTTACCCACGAGCCATGTATTAGGTCTAGAGAACAGAGCCCCCCAGTCACCTCGGTACGGTCCCTTCTGCAGAGCCATTGCAAAGGCGTATGGAGCCTACCCATTCAGTCACACAGCCCCTGTAGACTGTAGACCAGACTGTTTCTCCCTTAAGCAGCTTCCCTCTTGACTAATACCTGGACCAGTTCAGTGAAACCAATCAAACTGCTTTCTACATAGATGCTACAAGCAAACAAACAAAGAAGCAGGGGAAAACCCAGACAATTCTGACATCTGTCAAAACGGAGAAAGTGAAGAGAGGATGAAAACGGAAACATGTCTATCTTTAGTAAAGACATGTAGTCATCATGTTTTGAACTAAGAAAATTTTCATGATACTACTAATTCAGAATAGAATTTGGAGATATTTGTGAGATATTCATATACACACATGCACACATACCTATATATACATATGTATATGCATATATATATTGTTCTAAATATTTTATGCCATCACCCGATTTAACCATATATTGATATTATGTTCCTCAGTCCACTGACTAGAATCCCAAACCTTAGTGCAGGACGTTAACTTGTTCATTGCCATGTAGTTTATATATGCCAGAGCAGTGATGATCGGACACAGTTTATAAAATAAAACATTAAAGTATCAAGGCTGTTTTAATGTTTGACTTGTGAATGTCCTTGTATGAAAGGGCTTGCAATTGGCCCAGTCACTTCCATTGAAATGAACAGTTCCGGTAACAGAGATTCATGATGCTCACACCTTGTGTGCAAATCTAAGAGGTGGACATGAAAGACAAAGCTAAACAGGAGAAAGGTCAAGGCCCTTACCCCGTAGTGGTAAGGACTGTGACCCTTCAGGGGACCTCCAACTCTGTGCCTGGCACCAGAGTGCCTTGCCTGACATCGGCCTTAAGACTGCAGCCCTGTACACCATGGGGCTCGTCTTTACATTTGAAGTGAGGTCAGGCTGTTTGCCACGGTCTCAGGAGCTAGTGCACACTGGTTGTAATGGGAACCTATGTCCACCGCAACCTCAGCTCCTGCTCTCACTGCTTTGTCACTGTGTGTTTTCCTTTGATCTTTTCATAAAAGCTACATGAGTGAAATAAGTTTTTAGACATTCCCAGAGCACCTTTTACTTAACACATCTTAGAAGCCATCATTCATTTTGGCCTGAATTTTTTTTCCACAGGCTACTTTTCCTGGTAAGAGCATTGCAGCAGGAAGCTCAGGAATGCAAAAGATTAAACTTAATAATGCATGCAGGAGAGGAGGGGGGAAGAGCCAGCTCTGTTTTCTCAAGTAACACGCATTTGGGAAATCAATCTTATATTTAATGGGCCATACATACATTTAAAGCGATCCTATTTTTTCTGTCTATTGTCTTAATGACCTTTATAATTCCATGCAGGGAAGACATTTTAAGACAGATTTCCTGATAAAGCTTTCTGTAGAGTCAATTTAATTTGGGAGGGGTTCCATCTGTTTGAAAAAGTGTCTGAGTGTACTGATTTTCGAGGCAAAAATGTGCATTTTAATGAAGCATTTTGATGACAGATATTTTCCCATAATGTTCAGCTTGGGAAACAAATTGTTTCCTTCTTCCTGAAGATCGCCGTAGCTCCTATTTGTTATTGGTAAGTCAGACAGTTCCTCTGTATGAATATCCATGTTTGGCACTCTGTAGCAAGGGAATGAATTTAAAAAGAAAGTTAGCGCCAGCCGATGGGAAACCCCTCCATGCAGTAAAACTCTCTCTTGCTAGGCTTCTTTGAAAGACCTGTCAGCCACTTGGGTTCCTCCGCAGCTCCTCTGTCTGTCAGAATAGACCCTTAAAAAGTACTATTTTGCATTTGAAGTCTCTCGATTTGCATTTGGTTCTGTGTCCACTTGGAATCGCCTAATTTTAATTTAAATTTCTCCATGCAAACATTTTTTCCAGAAAGGTGAGCACAGAAGCCTTTGCGTACAAAGCCCTTTGGTGGGCATTTCAAGAGGGTGGACAGGGAAGTCTGGGACACTGAAGGGAAGGCCCGAAAAGGGCTGCCAGAGTTGGGAGTGGGAGACAGGCTGTCACAGCGCTGAAGGGAGTGCCTCTTGTTGAGGTCCTTGCTTTTCCTTCCCAGTCCTGTGCTTCTCAGTGACCCCGATGACGTGGTCCAAGTGTGGTGAACAATCTTCAGGTCGCTAGTTTGTCTTGACGTGAGAGATGACGTTGACGGGTGCAGCAGAGCACCTGGCGACTCTCACAGCTAGGGGAGCCCTTTTGTGAGAGCTTCAGCACCTGCAGCTGTGGGGCTGGGAGGGACACGCTGCTGTGTCACGCGCCATGTCTTGGGCCATACCTTTAACTTCTTTTCATGTTACAATTTTTAACAAGCTCCATTCAACTGAATAACTATGATATTATTTGTCTTATTAGTGAATGGGAGTGGAGCCTTAGGTTGAGTAGGAGGAAGAGTGAACTGCCTGTCAGAATGGGGCTTCTTCAGGGCAGAGCTTCTGCTTTCAGCCCTGCAGATCCCAGTCTTTGCAACAAGTCACAGTTAGGGTTAGGGCCTAGCACTGCAGTCCTCCGGTGATCCATGATGGGCTGACGAACGTCCATTGACCTCCTGAAGGTACCCATTGCCCTGTTGTGTGTGACATTTTTTTCTGGGATTCAAGTTCCCCCAAAACTAAAGAAAGAACACTTAGAGAGAATCACTAATGCTTAGGCAAGGAATCACCTTGTATGTTATAACATGTTTCATTTTTCAAACACAGCACGACCACAGATACTCTCTGAAGGCCCGAGTTTTATAAATCCATATTTTCACCAGATTCATGAGCAACATCTACAAATATTTAGGACGTCTGTGCTGGAACTGCTACAACCTTTGTTCCTGGCTGCCCCAGTGCTGCAGTATTTTTTGTAAACCAATGGGGATGTCATATCCTGTGACCCGCAGATCACCCTCTGATCTTCCTTCTTTTTAGGGACTCAGAAAGATGTCCCTGTAGGTACCCTTATCAAGGGACTCTTTTCTTACCTAGACCCTCACCCAGCAGGGCTCATTTACAGGCAGAGTATTAACTGTGGCTCTGGCCCTCTGTGAGGTGCTACCAAAAGGCTCATGCAGTGCCTCTCTGAGGTCCTCAGTCAGTGACCCACGGGGCAGTATTCCTTTATTAAATTGGAGCTGAAGATACTTCCCTTAGAAAAGTCACACACACACACACACCCCCACACACACACACCCCAAAAAACAACGGAACAACAAAACCAATAAAACAACAACAAACTCTCAAGCAACAGCCCTAGGGAAAGATGCAAAGCCTTTGGCTAGTGAAGAGTAAAACTGCCTTTTTTTAAATAGGCCCCATCTCCTAGGAATGTCAGAAGCTACACGGATAAAATCTCATCAGCATGACTGGCTGCCCAAATGTGAGCTGAAGAAGGACACCAATAGACAGCCAGAGCGGATCAGGAAAGCCCACAAGGCCTCAAACCTACACAAAGAACTACAAGCAGCTAAGGCATTGTGGGAGCAAGAGAAATAGTCTTCCCCAGGAAAGAGCACATCAACTGGTTATTCAATGGCAAATTGTCAGCCCTGAAAACAATATGCATATATATATATATATATATATATATATATATATATATATATATATATATATATACACATATATATGTGTATATATATCACACGCATGCATATATGTAACAACAGTTAATGAGAAAAGAGACTATGAATTTGAAAGAGGACAGAAGTGATATATCAGAAAGTTTGAAGGGTGAATGATGCAATTATACTGTAATCTCAAAAGAAAAGAATTAAAATTGCTAGGCTTCCTTAGCCTTATTCCCCAGGGAAAGGTGAGTGTGCTGTCTGCCCGTTCAGCAGTCCCACCATTCAGGACAATCAGATTCGCAGTCCCACAACGCAGGACAATCAGATTCGATAGGGAGTCAGGTCAAAGCAGGAACTCAGTTTATTACTGTGAGCATCAGCTTATATAGGTTAAGTGACATCATGTGATTGGGGGGGTACCTACAGCCAATGAGAAACAGCCGAGCCCTGCCTCTAGCTGGAGGGGCCTCTACCTAGTTTTTGCCATCTCATCCTCACTTGGTTCCCTCAAACTCAAGCCAGGCTTCTCTCTGTCCTACAGGCCTCAAGGTACAGGCCCTGAGATAATTTTAGCCCAACAAAAATGAAATAAAGAGTAAAGAAATCAGCGGTGCTAACACCCTAACTTTTTCTCAGGGTTGTATTACTCCTGGGAGAAGCAAATGGTGACTTCAGGGGTTGGGAGTCAGGCAGTCCCAGGGTAGAATTCCCTATCTGAACCAGCTGTGTGACCACAGGCGACATTATCTCCAACGCTCAGCTCTCTGGGCATACAGAGCTCTGGGTGCCAAGCCAAGGTCATGCCAAATATGAGTGTCCCCGATCACTTGTTTCCACTGCCATCCTAATGTTTTTCTCTGCTTTCTCCTTTCAGTTTGGGACTCGTTTCATCATTGAGGCCATGCAGGCAGCGGGACATTCTCTCAGTACCCTCTTCTTATGTGGAGGCCTAAGCAAGAATCCCCTTTTTGTGCAGATGCATGCTGACATTACTGGTAAGCCTCATAGGGTGGGAGTGGGGACGACACCCTCTTTGGGTTGGCAACAAATGGGTGTGGCAGCTTAAAGGCAGGCTGAGGACAGGAGGCCATTGGAGGTGACTCTGTCTTCCTGATGGGGAAAATGACTCTCAGGTATATCCAGTTACTGAACAGAACACCAAGGCTGGCAAGGACAGATCTTAATTTGAGCATATACCCATCTTCGTTGAGTGCTTCTGAACCGAACCTTGTGAGGAATGTTGAAGGTATAGAAATGAATAAAACATGACCTTGGCTCTGCAGAGCCCAAGGTCACCCCAGAAAGGCAAATAGCATGCAGACACAATAAACACAGTATGACAAGAGTCCTGGGTGAGAGAAGCATAGAAGGAACTTCACTCAGTTTTTGACTGTGCAGCACAGGGCAAGTGAACACAGAACCCAAATGCTGACGATAAGGTGTCTAACTGTAGACTGGGCATGTAATCCCAAGGGCCCCAGACACTGAGATTCCTTCTCAATGCCTAAGAATCAGGGTTCTCATCTTAAAGTCCTACATTGTGTATCTTGTGATAGGCATGGAGGTTGGGGGATAGTGGCAGAGTGGTCTGAGAAGAGCCCAGGGTTCCAGGAAAGGATTTCTGTGAGGACACCTTGAGAATGTCTGGCGGAAATGAGAAAAAGGCATGAGATGCAAACGAACCCACTTAGGACTTTATTATAAGAGATTGTGCTCACGGGTCCCGAGGAAACGGTGTGGAAAGAAAGAGAGAGAGTAAAGATGGCGCATCCGGCTTTTAAAGGCTTCCTAGCCCATGTGCACAAGGGGAAAGGCTGCCTATGTCAGATGCTGATGACAGGCAACGCTATGCCTGCGTACAGGGGCTTTTGAGTGAGCACGTCAGATGCTGATGACACAGATGGCAGGTGACCTACACATGCACACACAGGGGGTACATGCACCTGCTTTAGGACCCAGAAGTGCAGTCTTACACGTGGCTAAAAGAATTACACACCTGCCAGTGCACACATGCTGATCTAGATTCCCGTCTATCTGAGCCAATACCCTCACCGTTCTCATCTTCTTCCCAAGTGTCTCCTGGGGACTAGCTCTTCTTCCAGTTCCTATTGCTGGGTACTTAGGTTCCAAGTACAAGCATAGGACAGGGTGGGGAGGGGAAAGGGGGAGCATGGGCATTGTCTGGAGCTTCTACTCCTGCCTGACATGAGCTCACCTTACCCTGGCCTCCATTCCTCATGATCCCAACCACTGTGTTCTTTACACAGCAAGCAAGTTGGTGTCTGGGCTCAAACTATCTCATCAGATCTCCTTTTCTGCTCCAGGCCGTGCAGATTCCTACATACATGATCTTTATCCAGGAGACAGGCTCAGTTGATCCCTGCACGTCAGATAGATGAAATTGAATAGAGTCCTGTGTCTCCCTTAGGAATGGGTAGACTGAGGCTCCAGACAGCATGTAGTATTAAGAGTAGAGCTAGGATGTTGGGATGCATGGACTTTGCTCGCCTTAGCCAAGTGCCTAGCGTGTTGGTGGAAATCACACTTCAATCACTCCCACTAACTGCTGTATTAGAAAGGAGACTGCAATGCAGCCAAGCAAACAAAGGGCAGGGGAGTAAGTTCAATTGACTTCCCTAAATCAGACGGTCAGGTAGAAACCAAACCAGATTGTGATTCTCCTGTTGACCGAGGTTTCTGGACCTTCCCTTTGTTACTCTTCGATGATGCCTGCCCTCGTCCAAGGTTTGTAAAATCTGCCCAAAGTGAACCGTGAAGAGTGAAGTAGCGAGAAACACAAGCCGGATTGGCTGTGTGGTTCAGATGAGGCAACAGATCTGCGGTGTGCTGTGATTTTCAACTGTTTAGCCTGCAGTTAGCCAAAGCCTCCATCCCGCCTGGATGGAGCAGCTTTAGTCCAGGGAATGGGAAAAAGGGGCCCTTGAGCAGGGTAGCCAGATATGACCTGGGCACAGCCTGGGCACGAAAGCTCCATCCTTTGTGAAAATGTGTCTTCCTCTAGTCCTGTGTCCCTAAATCAAAGCCAGGGAGAGCCGCTTCGCCACAAGCTCTGCCTTGGGAATTCTGTCCTCTGGGCTGGTGAATGGAAGGCTGTTAATGGTTGTTTGGGTTCAGATTGCAATTGGACCCTTTGTCTCTGACTACTGGCCGGTTTCAGTTGTAGACAAAGAGACCTTTTCTTTGCCGAAAATTCCTCTACTCATGAGTGACAAAGGATGGCAAAGTGCATCTGCCTCCAAATGCTTCGGCTTCTGTTAAACTCATTAATGCATCCGATAAAATAGCTCGCATTCCAGGCAAAGCCTCCCTCTTCCTGCCTTCACCCAGGGCTCAGAGAAAGGAGAGCATTGGAATCTGTCCTGTAAAGAGAGGCTGACGGAAAGGTGAGGAGGTCCTTGGTATCCTTAAGCCCTGGAATGTCTCCACTTTCCCTGTGCAGAACAGTTTAGAACAAGGCACACGTCTGGTATGAAATTTTCAGAAACGTGGGTGAGAAAATGCAGAGCAGAGCAGTGGAAAGAGCTGCAGGCCCGCTGTCTGACCCGGGAGAAGGCTCTACTGTGGGAGCCGGGAGTCCCTCTTCCAACAAAAACCAGCAGCGTTGTTATCTCCCTCGTGGAGTTGGAGTTCCAGGCTCTTGCCTAGTTCCCAGTGAGTGATCCCAGCCTGCTGCTTTAATTCTTCCCTACAGGTAGCCCCAGGCCCAAAAGGAGAGGACATGGTGGAGAAAAAGACAGCTTAAAACTTTATAATCAGTTTAGTCCAGGTTAGGAAAAGCAGCCCTCATACCATCAAGGAATATGGACTGCACCAGCTAGGGAAATGACATGGGCATGCATGCACTTCCTGTACCCTGGCCATTGGCTTAACTGTGATTTCAAAAAGAAAGAAAAAAATGTTTGTATGGACTAAGTAACTGTAGGTCTTCCTACAGACTTGTGACTAAATGTTCTGTCTTCTAAATTGTGCCTCTTCAGTGCTGGCAGTTTCTCTAGCGTCTCCTTCTTCCTGTCTCACCATTGGTTCATTCATTTTTCATTTTTTTTTTCACTCATAAGCACTCCCTGGGTACCCAGGCTGTCAAGTGCTAAACTTGGCTTTAGAATGCAAAGAACAGGATGGCATCACGAGGTCCATTACCAACCAGGGAAGCCTCTGTAGTCTTCTGACCATTGTGTAGGAGAGGAGAGTACAGACTAGAGGTGACAGGGCCTGGGCAGGGAAGGGAAGCCCTGCCAACTTGAATGAAGGGTTTGTTTACAGAGGTATAGGAAACCTAGGCAACCAGAGAGACTCCTACAGCTGCTAACCTGTTTTCTTTCTCTAGGCTTATGCTTGAGGATCTGGAGCCACCAGCCTGAGATAGGAACTTAGTCCAGACTTAGCCAGAGGGCAGTTTGCTGTGAGAAAAGGGAGGCATGGAGAGGTTAAAGAACCTGTCTAATATATTGCACAGCTGTATCAGCACGGAAGCCAGAAGTCACACTCTGGCAGTCCAGCTCCAAAGTATGTATGCTGAACTATAACCTGAGAGCTAATGAGGGGTCCCCGTGTGTGTGTGTGTGTGTGTGTGTGTGTGTGTGTGTGTGTGTGCGCGCGCGCGCGCGCGCGCGCGCGTGCATTCCTCTGCCTCTACTGTCCAAGGAAGCAGCCTGGGGCTCCTTCATTTCCGCTCAAAAATAGAGAAGTCATGGGTCTATTGCAGAGGAGCTGAAGATAAAGGTTGCTTGGAAGGCTATATTCTAAAAAAGTTTTAGGTCGGTAGGAGGCCTGGGTGACATCAGAGTCACACAGACATGAAGTATGCTTTCCGGCTGAGCCGCCAGTACTATTTTGTCCCCTCAGGATGGCAGATGAGACCTGTTCTTGTCTTTCACCACAGTTCTACACCCCAGCTCCCACGAAATTCAGACAGAACCTCTACTTGCCATCAATGCTGCGTCTAACAATCGCAGCCACCATGTCTGCAGGGCTGCACACAGACCAGGAAATAAGTGCGTGCCATCTGAGGGTCTGTCACTAACCCACACAGTCCACCTGTGCAGTAGATCCTGTCCCTGATAACCGGGGCTGAAAGAGTTACAGCGATACAGAGGAAGGGAAGCAGGGAAGAAGCCAGGCCTGAGCTTCTCCCAGAGCAGTCACACCACCTGACGGTTTAGTGGCACAGCCAGAGGCTGCCAGCCTGCTGTTCTAATTCTTCAAGTCCTTTGAGCTGTCTGTGGGATTCTGCCTCCAGACTGTAGGAGGAGGGGGGGAATGGGGGAAGCTGACCTGACCTGGGGAGGTAGGTATGCTAACAAGTATGCCTCCCTGGGAGAGGCAGGAAGAGAGCTGCAGCCTTTGTCTACCAGAAACTTTCTGCCATAGAACTTTCTTCTGTGGCATTTACTGTCATCTCTTGGCTAGAAAATCAAGAGAAAATCCTGTGAAGGTAGAGGGAATTTTAACCAAATCTTTCAGATAAGGAAACCGAAGAGCAGAGAGGTGGGGACCCTAGCTAAGGATCCCACCATGAAGTCAGTGGAGACGCTGATGTGTAAGTCATCTTAAAATCCAGGACACTGGGTCCAGATGGACCTTCAACCTTGGGGACTTGTCCTGTACCTGGCTTCTTTTTGCTCTGCTTACCTTCAAATGCCTGTTTCAGTCTCATGTCCACTGTGTCAGCCATTAGCCCAGAGACTCATCCTTCCATCCTTTAGTTACCATGATCTGGGTCTAGCTCTAAATGTCAGAGACATGGTAGTAGACGGAATGTCCAGAGGTTCTCAACCTGTGGTCATGACCCCTTTGATAACCCTCTATCTCCAAAAAATGTTTACATTATGATTCATAACAGTAGCAGAATTATAGTTATGAAGCTGCAATGACTGGAGGTCACCACAGCACGAGGAACTGTATTAAAGGGCCGCAGCATTAGGAAGGTTGAGAACTACTGGCCTAGGCTTGTGTAGTGTCTGTTTTACCGGACAAAGGATAAGACAGCCTAAGAAGAGAAATCCATGGTAGAAAAGTGAAGGGGGAAATCAAGGGGCCAGTGAGCCGTGTTGAAGATGCCTCGCTATTTTAAATGCAATGACCAAGAAAGACTCAGTTTGTGTTTGCACCATAGAGAAAGGCAGTTACACGAGTATCTGGAAGGGCCCTAAAACCTACCTAAGAAGATGCAAGAGAGATAGGTCCATGTGGTGGGAGGAAAAGAGAAGCTAGAAGCTAGTAGAGGGTCGTGTCAGACTGTCCAAGGACTATGACTTCTTGGGGAGGTAAGAAGTCCTGGCAATGTGCACATGTGAGGTAGAGAACCAGCCTTCCCATGCCCGCACCTGTCATTGCATCAGAGACTTGAATAACAGGGCACAGCCTGATCCATTTCAGCCTCTCCTGGGCCCAACAAAGCATGTAATAGAATAGAGGGATGAACCTAAATAATACCAAATAGAGCTGCCAGAAGCCAGAGACCTGGGTGCCAAGGTCTCACAAGTTGATAGATGTGATGCTGGCTACCTTGAAGCTCTTGGCCAGTGCACCAGTAGGCACAAAGGCAGAGAAATCCCCTGAACCTAATATCCAAAAACACTGAGGGCTTGAGGGAGATAAAAGTATTGCTGCTTTGGCATCAGGTGTTTTGCTTCTGGAGGTGCTTGCTTGCTCCCCGCAACCCTGGTTCTGCTCACTAACCAGGGTGTGACTTTGTCCTGTGCAGGCATGCCTGTGGTCCTGTCACAAGAGGTGGAGTCTGTCCTCGTGGGTGCTGCTATTCTGGGTGCCTGTGCCTCTGGGGACTTCACATCTGTGCAGGTATGTTCAGATGCATGGGCGGCTGTGGTCCCTCCCCTGTCTGAGGCTGTCTGTCCTCTTGACAGAAGCATACAACTTGCAAAACACACACAGGATATAATTAAGAAATGATAGGTTGCAGCCAGAGAAGGCAGGCACTGGCAGCCTTTGACGTAGTTACTGCTGCCTCCTTTTTGCTTCACCTCTGTCCGTATGAGTTGTCCTGCTTTGCTCTGCTCTGCTAAAAGAGCTCCTAAATTATTGAGCCTCAGTTTCCCCTTGGCCATTTTTCTTTGACCAAGTGAAACAGGTAATGCTCAAAATATTGATCTTTCATGTGTACTTTAGAGTTTTATTTGCTGCATCGCTTTCCAAATATTGTCAATGTCTCTATCAACAGGAAACACAGAAGAAAGTGTTTGTTTGTATTTTTTTTTAAAAAAAGAATTAAAAGTAAAAATAAGGAACAAAGTATAGGAACCCAGAAACAACTTGCTGGTGATGATTGAGTACACAGTTTTGCTCTGAGCTTCCTGGCAGCCAGGACAAAAAAAGAATGCATGATAAATTGCATAATTCTCATTTTCAAAAAGAGGAAGCATACTAGTTTCTTGGAAGAGACAGGCTCTTCCTGCTGTGAAATCACAGAAGACATTGTACATGTTGAAAACTGTGGAAGGCTCTGAGCAAGCCGTAAAATGATACAAAATCTTAAACAATGAGTATGAGGGAGAGGCCACAATGACAGGCTCTGCAGTAAGGGCTGGAAGCAAGTCAGACCCCCAGGTACCAGCTATAAGTCAGAGAACTTAATGCCTTGCTCAGGCGTCCCAGAGTTAAGAACTGGGTATTCTACCAGTACCCCAACAATTAAAGTTCAGCTTGCTGTGACTGTCTAGAGTGGCAGGTACTGAACTAGGTTCTTTAGGATCGCTTTCTTAATGCTTATAATAGCCTTCCATGGCCCATAAGAGAGATAAACTAGAAACTTGCAGAGATAGAATCCCATTTCCCGGTCAACATTCTCTGTTCTGAGGCAGGTGGCACATGCCCCTTTTCGTGACAGTGACTGTGAAACAGCTCCACCAGGACCTACATCTGCTCATGGACCCGTGCGTGTTTTAATAGAAGCCTTTAAACAGGGATGGTATCATTGAATTGTCATTATCTTTTGGGTTTCTTAATCCTTTCAAAAACAGGCTGGAAATAAAGAGACACTGTCATTAGGAAGGGAACCTCTGGCTGAGAAAGGCCTAGGCTCTTCACCAGCCGTCATTTTCTAACCAAATCCTCATAGTCTTGAGCTCTGTGCTTGCTTGGACACACTCAGGGTCACCTGTCATCTTCAGTGCTTACTTAAAAAAATGCTTAAGAATGGAGCTGGATATGTAGCTCCGTGGTTCAAAGCACTCTGCTGCCCTTCCAGAGAACCTGAGTTCGGTTTCTAGCACATTAGATGGCTTATGAGCATCTGTGACTCCAGTACTAGGGAGCCCACTGCTCCCGTGGCTTCTGAGATCACCTGCACACATACAGGTGGTGCATATGCATTCACCTAGGCACCCACACATACACATAAAACAAAAGTAATTAATTAATCAATAAAACGTAGTGTGCAAGGCTAATTGCCTTTGTTACGATTGACTATAGAGATAAAAAGCCTCAAAGCCTTTAAAGTCTTTATAATAAGAAGCCCTAAGGTGATATATCTGGAGCTGCTTTGGAAATATAAATACTTGGCATTGTTCTTTTCTTCAAAGACAAAGCAAATGGCCTGAGAACCAGCTTAGACTCTGCAAGGTGTGAACTGAAACAGACCTCCTTTCTGTCTGTGGTTCATACTTTTCAGCCTAACTAAGCTTCAACACAATCTTATCTTAGAACTTCCAAGATCCTAGCTTCGTCCTCACAAGAAAGCTCAGTGCTTCCTGCCAGCTACTCAATTCCTGCAGCCCTCATGGTGGGTCTTGTCTAGATAGCCTGAGTCTGGTAGACACGGCAGAGTCATCTCCTTCAGGTAAAGGAAAGGCTAGAAAAAATGGGTTGCAGGAAACATGGATTGGCAAGTTAGAAATGTGCCTTGAGAGAAGGGGTCCCAGTTTGCTAAGCTCATGAATGGCATCGTCAGTGGGTAGAGTTTGCACCTTCCTTTTCCAGTAGCGGTGGATGAAAGTGGAGCCGTAGCAGTGGTTTTACTCAAAGCTATTGCAAGCGCCTACGTGCCATAAGCCTGAGAGGATTTTGTCAGCTGGAAGAAAGGGACAATGGTGGGCTTTCCTGGAAAGGTGTTAGAGAGGGGCTGTGTCCCTGTTCCATGGCTGCTGCAAATCGTGACCCATGCTGACGGTTCTTCCTCACACCCCTGCTCTTTTTCCCACTCTAGTCTCAGTCGCCTTCTCTGACCCTTCCCTACCCTTCTCCAAGTCTTCTCGCTATTCCCTTTTTAAAAGAGGAACCCCAAATAGAGGATGAACAGTGCCCTGATGAGCTGGACCAACTCCACTAAAGTGTGTATCCTCCCTCATTGCAGAAATGCTATCTGTGGGTCTGCAGTTTAATCCTGCACAGCCGGGACACCAATATGCTGCTCTTGGTGTCAAAGTCCAGATGCTGAGCTGTGTCGGGACGAGTAGAAGGGAGGCTTCATCCATCCTCTTATTTCTATGTGTGAAATCCACATAGTCTTGGCCTGTGACCTTGCCAGCTAATCCACTGCACTACAAACTAATCCCCTCTATTTCCAAGAAACACGGAACACATCATTTGGCGTTGAGAGCAAAATATAATACTATAAAAATTAAAAAAAATAAGTCCACGAAATTGCCAATCTGATTATATTTTTCTTAATATAAGACGGAGATAAAGTATGAAACTAGTTTCAGGAAGTTGTGAGAGGAAAAAAAAAAAAACAACTAAATGGTAGAAACAGACCTAAAATGCCTTGCCATTGCTGCTTCCTCCAGGCCTCCTGCAGAGGTCATTAACCTTCTATAATTTGTTTTATCTTAAGAAGCAAGTTTTGTTCCACAGTGCTTGCTCCAGCCGTGCTATTTATCTCAACCCCCCCCCCCGCTTAGCTTCCTAAAGCCCTGGATTGAAGATCCCTAGGCAAACAAGCACAAAGGGCAGTCACCAGTGCCCAACAAGCACCCATAGCCATTGTAAAGGGAGTGCTGGTGTAAGGAAAATGGCCAAGTCCATGGGAAGCTGCTCCTCAGTCCACCACCTAAGCAGTGCCCCTATCAGCCACCGCCTGTGCACTGGACTGCCATTAGCTTCCGCCAGACTCTTGCTTTGCCCAGACAAACACCTGGTAGTTACTCACCCCCTTCTATAGCGTGCCCACAGGGTAGACTCCCTCCATGAGGACAGCAGTGCCCTGCTAGGTCAGTCTCCACACAGACTGGTGGAAGCCGCCCCTTGCATGCTTTGCATAAAATCTGCCTCGTTTAGAGCCACATGGTTCATGAACTCTGTGTGATGCACTTCAAAGCCTTTGGTTGTGTATACAACATATTTCTTGTTTTGCTTTTGTGTGCGTGCGTGTGGGGTCAACTTGCTGTGATTTGAATCCTGTTTACCTTTCTATTACCGTATATACCAGTTTTCAGCTCATAATGTAAAGCTATATCTCAGCTTCTGGAGGTTGGGAAAGGCTGAGGACAAAGGTGTTTAGAAGTTTGGAACCAACTGTTTCTTGGTACATTCAGTCTTAGTTTGCTTGCCTTGGCCCCCACTCTGCCAACCTTTTTCTGAAATAAAACTGATAATGCAAGCTTCTTGATGAAAAATTAGAAAATCCAATAGAGAAAGAAGAGAGATGTAAAAACACTGGTTGTATTAATCAAAAACTACTTTAGCAATTCTAATTAATATCCTAGCCTCTATTCTTTTTTTGTTTGTAATTGAAATCATTTTAACTGTAAAGTATGTTCATACAATAAACATTGTTTTATAATCTTTTCCCCCACTCAAGACCATGTAATAAACCTTTTAATTCAGTAAACCATTTCTTCTGGCTATATAACCAGAAGCCCCTGTAGTATAGGCCTTATTTATTCCACTGGACCTCGGCTGTTTTGGCTGTTTTAGAGAATGTTGCAATTAACATCTCTATAGCTAAGTTGTTGCTCATAGTCTAAGTTATTTCCATAAAAGAGATTGTGGAGGTATGTAGAAGTTCACTCAAAATCTCTGCTTAATTTTTAGGCTCTTGTTATACACAGTAACAATTTACACACTCACCAATAGCATCTGAAAATTCAGGGTTCATGTTTCTTGTGAATTAAGCTCCGTTTATCTTTTGTGCTCAGGCGTCTCCTAATCCGATTCATTTCGCATCTGGTTCTGATAACAGCATGTTTAGTAGACGTTTGTCCTTTACTGCATACGTATGTGTTTCTGGAGATATGAGATGCTGGGTTATAATTACGTAGATTAAGATTTCAGATTAAATTTTCTTAGTATGGATTCTGCCCAGAAAGCCAGTAAGACTTTGGAATGATAGTTAACAGCTTCAAAAGGAATTAAATTGAGAATGTGATGTTGGCTCTAACACATGTTAAATTTATTGCCACAGGTAATTAACAATGCTTTCTTATCTTTATGCAAGCATCTCTTGCTTCTAAAACACAGAAACAAATTTGGGTTCTGATTAATTGTCAGTCTCTTGGTTCCAATCCAGTTTGTAGAATAGCACCCTGGGTGTAAAAGTCAAAATATTTATCTCAAAATTAGAAATCTATTTTTAAGAATAAAAGACATGTAACATCTGATTCTCCTACCCCTCACAGGCCTGTCGCTTTCCATCTGTTGCTGTCCTTGGTATCATAGGAACAACCTAGTAGGTGTTAACAGGGCCCACTGTGCAGACGAATACTCTGATGAACAGGAAAGACACCGTATAACCTTGATGGTTACATAGCGACCCCAACCCATCTCCTGGAAAGGACATAGATTCCAAGATGGTAGGCAGCTTAGCTGCCTTTCACAGGCCGTACAGTGCCTAGGAAATCACTGCTTGATCGGATGTCAGACAGAAATTAAAACAGAAGTGTGCTTGCTCTGTTTGATCACCTTATCATGCTAAGGAATGTTGTCATACTTTATTACTTGCTGTTTACCTTTTATGGAAATGGATATAAAACACACCAAGGCCTTTACCTAAAAGGTAGATTTAGAACAGTGACAGAATTAGACAGAATATCTGGTCTAATGAGGGCTGGAAAGATGGCTCAAGTGGTTAACAATACTAGCTCCTCTTGCAGAGGAAGCAAGTTTGATTCCCAGCACCCACTTGAAGGCTGATAGACATCTGTACCTTGGGTTTCAGGGGATCTAATGTCCTCTTCTAGTCTTCATGGGAACCAGGCAGGCACATAGTGCACAGACATACATGCAGACAAAATACCCATACACATAAAATAAAAATAAAATTTAAAAAATTCATCTAATGAATATATTCTTCCATAGCATTGCTCTTTCCCTTCAATTTTCATTAAGAAATTTTAAGAATCAGGTTTCTTATAAAATTAACCATGGTCAAGTATCTACTAGGTCATAAAAAACGTAGGAGGATTACAGAGGTATATTGCTAAAATAAAGTTTACCTCATTCTTTAACTTGATTTTGTTTGAGGCAATATTTGATTCTGGTGCAACCTTTGCTCTCTATATTATAATACACATGCTTATATATTTATATTATATCATATATGATTTAAGATAAAATATATAATTTTGTAAAACAAATGCTTATGAATATGATCTCTCAAACTATCATTTATAACAGATTTCCATAATGTCCTTGTTTGAATAAACCAAAATGAAGTGAATAAGTAGCGTGTTTTTTCTTTTCTTTCTTTCTTTCTTTCTTTCTTTCTTTCTTTCTTTGTTTTTTGGGGGTTTTTTTTGGATTTTTGTTTTTTTTGGTTTTTTTTTTTTTTTTTTTTATATTTTGACAGAGTTTCCCTGTAGCTTTGGAGCCTGTCCTAGAGCTAGCTCTTATAGACCAGGCTGGCTTCATGCTTTCTATACATATACATACAGTCACCACAGTAACTTAGGTTGTGTAATCTGAGATCAGGAAAGACAAAGCCTTTAGTAAAATCAATAATAAATGGAGAAGATCCCTTATTGCACATTTGAACACACACAGCATGAACATGCAGGCACCCGTAGTGCACACATGCACACACACACACACACACAGCATATATATATATGTTTATATCCTTACTGGAAAAAGGCTTGATTCAAACTCTTGTAACATGCAGTCTCACTAAAGTTTATGAGACAGTTCTGATTGCAGTCTTAAGAACTGTACAAAAGAAGACCCATCTTTACAGTTGCTTGCTGGGGTCTTTGATATTCTACAGTGAACCACTGAGAAAGAATCATTGGCTTAGAAACATCAATGATGCACCTTTTTCAATTGTATTTCAAAGAATCTTTAGCACTTAAAATTTTATACTGTCCTAGAAGATCTATCAAGGAAATTTTCTACACTGTCATCATAAGAATCTTACAGATGGGGAAAGAGTGGCAGAGATGCTAAGGGACAAGTCAATTGAGTCAATTGCTAAAAAGTAATGGTGTCAGAAGCTAAGTCCTAGCATACGTCAATCATTGTGACTATTCTAGAGCTGAGTAGCATTACTATTATTTAAAACCTGGTTATCAAATTAAGTGACCAGAAATTAGAATTTACATGTATGGAAATGTCACTATCTTAATCAAGATCTGCATGGATAGAACAGAGTGCGCTTTCATGTTAGGATAATTTTAGAGAGTTGGGAAGAGGGACTGTTTATTCAATGTATGGTGGTAAGGTCTGTTATGAGAAGCCAGAATCAAGGATGGCATAGCAGCTGCCTGATTACAGTGACCCTAGAAGGAAAGAGCTGTGCTGTTCACCTTCCTCCTCCTGGCTGGACTGAGTCAGAAGGCAAGAGAGGACCTTGATGTGCTGTGTGCCTGTCACCCTGTATAGGAGCAGAGCCGGGTGCTGAGAGCCTTCAGGAACGTATGATGTCCAACATGGTCTTGTAGATGGGGATATTCAGCTCACTGTGTGTGACTGAATCCTGGATCGTTTTTTTAGATTTGTGATAAGGACGTTGTCTTGGATGTGAATCAATACGTCACCAACTGTCCTCTTTGGTTTAGCCTACATTTTATTCGTAGCAAGATGTTCTCAATGAAGGAATCAGTGTGTTGGCTTACACTATGGAGCAAGTTATGTATGCTGTGAACATGGGCCATTTCAGGAGTCTCCTAGCTCTGCAGACAATGAGAACCCTTCTGGTAAAGGAATTGAAGACTCCCATGTTCCTCATTTTGTTTTCCTGCTGTAGTAGCATCTGCTAAAAATATTCAACCTAATGTTTTTATTTGTGTGCTTTGAATTAGGCACAGAGCTAGGGCGCGTTAGATGAGTTTTAGTTCAGTTATTCACCTCCTCTCGCAGTTGCAACTCAAGTTAGAAACATTGGTCATGTGCCCTTGCTCTGCCCTCACAGGTAGCCAGAGGCAGAGCTAGCAGTTGAGCCTAGATCAGACATGGAAGCCAACACCCTTCACTGTGCTTAGGCTGCCCAAGAACCATAGTTCAGATTTTCCTATATCAACACCCAGGAAACAAAGTGGAGTTGAAGAGGAATTTCCTAGATTGACAGTCATGACTGTGTTCCTTACTACAGGGAACAACTGAGAAACGGTTCCTCAAACAGTAACACTCCAACTTGTAAGAAACGGGGATCATTTATAAGTCTTTCTCAGTCCTGTCAGCCAGGTGGGAAACAAATTTAATTCGTTTCAAAGCAGCTGCTGTCTGTTTCTATGGCTAACCCGGGAGGTTGCGAACGGGCTAGGGAGAAAGAATTCATGCGAGGCATATACATCCTTGGAAATGTTATTAATTGGTTGAGTAAGACCAAACAGGGAAATAAAATATCTGCTCTTTACTAAGTAAAGGCATCTTCCTCCCCTAGCTCATTAAAAATTAAAAGCACTCTTGGCTTAAGTAGGGCAAATTAGTAACTAAGTGCTACATAATCAACCTGGATAAACATAATGTTGAAGGCGAAGCCAAATTAATCACTCCACTGGTGTGTTTTTGGCCCATTAATACACCTTTTTCCTGTGTGTCCTTCCTGTGGTGCCAGGATGCGTGTTCTGCTCCTCCGTGGCTGGAGGAAGAGTGGGCTGTGACAGCTGGGCTGACAGATGACAGCAGTGCCGCCCTGGAGAAGGTGTGTGTTTACGTGGGCCAAAACTCAAAGGATGCAGCTAGGACCTGGGTTTCAGCCTTTAAAGGGCCGTCCTCTGGAGAGCTGGCACGGGACAGTAACAGCCTCGATGGTGGAGGATGAGTGAGGTGAAGCCTTTTCATGCACAACACTTCCCAGGCTAGGGAGGGAAGGCAGTGGATGTGTGCTGGCCCAGTGTGGAAAAGACGTAATTGAGGTAACAGTAAAGACCATTTGCTTGCCTCAAACCTTGGCTCTGCCATTTACTAGAGGTGAGTTTCTTAATTCCTCGTGCTTTACAGTTCTTCTCTGATATCTATCTATCTATCTATCTATCTATCTATCTATCTATCTATCTATCCTCATAACTCATAAGGGATAGACATAGTCATACATACAAAGCAAAACAATACATCTGGGGCTGGAGAGATGGCTCAGTGGTTAAGAGCTTTGCCTGCTCTTCCAAAGGTCCTGAGTTCAATTCCCAGCAACCACATATGCTCACAACCATTTGTAATGAGATTTGGTGCCCTCTTCTGACCTGCAGGGATACATGCAGGCAGAACACTGAATACATAATAAATTAATAAATCTTTAAAAAAATTAAAAAAAAGATAAACCAAAACAACTTTGTTATTCATTCCGTGTTTAAATTATAATAATTATACACTGGGATAACGGATCATCAGAGGAGTGTCCTTACTGTCTTAAAGGCAAGAAAGCTCTCCCAACATGGTGACATTTGAACACTACCTTTAGGAAACTGTGACCTGAGCCTCTGGCTCTCTTCTTTGAGTAGGATGCCAACTCTCTAGGCAGAGAGAGGAGAGGTGTAACCCTGGACAAATCACTCTCTGCTTTGCTCAGTGTTACAATATTAGTAACAGCTGCTAGAAATCCGGCCCTGTAGCATTGTGGCAACTGTCTGCCAGGTGCGGGGGGAGGGGAGACAGAACTGAATACAGCATGAGCAGGGTCAGAGGAAATTAGGGGATGTGGAGAGAGATAGTAGCCCTTGGAGCCATCTCGCTCCATCCCAGTTGATGGCCTGTCTGTGACTTGCTAACCCCGTGAGCAAACTTGGTAAGACACAGTATTTAATGCCATTGAGAATTGACAAACTTTATTGAGTTGCTACAAATCTCAGAATGAAAAGCCATTCAGCACACTGCCCTTTACTCAGAGAAGCACTAATATTACTATCCTCCGGGTTAATTCAAACCTCAGAGCAACTCATCCAGATAGGTCATATGTGATCCCACTTTATTGCAGGAAATGAAAACACCAGATTTTGAAGGGTAGTGGTAGGGTGAGGGTCTAAACTCAGGTGGGCTGCCTCTAGACTCGCTCATACCTCCCCCACTCTCCATGCTTTGGAAGATACCAACACAGAGATGACTGGGCCATGGGCCGGAAATACAGCAGATGGCTCTTGTTGATATCAAGGCTCTAAAGTCGGTGACATCACTGTTTCTTCTTGGAGAGAATGGCAGGGCTGAGCCTATAGCTGTTGTAATAGGTGGGGCTGGTGGGCAGGCGGAGTAGCTGATTGAGTCACCACCTTGGATGTGGTAGCTGTGCAGCCACTTATACTGATCTTGGTGGTTTTGCTTCGAGAACAAACAAGTGGTTTATTTGAAGATCACTCATATCCATTTAATGAAGATTACAGTAAGGGACTGTCTACAAGGAAGCTACTCCAGGTCTTTACTCACTCAAAGCCTTCAAATGCCAGGTGGACTGTGTAGGCACAGGGAGAACTGGACTAGAGAAAAATACTAGGGAATTATTGCTGAGAGACGCTGAAACTTGGGTTGTTCCAGCTGTGGACTGGTGAGGGCCGCAGGGGAAATCTGTGGAAACTGGCAGTGAGTCTCTGACACAGGCTAAGGGGATTAGTTTGATGGAACATCACACAGCCAAGGCAGAACAGGGAAGCGTGTCAAGTCACGTGGTTGTTTGGTCACGGCATCAAGGGCATGTGACACTTCTATCAGAGGATGACATTTTTCCTGGTTCCACATTTTGAGAATCACCATGTCTTTAAAAACTCACTCAGAAATAAATTTTCTCCTTGGGTAATTTCTAGAAACAGAATTTATTTTATCCCACCTAATTGAAAGCCCAGACATGATACTGAAACAAGGGTCCAGAGGTGTCACCTGGCCTACAGGTTGGTAGGCAAACAGCATTGCCACTTTGCCTGGTCCTGGAGTATTCCCTTCCTCTGCTGGTTTTCAAACCTAGCCACATCCCCGGCTGAGGCATGTAGGCCTCAGTGCTAAATCTCCTTGTCAGTCTGGCGTGAGCGGAGCGCTGAAGTGCTGCCCTCCATCAATCAAGAGGGGCAGCAGATGCTGAAGTGTATCAGATATCCGTAAACAACAAGCCCGCAGGAAGGCCGCTGAACTTGGCATCCTCCAGGCAGAAGCAGACTCCAGCCTCCATGTCAGAATGCTGTGGAGCTTTCTAAACTGAAGAAAGTGATGTGTTTGGTTTGCAGCCGGGCAGCTGCTACTGTTCTAGGAAACATTTTCGTTTGGAGACGTTCTAAGTGTTTTTAATCTGTGCTTTTAAAGAACACATTTAGTGCTCGCAGTCCCAGAATTACAGGTTTTCAAATATCTCCCCGGTAATTGTGAGGATTTTTTTTATATATATTTTTGTTCTCATCAAGCACCTTCTCCTTTCGCTCTACACAGTATAACTCACATAATAAATAGCACCGTAAAAAAAGAGCACTCACTCTGGTATCACACAAAGCTAGGCTTCAGTCCCAAGTTCAGATTCCATAACTCTGTAGTAGGCAAATCCCTTTGCCTTTCTAAACCGGTTCCCTCACTTTAAAACATAAGATCTAGAATATTTACCTTATGTGGTAGTTGAGAAGATGAAGTGAGCTGATATGTTCAAAATATTTGGCACAGCCATAGGCATGAGTCATCCCTTTGAAAAAGACAAACTATGCAGCACGTAGTTGATAACTGTTAGCTGCCTGCGTTCAGGGTTAGTGCTTTGCATGCGTGTGATAGGTATATGGATATTTGGGACAAACCTAGGCCCTGTGCCGGGCGAGTGCTGTACCACCAAGTTACTCCTGTAGCCCGGCCCTTGACCCGTCTGCACTCAGAGTTTACTTACCCCAGCACGGCTCTACCACTCTCTATTACATATCCCAGGTTCCTTTGCTCTGATCTCCTTGATAAAAGAAAAGCAAATTACACAACTTTTATACACACTGGAATGTTTCTATCCCAAGTCCATGTTCTTTCTACTGAAAAAAAAAAAAGAACCCAAGTATTAGAACATGTCAAATTCTAATTTGGGTGAAAAGGAAAAGAAAGAAATCTCAGCCAGGTTGCCACAACTTAGGATCTGATGGTTGGCTGAGATGTAAAAGAAATAACCAGAAACCAGAGTACCCCGTAGCATGACTGGCTTACTCTCCAGGCATGGACAAAAGCAGGAGAGAGAAGAATGGCCTCCACTGGAAGTGGGCCTTGCAGGGTAGATGGAATGTTCCTTTTAGAGATCTGAAGAGGGTTTGTAGAGATGTCAGTGAGAATGAAGGGCAGACGCACACAGGTGAGTTTAGCCTGGGGAAGGATTCCAAGTGAGCAGTGCTGGACAGAACCCTGGACCTGTAAGGAGCTCAGTTGACTGGCGTTGGGACTGTGAGAGCAGCCTCACATGTAGTAAGCAAACCATAAAGTTGTATATGGATTATCTCCCTCGTCTCCCCAGAATTAACAAAGTGAAGTGTAAATTAATCTAGCTAACATTAAAAAACAACAAAATCTCCAAGTTTAGGGTAGTCCTACAATAGAAGGGAGTGCCTTATTTAAATGTTCCCAGAAAACTATGTTAGCAGAGTTCGTCTGTGGACAAGGCGCTGCACTATCAACAGCAGACATGGAGATGTCAGATGGAGAAGGAGCCTTCTGAGGTGTCCCTGAAGAACAGAGGTGCCCAGCCTTCCTTAGCTCAGCATACAGCTCCACCCCATCTCCTCCGTGGTTCTTCATGGCCAGCTGGCACCTTGGTCTAGAGGAGCCTGTGCTTAGAACAGAGCTGAGGCTGTTGGAATTCTTCCCACTGTGGCCAGGTCAGTTTCACCTACTGACATCCGCTGGAGTGGGACCTGGACAAGTTGGTGAGCTAACCAGTGCAGACGCAGCGGAGAAATTTGCAGGCAGTCTGAGCTGGAGATTTAAGCACGTTGTTTACATCCTGGGAGACATCAGGGCCTTTCCTTCAACTTTCCAACTCACGATAGTAAAGAGGGGAGCTGGGACTTCTATTTTCCAGGGGATCTTAAAACTGATAACAGAGGAGATTCATTCCATATGTACAGCTGATAATTATACTCCTGATTATTGACAGATTTAATCCGCAGCGCCATCCCCTGAAGGCCCAGTATTATTGGCACTTTGCCAACAGTGGCAAAGTGCAAACACAGTCATTTCTCCGGGTCACAGGGAGTAAGGAGTGAAGTTCAGGTAAGCATGCAGGCACCCTCACGAGGGTTGGCTCACTGTGAAGCGCACTTCCGTCCGCTTTCCCTGGGAACACTGAGCATATGTTGACCTCACTGAACTGAAGTTCCGGCGTTAATCAGTTCTCTCCAGTCTTTCGAGATGGGTGAACGTATAATGTGCCAAACTGGAGGCGAAACTGAACAGGCACGGCCTGGAGCAGGCTCAGAATGGAACCATGTATGACTACTCAGAGCACAAACCATCTAGGAGAACAGCGCTCACTACTATGGATAGATTCAGCGACCTTTCCAGTACACCCTGGCACCAGCTCGCAACTTTGCTTATGAGTCTCATTCTGATTTTTCAGGGAAGCCCCTGTCTTTAGTGTCTGCCAGTCACCGGGTGACTGGTTGTGACCTGGACCAAGAGGGCCTCCTCTCTGGGCTTCCATGTCCTCATCTTTACACCGTTAAGGATGTGGTTCAGGTTTTTCAAACATGTCAAGCAATGGAACCTCTGCAAAATCAACAAGTAAGGCAGAGAGAATGTAGCATGCATCTCTCACTCAGCCCTCACTCCCTTTCTTCCTCAGGGCAGACAGCCCTGGATGGTCCCTAATGGATATGAGGACTGAGCTACATTTTTTCCCCCAAGGAAATAATGAAGGATGAGCCTAAATATACAATGATAAAATAATCCCAACATAGCCTAGCTATTAAGAAAGGTACAGTGGAGAATTATCACTGGGAGGCTGTGTGTCTTCACAGCCGGCCAACTGTCGCTCAGGTGGAGAGGTACATCAATTTATCCTGACAGTGTGTTGACTTCGGCAAGCAGACTCTTTGTCAGTCCTTGAAGCTAAAATTCTTCCCAGAATGCTCTTGGAGACTGGCCTTTATCTGGGACTCTGACCTCTGACTTTACCAGCGAAGGAGACATCCTTTTCTGGGAAAAGCCAGGGAACTAGTCCTCCCTTCCTTAGCCCTGCCCCAACCTCTGCTATGTGGGAGGAGGGAGGTTGTTTCAACTCTGTTTGTGGCATTAACGGTGTCAGTTTAATTCCTCCTTAGCATTGAAAGCTTCGAGATAGCCGCACTCCACCACTCTGTGCTGGAACATCATCTAGGGTTTAATCCTATCCCTGTCATTAGATTGATAGTCAGTGGTAGATGGTCCATTTCCCTCAGTTTTGTCCTTGATAAAGACCCTTTGTATAAATGCCCCAGGAGCACGAATTTGCCTAAGTCATCTTCTTATCTCCAGTGTCTAACACAGCCAGACACAGAGATGCTGTTTGGGAAATCTTTTTCATCCATTAAGAAGGCACCCCCTAGGTATTTGGGTCCTTATCACCTACAACTGAGTGGACAAGATGGTGTAACAATACATGTAAATATATATTATAGCTCAGGTCAAGGGTTATAAAGGAAAAGAACAGGTTTAATGGGTGAACTAATTAGAATGATTGATAACCGAATGAAAATAAATGACTTTGAGTCCTGACTCTGAACCTGTCACATCCCATCTCTGAGAACAATAATCATCACTATTACGTTCATTGTCACAGCTGCTATTCCTGTTCCTTACGTATACATCACACTGTAATTTTAGTGATGACCTTCACCCTGATTATATAAATTTCAAAACCTAACCTTACCTGTTAGGCCTCCTTATTCCAAATGAAACAAACAAGGCCCAGGGAACAGACTTAAGTTGTTCACGATGAAAGATCTAGTTGGTGTCACAGATGACGCTTGAACCAAAGCCGGTCAGGCAGTCTTCTCTTCTGAGAAAAGGGAACATCTCCTGAACTCCTAAGTGACCTCTGCAGATCCAGCCTGGGTCCCAGTGTGAAAAGCCCTGGGTCATAGTATGTGGTAAGAGCCTCAATCCATTAGGCTAAAGGGCCAAACAAAACAACCGCAACCCCACAACCAAAACCAAGTTGCTGGAGAGTATGTAGGAAAAGGAAGAAAATAATTTTGCACTGGCCATCTGGTGGTAGCCTTCTAGCAGTAATAAGCCATTGCCATGGCGATAGGAGAAAATTAATGTTGGATGTTGAGTCATTTTTAAAAAGCTACATCAACAAAATACCAAGCTGATGCTGCAAACCTCTCTGCCACAGCTGGTTTGATCATGCTAGAGGCATGTTAGAGAGACCCATCTTAGGGTGGGACATACTTGAGCTTGGCATCGAAGACTTAGTCTGAGCTTTAACTATGGCCCGTGAGCTCTGTTTGCCTTGAGCAAGTCAGCTGACAAACTGAGAGGCAGTCTTGTTAAGTCAGTATTACTATAATAGCTTTCTGGAAGTCCATTCAGAACTCTGTGAAATAGAGAAGTGCCATTTCGTAAGCATCGACAGGAGGTTTACTATAATGAGGGATAAGGATGTGCTTCGTAAACTCTAATGCTATTGTTGTTAACATTAGCCACTGGGTTTGGAAGAGCTCACCTGGAGTCAGGTAGACTAGGCTGCTCTTTGCACTTCAGCTTAGTGAAAAGGCCAGAGCCTTTCCCGGCAACGTTCCCCATTATAAGTCTGCAGAACACTCCGCCTGTTTTACGCAATTTGGGCCTTATTCAGCCTCTCTGCCCTTCAATTTGCCTCATGGAAAATGGAGGTGACACGGGCACCCTCTTAGTTAGGTGGGAGGTGAGTTCAGGATGAGCTCTGAGAGGCTGGCTGGCTGCACTGGCAGGCTGCCATATGTGTTAGCAGCCGTGGCAGCCAAGGAGGAGGAGGAAGAACACTTGAGATGACATGTCTATGTCAAGCTCAATAGCTCTGTGGGGCACTGATGGGGACATTCACAGTCACCAGATGCTTTAGCCCTTTCAGAATGCTCCGGTCATTCATATGACCTTTGACTTAATTGTCTTTCTGTCATGCCCTATATATAGGCACGCCCTTATCTCTATGCTGTTTTAGGTGGGGAAAAAGAACCAGAACTATGATAAAATGATAAAAACAGGAGGGAATTTTACTAAAACTAAAAACAAAAGCAAACAAGCAAGTTCTTTACAGGTGATGTTTTCCCAGTGTGCTCTGATATATATGGAAGGGTAACACTGAAAAGCACCAGTGTGGGAAATACTCAAGTTAACTGTCTTCATAGCAAGATTCCATCAAGACTTTAATATATAAATATGCTTGTGAGTCTCCCGGGTTGGGCACACTTGTAGATAAAAGTCGTCCCCAAGTTTTCTTGACCAAAGATTTGGCATTTTACTAATATTTCCTAAGGACCAAAGACAAGTAGATGCTGTGTACACTCATGGTTATGGTTCTCAAGCATGGCAATCAGTGCCATAAAAGGAACTTGACGATTCCTACCAATCCTCCCATCAGCTTATATATCTAAATAAAAGAACAAGTCTGTCATGGCAGTAACTATGTGTTGGGTGCTAGAGAAACAATAACAGACAAGGCTAAGACAATCTCCACCCCTCAGAATTCTTATGCTCATGCTGGGAAGAGAGAGAGATGTTGTCAGGCAGATCCAGGATAGAAAGAGCCGTATGCCCGCAAAGGGGCTTCTTACTGTATTTGCTGGGTCAAGGGAAACACCCAGGACCAGTTGTTTCTAAACTGAGATGCGACGGAAGAGTACAGCTGTTTGTGTTTACAACACACTTGTCCACCTGCACGTTTGTGGCCTTATTGTAACCTTCCCACACAGACTCAATGGTGATGGTAAAATGAGGTGGTGAGGACCCCACAGAGCCAATAGATCGGGTCAGGAAGACACTGTGTAAGGTACTTAATCTAATGTACTTAATTTTTTTCATTAGTTTATCAAGACAGAGTTTCTCTGTGTATCTCTGGCTGTCCAGGAACTAGCTCTGTAGACCAGACTGACCTCGAACTCACAAAGATCTGCCTACCTCTGCTTCCCAAGTGCTGGGATTAAAGGTGTGAGCCACCACTGCCCGACTGCACTTAATCTTCTTAAAAGTGACTAGAACTCTCAGTTTACAAAGGAGAAGTTGAGGTTTAAAAAGTTAAGTGGCTTTCCTGAAGCCACCACCTGTAACTAGTCCCAAACCAGGGCTGCCACTCAGATCCCCCAGGATGCAATGCTGCTTCCCATCATGCCATGGCTCCCCAGGGACAGGGCTGGTTCCTGGAGGTTTCAACAAGCTGAGAAAGGTGGCAAAGCAAGACAGTAGCAGAAGTTCTTCCTCTTTTGTTTGTTTGTTTTAAATTTTGTTCTTGGTGTTTGGTCGGTTATTTTGTTTTCTTTCTTTCTTTTTTTTTCTAAACAGGCTTTCCCTAGGTAGTCCTGGCTGTCCTAGAACTCACTCAGAGATATACCTGCCTCTACCTCTGCCTCTCTGACTCTCTGCGCCTCTGCCTCTGTCTCTGCCGTTTAGGATTCTTGTTCAAACTATTTTTTTCTTAAATAGTTTGTTACCCTAAAAAGTCATGCTTGATATTGATAATCTCGTGAAGTTTTGCTTTTTTGTTTTTATTTGTTCAGATAAAAAATACTCTTTGGCTTCATGGCAAACTAAAAAAATACCACTGTGTCAGTCTCATAAATTTTCATAAGTCATTTTGAAGTTTTATCATCCATGAGATCTGAAAATTTGGGGAATACAGTGTAACATAATTTTATAGTCTATGCCTAACCTTGGATGGGTGAATATCTTAGGTTTCTATTGCTGGGAACAGACACCATGACCATTGCTACTCTTATAAAGAAAAGCATTTAATCATGGTGGCTCACTTATAGATCAGAGGTTTAGTCCATATAGTCATGGCAGGACCAAGGTACCATGCAGGCAGACATTGTGCTAGAGAAGGATTTAAGAGTCCTGTATCTTGACTCACAGGCAATGAGGAGTGGTTTGTCTTACTGAGCGTGGCTTGAATATATATATTCAAGACCTCAAAGCCTGCCTCCACAGTGACACACGTCTTCCAACAAAGCCATGCCTACTCCAACAAGGTCACACCTTCTAATAGCTCCACTCCCTTTGGGGGCCATTTCCTTGCAATCCACCACAGTAAGGAATGGGAACCAGCACATGGCTCGGAAATCTGCCGGATCCAGCTTGGGTCAATTACTAAACTCCTTGTAGTGGTATTGAGCAGCAGAAATGGTGGTAAAATATAAAAAGCCGACATCAGCCAGAACGTGTGAAGAGCACAGCCGACTCGCGGGGTGCTTTCCATCACTATGAAGTCTTATTCTTTGCTGGTCATTTCTTTTCTGATGTATTTCCTTAGATGTGTGATAGAAAAATATAAAAAGCTGGAATCAAACCTGAGTTTTTCTGAGTGCCTTTGCTCAAAATGAGAACATGTTTTAAAGAAAAGGGTACTTTTTCTTCAGAATTTAGGAAGATAGCCCTTTACTCGTGAGTTCAGGGAATACCTAGGCATGGAAACGATTGTGAAAAATGGTATATAAATTACCAAAGTTTTCGGAAATAATAAGATAATATGCGTGAAAGTACCCCCTTTCATAGAAAGCTCCAGTAAATGCTTCCTTCCTTCCTTCCTGATTCACATGGCAAGCAGGTGGCAGAGCCCAGGCCTAAACTTTGTGGCCTCCAACACCCACCCCAGTGCTTCTTCGAGGGGCCCCTATACTGGAGTGCCTTCTGTTTACTTACCTCACGCCTTCCAAGTGCAATGAGTGCAAGTACTTAGAAGTGACCTGGTGCTTACAAACATACAAAACATTCTGAAGAGTGCCAATAGTGAACAGCCTATCCATGAGACAGTACTTTGTATTTGCATTTGGAAAACAGGACTGGAAGGGTCCTCTAAGAATCTCCTTTACAGACAGCAAGTTGAGACCCAGCAAGACCAGTACTTGATTGGCAGCAAGCTGATCGCTGTCAGACCAGGATAAGAAATCCTGTAAGACATGCAGCTGTAAAACTCTCCACAGTCACCCGTTTCTTCCTGGCTTTCCATGGAAAGGGCGTGGAAATATTACAAAAGTCCTTATTGGAAAAATATAAAGGTGTCGAAGGCTGTGCATGTCATGTTGCAGATGACACTGTGGAAGATGGTCCAGTTAAGCACACGGTTTAACTTTCAGCATCTTAACCCTTTTTACACGCTCCTCTATCATAGAGTGGATATCGTTCACATTGCTGTGCAACTGTTAGCACTGTCTGTTTCCAGACCTTTGTTTGTCATGTGGACTAAACTCTAGACCTCTAAAGAGCAGTTTTGCATAGCCCCGTCCGCAGCCCCTGGCCAGCACCTCGCAACTTTCAACGTTCCTAGTCACCTTGTACCTGCAGCATTAAATAGTTCTTGCCTTTTGGCAACTGGTTTATTTCTAGCATAACAATGTGCTCTGTGTCCATCTATGTTGTAGCATACATCAGAATTCCTTATTTCCTCCTTCTGTTCGTCTGTGCCCCACCGTTATGACTGTCACCACAGTGAAGATGTGAGCTTCTCATTTTAGCCGCTTCCTTCTAGTGGCAGAGATAGCCTGATTGTCAAAGTAAGGAGCCATGGGACATGATGGCACCTGAGAATCCAGACCCTCCTTCTAGTCTCCTAATGACTAACACAGATGATGAAAAGAATTGGGAGCACCCCTCCCCCAGTTTTCCTTTAGCTTCTGCCACAAGCCTGCAGTCAGCCCTGGGGAAGTTTAGGGTTGTTGATGTATAAGGTGAGGTGTTGAGTTAGGCAGCCTTAGTTCAGGACCCATCTCCATAATGCTTACTTGAACTTGGACAGTGTGGCAGTTCTCTGAGGGACAGAATCAAGTAAAACCTTCATTTAAAAATTTTCCTCTTCTCTTTCTGAGTTGCTGACACTTTTTCTGCACCTATCTGGTTTAAGCATAGTGTCCTAAAATGAAGTACACAGTGCTATGTGTTTGACTGCATTGCTCTGAAGCAGCAGGTGACGGGTGATATTCAGCTTACCCAGATGTCTTGTTCCAGCCAGAGACCTACTAAACAACCTCATAGAGGGAAGCAGAATTACCGACTTATTCAGTGGGTTCTAGAGTCCTGGGATACTTTTCTTCATATGGGAATATATATGGAAAAAAACACTGAGTAGTGCTAGATGTGGTAACATACAGAAGGACAGAAGAATCAGCATGGTTCAAGATCTTCTTTGGATACAGGATTTTAAGGCTAGCTGCCTGGACTGCAAAATGAGTCCTGGTCTCAAAAAAGAAAGAAAAGAAAAGAAAAGAATTGTGTGGGAGGGAGACAAATAACAAACAGCAGCAAATAAATAAAAAAACATTGATTATTGATTAGAAGTGTCTTCTGCATTTGGCTCTCCCTTGTTTATCTCCCTGGCTACTCAGAACAGCCCCTACCTTCAGTCTCTGTCCTTGATTACTGGCCAGCATTATGCCCAAGAAATTACAGATTCATTCATTCATCTCTCTCTGTCATTTCCTTCCCTCTTCCCCTCCCTCTTGTTCTCTCTTTTCTCTCCTCCTTTTCTCTCTGGCTGTTTTTGGCTTAACATCCCTCTACCCCTTCCGGTCCTCCATGCCCTTTCAGTTCCTCCAAGGCCCCATGGTACAGGTACGATTCATTGACCTTAGCTGCAATCAAGAAGGAAGCCTGAATTCAGAACCCTTCCTTGGTTCCTGTGAAGTTGGACATCTCTTTCAGGCTGGCTACTTGAGAACCCTTTCTGCTTCTGTCCCTCCCCTCTGCTTTCTTTTGACAAACAGGACGGCTATCCCCAAAGGGATGCATCCATTACCTTTCTCCAGAGCTGAGTTCATTTTCCACTGCATGTTTCTGTTTAAGCAGAAAGCCTTTTAAAAGGGCCGAGCATACATCGAGCGTGTGTGCTTAATTTTTAATATGCGTGTGCCCACAGCCAAGAGAACAGAGAAGCCTTAAATAATAATGAAGCTGGCTTGTGCACGTTGTATGTTTTATGTGGCACTGATTTCTAAATATACTCTTAACAGCCAGGTATTATTTAATACATCCCCATTAATCAAGCTGCCAAATCTAAATGAAAACCATGCTTGAATATATTTAATAAGATTATGGCTTTGAGTTGAGCATTAAACTAATGTTGGCTGCATTTATTTTCCTCCCAGCCAGGCCTCCTTCACTCTCTTGTGTTTTTATTCTGGAAGCTACTTTTTTTTTCCCTCGTGAAGACAGTTTTGATTACAAAGCCACTCATACTGCAAGCTTTCTCTGTGACTTTCAGCTGAGTGCATGAATGTGTGTTTTAGTAAAAGAAAACAACACAGTTTTTTTTTTTAACTGAAAAATGAAATGTCTTTTTTTGGGGGGGGGGGAATGAGCCTTTGAGTTAGGGAGGGAATGAATAATTGTCTCAGAGAAGTGAATTGTTTCTACCGACTGCAATACAGTTTCTGCTTCTTGGGCTGTTTGTTGTTGCTCTTAACAGCTCCTGTTAAATGTGTTACTTTTTCTTTTAGTGGTTGAAGTTCCTATTGATTTTGCAATAGCGACACCCAGTGGCACTTGTGAATATTGCCAGAGCTGCTAAAATGCTCTGACTTTCTCAAGTAATCACGTTTTTGTCCCATGGGGGTAAAAATGTCTGGTTCCTTGAGGTTGAAAGAATAAGGCTGGAGATCGAGTCTAGACAAGACAGGAGACTAGCTCCATCTAGTATGCTTCTCTTTGGGGATAAAGAAGGGGAGTAAAGAAGGACAGGGCAGATATTGGGGGTCATACATACTGTCCCAGAAGATTTTCAAAGTTACTGGTGAATTACCATTGTGTATCCTTGGCGTGTATAAACGTTCCTCTTGCTGCAGCAATGTGTGAACTGCCCTAGCCTTTTCTGCAGGCATTTCCTGCAGCCTGTGGTGGTTTCTGTCCTCTTCTATCCCTGTTTTCCCTCTCATTTTATCTAAGTCCCGTTATTCATATTTGCCCTGAGAGAATTGTGTTTGGGACTTGTAACCAATTATTCCCTCCACTAGCGTGTTTTCATCTGTTCTCGTTTCTGGGCTCCATGTTTACATGTCCTAAAACTTTTAAATCTTTGATTAAAAAGTCATAAATGCCTATTACCAACATATTAAAAGTTTTGGACTATATAAACACAAGCCCTATAAAACCTTCAGTAGTGCCCATTTTAAATTTAAAACGGGGAGCACATGTTTAACATTGTTCATTGTAGAAATTTTAAACTTTCTTTTAAAAGAGAAGAAAATATATCTAATATGCGGCCACATATAATCCACAGACTCAGCATGCACAAACACACCGTATTTGTGCATCTAGTGGTGGAATACAACTACCTCTGATGCTGTCTGTATGCCATAGTGTGGATCAGGAATTATTATTATTGTTGTTCCACACCCAGTGGTGAAATGCTTTTGCATTATTAAAAGGACAGTACCCACAAGCTGAGCCTAGAATTGTCACGGGTGATGGACAACAAGGGTTCTCAACAGTTCCTTGTGTTCTGAAGTCAACGCCACTGTCCTTAGTCTCACCAGCCAGCTCTGCTTGAAGCTGCTGTACCTTCTGGTACCTGCCTCCTTTGCTCTGAACGTCTTCGGCTGCAGGACTTACATTCCAGAGCCCAGAGAGCGAGCAATAATGACAAATAGAGAAGATTAAGCAGTGTAAGGAACAAAGACAGGCTAGGAGACAGGATGTGGCAGGCTGACCATGAGAGCAGTGGGAGAATCATCCCAGGGAAAGATGCTTGACAGGAGCCCCGTGGCAGAGAAGACAAGGGCCTTGTGGTGACTGTAAGTTGAATGAGTTTAAGGAAAGACACCCCCCCCACCCACACACACCTAGGGAGGCTGGGGCATGCTAGTGTAAGGAGAACTCTGTTCTCTCTTCTCTCTCCTCTCTTTCAGCCCCGTAACACTGTCTTACGTCTCAGACCCTGGTTTTACTGAAATGAAATCCATGATTTAGAATGGCAGAATCCCGTGGTATCATCCAGGGTGGGGGTTGCTGGGGAAAGCATCCAGGCAAGCGAATAGGCCTCAGTCATTGCCCCACTTTGGTGTTCAGCATGTGGGTTGAGAGTAAGAGGAACGTGCGGTGTAATGATGTCCCAGCAGCCTGATGCCTGCTGAGCACCCGATAGCACAGGTAGGTGGCCTTGGATAACACTCATCTCCCAGACACGGCCTGGGTCTGCGTCTCTGGACTGGTAGCTGACTCCTCGGTCACCTCTCTTTCTGGCATCCCCTTATTCGATACACACGTGTTCAGTTCCATCCATGCGCAGCCATGTGTGTCAGGCCTATTCTGTTTACAGAGTCAACCCTGGACTGGACAGACACAGTCATTTTTTTTTCAAGCTTTTGCCAGCATCGTAAAGGAAAAATAGCATGGAATAAGTTACTGTGATAGGGTGCTATGAACATGTGTATGTTTGCTCAGGAGCTAAGGTACAGGCGTAGGGGGTGCAGATTTTTAAACTTCAGAGAAAGAAGGTGCATGAACTCAAAGACACGTCCGATTGTGTACTGGATACAAATGTGAAGAAATTAACGGGCTGTTTTCCCCACTTACATGGTGCCAGAATGCTAGAGATGGGTATGAATCCAAATAAGCTCTGTTAACTCACCCTGAAAAAACTACTTCCTCCAGTCTTGCCCGTCATCTTCCCCTAGGCAGACTCCTAAGGAGACCCATATCCTTTTATAAGAGCTACCTGTCAAGAAAATATTAAAGTGGTGTGTTGGGAGAACATAGCAAATATTAATCGTATTTCAGAGATGGCTGTCACTGAAAATGACAGAAAGATGGCAAATGGCTCTGTTTGTCCTTCAGTGCTCAAGTGGGAGCTACAGGATGAATAAGCAAAATCAGGTCACAATAACAAGACTGCACGTCGATGAGGAAGGGGATGTCACAATGTCAAGGTGGCACTGTGGTGTGGATAGCAGAGACAGGGATGGTATTAGTAAGGAATGTTCCAGGTTGTAATTTTTGTCCAACTATGAACTTGAAGTACAGTATAAACCATACAATAATCCTCTACCTATCTGGTAGAGCTATGACAGGCATTGTCCAAGATTCCTGCCAGCTCCGGAATTCCTATTTTCCCTGGATGAGTGCCACTGGGCTCAGAGAGCTTTAAAATGCTCATCTAACTTACTCTCCTCTTGGGAGTGAGTTCTCACAGGGCACCATACTCCTGATGTCCATTCTCTTCCTTCATGCCTTATAGGCTCTTTATTTAGGGGGAACTCACAGATCACAGTCCTCTGTATGAATGGGGAACAGGAACAGAATCCAGCATCCAGGTGAGAGATAGAGAGCAGGCAGGCATGCACCTTTTTGGTACCCAAGGCCGTGCCTAACTTGGTCCAGGTTCTCAAAGGCCACTGGCTGAAGGAGGTTCCCCATCAGCTCCCTCCTGTGTCTAAGTAAGAAAGTTCCAAACCGAAGACAAAACTATATACAATAAGAACAGATATCAAGTATAAAAATTAGAGTTATAACCAGAATAAACAATATTAAGTAAGAAACATATGGTAAATGTTTTAATAATTATTTTATCCCAAGGAGTTTAAGTCTGGTATTAGAAATAGCCTGGCTAAGTCATAAGAGGAAAGTAGCTACAACTACTACCCCATCGAAGACCTGAGAAGGGAGATAATATTGCTTGAGTAAGAATTGTTGTCAAATTGCCGTCACATTTTCATTTTTGTGTGTATTGGCTAAAGGCTTCCCCTCTCTGGTTTTAAATGTAGGTGGTCACAGAAAACCTGAAGATTTTATAGGCAAAATTCAGAGGTACAGTGTGTTTAAAGAATCTGAGGCAATTTCCTAATGAAGCATCTCAGTGGGCCTAGGCCTAAAGGAAACAGAACATCTATACCATTGCTCAATGCTGGAAAATTCTCTAGGGTGGCCCACCTCTTTTGCAGGGGAGGAGTCAAGGTTCTGTGGGTCTGCTCCCATCTACTTGGGTGGGCATTTCTTCCTTCTAGAGCTTTTAGAACACCCAGTCTCACAAAGTCTCCTACTTTGGCGAATTTGCTTCCCCTGCTCTTGAAGACATTCACCTCCTCTTACCCAATCAGTATCCTTCTCTTCTCAAGGCCAGGAAGTGTCAGAGGCTGAGAGCCCACCTCTTAGGCCAGACTTCCTTGATTCAGTAATAGTTCTGTCATTTGTGAGGTCGGCTTTAAGTGTCCTAATTCTTCTCTCTCTCTCTCTCTCTCTCTCTCTCTCTCTCTCTCTCCCTAAAGTGCACATGCTCATATGACCTTCCTAATAAGAATTGAACAAAGGCCAGCATTTACAAAGTGTGTGTCAGAGGAGTCAGGGAATGCCATCTCCCTCTTTTATAGCAATTGATACTGGATGCAGCATGCTTATTTCAAACACAGCTGCTTCTTTGTAAAGTATGAGAATGTTTGCTCTTGGCATACATAGCTGGGAAAGTCAAGAGGGATAGTAGTTTTCACTCAGGGAAGACTGCCCTGGTGGCGGTGGTGGCTAGGAGGACATGAGTGAACACCTAGGAAACACCAGTCCTCAAAGGCAGAGGCACAGGCGACTTGGTGAAAATTCTGGAGCCAGACACTGGTTAGAATTCCTGCGACTTGGACCTAAACCCTCCAATGTTGTTTCCTTGTTGAAATTGGGGCGCCAGGATTGCGTCCCCAACACCCCAATCGCCTGGCTAGCTTATGCCCGAAATAACAACACACAAACTGTATTCATTTAAACACTGCTTGGTCCATTAGCTCTAGCCTCTTACGGGCTAACTCTCGCACCTGGTCTAACCCATTTCTAATATTCTGTGTTAGCACCCCAAGGTGCGCTTACCGGGGAGATTCTAGCCTTTCATCCTGGGTTGGAGCTTCATGGCGAGCATGCCTCAGAGAGCCGGGCTATCCTGTCCTCCCGCTAGACAGGAGCGTCTCTGAGCGGAGCTGCGTGTGTTCTGACCTCACTTCCTCTTCCGCCCAGTTCTGTTTACTCCACCCACCTATGTTCTAACCTATAGGACCAGCCAAGCAGTTTCTTTATTTTAACCAATGAAATCAACAGATTGATATGACACTCCCACATCATTTCCTCAGGTGTAAAAATGAATTGAGAGAGGTGCCTGCCTGTGGGCTTGTGATATAGATGAAATGATCGTAAATCAGTCACATAGCCAGTGTGGAGACCAATTAACTACTCCTGCTACCCACATCTCTATTCTTCTCAAGTGTGGATCCTTGATTGCAGTCATGGACCTTGAACAGAGGTAATAGAACCAGACCCCAAATCCCACCTCAGTCTTTGTAGGTGGGTATGGAATAGCAGATATATAGAAACAGAGACAGAGGCCACAGCCAGGTCTCTGGATGATGGGACAGAGACGTAGACATAATTAAGGATATCTGTCAGATAATACTATGTATCTCATCTGGACTCTGGTGACACCTTTCTGGATAAGCCCTAGAGTGGTAAAGAGAATTGACCAAGACTAAAAGTGCAGAAATAGAGACCGTTGCCATGATCGCCTCGTTCACGGTCCCTAATGCCGTGCTATCAATAACTGTCCCGCGCCTGTGGGGCATGACTCAGGAGGAGTGAGGGCATGGCGACTGTTTCTCTGGGTGAACAGAGGCAACATCAGGGCATAGGTCTGGAGTGTCAGCTTCATGTGAAAATTTTGAAGATGTGTCCTGAAAGACAAAACAGTGTTTTCAGTTTTCATCTGTACTCTGTGTTCTGGGCTGAGGGTAAACCCAAACAGCCATAAATAGCCCTCCACAGGGTTATTGTCATAGAGGCTCCCTTGTTCTTTTTGTTTAGAGGGTAATGTTGACCATGTCTCATGGAAACAGCTGGATCTGACCAGGTCGTGGGGGTCACTGGTCACCATTCAGCCCTCAGTGTGGATAGGGCCACACAAGCTTTGGTCAGGTGATCAGACCACTGTCCCAGCATCTTGGCAGATGGCCTCATAGAGGATTTGCATCTGTTCCTGCCTTTCCTGGGCAGCATGCTTCCAGACCCCGCTTTCCTGTGAGGGCAGTGCCTCACAGTAGCCAGCATCAGCAAGGCTTCTATCCTGCATATGATCAGCTATCGCATGCATTCAGGATGTTCGAGGAAAATAATTGTTTTGTTTATTGTTTGTTTTTCTTTCTTTCTTTCTTTCTTTCTTTCTTTCTTTCTTTTTTTTGGTGCTTAAAAGATCTGCTGAAGTCTGGTAGAAGAGAAAACATAGAATTGTCATGAAAATCAAAGTTAAAGTCTAAAACTTCCTAGCTTCCTAACATTTTTCTGCAACCACGTTCTGGTGGGACATATTCCCCCAAATCCCCTAGCCACCCTTGGAAATAAAATGAGGGTGACAGAGACTCCCAGGTAGAGCAGCTTGTGTCTTCTCCCGATGATATTGACGAGAGCATCTCATGTCTGCATAAAGAAGAGGAAGCAGGGGGACGAAGGGGGAAATGCTCAGCGTTCACTATAGACCTGGCATGAAAACAGTGCGTTACTGTTTTTTAAATATTTAGGAACCAAGGCTAAGTCTACTGGGATCCGAACGCGTAGCCAGCTCCTTCATCCCTCTTGAGGCAGGAAGTCACTGGTGGACAGGTAAAGCTAGGGGGGGTCTTTCCTTCTGGAAGCCTAACTAGACAGGAGCCTATAGGATCCACCTAGATCTGAGTATCAGAGCCAGTGTGGTGGGTGAGATCTGGAGGCTCCTAGCCCAGTGTTTTGCTCCTTGGATTGTCTGTGCAGTTAAAGGCCAAGCCAGGGTCTTCTCCCTAATGAGGAAAAACGCATGAATTCAGTGGTCTTCTGCACTTTGAAAACAGACAGACATCATGCCTTTTAGGGATTATGACCTAAGTGGTGTTGCTTCGGCACATGTGGGATTAAGCAAACCCGACAGTCGATGGCTGTTAAATCCGCATGCACAAAGATGACTACCACAGTGACTCTCGGCTATAGAACCGGAGATTCGCGTCCCAGGAGAGGCTCCTGGTCAGACTGCACTTTGGCATGAGAGGTGAGAAAGGAAGGAAGAAAAGCAGAGAAATTGGAAGACAGATAAGTAGACAGCTTCAAAACATGCACAGCCCGGGCCACCGAGCGCGTCTTGTCCCTTTCTCTCGTTCTCCCTTTCTCCCTTCTCTCCCTCCTTCTTTCTTCCCATGTATGTGAAATCTGAAAAGAAGTCTCTGCCACCAGCTTCAGAATATCAGGTGCCCAACCCTCTCCCTATCCTGAGGGCAGCCTCAGATTCCATACCCTGAGCCCTTCAGTTAGGGAAGAACTAGGGAAGCCCAAGAGTTCACAGGGCATGCCAGTGACATTTCAGTGTGTCCTCGTGTCCCCGCTCCCAAGAAAAGCCCTTTCTTTGCCATCACACATAACAGCTTGGCACTCTTGTCACCCAGCCCCCACCACCCCAACCCCCAGCCCAAATGCATTTGAAATTACTGGGTTGTTTAAGAGTCTGCACATAGAGCACTGCTCCATAGCAGAGGGGTTCTGGCACCCTACAGAGCAGAACTAATATGGGATTCAGGAAGCCTGCCCTATTTGCGCAGTTAATTAGAGCTCCCCAAGGGCTGCCTGAGCCAGTGGTCTCATGAGAAACTGATGTGGGGGCCAGGGAAATCTGTGACTGGGTGTACCCTGAGCGGCAGGAGCATGTACCAAACAATGGCTCCTCGCCAACTGCAACCCAGAACCTAAGGCAGCAGAGCCGCCTGCTTCATTTGGATCGCTAGATGCTAAAATCAGTTCTCCAGTGCCAGGGTTTGAGTCAAGTCCAGACACACGGAGTTCCCTCTGGCTCAATGCACTGAGGTCTCAGTTCTAACAAGAACTTTAAAGTTCACAATGTTGCAGTGGAAAGGCTGAAGGGTTTCAACTCCAAATGACCCGTACTCTAAATGTGACTGGCACTGTCAGAAGATGCCAGGGCTTACAGAGGTTACCTCCCGGCTTCAGTTTCTCCTCCCCTGTAGTGGCATGTCCTGATGCCTGTGTCCCAGACTCATTACAGTAGCACCCATTTGTTGTGTAGTTCTGTGAGTGAAAAACGATCTTAAGATCGTAGACTGTATTAATTCTTCAGTCACTTGTGGACCCTACAAAGTAACTCTAGACTAGAGGCCAGAAAGCTTCTCACAGGCTGAGTCTTGTCCCCCGCTTGTTTTTCAGACCAAGTTAAATTGGGACGCAGCCACCCACATTCATCCGTGTAAATCCTACGGCCCCTGTATGCTGCAACAGCAGCAGGGCTGTGACAGAGACCTCATGTCCCACAAAACCTGAAATGTTTACCCTCAGGACCTTCATATGAAAAACAGTGCTAAACACTGCTCTAAATTATCCCAATCTAAAGATCAAAGAAATGAGCCACAAGCATCTTCGGTAGCTTGGCTGAGGCCACACAACTGCTGACAGGATGGAGTAGCGTTTGGATTCAGGTGCCTGATGCCAGGACTGTCATTTGCTGTGTAACATCCATACGTGACATGTGCAGAGTGGGGGCACAGAGGACATGCTGGCTACTCCATTGGCAACCATGGGCATTCTCCATGGTTCTCCCTCCTGGACCCCTCCCTGCTCTCTGTAATTCTAGTCTCCTTCGCCTTTGCCATATTTCAGCCCAGCAGACCTTTACCAGCACATCAGCCTATCAAGTAGCTTCAGGAGGTCTGACGTCACCACCGTGTTTATTTTAAAATGAAACTACGACAGGTCTCAGAGTCCAGGGATCTTTACACTCCCACGTGGGAGCCCTCCAGGGACACATTGCTAGGAACTTTTTGAATATTTGTTTTAGACTGGCAGCTAGCATTTTAAAACAATGTCAGTGGCTATTCAAGAAAATATTCCAGGCTTGGCAAGATGGCTTAGCAGATGAAGGTGTCCGCTGCTCAAGCCTCACAACCTGAGCTGGGTCCCTTGATCCCAAATAAAGGTGAAAGAGGAAAGAACCCAGGATGCTGGGTTGTCCTTTGCCCTCTATGGGCACTCTGGGATGTACAGTCACACATGCACACAATAATACCAGAGAGATGGTAATGATGACAACAAATTTTACAAAGAAAATATCACATTCTAATTAAGGAGACCAAATCAAAATCCTGAGGCAACAGCCAACATTTAATGGTTATTTTGTAAGAATCGTTAATGGATATGAATCCAAAGAGCTGTAGACAGGAGGGAGGAATGGTGGACAAATCCAGTGGGACCTGAATGTGGGGTAGAATTTGGAAAGGAGTGGCTCAGATTTGAACATAACAGAAGAAGGAAGGAAACAGAGAAGGTGCAGGATGGAAGTGGAGGTCTCAGAAGGAATGACTGAGTCCAGCCAATCACTGGAACTTGGAGCAAAAAAAGAGTGGATAAGGAATGCAGAGGAAGTCTGTGGAATTTGGAAAGAGAGAGGGGTGTTCGCGACTGTCTCAGGGACACTTACAAGCACTCCAGTCTAGACTGTTGACTACACACTTCTTACTCATCTTCTCTGTGATTGTACTCAACCTCTCTATGTCTTGCTGAGTCCGTGCTCTGGCCCCAGGTACTTGGACCTGACTGGGGTGGTGAGAGACAGACACACAGACAGAAAAGCTAGGATCACGTGGTCTGGGTTCTCAGGTGGGGAAACCTCAGCAGCTGAGGGACTCAGCACTGAACAGAGAGGCAGCGCTATTGCATCCCGCTGACAAGAAAGCTGGGCTGCTCCGCACAGATAAACAAGGAGGCAGGATTTATGGTATACAGCTGGATCAAGGGGAAAGGCTTAGCTAATCTAAGTAGGATCAGTCTTCTGTATGTAAACATACAGGAGGAGAGAGCTGTAGTGGATATTCTCTCCAAATACTGTCAACTTCCACACTTGACCCAGAAGTCTTTCCCGTACTTCTGAGCTGGGTCTGAGGCTCTGGGATGCTTGGCATGGCTGCTTCATGTCAACATCACAGTCAGTCAGGACTTCACTCACTCAGGGTTTCTCCCCTCCCTACAGCGACCTACTTTGTAGATGCTAAAACTAAGGCATAGACTGTGGCAGGAGAACATCAGTGGGAAAATTAGAAACAGCCGCGGTGCAGAGTGTCTATGCCATCCGTCATCTTCCTTCTGTGCTTACCGCTGGACCTTTCTAGTGTACCCCTTCAATATATCACAGTTGCTGCCTGGGAAGCTGCCATGGTTTACTTTGATGTCGTTATCTATTATCAGTTTCTCATGGACTCTATGAGCTACAGATCCTAAACCTCCCAAACCACCCTGACAGTCCCACTGCAGGCCATGGGGGACTGTAGCATGTGTCTGAGAAGGGGATGCTATCAGGAAAGGAGATATTCGGCCTACCAAATCCAGATGAGCCACTACTGGTAAAACAGGAAAAGGAAAGCAGCAGAAACCCAGAAGCCTAATATGAGGCCTTAAAGGAGGCGTGGGATGGGCAGTTGGAGTTGGAGTTTGGGATAAATGACTAAAGAGGACAAGTCAAGAAAAGAGACCTCATGTGAGACCAAGGGACATGTGACTGAGGGGAGGGTGAGACCAAGGGTGTGAGCAGGGCCACTCAGACCTCATTACCTAGACAACCACACACAGAGGAGCATGGGCCAGCCTGGGGACTTCTTCCTAGCCTGGCTTTATTGGGACCAGTGCTGTGCACCAGGAAGGAGAGTGAAGGGCTGGCAAGGTGGCTCCTTGGGTAATGGCGTCTAACCCTGGCATGACCATTTGAGTTCAGGTACATGCACGGTAGAAGGAGAGAATGATTCTTTCAAGTTGTCCTCAGACTTCTGCTTGTAAACCATGGCACGTGCATGCATTTTTTAAAAATTTAAAGGCAAGGGCAGGGCTCCGTGCTGAGCTAGTCATGAGGTGTCCTGCCTCACCTGCCCATCAGCTCTAGGAAGTGAAAACAAGAACGGGGGAGAAGAGGGGCTGGGAGAATGAGGGGAAAGAAAAAGAGCCAGAGAACAGAGAGAGGAGGACACCAGGGGCCAGCCACCCAGCACAAAAGCCATGGAGAAAGAAGTAATAAAAGGTATGCAGAAATAGAGAAAGATAAAAGCACAGGGCAAAAGGTAGTCAGGATAATTTAAGATAAGGAAAGCTGACAAGAAATTATCCAAGCCAATGCTGGGCATTCATAACTAAGAATGAGCCTCCGTGTGTGATTTATTTGGGAGCTGGGTGGCAGACCCCCATCCTGAAAAGCTAAAAGAGAAAAATATCTCACAGCATATACCTCCTCTTTCCCTATTGGCCATTCAGCTTTATATTATACCATAGGCAGACAAGGTAAAACAGGAACACATCTTTACATAATTAAACAAATTCAACACATCTTTGCGTAGTTAAACACTATTCTGCAACAAGGAAAGGCTGAGCCTGGCAGATTTACTGTTCCTCCTATTCTGGTCTAGTAGCTTCCAGTTCCACAGGATGAGGCTGTTGAGGTTATTCAGAACAGCAATCTTTCTCACCCCAATTGAGTAATTTAACAAAAGTTAAAAGCATCTTTTCTTTCTTAAAAAAAAAAAGTAGATTAAATCCCTCACATGGAGCTATAGGCGTTAGGAGCAGGGCCTCGAACATCTGAAGGACCTGGGTTCAAGATCCAGTTCTTCCAGTTGGTTGTGTTGTCCTGGAAGTATTAGTTATGGGTCTCTAAACAAACCAAACTGATTGAACACACACACACACGTATAATGGGATTTATTAGAATGACTTACAGGCTGTGATGTATGTAGTCCAACAATGACTGTCTCAAGACCAAGAATCTTGAGTTGTTCTGTCTATGAGACTGGATATCTCAGCAGCACCAATCTGGAGCTCGAGTTTCAGATGATTCCCAGAGTGCTGTTGCTCTTCAATCTACATTGGAATCCTGAAGAAGTAGGTTCTAATACCAGAGAAGGAATGCCTCAGCAACGGGGTGGATAAACTCACCAAGGATATTGGGGGCAAAACTCAAAAACTTCTTTGTCCTTTTCTGTTGGCTGCCCACCAGAAAGTATGGCCCAAATTAGGGTGGCTCTTGCCTTCTCAAACAATGTAATTAAAAAAATAAATAAATAACTCACAGGCAGGCCCAGTTGCTGAGATTTTAGCTGATTCCAGGTGTAGTCAAATTGACAACTAGGACAACCATCACACTAGGAAGATGCCTTAATCTTTCTAACCTTGGCCCTTCTCTGTAAAGTAGAGCTAGAAGGCACACCTTATTGGGACATCGTGAAGACAGTGAACTGATGTATGTAGCTCTGACAAACAGAACTTAGTACTTGATAGAATCTCTCAACATTATATCTTCCAGTGAGGCTGGAGAGATGGTTTAGTGGGTCAGAGCACTTGTTGATCCTGCAGATGGCCTGGACTCAATTCCCACACGATAGCTCACAACTTTCTGGAACTCCAGTTCCAGACGACTTGCTGCCCTCTTCCTGCCTCCACAGGCTATGCATGCATGTGATGCACTTAAATACAGGCAAAGCATTCATATGCATAAAAATAATAATTTCTAATTGAAAACACTTTTCATGGCTTCCAAGAAATATTGCATTTGAACTATTGATCATTTATTATACGTTTATTGAGGGTACGAGATCAATACTAAGTGCAGAGAAGGGATGTATCATCATATCTGGAAAGGAAGGAATCCATGCTTGCTCATCACCACCTCTCTGATGCAAGTGCTATCATAGGCATTGGGGGAATGTTCTTTAATCTCCATATGATTTTCATTCCAGAGATGGAGACATGGAGATTCAGAGAGGTTAATGCACCAAAGATATGACCAATGATTGAATTTTGATCTCCTACACTTAAATAAACCAAGCTGTTCTCAGATAAAGTCTCTGTCCCCTGTTTTCTCCCACTCCCCACCCCCCACCCCCCACCCCCGTTGAGAGACCCATGAGCTGACAGTGTCCTTTATGGTCCAGGGGCTGGTGCAGAAATGGAGGTGATGAACCTAGAGGAGCATCCTCTGTTGGTGAGAGATGACCTAGTCATTCCAAGTACTCTCTAACCTTATTTGGGACTGGAAGCAGAATGAGAAGGTGACCAGTAAGGGATCATATTTGATTGTTAGAGAGCATGCCTTGCAAGTCATTTTGTTGTTTCTTAAACAAGTCTCGGCTGTGAGCTCACCTTTCCGACTTAGGCTTTTTAACACCTCTAGCTATTGAAAGCCAAGTGTGTTGTGTCCTTCTGTGAGCTAAGGGCTTGCCCTCTTTCCACGTTGGTGGTTGAAACTAATTACAGACTGTGGGTTGTTCCTATATATGAAATGAACATTTAAGCCAATTAGCTTAACAACAAAAAGAAAAAATGAGGACAATCTAACTTTCTTTCCATTATCTAAAGATTTCAGGAATATGGAGGTGTTTTGATTTTTAGTACACTGAATTGTGTGAAAAACCAGTCATAGGCTTTCATTTTTGTCTATCTAGGAAAAAATCAAATTTTTTCTTCAGAGGGGAGACAGCCTGCCCAAGGCTTGTCCCATGGTAGTATATGTCCTTCTGGGACCTCTTGTCTTAAAGTGTGTGCCTGCCTGGGTAAGGAGGTATGTCACAAAGAATGACTATCAAAGCCAAAAGAGCTCCTGGAGTTCTGACAGTCATATTCAAAAAGGAGATTTCTGTTCATTCCTTCTCTTTTTCCACAGCCTGAACTTCATCCCCATCATGCCTCGCAGCCCACCCGACATATACTCCCCCTCTGGCTCTACCTAAAGATCCTCTCCCCTTGCCCAATGATAAGCAGCGGATGGTCAGGTCTGCTCTCCTGAGAGAGACTGAACACACTCACACCCAGAGACGTCTACCAGGAATCCTCTTCCCCCATAGTCTTATGGTCCATGCGTACTTCGTTACATCTCTAGACATGTGGCCTTTTTTTTTTTGAGGCACTTGCCTCTGTCTCCCAGTTGCTGGAGGATTAAACGTATGAGCTACCTCACCTGATCTTCTGTCTGTATTAACTTGGCCAAATTTGTCAGTTTAACTAATGTACTCAAGAAAACAGCTTTTGCTTTTGTTGGTTTCCTGATTGCCTTTGTGTGTGCCTCAGTCTTTGATTTCTGTTTGGTCCCTGTGGCCTCTACAGCTTGCTGTGGACTTACATTACTCTGCTTCCTAACTGAATTCCTAAGAAGATGCTTCCTTAGTTTAGATGATTTTGCTTTCGATTTATAAGGTTAATGCTATAAATTTCTTTCTAAAATGTGCTTTTGTTACATCCCATAAAACTCGGTGAAAAAATATTTTAACTTCTATTGAGGTTTCTTTGTTGGCCCATGTGCTATTTAGAAGTTTGTTGTTTACTATCCAAATATTGAGGTTTTCTCACCCATGTGTCATTTCTGCTTTAAATCTGCTTTAAATTTGAAGGCACACTTAGTATTTCTATTCTTTTAAACTGTTTTTCTTGTATTACTCAGAGGAAACTTTGGGAAGAATTTGGGTCTGCTTTAGTCTGTGTCTCTGTCAGTTGGATCAAATTGATTGACAGTTGTACTTAGGATTTACTTAGTCTCTGTCTCTTAGACAATCAATTGAAGTTTCATTTGTCATGCTTCATTGGTCTCTTCCTCCTTGAAGTTGTCAAATTTTGTGTTATGTGTCCTGACATTCTGTGAAAACATACACACTAAGTATTGTTTCATCTCTTGGAGAACTTACCATCACCAATTGCCACTTTCCATTACATAATTACCATGCATAAACCCTTCTTTGTCCCCAGCGTCTTCTTAATTTGTAGAACTAATATGTCAACCCTCTCCATGCAAGCAAAGCTAAATCTCTGAGGATAAAAGGATATTCCGAAGACTGGCATGGGGAACAGGTGGAGCTCCGGGCATTTGAGCTGAAGAGTAGTGCAAACAAAACCCGTCTCATTTTCACTATTAAAGCAAGCAAAACATGAATTGATGTCTGTAGATAGTTTAAGCAAATATAATTACAGCAGGAGAGTACACCTGATTTTTTTGTCTTATCACCTTTAGTTATGTGAAAAGAGCCCAGGCCTTTGCCTTTTCCACAAAGCTCCTGTGGGCATGCCAGGGAATTCCCTTCATGTCCTTGTTTTAAAGTTCATTCAGTTACCACAGTCTATGCAATTCTTTCTAGAAGGCCATCTTATGGGAAGAACATCCTGCAACCGGCCTCATCCACAGTTCTCAGCTTTCTTACCCAGGCTCCCACAAATACCTCAGCTTTGCTTCCTGTGGCATGCCATGCCTTTCTCCATCCTTTCACTTTTAATCCCTGATGTGGCATTCCCCTCTGTATGCTGTGAATATATTTTATTACATTTGGTTAATAAGGAAACTTCTTTGGCCTATAGCAGGGCAGAATATAGCCAGGCTGGAAGATTGTTTTTCCATGCTATAATGTAAAATTCTGAAAGTAGGCCCTGTGGTCTATTATAGCCATGGTTGTATGACCCAGAGTAGGTGCTATGTAATATTGGGTATGTAGACTAATTAATGCACAGGCATTCACTGAACACACTGTCAAACTAGGTACTGTACTTGGTGTGGAGGTTCAATCAAAACAGAAACATGTCTCCAGCTTCTAAAGGGGATTGTAAGCTAGACATAATCTTAAAAACAGAAATGGCATTCTATAAATAAAAGTTGGGAGGCACTGAGAAGTTGGGGACATGAAAACTAACACAACTGACAGAAGGATTCAACGTCTCAGAAAGGGAGCTTGTGTGACTTAAGTTATATAGAATGAGCAGCTCTTGGCTTATGTGAAGGGGAATGACCCAGAGACGGGGCCCACAGACCTGCTGAGCTACGTGCTGGACAATGCAGGAAGTGGCTGACTTCAGCTACCTCGTGTAATGTTCTTCCATGCAAGGCAAATCACTGTTAATTCATTTCACATCAGAAAACCCAGCCTTAGACACTTTGAGTGGGCAAAATGTCACTGGGGCTGAGCAATGGGCCAAGTCATTTTCTCTACTACGAAGATGAGTCAGGCAGGACTCAAGGGTTCTAAGGAGCTGAGCACACAGTGAACCTCCTCCGTTCTTCCAAACCCCCACCCCCTTTGAGTGTGCTGCCATTTTTCACCACTCATGAAGACTTTAGCCTTGTCAGGGGTAAGATGAAAATCAGAGCTGCTTTGCAGAGGCCCACAAAGCCATCGGGGGCGGGGGTGAGTTTCCTCAAAGAAGGCGGGAAAGAAAAATAAATGTGGGCTTCTGCTCTGGAAACCTCAGCCCAGTGAGCCAGGCTTTCCCGGAATGCTGCAGGCTGCTTCAAAGGCCCATTGTGGAAAGCTTCCAGATGTGCATGGAAAGCCTCACTGGGGCGCTTCCTAGGCAAGAGACTTTTAGCCGGAGCTGAGATGAAGGAAGTTGATGTGATGAGTCCTACCAGGTGGACCGCCATCTGGGGGAGCCTAGATTCTGCCATGAAGGAGAGATCAAGGGAAGTTACTCAGTTTAGATACCTGAAGCAAGCAGTTCTTGGCTCCTCTTTGGTTCCAGACAACAGTGGTCTTTGCTGGAGGGGGACAGAAAGGCATTTTCCCAAGCCCTCATCTACCTGCAAATTGCTTGTGACAGTCTCTTCATTCCTTCAGCATATCTTGGAGTGCGTGGGAGGGGGTTTTAACGTGGAAGAAGGCCAACCATGGGCAAGTAGAGACTGTTCCTACAGTGATTCCTCTAAGGGTATAAAAACCAGAATCTTCTGGTCCCCTGCCTCAAACATCACTGCTCCACAGAGCCAAAGCTTGGCACCCCATTTTCCTTTTATTAGACAGAAGTGAGAGGGACCTGGGTTTAGATGTATGGAGGCCCAGTTTCCCCATCTGTAGAGGGCAATGATGAGCCCCAAACCATCCTCCCGGGAGAAGGAAGGGATTGCTGAATTGCTGCACTCAAAACATCTGGCACAGCGCCTGGTTCAGAGTGAGGGTGCAGACTGTTGTCACTTCTCTCCAGTCCAGTTGTTCAGGGAGGCAGGGCTGGTCCCATTTGGCCTTTCAGTTTTACTTCTGTGGCTCTTTAAACCCTATCCCTGGGTGTGCATATACGCTTAGCTAAGTATTTTGGGATCGGTGTATTTAGGGGAAAGTCCTCTTGTCTACAGCTAAAATTAGGCCTCTCTTTGCTCCTCTGTTCGTCAGCCCCCATCCAATTTGAACTAATTAAAAGCATTGGCACTCAGCAAGGCTTGGAAGAATTTGGGGGAACAGCTGGGAGTTGCTCCCCATGCCAACAGCTGTTGCTTCTCAGCAGGCAGGCCACAGAGTAGAGTCTGGTGCCCAGGAGGGAGAACAGGGAGGGTTCCTTGAAGAGGGATACCAAAAAAAATGTCCATAGTGGAGCCATCTGAGCAGGGTGCAGCTTGCATCATTGTGTCCTCTACCTTCTGCCGAAAGAGAAGCGATTGAAATAGCTAAGGGGAAAGAGGACACGCAGGAGAGGAAGGCACAAAGTGTAGCTAGGTCACAGGCAAAGTACTGTCACCCCTGCCTGGATGACAGTATTCACCCTGCTAGAGTGGAGAAGCCATGGGACAGTGGAAGGCAGGTCTCCTAAAACATCCTCATTCAGTTTCTACCATGGAGTATGAAATTCCTCATTTAGCCCAAGATGCTCAGTTGTAGCTTGCCCTCCCACCTGTCAATCACTCCTGCGTAGCCCCACTACCTTTGTCTATTCCCTTCACTTCGCCAGGCTTTCTCTCCAGGATCCTAGGTTACTTGAGTTTATTCTGGGCTTCTCCACCTTCTAACAACACCCTGCAAGCCTTCATATCTCCCACGCCAGCCTTGTAAACCTGCTGTGTCCTCCCTGAATCCCCTGGGCAAGGTCCGCATGCACTCCACCACTCCCAGAAGAGGGCTTCGCGGTCCCCACAAGCCTTAGTCTCTGTGTATAAGGGCTTAGTATTTTTCCGTGGCCTAGTGTCTTTCCTCTGTAACATATGTTTGCATGTTCCCTTTCCCACTTGATTCTGGAAGATGCCACTTTGGAAAGGTGTGAAGCTAAGATTCCGTGTTGGGTCTCCAGAGGTGGCATTTAAACTCACTGGCTGCCTGCTGCTTTAAAAAGAAAGAGGGAGAAACAAAACATCACATCTCAAGTGTAAGTGCCAGGTCATATAACACCAACAAGGACAGATTCCCCTCTTCCTGAATAATGGAGTTGGACTCACATGACTAGCTGACATCAGCCTTGCAGCTCCATGAGAAGCATTGCAGCATGTCTTCTCTTGATGTTTCTCTCACTGTTGTCCTCTGACCAGGGTGAGGAGAACCTGAGGCTGTCACTCCTGGCCACCCCTGTGTGTGTTCCTGTAAGATAAAGAAGGGAGTTTTGTGCAAACAGCCTCCTAATGAGATCTTCAGTGTTCTTCATAAGTGGGTTATGAACTCAAACCCAGAAACCCCAGGGGAGTGGGGGTCCATCTCTGATCGCTTTTTTTCTCTTTCTAATATCTGCCTTTGGTCCATCACCAGAGCTTGTGGTTAGCTCTCAGCATACTGTATCTCATGACAGGGTATCATGAGAAATACCGCATTGCCCCCTGCACCTCTACGCATAGTTGTCATCCCACACCCCCAGGCTGAACATGCCAGGGTACCAGAGGGCAGCGGCTGTAGCTTCTTGGAGCTTTCTGTGAGATGTCAGGTCCCCACAGTGCAGCGCTGTCTACCTCAGGACACTGTCCCCCTCCAACCCAACACTTGCTCTCACTCTGGCTGCCCTAAGCTTTGCCCTTTTCATCCTCTAGTGTTGCTTCCAGCCCACACCCTGCATCCCCAGCCCTTTCCCTCCTTGGATAGATACATCCTCTCCACCATCATCTGTTAATGCCTGTGCATCCTTGGAATCTCAGTCAAGTAATGACATACATGAGGACCATGGACATACAGAGCCATACAATAGGAGACATCTGAAGCCCAGGAATGCCAGGGTCCTCCACCAGACTCTAAAGGTCCCCAAACAGCCCCTCAGGGGCAGGGGATTCTCATTACTCCACCTGATTGCTTCCTATAAGGACATGAAGGGTCTCAGGAAACAGTGGCAGGATCGCTTCTGCTGTGCTGTTCTTCCGTATACCTCCAGGTAGAGTGGACATGGATAGACTGAGCAAAACTTATCCTGCCCCACCTCTTACAGACTTCTTGGTGACGTTAGTCTGTCTTTTGTAAATAAGCTAAGCCAAGTGTTCCTGCCCAGGCTGCAAATAGCCTAACCAATCTGTTGGCCTATCCTAAAACATTCTTTGAGAAAGGTTTTGTTGCTTTGAGTTTTAAAATCTAGTGTACAAGATGGTGGCAAAAAACTTTCAAAGTGATCGAGCGATGTTTATACACACACACACACACACACACACACACACACACACACACACCACCAGCCACTATCCTTCTACATAAATATCCTGGATTCCAGAGAATTTCTCTTCTACTTATCAGCCCTCACACTCCTTCTGTGACTGACATCTGGTCCCCACTGAATCCTGTCCAGCCGTCCTCAGCTTCTGAGAAAGCTCTACAACCCCAAACTGAAGTCCCTTGCTTGTGTGTTAGAAAAGGCAAGGCTTAGAAAAATTAAGAGACCTGCCCAGGTAAGTAAAATACGGTCCAACCAGGTTTCCTCAGAGCTCATGCCTTACACTCAGCTCAGACCTAAGAAGGAACTGGAAATGGCTTTGTAAAGACAGGAAGCGCAGCTCATGCTGCATTGATCCTGTATCTCAGGATGCATGAGATGGGATTCCCCTAGGATGCCTCCTGCACATGCTCAGGAGCTGGACAGGGCAAGCCTATCCCAGGACTTAGAGCAGTGATCTGTGGGGCCCAGAACAAAGAGATGAAGACAGCAGGCATGGGGAGGGTCGCGAAACATACCTAATTCAAAACGAGGAGAGGAGCCAGCTCTTGGGTTTCCTGCTTCTTTACTCAGATTCATTCAAAGCAGATAATGCCCCCTGTAAGGGAAAGGGGGAAGAAAACAACCAAAACCTACCTCTTTAAAAACATTAATTTTGTTCTCATCTAGAAGCCATGCTGGGTTACACTAAAGGTAATGACGTTTTTTAAAAAAAGTGTTTTCAGGGAAACTCCCAGCTGAACACACAAAGAAGCTGGTCCCTAAGGAACAGTGTAGGGTTTGTCTGAAGCGATCGACATTGGTGAGATTACAGAAATCATAATATATGAAAAAATGAACATATGGAAGAAATCAGCAATGCTCTCTCCTTCTTCCCATATGTAAACCCAGCCTTCGCTTAAAGTCCTTAAGTAAATGCAGATGTAGTCAAACCAGGCACCAGATGGCAAACAAGTACTGGACCAAGAGGTAAAGAAAGCTTTCAGTGTTTATTCAAAGATGGGGGAAAGTCATAATCCAGAATGCTGTGGTGTTCTCAGAAGGGCAACTGCGGGTCACATAAGCCCAACCAAGGCCCAATGTGACCAAAACAACATCAACAGGATTTATAACAATCGTGATTTGCTGTAGGGAAGCCACTACCAATTTATGTGACCGGAATCCGATGTCAGAAGTTGTAAGTTTGAGACATGAAAGCAACGTTTCAATCAAAGGAGCAGGACCACAGGGGCAGGAAAGAAGCAGAATCGGCCTTTGCTCTGCGTTTCCGTGGACCGACAGCTTTGATGCATGGTCTCATTTAATTCTCTGAACTATATATTAAGTACTGGCCGATTCTGTAAGGGTGTTTCATAGGGATCAAGAGGTGTTGTGTCCCTAGATCCCACCCAGGGATGCCAGCCTAGCTAGGCTTAGACCTTCCCTCTGCCCCCTCCACATCCTCAACTTTGTGGTTTTGTGTTGTTGGAATGCATACCATTTGACAAAGGAAAGAGGTCCCTGAGGATTCTGTTCAGTGCCTAGTCTCTGAGCATTCAGCATGGGCCATGCCTGTGGCAATATCCACAGGGTATTTAAACTGCAAGGCCCTGCCATACCCACCTCTGCTCTTTCTACCTGAACCAGTAGGACTGGGGGACAGCTTTAGCTAGCCAGGTACTGCTTTGAGATCAGATCAACCACACTGTGGGAATAGAGCAGAATATGACTCTGTTTTCACATACAGTGGCTTTTGCCTTTTTCACAGCCTGTTAAATCCCAGTGATCATCAATACTGCAAATGCCCAGTCTCACCCTTTGAGCCCTGGCTTCTCAGTTGTGCGTGAATTTTTACATTGTGAACGAAGAAAGTTGTGGTATGCTTCAACTTCACCTCCAAGCTTGAATGAATAATAAAGTGCCCCCTTCCTGCAATTCAACTAACTATTTCATGTAGAGATGTAGGGTGGAAAATGCTTACAGCTAGTCAGCCCTGAGTCCCGACTTGACCACTAAGTCTGCTGCCTCAAGAAAGCCGTGCCTTGCTTGGGTCTTAGTGTTCTTGTCTTGAAAGGGGGCTGAAGTGTGTATACCTTGATAGATATTCCCCCTTTTTTCACTTTCTCCTACCCATCTGTCCTCTTTCATGTGTGCATTTTTTCTAAATGTCTGTCTGTCTCCCCATCGCTTTTACGTAATCCCAGTCCAGGATGGCAGAAGTGTATAAAGCAGACTTCTGTCACCGTTTCAGATCACCAGCACAAGGCTTCCTTACTCCTGTTGTCTAGTTGGGTTTGGCCATTAAGAGGCACCAGAAAAATTCTAGAGATTTTTAATTTTCCCAGCCTCCTCCACAGGCTGGGAAATTGTCTGCATCCATTTACTGCCCACTGACTTATTACAGAGGTGGCACCATGCAGGCAAATATCTCTGTGTGGTGGAAGCCTGTTCCCTATTCCTTCTCTCTTTCAGACCAAGAGGTAGCAAGTGGCTACCTATTGTTACTGGTTCACAGGTGCTTATTGCTTTTTATAATCTCTTCATTTTTTTCCACTTCATTTATTTTTATATTTCAACTTAGTTGATTTGGATGTGTATGTGTGGACATGCATGTACCACAGGACTCATGTGGAGGTCAGATCACTTTCTTTTTTTTTATTTATTTATTAAAGATTTCTGTCTCTTCCCCACCGCTGCCTCCCATTTCTCTCCCCCTCCCCCAATCAAGCAATCAAGTCCCCCTCCCTCTTCAGCCCAAAGAGCCATCAGGGTTCCCTGCCCTGTGGGAAGTCCAAGGACCACCCACCTCCATCCAGGTCTAGTAAGGTGAGCATCCAAACTACCTAGGCTCCCACAAAACCAATACGTGCAGTAGGATCAAAAACACATTGCCATTGTTCTTGAGATCTCAGTAGTCCTCATTGTCTCTATGTTTTTTCCCAAGACCGGTTTTATCCCAGGCTTTTTCAGACCCAGGTCAGCTGGCCTTGGTGAGTTCCCGATAGAACATCCCCATTGTCTCAGTGTGTGGGTGCACCTCTTGCGGTCCTGAGATCCTTGCTCGTGCTCTCTCTCCTTCTTCTCCTGATTTGGACCTTGAGATTTCAGTCCGGTGCTCCAATGTGGGTCTCTGTCTCTGTCTCCTTTCATCGCCTGATGAAGGTTAATATTCAGGAGGATGCCTATATGTTTTTCTTTGGGTTCTCCTTCTTATTTAGCTTCTCTAAGATCACGTATTATAGGCTCAATGTCCTTTGTTTATGTCTAGAAACCAAATATGAGAGAATATTCAAGAAGCATACAGAACACCAAACAGACTGGATCAAAGAAAAACATCCCCTCGCCATATAATAATCAAAACACAAAATATACAGGTTAAAGAAAGAATATTAAGAGCTGCAAAGGAAAAGGGGCAAGTAACTTATAAAGGTAAACCTATCAGACTTATACCTGACTTCTCTATGGAAACCATGAAAGCCAGAAGGTCCTGGATAGAGGTTCTGCAAAAACTAAGGGACCATGGATGCAAACCCAAACTACTATACCCAGCCAAGCTATTGTTCACTATCAATGGAGAAAACAAGACTTTCCAAGATAAGAACAAATTTAAACAATATGTAGCCACAAATCCAGCCCTACAGAAAATAATAGAAGGAAAATCACAACCTAAGGAATCCAGCATTGCCAACACTGCCTACAGTAACTCAGACGTCTAGCGAACCTTCACCAGCACACCTCAAAGAAGGGAGACACACAAACGCTACTACCAAAAACAATACGAATAACCGGAGTAAATAATCACTGGTCATTAGTATCACTTAATATTAATGGCCTCAATTCACCCATAAAAAAGGCACAGGCTAAGGGATTGGATACGAAAACAGGATCCAACATTCTGCTGTTTGCAAGTAACACATCTCAACCACAAAGACAGATCACTTTCAAGATCACTTCTCTCCTTCCACCATGTGAATCCCAGGGATTATACATACTCGAGTTGTCAGACTTGGTGGCAAGTGTCTTTGCATGCTGAATCATTTCACCAGTTTCAATGTCCACTTTTTAAATGGATACGTTCTTAAGTTTACTTCATCACATCAGCTTCCTGGCAAGAATCTGGCCAACGTACTCTACCAGCTCAATTTCCTATTTCCCACAATGTTTCCATTAAAACATTTAAATTCCACCCACATCTTTCCTCTCATCAGTGATCTATTTATTCGTAACCACCAGCCACCCCTAAGTAAACATCCATTAGAATGAAACTTTTTCTTTCCTGGGACAATCAATACTGGCTAGCTGGACCTGAGAAATTAATAGTGATTAAGAAGAGAGAGACCAGCATCACTGCGGCAGAATCTTCTGGGAGGCGTTTCCTCGGGGTCACATGGAGGCTGTGGTCCAGAAGCTGCAAAGGCAGGACACTTTACTAGCAGCTGAACTTGGTAACATGTAAGAAGGCGTGAAGGGGAATAGAGGGCATCTGGGTCTTGGCACCAGGAAAAGCGACTGGTGAATGTGCAGTTGAAGTCAAAGGTCAAAGATTGAGGGAGTCATGGGAGAATGTGAGGCTTGGCATCATGTGACAGTGTCGGAGTCCATGAGGAGAGCCCAGGAGAGATGAAGATGTAGTCCAGTTGCAGCAGAAATAAAAGCTGGTTCTTTGAAAAGATTAATAAGATTGACAAATTTTTAGCCAGTTTAACCAAAGGAAAAAGAGAGAAGACCCAAATTAATAAAATTAGAGATGAAAGGGGAGATACTACAACAGAACTGGGAAATTCAGAGACTCATAAAGCCATATTGTTTTAAATCTTTATTCCACTAACCTGAAAAGAAATGGATAACTTTCTAGATGGACGTGACCCACAAAAGTTAAATCAAGATGAAGTAAATAATTTCACCAGATCCATAACAACCAATGAGATACAAGCACTAATTAAAAACCTCTCAACCAAAAAGATCAAAAATCCATTTGGATTCAGCACAGAGTTCTACTAGACAATCCAAGAGATCACTAACACCAACACACCTCAAATCAGTCTATGTAATAGGGAAGGAAGGAGCACTTTCCCATTCTTTTTATGAAGCTACTGTTACACCAAACCAAACAAAGACCCAACACTATTGAAAAAGAAAACTACAGTCTGATCTCTCTGCGCTTAGGTAGGAAAAAAAAAATCTCAATAAAATATTTGCAAACTGAACTCAGGAACACATGAAAAAGATTATCCACCATAATCAAGTTGGCTTCATCCCAGAAATGCAGGGTTAATTCCACATGCATAAATTATAAATGTAATCCACCACATAAATAGACTCAAGGAAAGAAACCACATTAGTTGCAGAAAAGGCCTTTGACAGAATCCAACATCCCTTCATGATAAAAGTTCCAGAGAAACTAGGGATATGGGAGAACATATCTCAACATAATAAAGGTAATAAACAATAAATCCACAGCCTACATCATGCTAAACTCAAAGCATTTCCGTCAAAATCAGGAACAAGACAAGGGTTTTCAGTTTCTCCACTCCTACTTGAAACCTTCGCTAGAGCGATATGACTAGGGAAGATTAAGCACAGAGGTACGTGTTCATCAAACTGAGGGAGAACACTGAGATTCATACCAGTAAGATGCAAAAAATTTGGGGTGCCCCAGTAGATGCATCTTTAAGGATATATCACAATCCCTACACCCCGGACTAGTGGGGATGATGGGCATCACAGAAGAGGTGTAAAAGGCCAGAGGACAAGGATGTCCATCACTGGTGTCTCGTAGATATGACAGGGAAGTTGAACCTGTGAGATTTCAACAATATGTTTGCCTAAACAAGACCTATATAATGAAGCACTAGGTGACATGCCAGTTTGGATGAGGAAATTTTCACAAGGCCCAACCCTAGACAAAGTACTACCGGCAATCAATCAATCAATGGTTTCTGAGAGGAGGAGAGTCCGTTTTCTCCAGTGATCAGCCCATGATAAATTATCTAATCCTATTTGGTCAGCCCTAAATGCATGTGTTTAACCAACAACTAAATAGACTCAGTAGACTCTGTGTGTGTGTGTGTGTGTGTGTGTGTGTGTGTGTGTGTGTGTGTGTGATATACATATATAATTATAGAAAAGGGGGTTGTGAATCTAGGAAGCAGTTTGTGGGGAGAGTGTAGGGGTGGAAACTATAAATAAAGTGCACTTGTGTATGAATTTGAAAGAAATACCATTTTAAATTAAGAAATAAAAAAAGAAAAAAGTATACTTATTTGCATACAATATGATTCTATATATTAATAATTCCACTGGAAAACTCATCCAGCTGACAAATATATTCAGCGAAGGACTAGGATAGAAAATCAGCATACCAAAATGAGAAGCCTTCCTGTATAGCAACAATAAACATACTGAGAAATAAATCAAGAAACAATATCATTCACAATACAATTCACAATATCCCCCCAAATAAATAAATATCTCAAAATAAATCTAACTAAGAGTGTGAAATATTTGCACAGTGAAAATTTAAGGCATGGAGGAAAGAAACTGAAGAAGATACCGGAAGATGGGAAGAGCCCCGGGCTCACAGATTAATAGGATCAATATAGTGAAAATGGCCATCCTACCAAAAGCAACTTACAGATTTAATGCAATCCCCATCAAAATTCCAATATGATTCTTTATAGAAATTGGAAAAAATCTTAAATACAAATAAAATCTTAAATGCAAAATAATCCAGTCTAGCCAAAATAATCCTGAACAATAAAAGAACTGCGGGAGGTATTGTCTTCCTGATTTCAAGTAATTCTCCACAGCTATTAAATAACATCATCATGGCCCCTGCATAAAAACAGACATATTTCTCAGTACAATAGAATCTAGAGTCACATATAAGCCTACACTTCCACACCTATCTTACTTTTAGCGTATAGGCAGAAATATAAATTGGAGAAAAGATAGTATCTTTGACAAATGATGTTGATCAAACTGGATAGCTACACGTAGAAGAATAAAACTCCATCCTATCTCTCACCCTAAATAAAACTCAACTCCAAAATAATCAAGGGTCACTGTATACGCCCTTATACCACCAACCTGATAAAAAAGAAAGGAGGAAATGTATTTTGACTTATAGGAGAGAACTTTCTGGATTGGACACTGGTAGCCTTGGCATAAAGCCAACTGGCAAGTGGGACCTTAGGAAACTAAATGTTCTGTATAGCAAAGGGAATCATCATTTCTATGAAGAAGCAACAACTCTTACCATCTATACATCTGATGGAGGAGTGTGGTCAATACTATACAAAAACTTCAAAATCAAAACCCCAAAGAAACAAAAACCCAATTTAAAAATATGGTATTTGATTAAACAGAGTCCTCAAGAGAAGAAATATATAAGACTGAGGAATATTTTTTAAGTGTTCAACATCCTTAACCACCAGAGAAGTATAAATTAGAACTGCATTGAGATTTCATCTTACTTCAGTCAGAATGATTGTGTTCCAACAACAAAAATACTTGCACAGATGTGGCAAAGGGGGAACCCTAACCCATTGATGGCACCATAGTTTCCACCTATACCCATCCTGCTTGTGTATATAGCCAGGACTCTGCATGTCTGCTGTATTCACAAGAGTTTGGAAATGGAGGCAGCATAAATCTTCATCAGCTGACGAATGGACAATGAAGCAGTGGTATGTCTACATAATGGAATATTATCTAGCCATTAAGAAAACTGAAATCTACAGGTAAATAGATGAAGCAGGTAATAATTGTTCTGAATGAGGTACTTGCAACCCAAAAGAGAAGCATCACGTGTTTCTCACATACATGGATGCTAGTTTTGAAATTTTAGATATGTGTGTTTAAGACTACCCGTAGAAGCAATGACTGTGCCTACTGTCTCCCCTGCTTGACTTTGACATTCTGTCAAAAGCCTGGGACATTAATTACGAGGCCACCCAAAATGTGACTCCCACGCTTGTTTTCTTACCACTCTTTATCTTCATTTCACCTTCTCCAACTAGAATAGGCTTCCTCATGTCCTCTGAATGACTATATAGTCTTGACAACTAGAATAGGCTTCCTTATGTCCTCTGAATGACTATATAGTCTTGACAACTAGAATAGGCTTCCTCATGTCCTCTGAATGACTATATAGTCTTGACTTGGAGCACTGACATGCACAACTCATTCTGCATCCCCCCACACACCCATTTTCAAACCTGGAACCCACTTCAACAGCTTTATTTGCCTAATCAATTCCTTTTCAGCTTTGCTGCGTTCCCATAAGATCTTATACTAGATTTGACTCCCTCTTATTCTCTCCTATAGTACCTTAGTTCAGCATTAAATGAAGGTATAATGAGGGCAGAGCATCCTAGGCATAAACATTTACAACATCTATTTGTTGGGCAATAAGACCACCAACATTCCAGTTCAGATGTTCCATTTTGAAGAAGAAACTGAGATCTGAAGAAATAAGGCAACTTAATCCAATAACCAAGCCCAGACTAAGATGAGTACAGGCCTGGAGCCTGGTGATTTCTACATCAGTTAGTTGTTTTCTAGTGCACCAGGCACGTGTCTGTAGTATTGTAATTGGAGGGAAGCAGATTGGATCCCCTGTCTTGTGAAAGCCAAAACAAGCTCATATTCATAAACACAGCTGATACTGTTTTCTTTGTTTGTTTTGTATAAAGTGCCTGAAAGTTCAACCCAAAACTGAATTCTGTTTGTCCGATCCTAGAAGCTCTTACTACTTTTGTTGTCTGCAATAATTTTTCTCTTCGTTGTTCATCTCCCTTGCCCTCAATTAGAGGAGTCAGCTGGTATTCTGTGTGGAATGATTCCCACGTCTCATTTCTTTTTTTTGTCATGGCCCTGCTCTGTGACACGTCACAGAGCACATCAGGAAGCACTGCCTTTGAGTAGTGACACTCAGAGAACACGACAACATCCTGTGCAGAACTGGAAAAAGGTGGATATAATAACTACCATCAAAATAACTAACATTTTAGCTAGTATCTAATGCAAGATGCTATTATTAATCATTTTCATACATTTTCCATTTTACCTTAACTGTTCTATGGGGATTTATATTATCTCTACTTTGAAGATGAGTCAGTTGTGGTGCAAAGCAGTCAATAAACAGCCCAACCCGTTCAGTTGGTCAGTAAAGATACAGTTGGCAGTCTAGAACCCAGAGTCTCAATTATCTTATAACTGACTATGAAGAATGATTTTACACTTGGGAAATGCTAAAATATACAGCTGAGAGCCGACCTTCGTAAACATGCTAGGTGCCATCCCTGAGTTTTTTGTTAATTTTCGAATCCATTTAAATCATGTTTATTATTTCAAAATGCACCATTGCATTTTATATTAATTGTTGAGTATATAGATAACACAAATGCCCCCTAACTCTCATAGCCCAGTGAAGGAAATACATACTAAGAAGACATCTATTCTATTGAGTGCTACAGGGGTGCTGGGATAACACAAAAAAATATCACGAACCTACTTGAAAGAACGGACAGTGATTTTTTTCCTGTCATGCTGTCCTTTTCCATTTCCTCACTCTGCCTGACCCCTGTTTTCTCTCTCTCCTCCTAGCTTCCCACTTTCTTTCCAATCCTTTTCTTCCATAGCCTTCTCAACTTCTGGGTTCACTTTAAACTTCATTGCTTATCTTTTTGTTCCTAAGGTTGCTTTGGAAGGAATTAAGGCTTAGCCAGAAGAATTCTGAGGCTAGGCCAGATGTCCAGGCTCCACTGCCAGCAATATAACTCTGCCTCAGAAGAGCTGGTGGTCCTAAAACTAGGAACTTTGTAGAGCATGAGAGATGTATGAGTGGATAAAGGGTGTCCTTGCTAATATGGTTGTTTATCTATGCCAAAAAGAGCCACAGACCTACTGACACAGAACCCTGAGCAGCTCAGTCAGTGCTCACTACGTTCATACCATTGCATATTTAAAATTTTGTTTATTTATTATTTAATCCTTAGCTATTTCATAAATGTATATAATACATAGTGATTCCTGTTACCTCCCACTCTTTCTAATCTCCTTCCCATCCTTACGTACCCTCTGTATTCTCTACGAATCTCTTTCTCACATTCCTGCTTTTGTTGTTGTTATTTTATGAGCCACTGAGTTTGACCAGGGCTATCTCTGTGATTGTGGATATAGATCTACTTATCCATTGGCCTGAGGACCCAGCACTAGAGGACAATGACACTCCCTCTTCTAGACTGTACTAATAATAAGTAGTTTGGAAATAAGGAGATGATCCAATGAGCCCTTCCCACATCCATGAATGATCATTAACATCTCTTGTGCAGACCCAGTATAGGTAGCTGTGAGGTCATTATTGCAATGATTGTGTTCTGCCTAGAGGTTGACATGTTGTGACCCTTCTCCCTATCCTTTAGCTCTTATGTTATTCTCCACTGCTCATCTGAAATGTTCCCTGAAATTCAGAAGAGATAATATGGATGTCTTATTTAGGGCTGTGCCCCCAATTATCTCTAATTCCTAACACCTTGAACAGCCTTAGGTCTCCGTACTGGCTGCTGTTCAGTATAAAGAGAAGTATCTCTGATGAAGTGTGACAGTTGTTTTGTCTGTGGGTATAAATAAAGATGTTTAGAAGGCAGTTTGACCAATCTGGTTAAACAGCAGTGGTGAGTCCCTTTGGGTCTATGACTGCCTCGGGCATGGATTGTTGACTGAGCTTACAGCACTAGATACAAGTTCACTCCTGTGGAGCAGGCCTCAATTCTAACCACAGAATACCAAAACAATATAGGTTCTTCTCAGTGCCTTTTGTTGTCCCCTGGGGTTGGAAGATAAGAAGATACCATATTTCTGAGTTGTAAGAAACAGAGAAAGCAGTCTGCAACTGGCCTGGAAACTTCTTCCCCACTGGATAACTTTCAAAGTGCCAAAAGGCACAATACAGGCTACAAGGAGAAAATGACATTGGTCTTACCCAGTTGTGAACCTTATAAATTACAAAACCAAACTGCCAGGCAAGAAGTGTCCACCTATGCATTAGGAGTTTATGTGTTCAATTCTTTGCTGATAAACATGGCTTTTTTTCTCTGATAGCCCAAAAGTTTTTCTTAAAAAGTATTAACTGTAAAGCAGGCAGTATAAATTTTCTGAGAGCTTTCAAGATATTTTATCTTCCCATTGGCGTTATCTATCCTAAACAAACTTTCATGCAGGAAGCCTTAAACAGAGCCTCTTCTGGGAAATAGTTCTACAAATGTCATCAACCTATTGAATTTGGTGATTATGAGAATGTTAATGGTGATTGTTCTTGGCCTGTATATTTGGCATAATATGGGCTGGCCTAATATGCTTAACCACATTATGGACTTGAACTGAGGACCTTGCGCATGCTTAGTGCTCTCCAGCCCCTCTATATCACCAATCTGTAGATAGGTTTTGAATTTGAAATGCCTATTCTAATTTGGAGGTATGTTTCGTCCTTTTAAATACACATCCATCTATAGTAAACTGAATGAGAGGATTGACATCCCAAATCAAAAAGTGGAAAAGTCCCTGACTGGTCTCAGTGAAGAAAAACCATTCAGCCAGAGGTGGTGGCATATGCCTGAATTTCTAGCACTTGGGAAGTAGAGGAAGCAAAATCAGGAGATCAAAGCCATCCTTGTCTACCTACCTACCAAGTTCAATGCCAGACTGAGTTACATGAGCTTCTAACTTCAAAAAGAAGACACAGGCGACACAGCTCAATATGGTCAGGAAAACTTTCTATTTTTGAGGAGAACAATAGTTTGGTTCCCAGCTCTCACATCAGAGGGCTCATGATTCTAGGATTTTCCCAGGAATAAAGTGGGGATGTTAATACAGATGAAAGGACTGGGCTGTTGGGCTGTTGGAATGTATGGAAGGATTGTGAGCCTAATAGCTCTGGGAGTTCTGGAGTTGCAAATCTTTCAATACCTTAACCACAATGATGCATGGGAAGGGGATGCCCCAGAATCTAAGAAGCTATTTGCAATTGGTAGCTCCTGGGGGAGGGGAAATGAGTTTTCTTTAGCATCATGATGCTGAGTATGTCAGCCACTGTCAATCATGCTCCAGGGCTGGCCTCCTGCTCAGGAGGAGCCAGCAAAACACAGACTCTATACATCTTTGTGCTTTGCTTTGGTTTTGATTTTAAGATTTATTTATTTTGACTTTATGTGTATGTAGTATTGCCTATATATATGGATGTATGATGGAGGAAGGTCATTGGTCAGTTAATAAAGAAACTTCTTGGCTCTGATAGGTTAGAACATAGGTGGGTGGAGTAAACAGAACAAAATGCTGGGAGGAAGAGGAAGTGAGCTCAGACACCATGCTCCCCTCTCCTGGGCAGACGCGATGAAGCTCTGACCCAGGATGGACATAGGCTAGAATCTTCCCGGTAAGCGCACCTTGGGGTGTTACACACATTAATAGAAATGGGCCAAGTAGCGTTTATATGAATACAGTTTGTGTGTTGTTATTTCGGGTAAAGCTAGCCGGTGGCTGGGAACTGGGTGGCAGGAACACAGCCCGCAGCTCCCACAACAGATGTATGTTCCCGATGATCAAGGAGGTCAGAATAGGCACGGAATCTGTGGAACTGAAGTTACAGATGCTTGTGAGCTGACAGGTAGGTGCTAGGAACTGAACGTGGGTCCTCAGCAAAAGTAACCATTGTTTTCAATGGCTGAGTCACATTTTCAGTCATGTTTTGTTTTGTTTTGTTTTAAGAGAGAGAAAGGACATAAAATTGATTGGGTATGGAAGTGGCAGAGTCTGGGAGGATTTGGGGAAGGGAAAAACGTCATCAAAATATATTGTATGAAGTTCTCAAAAATTAAGTATTTTTTTAAAAAAAAGAGCTAAAAAAATCTATCATTATTAGAAGGATTACATGAGACTAAAAATGTTCAATGTACTGTGGCCTGTCTAAGGTCCATAGTCCATATCCAATAATGAGTAGTTAAGAATAGACATCAGAACCTCATCTTTCAGCTGAAAGAATAAAATAAATAAGTGTTTATTGAGCACTAGCTATAGTGAGTATTTAGTAGAATACTAACTGCCACCACTACTGCCGCTGTTATTATTGACATAACCATAGTTTCTATTATAGGTCACTGCAATACTTTATGCCTCCTCAGCAATGCCGTCGGGATCATTTCATTGCTAGTAAACAATAGTGACTAATTGAGCTCCTGCTTGCATTTCTAGAGTCGATGATCTTTGTGAAACTTTTAGTAAGACGCCTTAGAAATCATGTAAGAAATGAGTCAAGTTCATATAAATAGGACGAATGCTTGCTCAATTTTCATATTTAGATCCAGTCCTTTGCAGCCAGACTGTGTATTACTTCCAAGTCTCTTGACAGGGATGGAGTCACTCCCCTGTGCCATGTTGGCCCATGGCTAATCAAGCAATAAAGTTCATGTTTCCAGGAAGACCAGTGGATGTGTGCCCTGTTAGAGTGGGGTTAGGGAAGCCTCAGAAATTGGGAGTCAAAACACACACACACAGAGATTGCAGATCTGGCAATATTTAGAAATAATCTAAGCCATTGCCTTCATTCTGCTGATAAGGTGATGCTAAGGAAGGGGAAAGGTCTTGCTCAGGGTCATACAGCTGGTAGTGATTTTGTTTTGTTTGTTTCGAGAAGTAATGCGAGCAATCTCTCTGTACATCGACAAACCTGTCTTCCTCTTTATGTAAGTACAGTGTAGTGGTCATGGTAAAATGTGTCTTTGGCGGGGGAAAGGAAAGCTTTGAGAATTTTACAGGGTCTCCAAACCATCACACTGAAGGTAGCTGTGATGGATGCAATCTGGACATCTGCCCGCTGGGAGTGAGCTCCTCAAGAAATGGGCTCAGTGTTAACTCAAGACTTGAAGCAGTCTTGTTATGGACTAGTTTAGAAAAACCACTTGACTTCTCTTAGCCTGTGCTTCCTCATTTAAATTTAGATAAAAGATCCTCACCCCAGACACAGAACTTGATGGGCACACGAAGCAAAATACAAATATACAGCTCCTTGCATTAGATATGCATTTGATCAATTTATTCTCTCAGCTCACACTACTACCGGCAATGCTATGAGAGGTGTGTGGTTAGCAATCTCTGCAGATGAGAAAACACTCGTGAAGAAAGCGTGGTGTTTTCCTGATCACCATCGCAGAGCGAGTTCATAGAAAAGTCTGTTTGTGACTCTGGAAGGCCATTACAGTGATCCCCACGGCATGTTTTCCTCTTTCCAACTGACCACGCCCACTGTACAGAGATGGATGTGAAACCAAGAGACCAACTAAGAATGGTGGTCAGCTACAAAAAAGAAAAGAAAAGAAACTGTACCAATTTATCTCAACTGCCAAATGTGCATTTGCACCTTTCTGTGTTAAAAAAAAAACTGTGTCATTTGGTGTTTTCTTAAAATAAGGCAAGTTTATATGGTGTCAACCCATACTGTAAAGAAAACAATTACATTTTATCAATTGACATGCTTCTCAAGTGAAAGCTTATCAGAGCTTCGGTATGCATGAATATGAACTTTAAGGAGTCTCAGAAGGCTAGGTTTCCCTTCACCCCGTGTGCACTTTCAGACACACAGCTGCCCCTTACCTCTGACACACCTTTCCCTTTTGGAGAATTGCCTGTGAGCATGCTCATCTCCAGGACCCTCCACAAGCACTCACTGGTTCCAAACTTCTCAGCTCCTTGGGGATGCGCCTTCATCACCCCAACCCGAAAACATGGAGTGTGTTCTTCTGTTGGAGTTCAAATGGCATCTCTGGAGCAGTTTCTCAATCTGTTTTTCAAAGCTATTTCTTCCCTAAACTAAGAATGATTATCTCCCAAACGGAACAGCATTTCCTATGTATGTACAGTATTTAAAAAGTTAAATACAAAATGCTTGTCTTGGTATGTTTTCTTCAGTTTCCAAATTTGTCTGTGTATCTGTGACTTTTCTCATTTTTTACTTCAGCCTCATTGTTGGGAGACAGACCACATCAGCAACTTCTTAACTGCATTCTGTTATTCTTTACTTTAAAATTTCACTTATTTTTATTGTTTGTGTGTATGTGAAGTGTGTCTGGGTCCAAATCCCTCATCTGCATGCTAGCTGCAGAGCAAGTTCAGACTACCCTAAAACACACACTATAGCAAGCATACTGCAGCAAGAGTAACACACCTCACCCGTTCACTCCTCTGGTTACTTTGATTGACAAGAACACTATGAGCAAGACCAGTTTCTAAGATAAAGGTGTGTGAGCTTCCTTATGATTAGGGGAAAGAAACAGTCACATAAAAGAATAAAAAAGAGTGATTTATCTATATAAAAGTATAAAGGCGTAAACCACGAACAATGCCACACCAGTTTGGAATTACTATTACTAGGGAAGTATTTATTTAAAGAGGAAAAACTTACAGATCATGATCCCAGACAACAGCTCTCTGCACAACTAGAAAAAGAGTCTAGTCGCCAGACCAGCAGAAAGTCAAGAGAGAGCGGAAGGAAGCAGAAGCTTTTTTGAATGGAGAGAAACCACACCCCAATGGGCTGGTATCTCAACAGCTATTGGTTGGAGGGGCGGAAAGACCTCCCACAACAGGTCAGAGTTGGGGTTGAGTAGCCAATATTCAACAAGCTGCAAGTAGCTGTTATGACTTCTGTTTTGTAGTGGGAAAATGAGTTTGTATTCACATATCTAGTAAACAGCAAAATCAGGTTCTGACCTAAGGTCATTTGCTCCTAATGATGCAGCATTTCTCTACTGTATATTTCCTACAGAATTAGAATGTCCCAGGACTTCACTCTTTTCGGTCCAAACAAAAAGTGTGACAGAGGTGTATTTTACTGAGGCTTGTCAAGGTTTTGTTTCAATTTAGTGGCACTTTTAAAATTGAAAAAGAAGATGTAAATATATGACAAATTTAATATATAGTCTTTTTGTTTTTACAATTTGAAAATTAAGACGTTGTAACTGACATATACATGCTAAACATGCAGTTTGTGTGTTTTTAAAAGCTGTGAACCCCCTTGTAATTTAACAGCATAAACGTGTTTGTGACAAATGAGTGTTCAGAATGGTGAGCAGCATGCCGGTCTTCGCATCATGGAGGATGGTGAAGACATTTCCCACTCTCTCCTCTCTTCCTGCTTCTCAGCTGACATTGTTGTTGTCAATGCCTTGGGTAAGAGAGTGCCAGCTGCAAGTCAAGAGAGTCCCGTGCCAAAAGTAAACAACAGTAACATAAATAAAAGAACAATTAGCCATTTCTTAATACTTGGTAGAGGAAAATCATGTTGCTAAATTTTCTGTTTTTCTATGAAGGGGTCATGTGCCCCGACCCACACATTAGCACATGAGCTTGTGGTTCCCATAAAATGAGTCAGAGTTTCTCAAGAAGGCAGATTCATGAATTTCAGAACTATGTGCCAGCATCTGTAAAGAAAAGTACAATCCCTGTATTAAAGTTTGTCACACACACATACACACACATAACACATGCACACTAAAATGGATCACACAATTAACATAAGTAGAAGTGGCATTTGAACTCAAGACTAGAGAACTCAAAGTTCTTTACAGAGAGGATGGTAGCTCTGTGGACAGAGGATGGAGCCCAGCAATAACCTGGAGTTGGAACTGAGCTTGCCTTCTGGGCTTCACTACAAACTGGCTGTGTGTCATTGTGCATATTATTCGTTTTCCTTCTCTCCCCCACACTCCATTCAGTTCTGTCATTCAAAAGAATGGGAGCAGGTGAAAATATCTATAGTAGAACATTTCACAAAGTACAAGGTTATGTGTGTGAAGTGGGTGGTGTGGTCCCCAACCCAGAGTAAGCACCCGGGAAAGGGGGCCTTGGAGTTGGCAGCTGAGGCTGTGCACACCAGATTTTTGAATCAATCATGAGAAATATGCACATGTGTCTCAGTGTGTGAACATCTGTGTAAAAGCGTAGTATATTGTGCTTGTGGATTGTTTTATGAAACAAAATATAGTTGAAACAAAGATGTTTTGAAATATGTGTGCCTATGCAATGTCTAAAGGTCTGCTTTCTACGGCTAATGTATTTTTAAATAATGTTTAAACATTTTTAATGAATTTTTTGCTTTTTGGAACTAAAGCTCCCTGTACAGCCTAGGCTGGACTTAACATTTTGATTCTCCTGCCTCAACTTCCTGAGTGCTGGGATAACGAACATGCTCCACCATACACAGATACATTTTTTTATGAATTTTTAAAATGTGTATATGTGTATGTGGCATGCATGCATATGTTTTCATGTTTGGATCGTGGGCCTGCACATGTATGTGCATGTATGGAAGCCTAAGGTTGACATCAGGAGTCTTTCTTGACTCCTCTTCATCGTGTTCATTGAGGCAGGGTTTCTCAATTGAGCCAGAGAGTGCCCACTTGCCCCAGGGATCCCTATGACCATGGGCTGCCACATTCACAATTGATGAATCCAAACTTTGCTTCTCATCCAGGCTAGCACCATACAGCTGGCTCTTGGTGCTGGAGGAAGCCTGCTTGCTGACTATGCGGCTCTTCGACCTGTGGCTGAGTTGTTGCTTCTAATGCAGTCTATGTATTCAGTGCAGGAAAACCTGAATTTGTTTAGAGTAAAAATCACACAGATGGCTCTTGCGGTACTTTCCTCCAGAATCCTTTTGGACCACCCGGTACTTTCTGAGTGTGGGTGTGCCTCTCAGCAAACACTAGCTTTGATGACCTTACAATGTCTGTTGTGATAAGCATCAACTTTTCATTCACAGCATTAACCAACCAGTGATGGGTGCTGGGATTGTGTTCAGCCATAGCCCTGCTTCATGGAGGCTAGTTCTCATCAAAACCAGGTCTTGATTTATTCTTTTTTATATAATGTAATTCTAGACAGGTCGAGGTTCTGTCTGCTGCTCCATGATCGAAATCTTGCCTTATCTGGCAGTCTTCCCCAAGTTGTAAGGCCATGGTTCTCAAAAGTAGAGGACAGAGAACTCTCCTAGTCCCCCAATTGTGAGCATCAGCATGTGCTGTGTTGAGTAACTCCTTCCTGGGGCCTCACTTCCGACAGCCCACACAACAGTGCTCTACAGCCAACCCAGAGCACATGACAGCCAAGTGTTTCCTCTGCCCACCCCAGAGGCCTGGCCACTGCCAGTCCTGCCTCCAGAGAAGCGGGAGCAGAATGCTGACTGGTCTCTCAGCCTTGACACACCAGGGAAGGGTCAAGTTCGTGAATGAGGCCTTTCATGGCTGGCTACAGGGACCCCATTTTTTTCCTACAGAAGCCCTGCACTTGCTTTCAGAAGTGACAATCAAATGTGAACTTTCATGGTTTATTTATAGCTCTGCCTTAGCAAGATAGAGAAAAGAAGTGATTAAAATGCTATTTTATAAAGTATTTTGTTTTTAAAAAGCATTCATTGTGTGGGCAAAAAGGCAAAAGAAAAGCCACTCTATTCATTGTGCTGTCTAGACTCCCAAACAAAGAGGATAGCGTGCTGCAAGTCGAGATTGTCTGGCCCCTGCATGCTGACAGAAAGTATGAATTTAGAGCCCAACTTCAAATAAGTCCTTTTGAACAGAAATATATTGTGGGGGTGACTATATTTAGCATGTGTCAGCATTTCCATAATGAATTCATATTGTCGTACTGTAGTGATTCCCAGATTTACCGCAGGCAGAAGATTCATGCGGTTTCACTTTTGTGGTAATTATCTGGAGAAATTGGGACTCTCAGCAGCCCTGTTTGTGATGACAGCCCGGCTGCTCTGGCCATCTCCAGACTGTGTCTGGTGCCCATAATGCAGCCAGCCTTCCAGGAGATGAAGGTGAACCTGAGCCATGTTGACTACCTGTGTATGACCATAATTTACAGCATGTAATGAAGAACGTTGTGCTTTGCCTACAACGGTAAGACCAATAGAGGCCACTGTGGAAAAATTCTGATTGGAGAAAAATCATCCATTCTCTCGAACTTGTTAATAATTTAATGTTTTTTCATCTATCAAGTTTGCATATGTAATTTGTATTTAGCAAGTTACGTGAAACAAAAACTTGTGTAGAAGACTTCACACAATTCTTTCTTTTCCTTCCTTCTTTCCTTCCTTCTTTCTTCCTTCCTCTAAGACAGGTTCTCTCCAATATTGGGTTAGCCTCAAATTCCTGGACATGAGCAATCTGTACTCCTTACACCCCCCTTTACCCCAGCCCTCACCTCCCCAAGCAGTGGGCATTCCATGGCAACCCTTCAATTCACAAAATTCTCGAGACATAGAAAACCAGCTTTAATCTTCACTCTTACTGCCCCTTCCCATTGTGGAGGGAGCTCATTTTCCTGCCCTGCCTAAGAATCATGATCGTTACCTAAGTACAGAGTGACAATGGTGATGCTAGTCTTGTGAACCTTTAGGTTGGGGTATCCAACCAAAATTCAGCAACTCGGATCAAGGAATAAGTATCAGTAAATGTAAGCCACTCCCCAGTTTCTGCAGCTGGGGCGTGGCACATGTAACAGGGTCCGCTATTCTTCAATTGTTTCTTTTCCGTTGTTTCTCCTCTTCTTGTGAGGCGATGGAGGGCACAGAGAGCACTGTCATAAATATGAATCAGGCTCCTGAAGTGTAGGTGCCTAGTTCTTGATGTCATACGACTCTATTGTGGCTGTTTCTGGCGACCAATAAGGTGCTGCTGTAGATGTTTCTAGAGACCCACAAGGCTCTGTTGTGGGTGTGTCTGGAGACCCATAGGTGCTACTGTGGATGTTTCTAGAGACCCATAAGGCACTGTTGTGGATGTTTCTGGAGATCCTCTGTCTCTGAAAGCTTCACCTACAGTACGAGGTGTTAATGTCCCTGTGTCGTAGAAGAATGCCAACTCTTAATTTCTCAGAAATCACAAAGTTCATTCCTGTGTCCTTAACTGGCCACACTGGACAGAAACAGCAACCCATGACAGCCCCTCATACCAGAGCCTCCTTTAGTTGGTAAGAAATGACCATGCCTTTGAGAGCCTGACAGCATGACCTCTCTTCTCTACACAGGATCTAAGACCAGGCTGCTTGTCCCTTCTTTGCGTGAGTCACTTATTCTCTGCTAGGTGCCATAGCCTCAGTGCCAGGCACCCGGTGAAGCCCTGTGGACCTGACTTGTGTGTGGGAGGCCTTCCTCATGACTCTCTCTGGAAGGAACCCTGATCACAGTAAACTAGCCTTCTCTGAGAAGCCCATCAGTTTGACCTTCCGTGGGGGTGAAAGGCATAGAGACTCTTCATGGGCTCTTAGCCCCTCTTTACATGAACTCTCCAAGGTGGGCTATTTCCAGCTCACTCTGGTATCATTTCTGTTATCTTAGGCCTCAGCAGAAGCTTCTGTTTTAACAGTTTGTCCCACATATTATCCCTAACTTCATTCACTCTGCCGGCGTGCCTGCGTGCATGTGATATCCCAGATGCTGAGTTTGGCAGCAAGAACCATTTTAACAGTTCCTTCCTGAAGGAACTCATGGACTAATTGGGAGACTGATATGTTAGAAGAAAAAAAAAGCCTGGCACCATGTCTCAAGTACAAGTTGCCCTGTAGCAGATAACTCAGTCCAGGGGCCATGCAGGCAGCAGGGATGAGTCTGCAAAATTCTCTGTGGGCTGGGGATCTGACCTACGTTTTAAGCAGGCCCTTTCTTAAAAAACAAAATAGCCCCCTTTTAAGCCCTTCAAATCTCCACTGTGAATACTGGCTTCTCGGGAACTTATTTTGAAAACAAGCAGAAGTAATGAGAAGAAAAAAAGAAAGAATTCCCTAGCGTGTGCCATTTGCTGCACATCTGTTGCTGTTGGAAAGAAAAGAACATAAGTACCTTCGATAAGCTTCCTGGATCCCACCCATGAAGGCAACCCTGGAATGTTGTCTCAGGCCCCTGAAGAAGCACAGCCAACAAAGGCAGGAGGGTACACCCTGGGAGCATTCCCCAGCTTGCGGGGAGGTAACAAAGGCAGCGGCTTCTTAGGGGCACAGCAGAGGGAACGGCAAAACAAAACCAGAATGAATAGCAAAGTGGGTGATAGGATTGCTAAAACCATCTCGAAAATCTATGAAGAAAAATGTCCTGACACAATCAGAGATATTCAGGGCTCTCGACACATCCCGGAGTAGAGCAGCAGCGTATCTGGAAGATGGGTTTGCTTGCCTGCCCTTCATGGAATGACAGCAAACTGCCGCCCTTGGGTTTTTTTCTTCTTCCTAGATTCCTGGTCAGTAGTTTTTCATCCATTTTCACATCTTCCCTCCTGTTCCTTCTGCCATCAGTGTACTTTCTAGTATAGCACATCTTAGCTCACCAACGGGCCTGCTCCTCCAGGATTGGAAGATCAGAGCACTGGTCAAAACAGCCATCCTGTCCTCGAGGAAGAATCCTAAGAGCAACTTAGCTGGCATGGAAATCTTGAGTTAGTTCCCTGATCTTTAATTGGTCATTGTAATGAGTGTAGCACAGCACTTACCATACTGTCTTTTGAGCCCATCAAACGCCTTTTCCGCTCTGTCTCAAACTCCTTGAGAAAAAGGTCCATCACCTGTTTCTCTGTTGTCCTCCGGTATTGAGTGTTGTCCTTGGCATGTCAAAGAGGCTCTATGTGCTTTATGAATATTTTAGGTGCTAGGATTCAGCAGGTTACAGGCAAAGCCCAGGCTGTGGTATAGCTTACCTTTTGGTTAGAACACGCCAGAAGGTCATAAACAGTGTGCCACTGAATGAATCAGTAAGTTGGCAAAGATGGATGGGGACACTTGGATATGCACTTGGGTACACAGAGGCTCACGTATACTGTACGGCGGGAAGACTTGGCAGTTCACCACCCCTGTGCCTAGTATGAATTTCACCCAGATAAAGAGCATGCCTCATCTAACCTATTTTCGGTAGCAGTGTCTAATACAAAGTCATTCATAAATCGGTGACATAAGAAGTTGTGTCTCTAGTTACAGACTTCATAAGAGTGTAAGAGCTGTTCTTAAGGCAGAGTCTTTGCTATGGAGCTTTTTCATGCTGTCCCATGGTTGGGTCTGTTGGATGCCAAGGTTGGATTGGCTCCGTGCCCTCAGACTTTATCATGGGTTAGAAGCCTTAGAAAACTGCCCAAGGAAATCTAGCCCTTCTTTTCTGTGCAGGCACAAAGGGCTTTGCCTTCTGGGTTTTATGCCCCCAGAGACCTCAGCGCGCAGTTATATATGAGGCCCAGGATAGGTGGTTACTAGATGCAACCTTACCTATCCGTTGGCTTTTGTTCTTAGTGCCAGAGAATAGCAAGTCTCTTTGAGAAAGCATGTTTAACTGAGTACCTTAGGGGAGGTGAATTCTAGCATTCTTGCCCATCACAAGCCTGCCTTGAGTCTTTTGGTTTGGTTTGGTTGTTTTTTGAGATTATACTAGAATTACAACATGTCTCCCTTTCTTTTCCTCCCCCAAACCCTCCCATAAACCCCTCCCCATTCTCTTTCAAATTCATTGCCACTTTTTTCATTAGTTGCTATTGCATGCATATATGTATGTACATATATATTACTGAGTATAACCTGTTGAGTCTATATAAGGTTAGGTGTATGTATTGTTCCAGGGCTGACAGTTTGGCATTGCCATGTTCTTTCCTGTGGAAGATCCCATGTCTCCACCCTCAGCTGCCTGTAGTTTTTGCATAGAGTTGAGACCTCACGTTCTTTTCCTGGTCCAGTTTGGCATTTTCATTGGAGTCATCATCTCTCGGTTCTCATTTAGGCACTCATGGTGGTGTGACTTTAAGGGTGTATTCTGGTGTTACTAGAAGACACAACCTTATAAGAAACCCCCGGTCCTCTCCCCTTCCCCGCCTCTCTCCCTGTGCTCCCCGAGCTTTAGGTGGAGGAATGTTTTGTAGATGTATCCACTGGGATTGGGCTCCACGACTCTGCATTTTGATTGGTTATAGTTTTCCGTAGTGATCTCTGTCTGTTGCAAAGAGTAGGTCCTTAATGAGGGATGCGGACTACGCTTCCCTGTGGGGGCTAAGGATGCATGTTTATAGCTTGTTGTTAGGGTTATGCCAGTTTAACATCCTGGTTGTAGATTCTCCTCCAACAACAACGACTTCACCAGCCCTGGGTAGCTAACTAGATTTCTTGTACCAGTCATGGTTCTCCTCTTGTTGAGAAGGCCTTAAGTCCAATTAAAGAGCTGTTGGTTACCCCCAAAATATGTGTGCTACGGCCGTACCTTTATGGTTATCATGTCATGCTGGCTGTTGATGCGATTCATAAACTTCCTAGCTGGGTAGGACTGTCCTTTGAAGCTTACCCGGTGCCCTCTAGTCTGTTCCAGCTCACATGTCCCTGGGCCTTGTATCGAAAGGGTGTGGCATGTTCAGCAGTGAGGACTTAACTCCTGCCTCTGGGTGGTAACCAAGGGCAACAACAATAAGCTGGGTTGGGAGTTCCTTGGACAGACCTGACCAAGAACTCAAATGAGAGTTTCTATGTCTGGTATTGGGTTTTTTGTTTGTTTGTTTGTTTGTTTGTTTTTTGGTTAGGTGGTCTTCGGGTCTTGGAGGGAGCACCATCAGTCCAGACAATTAAAGTTCATTAAAACTACCTATGTGTATTTATACGTGAGCTACAGTATCTTGTTTTTAGGTAAATATTCAAGGCATGATTCCTTGTGGTCCTTTCAGACACCTTCCTTGATGTTCTACTCATTTCCTTCTCCTGTATTTACCACCCTCCCCCAATAAGCACCCCCTCTTCCTGTTTCCTCCTCAGATCACTTGTATCCTGCTATTCCCCTCCCCCTGCCCTTCTTCTGTATTTAGCTCCTTCCCTCTCTCTTAAGAGCCCCCCTTTCCCATTTCTCTGATCAGATTACTTATATCCTGTTATTCCCCTCTCTGTTGCTCCTAACTCCCTTATCCTGGCAACCCTGTTTCTGTTTTACTTTCCTGGTTTCTGGAGTTATTACAGGCTGCGTACGCACATTGGAAGATTCAAAGCTAGAAGCCTCCAGTGAGAGAGAACATGGGACATTTGTCTTTCTGGCTCTTAATTACCCCACTCAACATGATCTTTTTTATTTCCATCCATTTACCTGCAAAGTTCATCTTTCCTCAACATTCTTTTTTTTTCCATTTACCAGGAGGCAATGGCAAGAATGAGCAAAGTGGGAAAAGTTGTGTTCCCGAGACATGAGGATAAAAAGTAAGTTTGTATTTCTGTCTAAAATTACTAGAGAGCAAGCATGCGAGGAGGTGCAACTGTTGTTGTGAGATGACCTTGGGGTACTGGGAGGGACCTTGGATCAACCCCTGCACTCTTTTACTTAGAGGTTGAAATATATTCCTCCCAAACAAGAGAACACTGGTTTACCAGAATCCAGAGCTAGATTGGCCAGAGCTGGGCTCACACACAAGCTTGCATACTCTCAGACCAATGTTTTCATCACAAATCACAGGAAGAAATCTGTTTTCCTCTGTTCTAAAATGTGGGAATCTTTTATATTCCCATCAAAAGACCAGGTGGTATTGCTTGGCACTGAAAGCTAGAAATGTTCCTTATTTGAATACAAATCAACGGAATATTCATGTGTTTATTTGTTTAGTCTCTGCTATATTCAAAGCATTTGCTGAGCTCTGGGCAGGCTGCAGAGAACAATGAGACACTACCTGATTGGTTCACAGGGCTGATTTCAAATCACACAAATAAATCCTTCCAAAGAAAAACCAGCAGGTGACAATATAACCCAAGGAAGAAGAAGCAACAGGAACTCTACAGGGGTAAAGGAGAGCTTTTGAGAGAAGACTTTCAGCTGACTTTAAATCTTTAAAAGAAATTTTCAGACAGGTCAAGGCAGAGAAGAATATCCTTGGTAGAAGAAATAACATAAGCAAAGGACCAACTCTTATACTGAGGTCGCTATCAACAACTCATAATTTCAAAACACAAAGACGAGATGAGGAAGTGAGGCAGGAGGAGGCCATGTGGAAGACCTTTGAAATTTGAAGCAGTGAAGAGACCTGCCCAAGTGGCAGTTTTGGAAAGTACACTCATACAGGGCTGGTCATGGAGAAATAAGTCGGGGCTATGTCGAAGGCTTTTGGAGCAGCCTACATTAGCATCAGGATCACTATGAAGTCACTTGTAATGAGTCTGAAGGTAGAGAAGGGACAGGAAATTGAGGAAAGCACTGTGGATAAAACATAAAGGGAATTCTTAACAGGTAACTGAACGGAAGAACAAAGATTCATATTTGAGAGTTTGAAATGCCCACCAAAAGAACAATCCAGTTTCATTTTCCTCTTTCTCAAAGCTGCTAAAGACCCTGTAATGTAAACCCCTCTCTGCCTAGCTGAAAAGAGCAGGCTTGGTGTGGAGAACTCAACCTTGGAAGCCAGAGAGACTCCCTTTCCAGGGACTGGGGAAGTTGGGGAGTGTCCACCTGAGGGCGCTTCGAATAGCTCTTGAATTGAAAAACATATTGTTCCTGTCAATCTCTTTCGTGACCCTCTCAAGCCTTTTCAGGGAAGTGTTTTTAAGTTCTTTTGGTAAAATCCATGCGTTTCAATGGAAAAGACTGGCGTCTTGATGGCAGCTGGCAGGGTTTAGGTGCAGCCATCGCGCAGTGCTGTACCGCCATCTGCAGGCAACATAAATATTGCAACCAAAAAGCCAGAGCCCATTTCTTCTTCCTGTCTCTTCAAATCTCATTAACTTTATTGGATGCTTTCTTGGTCCTGAGCCATGCAAAAGCAAATGGTCGAAAGAAGGGGAAATTAGAAGCTATCTCAGCTAGCAGGCTGTGTGTGAACTTAATGTCAAAGTTATGTTTAATGTTAAGTAACTGAAGTTCAATAAGCAAGTTTTTAGGATGACTTCAAATTATTCAGCCTTAAAAGGATGAATCTTAGGGTTTATGTTAAGTGACAAAGATAATTTCAAGAAGGGAAATGGCAAAGGATAAACGAAGACAGTGAAAGGAGTTTCAGTAAAGTCATTACCCTTAAAAATCTTCAAGTCTGTGGGAAGGGCTGCTGAGCAAAGCTCACCCCTAAGAGTTTTGAGATTCCAAAGTTAGAAATCTCTCCCATCCCACAGAAGAGTGGCCCCACCTTATATCATCATAGAATATCATTAGAAGCAGAAAACTGTTTCTAAAAAGCATCCTATAACAGTTGAATGCTCTAGAGTGGAGTTTGGCAGTATCTCACAATCCTAGATTGGGTAAAATATTAGAATATAAATTATTGCAAAGCAGTAACTAGTACTTACATTTATTATGAGTCAGATGTTGTTCTTATGCTTTTTATATATTGCTCAATCCTCAAAAATATTCTGCAGTATATACTATAAATATCTCTATTTGAAGATGAGGAAATTTATGCACAAATGGACCATGTCCAAGGTTACACAGGTAGGCCTGCACTGTCCTGGTCTCAGATCCCCTTCTTAGCTATGGGTTTGGCCCCAGCACAGTCTCTACATTATCAGAATGCTTACGGTAGAAATGTAGAACAATTACAAATTTCTGCGTGCACCCAAAATTTCTCTTACAGCCCCACCCCATTTATAGTCATAAACATGCATATAAAGGGTCTTCTTCGGAGCACCCCAGAGTCTACCAGACCATGTTGAAGTGGATTTGCCCACCCCGTGTCAGCTCCCCTAAGAGAGAGGAAGGACACAGTCTGAGACCTCAGGTGTGATGTGTCCATACCTGTGCTATCCTTCCAGGATGGTGATGCCCAAGCAGTTCAGGTCTGATTCATAGCCAACAATAGTCGTAAAAAGGTCTTCCCCGGAGAGTCAGATGGAGACAGCAGGTTAGCAAGGCCACCACCAGACACCTGAGGGTAGGGCCAGGCATGGGAAGACATTGGTCACTTTTCCAGGAAGTTTACTCCTGTAGAAGGCTGTCTGTCAAAGACATTGACTTGTGGAAATCACGAGAGGGATTAAAATGCTCATTCTTGTATCTGGCCAGGCTGCGGTTTTCACCTGTGGCTAGTCACATCAGAAATATTGATTTAAGCTTGGGATCAGAGGGAGCTCGGCTAAGCTTTGGTGTGTGTAGTAGATTCTCAGACGTCAGTCCCATCCAAGTGTGCATCCCGACTCTGCTGCTTTTTAAGCTACAGCACCACAGATATGGTTGCCAATAAACTGTCTATGTCTCAGACATGTAGCTTGTGGAACTTCATGTCCTTTATTTTTTTAAAATATTTATTTATTTATTATGTATACAATATTCTGTCTGTATGTATGTCTGCAGGCCAGAAGAGGGCAGCAGACCTCATTACAGATGGTTGTGAGCCACCATGTGGTTGCCGGGAATTGAACTCAGGACCTTTGGAAGAGCAGGCAATGCTCTTAACCACTGAGCCATCTCTCCAGCCCTTCATGTCCTTTAAGCATGATAGCTTTAAGCACTGCTCAGGGTGCTGCCCACATTAAAACTTGGGAGGTCTCAGTCTGACCATGACAGATAGCATTCTCGTCCTTCTAAAGAAGAGGGAAAACCATATGACAGTTTCATTTCGAGAATGCTTAATATGTTTCTTTTTGCACCCCCACAGATTTTATGACAAGAAATATCAAGTATTTCTCAAGATGGTTGAGCACCAGAAGGAATATTCAGCAATCATGAATGGAAACTGAGCAGCATTTGTGAGTGAAGACTCTGGGCCATTTGTTAGGCATCCCTGTGTTTTCATCTTATGGCCGGTGCCCTGTAGGTACCATTTTGGCATGCCTGCCTTATCTTTTAATAAAAACTTGGACATGCACAAGCATAAGTGGAGTTGCTCATGTCTGTGTCCAGATGCTGAATTTATTACCTGGCCATTTCTAAGGTGCTTCCCTGGTAGCAGAAGCTTCGTAAAGGATCATGGGATCTAAGACAGACCTTGGAGCATCATTCACCTGTGGAGCCTTGTTCCTCCTTCCCATGGCGGCTTTTAAACCTGATTCACTTTGCTTTAAGTGGAAGAACCTGATGCTCATTTTGTATACTACATTAGGTTAGCTCCTTCTACATGTTAGGGTCAGGCACCGCTTTTAACTGCAGAATTGTCATTTTGCAGCTATTATATTAAAGATTGGGATGGTCAGGAGTCATCCATAGATCCCGGAGGAAAATTTCATAAGTAACAGGATGTATAAATACTCTCTAAAATGCTACTTCACCAATGATTGATTGCAAGAAGGGAGGAAAAAAGAATGTCAAATACACAAAGAAACAGGGCACCACACAGCATCTTTGCTGACTTCAGATGATCAAATGTGCACCATGCGCTTCTGGATGCGACACTCTGACGAAGAAACAGCATCGCCCTTGCTGGGAATGCATAGTCCACACAGAATGGTTAGGAAACCTCAGCAAACCTCAGCTGAGACACATTCCATTGCCACAGGCTGTAGTATTCAAAGCTGTCTTACATGAAGACAAAGGCCGAGACAAGTTTCTAGCCAGATCCCACCTCCCAAAACATGGGATGGGAGTGTTTACAAATATAGGGATATTTGACACCAAAACTTCAACCACAGAAATCACTTGGGATTCCAAACCCATAATTTCTAATGCCATTTCTAGAGTTGCTGTGGCTCAGGTGGGCTTGGGTGGAGGACATCCTGTCAACAGCAGCGTAGGAGAGCTGTCCAGAGTCATTCTGTGCAGTAGTGTCTAGGTCTCAGGGATTGCATTAACAATGGGAGTACAGGCTAACTAGAACATGGTCTTTACCCTCAGAGAACTCCCTGTCTATGGAGATGTGGACAGGAAAATGAACCCGCACATCACAGTAAGTACTGCAATACCTCCTCAGAAAATGAGGAGGCTGAAGCGGGCTACAACTGACACACAAAGCATAAAATTGCAGGAATCTTTGGGATCCTTGTCCTGGATTTCTTTTTCTTTGAAACTATGTGACTTGGAAATATTTCTTAACCTTTGTAAGTTTTTACCTCATTCCTGTAATGGCATAGTGCTGATTGGTCTCTGATGACCCGAAATAGATCTACACATATCTGGGAAGAGGGACTCTTAGCTGGGGAAATGCCGCTATCAGATGAGCCTGTGGTAAATCTTTGGGGTATTAATGGCTGATGTAGGAGGATACAGCTACTATAGACTGCCCCGCTCCTGGGCAGGTGACCCTCAATCGTATAAGAAAGCAGACGGGGTAAGCCTTGAGGAGCAAACCAGTAAGCAGTGTTCCTCCATGGTCTCTGCTTCATTTTCTACTCACAGGTTCCTGGCTTGAGTTCCTTCCCTGACTTCCCTTTGGGATTTTGCTTAAACAGAATTTGTTAGACAAATTCTTTCCTCCCAAAATTGCTTATGGTTGTAGTGTATATCACAACAATAGAAAAATAGGGGGAAAGAAACTGTAGCAGATACTGGTACCAGAAATGGGTGGGGTATAAGGGAAAATAGTGCAATTGTTTGGAACTTTGGGCTGGAAAGGCCACTGCGTGCTTAGAACTTAATGTTCTGTCCTGTGGAAGATAAGAATACTGACAGCAATGAAGGCAACGAAGGCCTGGCTTATGGGTTTCAGAGAGAAGCAGAGACACTCAGGGCCATTTGTGTGACTTTTTGAATTAAGAATCTAATTAAGTGAACCCTTGGCTTTACTGGGGCAACAGATGCTACTTGACTGGAGCTGAGAAATTCACTGTAAGAAGCCATCAGCATCATTGAAATGCAGTCTTCTGTGTGTATTTTCTCAGAATCAGCACACAGGAGCTATGGTCCAGAGGCGGCCAAGGCTGTCCCGGACCCATGCTGGCAGCCCAGCGGTGTCACTGTAAGAGTCTCCCATGTGGTTCAAGTCTTGAAGGCACAAAAGGGTCATGGGATGGATGCAGGCAAGGCTTTGAGCTACAGGAGGCCAGGAGAGGCCTTGGTAAAAGTATAACTTCATTTGCAGCAGAAACCTTGGTCATGGAGTGGAAACCAGTCACAGAGGGAGACCGAGGCTTGGCTAAGCAGTGCTCCCCCATGGTCTCTGCTTCAGTCCCTACCTGAAGGTTCTACCATGTCTTCCCTTTATAATGAGCTGTAATCAGAATGTGTACACCAAATAAACACTTGTCTCTCCAAGCTTCTTTGTGGCCATCGTGTTTCTATCACAGCAATAGAAAACAAACTAAGTCAGGAGTTCGAGGGTTGAATGAGATGGGTACATACTGCATGTAGCTTGATTGCCTGGATCATGTCTCTCTTGTTAACCCAGGATAAAGGCAGGGTTGAGTGTAGTGATAGCTACACAGGAAGCCCGTTCATAGTAAACCCCAACCAGCCAAAACTTGGAATAAGGGCTGGCGAACACCCCAGACGAGGAATAGGGTAGAGCGGTATCTAAGCACATGATGTTATGAGCCTAGTTAAACATGCTCTAGCTGGTAAAGCTGGTGAGTTCTGACTAAGGCAATGGGCATGCCTACGCCAGCCCACACAAAGCACTGTTGAGGGCAATGACTACCTGTGGTTAGGAAAGGCAGGAACAGAAGAATGCAGTCTTGCCTGTTTATTCTCCTCAATCCTTACCACTACATCTTAAGGCTTGCAGTATTAATCTCATAATTCAGCCAAGGAAATGATGGTCAGACAGAAAACAGTTGCTGAAGGCGCTGAGGTGGGGTGGAGACAGGATCCTTGTCTGTCCAGGTGCAAAACCTTGGGGGGCACCCATTGTATCATCTGGAAAAGAACTCTTCCCCACAGCTTGCCCTGTGGCCACAATGCCTTTGCTGTAATGAACACCCTAGGTGCTCAGATGTGGGTTCTCACTGCTTTGGAGGAAAAGGAAAATACAATTAGACAAGGAATACAACTTGCCTGGACACCATCAGCATCTCAAAATCAAGGAGCAGCTTAGCAGAAGAGGGTGGGCCCTTAGCCATGGGTTGGTTAGTCTGTAGGGGGTGCCCCTTATTGGTGGATCTTTCTACTATGCACCTCTTCATGTGGGTGAGGATTCATCCGGTTGCCTGTTCCACTATGTTTCAAGTCCCTCAGGTAATTCCTTGCAAAGGCATTATGCTAATAGTGTTTCTACGTGATTATTTTGTGTGTACTAGCTAGGCCAATCTCCAAGGAAATAACCCTGCTTCCTTTTGTGAGACAATATATTGGGAACATATAAATGTCCATAAATCTTTATGTATAGACATATAGACTATGTATAGACAAATAGCAAAAATGTAATTATTCCTGAGCTGATAGAAAGCTCAATTTACTGAATACGTATGTTTAGCTTTTATAAATAAGAATTATACTGTAGCCAAAGTGGTTCCTGGGATTTTTGTTTTGTTGCCTTTTGAACTTTTTTTCTTCCAAGTCAAAACCAGCATTGCTTAGCAAATCTTTTTTTTTTTTTTTTTCAGGGAACACACCACGGGTCTTTAACTTGGACCATAAATACTCACCATATGCAAAGAATATAAATGTGACATTTGAAAGAGCCAAAGAGAACTCAGGCTGGAGGAGGGTGGAAGCAGAGGTGATGATGGGAGAGTAGTGTCACTTGCTGCCTAGGTGCTGATCAGCTGGGTGCACATGAGGCATCTAGAAGGGACACCTGCTCTCGGCAAGATCCAGACCAGGCCGTGCGTGGGCCTTTATGCTCAGAACACAGTGATGTTGTGAGCAGATGAAAGGAGAAATTGAAATCTCAAGGGGAGTAGTAAAAATGTCATTTAGATGTCCCTGAGAATTCCCAGCTAAAGGAGGTGGCAAGTGGGCCCTGGAGGCTGAATGGGAAACTGAGGTGTATTCTCTCTAGCCCAGCATCCCCAGGTTCTTCTGCTTTGCCTCACCCTTCACTGGCTTATGGACGGTGAGTCCTTGGAGGGAAAGGCTCTCTATAAGATCTGAGTTTTTTGCACCTTGACAAGCCTTGGCATTTAATGGATACTCAATAAATTTACCAACACAAACCAAGACATCCTTCCATAGAACAAAAGCTAGCATAACAAACACCACTAGGACCTCTGACATTTAAGTCAAACTATGGTATGCCTTAAAATATGCTAATTTAAGCTATTGTCAAAAAAATCTAAGTATCTTGGTCACGAGTTTTATAAAACTTTTGAAGGCGGATTTAATTAATTCAGACAAATAGTGATATGTATATATATATATAAAACTTTAATGTAAACAAACTCACGGACACCAAGGTTCCCGCGGAGCACAGGAGACAGGAAGCAGACAAGGGCCGGCGCAGCGTCTGCGCGACTTATTTAACAGTCAAAACCTGCCCCAGGCGAGCCCACCCACTAGGGGGGTGGGGCTCATCCCTACATCTCCCCCTTTTGTCTAAATAAGACAGAATTAAACCAAATACAACTATAAACAATAATAACAAAAAAGAAATATAATAAACAATATTGAGAACAAAAGTTTTACCAGACAGTCTATCTCAAAGAGTCTAACTAATATAGAGAGTAATTACAGTTATATAATCTTCAACTCCATCAAAGATCTGAGAAGGGAATAAATATTACTTAACAAATAAGAGATATCCAAAATGTGCCAAAAATAACAGAGACAACTGACTACCTGGGCAATCACCCAAATTCTCGTTTGCAATGTTGAGTCAACCAACTTTGGCTAAGGCCAAACATAACTGACATACCATTATCAGATGTAAGGAACTTTCTTAGAATCATCCTACCCTGTCTTGGCAAGATAAGACAATCCTGTTTCATAACTTTGTCAGTAGTTGAGGTATGGGCTTTTCTTAACCCAAAGGCCAGTTCTGCCAAGAAGACAAGCTCCCAGTGGAGTGTCTTTGGTGCTCAACGTTCTCTCGAAAGTAGAGTGGCGTTGCCAGGAGTAATTGTGTCTCATTGGCATAGAATTCTAGGTTAGATTAAAAGCCATTTTCTGCAGCTCTTTAAAGAGGCTGAAGATTATACTATCTATACTAAATATAATCTCTATGTATCTAGAAGACCTGATTAACCTAAAAATAAACATGACAAAATATAATTCTCAATACCTATCTAACTTGAAGATTAAAAGAATAAACTGTGCAATATATAAAGACAATGATCTGTGCAATATATGAAGACAATGATCTTCATCTGTAGACAATGTCATTACATATCAAAAGTAAACAATGGAAGGAGCTCACATTCAATATTGATATTACATAAATAGTATCAGAGGTAGAAATGTACATCGTATTATGGTAGAAGTATCAATCTAATATAAGCATATTCTTATACAAAAATAGAGGTAGGAACACTCACATTCAATATACAATATATCAATATACAGGAAACAGTCCGAAAACAATTTTCTGAAATCAGTAACTCACAAATACCAAACATCAAACCAGTTAATCCCCCTCTTTCTTTTTTCTTTTTTTTTTTTTTAACATACCCCTAATTCCATAAAACATCCCCCCATTCCCTCGACCCCAAACCAACCATTAAAAGATGTCCCTAACCCTGAGGGCAAACTCTGTTGGGAGAGGGGACGTCGTCCTCTAAGATTGCTTCAAGCTGACATGGGGGCGATGTTCTCCTTAGGGGCTCCCGTGAAAGCAAATGATGATAAAAATTCCCAAATTAACCTTTGACCTAAGAAAATTGTAACTAGTCTCTGTGTATCTTTAGAAGGTCTGGCCAGAGTGTTGTCAAAAATGTGCACCATTCGAAATCGTCTCGAGCAGTTGGTACCAAAAAACAAGTCTATTATTAGCGCTTAAAAAGAAAGAAAAAAGAAAAAAAATATGTATATAATCATGACGTCATAAAAACCAGATTGAGTTGATGTTGTGGGGCCCCATCTTCATCCTGAAAACTTCAAAAATTACTGTAGAAAAATTTGTTGTTTGTTATGGGAAATTTAAACATTAACAACAAAGACACATACTGACATATAAAGAAAGACACAGATATGAGAAAAAGTAAAGAAAGTTTACCAAGTATATAATTATTCTTATCCTGTGAGATATCTCTTATCAACAGGTTTGGAATTGAAGAGGGACTGGGCCAGAGTCCAACTCCAAAACCAGTTCTACATATTTATAAAAAAGTGTTCAATAAAACATATAGATATGTATATATATAAAGTCAATACTTACTGATCCTTAGTGAGTTGTAACCATTTTCCATCCATCACTGAGTAAATATTCAGGGTCCCATTAGTATGCTCGTCGTCCTTGTGAATGAATTGTTATTTATCTTTTCCAAGTGTCTTGTCTTCTTCATACCGAACCTTTATTAATTTTGACGGTATCCACAATTTTTCCTCACCTGTGGAGATAAGAGCAAAACACCTTCCCCAACGCAGCACATCTCCTGGCTTCCATTGTGAGGTTAGCACATCCTTGAAATAAATTGGTTGATTTAGTTCAGTAGACTTTTCCATTATCCAATGTCTTTCTGCAGCCGTTGTTCCTTTCTCATTAGCGTTAAGAAAATTCAAGGTTAACAAAGCATTATGTAACCTATTCCTGGGGGTGTTTTCCACCCTTTTCTGTTTGTTCAACATATCCTTTATAGTTCTATTTGATCTTTCTATGACTGCCTGACCTGTAGGATTGTATGGTATACCTGTAACATGTTTGATATTGTAATAGTCAAAAAACCGTTTCATTTTCCTAGAGACATAAGCAGGACCATTATCTGTCTTTATCTGTGTAGGTATACCCATGATAGCCATGACTTCTAATAAATGAGTAATTACTGAATCAGCCTTTTCCGAACTTAAAGCAGTTGCCCACTGAAAGCCTGAATAAGTGTCAATGGTGTGATGAACATACTTCAATTTGCCAAATTCTGCAAAGTGGAACACATCCATCTGCCAGATTTCATTCCTATGGGTGCCCTTAGGATTAGCCCCTGCTGTCAGTGGCGTTTGGTTATAGAAAGAGCAAGTAGGGCACTTCTTTACAATCTCCTTAGCTTGTTGCCATGTAATAGAAAACTCTTTCTTCAAGCCTTTGCTATTAACATGATGTTTTTCATGAAATTCAGAGGCTTGTAGCACACTACCAATCAATAATTGATCAATATCTGCATTACCTTGTGCTAGAGGACCTGGCAGACCCGTATGGGATCGGATGTGGGTTATGTACATAGGGCAAAGCCTGTTCCTGATCAAATCTTGAACCTGGATAAACAATGAGGTTAGTTCTGTATCATCAGGTATAAATTCAGCAGTTTCAATATGTAAAATAACTCTTTCTGCATATTGTGAATCAGTAACTATATTGATAGGTTCTTTAAAATCCCTTAGCACCATAAGAATGGCATATAATTCTGCCTTCTGGACAGAATCATAAGGACTTTGTTCCACCTTACCCAAGTCTTCTGATTTGTAACCTGCCTTCCCTGTTTTATTGGCATCAGTATAGAATGTACGGGCTCCAGTTATTGGAGCATCACGGACGATTCGAGGAAGGATCCAAGAAGTTCTCTTTATGAAGTTAAGCCTCTTGCTTTTTGGATAGTTGTTATTAATGTCTCCCAGAAAATTAGCACAGGCTCTTTGCCATGGTTCATTATCTTCCCATAATTTCCTTAGTTCATCAGCAGTGAAAGGCACTATAATTTCTGCTGGGTCTATGCCTGCTAGTTGACGAAGTCTCAGCTTGCCTTTTATAATTAACTCAGAGACTTTTTCCACATAAGTTTTTAGTTTCTTACTTGGTTTATGTGGTAAAAAGATCCATTCCAAGATAATATCATCCCTTTGCATTAAAATTCCTGTAGGAGAAATTTTCGATGGTAATATGACGAGAATACAATCGAGCTCCGGATTCACCCTGTCCACATGTGCATGTTGTAATTTTTCCTCAATCATTGTCAGTTCCTTTTTTGCTTCAGCTGTTAATTCTCTGGGACTGTTTAAATCTTTATCACCTTCCAAGGTTTTGTTCAAATGAATTATTAGATCAGGTGTTATCCCAATAGCTGGTCGTAGACTGGAAATGTCTCCTAACAGTTTTTGAAAGTCATTAAGAGTTCGTAGGCGATCTCTCCTAATTTGTGCCTTTTGTGTCTTGATTTTTTGTAAACCTATTTTATAACCTAAATAATTAACGGGATCTCCCTTCTGTATTTTTTCAGGAGCAATTTCCAATCCCCATTTAGGTAAAAGTATCTTTATTTCGTCAAACAGTCTGTTCAAGGTATCCATGTTTGAATCAGATAACAATATGTCGTCCATGTAGTGATAAATGATGGATTTGGGGAATTTCCTGCGTATTATTTGCAATGGTTGGTTCACAAAGTATTGGCATAAGGAGGGGCTATTTAACATACCCTGGGGGAGGACAGCCCAGTGGTACCTCTTGGAAGGTTGAGAATTGTTGTAAGTAGGCACTGTGAAGGCAAATTTTTCTCTATCTTCCTTTTGTAAAGGTATTGTGAAAAAACAATCCTTTAAATCAATAACTATAAGAGGCCATCCTTTTGGTAACAAAGAGGGCAATGGGATTCCAGATTGCAGAGGGCCCATAGGTTGAATAACCTTGTTGATTGCTCTGAGATCTGTCACCATTCTCCATTTACCCGATTTTTTCTTAACCACAAATACAGGAGAATTCCAAGGGCTGGTAGATTCTTCTATATGTCCAGCATCTAATTGCTCTTGTACCAGCTGTTCTAAAGCCTGTAACTTTTCCTCAGCTAGAGGCCATTGCTTTGTCCATATTGGTTTCTCAGTCAACCATTTTAAAGGCAAGGCTGTTGGTATCTCTGAAGAGACTTCAATTGCTTGTTCTTGTATGGCCCGAATGGCCGGTTTTCTCCGTTTATAATATCTTTTAATATTATTTTCAGAACTATAAACTCTAGAAGTAGCAGGAATGTTAATTTGGGTATTCCATTGTTGTAATAGGTCACGACCCCATAAATTCATTGCAATATTGGCTACATATGGCCTTAATTTTCCTATTTGCCCCTCAGGCCCTATGCATTCAACCCATCTCGTGCTCTGTCTTACTCGAGATAGGGTTCCAATTCCCAGTAGCTGGACATTCACATCCTGAAGAGGCCAATATGGATGCCAAGATTCTGGGGTAATGATACTTACATCAGCACCTGTGTCCAGCAAGCCAGTAATAAAAATGCCATTTACACATACTCTCAGCTTGGGTCTTTGATCATTTATAGAAGTTTGCCAAAACACACGTAACTCATCTTTCTGATCACTATTGCTTGTAACAGTAGGCATGGGGTTTCCTAATTGTCCTGACGAGGCACGTTCTCCGCTGGAACTGGAAATGATTGAACCATGTGTGCCATGGGGGCCTGTGAGGCCCCCCCTCTCACGTTTCCCGTCTGTATCAGGTTGCCTTGTCTATCCCTTGTAGATCTACATTCATTCGTCCAGTGTCTGCCCTTTCCACATCTTCTACATAAACCTGAAGGCTGAATCCTCCTATTTCTGTTATTTCTAGAAGATGCATTATTATTATTTCTGAAAGACCGTTGTTTACAATTTCTTTTCATATGACCCATTTGGCCACAATTAAAACATTTGGTATTCTGGTGTCTCCTTTTACCATTGGAAATTGCTTCTTCCACCCATGCTTCAGTGCCATAATCAAATGTATCAACATCCAGTGTATGTAAGACCCATTCTTCCAAGGGTGCTGATCTTACCCTTAAAGGCCACAAAATCCTTTTGCATTCCGAATTTGCATTTTCATAAGCCAAATTTTCAATCATTATACGCCTTGTGTCTGGGTCAGGTATCCCTATTTGCACAGCCTTAGTAAGCCTTTGTAAAAAATCACTAAAGGGTTCTCTCTGACCTTGTTTAATTTTGACAAATGATTCTGTTTTCTGTCCTGGGTCTTGTACTCTATCCCACGCATTTAAGGCTGCTGTTGTGCATAGGAAGAGTGTGTCCTCATCCAGATTAGCTTGGTCCTGAGGGTCAGAAAAGAGTCCTTCACCTAGAATTTTATCTATGCAAATGTTACCTCCCTTCGCCTTTTCTTGCTGTTCCAAACGTCTAGCCTCTTGCCTGAATAAGCATTTCCATTTTAAATGCGGCCCGCTATCAAGTACCGCAGAGCTCAGTTGCACCCAATCCACAGGAGTTGCTCTGCTTGTTGTTGCCCAGGATTTTAGCATTTCCTTAACAAAAGTAGCGTGCATCCCAAAAGTCATGACAGCCTGTTTAATTTCTTTGAGATCATTCATACGGACAGGCTCCCATATATCCTCCTTGATGACCTTAGGGTTTTTGGAACCAATCACCTTTTCTGTTGTTATTACTGGAAAGGCAGGTAGAGTCTTGTGGAAATTTTGCCGGAGGGATTTACCCACAGGCGTAGTTAAAATTTGCCTTTCTACCGTTTGTTCTTCTTCATCAGAATTTAGAAATTCCTCAATCTTTTCAATTCTATTCACCATTGCCTTCTGCAATGTTTGAATCTCCTGTCCAGAATTATGTTCCAAAGCCTTCATTGAGGATTCTAAAGTATGAATTTTGTCCATTAGAGATAAGTTCTCTTCTTTGGACATAATTTTAATGGCGTAAACCGTGCCTTCTTGTACTGACAATCTTTCCGCCAATTTGTCACAAGTTTTAGACAAAATTCGATTGTCACATTCAACCATTTTGGTTCTCTCAATAAGTGTTTCAATTCCTTCAGAAAGTGACCGCTGGAATTTATTGTTTAAATCAGCTGATCCTTCTTCCATAGTAATAAATCTCTCCTCCATATCGGCCTGAACCTTTTTTAAATTTTCCTGTAGCAGTTCAAGCTGATTCTTGAGAAGATCGTTATCGTACCTGATGATTTTGAGACCTTCCACCTCTGCCTTAAGAATCCTGGATTCGCCTCCAATAGTTTTTAAATGTTCAACCTCTGCCTTAAGAATCCTGGATTCGCCTCCAATAGTTTTTAAATGTTCAACCTCTGCCTTAAGAATCCTGGATTCATCTCTTAAAGACTCCATCATACTTCTGTTGTCAAACCATTTAGTGCCAAGGAAAATTACTAATCCCAGAAGAATCCATAGATGTGGGGTGCCAGACACCTCTTGTAAGATGTCCCACATGGCACACTCAAAAAGACTGCTAAAGTCCTGAACAGTAATATTCTCAGACATTTTATTTATAAAAGAAGAAAAAAAAATTTTTACCTGCAATGACTGGTTGCTGCCAGTGGTGGCAGATGAGTCCACTTGAGTCCACGTGGAGACCCGGTCTGAAACAGGAACTCAAAACCAAGATTTATTTATCTGCGTGCAGAGCTTGCTTTGAATCAGACCAATGCTGTGCCACAGGGAGGCTGGATTTGATTCAATGCAGCTGCTACAGCTGGGAGCGCAAAACAACTCCGGCGACTGTGCTCAAAATGGCGGCAGGGCGCTGCCGCGGTGGGGGTGGGGAGGCGCAGTTGAGGGAACCGGTCAGGCTGCGGTGGCGGCCTGGTAAGGGAGCGGCCCGAGGCGCGCGGGGCAGACTGTATCTCCCGAGGCTGGCTCAAAGCAGCGGCCCGAGCCGCGCAGCGCAGGCCCTAGGCGTGCGCGGGGCAGACAGTATCTCCCGCGGCCAGCTCAATGCAGCGGCCTGAGGCGCGCGGCGCGCGGTCGCACAGGCGGGCTCGGATTCAGAACCACGTTGGGGCCAAAATGAAGGCGGATTTAATTAATTCAGACAAATAGTGATATGTATATATATATAAAACTTTAATGTAAACAAACTCACGGACACCAAGGTTCCCGCGGAGCACAGGAGACAGGAAGCAGACAAGGGCCGGCGCAGCGTCTGCGCGACTTATTTAACAGTCAAAACCTGCCCCAGGCGAGCCCACCCACTAGGGGGGTGGTGCTCATCCCTACAAACTTTTACCTCATGCCTAGTGACTTTCTTTATCTTTTTATTGTAAATATATGCACAACAACACAAAAACATGAATGATGATGTTACTTCATTTTGCTTTCTGACTCAAATATGGAAACTTCACCAGTGCTCAGTTCCTACAGACTAATCCCTCCCTGCACAGTATCACTGCAACACCAATTGTATACTGGTCCAGAAATATCCAGGCCTGCAATACACATAATCTCGGAATTCAGGACACACTTGCAAGTCATGCCATCAAAGGATTTAAAATGAAGGACATTATCACTAAACAAGAAACTAATGACCGGGCGAGCTGCGTAATGTAATCACTTAAGATGGGATCTCTGCAGGATTACAGAAGAGGCTTTGTGCTGTCCAGTGCCTCCTAAACAGTCTTAGCTGTTACTGACAGCAGGAGCCAGGAGCCCTCATACACAAAGACTTCTTTTCCTTCTGTGATCTCTACAGGGAGATCTTAAGAGTACATTTTTCAAAAATCATGCTTTTACCAGACTTCTGAATATTTGAAAATTCTATTAAATGTGTAATCCTAAAGTCATTTAAATAAAAACGAAGACTTCTGCTAACAAATTGAGGAATCTTGATTTACTGGTAAGTTACCCATTAATTTTGTGACCAAAAACATTATTTCACTGTGCCCAGAAAACCAATTAAAATCACTTATCCTATGAGCACAAATGTTTCTAAAGATCTGATTTGTACTTGTTCAAGTCTTGCTGTAAGCCTAAATTTGAAACTTTTCGCCTAGTAAAGTCAAGTATATCCCTACTGAATAACCATTATTCATTGTTGAAATACAAAATGTCTGATTTATTAATGCCTACCACCTGGCACAATCATGATTTTTCTCTGTGGATTTCTTTACCAGTTCCAATTCATTGCGTTTATAGTCCTCTTGCATGCCTAATAGTGAGTGGGTCTTACAGGAGATGTAGATCTTACAGAGCAGGATCCCACTCTTTAAACAGAAAAGCATCACTCAGCATTTCGGAGATGGCCAAAGACCACAGAGGCAGGGTCACTGGTTGCTTCTCCCTACACAAATCCCATGAACTTTTCCACGTGAGGGAGGATGATTCATCAGTTTGTTAATGGCTCCCTCTTCTGCACGCCTCTTGTGGATCTGTGTTAATACTCCAGAATCCCTTTCGAATGTTCATTGGTTGATCAGAGGACTCTGTTATTTCTACTTGCATAAGAAATAAATCAAGAAAGCCCTGAGCCAGGGAGTCACGAGTCCTACCTCCAATCTCTGTGTTGTATTTATTAAGTGGGAGGAGGGAAATTTGCCTCACAGTTCATGTGGAGGTTCAGTGGATAGGGGGACAGTGTGCCGGGAGCCTGGTTAAAGCTTACCATTGGAGATGACAAACAGCAGTGTTCCTCTTAGAAGTTTATTCCAATTGTGTTGTACACCTTTCCTTTCCATTGGCTTCTTCAAGTGCAATGTCTCACATTACTTCAAAACAACCAATCTTGATTGAGTTCATATATATCTAAAGTGCTGGAATGGTTCCCACCAGGGAATCATGGAACCAGCAATTTCAGGAGGGGATGGGCACATTTGAAAACCAAACCAGGGGCCACAGAACAGTGCCCACGCATCAATGAAGTCCAGTCGATGGGCGCTGCAAGCAACCCAGTCAACGGAAAGTCATGTTTATTAGAAACAGCTCACGCAGAAACCATGAAGGCTGAAACAGGCCAGCCCTGCCCTGTTCAGCTCTGTAAAACTGCAAACAAGAAGTCCTTTTCCTACACCCAAGCAGTTCTTCCCTATTGCAGACGTCACTCAAGCCAAGGCAAGCACCAAACACCAGATTGGAAGCATCAGTTTCTCTCTTACTGTTCCCTGAGCACCTGGAGCCTTGCCAGATGGCACCTTCTCCGCTAATATACTAACATGCTTCGCTAACCTGCCTTGCTTTGTTGAAATTGCCACACTGCTCTTACACCGGGACTCACTGCATGTTAACAAATCCATCTCTTACCCTCCAGTAGGGCCCCTGAGTTCAGGCCTAGGTGACCTGTTCTTTCCCCACCAGCCCGACCACTCCCTTCAGATTTGAGCTTTCTCCTTGGGTAGGACTTGACTTCCTCAACCACAGGTTAAATTCTCCTTTCTTTTTTTTTTTTAAGTAAAAATAACATATTTTATTACAGACTGCAAAATAAGGAAAAATGAAAATTTTTCTAGAGAGAAGAAAATGTGGCATAGAGAATAATAAGAGAAAGATCTCATAGCATAAAATAAATTATAATTAGAGTTTCTTTTTGTCAACATTTTGGGCCTGTCTTGTTCAGGGTTTAATCTCGATCTCAGCGTGGTGAAGAAGGGGACTGAAAAGGACAGAATTCCTTTCCCATGGATTAGACATCAACTCAGCATCGCTGGAACACAAAATGCTATTGCCTCTGCTCAGGAAATACAGACAAGCCCATGAATGGCAGAGGCACAACTGAAATATGACTTTACACAGCCTTTCGTTCTCTGGAGTACTCAACTGTGTAATTAGAACAATTTCTAAACATTGCTTTACCTACAGATAAGGAGCAATTCCAGAACTTAGCTCAGTGCCCAACAAAAATTACAGATGCAATAAACTCTGAGAAAGTAAGTAAGCTTGAATAAAAGAATGAGTAAACAAATACTTTTAGGAACTATAGACTTTTTTTTAAATTAATTTATTTATTTAAGATTTCTGTCTTTTCCCCACCGCAGCCTCCCATTTCCCTCCCCCTCCCCCAGTCAAGTCCCCCTCCCTCGTCAGCCCAAAGAGCTATCAGGGTTCCCTGCCCTGTGGGAAGTCCATGGACCACCCACCTCCATCCAGGTCTAGTAAGGTGAGCATCCAAACTGCCTAGGCTCCCACAAAGCCAATACGTGCAGTAGGATCAAAAACCCATTGCCATTGTTCTTGAGATCTCAGTAGTCCTCATTGTCTCTATGTTTTTTCCCAAGACGGTTTTATCCCAGGCTTTTTCAAACCCAGGTCAGCTGGCCTTGGTGAGTTCCTGGTAGAAAATCCCCATTGTCTCAGTGTGTGGGTGCACCCCTCGCGTTCCTGAGTTCCTTGCTCGTGCTCACTCTCCTTCTTCTCCTGATTTGGACCTTGAGATTACTGTCCGGTGCTCCAATGTGGGTCTCTGTCTCTGTCTCCTTTCATCGCCTGATGAAGGTTGATATTCAGGAGGATGCCTATATGTTTTTCTTTGGGTTCTCCTTCTTATTTAGCTTCTCTAAGATCACGTATTAGAGGCTCAATGTCCTTTGTTTATGTCTAGAAACCAAATATGAGTGAGTACATCCCATGTTCCTCTTTTTGGGTCTGGCTTACCTCACTCAGGATCGTGTTCTCTATTTCCATCCATTTGCCTGCAAACTTCAAGAAGTCCTTGTTTTTTATTGCTGAGTAGTACTCTAATATGTATATATTCCATACTTTCTTCATCCATTCTTCAATTGAAGGGCATCTAGGTTGTTTCCATGTTCTGGCTATTACAATAAATTCTCCTTTCTGCTAGTCTGACTTGTAACTCACCTCACCTACCTGACCTGTCACAAGTAAAGCTGTGTGAAAGGCCTATCTTTCTCAACTCACTTCAACTCAATATTTGACCCGGAAGTATCTGATTTACCTTTCAGTTTCCCCTGTAGGATCACGCTATAGGGAAGGCTACTTAGATGGAACTCAGATTCCTTATCTACCTCTCACAAAACTCTCTCCCCCTAAGGTCATCCCGATTCCATTACTGTCTAGCCACTAACTTGGGCCTTACATTACCCTAAGCAGACTTCTCAAAGAGAATACAAGGGCCAGCAAGCATGATTTCTGACTAGAGGTCTAAACTGCTGTGCAGGCCCCGTGATGTGATAGCAACAGAAAACATGCACTGGACCTCCTGTCCCTCTGGTTTATTCTTGGCCCTCGGTGTGACTGAGGCGTTTAAGAGCCCATGAGAGTGTTGACTACAGAATCTGGACCAAGTCTTTGATGGCCAGTTCAAGGCTCTTCAGAGCTCTCTTCCTCTACGCTACATGCTAGTGATGAACCAGATGATGATTCTCCCTCAGGTGACATGCCAGAATGAGGGCGACTCTGAACCCAGATCTCAGTCCAAAAATGAACATGGAGCTTGAATGAGACAGCCTCTGTTTCTGAGACCACTGAGGGTTTTAAAGTTTGTCTCTTACCTCAGCGCCACTTTATAAGTGGCGTACCTCAGATGACTGAAGATATCCTGACCCAAATCAGGGCTAACCTTACCACAAGCAGAACAGCTGGTTCTATCTTGGCTGTGGCAAGTCAGCCAGCTGAGCTGAAACCTCCTGGTTCTCACCTGAATCAGCCTCTTCCACTCTTTCCCAGTGATTCCTTTTTGAGCCCTCAGCACCATGAGAGTCTGTGCCAGCTCTTCCCCACCAGGCCTCTCACGAGGTAGTTCTCAAGGTAGAACGGCCTAAGCATAGGCTCAGCTGTCCTCACAGGTGCTCTGTGGAGAACATACTGTGCCACAGGAATTTGAGGGCCTGCTTCAGAGCCATTACAGCAGGCATCTCACAGACTTCCTGGTGCTTGTGCCAGGAACGCGTATCTAGCCTTGGTATCACCTGCCCTTTTAGTAGAGAGATTTACAAGGAAACTCTGTTATAAAGTCTACAGGAAATAACTGTGCATACAACGTTGACCTTGTCACAAGGGTGGATTGAATTGGTGAGGAAGTGGTTGAAAAGCTTTCATGGCTGCGACTCTGGAATAAATCCCTTTCTTCCCAGCTCATTGTTCCTGTAATTTTTTGCATTTATATAAGAATTTTGCTCAGTATTCTATAAAAATGTTTCTCATATTTTAAGCACACTTTTTCTTTCTGACACTGTGACCTTTCATTTCACCATGATTTTACTTTTTGTAGAAGACTTGCAAACAGTACAAATGGTTCCCGTACCCCCTCAGATTGGTTCTCCCAAAGTTGACATTTCTCACAATCATACATCTATCAGTCCCCAAAAAACTAACATTGGCAAAATATTGTCAATCAAATTAAACGTGCAAAGAGTTTTCTGATGTTTTGATGTTCTAGCATCCAATCTAGACATGCAGTAATGAACTACTCCTTAGTGTCCTCCGATCTGGGACAGCTTCTTAGACTTCCTATGTTTTCTATGACCTTGGCACTCTTGAGAATTATTAACCAGGCATTTTATAAAAAGCACTCAGTTTGGCTTTATCTGATATGGTTCCGTAACTACATTGGTGTAATGTCTTTTAGACCAGCAGCATAGATAAATTCTCTTCTTGTCACATCTCTTCAGGGACAAATGCTGTTCCTAAGAGGTATCACTGCTAATGCTAAATGTGCCCATATAGTCAAGGTGGTACCTGGTAGACTGCTCTGCACATTGTTACTTTTGTACCATTTTTATATTTGAGTAATTAGAACTACTAAATCCAGACCACACAGGATGATAATTAAGCAGGAGTCCCAGGAAGAGGGAATGATAACACTGAATTCTATGAAAAATTATTGTGATTTCAATGAAATCACGGTATGTATTATTTAGCTTGTAATTTTATATTTTCATTATGTATGTGGATTATAACCTTTGAATTGTTTCAACTTTATCCACTGGGAACTTTAGTGTGTTGGTTGTTGTGCTTGTTCATGGGTATTCTTTTTGTATTGTTGTTTGTTTGAGAAATGTTGAGAGCTCAGGTTGACCTCTACACCACCCAGGTTGACCTTCAACTTTGAATCATCCTCCCCAACAAGGAATTATAAATGTAAACCACCATGGCTCTCTATTTTTAGAGACCTATGCTTTTTCTTATTACAATATGCTACAGGCTCATCTGTTTGCTTGCAACAGCCCTAGAGCCAGGCATTTCTGCAAAGAGCCGTGGTTTTCTCATGGATAAACGGCATTTGAAATCAAGATCTAGATGCTGGAATGCTTTTAGGTCCTCTCCGGAAAGCAAATAGAAAATACATGTGTGTTAATATACTAGCCTATGTGTTTACACATATGACAACACTTAATAGATGCATGAAGAGTTTTCCTTTAAAAGTAAACTAAAGTCTTAAATTAATATGTAATATAGACAAATACAACAACTACTTCAAAGTAGTCTTTGCTACAGAAGAAATACTAATGATATGTCCTACTAAGAATTAGGAATCATCCACGTGAAAGAGAGACCATTTCACATGGAAGGAACATCACTCAAGAAGCACCACAAGGAGAGGCAAAAATTGACTGCAAAGAAACAAGCACAGGCCGGGCGATGGTGGCGCATGCCTTTAATCCCAGCACTCGGGAGGCAGAAGCAGGTGGATCTTTGTGAGTTTGAGGCCAGCCTGGTTTACAAGAGCTAGTTCCAGGACAGGCTCTGAAACTACAGAGAAGCCCTGTCTCAAAGAAAAAAGAAAAAAAAAAAGCACAAGGGTATGTTTGGAAGCGTGGAACAAAGTCCAGATTTCTGTGGATGCAGAGGATGCCACGGAAGAGATCTTAGTCTTGTAGAAGAGACTGCTATTCTTCACATAGAAATGAGGGCCAATATGAAATGGGGTTCTCCTGCCTCCCCAGTATTCCTCACTCTTTCCACCTACAAACTTTTCTCACCTGATACGAATCCACAGGAATTATTGCAGCATGCCACATCATTCTGGCCCATACTAGCACTTTTTTAAATCCCAGTTTTTTGATTTCACCAAGACCAGATCTATAAAGAGGGCTCAGGTTCAGTGCCAGGTGCAAGGAACCCTGGGATTTCAATGAGTTTGCTCCACAGACGGGCTGCAACCTGTCTGGTGCAATCCCTGAACTGCTGTAGACTAGGCCATTGAATCATCATAGACATCACCAACACTGAAGTTTGATGGCCATCCAAGAGTCTACCTAAAAAGCCAGATATGATGAGCACATCTGTAAGTGTTCAGGAGATTGAAGTAAAAAGACAGCAAGTTTGAGGTCAGCCTGGACTATGTAGCAAAACCTTATTATTAATGAGAGAGAGAGAGAGAGAGAGAGAGAGAGAGAGAGAGAGAGAGAGAGAGCGCTCAGCTGGAATCAAAGCCAATGTTGTAGCATATCTAATCAATACTTTAGGACATACCACTAACTGAAAGGTTTTTCCTAGGATGACAAACTCTAAACTGCCAGAAACTTAAAACTAACCCTAGTTCTTCTCAAATTATTCTAAAAGACTGATGTGTAAAATTCTTAACAAAATGCTAACAAATTCAGGAACACACACAAAACACATTGGGGGTTTATCCAAAGGATGTACAGATGGTTCAACACATGAAACCGATGCACATAATACATCACCTCAAAAGAATAAAGGACAGAATCCACGTTATTATCCCAGCAGAAGCAGAAAATAGCCCTCAGAAATTAGGGATACAAGGAATAATTTGACCTTCTCTGTTTATGACGATTCTATACTGGGAAGGGCCAGAACCTGACATTCTGTAAATTTCAACTTTTACTATCATAGCATAGAAAGTATCTGAAGCATACACTGTCACAGTATCCTAGAAGCAGCTGTGAGAAAGGGAAGTGTCCAGGTTCTCAGCTTATCCAAGGAAACCATCATGACCCTGACTGAAGCTCATGAATTTCATGCACCCAATTCCACACAAGAGTAGGTGGGAGAAGATTTTGTTAAAGAATATCTTAATGACAGCAATCATGTGTGGCTAACATCCAAAATGGATGGAAGTGCCTTAGTTTTGTGAATATATATGTATGCATATCTATATTACATATGCATATATATACAGGTATACCTATATATACATATGCATATGTATGTATATATGTATGTATTGTTAAAATTCTTAAAGCTTTACTTGTGGGTTATAAGGTAAAAGACATAAAACCAAGAAAAATCTACAAATATTCACAAAACTAATAATTTGTTCTCATTACTGATATTATGATTATTATCACAACTTTTTCTGTCTTTCTGTATAGCCCAGGCTGACCTTCATTTCAGTTCTCAGCTTTCAAAGTGCTACAATTATAGGTATGTGTCACCATGCTTGGCCCACTATAATATAATGGACAAAACTTCTTTTGAGACAGTCTCTTAAGTATTTTATTAGTTTTGAAAGGAGCTCAGGCATTGGCTTTCCTAAATAAATTTTACTCTCTTCTGCATGCTGTGAAATACTGTCTCAGGAGAATATGAGACCATGGATTTATGACCCTACAGTCTTTATAGGGCTAGTGAGACTAAGGCCAAAGAGCCCTTTATCTTAGCTGGAAAAAAAAAACACAAAAAATTGTGGTATCCTTGGAATAGTGGTGTAATTTGAGTCTTGAATACGTAGGTTCATTATTTGCATTGGAAGTTTGAATACATTGATATATAGCTATTTGTCTTTTACTTATGGACATGAAATATGAGAGCCAGTCTTATGATAATGATGCTTGTCACATGAAAGAACTTGTACAGAAGGCTTTTTAGGATATCCTTTATTAAAATGGAAGCCACTCCCCACAGGGTATTTTATATCAAAGATCCTGAGATTAAGTTCCAGGTTATATTGCACTAAAATTAATAAGTGGGTTTCAACTCCCCTGTCAATACTGATTGATTAATAGTGGTTTCTGGGAGCACTTAGTTGAAAAAGACCATGGTATAATTTACTTTTCTTGTGGCTGTGATAAGATACCCGAGAAAGCAACCTAAGGGAATTGTGGCTGCTGCGTCATATAATTTGAGAGGCTATAGTCCATTGTGGGTGGGAAGGTGAGGCTGTCACCTTGCATGCACAGTCAAGAAGCAAAAAGATGAACGTTTGCTTTCTCCTTTCTATCCAGTGCAGAGCCTCAGAACATGGGGCGGTGACTCGGACTAGCAGGCCATTCTTCAGTGACAGGGTACTAAGTAGGAGGTGGCCAGGAGATGAGAAGATAAAAAGACAGAAAATCTGCCTTATAACAAACAAGTTTATTACGAAGTATAGCATCTGATATACAGTTTTCAGAGGGATATAGGGCTATGGTTAGCAGAAATTTAAATCAAGCAATTTTAACTGAAAGATCACAGTATACTTTAGACATTACTGCCTTAGGACTGATAACCACAGCCCTTCTGGGGAGAAAGCTGAATTCATAGGAACCAAAAACCTCAATTCCTTAGAGGCCTAGGTCTGAGGCCCAAATTGGATCTTGTCAAGTCTACACCCTTGTAAAGAAAGAACTAGGTTTCTTTGTCTTCATCAGGACCTCTGAGAAAGTCTGGCTCCCAACAAAATGGTACCAGCGCCACTAGTTTGGGTCTTCTGACCTTAGTCAACCCCATCCAGAAATTCCTCCACAAATATGCCAAGTTATATGTGTCCTAGGTAACTCTAGGTCTTAACAAGTTTACAATTAGCATTCAACATGACAGCTGTGAAGACAAAATTACTTTCCTTCAGAGATCATGGATGGTGATGTTTAGGGAGGAGCCGAGGGATTCGCAAATGCTCAGCAGTAACCAGTTGGCTTTGGATTTGGGAAACGGGGAATATACACAGACCCAAGATTGTACATCTTTTTATCTTCTTATTCCAAAAAGAAATGAAGTGTAAGTAAGAAAAAAGATAAATAGATCATGACCACGTACAGTAAGGTCAAATGATAAGAGCACTACTACCTGCAAGTCATGAAGTCCCACACATTTGAATATCATGTTACCTCAATGAAAAGCTGAAGCTGTAATTATCTACAAGATCCAGAGTGTGTAAAATATAAGCAGGTCATATAAGTAAGATAGGACACAACATTTTGACATAAAAACTAGAAGTCACAGGTGTTAATCCTGGGCCCACTCACTACTGAGTGTCCCGTTGACTTCCTGCAGTATATTTAAATTCTTTAATTTGGCAAACTTGGCAAAAAAATGTTGTGATATATAGCTTTTACATTATATGCCCACAAAGGTCACTGTGGACAAGGTTTGGTTTCTAGAATGACTTTGAACCTGCTAATAGGTCTGTGGTTCATGAAGAGAATGTGCTGAAAGGAGTACCCTGAAGGAGACTGTCGGGTCTTAGCTTCCTTTCTCCATGGTTTCCCAGTCATGAAGTGAACATATATGTTCCACCATGCACTCCAACAATGATATGCTTCCTTACTGAAAGCAAGACAGCCAAACAAATGCTGAAAAAAAGAAAACCCTCTGAAACTGTGAACCCAAAACAAATAAGTTATTTTATCATGTGTTTGTTACAGTGATAGGAAGGGAACTGACATGTGTCACAAGTCTTTCTAAAATTCAGTGATGTGGCAATCCTTCACTTCTTGGCCCTGCTCCAATTCCTGGGAGGTCCTTCCTGACATAATGAACATTTATTTCAGAAGAAAAGGATTAGTACCATTTGAGTCTCTCTTATAGGATAAGTGTAGAGTCAAGAACTTTGGTGGGAGAGTTTTCATAAACGCCAAAACATCTAGAGAAAGGGATATGAAATGGGTTAAAAAACAAAACAAAACAAAACAAAAACTGAGACATGGGACTCAGCTGCTTCATATTACACTTTCTCAATTTTCCAATTTAGCATGCAAACAGGAGACAGATGACCACAGTACACTGTTCTCATCAGCGTGACCGAACACAACTGTGCCGGCATTTGCGAGGAGCCTAAAACACTACTCCAGTCTGTCTGAAACCTAACGATCACACGGCAAGGAGCAAGTATGCAGTTTTTGTTTCATTCCATTTCCTGTACTGTGGTACGGGGTTAAAGTGAGCATGGCAGAGCATAGTTCACACACACACTGTAATGATTAATTTCATTGTCAACTTGATTGGGTGTACAAACATGTAGGAAACACGCATCGGGGCTGGTCAGTGAAGGAGTTTCCAGAGAGGGTTAACTGAGGCCCTGGGCAGAATAAAAAGGAGAAAGCAAGTGGAGCACTAGTCTCTCTCTCTCTCTCCTCTCTCTCCTCTCTCTCTCTCTCTCTCTCTCTCTCTCTCTCTCTCTCTCTCTCTCTCTCTCTCTCTCTCTCTCTCTCTGTCTGCCTCTCAGCTGGAGATACAGGGCAGCCAGTTGCTTCATACTTATGTGGCCACACCCACAGCCACTCTGCTCTTCTTTCTTTCTCTAAAACTGTGAGCCAAGAGAACTTTTTGGTCCTTAAGTGGCTTTTGTAAGGTATTTGTTACAGTAACTGAAAAAGTAACATATACACACCTAACCATTTCTGGAGTGATTAATAACTTTCAAATATTCAATCAAAAAGGAATGCTAACACTTCTATGCTCTCTCTCTCTCTCTCTCTCTCTCTCTCTTTCACACACACACACACACACACACACACACACTTCAAGTATAATAATGACTAAGCAGCTGGATGCAAATTTCAGTTGCTTGAGAGGCTATGGTAGGAGCATCACAAGTGTAAGTCCTACCTGAGCTATATGGAGTGAATCCAAAATTACTCTGGACAATTTAGTGAAACTTTCTCTCAGCTCACTGGTGGAGCACATTTCTGAAGCCACGGGTTCAATCCTAGCACCACCAAAGGATGACTCAAGTTCCCCGGGTGCTGTCTTTTGGCTTGGGAATGCCCTCAAAGACATGTGTCCATCTTGGTTTTATTGGCGGGGAGTGGAAAATTTAAGAGGTGGAATTGAATGGGAGGATTTAGGCACTGGGGATGTGTTCTTGAAAATGATTATTCTGGTCTGTTCCACCTCCTCCAACCCTGCTAGGAGTTTAAGTGGCTGGGTTCTACCATGCATTGCCGGATCACTACAGGTCCCTGAACAACACACCTAGCTAATCACAGGCTGGAATCTACTAGACTAAAACAAAGCAAACCGCTTTCTTTATAAGCTGATCAAGTCCTCCATCTGTTTCTAAAAGGAAAGCTATCGAAATGGGCAGTCAACAGAGTCCTATATTGGTCCTGAAATTACTGTGCTTAGATAATTTGCCCAGCTTCCCCTGTGAGAATTTTCTAGCTGCCACGAGGGTCAGGAGAGGTCCTCGTTCCCAAACCCTTTTATCAATAAGGCCTTTTCTCCCCTTTGTTGCAAGTGTTTTTCTAGGACACTAGATGTGCACTGAGATCTTTTGTGCACAAGTTGTTCCCATAATCAAACAAAATAACCACGGCGTAGTGGAGAATGTACGAAGTAAAAGACTTATAATGTACCATGCTTCATCCCCTGCCATCTTCCGATTCATCCTGCTTGGATTTTTAAAGTGAAGATTGTTCTGGTATGACAAACTAAACCAGTGAAATAAAGGAACAAAGACCAAAATTTAATAATGAGGTTTTAATTGCTCACAATTTTTGACGTGATCATCTTGATTACTCTTTATGTTTACTCAAGGGTTTTGTATTTCAGAGGAAACTTCTTGAAATGGTTCATATGTCCCAGATGTGACCTACTTTCATTCTGGGTATGAATACTGAGCATGCCACCAGCAAGCCAAACAGGCATGGCTATTCAGGAGTTATTTATGTGGCATGCCTATGGGAACCAAATACGCAAATCCAGCTGGCCAGTGAAACCAGGCCGGCCAGTAAAACCCGTGATATTTCAGCTCAGCAAAAATGAAGAGCAAGTACTAAAGTTTGAGTAGTTCTTGAACTAGTTTAAAAGAAAGACAATAAAATAGTCACAAGGTAGGAGAAATAAATTGCAAAAATAAAGCCACCGCAAACTATGATAAAAGCAGAGAAAAGCACTTCATTCAATGTAGGCATCTGCTTAGTCCTAGGAGAGCCGGGGAAGATGCACAGAGGAGGTGAAATTAGAACAAACCTAAAGTTCAATTACAGTACTAAATTAATTTAATTACCATGGTGTCTATTGGCTTGCCATACTAGCAACTGAAGGCAGCATAAAATGGAGAAGTAGCGGCAAAACAGAAGCACGGAGATTCTGATTTTTGTAGTTAAGGCAGTTGTGTAGTCAAGGCATTATCACTGTTATCATTAGGCCATTATCACTGTTATCATTAGACCATTATCACTGTTTTGGACCTTATATTTTTCCACCGTTTTTCATTTACTATTCATTATTTTTTCTTCATTTCTTTATTGCTTTTCATTTTATTTATTAAAACATTGATAGAAAACAAGATACAGTTATGTTTTATTATTTTACACGGGGAAGCCTATAATGTTATCGATGATTGAGACCATTTCTTTGATACTTACATGTTGTGTTTTAAGCAAGTATCTGTGATATTTATGTGCTTTTTAAGAGGCTTGAGAGTTGTCTCAGTAGTTAAGGGCACTTGTTGCTTTTACAGAGGACCCGGATTCAATTCCCAGTACCCACATGGCTCACAACCATCTGTAACTCTAGTCCCAGGTGGGCACACACACACACACACACACACACACACACACACACACACACGTAAGCGTAACACTCATCCACATAAAATAAATCTTTAAAATTAAAAAAAAATGCCTTGTATATCAAAGTTCTACAAACTCTAGCTATACTGTTAACAAAGAAGGGACAGGTCCTTACCTTTATTTTTTGTTCTGTTTCTTATGTTAAACAAAACAGTCCACCAAGAGAAGACAGCTAATATCTTTTGGTTTCCTCACACAGGTAAACTAATATCTTCATTTATAGTAAGATAATTGAGAAGAAAAAATAGTTCGGGAACTTGACCTGGGTCCTAACAACAGAGAAGAAAGAACAGGGCTTTCTATCCAGCACTCCTCAAGTAACTTGCTGCTATTATTTCTGACAACCCTGCAGCAAGCTTTCCCATGGTTAGCCTAGACTTCTGCCAGCAGACAGTACATGTAATGAATAAGCCAAATGAGACACTGTTCATTATGAGATACTCTTCTGCTTTAAAAATATCACTACTGCACATAAGTAAAATAGAAGAACTTGTCTCCTATAAATTCCAGAGCACATCTGAACCTCAGATGCAATCAAAGGCTCATGCTTGTGAAGGCAGCTGTGCAAGGGAGTCTTAACGAAAGCTTCAAAAGCAACAGATAGGAGAATTAGCAGAGGTTGTTGATCTCAAAACTCAGTAAGCTGACCTCATCATCCTTGTGTGTGTGTGTGTGTGTGTGTGTGTGTGTGTGTGTGTGTGTGTGTGTGTCGGGGCGCTGCTGAGATGCCTCAGTGGATAAGGAGCTTGGTGCCAAACCTGGGATCCTCAGTTCAGTCCCTGGGACACACATAGTGGAATAGCAACACCCTTGAGTTGCTTTTTGTTGTCACCCAAACACCACAGAACGCTAGCTAGTCACTCCTCTCTCTAACAGATAGATACATTGATACATAGATAGATAGTATTTAAATAAAGCCTACTGTGATGTAACAGAAACGGAAGCATATATGAGGATTTTCCCATGTGCAAAATAAGGCTGTTTTAATAATTTTAATTCTGTGGTGGTAATACTTGCCAAAAGAAATTGCTATTAGCTTAATTTCTTCTTCTTCTTCTTCTTCTTCTTCTTCTTCTTCTTCTTCTTCTTCTTCGGGAAACTCTTGCTACTTTGTTGCCAGGTATCCATAGTCATCATCTCTCTTTCAGTTTCCTAGTTTGCAAAGTTAGCAGCCAGAGAAGTATTTCACTCCAATGAATGAGTTATGAGGTCCAATATTTTGCTTTTTACAAGAATTGCTCTATTTTAATGATGGTCTTAAAATCATATTCTAAGGAACTGGTGTGTAGTAATGAAGTAGATGTTGAGAAATCCAGCCTTACTAGCACCAATCTCAACAGCATGGAACCCAGACTCCTTGGGGAAAATATCTGATTTGAGGGCAGGGCCAGGAAAAGTTCCTTCTGTAATTCATGTTAGGAAGCACAAAAGCACCACCACAGAGATGTGCATGACATGCAGGGGGTAAAAGTTCCTATGAGTAGAAGTGGACACACTATTACAATGTAATAGAGCTGGTAAAAGTAGATGAAATCTAGACAATACCATACAAACTTAATTATAAAATTTCACATCCTTAGTGATCAGACAAGCCAGTACCTTGTTTCTACAGATATTCCTAGAATGGAATCCTGTCCCCAAACTGTTGAGCCAAATCTGAAAATAACGAAACAGTCTGACTAACCTACCAGTCCCTTTCAAGAATGCTGCTGTTGTGGCGGATCACACACAGAGTAACAGACCTGCATTAGAGCAAACTAAAGCCACAGGCTTATAAAATAAAGCATGGGCCTTGATCCCTTGATTTTACATTCTTGGAGGAAATAAATGAATAACTGAGAATGACTGAATCAACTTAAAGATCGCATATTAAATGAAAGATTTCCTAAGTGTGAAAACATGCACGGACGTTGGAAGAGCCCGACTGTTGGGTGAACAGTGTAACTGTTGTTCTTGAATTGTGTGTGGGAGTAGTAGTATGTATGTGTGCATGTATATGTCTGTCTATGCATCCATTGAGAATGTAGCAACTAAAACTAAAAAAAATATTTTACATATAAATATTAAAGTCTCATGAATAAGCTAGTTCTTTGATTAAATTGTCAAAATTTTTTTTTTTAGAAAAATCATGTCGTATTTGTAAGAAAAATTAGGCAAAAATAATAGTTCACGAGGTAAGGTAGGCTTTAATCTCAGTTCTTGGGATGTAGATCAGGCTTCTCTCTGAGTTTAAGGCCAGTTTGGTACACATATTGAATTCTAGGCCAGCCAGAGCTACCTGAAAAGAAAATCCAGCTTAAAAAACCAACCAACTGAACAAATCAGTATCAAAAGCATAATACAGCCAAGGTCCCTGATTCATCAATTGTAGTTATTGATCTTCATTCGGCAGATTCGTTAGTGTGTTGCGACTAATCTCATTTGGACAAGGTGGCTTTGCTTGCAAAACAGCATTGAAGAGAAAGAATGCTGACTATCTGAAGAAACACAGCAGCAACTATAGAAAATACTGAGCTGGTCAAAGAAGGATCTCACAGGCTGTCTAGGTTACCAAATACTCTATAAAAATCTGCTCCCACCGTCTTAGGATTTTCTTTCCATAATGTAAGAGAGATTTGTTGGAAACATGCAATGTATGAAGATGGGAAACTCTACGCATCAGTGTGCTCGTTTGTATTTGAAGGTGGGAAATATCGCATCAGGTGGTTGGATAGATATGATGGATGATATCAGACCAGTGTATTCCATCTGTGAAGCACTCAGGGTAGGGCACATCACTTCATTCTCTATACATTTTTGTATTGGTATGTATAGCTCAGGACCATGTAAATTTATGTCACATAATAAAACTTAGTTTCTTTCTTTTCTTTATGGACTTAGTCTTGTTTTGAGTTTTCTCCATTTCCTGTCTTTCTTTTTTTTTTTTTTTTGTTTCAGAAGAGCTGGAAAGTATTTCCATTTCACATTAAGAGACATTTTAAAAATTCAGTTAAATACTATCAGATTTTCATTAGACATAACAGGGTATGTACTGCGAAGTATACAGAAGAGCACTGCTCATATCTTCATGGGCAGTTCTGTCCCCTTTGTTCTTACAGCCTAACTCATTACTGTGTACAAGGAAATAAGCTTCCTCGGTGTCCTTAATGGATTCCTGAACTCCTTCTTTCTAGCATTTTGGTATTTTAAGACACATTTTATTATATATAATGGAGAATGAACAAGATATCTCTCTGTAGGTAGGTTCATTTTAATGTATTTTCAATTCATACACATGGTGAATTCAGTATATCAAATTTTAGTCACAATCATGTCAAACATAATTTTCTCTTATATAATAAAATATAACCAATATGTCTAACATTACAAAGGCAGTTATTTTTAAAATTTGGTTTTTATTAAGCCTGTCTAAAATGCCTTGTGAACATGTCTTTATCCATGTTGCATTTATTTTAAATTATATATTTTTAAGTATTAACTTTGGCAGCCTTGGAAACAATAGGCAGCAGCTTGATTAGTCGTACTACATATAAAGCTAGATTATTCTTGCTTTTTATAGACAAGCATCTGTGGATTAAATGATTATCCAGTATGTGCCACTGTTTGTTAGTTATTTTGAAAACCTGCTTACCAGGATTAAAAAAAGGAATTTTGTGCATAAAAATAGGTCACCAATAAGAAGCATGAACCATTTCTCCCAATCAAGTATAAAATGGTGACACATTTTATAAATCAGGTAAATATAGACATGAAATACAACATTTGAATAGTTAAAAGAAATTCTAGCTGGGTTACATTTTTAGCACATTTTACCAAATGCTTATTTTTACCTGCTATTTTCAAATATTTGAAAATTTCCATACATGTATTTTTTCTCACTTGAAAAAGTGAGACAAGTTCTATTATTCACTTATACTATAATTAAAAATTTTAGTAGATGAAATGGTTATATTTGCTTTAATATAACTTAATTTAATATAATTTAATACAATTTAATTTCAATAAGTATCAGTCTTTCCCCCTGTAAATTTAAAACATGGTGGGAAAGATTACTATGTTTGATAATTTACCTTTTTGTTAATTTTATTGCATAAGTAGTTCAGTCTTAAATTCTCCAAGATAGCATTTATGTACACAGTTTATGTAAAGCCTCTATGTGCAACTGTAACTATGGCTACGATCACGGCCAGCTTTGCAATCATCTCCATCTAAGAACTGAAAATGTCAGTGCTCTTCTTCTGTGACTACTTTAACTTTGTATTTGTGATAATTTACAGGCACACTTATGGTCACGTGCCCCTCGCTTCCCTGAAACCCTTCCGAGTGAGGGGCGCTCCTATCCTAACCCACAGTGGCTGCAAAGGTGCTGAGAACACTGGGAAGTCCTGGCTGTCTCCTCACCTGGAAGTGCTACCAGGAGCGAGCTAACAGCGGCAGCAGCATTCTTTCCAGCCATCTAGCCTGGGAGGCCACCTTTCCAGGACAGCCCACCCACCAACTGCTCCATCTTCATTTGAACTCAGGCCAACTTAGAAGGGCAATTCCAGCAAAGGCTGGAACAGACAGAAGTAGCCTTCACTGCGACTGTACCGCAGCCTGTTTCATCCTTTGCCCAATTCTCCGGGATTCCTTTCTTAGGACTGTTAGTCAAAAATTTTTAATAGATATGCACGCTAATCTCAGAGTCTATTTTCCAGAAAATATTGCTTAAGAAAGGAAGCTATAACAAATGTCCTGGGAGTTAATCTTTTCCATATATGTTAGTTCTAAATCTCGTGTTCATCCCCCAATGGCAGAGCTTTGAATTCGCAGTTGCTTTGAAATTTGCATGGAAATCTTAGAACTCTCTTTGGCCAGTCCAAGGAACTGGAGACCAGTATCAATGGTAAGCACTAAGTTAAAATGCTTAAAAGGCAGCTGTGTAGGTGACATAAAAATCTCAAACGTAGCTACAAAAGCCGCTCCCAACTCAACCAACTAGATCCCTCATGATTCCATCTCTCCATCCTTTAATAGAAAGATACATGATGTTAACCACGCCTCTTGTGATTTCCCTTTTAGGTCTTTTCCTTGCCCTTCTAGGATGTTGATAAACACCACTGACACCTGATTAGTAAGAGGAGATTCTGAAATTGAAGGTATAGCTTTGACAATTTTATAATCTTTTGAATTTTAACTCTTTTTCAAAAGGTTGTACCAATTTATACTTTTAAAACCTTTTTCAGTGTTTTAAAATTAGCTTTATTCAACTGTACAAACTTGGACACTAAAGAAAAATTAATGCCAAATTGATAACTCAAATAGTTCTTGCTGTATTAGGTATCTCTTCTATCATTCTACCATTAGAAATTAGTATAAACTAACTATAAAAAAGATAAAAACACATAGAATATAATTATTTCATATATAAACATAACAGTTTGCTATGTAAATATTAAAATATATATTGTCTTATGATTGACTATTTTATAAATAAAACCATATTTAATGTAAATTGATTATAATAAATTATTCATTATAAAAACTTTTCTCTATTATAAAATATTTTCCAGTCTTATTTTTACTAGATATGACTCTTCTATAATATTCTTGTTTATTGGACTAGTAGTTAGTACTTGTCATTAACCAATGTTGTACTTGATTATATTATAATATTATATTATAATTGACTAATAATTGCTTAGTCAATACTTGTAATTGATTTACAATACATGTCTTTTCAGTCTGTAATTGAATTTGTGATTTCACAAATGGAATTGTGAAATGATGGGTTTAGAAGATATAGGTATTTTTATAGTTCCCTAGGGTTGGAGAGATGACTCAGAGTTAAGGGTACTTGCTGTTCTTGTAGAGGACCAGAGTTCTGTTCCTAGCACCTACGGTAGACCACTCAAAACTGCCTGTAATTCCAGTTCCAGGAGATTTGATGCCCTCTTCTGGCCCTCACACATGCTGCAGATACACAGGAATAAAAATACAAATACATCTTTAATCTTTTTTAATAATACATATATCAAAATTTCCCTAAATTTTTAGATGTATACTCATTTCACACTTGTCAAAATTAGCATTTTATTGTTGTATTTCAGCATTGTGTTTTTCTAACTTTTCAAGTTTGAAACATATTTTCCTTAATTCGCCAGTCATCCCTCACAGTGAATTTAAGTGGTCATTCTTCCCCGAGAACTTCTTTTCTATTTATCTAGAGTACAGTTGCATATCCCCCTCCCTGGTGACTCTCAGTATTTTAATAGCTCACTCACTCTTGGTTCTCAGAGACGTGTCCTCAGACGTTTTGATGTGTCATTATAGTAAATCATATTGCACAGTTCATAGTTTGCAATTTACATTATCTTCACGATGTTTTAACTAGAGTGATCGTTAGGGGCATGGAGGCTGATGTCTCTACCATAAAATAAAGCTGAGCGTAAGAATGGGTGCGGCAATTCTTACAGTCTATAGTTTTCATGTAGTTACATTGCTGTTTACAGTGCCCAGAATACCAAGCAACTCAAGACACTGAACGAAAGTGCTGAGATAGCGTCAAAGGAGTCAGAAAATACCCTCATTCTATTTTTAAAAGGGAGACTGATTTATATTAGTGGGCTTATGATCCCAGAGTCTTTCTCAATGTGTAAATTTAAAAATCACAGCGATTTAGATGAACCAACTGCTTGATAGAGTATGGTTTGATGGATTAATGAATGAGTGGTGGGAACCAAGCACAAGAATATTCTGGTTCCATCCAATAACGACACAGGTTATCTTGATGGCATGCCATCAACATTCTCAGTGAACACAAGAGTTTTCACACCAAAAAGAGGGAGTAGGGCACACAGACACTTTGGAACGCTATTTCGTTTTGCTCTTTGAAAATGGCTTAGCCCCATTTAAAATGAAATCAGTCACAACTGTGAGCGCTTCTTTGACTTAGGCAGTATGGAAGGTCCATGTTCCTTAGGAAACACATTTCTTGGTCATGTCTTCAAATTAAAAACATATTTGTTACCATTGAATGCCCAGGAGGCTTGGCAGCGGTTCCTCCTTCGTCTGGGAGGCGGGGGGGTCTCAATCCACCGGTACTGTCGTGGGATCGGTGAGGACGCTGGAGAAGTTGAGCATGCACCTGCACAGGTGCTCACCAGGAGAGAGGGAGGGAGGCACCTTGAGCCACCCACTCCTGTCACCCTTTGGCCACCCCAGCCCGAGCAGGCGCGCTCTCCTTCCCCCTCACCCCCAGCCCCGCCCTCACCGCACCTGCCAGGTCACAAACCTCCGCCCACCCACTCCCGCTCCTCTCTGCCGCCCGGGCTTGCGCCTCCTTGATTGGCCAAGAGTCCGCTGGAGCGCGTCCAATCGGCAGCCCTCCTGCGCGACCTCTTCCCGCTCTTCCCGCCCCGCCGGCCTCGCGGGCGCCCAGCTTCTTTGTGACTGGTGCTCGCGGAGGTCACTCAGCGCGCGGTGAGCGATCGGCGGGCGGGGCCGGCTCAGGTGCCGTGGCACGGGACGGCCGCGGTGGGCAAGGGGGCGGTCGCGCTGCGACGTCGGCGGCGTGAGGCTTCGCGCGCGTGAGCGGCGCGGACTCCGGGCCTGGCGGCCGAGCTCCGGTGGCGGGCGCGCAGGTCGTTGACGCGGGCCCCGGCTGGGAGGCGCGTCCGTCGCTGGGAGCGCGGCGTCGAGGTTCTCGGACCATGGAGGACCCGCAGCCGCTGCCACAGCCGGAGCTGCCGCTGTGTGACAGCCTCATCATCTGGGTGAGTGTGATCCCTGCTCGCCGGCGAGGCCCCCCGCGGGGCGGGCTGAGCGAGGGAACCTGCGACTGCCACGTCCACCTGTTCCGCAGCCTGTCCGAGACCGGGCTCTCCACCCAGCCACAGCGCCCCACGGCGCACAGGTGGCTCGGAGACGCTGGCCACCTAGGTTCCCAGCTTGCTGTCCCCTTGGGCCCACACAGCACGAACGGTGTAGACACGGTAGCAGAGAGATGCGGGAGCTCTTTTTTTTTTTTTTCCTGTGCCTCCCCTTTCCTTCTTAATACCTTTTGTTTTTTAAAGTAAAAAAGATTTGGCATTTTTTTTTTGTTTGTTTGTTTGCGCTTGATGCTTGTGCAGGATTCATTGGTGTAGACTCGATGGACGACTAGCTCTGTCCTCGGATGTCCAGTGAGCAAAATGGTTTCTAACCTGTTGGAATTGCCTAGATATGACAGAACTGGCTTCCAGGTGTGATTCCTAGCCCTTTGTTGTGTTAGGATAATCCTTGACGTCCCACAAACTACTGTTGATGACTCAAAGCTCACCCCAGTTGTGTAGACTTGTGGAGGGCAGTCTGTCTGATTGGAATGTAAGTAGACTGGATCAGGAGGATTACATTCTCCAGGAGATTGGCTGGTTGTCTCCTAACGTGAGCAAATCCAAGGGACAAAAGGGAAAGAGCTCTGAGCGTGTGAAATATAAAGTAACTTTTGCACTTTGGACTTCAATGACAAGTTTTACGTAGAACGCCAGTAGCTGGGATTTCAGGATTTAAAGCACTTAGATCTTGTCAATCTGCGTAGTCATTTAAATTAGTATTTAGGTTTAGATAATCTGTTTAAGATTGCGGGGGAAGAAGGTGGTATTACTTTAATGATCTGCTTTGTTTAAAAACAAATGGCTAATCATAGGGTGTGTCCAGGTCTCCAATTTTGTGCTCTGGTCGTGACTGAAGTGGTTCTTTATGATGTCACTGACTTCCCTGTCCTGCGGTGAAGTACAAGATTTTCTTAAAACTCTACTGCGATATTTTAAAATGTTACTACCATATCCATTCTTAAAGCAGGATTTATTAACTTTGTACTTTGTGCTAGTCTCTTTGGAACCAGAAGGCAAAATTCCCCAAGATCTGAAAAACTATGAGCCAAATAAGGAATCACAGACAGGGCGCTTGGTTGCCAGTCACCAATTGGCTTGGGCAGTGCTCTCTCAGGCTGCTGTGTACTGCAGGAAATAGAATGATTGACAAATTGTCACTGTCTTGTGGTCACACTATTATGGCCAGATGTACACTTCTTCTCAACACTGTAACAACATCCGGGTAGTGCTACTTCTTCTTAGGAAGCTCCATGCAGATACTACTTGACTCTACTTTGAACTGAATCTTGGCTTTTAGCCGAAAGACTACCTCTCCTTATCTTTGGATCTAACTTTACAACCTATTCCCTTTTAACTCTTCTAGATGTTGTTTTATCATTTATTTTCCTTGCTGCTTCTGCTGCCCATCCCCCAGTTGAATGAGGGGTCTCTGCAAGTGCTCTACCGACGTAGCCGAATCCTCAACCTCCTTTTTACTTAAGATTCCCAGGTTAGCCTTGAACTCACTATAGCTGACAAGTCTTTCTGAAGTTATCTAGTAGGTGACTGCTGGGCAACAGAACTCTTGCCTGATCTGCTTTGGCTGTGACCCTAAAAGAAAGGATACTCACTAAGCTCTCAGTATATTGAACTCAAATAGAGTTGTCTTGGCTCTGCCCTTTAGGAATGGTATTCCACTATTAACTGGTATAGATTTCTTGTCCTGGATTTTTAGCTGCATCGTGGTTTAAAGAAGAAGAAATCATAGGGAATGAGCCCCCAAATCAGAGAAGAGTCATTAGTTGTAACTAATACACATGAACTCTTTTGTCTGTCGCCTGAGGGGAAGTAAGTAGTAGAAAACACACATTTGTCAGATTGTCTTTAGCCAGGAAGGTGTTCCCAGATATGCAAGTAATTTTGTGTTTGAGAAGAACTAACACGGTTGATAAGATGGAAGGAAAAGCAGGTTGCAGTGGGGCCAAGGCGTGCAGGTGAGCATCTGGCTGGAAGGAGCGTGACATTTTACAGCAGGACTAGGCCCTACCTGAAGCAGAAGAATCATCAAGAGAAGCTGGCTAGGTGAGGGTTGTCTCTTTTGGTAACTCTTTAAGTGTAGGTTTTATGATTTGAATGTTTCTTTTAAGTAGTTCTCAAAATGTATTGCTACTTAGAAAATACAAAGTCAAAGGGAAAAATAGAATAATTTACATAACAGGGAATGAATGTAAAGTTTGAAGAAATGTTTTCAGGTTTCATTCTGGTTTGTAGTGTTGTGAGGTTGTTTTTACCTCTTACTACTTTTTAATTCAACTTTCACGAGTATCTAAGAGTATTATTGGGCCAGATTATTTTAAGAATTCCTTTTTTAAAAATTTGCTATAATTTTAAGAGGTAAAAGAAAGTAAAAGCAAATATATGTGCAATCTTAGAAAATTACTGATCAAATTATATTTTGGAATTTTTTTATTTTATGTGTATGAGTATTTCTGTGTCTATGTGCACACATGTGTGCATATGTGTTTACACTATATGCTTACCTAGTGCCCAGGGGGGCAGAAATGGGCACTGTGTCCTCTCAGATGAGTTAAAAAGATGGTTGTGAGCTGACATTTGGGTGATGGGAATTGAACCCTATTCTTATAGAAGAGCCATCTTGCCAGTCTCATTTAAAACAAATTTGTTGTTCTAGACTATAAAGCCTTTCAGTTTACCCAAGAGAAATTACGTTGTTACCTACTTTCATTTGCAGTTGGGAGAAGTTGATATTGATTTAAACAAAGTGCAAGGAGGCAACTCCATGACCTAGATACACCTTATATGTATGTCTACATTGCTTTTTCAAACGTCTAAAATTATGTTCAGTTATACGGCTACTTGAGGGAGCTTCTTCTCCATGTGAGTTCCAGGAATTGAATTCAAGTCAAGGTTGGTAGCAAGTGATTCTTACTGCTGAGCCATCTCACTGACTCATATCAGGATTGTTCTGCCTGATATTCTGAAATTGATCTTTTAAAGCCACTCACCGTATCCATTTTGTAAAATATTGATGATATATCTTTAAGTTAATATGAAAAGTTAGCATGTAAATACAAAGTGTTGGCCAATGTTTTCCTTTTAAAGATACTGCGATTCTCTTCCCTGCATATCCACTCAGCTGCAAACTTCTTGTTGCACGTGTCATACAATCGATTCCTCCTGTATTCTGAATTCACATTATATGTGTCTTGATGCTGCCCATTTTATGAACTCATCTCCTGCTCACAAGCACATAGATATTCTGTATCTCTATTGCATCTCTGTCTTACCACTTCTTTGTGATTCCTTATTTCTCTAAAGCCAACACATAGAAGAACTGCTGTGGGCTTTCTGACTTCCTGTCTCTGGAGGTTTGAACATGTATTATCCCTGTTCAGGAAAACTTAACTTGTCCAGATTGTGTTTGTAACCATTGAGCACAGAACCTTGTGCATTCGCTGATGTAATTATTGTCCCCTCCTTCACTCAGTTTTCTCAGCCGTTTTCTGTGGTGGAAACTTTCCAGTTGTTTCCCATTACATTGTTGTTCTAAGGATAAAATGTCGTCCTGACTCCTGCCTGTCTCTTCAGTCTCCTTGGTTGACAGTCTTTGCCCATCCTCCTTAAATGATACTAGAATGCATGCTCCTTAAGAAATGGCAGTTTTCACTTGTATTTGTATGATAAAAATACTCATTTTCTGAAGCTTCCATCCTCAAGCCCTCTCATCCAGGATCTTTTTACAAGGTGTTTCTAAATACAAATTTTAAATGAATTATCTCTTTTTTCTCCTTTCAAAAATAATTCATGTATACTGTAATTATGAGTTAATCATGTCTCAACATGACATGTGCCTTTCACTTTCTTATAATTCTTAGTGATAGCTGTTTTGAGGGAGAATACAGTGATTTTCCCTTGTAATCTCATCTCGTACCACAGTGCACCACATTGAGTAGAAGCTCAAGAAGGCATCTCCATGAGGTTTCAGAGCAGACATAGCTGGCCTTAGCCTTCCCATTACATCTCTCCTTTGTACTAGAAAAACAGGGACAGCTTTGTTGAATCTCAAAATGCACAAACCCGTTGTGAGTTATGCTGGAATGGAATTCTGTGGGCTTTGATAGTTAATTGGTGATTCTGAGGCTAGTAAGTGAATAGTGAAGGGAATGAATAATGTACAGGAAAGGAAATCATAATACCTTTAAGTATGGGTGGAGATTCGATTTCTATACATTTATATGATCCGTTTTAACTGTTACATTGCTTTATAAAATTTTTCCTATTTTGTATTTGCTGCTTTGAAAAGGATGCCAGTATTCTTAAAGTATACATGAAATATTAAAAATTACATTAACTTACATGTTTCTTTATTGTGTTTGTGTAATTGCTTGTACGGCTGGAGTGTGGAGGTGAGAGAACAGCTTGCAGGAGCTGGTTCTCTACCACATGAGTTCTGGAGAGTGCATCTTGTCAGCTTCATAAACATTTTCAAAATCAAGATTAAATGTTAGTAACAGTTGAAGCATTCTAGAGTGGAACAGCTCAGCTGCCTGTCTCTGTGGCTAATTGTTGGACAGTCCGGTTTCTTTCAGAGCTCATTTATATGGTATTAAGTAGTTTTAGATCTAACAGTTTTAGCTTTTATTTTCCTATCAAGTAACTTCAATGACATTTTAACTAGTACTTGTTCAATTATCTTAATGTTCTCCTTATAGTAGATTCATCTGAAAGTTTCTATTATTCAGAAGTGCTGAATAATTTCATACATAGCACCACATTCTATTAGGCTTGATTTTATGTACAAATGTGTTTGTTATAAAAATTTTACACAGCTATAGAAACACAGTCTTCCATCTGTATAGTTGCTATTTCTTTATTTTGTATTGTGGGGATAGCCCAACAGTATGGTGATTTGTTTTGTGTCATTTTAGCTGCAGACATTCAAGACTGCCTCACCCTGTCAGGATGTCAAACAGCTGACTAATGGAGTGACCATGGCACAAGTTCTTCATCAAATGTGAGTAGTGACCAAAGACCTCATAGGAATGGACGTCCAGCAGCAGCTAGAACACTTCTATAAAGGTGACTGAGAGTTCATCCTACCCAGTAGACATAGTCAGATATAGGGCACCAGGATATTCTCGCAACTAGGGAACAAGACCATTTTACCACCTCATGATTTCTTGCTTGTTTATTAAGATTCATTTTAACCAAATGATCGATAAAGATTCATATATCATTGTATGCCACATAATCACACAGAAACATTGCTTGGCCTATTAGCTGAGGCTTCTTATTAACTATCTCTTTCATCTTAAATTAACCCCTTTCTACTAATCTGTATCACCACAAGGCTGTGGCCTACCTGTAAGATTCTGGGGCATCTGTCTCCTTCAGCAGCTACATGGCTTCTCCACGACTCTGCCTATTCTCTCTCTATATCTCTGTTGTTCGGATTTCCTGCCTGGCTTTATTTATTCTGCCCTACCTTAGGCCAAAGTAGCTTTATTCATCAACCAATAAAGCAGCACATCTACAGGAGGACATTCATCCCATATCATATCGCTCAAGAGGAAAAGGCTAAATGATTGATATACTTGCATTCATTTTCTACAAATGTAGGTTGTTCTTTTGAGGACTCTTTACATGGACATTTTTTCTTTGAGAGTCTGAATTTGGAAAATGAAGTATAATAAAAATCTAATACTGAAATAATAGTAATTATGAGTCCACCAATAATCCTGTTAATTTTATGGACTTTGAAGTTACAAAGCATGGACAAGGCTTGAATAGTTAAGATTCTGGCCTTGGGTATGTTAATGTACACTAAACAGAATTTAAAAATTGTGAGTTCAGAATTGGCCATTTGCACTATTGAGGATACAGTTTATATTGTTGACTGCAATCCTAATCCCTGGACTATGGTTGGGAAATATTAAGAAATAATAGATTTAAGAATGTTTAATATAACTATTTAAAAAGAGACCAGACTCCTGTTTTGACTTTATTGTTATCCAGTCAGAGATTATTATATTGACTTCTTCCCACAATCTACAAGATGAAACTGACTTGAAAAACTCTATAGTTGGAGCCACAAAAATCTTTATGCCATTCCTAGAAAAACAGCTTATAATTATTTTAAAATCTTAATAATTTGGTATTATCTTATTTGAATATCCAGATTTTATAGTTAAAGCATGTTAACATTTTCTTCAATCATTGAAAAATACTCCTTACTTCCCAGTTTTCTTAAAATGTTGCAGGGAAGATACTCATTTGTTCCCGGCCACTTAGTCCCAAAATAATCACACAGAAACTGTATTAATTGAAACACTGCTTGGCCCATTAGCTCTAGCTTCTTATTGGCTAACTCTTATATTAATTTCAACCATTTCTATTAATCTGTATATTGCCACGTGGTAGTGGCTTACCAGCAAAGATTCGGCATGTCTGACTGGTGTCTCTCTGATTCTGCCTTCTTCCTCCCAGCATTCTGTTTAGTTTTCGCTGCCTAGCTCTGCTCCCCTACCGCTCTGCTATAGGCCCAAAGCAGTTCCTTTACTAACCAAATGGAAGAAACACATAGACAGAAGTATAACACACGATTCTGTGTTACACCCTCGGTACAGTTCTCGTGAGGGCCTAGAGATTGAAAGAACACACAAAGAGACCTGGGTCATTCGAAAGGAGATCAGCCCTGAATGCCTGCCGTTTATTCAACTTTGGGGAAGTCCTTATATACCGAGCTGCTGCACAAGGATTTCCGCCCAACAGCTAATCACCAGGCAGGGCAGGGGGAGCACAGGAACAAACAGAATGCTTTAGTTAGCTGACCAGAAACTGTCCTCAAAATGCACCCTAGGAACAAGGGTAGACCCAGGCCCTACACAGAGGGGCCTCCTACATTAAAATACTTCTTTTATTTTATTTTGTTTTAAAACTTTCTACTTGACCAGAGCCAGCATGGTACTTCTTGATTTGAGGATGCCATCATTGCTTGATGAAGGAATGTGTGTCTCGCTGCTTTCATTGTAATAATTTTTGGCTGATCAGAATAAAAGATATCTATTCATTCAATTAACAGTGCTATGTGAAGACATCAACCCCAGCTAAGACCCTAAACAATAGAGGAGAGGGGGGCCTGATTTTGACTTGCCCTGTAGTCAGACTGATGAGTATCTTAAATGTCACCATAGAACCTTCATCCAGCAACTGATGGAAACAGAGACAGAGACCAGCAGTGGAGCACTGGGCTGAGTCCCTAAGTCACTGGAGGAGTGAGAATATGAGCAAAGAGGTCAAGATCATGATGGGGACACCCACTGAAACAGTTTACCTGAGCTAATGGGAGCTCACCAACTTCAGCCAAACAAGGAACTAGCATAGGTGCAAACTATAGTCCCTCTGAATGTGGGTGGCAGTTGTAGAGCTGGGGCAGACTGCGGGTTCACTGGCAGTCGCACCAGGACTTATCCGTACTACTTGTACTGGCTTTTAGGGAACCTATTCTATCTGTTCCATTTTAAGGGCACTAGTCTTATGGACCCATTCTAAGTTAATAAGATCTCTTCCTACTTTGATTGATACTGTGAAGACTTTATTTCCAAATAAGGTCATATTTATAGGTACAAAGTTAAAACTGAAATACATCTTTTTGGAAAATGTGGTTCTATATACTGCTACCAAAAATGAATCCATTCCCCCACTTTGTCAGTTGACCAGCATGTAATATATGTGTTTTTATTGTCTTTCACTGGATGACTTTTGCGAAGAGGAATGTGGTATAGAATTAAAATATTCAGGCTTTAATCATTTTTCATTGTGCAGTTAAATGATAAACCATGATAGCAAATATCTGAGTATTTACCCAGTATATCATTATAGGTCCCATTATATGGGTTATTTGTGTGTGTGAATGTCTGTGCTTGTGCAGTTATCTGTTGTGTGCTTATGGAACTCAGAGGTCGATGTTGAGTATTTTCCTTTATCATTCTCAACCTTATTTTTGAAACAGGCTAGTCTCTGATCTGGAACTCACCGTTCTGGCTCTCCTGGTTGGCAGTGAGCCCCACTTCATAGCCAGCGCTGGGGTTGTAGACATGTGCCGCTGCATGCAGCTTTCCCATGGGTGCTGCAGATCTGACTTGAGCATGTGCATTTATGCACTGAGCTGTCTTCCCAGCCCTCATCCAACCTTTTTATTTATAAGCTGCGTATTTACTATTTTTATGTCGTTTATCCATGAAAACCAAGGGTATAGAGAGCTACTTTCAGAAGTGAAACAATAAATTGTAAGGCTAGGATTTGTATTAGCTTAGTCTGACTCCAAGGCCAGTGTTTTTATTCAGCAGTAACAGTAGAAATCCAATACCTCAAGTCTTTCTGATAGAATCTTATTCAACAATAATCTTGGGGCATCAATAGAAGACAATACAGTTTTTATTAGTAAGTAGAAATATAATTGCTCCCGTAAGTTAGCTGCTAAAATTCTTGAAGATGCATCCTGGATGGAATTAAACATATTGGAATGATTTTTGCTTAGTTTTCATTAGAAAATAATTGGATTTTTTTTTCATTAGCTCATTTCCTCCTTTTGGTGTTTTTTTAGTATCAAGATCAAATTCTGATAAGTGTATAAAAGAAAACCAAAACTATCAAATTATATATATGATGTGTCAGAGCAAAAAAGTATAAAATGTCTGAGGTTGAACATCAGGTTTAACTAGTGGGAAGATTATTAGCTCAATGTTAATGGTTACCAAAGAGTGAATTTCCTTGTAAGAAGGCTAGAATTAGGTAGGTTGTTATGGAGAAAGAAAAATTTAGTGGCTTCATTTAAATTACTGCTAATCTCACTAAGGATAGATTTTAAATTATGAATACTTCATACTATGGTTGTTTTGTTTTTCATGTTACAAAAACATTTTAAAGTTTAGCTTTTATATTTTTGTTTTAGTGACGTAGCCTGGTTTGACGAATCTTGGTTAAGCCGAATTAAAGATGATGTTGGTGACAACTGGAGAATAAAGGTACGCAGACATGGAAGGGTGGGTCATACATGGTGCAAGCAAACAAGCAAAGCTCTTAATAGCTGTTCTGATCTCAATTGATTTTTTAAAAATTAATTCATGAGTGCATTTTTTAGTTTGAGTTAACATATATTGTACTGGTCTGTTTTTATCAACTTGACCCTAAGTAGAGGTAGTTACCATGAAAGACAGAACCTCAATTGAAAAGGAAATGCCTCCATCAGATTGGCCTGTATGCCTGTCTGGTTGTTGTTTTCTTGATTGTTGATTGATGTGGGAGGACCAGCCCACTGTGGGCAGTGTCACCCCTGGACAGGTGGTCGTGGGAAGTTTAAGAAGGCAGACTGAATGGATGTGAACCTGAAAGCTAGTTGTTAAGCAGCTGTCCTCCAAGGTTTCTGCCTCTCCTGCTGCTTGAGTTCTTGCCCTGATTTCTTTCAGTGATTGGTTGTGGTCAAGATTTGTAAACTCAATAAATCCTTTTATCCCTAGCTTGCTTTTGGCCATTTTGCAATAAGAAAGAAACTAGGACATCTGAGTTTACTCATAGATGAATACCATTTTATAGTTACAGACCTTTTCTTCCATCCAAGAACACTGGTCTCTTTTCAGTTAACCCTCAGTGACTGGCTTCTGATGGCTGGCTGTCTGCTTTGAGTCCCTTGAGTTCTCGTTTCTTGAATTCTGTATCAATGCACCAAACTGTGCACTGTGTGTGTGTCTGTAGACTTCATTCACTCAGTATAATGATTTTGAGATTCATCTGTGTATACTACATTGATACGCCATTTTTATTTAGCTATTCACCTGGTGGGATAGTTGAACTATTTCTATTTTAGGTTATAGCAGTGAATCTTTACTTAGACTTAATTTCATTGGGGGGTAAATTTCTTGGTGGAATTGCCGGTGTGTGTGTGTGTGTGTGTGTGTGTGTGTGTGTGTGTGTGTGTGTGTTTAACTTTATCTGCAAATGATTTTTAAATCCCTTTTACTTCTCTTGGATTTCTTGGGACTTGGGGGCCTGTGTTTGTTTCATAAAGGATGTCTAATTTGTGTCATAAAGTTTTTAACAATACTAGTATTGTAATACTATGCTAATGAATAATTATATATATTTAAAAATTATTTATTATTCTGCATGTATGGGTGTGGGTACCATGTGCATGCTTTGTGTATGCAGAGGTGAAAAGAGAGCATCACGCCTCTTGGAACTGGAGTTATGACCAGTTGTAATCAGTCATGTGGATGCTGGGAACTGAATCTGTGTCCTTAGTAACATCTATCTTATTTTTCAGTTTTACATTTTAAAATTATTTATTGCATTGATTTCCTCATTTACTTCTCCTTTTGTTGTTTACACATGTTCTTTTTTATCCCGCTTCTTTATTTTTGAAGAGGTTTAAATAATAAATGTTAGACCCATTTTTGTCCTAATATTAAACATTGCCTTACATTCAATGCATTATGAATATTTTATTATCATTGTGCATATGTTGTGTGTATGGAGTGTGCACATGCTCCATCATGTGTGTGGAGGTCAGAGAACAAGTTTGTGAACTTTGATTTCCCTTCCCACCTTTGTGTGAGTTCTTGGGGCAAATATCAGCCTTGCTTTCTTATCTGTCTTATGTCTTAGTGAGTGCTCCAAGGGCACCTGAAAGCAATATACATCCTCATTTATTCTCCAGACATGTTTCGTTCCACATTTGTTGATAGTGCAGTGTGTATTTTGTGTTTAATTTCTCCATAACTTACATAGGGAGGCATCCTTAAGTCTCCGTTGACGATAATTATTTTTCTTTTCAGTTCTGATAATAAATTCAGGTGTTATCAGTTATGATAGTTTCATTTCATATGAGTATTTTTAATTTTCTTGCTAGGTTTCTTACACATTTTTCTGCCTTGGTGAGGAATTTGATAATGTTTTATTTTTATTGGGAAAGTGATTGTCTCTCACCTTTGTGTATGTCCCTTATTATTAACATGAAAAAAACATTTATTTCTTCTTTTTGTTCTATTTTAGGCTAGTAACTTAAAGAAGGTCCTCCATGGAATTACAAGTTATTATCACGAGGTACAAGAAATACCTGATTTTAAAAAAAAATTCCAGTTGCTTGACTTCTTGTTTATAGCTTGTATTGGAATGAAATTCATAATTATAATAATTATATTGCCATTTTTAATGCACTCAGAATTTTTGTGAAAATGGTGATGTTTAAAGCTTAAATGCATTGGATTTCCAAAAGAGAAATAAAATTTTATTTTATTACCCTCAATTATTTTTACAAATATAGTTTATTGTCTATTAATTGGTGGCTTTTGAACTGATTTTCTTAGTTAATTTTTTTTTATTTTTTAATGGCACAGAAATAAACTTGAAAGTTTGTTGGAAAAGTTTTAATACTACTATGAGAATTTTCTGTGTGCTCTACACATCCAGAATCCTTATAACTTTTTAATAAGCTTCAAGAAAATAAAGAAGGGGAAGAAAAAAATCAAATCCATTGGATTTGTTTTTCATTTGTAAAAGTGTGGTAGTTGATGTTGCAATACATACTACTGCAGATATTCTTCAGACAGTCTGTCTTTTCTTCATTGTGTGAAGAAATTATTATTTATTCTTAATAATAATACCTTTCTATTTTGAGCTAGCATAACCCTGTTTACTGCTTACTGGGAAAGCATTTTTGTTAGAGTAAGATAGCCTAGGTTCTTCTTAACAAATCCTTGTTTTTCTGATAGTAAAAGCAAGCAAAAACAAATACAATTGGCTCTGAATATTGAGAAGGTGCCAGAATATTGCTATCTTGGTTTTAGTCAATAACACTGAGTTGTGGTTTTTTAATTTATTTAAGTTATTTTATGAACTTATTTTAATTTTTCTTTAAATAATAATGTAAATTCTCTGTAGCCTACTTAACTCAGTGATCTAATATATCATTTGATTCTTCAGTTTTTGGGGCAGCAGATTTCTGAAGAACTTATTCCCGATTTAAACCAAATAACTGAGTGTTCAGACCCTGTCGAGCTTGGGAGGTTGCTTCAGCTTATTCTAGGCTGTGCAGTCAACTGTGAAAGGAAGCAAGGTAAGCAAGTTTTAGACATTTAAGGTTCCCACTTTCTAGAAACTTTCTGCTTTGCTAGTTCTTAGTGCTGACATTAATAGGAAGGGGTTGTCTTCCTGCTGCTGAGTGCCTGAAATCACCTTGTGCTAACTCGATCTAAATTCTAGACCTCCCTGTCATCTGTCATGTTGCAGCTCTTAAGTGTCCTGTGTTCTGGTGGTCAGTGGCCAAATTAAGTTTATTTCGTTAGTCGATACCTGGTATTTAGGACACCAGATAGAATTTTAGGTTCATTTAATTTTTCATAATAAAATATTAAGCTAATAAATTTATAACCCAGACTTCCTCAAATAATACCTGCTGTGTTTAAAAGAAACCTGTCTACTGTTTTCTTTTGAGAAGTGGAATAGTTCACATATTAATGGAACCCATGCATTACACTAGTATATGTACATATAGCAGTTTGTGTGCTGCTGAGCATGAGATGTCACAAAGCTGAGTAGAGCGAGTCTCCTTCCCTGTGGGGGCTCATCAGTCTTGCGTGTCTCGTCCATCTTGTGTACCTTGTCTATCTTGTGTCTCTTGTCCATCTTATGTACCTTGCCCGTCTTGTATACCTTGTCCATCTGTGTGTCTTGTCCATCTTGTGTCTCTTATACATCTTGAGTGGGAAGAGCTTTGCTAGAGCCTGGTCTTAGTACATTGCCTTCATAAAGACTTTTTTATCTTCAAGAAAGGGTAAAGGACAGATAAATTCAGTAAGTCCAAGCTTAAGAAATATAAAATAAAATCAATTATAGTTTATAAAATATATATACACTCACATGCCTTTCAGAGGGTAAGTAACTACTTTTTCTATTGTTAGTGCTGGGGGCATTAAAGATCTATATGTTGTGTTTGTTTGTTTTGTGAAAACTAAATCTTTACTCATATAGGTTAAAATGTCTCTGGCTATTCACAGTTTGACAAAGAATAATTCAGGTTTAAATATAGTACTTTTTGTTACAGTTTGGCCCTTTTTATTCCTTGATTAATACTTTTCTTCTATTTTAGTTTCTGGCTATTTGTAGCATTTTTTTTTTGCCTAATTTATGTTTCCAAAATTTCAGACATAATTCATTTTCAGAAAAGTTACATTTGGCTTTGATTCTATTTCATTTAAGTATTATTTTTTCTAGTATTGCATTCTCCCATTTTCTTATAAATTCATCTTCTATTATAAGCCATGATTGGCAGTGTAAGCTATACTTTTCCCTGGTGTTTGATGATTTTGTTGCATCCTGCAAACTTTATCTACTGTCTTAGTCATAATTTAGACCTAAGCATCACTAGATATTCTTGTCTTCATAGTTTTGAAAGGAAATTCAGTTCCTGAAGATACATGTGAAAGTTTACTAAGCAGTCCATATGAGGAAACAGTCTTTCTTTCAAAATATGTGTCTGGCTTAACAATTAGGTTTGAATAGTTAAATAAAATGTGCTAGCGGGCTGAGGATATGGCCTAGTAGTAGAGCTCTCATCTGTCATGCAGAACCCTGGATTCTATTAGAGCTGTAGAAGGAATGAAAATAGGAAAAGCAAAAACAAAAAATACAAGAAATGAACCCCCTAAATTTGATGATATCAAGCAACTTCTGCACTTTTCTGGTTTGAAGTGACAATTGGCTTAATTGTTAATAATAACTTTCTCAAACAGAAAGATTATTTTAAACATAATTTCTTGATTGATTTTTTAAAAAATTTATTTACTTCATATGCATTGGTGTTTTTGCCTTCATATATGTCTGTGTGAGGGTGTTGGATCCCACGGAATTGGAGTCACAGACAATTGTGAGCTGCCATGTGGGTTCTGGGAATTGAACCCTGGTCCTCTGGAAGAGCAGTCAGAGCTCTTTCCAGCCCCTCTTGATTGATTTTTAAAAAAATCTTACCTCATGCACCCTAATCCCACTCACCTCTTAGGCTCCCCATATCGCCCCTCACTTTTGCAGCACCTCTTCAAAAGAAAGTTAAAACAAGCAAACAATCAAAAACAAGAATGAAACAAATCTCGTTGATTCTCCATCTTTCCTGCTTCTCTAACATCTTTTCATTTGTCCTGGTGGCATTGGGAGCGATGTGTCACATAGTTTATGTACCCTTTTGTCCAATCTGCTTTACTAGCAAATGTTCACTGAAATGAGTCACTGGTCTGGTTCAAGGCCTCTGGTTTCTGGTACACCATCATCACTGGATCCTCACTAAAACTCTGGGACATCCCATGTCTGCTCTGAGTCCTGGAGATTCTGCCAGTGTAGTTCCATAGGACCAGTCTCTTCATGAGCTCCATCAGGTGGAGTAGATGTTAGGGTGGGCCAACCTAAGACCCAGATGTAGGCCTGGGTGGTAGCTGAGCTGGTCAGTCCAGGCCGTTGGAGCCACATACCTGAGGTGAGAGGGTGGAGTTAGATTCTCTATACCCATGCCATCAGAATCAGTTTTCCCTCATCTGTGGTGAGGAGTGGGCCCATCTCTCCCAGTGCGGGGGCCAGCTCTCTTGCTGCAGTGTCCAGAGGGGGGGGGCAGGGCCAGTGAAGGGCAGAACTGGCTCAGCTTGGCCCCCTGGTGTCATCATGCATGGCCTATGACCCCCTGAGGTCATCAACACAGACCTCCATGGACCCAGACATGGCCCTCAGCAGCAACTCAGGCCTGGACAGCATCTTTGCTCTGGGTAGAAGCATTGGCCACACAGATCAGAACACTCAGATCAGGATGACTCTGGTGGTGGCATGGCCCCCGGACACCAACAAGGCCACAGTTTGCAGCCCAAACTCTGGGATTCTGTGTGACTTTGGTGGTACCACAGACCTCAGACTTCAACACAGACCCCTACTGTAGTAGGACCACCGACCTAGACATGTCCTTGGCAGCAGGTCTGGATGTCCCCATTGCCCCAGGTGGCAGTGTAGTTCACTCAGATTGTCACAGCCCCAGTGGCAGCATGGCCCACAGACACCAACATGGCCCAGACCTCAGGCTTCCACGTGGTCTTCAACAGCTTTGGACATGAGCAGCAGCTCAGGCCACTCAAATCTGTATGACCTGGCTTCAGCATGGCCCTTGGACACCAACATGATCTGAACATCCATAATCCTCAGTAGCAACAGAAGCCATGAATGTCATCCCAGACCCTGGCTGCTGTAGGGCCAGGGACCCAGACATGTCTCTCAGCTCAGCCTTGGCACCATGGTAATAGTATGCACCACACAGATCTGTGTGACCTCAGCTGCAGCATGACCCTTGTGCACCATTGTGGTCCCAGTTGGCTGACTAAATCCCAGGTAACCACATGGCCTTTGGTTGCAACAAGAGCCACAAATGTTGACTCAGACCCTGGCCGCTGTAGGGCCATGGACCCAGACATTGCCTTTGGCAGCAGCCTGAGCCTGGACACACCAGGGCTCTGGGGTGGCAGTATAAGTCACCCAGACCAGTTTGGCTCCATTTGTGGCACAGCCTTCAGTCAACAACAAGGCCACAGGTGCCAGCCCAGACTCGAGGCTTGTGTTGGCCTTTGATGGCAGAATGAATGGGCCACGGATATTAACATGGACCCTGGCTGCCATAGGGACCAAGATGTGGCCCTTGTAGGCAGCACAGGCCAACCAGATCAGCATGACTCCAGTAGTGGCCATTGGACACCTACATAGCCATAGGTGGCAGCCTAGACACTGGACATCCCTGTGGCCTTTGGTGGTAACATGGGCCACATCACCATAACCCTGGGTGGCAGGCAGGTCTCCCACATTAGCCTACTCCTCACCGCCTTCATTTCTTCTGTTCTGCCGCTTTCCCCATCACATGAACTGTTCTGCTGCTTCTCTCTCATTTCTCCCCCACATATTTGCTCATCATAATGGGATCCAACTGCCTGGTGCTGCAGGCAGGATGTCTTCCTGCTGCCTTAAGGGCCCAGCCGTAGCTAGCACCCTCCTGAGCACAATTGCATCAAGGGGCTGGCTGTGCTGTGGACTTGGCGAAGTGTTTTTTTTTTTTTTTTGTAGATTTCAGCAAACTTGAAGCATTCCACCCTCCAGAACATTAAAGGAAACCATTATGTCTTTGGTACATTCTTTAGTTAATTCTTTTTCTCCTTAGCATTTAGTAGTCAAGTGCATACCATAATATTTCAGACTCTTAGTTATCGCAATAAAAGGAAGATTTAGAGGACTTACAGGAGTGTTTAAAAGAATCAGTAAAACACAAATTTTGGATACATTGAAGAATAGTAGTTGGATAAGAACGTACAGTTGAAGTGGACTTAAGTCTTCAAATATCTGAGACATTCTTTAAGGCCACATTTCCTGCCTGGATGAATCACCTTCTTACTGTATGTGTTTGTGGAAAGTTTTAAGCATCTTGTGAGAAGTAGTGGATGCTAAGCAGGTGTTGTGGAAGGCTGCATATATAACCCTAACCTCTGGGATACAGATGGTACAATCGCAGTTTCTGGGTCTGAAATTGGATAGTTATTATAAATTGTTTTAATATTACTTGTATTTTTTATTTTACTAAGATAAATTAAAGGGTTTCTTCTTTGGTTAAAAATTTAAATTACTAAGGGTAAAAATTTTTATCTTGCCTTTAATGGACATACTAATGAATTAGTGTATTTGCATGAAAGATCATTTATGGTTAATTAATTTTCACACTTTGGTTATTAGGTAGTTAAGAAATTATATGTAACAAATTTATTTTATTTAAATTAAATTCAAGTTTAATTTTTTTATTTGTAGAGCATATTAAAAATATAATGACCCTGGAAGAATCTGTTCAGCATGTGGTCATGACTGCAATTCAGGAGGTAAGTGATACCACATTCACACGAGTATGAAAGTACTGAACAAAGTTATGCAAAAATATGTGTTAAATTTTTTAACATTTAGAAAATGTCAGAAGTCTTCAAGCCCAGTTTTAGAACCCCAATTCTAAAAGTCATCTGATACTCGGCATTTTAAAGTAATTTTATTTAAATTTAGAGCTCAGCACCAAACCTAGGCTCTAATGATTGCTAGGCAGATGCTGTTCCATGGATCTAAATCCCAGCCTCTAAAAATTCTTTTCAGTACCTTCTACTAATAAAGCAAAATAATCAGCTTTGCTGCATGTAGAACGTTCTATTTCCTCTCTTCTTCCTGCCAGCCAGGACAATGTTCCTGACACTAGTGAAGTGGTTCTCGACTTGTGGGTTCTCTAATACCCTTGGAAAACACAAATATTTACAGTACAATTTATAATAGTAGAAAATTACAGCTATGAAGTAGCAATGAAAATTTATGGTTGGAGGTCACTACAGCCTGAATGAAGAACTGTATTAAAAAGGGCCCAGCATTAGGAAGGTTGAAAACCTAGTGTATCTGTATTGTGCGTTTAGAATTATAGGCTTAGAGTTCAGAGTCAAATAACCCGAATTTAAGATTATATCAGACATACTAGAAGGGTATCGGCTCTTAATTCCAGTTATAAGTCTTGGGTAAAAAGCATTAATTTATGATCTATGAGTCATTTTTAAGAGGGGCATGATAATATAGCCTGTAATCCTTGCTCTTGATGGAGCACACAAACTTGAAATCAGGTTAGTCTACCTCATGAGCACACTGACTAGAAAAAGTCACAAAATAAAAGAAATTTAGGAATCCCCTATTTAAAAAATATATTTGTGTTTATAGTCAGTAAAATGTCTCTTAAAACTTGCATTGTAATTTATTCTTAATCTTATCACTAATATGCTTGAACATTCTTAGTTGATTCTACCTCTAATGAAGTTTTTTTTTTGTGATCAATGTTCCAAGGTTCCGTAAATTAAAGCAAGAGAAAGCTAAATATAAGTCAATTTATGATACTTCAAGTAAAGAGACTTTCATAAACATTGCACTTAACTTTGCTGTTTTAATTTCCTAGTTGATGAGTAAAGAAATAGTGAACTCTCCTGCAGGTGACACCGTTGGAGAATTAGAGCAACAGGTAAGACTTTCATTGTTGGAGGAGACAGTTAGCCATGGTGACATGGTTCCCCTACCAGCTATTTTTACAAGACTTAAAATCACGTGCATGATCCCTCTTGTGGAACTGAATATGCTTTGCAGTAATATCCCACTTGGATACTAATATGTGTTTTGTAGTGAATATAAGTAGTGACAGCTTTAGTGTTTTCTGTGATCCTGTTCCAATAGTCAGTGGCACTAAATATTCCAGCCTGTTACTAGCTGGAATATTTAGTTACTAGTGTGACCCTTTCTACATGGTTACACTATTAAACAGTAGATAATTTTTTTAAAATGTCTAAAATTTTTATTATGGTTTCGGTACTAATACACACACACGTACTTCTGTCCTTTTGTCTGAGATTAAAGAAATAGCTCAAATGAGATTTGTTGACAGCACTTTTTACGTAGGATAAAGTTCCCCCTCTCCCTTTCTTTCTTTTTTCTTTTTTTTGAAACACATATTTATTCACAAGGCATTTTTGCAGATGCTTATATTTGCTGTTTCCTGATACTCAAGAATTGACATTGATGACTTTTTACACTTCTCTGCTAGTATACTTAGAAATGCAAGCTTAAGGACTCTTTGTAAAGTGGTCTTCGAGCAAAGCCAACAAATTCTCATCACAAAACAAGGACCCCTCTCCCTTTCTTATAGTTAATCAGGGTGGTCCTGGAAAAGGGTGAAGAAAGGTCAAATGCATTTTTAGGTATTTCTTTTGTAAACCTCTGGCTCCCCCTGGGGTAATGTTAGATATCTTAAAGAGTATTTCAAATTGATTTGTTATGGAAATTTTGTTTAAATATAAACATACTTTTAAAACATATTTTCTGCAATGAAATTAAAAAGTAAAATCTCTAATAACCTTTAAGATATATCCCAAGAATTTTCATAAAGTTTTATTTCTGTTGAACCTTATCTTTAAAATTATTAGTTATATTATGCAAATGTCCTACCAAGGCAACACATGAAGGCTCATTAGTTAACAGATGATTTTTTTAATCATGATTTCTAATACCACTATACACATGTTGATAGACGAATTTACATTCTGGTTCACTCAGCCTGATTTACTGAGAATGGTGCTTTCTGTTTCAGCTTAAAAGGGCCCTAGAGGAGCTTCAGGAAGCCATAGCAGAAAAGGAAGAGCTAAAGCAAAGGTGCCAGGAACTGGATATGCAGGTATGGACACGGAACCTGAGCAGAGAGGGCTCTTCTTAATTTAAATAATTAAAACTAGGAACCTGTTTTGAAGGTTGCTTTGCATTTCAGGGAAGAGATATTAAAATGATTCTTTAACATTTAAACAGGAGTTGTATAAGTATTTTTCTCTGCTTTGAAAATTGTTGACTTGATTAGTCCTGGAGAAAAGCATGCCAACTGGAAAATTTCAGCTAATTAATATATTAGGACTCAGTCTGAATTTTATAAAAATGGAAGGGTTAAGCAGGCTGTTTTGTGCACGCCTTTAATCCCAGCACTCAGGAGGCAGAGGCATTTAAATCTCTGTGAGTTCAAGGCCAGCCTGGTCTACAGCCAGGGCTACACAGAGAAATCATGTCTTGAAAAACCAAAAAAAAAAAAAAAAAAAGTTTAAATGAAAGACTTAATGTATTGTTTCCTTTGGCATGGTTGTTTTTGAATATTAACTGAAGTAATTTAATGTTCTGTTCAGTGATGCATGACCCATTTAATAAAGTGTAACTCTCTGGTTCATCTATATGTTCATATATGTATGTATGTAGCCTCCTATGTTTGCCTTGGAATGTATATGAATATGTCTTATGTATTTCCTATATTAAATAAATGAGGCATGAACAAGTATTTGGGAACCCACTAAGTAAAGACATAGTTGTTCAGGTGTGGCACACTGGTATCCAAGTACTCTGAGGATGTAACTTGATGTATTTAGTGATTCTGTGATGATAGTTTCATCTCATTGTATGGCTAAAAAACAACCTTAAGAATTGTCAATAAAACCAGGAAAAGTTAGCATAGGTGTGTGTGTGTGTGTGTGTGTGTGTGTGTGTGTTTGCACTGCCGGGTATTGAAACCATGTCTCTGTGACACTGAGGTTCTGCCCCATACCCCTAGAAGTTTTTAATGTTGATAGTGAGGCTCCATTTATTCATTTATTAACTGATGATAAAAGAGCTGTGGCTGAATCAAGGTGATTATAACAATGGTGCTTAAGATGTTTGCAATGAAAAAAATACATGAAATATCCTAAAGGTATTAAAACCAGAGAAGTGGATGGCTCCAGGGGAAACGTTTGAAAACCGTGCAGCAGCACGCCTCCTTGCCTCAGGGAGTACCCACTTCCCGCTCTCTCAGTGCTCCTGGTGTTTCTTCTCAAAACAAAACTAAAATCATCAGAAAAGAGCATATGATAACATTTTAATCAGAGCATAGCATCACTGGTGCAGTCGTTAGCTTTAGTAGATGATGTGGTCATTGCTTCTTAAGTGCTGCCATGGCTTCTTCTGGTTCTGCAATGCTGCCCATTCAACCTGAGCATAGGGCTCTTTCATTGTGCTAGCGGTATGTCATTATTGTGCCAATTGTGTTTATGCAGATATTCCAAAACCCAAAATGCTCAGAGTAGGGGTCCTCAATCTGTAGTCTTTCATTGTCTCATTCTGACCCTATCGTGTTTATGTCAAAATAACTCCAGCATCTCTTACGTAGGTACTTAAATTTCTACTCTGAGGGTCATTCTCCTTTTGGTGTTAGAATCACTTATTTGTGACAGGGAGGTCATCAGTAAACTTCCTATATGACAAATAGAGCTGACTACATTGGCTTTAGAACAGAAAATTGTTGTTGTTGTGTGTGTTTGTGTTTTATCACCTAGTGTCATATTCTCAACCTGTCCATATTTCTCATTTGTGTGTTTTACAAAGCAAACTGAAGCACTGTTTGATTTTTAAAGGGTTAGATTCATCCATTAGGTAGCTTTAATATAGGAATTAGTTTAGGAACTCCACCGAAGGACAACAATGAGAGGGTTCCAGAGAAGAGAGTAAAGTCAAGGAGACTGGGAGATGGCTAAGCTGGTAAAGGTGGGTGAGTTCAGTCCTTAGAGCCTCTGTAACAGTGGAGGCCACTGACTCTACAGAAGTGACCTCTAACCTCTGTACTCAGTAGAAGTCCCTCTCATAATGTGTGTGTGATTGGTGTGTGTTTGTTTAATTAGAGAACAACTTCCAGGACTTGGTTTTCTCCTTTCACCATGAGACTGAACTCAGGCCGGCAGACCTGGATGACAAGCTCCTTCACCCCCTGAGCTATCTTACCAGTACCCAGTTACATTTACATTTCTCTCACCCATTTTATAAGATAAGCAAGTTCCTTGTGCACATGAAAACATTACTGCTGTTTTTTTTTTTCTTAGCTGATTCTTTAACCAAGTATGCTTGTCTTCAGGATATATGACTATGGTTATTTTCTACTGTGAACCTAAAATGATAATTTAGGCTGAGAGAATGACTGCATCCTGAAAATTAGCTTAGACCTCAAACTGTTTAACTTCAAATTTAGATTTAGAAACACTGATTTGATTTTTCTTATTCTAAAATTCCTGTACTCAGAATTCTAGTGTGGAAGAATCCTTAAAACTTACCTATTGGTCAGAGTGTTTCATCCCTCAGTCAGAAATAGAGTACAGAACTCCCAGCTCGTCAGTGGTGGTTTTGTAGTTGATGTTTGTTTTTCAGGTGACTGCACTTCAGGATGAGAAGAATTCACTGGTCTCTGAGAATGAGATGATGAATGAAAAGCTTGACCAGTTGGATGGCTCTTTTGATGATCCAAATACAATGGTTGCGAGAAAGTATTTTCATGCACAGTTACAACTAGAACAATTACAAGAAGAAAACTACAGGTAGGATTTTTAGTAGAAATTACTGAGTTTTATTAAACTGATATCTAAAGAGTCATAGTTATCAATAGCCAATAATTGAGAATTATATACGCTTAGAACACTGATTAAAGTACACCTAACAAAAGTACCAAATGGTGTCAGCAGTGCCTTCCTTACAGGGTTCAGTCAGACTAACCAGGTAGGATATGCACATTAAAACAAGGACTTCAACCATATAAAGCGGATATTGGCTGGAGAAAGTAAGAGTTGGGGGCGGAGTCTCAGAGGCTTGGAGAGAGCATGTCCACAGAAGTGAGGTAACAGTAATGAAAGGATGTAGATATTAAGCTTAAAAGATGCTTTTCATGCTAACCTTTTGCTCTTTAAAATAAACAGCCCAAGCTCTTACCTTTAGTAAAGGTTGGCTGTTTCTGACAGGCAGGCTACTGAGCCTTGTGCCAAGACCTTAGGACAAGCATTTTGATTGTACCTTACATATATTTTCATATCCTTTCAAATTTGCGAAATAAAGTTGTCAGGATAGAAGGAACTTTTTCCTACATGTCTTTTACAGCTGTTTCGTGGTTGTGTTATTATTACAAAGCTTTCTCTGCTTATCACAGTCAGTATTCGTGTAGTCACTCCGATTTTTAGAGAGATGCAGATTCCTTAGCCCCCTCTAAGCTTTAGCGTGTGTTTCCTAAAATCAGCAAACCACAGCGTAGTGGTGATGATAAGGAGAATGGTCACTGACACGATGTTCCTGTCTAAACTACCGAGCATTTTCAGATACAATCAGTTGTTTCATTTTCTTTATAACTTTTCCTATTGAAAATGGAATCCAGGGTTTCATTAACTGATTCTTGCTCAGTGGCTGCTAAGCCTATCACTTTTATCCTTTGTTTTGATGTGCTACTCTCCTAGATTTGACCAAGTCAATCATTTATCCTTTAAATGTAATCTTTCTTTTGAGTACTTTCCTGTGACACAGCAATATGCCCTAAATTGGTTGTCCTTAATCTGTTGTAATCTATTTAGAATTAATATTTTACTTCCTTACATATCATGTATTTTTTTTAAAAATTACTGTATTTATATATTTTATTTTTCTTTGCCAATTAAAATTTCAGTTAGAACCAGATATGCATAAAAGGTAAAGTGAAAACTAAGAGCATTCTGTACCTTTCATTTGTGTTTCAATCTTACTCGAATTTTTCCTCTTCTGAAGGTGGAATTTAAGTATGTCATACTAACTTCAAATCTCAATGAGAAGACAAAGGATGAAACTATATTAAAAATTATTTCTTTTAAGGCTTGAAGCTGCAAAAGATGATTACCGTGTTCACTGTGAGGAACTTGAAAAGCAGCTGATTGAATTTCAGCACAGGAATGATGAGCTGACAAGCCTTGCTGAGGAAACCAGAGCTCTGAAAGATGAGATAGACGTTCTTAGGTACGGCCTGTCCGGGCACTCGTGCTGCTTCTAAGCTACTGGTCAGATAACCTGAGTGGTTTCTAGTCTTACCAGAACTCTTACTATCCCTATATGTTGACCACTTTTTGTTTAGACTTCTGGACCTTTTCTGTGTTCATTAATTAGAACTGTATTTAAAGATATAATAACGTTCAGTTCTTTTTTTTTCTTTTTTTTATTGATTTTGTTGACCTATGCATTTTTCTCTGCTCCCCTCTCTGCTTCTCCCCTCCCCTTCAACCCTCTCCCAAGGTCTCCATGCCCCCAATTCACTCAGGAGATCTTGTCTTTTTCTATTTCCCATGTAGATTAGATCCATGTATGTCTCTCTTAGGGTCCTCATGTTGTCTAGGTTCTCTGGGATTGTGATCTGTAGGCTGGTTTTCTTTGCTTTATGTTTAAAAACCATTTATGAGTGAGTATATATGATATTTGTCTTTCTGTGTCTGGGTTACCTCACTAAATATGATGTTTTCTAGATCCATCCATTTACCTGCAAATTTCAAGATGTCTGCTGTGTGTACTCCATTGTGTAAATATACCACATTTTCCTTATCCATTCTTCACTCAAGGGGCATTTAGGTTGTTTCGAGGTTCTGGCTATGACAAACAATGCTGCTATGAACATAGTTGAGCACATGTCCTTGTGGTACGATTGAGCATCCTTTCGGTTTATATCCAAAAGTGGTATTACTGGGTCTTGAGGAAGGTTGTTTCCTAATTTTCTGAGAAAGCGCCATATCCAAAGGAGTTGTACCAGCTTGCACTCCCACCAGCAATCAAGAGCTTTCTTTTTACCCCGCAACCTCTCCAGCATAAGTTGTCATCAGTGTTTTTGATCTTGGCCATTCTTACTGGAATCTCAGAGTTGTTTTGATTTGTATTTCTTTGATAACATTCAGTTCTTGCTAGGATGGTTTCATAGCAGAACCCATAAACCCAAAATGATAATGTGTTCTTACATTTTTGAAATAATACATGTTAACTGATTTTGTATGCATTATTGTGTTTTGTTAAAGTAAGCCTAGCTAAGAATTCTAGCATTTCTTTCAGGCAGGATTGTCTGTGGGATATAAAATGTATGCTTAGCTGCCTGCTTTGTTGTATTTGGGAGTGTGCATGCATGTTGTGGGGGCCTGAGGGCACCTTGTGGGAGTTGGCTCTCCTCCTGCACGTGGGTTCTGGTGACTGAACTCAGGCGTCAGGCTTGTTGGGGAACACCTTCAGCCACTGGACTGTTTTGCTAGGCCTCTGTTAGTATTTTTATGTGACTTTTTTTTCTCTGTTTTAAATACTCATTGGAAAAGAAATTTTAGCTATTAATTTGGACTTTGATTTTTTTTCAGTTTATTTTTGCTTTAGCCTAGTTAAATCAGATAAATACAGTTCTAAAGAAAATGCTTTGCCAGACAAATTTGTCCATTGATTCAACTTTGTAAGCATACCAAACACTTAGAACTATTTGCTAAATGATATATGTAATTTGCTGGGAACTGCAGATAGCTCAGAATTTAGTCATGTGTACCAAATCATACATTTTAATAGATTGTGCTAAAAGTCTAAATTTGAAGTATTTGAATAGTTGATGACTTTACAACAAAAATATTGACTTGAAATGGTTTTAGGCTTATGTTTTTGTTATTGTTTGAATATTCATTTCACAGCTAGAACAAAATATGTGTGCATACACGTTTTATTAATTCAGGGCTACCTCAGACAAAGCAAATAAACTGGAGTCAACAGTAGAGGTGTATCGTCAGAAGCTACAAGATCTAAATGACCTCCGCAAGCAGGTGAAATCTTTACAGGAGACAAATATGATGTACATGCACAACACTGTGAGCTTGGAAGAGGAGCTCAAGAAGGCCAATGCAGCGCGTGCACAGCTAGAGACCTATAAACGCCAGGTGAGAGACGTCTGTATATCTCAATGATGAAGTTAAAAGTTCAGTGTTAAGGTTTCTTTTTTTTTTTTTTTTTTTTCAGTGATACAGAAGTGTGGAGTGTAGTAAGTTGTATGCTCCTGATGAATTTCTTCTTTCTATAATTGTAGTTTAGGTGACAGTTAAAGAATCTGCCTTGCAGCGGGGTGGTGGCACACGCCTTTAATCCCAGTACTTGGGAGGCAGAGGCAGGCAGATCTCTGAGTTTGAGTTCAGCCTGGTCTACAAGAGCTAGTTCCAGGACAGGCACCAAAGCTACCTAGAAACACTGTCACAAAATAAAATAAAAAAAAAACAAAACAAAAAGAATCTGCCTTACCTATGTCCTTCACCTTTTTACTACCTTCTGATATCTTCAGTTTTTTCATATTGAGCTTCTGTTGTTTGTCAGTGTTTTGGGAATTGGACAAATCCCTAGACAGTGATTCTCTTGAAATACTCTTTTGTGCTATTTATTAAACAACCTAGAAAATTATTAAAATACTTTTAAATATTTTGACTTATTTTAATCTGTTTCTTGAATTTTATGTCATTCTTTTTTTTTTTTTGATGTTGTGTTTTTTGAAATACTTAGAATTAAAAAGTCCGTTTCCAATTCAGCCCTGAAAGCTGAGGAGTCTCATGAACTATTTTGCTTTACTTTTTTTCCCTCCCAAAGGTTCAGGACCTTCACACTAAGTTGTCCTTGGAGTCTAAAAGGGCAGATACACTAGCATTTGAGATGAAGCGGCTTGAAGAAAAACATGAAGCTTTACTCAAGGAAAAAGAGGTGATCATAAATGTTCGATAAGAAATATGTCCTTTTGTTGTTATTGTTGCTTTGGAGTTCCCTAATCCTGAACCACTAACCTGAATCCTAAGCATATTTTCTTCCAAGTGGTTTTCTAGTTTAATGCCTTATGTTTAAGTCTTTGATCCCTTTTTAGTTGCTATCTAAGTACACAGTGAGAGATATTGCGTGATTTTTTTTTTTTTAAGCGGGGGGCAACAGTAATTGGAGAGGTATTCTTTTCTCCAGTGTATAAGTTTTTGTTCTTTTGATGGAGGATCATTTGACTGTAAAGACCCGGATTTATTTTTGGTATTCGTGTCCCATTTCAGTTGGTTTGAGTATTTGCCAGTTCTGGTTCTGGTTGCTGCTCTCTGCAGTACAGTTTGATATTGAGTGCTGTGATGCTTCATTGTTTGCTTGGTTCAGGATTGCTATTTGGGATGTTTTGTGCTTTCATAGAATTATAGCTTTTTCCCAGTCATTCTTCTGTGAAAATGTTATTATCAATCCTTCCATGGAAACTGCACCAAATCTTTATACTTTGGGGTGGCTTAGACATTTTAGAAATATATGATTCTTATAAAGAGTACTAGAGAAGAATTATAATTGATAAATTTAGTAAAGTTGTAGGACAAAATCAGCCCACAAAATTAGTAGCCGTTTAATGCGTCATTAGTGAGATTGCTGCAAAGAAACTGAAAAAAAAATCACAGTGACAATAGATACAAAATAAGTGAAATTCTTAGTACTAAATTTAACCAAGAAAGTTTAAGACCTCTGTGGGGGAAGTGAGAAACACTGATGATAGAAATGAAGACAACACATAACAGAACGCAGTCTCCGTGTTCACACATGCTTTATTCAGTCCTGTTAACTTTGCCAGGAGAGACAGTGAAGTCACAGCCACAATTCTCAGTTTGTGAGTGTTTTTATTCTAGGTTTTCAGCCAACTACCTTAAAGCAAGGATCATCAACAGCTTTATTAGCATATAGGAACATACTATGTCTTCTACTTTAAAGTATACTGTTCCACAGGTGCCATTTAGCGGTCATATTGCTGTGACAGAATGCCAATAAATGCCAATTTATAAATGACAGGAAATTAGATTTTAGCTTATCAGTTACTGAAGCTTTATTCATAATGGCTTGTTTTGTTGGCAAGTCTATGGGAGAGTAAAACACCACAGAAGCCGTGAGCTTTTGGAAGAAGAGACTCTTAGGTCATGGTGGATGGTAGGCAGAGAAAGGAGTGTAGGAAGTGACCAGGACAAGAGCTAAGTCCCCAAAGACATGACCCAAGCCATCTGTTTCCTCCAAATAAGGTTCACCATCTAATACCATCATCATGTGAATCCATGAGGGATTAATCCACTCATCAGTTCAGAGCCCTCATGATCAATCATCTCTGAAGTGCCACCCCCGCCAACCTCATAGCTGTGCTTTTGCTGATATTCTAGGCATTCTTCGGTTCAGTGGAGTTGAAAATTGAAACCATTACACAAGGCTTTTAGTATATATCTATAGAATTGAGCCACCATTACTGTAATCAAGTTTTAGAATACTGTTATTCCAAAAAGAAATTGTTTACATAGCAGGTAGCATACAGTCTGGTCTTTTTCCATCAGTCTCAGCAACTGTTCTTGTTCTTGCTGTCTCTGCATTTTCCTAGCGTGTCTGAACCATGCAGTGACATGACTAGTTTTGTGATTATTTTAGCTCGGGCTTCATATGGTGTACTGTCTATTCTTTACTATTGCCCACTGTGTTGATACAGCATGTTTCATTTGTCTAGTCATCAGTGTGTAGATATTGGGACTCATCCCACTTTAGGCTGTTATGAATATTGCTTCTGGTTTATTCACACGTTTTTATGTGGTGTTTTTCATTCCTCTGGAGTACATACTAAGGAAGGTGGCATAGTGCCTTACAATGAGTATATTTAATCTCTTTTTCTGTGTGCCTGCCAACACTTTTCTGTCGTTTTAATTTATTTTAGCTATCCTAGTGAACGTGAATTTTTACTTGCATTTTCGTAATGGCTAAGGACCTTGTGCAAGTATATGTACTTCATGGTTCTTACGATCCTTCCCATGGTTCACTTTAATTATTTTCTTTTATTTTGTAATGATATTTTAAAATATACTCTGGATGCAAGTTCTTTCTTAGATAACTACTTTTTGAAAGTTGTCTCTGATTCTGTGTGTGTCTTCTCAAGTTCACAATAGTCCTGCTTGCAGCAAAAGTTTCCCATATACACTAAGTTACAGCTTTCCTTGTTTATTTACCTCTTTGTGTAGAGTCAGGCTCTTATATGTAGTCTGTGCTCCATTTGTATATGATGTGAGGTAGTGTTCAACTTACTCACTTGTAGGCTGCTATCTGCTGTCCCAGCAGCATTTGATTCAAAGACTTTTTTCTTTATTGAAGCTGTCTTGTCACTTGTTATGAGTCAGTGTACCTGACCCTGTTGTGGTACATACATGTCATAGGCTGTGTGACAGGAAGAGCAAAGCCTGCACACTGGAATGCATTAATAACCGTGCACTCACACCGACACACTGGAATGCATTAATAACCGTGCACTCACACCGACACACTGGAATGCATTAATAACCGTGCACTCACACCGACACACTGGAATGCATTAATAACCGTGCACTCACACCGACACACTGGAATGCATTAATAACAGTGCACTCACACCGACACACTGGAATGCATTAATAACCGTGCACTCACACCGACACACTGGAATGCATTCATAACAGTGCATTCACACTGACACATTGGAATGCATTAATAACAGTGCAGTCACACTGACACATTGGAATGCATTAATAACAGTGCATTCACACTGACACACTGGAATACATTTATAATAGTGTACTCACACCGGCACATTGGAATGCGTTGATAATGTGTACTCACACTGACACATAGGTCACAGCAGTGCAAAGGTAATAGAAATACAGAAACTGGCAGTGGAAGAGAAATGAGGGAATGCATAGGAACTTGGGGTTTCCTGTTCATTTTCTAATAAATCTAAAATTACCCCCCAAAAGAGCCTACTAATTAAAAAATTACGTGTACCTTGTCTATCAGCTCTATTACATTCATCTATATGTCTGGCCCCTGTGTTGGTATCCCTCTGTCAGTCATGATCTTTATAGCTTTTTAGTCAAGTTTTAAAATCAGAAAATGTGAATTCTGGCCAGGCTGGTGGCTCGGTAGGTAAAAAAAAAGTTCCTGGCGTCAAAGTTGACAACCTGAGTTTGGTCCTTGGGCCCCATGTGTGGAAAGCATGTGCACACATACACACACACACACACACACACACACACACACACACACGCACACACAGAGCTGCTGGCTCCTGGTTATTGTTAGGGTTGTAACTGCTAATAGAACAATTCTTTTTTAGAGACTGATAGAACAGCGTGACACTCTGAAAGAGACGAATGAGGAGCTACGATGCTCACAAGCACAGCAAGATCACCTAAACCAAGCTGGTGAGTTGGGCAGATTTACATTTGTTTTTCTAATGATTGAAGTACTGATGACACACTGACTGATTTCTGTTGCTTAGATGTGTCTGCTACAAAAAGTTATGAGACCCTCGCTGCTGAGATCATGCCAGTGGAGTACAGGTAATGTGTACGGACTGAAAACCACACCAATAGTACAAGTGCCAGTTGGTTTTAGTCTGTCTTTATAAAAAATTTACTTGTCTATTAAATAATAATATTAAATAATTAAATATTAAATAAAAAATATTAAATAAACTTTAATGAAAAAGTTTATTATTATAATAGAGCTGAAAACAACTTTCTCTAGTTATCTTTACTTCAGCAATTTAAAAAAATATCATAAGTAAAATTTTAAGAATGGTCAGAGTAACAGTCTAGTGTTTATGACAAGGCCTGTATTTATTAAAATATTTTTTTAATATTTATTTATTTATTATGTATACAATATTCTGTCTGTGTGCATGTCTGCAGCCAGAAGAGGGCACCAGACCTCTTTACAGATGGTTGTGAGTCACCATGTGGTTGCTGGGAATTGAACTCAGGACCTTTGGGAGAGCAGGCAATGCTCTTAACCACTGAGCCATCTCTCCAGCCCCCTTTTTTTTCCCTCTTAATAGAATGAATATATGACATTCAAATTCCTGTGAGTGAAATAAAATAGAAACATTGTCAGTAGTAGTAGGCAAATTAAACAAAATACAAATGTAGGCATTCCCCCTCAGTCTGTCTCTTATCCTGGTTGTTTATGGTGATTTATTTGTAGGCTTTTTACCTATCTAGTTGTAAAATATTATTTCTAGGCTTTGGCCCAAGTCAGGTTTTATTTATTAACTCAGATTATTGTTTGTGCAGTTTAAGCTGTAACTCATCCCTTACTGTACTCAGAGTTGTCCCTGTCGCTGACTGTCCCTGTACTATCCGATGTTAGGGCCTCTGTCACTGCACCCCCATGGCCTGTCCAACACCCAGTAGCAGTTGTTTCCCGTCCTCCCTGCCCCGAGATCTCACCCCAGGTGACCAGCACCAGCTGCCTTTTATTACTGACATACATAGAATCCAACAGTTGGTGTCCTTTTGGAATTCAGATCTTTTTCTTAGAATAATACAGACAAATAATCCTGAAATTCTCTGACACATTTAAACTTTATAGATAAGACTATACTTACTAACACAACAGTTTAAAAATACATCAGAAGCAACATCCCACAAACTAACATTCTAAATTTATAACCTGACTTTTTCTTGCTAAGCTTTCATGTACTTTGTTGTTAAAAAAGAAACTTACTGCCTAAAATTCATATAACAAAAGCTGCTTTGCTTTAGAAGTTAAGTAACTCATCTCGTTATAAAAGTATAAAGAAGACAAAAAGCAGTATCATTAACAAACCTCAGAGTAGTTACGTAAATCGAGAATCCTTTTCTTTGTTGAGTCAATCGTTATTCTGAAATCAGTTTTTCAAAGGCTGTAGAGCTTAATTTTTAGAGTGATGCTTTTGTAATTTAAAACAAAATTTAGATTTGTTGAAAGTAGTTATTTTAGGAGTATGAGATTTGGAAAAGGGAGAAAGTATAAGTTTCCTATTTAATATCAAAATGAAAATTACATTGAATATAAATATGAAAAGTACTTTAAGGCCTTTATATAAACAATTAATAAACTTTTAAATATTTAAAAATATCATATGTTTACTGTGTTTACACCATTCCCCATCTCTCACCCCTTTGTGTACCCTACTCACCCGTTACCTCTTGAAATGTGTATATATATTAAACAAATAAATAAATCTTACCTGCTGCATCCATTTACTGTTGCTGATATGTATGTGTTTTGGGGCCTGACCATTTAGGAATGGATAACTAACCAAGTAAAGGTTCATTCCTGGAGAAGACTGATTCTCTCCCAACAGTCTTTAATTGGCTGTATTATCCACATCTTGTGAGATTTCCCCCATCCAACTGATGCTGTCATTGTTTAGGTCTTGTTTGGCCAGCCTTTTAGTTGAGATCCCATGCGTGCAGCTTCCATGTCCTCATACAAAAGATTTCTCAGCAGACATAGCTTGGTCCTCTGTCTCTTGGAATCTTTCCTCCACATTTTCTGCCGTGTTCCAGGGGCTTAGATGGTAGGATTGTGTTGTGGGTGCATGAGTCAACACTCAGTTGTTGTGCCTCCCTGTAATGGTTTCCTGCAGCATTTGCAGAAGTTTGCTGGCTGAGGGGCAAGAGGTACACTTAGGTTTTGGTATAAGTGCCAATATGCTATCTTTTGGGGTATCTTGCCCTGATGGTCGTTGTCTATAAGCACCAGAGCTGAGTAGGACTACTGATGACTTTTCTTGGCAGCTTGGCAGCTTTCTTAGCAGCTTCAAGTACTGTAAGATCTAGTTCTTATGGAGGAGACTTCCAGGTCAAATTCTGCTGGGTTCCTCTTAAGTCCTAAGTGCCTATTGTCTTCCATAACAGGGACTTACCTTCAACCTCTGAGAGGAAACCGAGTACAATAGCAACAGCATAGATTGTGTTAGGACTCTCTTAGATGCCTCTAACCAACAACTAGAAAGGAGGTTTCTTATACCTACACTGTTTTTTTTCTTTTTGGTTCTTGGGAAAGGATAAGCACAATAACACTAAGTGGCATAGCTTCATTTAAGAAAATACATACCCCCCATAGTCATACATAGCTTTAGGTGATCATAAGAGGATTCTCCCAACTGAAAACATCCTTTCTGTTTACCACCCCCTCTCTGGGACTGTGGTATTCTAACCCCTCCAGCTTACTTTCTTCCCTATTTTTATCATTTACTACTTCATAGCACCTATGGTCTGCTATTCCCATGCCTGGAGTCTTTCCAGATGTCTGTGGTTATGCCAGATTGATATATTGTGAACTCAACTCCTGCAGATTAAGAGAATAATCTTAATAATCTTAATTAAATAAGAGAAATGGAGCATTTATATTTTTTCTTTCAACTGTTTACCTGCTGAAAATATGATTTCATTTTTCTTTACAGCCAAATAATCTCATAAAGTTAAAAATAAATCACCCCTTGGCATATGCCCAAAAGGCTCAGTATCAAAATAACTATGAAATGAAAATAACAAAATTTCCTTCAGCTGATGAATGAATAATGAAAATGTACATATACAAAAAAGATTTTCTTAAAGAAAAATATGAAACCGGGTGGTGGTGGCACACACCTTTAATCCTAGCACTGGGGAGGCAGTGACAGGTGGATGCCTGTGAGTTTGAGGCCAGCCTGGTCTACAGAGAGCTAGGGGTGTTATACAGAGAAACTCTGTTTCGAACCCCCTTCAAAAGAAGGTAGAGATTAGTGATCCTAAAAATGTATTTAAGATTTTTAGGCAAAATGTTTTCTTACAATTTTTTTATCATGTACATTCTGAAAATATACTACTTCTCCTGAGGTTATTAAAATTTAAAAGTGAAGATTATCTAGAAACTTGCCTAATTAACTTTTGAGGTGTGACCTTTCAGGACATACAGTATTTCTTTAAACCTTTTAAGAGTTTTGATCATATTTTTAAATTAGATAGGATCTCCCTTAAGCTAATATGGTGGTTCCAGTGAGCTGGCTCAGTGGGTTAAGGTACTTGCTGCCAGCCCTACCTACCTGAATTCTATCCCTGGATCCACGTGGTAAAGGAGTGAACTGACTCCACAAGTTGCTCTCTGACCTTTAATTTACATGGGCACCCTGGAACATGTATGCACAAACACATATACATACCTATACACACAAAATAAGTATATAAATGTAGCAACAATTTGAAAATATATTACGAACTTTATTTTAAAACTTGAAAAAAATTGCTTTTCAACATTAGAGAGGTGTTCATTCGACTGCAGCATGAGAACAAAATGCTTCGCCTGCAGCAGGAAGGGACGGAGAATGAACGCATCGAGCAGCTGCAGGAGCAGCTGGAGCAGAAGCACCGCAAGATGAACGAGCTGGAAACTGAGCAAAGGTGACTGCTGCCATTAGGAGTCATGTGCAGGAACCAGCACTGGGTCTGAATACATAGCATTGCCAAGCAGGTGTTCCTTACCTATGAAGAATTCAAAGGATTAGTTCAGGGATATCAGCATAAAACATATGAAGAATGTTCATCTTAATAGACTTGGCTAGCCAGGATACTTTTTGATTTTCACTAGACAGCCTCACAACTGAAAGAAAACAAATAAGTAAATAATGATTTAGTGGCTCCTACAGTTGGGTGTATAGATAGGACACAGATTGTATAGTCAAGACTGTTAAATTTTTAGTTTTTCATAAAAAATTTAGTAATAATAATATAAAATAATACTTAACACAGATCAAAAGTCATATTTTTAAATAGAAAATATTTACTGAAATTTATATTGGTGAGGTAAAATTTCTCATAAAAATTCATATGTATTTTGGCCTGGAGGGATGGCTCAGCCGTTAAAGGCTAGGTTCACAACCAAAAATATAAAAATTCATATGTATTTAAAAATTACTGGTCATTCTTGGACATGGAAATTTATATTTTAGTGGTAGAATAATACTTCCATAAGAATGGAAATGATGTGGTATTTAAACTTAGGCTTTTGTGTGTGGTCAATTAGAATTCCACTTCTGCTTAACTCAGTTGCTGTTTCTCAGCAAGTTACTCAAGTTCAGACTATTCAGCTGTAGACACAGGAGGAATCTGCTTTAATGTAGTGTGCTTTCCTTGTCCTTAAACTTAAATGTGACTTCTATGAATTTCCTGTCAGAGTCTTCCATAATGTCTTTCCTTCTGTGCTTCAAACTTGCCAGGGGTGCCTACATGACAGGCAAGCGAGTGCTCTATGCTGAACTCTCTTTCCACCCTCATAAATAGTAGTTACATACAAGCACTTTTGTCGACCAGTTCATAAATCCTCACTGGGAATTAGGGACTGTGATCACCTTTTCTATGCATAAGGAGGTGGAGATGGAGAGAGTCAGAAGCTCACTGAACTTAGACAGCTGAATAAGCTCTGGATTCCAGATTGAAGGCATCTGCCAGCCTGACTGCTGAGGGTCTTCTAACTTACCTATAGTGCATAGTGAGTACAAGGAGATACTCACGATAGAGGTAGGTGCAGCTGGATTTGTTTATCCAGCTTTTACCAGGTCGTCTAGAGACCGCTGGGGTTCAGACACTTGAACCTTGTTTCCTGTGAGTAAAATAGGGTACATTTGACCGTTCTGAAGAGGCCTGACTATTACTGTATCGCTAACCCTGGAAATTCTAGGTTTCAGCTTTTGGTGATAAAGAATGATAGATGTGTGACTCATTCAGTATGTGCATGTATATGCTTTAAGAAGGGAAAAGTTCTTTCTAAATTATTTCCACAGAAGTGACATCCTGTTCTACCTGTCGTGTTTGTCACAGATAAGAGCCTTGCCCTTATTTATGCTAGCATTTTTATTAAATTGCGTGGATGTACTTTTATAGACCCCAGATGCTTTAACTTCAAATATGAGTAGATAAATACCAATTCATGTCACAATAGACTGAGCAAAGAGCGCATTGGAGAATTGCAGCAGCAAATTGAGGACCTCCAGAAGTCGTTACAAGAGCAGGGCTCCAAGACTGAAGGCGAAAGTGTGAGTAAGAGAGTCTTAACCTGTGTGTGTTTTCTCGAGTGATTTCCACTACCCATTTATCTGCATTTGAAAATGTACGCTTCTCTTTAATGGTACCTTCAGATACCATATATAGATGCAGTGATTTTGCCAACTTGAAGTCTTACAGATTGTTTATATGCATCATAAGGTGATTTCTATCTGTACTGCTTGGAATCTGTACTTAAGTTCTCTACATCTTGACTCTTAGTGGTAGACTTTGAGACCCAACAGATCTACAGGGATCTTAACCAGGCTTGTCCTGAAGTAAAAGAGAGATGAGAATAATCATCATTCAGAAGTGGAAAAGCTTCCTAATAGGAAACAAGTGATCCCAATTGACAGCTCATTCCAGAAACTGGAACAGGTGTGAAGGACAGGAACACAGTTTTGAAGACATCATCTCTATTCTCTTTCACACCATTTCAAAGCATTTCAGACAGTGTGGACTGAGATAAGACGTTGAAAAGAGATTTAATATGAATTTTGACATATCTAGCAGTTTTTCTATATGTGGGAAAGAAAAGAACTGAGAGAGATGCAGTTGGTGAAAAGAAAAGGTAGATCTGGCCAGGTGGTGGTGGCACACACCTTTAATCCCAGAACTGGGGAGGCAGAGGCAGGAGGATCTCTGTGAGTTAGAGGCCAGCCTGGTCTACAAGGGCTAGTTCCAGGACAGGCACCAAAGCTACAGAGAAACCCTGTCTCAAAACCAAAAAGAAAATGTTGATTGGTAGAAGCTGTGAAGTTAGGAGAGGTGGAAAGAGATTGATATTGAAAGGTCTGAGTTTCTCTCTGTCTTTTCATACTTTACATGGTTTTCTTTCTTCTGGGGGGCTTGGAACATAGAAGTCATCTCATGCATGGTGGCATCTCATATGTGCGTATATGATATTGTATCCTCTCTAATACAGGTATTGCTAAGCCACGTTAGGGAATACCTTTAAAATGGCACCTATTTGGGGTACTGTGTTTGTTGAGGTGTTTTGAAGATTGTCAGCTCCTTTACATTGTCATTTTACTGCACTGATTTCCACGTTACCAGAATTTTGCAGGTGCCCCGTTGGTACAGAACTGCTGCTGTGGTTCTAAGCACTGCTTTTAAAGGAGGAAACTTGATTCTTTATATTTGTTTTTGACAAAAATCCAGTTGCCTCATTTAGTGTTGATGTTCAAGTGCTTTCAATTATAATGATAAGGTTTTATAAGAAAAATATTAAAATCTGTATTTTTTTCAATAGTTGTTAATTAGGTATTGAAATGTTTGATACTCCCCAATATGTCACATTCAGCTTGGATTTCCTACTTTTCTTCCAGTTCACATTTAATTTTTATTATGTTCAAAAATAAGCAGAATTTTTCCTTGTTACTCTTCTTTACTTTATTTCCCATTTTTATTTCCTTTTCCTTTTGATGTAGAAAATATACCTAAAATTTTAGGTTTTAGAAACTGTGCTATTACAAGTACATGTTTTGAAGATTATTTTTACATAACATACCTTTAAAAGAAGTGAAGAAATCTAAATGTTTGGGAAATTTACCCTTCTCAAGTGAGTCATCTTAACAGCAGCTATTTTTAATTTTATAGTCCAGCAAACTAAAGCGGAAGTTGGAAGCTCATATGTAAGTAAACTCATGTTCCATTTCAAAGGGGAAGGGTTGTAGAAGCTTCTGGAAATGTCTTTTCTGACTTGATGAATGAAAACACAGGCCCAGACTACTCACTACTGCTACCAAGGGCAAGAAAAGATGTGATCAATGCCTGGCAGCCGCCAACTCCTGCATTTTTAAACAGCTAACATCATCTGACAGATTTAACCGAGCCAACATTTATGGACCAGCCAAGTGGATGCTGTGCTGCTAAAGCTGTGCAGCCTTTCCTTTCAGTTGTGTAGAAAGTGGAGGTGCGGAGGGAAAGGCAAAGGCTGGAGTGCACCATGTGTCACCATGTGCATCTACACAGCAGACCCTGGAGTTAGGTAAATAGGTTCCCACTTTACCTGTGGGAAACTAAAGATTAGACAGATTCTTGTCCAAAGTCCAGACCTTATTGTGGCAAAGACCAGTTTTCATTCTAACATCTGTTTGACACCACGCTACATGCTCTCTCCACTACTTAGGGAAAAGCTAACAGAAGTCCATGAAGAATTACAGAAGAAACAGGAGCTCATTGAAGACCTTCAGCCGGATATAAGTCAGAATGGTAAGTTTGGGTAAAATCTGGATATACTTCTCATGATTGACCCTTCTAGTGAAGCAGATAAGAAAGTAGATTTGCCTTTACACAGTGTGTTGTGTGCACATTGCATAAGAACCATGGTAATTTTTAAAGCTAAGATCATTTGCATACAATATAATTTTAAAGCAAAACAATTTTAGTAAGATGAACTGATTGATATAAAGGAGTATCAAACATTGTATATTCTAGTCAAGTTAATAATATAGAATCTGAGTAAAACAATACTGTCTTATTTTCTGTCCTTGTGGTGGTTGTTAACAGTAAACTTCCCATTTGCTAGAAAAGTAGAAACGGTTAAATTATCGACAGGGGTTGAGGATACGTTACTTGTAGTTGAAAAGTTTTAGATAAGAATAAATTACTAAAAAGATATTAAAGGCTTTTTCTTGGAAACTCTCTTATCAGTCATTAGAAAATAAGTTTGATAAGTACAATTTTTACGTAAGGATAAAGTATTTTGAATATGTGATCATTGGCTTAATTTTATTTTCACAAATAGCCCAAAAGATCAGTGAACTTGAAGCTGCTCTCCAGAAGAAAGATGAAGACATGAAAGCAATGGAGGAGAGATACAAGATGTACTTAGAGAAAGCCAGAAATGTGAGTGACCCCCCTGCCAAGCAGATTCCTTGTGCCCATGTTATGGTCATCCCTAGTTCAGACACAGGTCTGTGTCTGAGCCTAGTCCCTGTTCTCCTCCACCTGTCAGGTTTCTGCCATCTTCTCTGTGAGTCCTGCCCACGCAGGCTGACTTAGTGTCAGATAAATGTGACCTTAGGGACGTCATCAACAATGGCAGTAGTGATCTAATTAAAGAAAGTGACTGCTGTGGTATAAACTTTTTATTCTTATGTGCTAGTGTCTCAGAATGTTGGCTGAGAATAAAATTTACCAGAGTGTTAGCAAAATGAATGAAGTTATTTACCTTTTTTTTTTTGGAGACAGTCTCAGTACTCAGTTGGTTTTATTTTACATTTTAGAGACTTAAACAGTATCCTGATGTTCATTTCTTTTCCTTATTGTATAGTTTAGTTCAAATATCTGTGAAATATTGTTTTCATAGTCTTATTTTCATGAATACCACATAAAAACTCGGAATGTTAATATGTTCTTTTCTATTTGATAATTAGGGAATTTCGTGGTGGTGCAACTCTAAAATAATAGTATATTTACTTGTCTTAATATTTGGATTCTATGTATTTACCAGTTAAAATGTCAATACATGCCATAGCAAAAGTTGAACCTCAAATCTCAAGGCTTCGCATGCTGACCTTTTCCGTCCTAATTTTAGCGTATCTAGTCATGAGTGAGAGTGGGTCTCAGCACAGCCCCAGGTTACCTCTGTCTGCTAGTGGATGAGGAGAGACAGTGTAGACCCCAGAGGTGACGTACTGTAGGCTAGGCCTGGAGACAGCAGCTCAGTGGGAGAGCGCACACGTGTGGCCGCAGTGCACATAGTTATGTTTCAGAAATAACAAGCAAATATATTTGATTTCTAGCACCTACTTGATGGCCCACAACCATCTGTAACTCCAGTTCCAGGAAACTGGATGATCTTTCCTGGCCTTTGTAAGTCCAGCGCAAACACAAGGCGCACATATAAACACGTAGACAGAGGCCTGGAGATGAGCCAGGAAGCAGTGAAAGCTCTTCATTCAGGGCTGCCTTTTATGTGGAATGAGGTGGAAAGCACAAGGCTTTTGAACAGAGTATGAGGTCCTGGCCAGGTCACCTCCCAAAATAAAAACGAGAAATTAACTTCAAAAAGCTAAACTAACTTCAGGGCTCCAAGTTTAAATAACAAACAAGGCTAAGTAGCTGCCATTGAACACATAGACAAGAGACATTTAGTTTGGTGTTGTTTTTCCACTCTTTTGTTCTTTATTTTTTTTATTTTTAATTTTTTTATTTAATTTATTTATTAAAGATTTCTGCCTCCTCCCCGCCACTCCCTCCCATTTCCCTCCCCCTCCCCCGATCAAGTCCCCCTCCTCATCAGCCCAAAGAGCAATCAGGGTTCCCTGACCTGTGGGAAGTCCGGGGACCACCCACCTCAATCCAGGTCTAGTAAGGTGAGCATCCAAACTGCCTAGGCTCCCACAAAGCCAGTACGTGCAGTAGGATCAATGGTAATGAGTTTTTGATCTTTTGTTCTTTAAATTGTTAGTAAGCGCCTAGTGACTTTGTAGAGAGCCTATGTTACAATTTTTATAAAACATGTTCTTATGTTTTTGATACTTTTAAAGACAAAATGGACATAACTTTTCTCTTTATACAGGTAATAAAAACTTTAGATCCCAAATTAAATCCAGCATCAGCAGAAATAATGCTCCTTAGAAAGCAGCTGGCAGAGAAGGAAAGAAGAATTGAGATTCTAGAGGTAAAGCCTCCACTGCCACTCACCTCCCCTTGCCCAGGAATCCTGGGAATTAACCTTTGTAGTATTTGCTGGTGTGGGAGAATTATCTGTATTCTGCCAATCAAGTAGAGGCAGGGCAATGAGAACAGGAGAATGCTGGAAAGGAGGAAGCCCATTCCTCCCATTCTAGCCCAGACCACCGAGAAGCAAGATAAAAATAATGGGTTAATATAAGCTAAAGAGCTAATAAGAAGACTGAGCTAATGGGCCAATTATAACTTATGGAGATCTCTGTGTGTTTCTTTGGGGCTTGCCTGCTGTCGGGTGTCGGGTGGGACAGAAACAAGAATGGCACCCAACATCGTTAACTCATGATAAGTCTTCATAAACCTTTACTCATCGTGGTGTGACCTGCTGAGCTAAGAACTCTGAGTTCTTAGCTATTAAAGGCATTTTGTTCTACTATTTACTTCATTTTTATGAAGTCAGGTGGGCATGGCATTGTACAGTTTTATGTCAGAGTCTGTAATTACTTTGTAGTTTTTTTGGTAAAATGTTTCACAGGAGCACTATTTTCACACAGTGGTAAGGGTTGGCGCTGTTTTTGGAATGTATTCATAGAGGTAGAGCAGAGCTGTGTTTTCTGGCCTCCCTAAAGATGTTTTGATTCTGTTCCGCATAATTCACTCCTTTATCTCCACTAATTAATGTACCTCACACGTTCATTTTTCCTATGAGACAGTAAATAGATTACTTTGTCTTCCATACTCTATGGCAATCTCTGATATTTTAATTGTCTTAATCATTCTTTTTTTTCCAGAGTGAATGTAAAGTAGCCAAATTCCGTGACTATGAGGAAAAACTGATTGTTTCTGCCTGGTATAACAAGGTATGGTGCACTTCAGTGATGCGTGGGGTTGAGCCCTGTTGATCACCTCCTTGACCAGAATAGAAGAATAGAGGGAAATGTATTTTATATCAACACAATGCAGTTGTGTTATGGGTTCTAGTGATAGAGAAATACCTTCTGTCGCAAGAAAACCAGTAGCCCAAACTGGAGTACTTTGTTCATGAGGTGATGTATCCTTTTCTTGTTATAATTAAGCTTAACTCTGGCATGGCTATTTTAGGCTGCTGTTTTTAATGATTTAAAATTAAAAATTAAGAGGATTAAAATAAAAACAGTGATTTTTACCGTCTTCATTCCAGCAGTGTCAGACATAGAAGAATCGACTTTTGAATCCTTAATTTTTTTCTTGCTGGAAAGGTCTGCTAGGGCTGGTGTAAATATGACATTACTTTTTGCATGTTATTTATCTGTTTCTTTACCCAGAGCCTGGCGTTTCAGAAACTGGGCATGGAATCTCGGCTTGTGAGTGGCGCTGGTGCTTGCAAAGACACCGGTGTGGGCCCTCCTCCTCGGTCCTTCTTAGCACAGCAGCGACACATCACCAGCACCCGGAGGAACCTGTCTGTTAAAGTCCCAGCCGCAGCATCTGACTAGTCTACAAACAAACACGAACAGAAGTGCCTCAAGAAACTACCAGACGAAAAACAAAGGTTAAAATGCTTGGTATCAGCTAGTTTTGTTTGGGTTTTGTTTTGAGATAGGGTCTCCTATACCACAAACTGGCATTGAATTTACAACGTATTCAGGGATGACCTGGAACATTGATCAGTCCTTCCGTCACTTCCTGCATGCTGGTTTCTATAGTGCTAGGGATCAAAACCTGCCCTGTAAGTCAGGTGACCTACCAGCTGATCTACATTCCCAGTATTGGTATCAACTCTTTTTAAGTCAATATATATCAAATTAATATTTAAGTTTACTCTAACTACAAAATACAGAATCAGCTGTCTCTGGGCAGTACCTTTGAGTACGTGGAAGTTTGATAAAGCAACTATTTGTCTTGAGATGGCATCATGGGAAAGCAGCTACGTATTCCAGCTTTACGCTTCTAATTGTAACAGCAAGTCAGTTAATTTGTAATTTAGTAGTACATCTAGATTTGCCTTGTGGGAAGCAGTAAGGCATGTAGAGCAGACCTGTGCAAGGCAGATTCTTTATGTGTACAGGGCGTTCCTCTACTTGCCAATTCTGCCCTCAAGAGGAGACTGTCAAGCTGTGGAAGGAAGCTCTAACGCTTGGAAGATTTTACCTTTGGAGTGACTTTGTCCTGTCGGAGTGACTGACTAGACATTCGCAGTTTCTCCAAGATGTATCTCAGTTTGCACATGCAGTGCTGTGGATGAAGGCTGTAGGGCTTGACGGGGACTTTAAAGTGGGAAGTAAGCTGTGTTGTAAAAGGGAACTTTCTGTTGGAAAGCAAACTAGATTACATGTTGAATTTCCACGTGCTTTTGAGCATGAAGTTGTTGTGGCCTTTACTTTCTAAGAAGGGGTAGATCGTGTATAATGTTGCCTCATTGAAAAGAAACAATGATGTAACAGCTTAGGACCTGTTCAGTTCCTGCTTACCTCTGGGAAGGGTCTGAAGCTGGATTTGTGGCGTTCAGGTCATTTCTGCCCAGCATTGGTCTTTTCAGAGATTTTTCTCTCTAGTTTAGGGTCACTTTTTAAAGTCACACTTTGGAATATTAGTTGTTAAATCAGTATTGCCTGATGTAGCCACAAGTGCTTGTGTCAGACACATTTCCAGCACTTCGTAGGCACGCTTCCATCATTGCTGAGAGTTCTGGGATGCATTGTGTCACAGTAAATCTTGTTTTTTTGTTTGTTTGTTTTTTTGGTAACTTGGAAAAATTCTTTGGTCCTTAGACTACAAAAGTAAGAAGTGTTGCACCATTTCATATCTAGAGAGAGGAAGCAGGTGATGCAGGAGTGCAGCAAACAGTAATGTCACAGCACTGTGTACCTTGAACGTCACCAGGCATTCTGTGAGGGGTTGTGCTTGTGGGCTGCTCCCTCCTTGTTGGATCGGCTCCTTACTTCACCCTCCCCTCGTGCCACCAAAGAGGAGATGTAAACCAAATGGGTGTAAGTCAGATTGAGCTGATGAGCTATAGAGCTGTGGTCTCCGTTTTATTCTTAGTCCTTCATAAATATGAGTATTGCTCTATTTGAAGTGTTAACTCGTGTAGATAACTGCCTTTAAATTCTTGCCCAGTAATTTTTTAACCACTTAAAAATAAAAATAAAAAAATTCACAGTGATTTGGGGTCTTTAGCAGCATCTGCCGGGATAATTTGTTTTATCAGGGTTCCTTCTGTTGACTACCTCTTAGATTTGATGCTTTGTGCACTTAAACTGTTGGTTTGCAGTTTTGTATGCTTGCCCGTGTCTTTTAGTGAAATAAGACTTTGAAAATACTTTAGCATGCTATTTAAAATTTTCTAAAAATTGTGGCATTTGGGTATATTTTTGTTATTGAAGATATATTGATGTGTTTGTAATTGCTTATAATTGAGATTTTACAAATCCCCTTTTAATGGAACTTATTGTAAAAGATCAACTTCAATAAATTACTGTTTCCAGTGCAATTGCTCATAAATTTCTAAATAATGTAGCATAAATAAGGACATAAGGATAGGTTCTTTTTTTCTTAATAAAGAAAAGGCAAATTTTCTGATTTTTCTAGTTGTAAGTAGACTTTCAAATGTTTGATACATGTTTATACAAAACTATGTAAAGTTCTATATAATTGAGACTAATCACAAAAATTCAGGCAGGCAGTAATCGGGGTGAGATTCTTTCCGTGTGTGGCTACTGCAGTGATACTGGTGCCCTGCCAGGTATAAAGCATACGTGTTTCATCTGGAACCATCATTTCTACAATGTGTTCAGGAAGGATTGAATGATAATAAACATGGAATTGACAAAAAATTATGTTCCGGTGATTATAAAGTTATAAACAATCTTGAATTTCAAGCAGTTGTCCTTGAATTGATACTCCTTTCTCTTTTTGGATATAATTATGACAAATTGTTTATCTTGGGATTAACTTAATGTATTGATAAATATTTGAAGTTGATTCTATGGTTTAGTGTAAATTAAAAATGTCTTGCCTGGCATCCTTTAGCTGAGTATCCCTTAGTAAGATCTGGTCAGCCATTGATGACTGGATGTTAAACTCTTCACACACACTCCTACTTCTGTGTAATGGTACATCTGGCCTTTTGGGCGTGATTGATGGTTTAGGTCAGAGGAGTATCATTTTATGTAGAAATGAATGAATATGGCTTTGTTATACATACAGTCTTACTGTGATCCTGTTTGTTGCACAGAAATAGTTTGGACAATTTAAAGCACAAATCATCAGAGGAAATAGTGTGTAGTTATTAAACTTGAGGAAGTTTCAGTGCAGTGTTTAGTTTATAAAAAGGTCCTTTCTATTTTCTATGGCAAATACTGTCACACTTGAAAAATAGAAGCAATACTTGATTTATTTTTGTAAGTATTTAGAATATTATTTTAAATAAATAATTGTCAATATAATTGTGAAATGTTTTAAGTAAATAAACTGCTTCTGCATCAGTTGGTTGTGGTGTTTTTGGTGGCTACAAATGTATATTTATTTCCTGTTTTAATAAAGGGCTAAACCCACTTAGATTAGTAAGCAAAACTGCATGAATTCATTTTTTTATGTGTGAACAGGTGTCTAAAAGTGATTTTTGTGTGTCCTCTGTCTCCAGTTTTACCACCAGAATGTAGATACCTTTTGCTAAGGTGGACTCCAGACCATTTCTAGGCATATAATTTTAGGTTTATTGAGTACTAATCTCAAAACTCATTCTTAGATTTCCCTTTATTAATAGTTTCCTTAATATAATTCATTGGTAATTATATTACCTTGGGCATTGGTCCTTATGTGGCTAGGTGACAGGACCCTGTTAGTGCTGCTGGCTAATTGGATGTGAATAGCACTGACTTGCAGATAGAGAATACAGGCATGCATGTTTCCCGGCTGCCCAGAACCAAATAATCACAGAAACTATATCAATTACAACACTGTTTGGCCAATAGCTTAGGTATATTCCTAACTATTACATCTTACTTAATCCATTTCTATTAATCTGTGTATCATTATGAAACTATGGCCTACTGGTAAGGTTCTGGCACCCTTCTTCAGCAGCTATATGCTGTCTCTCTGACTTCACTTTCTCTCTTCTGATTTCCCACTTGGCTTTACTCTGCTAAGCCATTGGCCCAAACAGCTTTATTCATCAACTAATAAAAGCCGCTCATATACATAAGGACATCCCACATCATCTCCCATTTTCTGTCTAATTAAAAAGGAAGGTTTCAACTTTAATATAGTAAAATCACATATACCAAACAGTTATCAAGCCAGAATTATAATATTTAGTCCTTTTACGTTTGGCAAAATAAGGAAAATATTTTTATTATCTATCCTGTCTTTGTGAGTCTAAAGTTTTATACTTTATTTTTTATCATAACTAAGGAAAACTGATAACTGTTTGTCTTTTTAACTCTTTAAAGACCCCAAAAGGATATAATATTACCTAAGTAGACAGGAAGTACATTATAAGCAACTTCAGAGTTTTAGAATTGACAAAGACATCTTGTTGCCTGGAGAGTCACACAAAGCTCTTCTGTAACGCTGGGGCCATCCTCATTCTACAGGCCCATAGTATCTAGCAGACTTTTTTACGAAGCAGGGAATTTGAAGATCTGTTTTGCCTTATAATGGCAAAGTTTATTAGCTGCTTTTTGTGTGCCCTGCAGAATGTCTGGCAGGTTTTTTTGTGTGTGAAGCAGGAACCCTGAAAGACCATCCTGTGTTTTGGAAAGTTTAGAAGACAATTTTGTGGGTCCTGCACGTCCAGTTTATACAGCATACCATCAACCAGTTTGAGCAAGAATAGTTTTTTACCCAAATGGCTAGCCTTGTCACATTGAAGGCAAATTTCATAATGATGTTTTTTTTTAATGCCCATCAACCTCTCTCAAATAATTGGTGTTGCCAAAAACAGACATGGCTCACTGTTAAGTCTAAATTCTTCAAACATTTATATGCCATATTTTGTAGGTCTTGGAAGTGTTGAAGATTATCTAGCTGAAATACATATCTAGAAAACCTAACATGACTACAAGTTTGACTATTATAAAAGACTTTTAATCCATAATTTTAATTATGTATTACATTTTTAATGAGCTGCACAAACACAATACCTTAAATAAGAGCATAAATACATATAACAAAATTGACCTTAAATTTGTATCAGTAGTTCAAGATCCATACCAATGCAACATATTCGCCTTTATATTATATACTGTCCTTTTTTTAAAAGAATTGACTATGACCATTAATGATTTATACCCAACCCCTTTTAAATGAAAGCAAACATTTAAAAGCAATCATTTTGGGAATTTGGGCATAATTTCCTCAAAACTGCTTGCTGCTGTTTGTTGGGTGAAGTATTTCTAGGGTTTATAAAGACCTTTTGGGGGTTCTTGTTACATCAAACCACATTGGCTTGGAAGGAATCCACAGGGTCTCATCTTCTGTAGAATCAAAAGCAGAACCTATTTTCCAAAGTAACATAGCCTTAGACTCAAATTTTGAAGCCAAGATAAAGTTGGTTTAGCTTAGCAGCCCCAAAATCAAATGTCTCTGCAGTCAAGAAATTTAAAGAAAAAACAATAATATACATAATCCAGACTGTCAGAGACTGTGTTTGTTTCCCGGCCGCCCAGACCCAATAATCACACAGAAACTATATTGTGTCACTGTTTGTTGGCCAATAACTTAAGTACATTCCTAGCTAGCTCTTGTATCTTAAATTAATTCATTTCTATTAATCTGTGTATCATCATGAGGCTGTGGCCTACCTACCGTAAGTTTCCAGTGTCCTCCTTAGGCAGCTACATGGTCTCTCTGACTCCACCTATTCTCTTCATCTCTGTTCTGAAACCCTGCCTGACTTGATTCTACTAAGCCATTGGTCTAAAAAGCTTTATTCATCAACCAATAAAAGCAACACATATCCAGAAAGACATCCCACATCAGGCATGCTCTTCCTAGCCCTGTGCCTCTCAGTCTCATGTGCCCCTTTGGTACAGCGGAAAGTTTAAAAGGAGCATGGGTCCCAGAAATCATATCAGAACCCATCAACTGTGAGCCGCTAACACAGGAGTCTCTTGTGTAAAGTTATTTCATATTTTATGCTGTATTCATCACCCTAGCTAGCCACACCTAACCTGTGTTTGCCATCTCGAGTTGTAAGTGGATTTATAGAAAAACACAGGTGTCCCATGTTCTCCAAACTTGCCTTGGAAAAGTTTAACTATGTTGCTGTTGCTGAATGGTCAATAACTGTAACGATTACATGACTATTTAAATGTTCTGGATATAAAAGAATAGGGAGGGACAGGGGACAAAGTGAAAAACCTGCTTCACTTTAGGTGATACCCAGGAAACCTCACAAGCTCTATTATAGCATTTAGCCTTCACAACTGTAGAATATTGTGGTGATCTAACTAAAGGAAAATCCTTTTGTTTTCTGATGTTTTTGCCAAATACGGTGTCACTAACTACATTGTTCATGTGTAGTTTTAAGTGCTTAAGTGTAAATTTCAGTCACATCGTTACTTTGTAGATCAAGTTAACTGGTTAGAACTCCTGCAGTTATGAGGCTTGGAAAGTTACAGACCCAGAGCCGAAATTATTTTATCTATGCCTAGTTATCTTTGTAGCTATTGCCAAGTGGGATGTTTGCAAACCAGTAACTTCCACCAACCCAAAACTAAGAATGTCCTGAGATAGCAAACACATCTCCCCCCACTTTCTGCTGCCAGCTCCTGATGCCTCAACAGTATTTTTGGTTATGTATGACCGCGCTGTGACTAAACGGACATGCAGTGGTTTTCACAGTAAAATGCTCCTGAGCCTTGACTGCAAAGAAACTGTCCCACTGCCTTTTTAGAGAGCTGCTTTCTGTCTCACACAAACCTGTGAAGCTTTGTTCTTTTCTCTCCACCCACTTCTGGCCTGAGGAGCTGATTTCGTTAACATTTTCAAGTTTAGTGGTTCGTCCTGCCTGTTGATAAATACTGCTAAATCCTCCTAGGAATTTTTAAGCCTGTTACTTCCTCTTTGAGTTTTTCTAGGTAGTAGTCTCCTTTGGAAGTAGTCTCTTTGCTGTGATTTTCCATTAAAAAACCATTCTTGCTCTTCTAGCTTTGACTGCTCTTTATATTTAAAAAAAAAAAATGCTTGAATTATAAGACTGTGGTAATTTTCCAGAACCTGGAGATGTTGTCAGTGCCTGTTTTTACTAGTATGTGCAATGCTTTTTGAGGGAGTGGACTATGGGGATTTACACAATATATTTTTTTCTAGAAAAAAACGAACTCTGTCAAATGATTTATTTAAAAAGTAGCCAAGGTAATTCAAAGGGAGAAATATTAATCTTTCCAGTAATTAGTCATAAAATAATTGAATTTTGGCTATGAAAAGATAACTTCAGTTTTTTTCTTCACATCAAAGTTAGCATTACATATAAACCTTTCAGAAAAAGAAAAATATTGCCTTGGATTAGGCAAACTATTATTAAGTGACATTTAAAGGACATATTTAAAGAATTTGTTCTAAAATTGTTGTCGTAAAGATTCATATGCAAAGAAAAGACAATGAAAAGAACCTCAGACTGGGAGAGATATTTGTATAAATATGTTAAAATGTGTGGATTTATATTAAAAAAAACCCCTAAGGTCTCTTTAATATTTTTATTTTTTGAAATTATAATTATATTATTTCTTTCAACTCCTCCCCCATAACCTCCCACTCCTAAGTTCATGACCTTTTCCTTTAGTTGTTACATATATACATACATACTCCTAAGTACATCAGTGCTACCTACTTAGTTCAGATGATGTAACATGGATGTAAATGATCCCAAGGCTACCACTAGGTATTGGATTTCTCCATTCCGTGTTCTTTCCATCCCCCCCCCCCCATCATTGTTCAGGTATTATTTAGGCAGCCGTGTAGACGAGACTTTCATTGGTGTAGCCTCTGACATTTTTAGATTACAGCGACTACAGCATGGTAGCCTTTTAAAAGAGTTTGCCAAACTCTAGTCTGACTAGAATTTACCCCTCTAGACAATGGGGAGCACATATTGTTCTATGAGTTTTGTAAGGAAACCATCAAATAGCCTGGAAGAAAAATGCCTGTAAGTTTCTCAATGGCACAAACATGTACAATCACAGGGATAAGACTACTATATTTTGACTAAGTGCTGTGGGTTTTGGTTTTGGTTTTTGTTGTTGATTTTTTTTTTCTATCTCTCTTTGGTCCTTACAGCCTTGGCAAAGCAGGTGGAAAGTTATGTAGCACTAAGAGTCCTGAAATCTCTGTGCCTAGCAACAAAACATTTATTTGGGGCATTGTATGCCCATCTTGAATAAGCTATGATGTTGTTTCATGCCTTTGTCATTCTGGAGAATGCTATCTGGAGAAAGGCTGTAATCTAAGACATGACAGAGAAGAAAGTACACTGTAAAGAGGTCAGGCACTCAGAGTTTGTAAAACCCCTAACTTTACTCATCTTTACCAAACCAATCATGGAGCCATCCCTAACTTTATTGGTGCCTTCTGTAAAAACACACAGAGGAAGGACATACAAAGAAAAATCACCTTCAGGAGGATAGTGACTTGATTTGCCAAGCATAGCATGTGGGCTGAATGATTGTTTTTCAAGTGGGCAGGAAAGTAAGAGAAACTGTTTACTTCACAAGCAGGAGGTAACTGACCAACCTGGGATTGGCCAGCTAGCCAGAGTCACAGCCTAGTTCATCTGGCTCCTCAGGAGATCCCTGAGTCTTTTAATGTCGTTTGATGTGCATGAGGGTGCTGTGATTGTTTTGGTCCTTGATGCTTTTGGACAATGAGAAGCCTCTGTCCTGGATTAGTAACTACAGTAGGCATCACTAGTGACTCACACCAGCTCCTGAAGGCACCCTTTGCAGCTGTTCCTTTTTTCTTGCTCAGTTTAATGTAACTATTAAGAAGAAAAGCCCTATGTTTGCCAGAGCAGAACACACAGTTCATGGTGCATGCACAAGAACACAGTGTGACCCAGAAAGCATCAGTATTCACTGGGGCAGCTGCCAGGTTTTGAGACAAGCATGGGGAATGTGGAGGGTAAATCTGAAGCAGGGAGCGAGCTGGGAACTAGGTCAGAAGCTGAGATGTTCACAAAGCCATGTTCCTCCACTGTTCCTAGAAGACGGTAACGAAATTAGCCCGAGGAGAAAAAAAAATGGCTGAAAAAATTAACAATCTCAATGACTGGTCAGTCAATATCTATGGTTCTAACCTGTGACTACAGTCAAAGAAACATGGCAGCTGAGTGTAGGTTCAGAAAAAAAAAATACTTGAAGAAATAATGGCCCAAATGTATGCGGATTGTCTTAAAATGTAAGCTTACAGGTAAGAGGATTTAAGTTAATCAGAAAAATAGCAAATACAAACAAGAAAAATGCCATACTGCTGAGAGTGAAGATAGGAGAGCCAGGACGTCCCTGCATGAAAGACGGTGCGCACCAGAAAGAAGCTGGAAAGAACAAATAATGCTTCCAGAGAGCCAAGGGGAAAAGTTGTCCCTATAAAATTATACCCAGAGGCTGGAGAGTTGACCTAGAAGTTAAGAGCAAGTACTGACTGTTCTTTAGAGGTTCTGAACTCAGTTCCCAGCAACCATGTGGTGGCTCACAACCATCTGTAATGAGATCTGTCCCCTCTTCTGGCCTGCAGGCATACATGAAGGCAGAACACTGTTTACCTGGTTAATTTTTTTTTTTTAAAGCAAAAGCTCACATCCTGCCACAGAAAAGGGAGGAGAAGAAATTGGAGAGAAACTGGGGAAGAGTTTGCAGCATTGCTTTGCAAATAAGAGAGGTGAGGCCCAGAAGAATCATACTGGGGATGTTGTCAGAACTTCCTCACTCCCAAAGTTGCTAATAGCTATGACTTTATGCACACGTGTGTATTTATGCTACAGTGAATTTTCTTTTGGGTGTCAATTTATTTACATGTATGTAGTCCCCACTCTTCACTAGACTGATGTAGTCATATTTTATTTGTATTTTAATAAATAAACCTTGCCCGAAGATCAGAGAGTAAAACAGCCCCATTGGCCAGCTTTATAGAACAGGCAGTGGTTACACACCTTTAATCCCAGTAGGCACTGCGGTTTGCTATAGAAGTCAGGTGGTAGTGGTGCATGGGTTTAATCACATGAGATTTAAGCACTAGAGAGGAATATAAAACGGGAGGAGACAGCTTTCAGACACAGTCTCATTCTGAGATTCTTGGAGGCAAGATTGCCATTTCAGTCTGAGGAGAGGTAAGAGCCAGTGGCTGGCTGTTTTGCTTTTCTGACCTTCAGGTGGAACCCCAATATCTGTCTCTGGGTTTTTATTAATCGTGCTACAAACTGAGGGCTCTGAGGTGTTATGGCCCCTTTGCCTCCCTTTGTTGACTACAGTATCTGACTCACAGTCTATGGCAGTAAATATTTATTGAATTGATTTGAAAATATAATTTGAAGCTGCTTTCGAGGTACCGCTCCATCCACCTTTATGAAGCAGAAGAGAAAGTCAGTTTTACCAAATAAGACAATGCCCTTGGAGTAGCTGTGTTCTGGGATTCTGCCACATACCTGCACCTAATAGTAATGAAACACCGGGCATCTTCTATTTACAAATGTATCTGGAGTGTTACTTTGGGAGTGTGAAGGATCACTTGACCTCATTCCTATTCTCTGTCTGTCCTGTCTTCAATCTGAATCCCATCACATTATTCAGTCAGAGCTGCTTTGGTGATATATATAGTCCTCCCCATAGCACACCCCCTACCCCACTCCCCCATCCCCCAACCCCGGCCCCTAGACAGTTAAAACAGAAGAATTAGAATAGAGAACAAGAGCAGGAGAACAATAAAGAGACATGCTGAGGAAAAAATTGTGTGAATTGATTTGTTTCCTCTCAGATTCTCTTAATTACTTTTCCCTCACCAGCTGTAGTGCCTTAGCGGGACCTTGAGGGGGTCTGGGGGCTGGTACCCCGAAAGACCCCATTCATTTTGAGACCATTAACAAACTAATCTTCACTAAGCTTACTTACCAAGTTTCTATTTGGTTTTCTATTACAAATTTATTTACTGCATCTGGCTGCTAATTTGTGAGTTTTTGAAATTTTATGAACCTCCCACGTAGGTTAACATTCAAATGCTTGCTCCCCCTTGTGTTTATTTACATAGATTGCAGTGGGATATTTTACACTGTGTGAAGAAATATTACTGTGATTGGTTTAATAAAGAGATGAATGGCCAGTAGCTAGGTAGGAGTTACAGGCATGACTTCTTGAGTAGAGAGAAAGGAAGTAGGAGATGAATCAGGTGTACGTCAGAGGCCAGTAAGACATGGAGACAGAATGAAAGAAAGCTAAAAAGCCACGAGGCAAAATGTAGGTTAATATAAATGGAATGATTTAAGTTATGAGATAAGGCCAAGCTTTCATAATTAACAGGTCTCCATGTTGCTATTTTGGAGCTGGCTATTGGGACAGAGAATGACTCATTACGTCAGATATTGGTCTGAACGTTTGAATTCCTGTTTCTGGGTCATGGTCTACTATCAATCATCGCTTGTTTAGTGGTCAGTGCCACATCCACGGCTGTCTCGCCTGTGTGACAAAATGCCTCTCAGCTGGTGGCCGTCTCAAAATGAGGGGCTCGTGCTTCCTGGAGCTTGCCCCCCCCCCCGTGGCTCCCTGGCAGTCTGCTCGAGTTGAGGTGCCTGATTAGCTTCAACGACCTCGTTCACTTTGTTCCTGGTGATGGTTTCTTGCATTGGCTCTGCTATCTTTTTCTTCTGTTCTACTTTTCTCTTGACAAAAACTTAATCTGTTCAAGGAACCAGGAAACATTCTCAACGGCTCCTTGAATATGGAGGAACTGATGCGTCAGTCCCCTCCCTTGATTCAGGCCATTAATGTTATGATTAAGACTCTGGCTCGCTCTCTGGGGGAATTTACAGATACCCTAGAACAGAAAGGGCTCATGATAGGAAATTTGGTAGAAGATGGATGACTTGTGAAGGAAATGTATGGAATGGCAAGAGTTACCATTTATGGAGAGGCTAGCCAGAATGAAAAACCCCTGGTGCATTTTAGATAGGAAAAAAAGGCAGGCTATTCTTGATAACATGAAGCCAGCCATTCAATATTCGAGCAAACCTTGAGGGTGGAATCCTGAAGAATGGTGTTTGGGTTACCTTGGTTAGCTTGAGGACAGATATGATTTAGGGCCATGAGAAAACTCAGTTGGTTAGTGGTGTGAGATGAATTTCAAAGAAAAGCTCTGCCCACCTGGCCCTGACTGCAAGGCTTGCTGAGAATAATCAATTGTCTGTAATCATTTTTCCATGTAAGCTTTTATGTCTGCCAACTTCCTTCTGTAATCTCTTAAAAGTGATGCTTGAATTTTAGTAAAGTTGCAGCAGATTCAAATCTCATTAGATTTGTGTCTGTCTGTCATTCGCCGAATCCTGGGTTCTCCTAAGCCTTCACCCCTGTTCTCCCTCGGTCTTCGATCTCCAAGAGAGTCAGTCCGCGGCAGGTCAGAACAGTAGAGGCATTCAGCAGAGGCTGCCTGAACTTTCTGGGATTTGTCACTTTTCTAGAAGTTCTCCTTCCTTTAGAGATTAATGATATAGAAGATAGGGCCCGGGATGAGGTACAATCATAGCTCTCTGGGTGCTGGAAATTGGTCTCTTCAGTGGGCAGAGTTTGGGAATATATAAATAAATTTATACAGTGTGCTTATACAAATGTATACCCACGTTTGCATGAACATTTGCATCTATAATTCATCTCTATACATAAAACTTGTAACTCTTTCTAGTTAGTATCTGGACTCACATTGATCATCACTGATGCCAATCCTGATAATTAATTCCACCGTTCTACTCCCCAAGTGACTATGCCATGTCAACCCAAAGTGCACTAGGGCACACCTCACAGCCCATGCTTTCATCTTTCTTATGTAATTTACAGTAATTTGGAGCACTGTTTTTCTTTTTTGTGTACGAATGTGTGATCTTTGTACATTTTCTTAAATAAGCCACAGGTTTATCAGTTTAGCTGGTCTTATTAGGCCTCCTCTGGCAATTGGAGTTTATTCTTGCCCTTTGAGAGAAAGCAAGAGTGAGAACAGATCAATCTACTATTCCCTTTCGCTGGATTCCACATTGTGTGCACTGTGTCTTCAATGGTATTCCAAAGACTGGAGTAATTTCTCTCCCCTCAAACTGGATCTTGCCTTGGGACCAGTAAAAGCCGTCAGAGTACAGAGGGAGTCATGGTCTAATGGTTGCTAGCATGGACCTCACTCGGCCTGTGTGTTTCTATTCTTCTTTGGACATTTTCACTGCAATTAGAATTTCCAGTTGCTTTGCTAGAGGATGAGAAATAACCCGAGACGAACATCCTGGTTCCACCAAGGACATCCTACATCAAGAATAGATAAGGTGACTTCCTGCTCATCTAAGTAAGTTAGTCAAGAAGTGCCAATGTCCTGACCTGGAAATCTTTGAGTAGTAATGGGTTCTTGCTAAGTAATGCTGTCTGTTATGCTTGGTATACAGCAAGATTATAGCTGATACAAACGATATTAACTCAGTGAATCTTACAGTGGAGGTGCCTATAACTGAGGATGTAAGTACAAATTTAAGCCTTGGGCCCTGTTCTGACCAATTTATGAGCATGTTATCTTGAATAAAAAAGAACTCCTTTCTTAGCTGGAGTAGTATGGGATAAAAGCAGACACTAATTTATTTTCTCCTTAATTACAACAACTCTAATAATTACAACTCTGTGGTGATTATCTGAGACAATTTGCCTGCTAATGAAGTCTGTAATTAAGAGCAAGTAATAACATTCCTAAGAACCTAGCACCAGGGAGACTCTGTGTGTTGTCCCTTTTGTTTTACAGCTGGTACAGATGAGAATAGTTTAAACTGGGTGAGACATGAAGCAGCTATAAGAAGATGATTTTTCACTCTGAGGAGAAGGTGTGTACATGGGCAGCAGTGAGCGTAGAAGAACGTCATCCTGTGGAAGCCATGGGGATCTGCCCATGTTCCTCTCTCCACACCCTGAGAACACAGCACATCATGAGTACTTACGTGGAACGTAGCAAGGGTCATCTTTCTAGGCTCTCAGGACCTGATTCAAGATTCAAGAATCATTAGAACAAAGAAAATATGTAACTGACATTTTGTGATATATATATATATATATATCCCAAACTCTGCCCACTGAGGAGACCAATTTCCAGCACCCAGAGAGCTACGAGTGTACCTCATCCCAGGCCCTATATTCTATATCATTAATCTCTAAAGGAAGGAGAACTTCTAGAATATATATATTCAAAACTCTTCAATATTTTTCATAAACAGGAAGACTGGAAAGAGTCTCTGTCTCTTAACATCTTCCTATTAAAGTGAGTTGTGAACAGTTGATACACAAGCCCAGGTGGAAAGACAAAGAGGACAATGAGGTCAGAACTGGTCCCTGTCAGACGTACCCAGGGCAGCCCAGTCCCTGAAACACTGACTCTGGATCACCGTTCATATGAGGGCAAAGTCAGGCTCCTCCCTTCCTGAGCCTCAGTGTCATGGAAGTGACATCATCTTAGATACCAAGAAAACTTGATTATGTCAAGCCCCATGTTGGTTCTGTGCAGCATTTAGTCACCTTCTGCAGACAGTGTTAGGAAACAACAGCTTCTGTGTGAGGAAACCTGGTGGACACTGAGCTCTGGGAGAAGCACATTTGTCTAGGTCTGTGTCCTTTTTTCTGCAGTGCTCACTAACTGCGGCTTGGAAGGCTGCAGTGGGACGCATGCTCCAAGGGGCTGCTCTGCTTCATCTCCTGACCCACACTTTCCTGCTCTCGGATTAAATATTAGACACATAACATATGCTCAGAACTTATTTCTGGAAATAAGCAACTTCAAAGTTGTTTAAAAAACACTAACAATAACTTTGTAAGCATATTCTTTTAACCTATTGCTGTTTTTGAGCTTGTTTTGGAAGTTAACAATCTATAACTTGATAGGTTTTAAATGTTCTTAAAAATAGAACCTTCTTGTGGAAATGTGTTTTAAATCAGGACCTGTATATGCATATGTATATGTATAGTGTATATGTACACACACTATAGTATAGTGTGCGAATATATATATATGTATATATATATAATAAATAAAAAACTTGATTTTGTGTATGGGGAATAATTCAGTCAATCTAGTGATTACTTTGCAAGCTTTAGGGCTTGAGTTGCATTGGCAAAACCTATGTAGAAATGTTAGGTGTTGCAGCAAACACTTGCTACTCCCGCAATGGGAAGGTGGCGAGTCATCCTTCTCTACTTTGTGAATTCCAAGCCATAGAACGATCATGAACTAAGAAGAGGTGAATGATACCTAAGGATCAACACAGAAAGAAGGTTATCCTCTGCTCTCCGTATAAGTGTGCTTGCGCTCACACTCATGACTATAAAAGCACAGGAGAGTGTTAAGAATGTTTCTGAGCACATTTATCCATTCAGTAAACATGGGAAACATTCTCATTATCACATGAGAAACATTCCCATTGTCTCAATTTTGTTTTCATCTTAGGGCAAAAATATGCTAGTCAAATCTAATCAATTGGTTCTATGACTGACTAATAAACTGTTACCTAAAATATATTTCATGGCACAAGATATTTTTATTCCCCACCTGATAAGCTCTTCATGAATCTAGTAGAACAATAGTAACTGGAACAGTCATTGGAAGGGTGACAGTGTGACAGAGAAACATAAGTGATGTGCCGACACTGTATGATGGTTTGAATAACAATGGTCTCACAGGCTCATTTGTTTGAATGCTTGATCCTCATCTAGTGGAACTGTTTGGAAAGGATTAGGGAGGGTTGCCTAGTTGGAGGAGATGTGTCATTGGAAGTTGGAAGTGGGTTTTGAGGTTTCTCTCTCTCTCTCTCTCTCTCTCTCTCTCTCTCTCTCTCTCTCCCTCTCCCTCTCCCTCTCCCTCTCCCTCTCCCTCTCCCTCTCCTTCTCCCTCTCAGACTTGCCTGCAGATCACGGAGTAAAGCTCCCAACCACTGCTCCATTCCCATGCCCATCTGCTTCCTGCCATGAGGATCATGTGTAGTGTTTATCTAAGTTTGTTATTATTAATAAAAACTCGGGAGTCAAACATCAGAGTAAAATCCTGGTTGATTAGAGAAGTGGTAGAGAAGCAACCAGTGGCTACCTCTCTCTTGTTCCCCAAACAAAATAGCCTGTGAATCCTTCTAAGGCTCATCTTACTACTTCCTGTTTATCTTTCTATGCATCCATGGTCCTCCACAACCTTTATGGCCAATTCTGATCAACTGGTCGATAACTCTGCCCTATGATTCAAGGTTAAACTTTATTAACAGCCACATACTGTCAGTGCAAACAAATACCCTGCAACATTTCCCCTTGTCTAAATTAAAAAGGAAACTTTTTAACTCTAACATAGTAAAACCAAATAATAAGAATTAGGGTTCACAGTGTGAGTCAATTTATATTTGGCAAATTCAAAGAAAGCACTCTGCTGTCTAGGCTATCTTGGTGAGTCTAAAGTTTTGTAACCAATTCCCTTTTTTTTTAACTTCTATTAACAACCTAGAAATAATCCTTTAGGCCTTAAAGCATTTACTTAGATAAACAACTTAAGTTTTTATGTCTTTCAACCTGTAATATGCTTTATGTTGTAATATGCAAAAACTGTTTCATTTTTGTAGAGGCATATGCTGGAGCATTGTCAGTCTTAATTTGTACAGGTATTCCCATAATAGTCATAACTTTTAGAAATGCTTAATTATATAATCAGATTTTTCAGAACTTAAAGAAGTTGCCTATTGAAATCCTGAATACGTATCTATGTTATGATGAACATATTTTAATTTTCCAAACTCTGCAAAATGAAACACACCCATTTGCCAAGTTTTACTTCTTTGGGTATGCTTTGGGTTACTTCCTGCAGTTAGTAGAGTTTGGTTATAAAAAGAACAAAGACAAGATCTACTGAGTAAATTGGGAACATGGGGACCTTGGGAGAGGGTTGAAGGGAAAGGGAGGGGCAGGGAGGGGAGCAGAGAAAAATGTAGAGCTCAATAAAAATCGTTTTCCTTGAAAAAAAAAAAGAACAAGTAAAGCATTTCCTTATAATTTTCTTGGCTTGTTGCCAAGGAAAAGAAAAATCTTTTTTTGACATGTGGTACTTATCCAGAAAATTTTATGTTTTCCAATTTTGTGGTGTACAGGTTTTTGTAGAACCTAATGATTCTCTGTATTTCCTCTGTGAATGAGTTTCCCCAATGCTGATAGGGAATGATTGAAACAAATTTGATACCAGGGCCTGTGAGATATCCTATATGGTGTTTCCTGGTGGCAAAGGGTTACCTTGCCTGTCCCTTGTTGATCTGCATTCATTAATCCAATCCTGGCCTTTAGCAAAACTCCTCCATATTCCAGATGGTTAAGCTCAATGTTTTAGAAAAACATTGTTTCTAGGAATTCCTTGCCTACAATCCCTTTTCAGATGACCTTGCTTGCCACAATTAAAACATCTGATATTTGATTTTTCTTAAAATAGAAATCATTTCTCCTATCCAAGTAGCATCACAAACTGAGATCCAATAGCAGCTGTTCTTCAGATCCATCCATTGTCACGTGTGATCTTGCCTTTAGAGCCCTAATTGTACTTTTGCATTCTGAATTAGCATTTCCCAAACTTTTGAATCTGATATTATTCTATTTACAATTAAAGTCAATCCTTACAAAAAAACAGTGAAGGATTATTTCAAGCCTTGAATAATTTTAGTAAATGACTCATTCCTCTTTCCTGATTCTTCAACCCTGTCACAAGCATTAAAAGCTGCTATAGAACTGGGCAGTAGTGGTGCACGCCTTTAATCCCAGCACTTGGGAGGCAGAGGCAGGTGGATCTCTTTGAGTTCCAGGTCTGGTCTACAAGAGCTAGTTCCAAGACAGGCTCTAAACCTACAGAGAAACCTTGCCTCGGGAAAAAAAAAGTTGCTATAGAACATAGGACTGAGGTGTGATCGTCAACTGTCTTTGCAAATCAGTATATTGACCTTCACTGAGAGACTGATCTTGGGAAATATCAATACCTTTAACCTTATATCTTTTTTTAATGACCCAAGCTTTCTCTTCCCACCACGTTTTCCATTACTGAGGATTATAATCCAATATCACTAGATGTAAATCTTTCCAGCCTTGAAGGGCAGTTACGTTTTGAGTTGACTATGAGTTTACCATCTGCTTTTATTGGGGTGATTGCGTACTATATGGGATGATTGCCTCCTTGAAGCTCCCAAATCTAACATTTCTACAGGATTCCAGCTAACTTCTGCATAGCTATGGGGGTACCTATCATCAGGTGATCATTCTCATATGGAAAATAGATAAAATAAGCTTGGTTTTCTCATAACTTTGGTTTTTTTTTCTTGAGTTTCATCCTGGGATACTGAGATAGTTGCTGATCTAAATTTCTCTGTCTCAGTGTGAATATTTTTCTTAGTTTCATTGGTATATCTTTCTAAGACTTTTATCTTGTCAGTCACTTTTTTATATTTTCACAAATATCAAACCACTTTTTAAAGGATAAAATATGAATTACCAGACTGAAAACAATTATATCTGTATTATATCAATCCCAGCTAATTTGGTTATCCCTTCATTTAATTTTTCCGTTTCCATACATCTATTGTGAAACCATACAGAGTCCTAACTTTCTGAATTCTAATATTTCCCATTCTTAATGTGAGAAATACATATATCATATATAATGTTTATATGCAAATATTACATGTAAACATTAATAAATGTACATTTATAATAATACAATTATATTGATATATAAGATTAATAAATATTGACATTATATATATAATATATAAATGTTGTATATCTATAAAACTGAGTTCCTTCCTTAATATTTCCCAGGTGTCCCACTATATCTGATGACTTTTCATTACGGCTATGGACATGCAGGGGGATTGGATGTAGCCAGCTGCAGGAGCAGTGCTTGACTAGAGTGGGGGAAGAGTCAAGGCAGCCAGACTAAGCAAGGCAGGCCCTAGGATCCCATTGGGTTGCTGCTGCACTGTACGGACTGGGCTGAGGGCACCTGAAGCTGCTTCATGCAGGAGGTGGCTCAGGGTGCACAGCAGCAGCAGAAGCATGAGTGAGTACAGGGGGTGTTGAGGTGGCCCTGTGAAGGGCATCCAGGGAAAGAATGCAACCCATGGGGGTAGGGGAAAGCCACCTGAAAAGCAGACTGGCAAAAGAAATCTATGTGGCATTAGAAGAGAGCACACACACACACACACATATTTGACACAGAGCGCCACAATTTATCTCTGATTAACTTGGAGCTCTCTCTATATAACAGACTTGTCCAACTGCACAGAGATCTGCTTGCCTCTTCTGAATGCAAGGACTAATGGTATAGGATAACATGCCTGGTCTGAAGCATGTGTCTATTCTTACACATTTCTGGCTTTCCATTCTTCCAGTACAAGATTCCGGGGGGTAATTCTGATTTCCTGGGGTTAATTGTTTGAATAGTTGATAAAATTTCATGCAAGAGCTACCAGTTCTCTGTTTTAGTGTAAAAACTGATGATCTTCTTAATATTCATATATAACCTGTAGCTGAGAAACATTGTTTATAGTTTAATCTGTATACAATTGCATGATTCCATTAGATCCTCTTTCTCATGTAGTTTTATAAAAGGTGGGTTCCCAGGTGGGATGGCCATGGATTCAGCATTCTCTGCCCAACATATGCTCACTGATTCATGGCAACCTACCCATTCTAGACTTGTGAAATTCAGTGGGAATTTTAAAAACTTTATTGGGGTATCACAATTTTGGATTAAGAACCTGTGGTGTGTGGTCCTCTGGGGATGAAGAATCAACTTTCATTAACAAGAGGCCAGTACCACTGAAATGAACCCCTTGTTTCGCTGGTACAACCTATGAGGGTCAACTAGAGCTGAGAAATTATCAGGAATTAAAAAGAAATCACCACCACTGAGGTGAAATCTTCTAGGTGGTGTTTCCTTAGAGTCCATGCACAGAAGCTCTGTTCCAAGGGGGCCCAGATTGTACCTCCTGTTGGCAGCCAGAATTGGTCACGTGTAAAAGTCTCCCAGCTGATACTGGTTTTGAAGGCATGAAGGGCTCATGGAGAGTAGCCGAGTCTTGGATCAGTAAGGTGTCAGGAGAGGCTGCTGGTTAAAGTGCAGCCTCAGTAGCAGCTGAGAGCCCGGAGTTAATGCAGTCAGTCATACAGAAGAGTTGAAGCTTGGCACCATGAAGAAAGTTCAGGAGAGGTATCGGTCAAATTGCAGCTCACTTACAGGAGGCCTCAACATTTTGGATATGCCAGTACCATGGGAAAACTTCCAGGGACAGGAGCAGCTGTGGACTGGAGCCAGTCTAAGCCTAGAAGAAAAGTTTCCTGTGCTTTTAATAGGTGTACAAGCCTATTAAACTTCAGAGGAAAAGTGTCACTGGAGTGGGATTTGGCGTTTCAAAAGCCAAATACAAGAGAAGAAGAGCAGTCTCTCTCTCTCTCTCTCTCTCTCTCTCTCTCTCTCTCTCTCTCTCTCTCTCTCTCTCTCTCCATGTAGACCAGCAAGTAAAGCTCTCAGATATTTCTCCAGAACTATGTCTTCCTTCCTGCCACCACACTCCCCACCATTCCACCATTCCTGTCTGCTGCCACAATCCCCACCATGATGATAATGAATTAACCCTCAGAAAACTGAAGAAAGCCCCCAAATAAGGCCATAGTTACTCCAACAAAGCCACACTTCCTTATCTTTCTCAACAGTTTCACTTCTTGGTGACTTGTATTCAAACCACCCCACTCCCAAGGGTTGTGGTGATTCATCATAGTTTGGACTACTCTTGGAGGAGAGGGTATTAATATTGCCTCAAAGAAGTTAGAAGGCTCACCAGCCACACTCCCCAGGTTACACAAACAAGAACCAGTTGCGGGGTCTGGGAATGGGGAAGGGACTCTTTAGTTGTTATTAAAGCTGCCTGTCAGTTAAGCAGGGAACTCTTTGGTTCAGATGCCTTTGAATGGTCCATGCTCCTTTCATACCCCACCCCAATTACTGACTCACCAAGCTGGACTTTCCGTGGTTGATTGGAGCTCTGTCTAACTGGGAAGAATAGACGTAGATGTTTCAAGGAATGTCATGTGACAGGTAGATTGGGGATAGAGCAACCTTGTCTTGTTTCCTTATGGAGTTCTACAACAGAAAGTGCTTTACTCTGTAAGATTTCTCAGTTCTGCAGTTTACCATTTCCACCAGATGGCAAGATTTCTTCTCCTATACCCCATTTTATTTTTTATTAAAAAATGTGTGTTGGTGTTTTGCCTGAACATCTGTGTACCATGGATGTGAATGGTACCTGTGGGGGCCAGAAGAGGGAATCAGATTCCCTGGAAGCTGTGTTTAAAAATGGTTGCAGTTGAGTGCTAGGTATCAGAGCTGAGTCCCCTGGAAGAGCAGCACCATCCCTGAACCATCCTTCCAGTCCCTTGGACCCTATTTTAAAGAGGGAAAACCCAAGATTACAGGTTTCAATGTCTTCATGAAGTCACATGACCCATGTTGCTGTCCTCAAGCCCATAATCCTAATTTTTTTCCACTTTCCCCTTTAATGCTTAGTGCAATAGCAAGACCAGGAGGCTTGGGATTGGACAAGTGATAAAGACTGAACATTCTGGTCTTTTCTGTTCTGACTATGTTGCTTCCTCTCTCACAAAGTCCTGACTTGTTTTAAATGTTCACGGTAGCACATCTACTTTTATTTTTAAAAATTTATTTATTATTTATACAATATTCTGCCTGCATACATGCCTGAAGGCCAGAAGAGGGCACCGTGGTGGTTATGAGCCACCATGTGGTTGCTGGGAATTGAACTGAGGACCTTTGGAAGAGCAGGCAATGCTCTTAACCACTGAGTCATCTCTCCAGCCCAGCACATCTACTTCTATGTCTCTTTGTAGGACATATTAAGAGAAGAGTCATTTTCTTAGCTGTATTTAATAAAATAACCTCCTTTCCTGCCATAGGGTTTGTACGTGAGGTGTCAGATAGAAGTAAAGATGGGAGAGAATATTAGAGACTCATGAAAAGGAGAAGGAGCACTGGGGCATCCGGAATCAGGGAGGAATCGTGGTTGTAAGGTGCAGCATCAAAATCTTGGCAGGAGACTGAATTCATATAATTTTCTATCAACAATTAAAAATAGGATACATGATTCATTGGTAGACATTTCTATGAGGAGCCATAGTCAACGTCTCTAAACATTGCTGGCTCATTGTGGAAACATGATACTTGGCTTTGTCAATAACTTATGTGGTGTGTTGAGGTCATGCTGTGTTCTGCTCTGCTCTCAGTTACTCCGTGCAGTGCAGAACAGAGGTTTTTCAACATGCACCTTTCCCTGATAACCTTCATTTTACAAGTAAGATTCAGCTTCATTTTGAATAGAGAATTAACTGTGTAGCTGGGTGAACATATGAATGAGACCATCTCTCTTCCACCACTCATAAAGCAATGACTGTTGAGAGACTGATACCAGAGTGCAGAAAGAAAGCCACCCTGTCAATTTATTGGTATAAGCTGGGACTGTGGGGCACATGGATATCTAGGAATCATATTGGGAAACGTGTTCACCTTGTGCTCAGAAGCACAACATTTGCCCAAGTAAAATTTGCTCTCATCTTGGGCTTGAACACCTTTAATGTTCAGAAGAGCCTTGTGCTCTCTTCAGTTTGGGAGGCTCCACTTAGAGTCAGGGAAATGACATCATAGCACAGTCTTACATAGTTGCTTATCAGTTTTATTCACAGCAAGAGTTCACAGGCTACGAGATGGAGGAAAGATCTCTGTACCAGTTTCACAAGAAACAATTTAACATCTAGAAGCAATTGCACATCTATGAAGGAGGCGGAAGCAACTGAAGGTACAATTTTATGATATGACTTTAATGATTTCCATGCTGTCTCTAACCCACCTTTCATATTTACAACACTTTCTCTATAGGAGGAGCCATCATTCTCTTTGTAACTCCTAGATGAAAAGATTTATAAGTGATGTATATATGACCAATTCAGAGGGCACAGCAGTCCAGGACATGGATCCAATAACCGTAGCCTAATCTTCCTATCCTTCCCCGGTCACCTTCCTTCTCTTTCTTCACATAGAAGCGGCCCCAGTGGCTCAGAGCATCGCACAGTTATTCCTTTCTCCTTTCTCCTTCCTCTTTCTGCCTCTGAAATTAGAATCTAGGGACAGCGCGGAGCTGGTAGCTGACTGGGGAAACGGTGACACCCATTCTGAAGTTCAGGCTCAGCTTCTCATTGACAGGGGGCTTGAAGGTAAATTTCTGTACAAGAGCAGTGAATAAAATAAAGAGCTCAGATCTTGCCAGTTGTTCTCCAAGGCAGGCTCGCTTTCCTGCAGACATAAAACAGAAGATGAGGTACTTTATCAGCTGCCATTGGTGCCTTCAGGGATTGGTATTGCCATTTTCATCCTGGATATTCTGAACTGTCACTGGGCTTTGTGTCTGGCTGTTTATTTTTGCTTCACATGTGTCAGGATCACAGGTTTTCATGTGATACAATAGCAATTAGAGGTGTCGCAGGTGACATAACATACCTATCGCAGATGATGACAGCTAGTATTTAAGAGATTGAACTACCACAAGAATAACTCTCTGATGGGGATCCCCACTTGGAAAAAACCATGGAATCACTGGCTGTAGATGACTGGTTGTTTCTGGCTGTAGTTTTTCTCATGTGCCAGCTATGGGTGTTTTCCCCACTGCTTGTGTGTTTATCTCATGAAAAATATTCTATCTACCAGGCATACATGTAGCTGTAGATGGTCAGGAAAATGATTTAGGCTTAAACTGAATCTGTATCCTCATGATAAATAGAACTATTACTAGGATACTTTTCATTACTCAGACTGACATAAAAAAGTAATAGTGTCTTCTCACAATAACAGCTAATTTTAGACTTCATAACACATTTAAAGCAAAGTGGTTGCCCCTAGATGAATATCTAGTTGCCTCTAGATGAACATAAAAGGAAAATTTCCCAAGTCTTTATTGCTGATTCCAGGTCAGGCATAAAGCAATTTTAGTAGACATAACTTTCTCAGCAAAGGACTTCTCTATTTATTTGCAACCTTAAGGTTTAGCCAGCTGACTCTTTATTCTTTAAGTCCTGAATTTCAATGTCCCTTTCTGTTTGAGAATCCTGATCACCCAGAGCTATGTGCTTACTTTACTAACCAGGCCCAGTCAGTGCTACCTACCTAGCCAGAGAGAAACTGTGTGATCATATGTCTCTGTTATTTATTGTTTACTCAAGAAGTGCTATGTAACCCTGAAAATGTGACTCATATTTGTCCAGAGCATTTGCTGTAAGGGGAGTAGGAAAGACATATGAGAGATGTATCTGAATGTGTGAGAGAGAAGTGTGGGAGAAATAGGAGGGATTTAAGGGAAGTGTGTGTGTGTGTGTGTGTGTGTGTGTGTGTGTGTGTATATATATGATGAAAGGGAGATGCATTTGAATATTCAGTGAGAGAGAGAGGTGAAGAGATGTAGCTGAGTGAATGGATGGATATGGAAGATGTAGCTGTGTAAAGGAGAGGTGTGTGTGAAGGAAGAGGTATATGGCTATGTGGAGACTGCAACTATGTGGAAAGAGATGTAACTGTGTAATTATGAAGTGTGAAGGTTGCAGCTAAATGGAGAATATAACTGTGTGAAACTAGGTATAACTGCATAGAGATGTGTATCTGTGTAGAAGGTTGATATAACTGGGGAGCGAGATGTAACTGTGTGAAGAGATGTAACTTTATTCAGGGAGGTATGGCTGTGCAGAGAGAGAGATATATATGTAAAAAGAAAGATGCAACTATGCAGAGCAAATGTCAAGAAAGAGAGATTGTTCACGATGAAGTAAAAGAGAAGGTTACTATTAGGAAGTGTGTGTTTGTTCCTTTTTTCTTAGGTTACCATCAGAAAGTGTGTGTTTCCTTGTTACCCTCAGAAAAAGTTTAGCACTCAGAAATTTTCAAGTTGCAGTAATAAAGAGAGTTACCTTCAGAATGTGTAAGCCTTTTCCAAAAGACTCTCAGATACATAACCCTCGCTACTTTAAAGGCATCCTTTCTACAACCCTAGTGAAGTTCTGAGAACTGGGTTCCTAGACTATGAAAGAGATGCCTTAACTAGATGAGAGAATGCATGACTAGTCTCAAGGTTGTTCATATTTGTTTAATAAACATATATGATATACCACACAATGGCTGAGCCACAAAATCATGAACTGCTTTGTAACCCTTTTGAGGAAGAGCTTAATGATTAAGGTTACTTTTAAAGTACTGGAGATCAGATTTTAACACCCATATCAGAAGGTATACAAACACCCGCAACTCGAGATCCAAAAGACTTATGATACCAATATTCTCTGAAGAGTAAAATCTCACTACCTAAACATACATATCTCCTTACATCTCAATATAAAGGTAGCCCTGACTCACTTAAAAATCAAAACTGCATTTGGTTTTAGACTGTGACTCTAAATTTAAGCATGTTTTTAGAAGAAAAATTCAGAGTTTTGTTTCTCATATCAGGAGAGTCACCTGGTATGGGACAGAGGGAAAATAAAAATCTAGGGACTACGGTTATCAAAACTCTGCTTTCAAAATTTCTACTTCTCCCCATACCTATATTTGTCTCTGATACCTTTCTTTGAATATACATCTATCAAAATTCAAACCTTTCCCTTTTGATATGAATAATGTTTAACTTTTCCAGAGTGAACAATAAATTTTCCTATAGTAATTACTGAAGGCTCCAGGAAGATGTGGCCCTACTACAAAGACCACCCCCATTTCATATGATGCCATTCAGCTGATAGCACCACTTAAAGATCGGCTTTGGTCTACAAACAGCTCAAGACAATTTTGAGGTGCCTAGATGAGATGATTCAGGCTAACAGACTACTCTATCCAGGACTTGAGACATTTTCCCATTACACAGAGACTGGACAGCAAATGTTTCAACCTTTCCCCATTATGAAGTGACTGGACAACAATGCAACCTTTCCCTTGCAAAGGTTCTAGCTTGTTAATTGGTTTTGCTCATCCATGATAGATAGGCAACTAGAAACAGATAAAGGCTTGACATCTCTGCCTTAATTTTGTACTTGTCTCTTAACTCTACAGACAGACATGTCCATCATTTAGTAACTACACATCTAAACCTGGCCATCATCCCTTTCAAGGATGAGGATACCGAGACGTGAGGATCTAAGGTATCAAACTGAGAATGGCCAGTGATCCATACACAAAGTCCTGCAATAGTACCCGGAAGCCTTCAGTCATTCTCTTAGAACATCCAAGACTAGCAGAGCCTTGTATGATCCTTAAGCAGGACCTGTCATCTCATAGAGGACAACCACTTAGCTTTCCTTTTAGAATCTCTGCTCTGAGAGGTCCACATCCTGCAAAGAAAATGTCTCCAGGAGGAGTGTAGAGTTGCTCAGCACCAAGTGAAAATTGCTCCACCCTTAGAAGTGGTCATTTTCTGGACACTAATGTCCTGTGTGACCAGAACTGAGATAAGGATCAGCAAGATTCAGTGTGACAAAGATTATGTTGGCCTGAGTACAGAAATATGAAAATGTGTCAGGGAGCTGTCTGTTCCTCCACTCCCCTGAATCATCATAGGAATTATAAAATTAGCCATTTGTCTTGATTCATTATATTTTGCTTAATTTACGGAGAAAACATTCGTGGGACTCATGCTCCAAATCATTTCCTATCTTAGGATTCTGGTTACATTGTCCTTCTACTTAGAGACCTTATGATACAGATGGTGAATAGATCCCATTAAGCTTGCCAGCTGTGCCCATGACATCCTTAATGTCACATGCTAGGCTTAACTGTGGTGTCCCTTTTGTCCTCTTCACATGGACTGATTACCCAACTTTTTTTTTTATAACTTTCAGTATTTTTTTCATGACCATGGAAGATGTTTTTCTAAGCATTTTTTATTTACCCTATGGGCAGAATGGGTCTTTTGGAAGAGTATCTAGTGCTTTTAACCCAATCAACTCTCAAGGCCCTCTGTTGATATTCTAATGCTACTTGCCCCTCTATATTTAATCACACATGTTTATCAGTAAGTGTCACAACCCGTTTTAAAACCACAAACATTTCAGACTTGACCATTCAAGCTGATGTTTTCTGATTTCTGAATAATAGTGTATTCCAAACATATAGGTTTTCCTTCTCCAAGACTAAATTTTGTCATTTTCCATAAGTCCCAGTTCTTTTTTACCAAATAATAATATGTAGAATGCAATATGAAACACCTGGTCATGAGGCTTACAGTGTCACTTATGGAGTTCCCAGCTTGGACTAATCACTGCTCTGTCCTCTATTCTGTCTCTAGAGATCTTGATCACCACCGATCAGGGCACAGGATGAGATGTAAAACAGGAGAACAAAGATTCTCTAAGGCACTGACCTCATGCAGGAACCCGTGAGCAGTAACAGGTTCTTATTAAATGATGCAGTTTGTGATGCTAACTGATAGAAAGGACATGGACTTGGGAAATCTTCAAATGGATTGGACCATACCTTTGGTGGAAAGTTATACTCTGGATGTACTACAAAAAGAACTAAACTACAAATAAAAAAATAAGACCCTGCTCTATTAGTTCTTGGGACCTGTGATCCTGAATAAGAAAGAACTCCCTGTGTATCTCTCTTGTTTGGAATCTGCTTATGGGGTGAAAGTAAACATTTATTCCTTTTCTTTCTGACTATTAATAACTGTATTTATGGTGATTATCTGACACAATTGGCCTGTTAAATGAAGTGAGTAGTTGAGAATAAATGGCAACATTTTAAATGACTGTAGATGTGGTCTCTGCTGGTTGTTACTTTTATTTTATAACTGGTATAGATGGGAGAATTCTTTAAACTGGGTGAGGCAAGAGGCCTCTATGGGAAGAGAATTTTACACTATAGTGAGGAGAAGGCTTGTTTATGGGCAGCAATGGGCCTGGAGGTACTGTAGAACAATGGTCTTGTACCCAGTAAAGATTTGTCACTTGCACTGGTTTAATAAAATGCTGATTGGCCAGTAGCCAGGCAAGAAGTATAAGTGGGGTGAAGAGAATAGTAGAATTCTGGAAAGAGGAAAGGCTCAGTCTGCAGTCATCACTCAGATGCAGAGGAAGCAAGATGAGAATTCCTCACTGATAAAAGGTACCAAGCCACATGGCAAACATGGACAAGAATTAGGGTTAATTTAGGATGTAAGAGTTAGTTAATAAGAAGCCTGAGCTAATAGGCCAACAGTTTATAATTAATGGAGGTTCTGTGTATTTCTTTGGGACTGAATGGCTGGGGGACCAGGGAGGGACAGAAACCTCTGTCAACATGGAAAAACATCTTCCTGTGCAAGCCATGATGATGATCTACTCTCATTCTTCTCACCATAGTCTTAGGAATTATCACACAGGGCATTTAATTGAAATGTAAAAAGGACCATATTTCTAGCCTCTTCATATTTTATGGATCTGATTCATTAACATAGAATAGTTGAATAGGTGAAATATGTGTCTGAGGTTTTGTCTTTACAATTTTAGTTATATTATATATTATAATTTTTATAAATAGGAAGAATGGACAGAGCCTCTGTATCTTATCAGCTCTCCTATTAAAATGAGTTATGAACAGTGAGCAAAGGGACAGACAGTCCCAGATGGAAAGACAAAGAGGTCAGAACAAACCCAGGGCAGCCCAGCCCCAAGAAACACCAGCTCTGGATCAACACTAGCTGTGCAGGCAAATGAAGTCTCCTCATGGTCTGAGCCTCCCCATCATGAGAAGCAATACTGCCTTAGATAATCAGGCAAACTTAATGATCATATCAAGCATTTCAGTGTGCCTTATTGCAGCATTTAGGCACCGTCTGCAGACAGTGTTAGGAAACACAAGCTTCTCTGTGAGAAAACCTGGTGGACACTGAGCTCTGGGAGAAGCACATTTGTCTAGGGCTGTGTCCTTTTATCTGCAGTGCCCACTGACTGCAGCTTGGAAGGCAGCAGTGGGATGCATGCTCCAAGGGGCAGCTCTGCTTCATCTCCTGTCCCACACTTTCCTGCTCTCAGGTTATTTGTTTTTATAGGTTAATCTTAGAACATAGTTATGAAATTAAAGAATTGCAAAATTACTTGACAAGACATATGCAATATATATAAGTCATTATCTAGAATATACCAGAACATTTGATAATGGCTTCCACACAACTACCACTATAGTCTTTAGAAAGAGTCATCACTGCATACCCTTTTCCTGCATGTCAGGTGGTGCAGCAGATGCATGTACTAACTACATTTGACAAAGGCATTCCAATTTAAAAAAAAAAGACCTATTCAGGGAGGGTTCATGGGATAGAAACCTATTTACTTAAGCAAATGCCAGTTAAAACTATCTACCAACTAAAAACATTAAAATTCAACTCTCTTCTATGTAAGGAGGCATCCCTTAAAAAGAACTGCTACACTCAAAATATCTACACAATGACAGGAATTCAGCTTTGTTGTTCTCAGCAAGAGGCACGGATTAGGCCTTTGTTCTCAGTGAGGAAACAAAAAGTTGAAATCTTCATCAGAAGCAAGGAGTGATTCACTGTATGTGTGTGTATATATGTGGGTACTGACTGAAACCAGCTGCAAAATGGAGCTATATGGGAAGGCCCCTCTGTAAGGATTCCAGAAAGAAGAGAAGGGATAAGGTGGAGCTCTGAACGCCGTCCTGCTCATCACAACTCACCCATTGAGAAAGGCAGAAAAGATTCTCTCTTCTTAAACTCTCCATTCTCCAAAAAGTGCTCTGGATTGAAGACATCTGGGGTGGCCCATTCATTGGGGTCCATGTGCAGTGCAGTCAAATTGGTCTGGAGTATGGAGCCCTAAGGAAGGCAGCAAAGACTCAAATAACGTATGGACTAGACACACAGAGGGTTGGTTGTTGACAAACTTCCAAGCCTCAGTTACTTACCTTCGGCAGATAGAATCCAGCCAGCATAGTGTCAACTGTCACTTCCCTGGGAAGATTCAGAGGGATGATATTTCCCATCCTCTGTACCTCATGGACAACAGCATTGGTGTAGGGCATGGAGTCTCGGTCATTCAGGCTGGGCTGCTTCTTTGGGCCAATCACTTTGTCAATTTCAGCCTGGACTTTTTCTTCAAGGAAACAGGAGGCTCCATTAAGTTTTCAACTTTAACGCTTTCTTCCAAAGATAGAAAAAGCCATCTCCCCAACTTATTTGCTTTTATTTCATCTAGTGTCCTGATTGCCATGAATGAAAAATTCCCTATCCCTTAGGAAGTCTTATTTAGGAAACTGTAAACTCTATAACTTTCTTCAAGCCTACAGCATAACTATTTATATTTATATAATATATATATTTCCATATATCCTGAAGTAATAATCAGGATGGCCATGGCTAAGCTCATATCAGTATCTATTCAGACTTCTAAAAATAAATACTTTTTACTGAATAGATTATCACCAGTACACTTTTTTTCTCCTTGCAGAGACTGTGAATCCTAAGATAAGGACATCAACAGAGTTCTTGTCTGGTAAGGACCAATTTCCTTTATCAGAGTTGGGAAATCTTTGTTGTATCATCATGCCACAAGGTGGAAAGAACCGGTCTAGCTCCTTTTTCTAAAGCACGAATTCCCTTCATTACAGGAAATTACATCTTCACACCATCACACTGGTAATTAAGTTTCAATGAGTCCATAGGGAGGACCCAAACATTGAGACCACAGCGTATCCACAGACTAATTTCTCAAGGATATGTGCTGTCATGGGCAGTGAATTGCAATGCGTTTCTGGGCAGCGTTGATGATCAAACTAGAAATAGTTTATGAGTGTTGGTTTCTTCAACTGATTATTGAGAAAAAAATCAGTTTTATCACAAGGAGATTTTAAAAATTTATGTAAATTGGTATAATCATGATAGCATATGGTAGACGCTTCCTCTCAGTATCTTCACTGTCTTAGAGCAGTAGAGACTCAGCTGCTTACCTGCTTCTCAAGCTAAAGAAGTCATTTCCCAGATTCCTTACAGAGCAAATGTGACAGAACTAAAACATAAGCAGACATGGTGTTTCATCTTTGGGACAAAGCTTGTAGAGACAATGTCCCATTCCTTCTCCAGTTCCCTCCCTGGGAGCAATGGCGGTTCTCATGGGAGCCACTGCAGAGTCTGCGAGCCTCATCTGAGCTCACCACTACTGCCACAATGTAAAAGAATTTGGGATTCAGGTCTTTTACAAGGTCCGCTCATGGCTCTTTCTCTCAAGAGAGAAATATAAATATCTAATGTTGGCAGTACTGTACATATAAAAGAATTTAATGGGAATAAAATTTATATAAATTAGATTTCAAAAACTCTGATGATTTTGAGCTACGGCAAATTCATGTCCATGATCACTTTTAATTTTCAACCTTCCTGCCTCCGTCTCTTAAGCATTTTGATTAGTGATGTGGGCTGCTAATCGTAGCTCTTTTTGCAGTTTTTAATTTCTATTGATATAAGATTAAATATATGTTGAGGGATATTCGATCATACCGTGAATCCCAAGTTTGCATTTGCATTAATTAAATAAAATTAACCTTAGGTGGGGAGCTAAGTTAGCAACTAGTTCACAGAAAGTAATAATAGATTTTCAGAGTGCATCTTAAAGAGATAGACAGATGCACCGGAAATAGTTTAGAGGGGTTTTGAGAGTTTGTTTTGGTGGAGTAGAAGAATGTGCTTTTGGGAGACACCAGCTATGAGAGAAGGTTAGCTAGCTGATACTCAACCTCTCTGTCTTGCTTGCAGGCTTTCACCTCAGTCTTTGACTCTGAAATTTTACTTCTAAATAGAATGATAGAGATTTAGTTAATGCTACCTTTAGCAGCAGTGGCAGAGCCAGTGCCTGTGGGAACAGAATTCCTGCAGGCTGTGCCCTGAGTGGCTGGGCTACTTTGTTTCAGAAGGCTAGCCTGAAACATAAATCAATAAGCTTTAAGAATCTTAAAAATGGAGCTTTCATGAAGAAAGGCATTTTAGATAGTAACCCAGATATGCATAACATAGATACAGATGATATATTTAATATGTATTAATGTAATTTGTGTGTGTGTGCGTGTATAAGTTAGAGTATATTGGTTACCATACAAGCACGAAAACAAGTTGGAATTACAGAACAGAGTTAAGAAAGCCAGGTATGGTAGTCTGTATTGTTTGTTGTCCTAACACTTGTGAGGCAGAGACAGGAATATCCCTGGTCTGGCAGAGGGGCACACATGACAAGACATTAGATACCAGAATAAATAATTAGGACAGTACTCAAACTGGAAAGGATTGTTACAAAGCAAGGAGGGTGTGAAAGGGTGTGAATAAATGTTGTATGGTAAATTTACGCTCTGTGGAGCATACCACAATGTGAACTGACTTCTCTCTTTCTTCTGAGCTTCAAGATTGTTGAGGGTACAGACTGAAATATCTATACTCCTGGGATCATCATAGTCCTCACAGAACATGTGACAATGTGCTGTTTCCCGAGTGCACATCACCTCACAAATGCTCCTCCTCCTCCTCCCACTCCCCCATCCTGTCTTCTGAACCCATTCTGCCTTGGTTAGATGCTGTCACCACATCTCACCTTGGATTTCTGGGTAGACCGCCATGTAGAGCAGAGCCCAGCGCATGGTCGTGGATGTTGTCTCTGTTCCAGCAAGGAAGAGGTCCAGAGTGCTGCAGATGAGGTTTTCTTCATTGAAACTTGTAGTAGTTTTGTCAGGGTGCTAGAAAAGACAGTGTGTATTTCTTCAATCATAAGATTTTTGATTGTCTCATAACACTGGTCCTCATCCTGAGGAATCAATTGCATTAAGTCATTCAGAGTGATGCTGATTCTACAGATGACTTCGCTGATACCAGAAATATGAATTTTCTGTGTTCATTGATTTTCCAATCTGCATCATGTTGCAAAATCAAACTGCACTGAATCCATCACTAGTTCTTTATGACAAACATCACCTTTCTCACTTCCTCTAGAAACATCAGTTTGTTAATACTGCTCTTAATAATGTTGTTGTTCTCAAACCTGTACTTCATATGGTAAAGGATTTGCCTTCTCTTCTGGGCTTAAATATTGCTTCTATCAATATTATGCTAGGAAGATGAAATAAGAGAAAAGATAATAAACACACACACACAATACACACACACATTTACCATTGTGCCCCAGCAAGAGAAGGAGCCCATAATCCAGAGAGTTGAAGCTTCCATGACAAATTCAGTGATATGTATTTGCCAGAGGCCTGCTAGGATCAATAGGATAAAAACTTACATTTTACAGTATGGTTTAAATCCAACATGCTCCCCCACACACTCATGTTTTAAATACTGGTTCCTTGCACTGATAGTATTTGGGGAAGTTCTTAGAAATAGGAAGATAGCATCTAGCTGACGGGAGTGATGATAGCTCCTAGAGTTACACCCAACCCATGGTTCCTTCCTTGTTTGCTGTTTCCTAATGAACAGTGATGTGAAAGCCTCCACCATACCCTTCTGCCTCGTGAGCTGAGCTGCTTTGCCACTCACTTTGATGAACTGAAACGTTCTGAAACTTGGCCAGATGACATTTTTGCTTTATCCAGTAGTTGCTTCCACATATTCTTGCTACAATGATGCAAAACTAGCCAATATGTTCTCTCAGTGTCTTCTTGCCTTGTTCTGTTATTGAATAGTACTCATATGGAGTCCAAAGAAAGGTATGTGTCTCACCCATATAAGAAAGTTAAATTCTATGATTTACTTAGCTGAAGTTAGTCTGTTTCAGTGGCGTCCCAGATAGGGAGGGTAACCAGGCCTGGACCAACTCACAATAAAATAAAGCTCTAACATTTAATTGCTACATTTATTTTTCATCTAACTCCTTCAGATATGGGAGAAGGACCAAGGAAATAAAAAATATGAAAGAATCTAGGTATTTCTAGGACCTTAAGCCAAATTGTAGCAAATCCTTTATTCTAAATCTTTATTCTAAAGACCCAAACAACCCAACATTACATTACCATGCATTTATAAAATGTTATTCCTATGTTTTACTTCTAAGGGTGTGTTAAGTAATGATCTACAAAGATGTTCATCTTGTCATCTTTGCAACCATGACATGTTACCTGATGCACAAAAATAGATCTTGAGGATATGATCCATTTCAGGAGGAAATGTTATCCTGAGTTATCTTTATGAGAGGGGCCTCCAGGGTTAGAACAGGAGAAATGAGATGTAAAATAATCAGAAAGGAAAGAGATGATATAATCTCGGCATTGAAGATGGAGCAGGGAACCACAGCAACAAACATCAATGTCCCCTAGGAGATGGGAGACATAAGGCAATGACGTTTCTCTTGTTTCCCAAAGTTGGTTTCCTGGCTGGCAGGATTACAGGAACGATCTAGAACTATGAGAGAATAAATCTCTCCTATACTAAAATACTACTTTTGTGCTAGACTACTGCTCAATCAATTGGAAGCTATTCTACACCACCCTTTCTATAAGAAGACCCAGGAACTGTCTTCCCCACCTTTGTCATTTCCTTGAGGAAAGCATCAATGAAGTCTTTCGGCTCATCAGGGTTCCAGTTTCGGCGGTGTTTTTCAATTATATTAGAAACATATGACTTCAGTTCTCTCCAGGTAGCCAGTGTTGTTTGGTGGGATCCAGGAATATATCTCATTAACCATGGGAAGATGTTATAGAGCTAATTAGGGAGAAGAAAATGATCATGGAGACACCATAAAATCACTTTGCGTTTCAAGACAGTCTTTACATCTTAATCTCCTACACTGGAACATTTGGACTGCTGTTTTTCTTCATACCCACTGGTGGGCATTTCAGTACTCCCAAGCAAAGTATACCAGGTTCAGACCACTTCTCACTGGTCCAACTCTTTCCTATCTAGGACACACATTGGCATAGCATTCAGGAGCTGTCCCAATTTTGATTCTAATGTCATCAAAGACAATGAAGGGCCAAAGGATGAAGATGTTGGAATCTGAGATCAGACTGGGAAGCATGTAAGGTCGGAGAGATAGCCCCACCTGCAGTGGCTACAATTTGAACTTACCAACTGAAATTAACCTGAAATTTGATATTTCTGAGTCTGAAATCATGGACTGGATTATGGAGCTAACCTTCTGTGGTTCATTGCTGTAGAATCGAGAAATTCTGACATTACAGGGGTGTATGTGACATGCAGAGGGGTATTCCTGCCGCAGCATAGTGATTGGTACTCAGGGATCCCTGAAGGAGTGAAAGAAAGTGTTCTAATTTAGAAAAAGTGGCATGCAAGAGAAAGGCGCCATGTGAAAGAGCCCAGGTGGAGAGGTTTTATTTATTTATTTTTTAATTGGGGCAAAATAAATGGGGGAAGGGGGAGGGGAGAGCAGAGACCGACTTCTGAGGACAGGAGTGGCAGAAAAGAATAAAGAGGGAGGGAGAGAGAGAGAGAGGGAGAGAGAGAGAGAGAGAGAGAGAGAGAGACACACACACACACACACACACACAGATGGGAGATGGGAACATGGTGAATGTGCACAGGAGGTGTTCTTAGTGGTTACAGCTGAGGACATATACCCCAATGTCAGGCTAGTACAGACGCCTGAGTACTAATAGCAGGTCCTCTTGCTTCCCGTACATGAGGGATACATTCCCACCTGAGAGTCTTAGCAGGGGTTTTAATCTAGGAAGTCTTGATGGTGTGAGAATATGTGCCCTAATCATAAAATGTTAAGGTAATTCTGGCCTGCAGAATTGTTACCTACAGAATAAAAAGAGCATCTGTGAAGACAATTCTGAATATAGGAGATGCTTGCTTCAACACAGACTCAGCAACAACATGCTCCAAAGGTAAAACAAGAGCCCACGGGCTCATCTCACCTCCTCCATGCATGTAATCAGCTAAAGGCAAAACAGGAGCCCACAGGCTCAGCTCATCTTCTCCATGCATGTAACCAGCGGCCTCCAAATTTTATGACCCAGAATGCAGTTGGGTCAGTTGTCTCTTCTTTATGGTTTCTCTTTTGACTTTTTTTTCTTTTACATTTGCAAATTTTTTAAGTGGACACTGTTTTTCCTTAACTGTTATTATTACATTTTTAGTTTTTATCCTTTTTCATCAATTCATCTAACACCATTTATCTATAACATTTCTCATCCACAAATCATTTCTATAACCTATAATATTCCCTTGCATTTAGCAGTATTTTGAATTTTGTGAGTTTTTAAAGTAATACCTTTATATTTTACTTATTTTTTATATTTGTCTTATTTTATTTCTCAACTTTTTTCATTACTGAGTAATATTTTTGATACCCCCTAAGTCGCTTGTTTTTTTCTCTTCTCCCTCATAACATTTCTTTCCACTCCTTATTACTGAACCTTGCCTGTCTTCTTTTTCTCCGTTTCCTGATCTCCTCCCTTTATCTCACTTTTTCCACACTTAGCTTCAATAATTTTGTCTTCCTAGAAAATTACAAGGAGCCTTCAGATTATCATTTCGACAGAGACACGATAGTGAACTATCAACAATTTTAAATGTGTTTTTAGATCTGTATAGTTTAATATTGCTGCTGGAGGAGTTTGCTTCTACTTGCAAAATGATACTTGCCTTTGAGAACAGGCTGCTCAATATGAAGATCCTTTCAAAGAATCCAGAAGAGATATCCCTATCAATAGATGTGGACATTAAAACAAATGCATGAAACAAAAAGGGAAAGACGATGCCTCAAAAAACTATAACTCAAATAACACGTATTTCGAAGACCCTGAAATATGTCAAATGTTGGGTGTCCAAGCATTTTCTGATCAAGATGATCAGAGATTGAAAGGAAATACAAAGAGGCAGAGGAGTCCAGTGTGGGCTCTAGAGGTGAAAGTCAGCCGAGTGGAGGAAACAGGGGAAGGGAGGAGAGAGGCAGCATAGAGATGAAAACTGGGCAGAACAGAAAAAAATACAGCAAGGAAACTGAGATTTTTAAAAACAAACAACAAACAAATAGAAGGCAATTTTAAAGTTGAATCAAAAACAAAAACAAGACAAAATGAGATAAAACAAACAAAAAACCACAGCGGAAAACACCAACAACAGTTTCCACCGCAGAGAAGATCCGGAAGGGAGAATTGCTGATGAGAAGCTGCACTCCAAGAGCAGCAACAAAGAATAGAAATAATAACCACAGGCAGAATGAAGAACTGTCATATGATCAAGAGACCTAGGAATGCGCAGGACTTGATTTCAGAAGCTGAGCAAAAAAGTAAAGGGATGGAAAATGAATTCAATGAAATTACAGGAGAAAGTTTCCCAAGTCAGAGAAATGAAAAGACATTCAAATACAAGAGTCATTCAGATCCCCAAATAAACATGAGTAAATCAGAACATCTCCATCAAAACTGTAAAGGAAAGCAGCAATATTTACATTTTAAAGGAGATGGCTCCGTTAGTAAAAGTGTTGGCTGCACAAGCCTGACACCCACATGCACACCCCCAACAGAGATGTAATTAAATTTCAAAAATTAAGTTCGAATGGAAATATTCCCACTGACACACAATGACTGAAATGACCATCAAGACAGCCCTGAAGAAGATACTTAAGTGAGAGCTGAACGCAGAGAAGGAAGAAAGATGAGTCTCAATCATGAGAGCACAGGGAAGAACAAATGGTATGAGAACAGCTGGATAAAGCAGGGCTAGGAAGGAATCTATCATGTCTAGGACAGTAAACAAGCAAATTCTTAGTAGTAGTTGATGGAAAGTAAAAAATCAAATAATCCAAGCAGCCAGAAAAAAAAATAATGAAACTGATGGAATTACCATGACTAATCAACCTCTCTCCATAATAACCTGAAACAATATAGGAAGCAAAGAGAAACTGGAAACAAGCTATTCTGATGTTAAAACAAAATTAGCTAGAAGAGATAAAGAAAGCCGCTACCTGTTCATAAGAGGAACAATTCATTGGTTAGAACAATTGTAAATACCCATGCATCATAATTTGTGACTCCTAATTTCATAAGACAAATAACAATGAATCTGAAGTTCAGACAGATTCTCATGAAATAATTATGGTATGTCAGTATTCCACTCCCATTCCTGCATAGGTTATCCCAACCAAAATCCAACAGAGAAACCTCAGAGCTAAACTGCATCAATCAAATACACTTAACAGACATCTAAAGAGTATACCATCCAAATGAAACCAAGAATATTTGCTTCTTAGCTGCACCTGGAATTTTCCTCTAAAGTAAGACCAAAATCTTAGCAAATACAAAAGAATGAAATAATCTGTCATATCCAAATAGACTATAGTGTAATAAAAAATTAAAAAATCAATAGCAAGAAATACTACAGAAACTACACAAACACATAGACTAATAAATTGTTGAATGAACGTACCTCATTGAAAAAATATGGAAAAAACTGTCAAGCTCCTAGAACCAAATAAGGATGAAAGTTCAACCTACCAGATCATTTTTGAGAGAGCCAAGGCAGTTCTAAGAGGAACTTTTGTATAGGAATGAGCACAGGGACAGACAACCCAACAACATGGGGGGGGGTAAAGATTTATGTCTAAATAAAAACACAATAAAATGAGTGGATGTGGCAGCATGAACAATTAAAATATTCACACTTTAGCTTAGAAACAACTGGATGTCTAACCACTGAGAAAAGATTAATAAACAATGACAACAGGTTAATAAAGAGAAGCACATACACAGGATTATAGATAGAAAGTATACTTGTAGTTTGCATGTGAGGTGTGAAGTGGCAAGAGAGAAATAAAGTCAAAGTCAGCAATAAGATCTTCATACTTAAAAAAGAGAAGCATTTGGATATGCATGGCTACCACATAAATGTTGGGACTTCATTAAAATTTCAGAAGCATTTTGTACACAGTAAGTTTTCTTATTAAATACTTCTAAATCAGCAGATTAATTTGTACCAAACTCAATTAAAAGACATTATGTTTTAGCTTCAAAAAGTGCCGGGAACAAAAAGAAGGAGCCTATTTGTACTTAAATTAGCCCCAGTCCAATTATCTCCCAAAATAAAGGAAACCAGAATACTTACATGGACCATTATTGAGGAACCCAGATACATGGCCTCTTCCAGTAACCTCAGCAGGTCGTGAAACTGCTCGTCATGGTAATCAAAACGCTCACCAAAGGTGATGGCACAAATGACATTGGAAACAGCGTTGTGGATCTTCAAGTGAGGGTCAAAAGGCTGCCCTGAATTTGAATAAAGAAAAAGATGCATCTTTCAAAGATACTGGTTTGTTAATTTCATATGACAGAGAAAGAGTCATAACAGAGAGCCATGTAAGAGGCTCTGGGTTAGTTTGCTATGAGATTAACATATACCAAAAAAATCTGGCAGTATCTGTGAAGTCAGACTGATGACCAGGCCTTAGGTGCAGCAGAGTGTCTCATGACTGTTTGTGTACTTAGTTTCAGAACTCCAGGGGTAAGGTCATGGCTACATGTTCACTGCTCTATCCTCAGTACTCAGCACAGTGCAGAGGCCAAGCCAAGCACTTAGACATTTAGGAAGAATCTGCTCAATGCATGAAAGGGCCACAGCCACCCACACCTGCCCTGTGGAATGCCCACCTTTCTCCTCTTTCATGGCCCCTACAAGGTGTCGAGCTTCTTCCTGTATGCGATGCTCTATGCTCTTCTTTCCCATTCCAAAATTCTTCAGGGTCATCAGGGCAAACTTTCTCTGCTCCTTCCATGTTTGGCCACTGGCGAAGACCAATCCTGGAAACAAGCAATTCAGCCTTATGACATTGTGATTCTAGTTTAAATTTATCTAACAAACAGAATGGCCAACAGATGAAAAGGAGAAGAGCCAATAATGGACTTGACAGCTGTCTAAGGAGAGAGAATATCACAAAACAAGGAGCATAGTGGCTAGCATCTCCTGGTCTCCTGGTGACTTGCAACACCAGTTTAGTTAGTATTTCTAATATATTCTTTAATACTCTTAGGAAATCGAAAGGCTTATTATCAGAACATTCCAGATCTATTACAATGGGTAGAAAAATGAGATGCAAGGACAAAGTACATTTTTTAAGGGAACTAGGTACACAGCATAATTATATATACAAAACTGTTGTCAAGCAAGAACTATAGTTATAATATTTAGTTCATCTACATTTGACTAATTAAAGAAAATACTCTATTGTCTATTCTATCTTATTATTATTATTATTTTTTTTTTTGCTTTTTCGAGACAGGTTTTTTTTTTTTTTCTTTTTTTTTTTGTAGTTTTGGAGCCAGTTCTGGAACTAGCTCTTATAGACCAGGTTTGCCTTGAACTCACAGAGATCCACCTGCCTCTGCCTCCTGAGTGCTGGGATTAAAGGCGTGTGCCACAACCATCCAGTTGAATCTAAAGTTTTATATCTAATTTATCTTTTATCATAACTAAGGAAAATAATAACTATGTGTATTCAACTCTTCATAGACCCCAGAAGAATATAATATTACCTAAGTAAATGAGAAGGGCATTGTGAGCAACTTCCAAAACTCCAGAATTGGCAGAGACACCTCTCTGAATGGACAGTCTGCCAAAGTGCTTCTGTAATGTTGGGTTATCTATCTTCAGCCTACAGGCCCATAATATCTGGCAGACTTTTCAGTGAAGCAGGGAATTTGAAGATCTGTTCTGCCTTCTAATGACAATTTTCAGTTGCTTTTTTTCTGTGTCTTGCAGAATGTCTTGGCAGTTTCTTCTGTGAAGCAGGAACCCTAAAGGATCATTCCATCTTTTGGAAAGCTCAGCAGTCACTTTTCTGTGGGTCCTGAATGTCCAGTTCATACAGCATACCATCAAGTAGTCCAGGAAAGAACAGTTTCTTACCCAAATGGCTAGCTTTGTCACACGGAAGGCAAATTAAATAATACATTTCTTCAATGCCCATTAATCTCTCTGAAGTAATTGATACTGCCAGAAGCAGATATGTCTCACTGTTGAGAAAAGTTTAAGTTCTTAAAACCTTTTAAATACCATATTCCATAAGTCTTGAAGTGTTGAAAGTTATCTAATTGAACTATATCTCTGTATATCTAGAAAAGCTAACATGACTAAAAGTTTGATTATTGTAGATGACTACATATTAATCTGTATTTCTTAATTATATATTACATTTTAAAATGAGCTGAACAAAAATGTAATACCTTAAACAAGAGCAGAAATACATATACACAGTGTAACAAAATCGACCTTAAATGAATACCAATGCAAAGTATTCATCTCTATATCATATCCCCCTTTAAATAAAAACAAATATTTATAAACAATCATTTTGGGAATTTGGACATTGTTTTCTCCAAACTGCTTCTTGCTGTTTGTTGGACAAATTATTTTTAGGGTTCATGGAGACTTTCAGGGGGTCTTGTTCCACAAACCACATTAGACTGAAAGGAACCCACAGGTTCTCATCTTCTATGGAAACAAAAGCAGAACCTCTTTTCCAAAACAACATATCCCTAGAACCAAAGTGTAAAAATCAAGGTACCTTTATATTGGCTTATTAGCCTCCAGTATCAAATGTCTCTCTGCAGTTAAAAAATTCAAAAACACAATAATATACATAATTCAGATGCTCTGTGCTGTAGAAAGTCTTACAGCCAATGGTTACCTGCCCATTGGGGCGTGGCCTCTTATACTACGTAAGCTGATGTAGAGTATGTGTCCAACCTCTATGTTCCTGTTGTGAATTTTGGTTTCTGATCTCTGTTCAAGCAGAGGATTCTGATCTGTGAGTCTACTCCTAAATAAATAACTATCTATTTTCTCAATTCTGAGCTAGTGTGGGATTTCTTTTAAGCATCCTTTCAAATTTGGCACCCATGTGCAATCGGACTCCACGCCTCCCGGATGGATGCGCTGATGGCCTAGCTGGTCCACAGCCCAGACAGTCTCCCAAATCTGCCTACTTGGCTTGCTTTTACCTAAGCAGTTTTTGTAGAATCCCCACCGCAGCAGAGTTTACTGTGTATGGCAACTTGAAAATTTCCCAAGCACATGCACGACTGCCGCATTCCCTGGCGTGGTTCCTTGCAGGGTGATGAGTTGTGCAGCTTCCCGTTTCTGCTCTTTACCCATGAGTTCTGGGTTTCTTGCTCCATGTATGGAATTGATTTAATTGCTTTTAATTTGCCAAGCAAAGCATATTTCTCAGTATTTAACCAGTACCAAGGCTAGAAACTAAAGCAGTTCAGAAACTAAAGCAGCTCAAGACTGTTCCTGTTGCCACCGCAAATCTGCAACCACGATACCTACTGGACAATAAAGATTATTACACGTAAAACAATTTTCCAGATCTCATAACAGGTAATTAATAAATTAATGTGACAGATTATGTTAATATTGAAAATTTTAGTAATTTTTTTGCTAATACTATGGATTGTATTCTGCGAGGTTTATATGGCTATGGTGATACTTCAATTTATTGGGTATTGGGATTCAGTTTTCTGAATTTATTGGGTATTTGGATTCATTACAAAAGAATATGGCACTTTTAGGAATGATACAATCTTTACAGACTAATAATGAACAGCTTGTTGACAGGATTAATACCATCGAAAATAAAAAGTTGCCTCAAAAATTAATACTATTAAGAAGGATAACATTAATCTTATAGACAAAATTGAATACATACTAAGGGTACTAAGAAGTTATCTGAAAGAATTCATACTGCTGAATTTTATAATCACAATTTATTAAAAAAAATATGATAAGTTAGCAGATAGGCTGTCTTTCCAGGATGGCAATCTGCACACTATTCAGGTAATGTCCAAGGATGGGATGTTATCTTTAAAGGAGAAACTTCAGACCTTGGAATCACATGTACAGAATGAAGACCAGAGGCTAGGAGCCTCAATGATATCACTAGAAATATACACAGGCGAGGAGATTCAGGCTTTACAAATAATAATAATAAAAAGATTTGAAATAATTGAGGAAATTATTGGAGCTGATGAACATAGAAAGAAGGCACAAGAGCAGGATTCAACATCACCAGTAGCTGTCAGAGATTACTTACCCAGGGTCTTAGCTTCCTACCCTGTAATCTACTCTGACAGAGCATCAACTTCTAAAGGCCCAAAAGGATCCAAAAAAGGTGGATGGATACCTATAGAAATGAATGATCTAAAATAAATTTAGCAAGCTGTTGTAACTTGTGGGTTGCATTCCTCATTTGTTAAGGAGATGCTAAAGTCATGATCTTCTAGCATTAAAGCCACCCCACGTGACAATTAGTTTCAGCAGTCCTGGATGATGGACCTCAACTAATGTTTAAAATTTATTTCAGAGAAGAAGCAAAAAGTTTGGAACAACAGGGAAAAGAAAAAGGCCTTAAGACTTCACAAGATCAAATTCTTGGTGAAGGCCTTTATGCTTACCCACAGGTTCAAGCTCTTTACGATGAACAAATCTTGTCCCTATGCCACGACACACCCTTAAATGCTTTGGACATAATTCAAGAACTAAAAAAATGAATTGAATCATACACCAGGGTTAAACAGGGCCAGACAGAACTCTTTACTGACTTTTTACAAAGATTAACTAAGGCTGTACAAATAGGAGTAACAACCCCACATGATAGATGAGTACTTATTGAATATCTGATTTTTGAAAATGCCAACTTAGAATGCAAAAAGATACTTTGGCCTAAAGGTTAGATCAGCACCTACTGATGAATGGATCCTGCATACAATGAACATTGAGACATTTGACTATAATACTGAATCTTGGGTAGGAGAAGCAATTTCCAAAGAAATGAGGAGACATCAAAATGTCAAATGTTTTAATTGTGGTAGAATAGGACATCTGAGAAGGGATTGTAGACAAGCAATTCCTATCAATAATATCTCCTCATCTCCTCTGGGAATGGCAAGAATAGGAGGACTTAGCCTTCAGATATTTGTAGGCGGTATGGCAAAGACCGACATTGGATCAAAGAATGCAGATCAATGATGGACAGACAAGGCAACCTAATACCATCAGGAAACTCCTTGAAGGGCCTCTTGTAGGCCCCGAAGCCAAAAGTGGCCCAGGCATTCCCAGTAACTGTGGAGGGCATGTCTCGCCAGGAAAATTAAAAAATCCAGAGCCTTCTGTAAAAAACCATACTGTTCTAGATGCCATAAACATGGAGGTTAAGTCAAAAATTCCAAAAGAAATAGGAAACGTATATTCTGGCAGGCTTCAGTAAATGATCAAAGACCAAAGCTAAGAGTGCATATAAATGGCATTATAATTGTTGGTTTGATAGACACAGGTGTGGATGTGAGTATCATTACTCCGGATTCTTGGTGTTCAAACTGGCCTCTTCAAGAGACAGATATTCAATTTCTAGGAATTGGAACCATATCTCAAGCATGAGATGGGTTGACTGTATTGGGCTAGAAAGTCAGAAAGGGAAGCTGAGACCATATGTGACTAATATTGCAGTACATTTATGGGGTTGTGATCTAGTGCAACAATGGAATACCCAGATTAACATTCCTGCAGTCCCAGGAACTCATAATTCTGGGAAGAATATTAGAAGGTACTATATACAAAGGTCACCAGCCATTCAGGCTGTACAAGAAAATTAAGCAACTAGAAAACCTTTAGATGAACCAACAGACCTACCTTTAAAATGGTTAACTGAGAAACCAATATGGGTTAAGCAATGGCCTCTAGCTAAAGATAAGTTTCAGGCTTTAGAACAGCTGGTATAAGAGCAATTAGATGCTCATCATATTAAAGAATCAACCAACCCTTGGCATTTAACTAATTTAGGGTTCTGTTGAAGTGAGACACAATTGCTCCTGGCAGCACCGATCTATTCCTGAGAGGATGTTGAGCACTGAAGACACTCCACTTGGAGCTTGTTTTCTTCTTGGCAAAACTTGCCTTTGGGCAAAGAAACACCTATGCCTCAACCACTGACAAGATACAAGATATCCAGAAATGGATAAGCAGGACTGTCAAATCCTGCCAAGACAGGATAAGATGGTTTTGAAAAATTTCCTATCTCTGAAAATGGTACATCAGTTATTCTAGGCCTTAGACAAAGTTGATTGCTTCAATGTTGCAAATGAGACTTTGGGTGATTGCCCAGGTAGCCAGTTGTCTCTGTCATTTGTTGCACATTTTGGAAGTTACTTGAATGTACTTCCTGTTTACTCAAGTAATAGTATTTTCTTTCTCGGACTTAAACGGAGTTGAAGACTAGATAGTTGTAGTTGCTTTCTTCTCATGACTTGACCAAGTTATTTATTATACTAGTTAGGATAAGATAATTATTGAATATATTTGTTCTTATTGTAAATAATTTTGTATTAGGCTTAGAACTCTCTTATTTAAACAAAAGGGGGAGGTTCCGTAGGAAGTTATACAGCCAGTGGTTACTCGCCCATTGGGGCGTGGCCTCTTCTATTATATAAGTCATGTTGGCTTTTCTCTAGCATGCTGGACTTCTGTTTATAAGGCTTCAATGCCATTGCCCTGGTCTTACTCACAGTGTGGTTTTGCATCTGGAGTGTGTAAGCTCCCACCATTCATATCTAAAACAAGTTTCTCTTTAATATCTCTAGATCCATGCTAGTACTTCTTGTCTTTTAGAGCAGTGGTTCTTAACTTGTGGGTCACCACCCTCTTGGGGGTGAAACAAACCTTTCACAGGGGTCACCTAAGACCATTGGAAATATCAGATATTTACATTATGTTTTATAAAAGTGTCCAAACTACACTTGTTAATGTTTTTCCTTCATTCTCTACCTGATATTGTAAGATCTCCTCTGCTCAAAACCACTCAGAAGTTTTCCTGGCAGTTAGAATAAAAATCAACATTTAGCAAACATTGCCTGTGCTCTTTCTGATGGAGCTCAGAAGTATCAAGAGCGCTTAATTAAGTCCTTTAAATACCATGCTTGCTACATTGGATGTCTTTCCATTCCTCAAAACATCTCTCCTTTTTGTCTTTTCAAGGATATTATATCCCCTTGACTAAGTATTTTTCACTTCATTAAATAAATGTCATTTACTAAGAGAAGATTTCCCAGAATCCTCATACAATCTTAGATATCTCTGATTAAATGCCTTCTGCATTAATACTGCTTTACTATTTTAATCCCTGGCATTAACTTACACTGTGATGGCTGGTTTTATGTCAGTGTGACTCAAGCTAAATTCACTGTAGAAGGGTGAGTCTCAATTGAGAAAATGCCTACATAAGATAGGGCTGTAGGCAAGCCTGTAGGACTTCTTTAAACTAATGTTTGGCGTGTGAGGGTCCATCTCATGTGGTTAGTGCAAATCCTGGGCTGGTGGTCCTGGTTTCTATAAGAAAGCAGGCTGATAATCCACGAGGACCAAGACAGAAAGCAGTATTCCTCCATGGCCTCTGCATCAGCTTCTGCTTCCAGGTTCTTGCCTCAAGTTTCTGTCCTGACTTCCTTTGATGATGAACAGCCATATATAGGAGCATAAGCCAAATAAACCTTTTCATCCCCAAGTCTCTTTAATCATGGTATTTCATCACTGTAAAGTAAGTCTGATACAGATGTCTAGTACTGTGCTTCTCAAAGCAAACATCACAGGGTACTGATAATTATTTCGAAGAGTAATTAGAAAGCACATCAAATGCTGTTTTGTTGGATTGATAGATTTCAAATTCTGTGTTCAACTTATGACTTTATTTGATGACAATATAAAGTATTTATACTACTAAATTATAATATTGGTCTGGAGCTTAGAAGCTACAAGCAAGATGCAGTAGAAAAGAAAATCTGACTTACATCCATTTTCCTAGGGTTGACGTGGGAAAATGAAAGTGAGCACAGTGTCTGGCTGTGTTTGGGTGCCGTGGTGATTTCCTATCAAAGCATCTGGAGTTAGTTTTTCCAAACATGTGGTTTCTCCCAGTCTCTACTAGGACACTATAAACCATCTTATGGGTGCTTTCATTCAAGCAATGTCGTATCCAGCTCCCATTAATGGTGGCATTTCATGAAGGTATTGGCTTATGGGCGTGTTGGATAAGTAAGGCATAGAGATGCCTTTAATATATCATAAATATTACAATGACTATCTGACAACACATAAAAGACTTACCATTTTCCTTAAAAATATGTTTGTGAATAGGAAATTTAGGGCGACTCATAAAGTTTTCTTCCAGTTGAGTAAAGGCTTCTTTGATTAAAGGTAGGCTGGTTATAATCACTGAAGACATGATCCCAAAATCCAGACTCATAACATTCCCATACTTCTTCACAAGCTGAAACATATTTCAATAGTTAGAGGTGGGTGTGTTCATACCTCTCTGTCCAGGGACGGAAGGCATATGTGTAGCAAATGGTAATCATATTGATAAGCCTTTATTTCCCTGTGAATGATACACCTTGGTTTGTGGAAATGGTTTTGATTTTCTTTTCTTTTAAATGTCCTAAACTCAAATCAACTTTAAGAATGAGATTTACCAATACAAATTCATTAACAGGAATAAATGAGTGGATGATGTTATAATGTGTATCTCTGTATAAAGATTTTAGCACATAGATTTCAATAAATAAGCAAATTCTCTAACTCTGGCATTTTGCAGTTTAGGATAGGCAGAACACAGTGTATGCCACCTGGTAAAGACCAAGGTATGTCTGTGTGAATCATACCTTGTAGTATGCACAGAGTAGGTAGCACAGAATAAGGAAAAAATATTTTTACATCATTGTATTCATTGGTTTTGTGTGTGTGTGTGTGTGTGTGTGTGCATATGTTGTATGTGGAAGGTGGTTTTGTACATGAGTATGCCAGTGGACATTGTTGGGGAGTCTGTTCTCTCCTCTTACCATGTTTGTCCAGGTGATCAAATTCAGGTTACCAAATATTTCAGCAAGTTCCCTAACCCACTGAACAGCCTTTATGGCCTGCAAGCATGAAATTCACAGTAATTGAAAATATCTGTTGATGGCTTTTGGTTTAAATAGTTATGATAACAGAAGCAATAGCAAATTAACTGTGGCTATTTAAATATTAGAATGTGATTTAGAAGAGGGCTCTGCTAATGGAAGCAACAAAAAGATGGAGGGGCGGAACCTGGAGACAGTGCTGATGGGCTCATGCAGCATTCATGTCACAGAATCCTGGCTAATGTGCAAAAATTTACCCAGGTTCTCAGGGGTCTGCTCTGATAATATGTAAAAGATGAATAAAAGGAAAAGAAAAAAAACAGAATGAGCTTCAACTCATAGGAGATATCTGAACAGTGACTTGGAATATATTGAGTAATTTTATACATACAATGATCATATGAGGTATGCTTAGGGTCATTGTATGTTGGGGTTCCATTGTTACAGCTCGCTTGAAGTACATGCTAATATCTAAGTTGTGTATCACAGCCCACTTCAGTCTGACAAGACTTTCTCTTATTTATGTAATGCTCTTGTACGAATTCTGTGAACTCCTACAGAGAAAGCTAAGAAACTATGATTTGGCAGGAAGTACAGCTCCTACGTGCTCAACAAGGAGCCCAGCTTCTTTACTGTCCTTATCCTGTTTGCAATGATGTCACCTAAACTGATCTAAAATGTCCATCCCTTTACTTCACTAGACGCTTATTAAACATTCCTTCTAGGCACAGCACAACTGGTGACATCATTCTATCAAAGGCTAGAGCTGCCCATCCATCTAGATTTCATATGATATCACAATTGATTTGCAGAATCCATAGGACTTATTGGACCATAGACTGTCCTGTCTTGTGCCTGTCATGCCAAGCATTTGTTTAGTGTTTCTTGAGTGAATGAGTCTGTGAATAAATATATCTAGTTATTAAAGGCCATTATATTATATTAGAATATATGTTTTAAGTTATTATATTGAGTTAAATCCTTATTTTGTCATTATCCCACTGAGCAATCTGGGGAAATCAAATTCCCCGTTTCCTCGACAGTGGAAAATGGAATGCTAACAGATGATTGCTAATTGCTCCATGTGTGCTTATCATGGAGGGTGAATGAGGGGGGAACAAACCCCAAAGGGAAAGCCATGCATCAGTTTGTGGAATTACTTAAAATAGCAAGATTAAAATTCAAGTATGCCTAAGTTATATCATTTAACTTCATTTGTTTATACCAAGATATCAAAATGTAAACCTATAGGAAATACAAAATAAAATAAAAAATTATTGAACTGGCATAATGTTTCCAGCCTCAGTGTCACCACACCCTATTGCTGTGACACCAGACATATCAGCCAACCTCATATGACTGTGTAGCACGACATAGAGCAAATATTTTAACACTGACAAGATAAAATAAAAACATTTCTTTTTACTATTGTAACATATGCTATCATTTGCCAGAAGCAAAACTCCAACCAAAGTTTACTCTCTTTTGTCAAAATACACGAAAAATGAGGCTCAACAGGTCAGAAATCTTTTTAACATTTTTGCTTATGAAGTCAAGCACCATTACGATAGGACCCTACAGAGGGTTACGGGGGGGGGTTCATCTATGTCATCTTGTCACTTGCTATGTGTCTCTTGGGCTGTGCCTGTGAGGTGAACTGTGACTTCTCCAGCTGGATTGCTATGGACAGAATCTCCAAAGAAGCCTGGGAGAGAATTCTGCTTCCCACCGTTCTTTTGCAGCAATAAATACATCCCTTCCCTATGAGACAATTATGGGAAGATCACTGGTGTTCACCCTCCTATAGTGAGTTGCAGCTGCACTATACTAATGGGGCCCTGAAATTTGCAGCCATCTTCCTTCTTGCCAGCTCATGCTGCTGAGATTGAGGAGGCTGACGTGGCAAGCCCAAACTGTGGTTATTCTGATTCATAAAATTTATTCTGAAATTTCCATTTGAAATGCCATTCACAAAAGTGAGTCCTCTCAGCCTCTAAAGCTACCTTTACAAGTAAAATATGGACCTAGTGTGTGCATCAGTCTTACAGCACATTACACAAAATGCCCAGTCTGACATTGCTTCGTTCATTCACTAAGACCCAAGAGAACCTCAGTTTTGTTGAGAGGGCACAGATGTTGGTAAGATGGAAAAAAATATTTCCAACAGGTTATTACAAAATTATTCCAAATCTTAACAGAGAAAAGAAAGATAAGAAGAAAAGGCATGACTTGAGGACAGAAAGCTGCCATGGCCTCTGTGGAGATCTGCACAGCAGAGCTTGGCAGAGAAGCAGTGCAGAGGGGAGAGGCAGCTCTCCCATGCACAGCACAGAGAAAGCTGATGGCAAACAGCAAGACCCAGCACCATAGATGTCATGGCTGTGCACCAATGTTCTGAAAACAGGAATGTGTAGATGAGAAAACACCTGAAAAATGGTGGAAACTTCCTAGTCTGGGAAGATCAAAACCAAAAATGAAAGAATGGAAACAGCAAATAGACAACCGCAAAAATTAAACATTTTGTTTAATGCTTATATATAAGTTGTAAACAGATGCGTCCCAATTAATGATGAAACTTGAATAATAAAAACATGCCCAAGTATACGCAATCCAGATGAATGCAATTCTAGTATCATGCGTAGGTAAAAATAAAAGAACCGAAAGGCATACGCCTTTCACATACTGACCAAAAGGGGGCTTGCAGTGTTTAAGACATCAGAGAAAATTCAGGCAAAACAGATTTACTCTGGATAAAGAGGGATATTACATGGTCACATGGCTAAGGATTCAAACGACCTGGCAATCTTAAATATGCACTGTGTATACAGAACAGATTTCCCAACTTAATGGGAGAGCTTCCAGAACTGAGTGAAGAAATGGGCACTCTCCTGGCACAGCTAGATAGAGACTTGATTGTGGCTTTCTTAGTAACCGACAGCATCAGTAGTAAATGAGGATGTAAAAAAGCCGAAGGCTTAGTAAAAGAGAGCTAACACCTAAATAGCTTCAGTCTTCAGTCAGTCTCTCTCCCTCTCTCTGTCTGTCTCTCTCTCTCTAGGTTTCTCTGTGTACCCATGGCTACCTTGAAACTCGGTCTGTAGTCTAGGCAGGCATCAAATTTATAGAGATTCGCCACCACTGACTGCCCTGTTGATCTGCATATTTCTTAAAAGATCATGTTTAGAAGTTAATTATTTGCCTTAAAATTCGCAACCGTGAGCATAAGCCTTTAAGCTAGGCCCACCCCACCCCCACCCATGTTCCCGGATGTCGCCAGTCTAGCATTAGGATTATGTCACTGCACCCCCAGGCAACATTGTCCCTTCCTACCTGCTGCACTGCCAGATGTGGTTGCTCCAAGTCCAATTGCAACATGTTGCCCACAAAGGGCAGACGTCGTGGCCCTGGTGGATAGTTTTTTGGGCGCCTGCTTTTGAGATAGTCAGCCAGGAACAAGAAGGTGACAGCAGCCAGCAGCAGGGTCCTGAGATGGAGCGCTGCCCAGATGGCGGCCACAAGGGAGACCGCGGCTGCAAGCATGGTTGTTATCCCAGCGGACTCTGAATGAGGGTCTGAGCTGAGGCTCAGGGCTCCTCGTTTTATAGAGATCTCAGCTGAATCTGTTCCTGTCTCCTACCAATCACACCCCTCCGTTCAACTTGGAGGCCGTAGGACCCAGAGAGCCCAGACGCCCCCGCACTCACAGCCCCAGCCTTCCCTCACTAAGCAGAGGTCTTAACCACGCCTTCCAATTAGCACATGGCCCTAGCCCTAACGCTCAGAGCTCTCAGCCCTGCCCCCTTACAAGCTTAACCAGACAAGACAGACATTTGGAGTTGTGGCTTTTCCCTTCAAATGACAGTCACACTACGAGCTAAAAAGAATTTGGGTTTAATTTGGTCTTTATAACTTGCACTTACTTATAAACTGCGTTGGTATTATGTACATGATATAAAAAGCAAGTACCTGTAGATAGTGCACAGATAAACATAGCTGTAACTGAAGGTGGATTACGTGGTCTAAAATCGGGTTTTTGTAGCTTCTATTTAGATCTATTTTGTAGCTTCTATTTAAGGTTACACTATCTGGTTTTATTTTCGTAGCTCTAAGCAATTACTAATTGCAAATTTATCCTCTTAAAAGTATGAGCCAATATTAAGCAGAAACCTTTATTTTTAAAGACACAGAACTTAGCCTGAGCAGTGATAAGGCTTTAGGCAGGGTGAGAAGTCATTGACAGCCTGGTTTTAAAATAATGTTTTTCCTCCAGTTTAAATTGGAAGAGATAAGAACTTTGAAATACTTAGGTTTTGAATGTGACTGTTTTTTTGGGATTCCATCTTCCTCCCGAAATCTTAATCATGAAAAAGAAAATTTTAAAATTGATCTTTGTAAAAAAATTTGTCCTTTTTACATGTATTACAGTTCAGTAGGAGCCTCCCTTACCATATATATATATATATTAATATATATATGTATGTATATATATACATATATATGTGTGTGTGTGTTAAGGATATTTTTGAAGACATTTTAATAAGAATTTCCAAGATATATTCCTAAGAGGCATTCTGATTAACATAAAGCATTTTATATCATATAGTTCTTATTTTTCTCATGATCATTAGTTAATTGAAATAAAAATTTAAATGATTTTTTCATTATAGGCTGTTTTGGAAGAAAGTCCTATTCAAATCTATGTGTGTAACATTAAATTTTATAACTTAAGGAAACATTAGTCCTACAATTCCAATGAATGGTGTTTTATATAAACAAATATCATATTAAGGTTTTTATAAAACACTTAATAGATCACAAATACCATTTTAATAAGTTTGAAGATATTTAACCTACCTGTATAAGGCAGCGCACATTCATCAAGTCTTTTAAAAATAACTCACACACTCACATTTATAATTACGCACTTGTGCAGTTTAATTGAGCATCCTACACATATGCATATATACATGTATATCAATCTATCTATCTATCTATCTATCTATCTATCGCAGTACTCAATGCAAATAAATAAAAAATTGAAATGGCCACAGGATTTGTTACTCTTTATGTGGAACAAAAACAACATGTGAACATATTTATCGTAGACTAGACACAATTACATGCAATGCAGATATGTTCAGTATAATTACCAAGTAGAAAGCTCATATATTCCTATCACTTTAAGATATGAAGAAGGCTGAGTAAAATGATCAAAAGGTCAAGTTTATCATTTGTACTTAAGGCAACATTCTTTTCTAATTTTAGAACTGATGTGATGGTGACGAAATGTCATCACAAATAAAGCAAGCTACCACCCCAATGCTACTTTACATTAAAAAAAATAAAAAGAACATTTACTCTTCTAATTTGTAGTGGGGCTGAACTACATTTCTCATACCTGCTTGTGTATCTACGTGAAAGAAGAGGAACTATTTGGAAGTATAGCATCATGGACCAGCTATCAGCTCCCTGCTTAGTAACAATCTCACCTGTATTTTGTCCTGGTCTACATAAAGAGGATCTGTCCCACATTTACCTGGCATCACCAATATTTAGGTGGCTATTTTTCTGTCTAGACATCCTTAGTATCCCCATAGATCAGAAATGATTTCATCCACTGATATTCTAAGGAACATATGCTAAGTTTCCTACCATGAAAAGATCCTAATGTTCATCCAGTCCAAAGTCTATAGACAGTCAAAGTTTTAGTCTCTTAAGAAATCAAAATGCATTGAGTCTGATTTCTCTTATGTTGGTCTTAAACGTTTGAGTGAGCCCCTTCTCAGAAAGTCATGGGAATGGGAAAGCAGGTAGAGTGTCCCTTATCTAAGCAATTAACATTCCACAAAACAGAGAGAACATGAAGGGAGGCAAAGGTGCAGAAAGTCCCTTGAGTAATTTAGGGGAGACACAACCATCCTAATGTGATTTGAATTCAGAATGTGCTGCTTTCTCAAGCAGCCTCCGTTGTGTCTCAGGTCGTTCTCTTGTAGGCCAAGAGTGGCTTGGTATATTTGGGACCATAAACTTTATGAAGATGTCCCCTAGAAAAGGCATGTTTTATTACATCTACTCAGGAATAGGATTTGGATGAGTCTAGACTTCTGTTTTTGGTGCCGGTGGTACTTTACAACAATAAGTGGGAACCTAAGGTAACTTTCAAGCCATGCTTAGCAAGAAAGAAAAGCTGAGTGGTGGTCAGGCAAACTCACCAACAGAGCTTCAGGACAGATTCTGGCATGAACAGCTACAAACCTTAGTTAGGACAGAGACATGGTTGTACATTGTCATCATCTATAGCCACCTGGAGAGCTTCTCTAGACTTTCTAGTACCCAACTCAAGCCAAATCAGGACTTTTGTCTTGTGGTATAGTAAAAAAGATCTTCAAATAAAAACTTAAGCAAGATGCTTAAGAGAAAGAGAGACTAATTAAGAGAAAGGGAGACTAAGATGTCCCAATGGAGGTGAGAGAGCTTCCCATTGGAAGCAGCCTTGACAATGTTTAAGCTTAGCGTAGGATGTTCTCTATTTTGCTGTTATCTTAAACTAGGCCATAAAAAATATCTTTGGAACAATGATTTTGCTCCTCTTGGAGATAAAGAATGAAGAATCACAGTCAGAGGACGACAGGTAAATATGAATCTGAAAATAGCCACATTTCTTTTACTGTCGACCAAATTAAGGGAATTTAGAGCCCAGAATGCATTCACTAAAATCCACATGAGGAGATAATACTGGCAGTTTGGATAAAGGGGATTCATATTGGTGCCTGTCTCAGCCAGTAAAAAAATTGTTTGTTTCGGAGGCTTCCACATCTGGACACTATAACTGTTGGCACAAAATATAAATTTCACCACAAAAGGTAGGATGCAGTTTATTCTAGACATAAGTATGAGTGACCATGGCCCAGGAACACGGATTCAGTTAACACTAAATTCTATGTTCCAAAAGTGCTATTCTTGGCACACCTGATTTAAAGTGTATGTGTGCGTGTGAGTTTGTGTGCGTGCATGTGTGTGTGTTTGTGTGTGTGTGTATGAATGAATGGTTGGAGTTATTCAGGAGGACTCCTTTAAGAGGTGGACCCTTGCTAGGAGAAGTAAGTTACTCTAGGTAAATTTGAGTTAATTTAGCTTGACCCCACCCCATGTTTTCTCTGTCTGCTTCTTTTGTGAAGATGAAATATGGTCTGGCTGCCTTCCCATTGCCTAGTAGGTGAGCCTTATACTTCTGGTACAATGTCTTCACCATTATAACAAACTCTCTCCATTGGAAATATTCATCAAACCCTTTTCTAAGTAAAGGTTTTGGAGGTTCTGGTGAGGACCAGCCTCAACAAAAACCACTTCATGCCAGGGTAGGTAGGAAAAACACAAGCCAGAAGACAATGACAGGATTTTCAGGGATCATTCAAATCCCGAAAATCACCCCACAGCTTTTATATGAAAGGTAAACTGGGGGAGCAGGTAACAAAAGGCTTCATTAACTTTCTGTTGCCTAGGTAGCAGGTTGACTCAAGTCATGTTTACTAGGCCAACACTTGGTCACATAGGCTGAAAACACCTCCTCCCCAGGTGACTTCATAGTTACCATGAAAGGAGCAGAATCACATTAGCATATTCTGAACACCTGTCAGGATGGCACCGTGTTTACTAAACTAAAAAAAAAAAGAAAAATGGGACAGTTTGCCATCTCCTATGCAGGAAGTGTGATTAAGCCTTTTTATTCCCCAGACTCTCTGACTGTCAGATAAGGTGGGAAATGGGCCTGCATTTTTCAGACCCCACAATTCCTCATGTTTTATTTCCCTAACATGGGACTGACTGGTAAACCCCAAAATGCACAGAAGTGACCAGGCATAAAAAGAAGCCTGTGAGAAAATTGCACATTAGGTGGAGAGGTGAGTAATGAATGCTCAGAAATAAGCAGTAAAATTTTAAAACAGTGCTCAACTTCATATGGGAAAGCGAAAAACCCAGGACAGCCAAAGCAATCCTGTACAATAAAAGAACTTCGGGAAGCATCACAATCCCTGATTTCAAACTCTACTACAGAGCTACAGTACTGAAAACAGCCTGGTATTGGCATAAGAACAGACAGGAGGACCAATGGAACCGAAAAGAAAACCCAGATGTCAATCCACACATCTTTGAACACCTGATCTTTGACAAAGAAGCAAAAAAAAAAAAATCAAAGCAAAAAAAAGCATATTTAACAAGTGGTGCTGGTATAACTGAATATCATCAACATGTAGAAGAATAAATAGATCCATATCTATCACCATGCACAAACTCAAGGCCAAATGGTTCAAAGACCTCAACATAAAGCCAGCCACATTGAACCTCAAAGAAGAGAAATTGGGAAGTACACTTGAACGCATTGGCACAGGAGAGCAGTTCCTAGAACCCCAGCAGCACAGACACTGAGAGAAACAATAAATGGGACCTCCTGAAACTGAAAAGCTTCTGTAAAGCAAAGAACATGGTCAACAAAACAAAACGGAAAAAGATCTTCACTAACCCCACATCAGACAGAGGTATGATCTCCAAAATATACAGAGAACTCAAGAAACTGGTCATCAAAAGAACGGATAATCCAATAAAAAAAAAATGGAGTACAGACCTAAACAGAGAACTCTCAACAGAGGAATCTTAAATGGCTGAAAGATACTTAAGGAAACTCTTAACATCCTTAGTCATCAGAGAAATGCAAACCAAAACAACTCTGAGATTCCATCTTACACCTGCAAGAATGGCCAAGATAAAAAACACTGATGACAACTTATGCTGGAGAGGTTGTGGGGTAAAGGGAACACTCCTACATTTGCTGGTGGTAGTGTAAGTTGGTACAGTCCCTTTGGATATTTGTATGGTGATTTCTCAGAAAATTAGGAAACAACCTTCCTCAAGTCCCAGCAATACCACTTTTGGGTATATATCCAAAGGATGCTCAATTGTGCCACAAGGACATGTGCTCAACTATGTTCATAACAGCATTATTTGTCATAGCCAGAACCTGGAAAAAACCTAAATGCCCTTAGACCAAAGAATGGATATGGAAAATGTGGTACATTTACACAATGGAGTACCACACAGCAGAAAAAAATAACGACAGCTAAAATTTTGCAGGAAAATGGATGGAGCTAGAAAACATCATTTTGAGTGAGGTAACATACAAAATAATCTCCGTAATGGTGACAGATATAACATGACAAAATATAGAAAGATTGCTTATTTTTCAGTTTTCAGATAAACTTCTACTGAATGTACAATAGCTATATCTATAAATGCTATTCACTATTTGTCTGAAAAATAGAAACTACAGAAAACAAAATCTTTTTTCCCCCCTGGCTGAACTTTTTTCTTTATTGTATAATAGATGATACTGATTTACTTTTAGCTGTTTGACTTAAACTACGTCTCTTAGAGAATGACCACTTGATCATCTTATGCAATCTTATAAGTATGTGTTTCTCATTTCAGATTGCAGAAAACTTAATCTTAAAAGGATTATATGTAATTAGGTTGACCATAATAAAAGTGCTTTTTATAAAGTTTTTTTCTGCTTTATATTTAAAGCAATTAGACTTAGAATATTGGTTTTCTTTTAATTAGATAGGAAAAGAGTTATCTTTTTTTTTTTCCAAGACAAGATTTCTCTGTGTATCTCTGGCTGTCCTGGAACTCACACTGTAGATCATGCTGTCCTTGAACTCAAAGAGATCCACCCATCTCTGCCTCCCTGAGTGCTGGGGTTAAAGGCATGTGTCACCCCCCACCTGGCTGAGAAGGGTTATCTTTAAAAGAGAATTTAGAGATTAGGATGTTGGCTCTATGGTAAAGGCACTTGCTTCCAAGTTTGACAACCTGAATTGGATCAATTAGATCTCAGTGGTAGAAGTTATTTACATACACTGGCACATGCACGCACACATACACACACACACACACCTATACACATACCATTCAACAAATTAAAAATAATAAAATCTATTTAATACTCTATGTGTAATGCTAATTTTATCAGATATTGGACAGAGTCAAGGCTTATTTAAGTATTAACTTATATTAAAGTATTATAAATGATCATTTTTAGGTGCTTTATGATGTATGTATGAATCATGAAGTAAACCATCTTAAGCACTTCAGAAGATACCGTTCAGTAATTTTAAACACATTCACATGTTTTATATTGAAAATTCATAAAACACACCCTGGTGGTAGTTTCCCCCGTCTGTCTCCTCCTAGGTCCTCCCGACCTCCAACCCATCTGAATCCATGACTTTTTAAAAATCTTTATAAAACAAGTGGAAATATAAAAAGAAAACAAGTTAGAATTTTTAAAATTTCATCAAAGCTCAAGAAATACACACACTCCATAAAAAACAATCAGACACCAATATACAAGCAAAACACTAGTAACAACAACAAAAACAACAAAAGCCTCAGTAAAGCATTATGAGACTAAACGTCCTATAAAAATACATTGAGCCCATTTTTGTGTTGGCCATCTATTACTGGGTATGGAGCCTGGCCTTAAGAGTGATTTATATACCTAGTGAGACTCCATTGAAGAAAACTGAGTTTTCCTTTGCAAGTGGTTGAAATGATGATTAATAAGCAAGTATTTCAAAGTAATTTTGGGGATGGAGGGTGACTAAGTGGTCAAGAGCATTGATTATTTTTACAGAGGGCTAAACTTTAGTTCTGATCGCCCATATCAGGTGGCTCAACCACCTGTATCTCCAGCTGCAAGAGATATTGATGCCTTGGCCTCTGCAGTTCCCTGAACTCACGTGCATATGCCCATTCTAGTGGTAGCCTAGAGGACTCTAACACTAAGTATAATATACGGAGAGGCTGCAGCCCATGAGGTTTCAAAGAGAAGCAGTGTCTGTAACTACTGGGGTAGAGGCTATTGTATGATATTTTTTGAAAGAGTCTGACTGCCATATGTCCTTGTCATAAGAACTTGTGTGATGCTAAATTTAAAAGAAACGATTTCAAAACAGCGTGATATTAAGTCTATGGATATTACTGATAACTCTTATATAGGTCTACCATGAAAAGGATGAAGAAGCCCAGAAATAAGTACAAAAATAATTTGGAGAGCAAAAGAACATTAGGAGGCTGAATGTTAGGTTAAGGCATGTGCTGAAAGAGAGGCTGTAATAGTTAAGATGGTTAGCACTCTTTTATTTATTTATTTTTATTAAAAAAAAATTTCTGCCTCCTCCCCTCCTCCCATTTCCCTCCCCCTCCTCCCACTTCTCTCTCCCTCCCCCCACTCCTCTGCCCTCCCCCACTCCTCTCCCCCTTCCTCTCCAGTCTGAAGAGCAGTCAGGGCTCCCTGCCCCGTGGAAAGTCCAAAGTCCTCCCCCCTCCATCCTGGTCTAGGAAGGTGAACATCCAAACTGGCTAGGCTCCCACAAAGCCAGAACATGAAGTAGGATCAAATCCCAGTGCCATTGTCCTTGGCTTCTCAGCAGCCCTCATTGTCCGCCATATTCAGAGAGTCCGGTTTTATCCCATGCTTTTTCAGTCACAGTCCAGCTGGCCTTGGTGAGCTCCCAATAGATCAGCCCCACTGTCTCCGTGGGTGGGTGCACCCCTTATGGTCCTGACTTCTTTGCTCATGTTCTCCCTCCTTCTGCTCCTCATTGGGACCTTGGGAGCTCAGTCCGGTGCTACACTGTGAGTCTCTATTTCTATCTCCATCCATCGCCAGATGAAGGTTCTATGATGATATGCAAGATATTCATCAGTATGGTTATAGAATAGGGTTATTTCAGGTTCCCTATCCTCAGCTGCCCCAGGAACTAACTGGGGACATCGCCCTGGGCACCTGGGAGCCCCTCTAGGTCCATGTCTCTTGCCAACCCTAAGATGGCTCCCTTAATTAAGATATGTGCTTCCCTGCTCCCCTAAGATCCTTCATGTTGATGAACTAGAATAATCAGTATTTTGAAATTGGATATATTACCATAGTCAATCTGTGTGATCTCCTTGAAAATTCCAATAATATTCATATTGTTATAGGGAAAAATTATAAAATTCTGTGGAAGCATAAAAGATCCAGCAAGTCAAACCAACACATCCTGATGAATAGAGAAAATTTTTGGAATTTATGAAATTTTCAGAGCCACTGGTTTTCACCAACTTAAAAGCTAAGATGTCATCAAAAAGCATCTAAGGCCTATAGAGAAACCTTTTCCATCTTGCTATAATCACTTCTCTGATGTGCAACCAAAGTATTTTAAACTTGCGTTGACATGTGACATTTTTGTTTTGTAAAATCATAAAACATGATCCAATTGCTTCTGAATTGGATCATGAAACCTGTGGTAATCTAAACCTGTGTTCCTGGGCCATGATCACTCCAAATGGATCCAGAATAAATCATTTATTATTCCCTTTAAGATGAGAGCCATGATTTTTACACCCAGTTCAACAGACAGCATCAAGGACCAACAGACAGAGAACTTCCAACAATTCCAAGGACGTCAGGTTGGCTCATGTATTGGAAGACAGAAAATGTTCAACATTTTCCACCAAAACTCGCGTCTAGGAATTGCTTTCTGGTAGCTATGTATTACCTGGTGCTAGGTCAGAGGTCATGATCCAGCTATAATAAATAAGTCATATAAACTACTTCACTGCTGCTTGCCTTGTTTTATGTGAGACCAGTGAATCATTCTTTTCTACCTGACTCCCAGGAGGAAAACTCAGAGGCAGAGCAAGATAAAGCAAAAAGAAGAGTCTTCAAGTCATGTTCTGTGGCTGCTCCCAGAAGTCCAGTTCTAATTCTTATGCATTCTTGGTACCATTTACAAATGAACCATTTCAACAGTCCAGAAGAAAATCTGTGTCTACAACAGCAGGAAGGAAAAAAATTTGAAGGTACACTCTTGGGTTGTGAGTTATGACTTAAATAGCATTTTAATAATTATTTCATTTGACATATAATTAAATAATAGAAAGAATCATTGTCGTAAAAAGGCACTAGAGAGACCTTGGAGGGTACCATGGAGAGTGAGGACTGAGAGAGACAAATATGCCATGCAGACAGAGTTTGAGTGTGGAGTTTACTGAGATAAAGGAGATGGGATGGGAAGAGAAAATGAGAGAGAGAGAGAGAGAGAGAGAGAGAGAGAGAGAGAGAGAGAGAGAGAGAGACAGAGACAGAGACAGAGACAGAGAAAACAGAAGAAGCAGGAAAAGGTCTGTTTACCACTTCAGAGGAACAGTGGGAAAGAGAGAACAGAAGTAAGCAGAGCTTGTCTCTTTTAAAGGGATGTTTGCAACTGTGTACAAACCAGGGCACTGGACTTGCCAGGGTACTGCCTGGGTACATCCTGCCAAATGACAGGGCAGGGTAGAATAATGCCTGACTCCTAACATTCCAATCTTTTCTTTATGATAGTAGGAAAATTAAAGAGGATGGCAGGTGGGACAGGGATAAGGGAGTCAAGTTCTCAAAATTGTTTCTTGCTAATTTATGGGCATTGAAATCTGGGCCTGAGAAAGCTGGGTTGCTGACCATGTCCTGGAGTATCTGGTTGCCTCACTGCTATCCAGGCTATATGGAACTGTCCACTGTATCTTGAACCTGGGAGGGTTCTGGCAGAGTAGAGGACAAGGTTAAGTGTAGGACAGATATTATTTTTCTTTAGGTTCTGGTGATTGGGGACCATGTCAGGACCACAGTGAAGTGGGGGAGACTTGGGTTCTTAGAGCCTTGTAATTGAGGGAGGGTTCTGACTTGTTCGAAGTGAATCCTCCAGGTCGACTCCCTGAAACTTACAAGAATTCTTTGAGTTTGTGAAAATATAAGCTTTAGTCCCATCAGAATTTCCACTGTTTCTAATTTGTATTGAAATTTGTTTTCTAGAAATGGCAGTATATTCATGGCAGAAATAATGGTGAAAAATATTTTCCACACAATGGAAAGTATTCTTTTGGTCTATAGTGAGAAAACGACCAAAGAGAATTTAAAATCTTGATCTTACAGTTACGATAGTTATAGTACTCTTCCAGGGCTAGATTAATAGCTTATCAGAATTTTATTGATTAATGTTAACACTATGGACCCTTGAAGTCCTAATATAGCAGTAGCATAATGAAAGAGAAATTCAAAACATTTTTTATTCTTTCAGACATCTAAAATCGTATTTGTCGTTACTTAAGCTTCTTTTTCTTAGTCTTTTTTTAACTTGCCTGTATGCACCTTAAGTCACTTTCTTGTACTCTGAAACATTCTTATCCACAGACCTTTATAACTTGTAAGTACACACCTTAATATGCCTTAAATAAATACGTATTTAAAAAAACCTATCTTATTAGACTCTAAAAATTCTTAGATCTTCACATCTTGACCTTTGTATGTGAAAACACCTTTTATTTAAACATGGTACAATGTTAGGCTTAAATCTGTTTTGTGAGGTTATCTTTTTTAAAACTGGCAAGCTTCTCAGCCTTCAAACTGAACCAGAGTTTTTGAGGATAAAAATGACAGAGAACTAACTTGACTGGATGCCTAAGCGGCCACCAGAGGGCCACCATGGTCATTGAAGGGAATTCTTAGGACAACATCCATCTTCTGACTGGAAGTGCGGGACCTGACAGGCTTCGGGAGAGCCTATGGATTAGGAGTTTGTAGGAAGACCAGCCCTGGCAATGAGTCAGTTAATTCCTCAGAGTTCTGCTGCCCTCAGTCTGAAGAGCTCTGCAGGAGTTAAGGTGAAAGGTGGTTTATCTCAGTGCCTAGTGCTTTCTCTTGATGAAGTGGGTTACAGATGGAAGTTCTTTGCCCTCCCATCTTTTTTGGAGGAAGGAGGGGTTGTTGCCAGGAGCCAATCTGTCTCTCTGTTACAAAAAGCCTTTTTAATTAAACATTTAAATGCCATATTTCCAAGATCTCTGAGCATTTGAGGACTCTATTGGGTATATATGAGTTCTGACTACAGTATAGGGTCTCCCTGGAGAGGTAGATACAATTATGTGGAGGAACATTTTGCCCAGAGTCTTCCAGCTTGACTGTAACTGGATTTAACTTAACAGGTGAGATTTATATCTGCCAAAGACAAAGAAAAAGAATATTGTTTTAAATAGGAACTTAACAGTAAAACTGACAATAATGAAGAAGAGCTTATAGGAAATTACTAAGTTAGCTTTTGTTAATCTGAAATAGTTCTTTATAACCTTAAATTTTTATTATTATGTAGAATATATTTTAAAGGTTGGTTGAATCACACCGAGTGTATGTTGGGACAGATCTAACCATATATTTATCATCATTTAAAAGTTTATACCAATTTAAAATATTTGAGACTTATTGCTTCCTCGGAGGAAGGAGACACATTGAATAGAGTTCTTTAGCATTAAGAAACCACTGTGACAATGGGGATGTTCTATCGGGAACCCACCAAGGCCAGCTGGCCTGGGTCTGAAAAAGCCTGGGTTAAAACTGGTCTCGCTGAACATAGCGGACAATGAGGACTACTGAGACCTCAAGAACAGTGGCAATGGGTTTTTGATCCTACTGCACCTATTGGCTTTGTGGGAGCCTAGGCAGTTTGGATGCTCACCTTACTAGACTTGGATAGAGGTGGGTGGTCCTTGGACTTCCCACAGGGCAGGGAACCCTGATTGCTCTTTGGGCTGTTGAGGGAGGGGGATTTGATCGGGGGAGGGGGAGGGAAGGGGAGGTGGCGGTGGGGAGGAGACAGAAATCTTTAATAAATAAATAAAATAATAATAATAAAAAAAGAAACCACTGTGGCTATTTAGGGCATTTTTCTAAACTCTAGCTGAATGTGCACATACGGGAGCTGAATTTAGGTTTCATATGCATACACACACATCCCGTGATAAAGTTTGCTGAAAACTCATATGAATAGTAAGAGTGAGGGCACTTGGCTTTTCCATTTCTGATTTCCATGTTGCAGACCCAGCTGCCAGCACTGAATGAAAGGAAAAGATTTGTTGTAGGTGTGAGGAAGCTGTTACAGGTGAGCAGGATCCCTGTGTTGGGGTAGACTGCTGTGGCACTTGATTAGGAGTGGAACCACATGAGTCCACAGCTCCTCCCCATTTAAGTCCCAGTTGCCACCTAAGGCTGAGTTGCTCAGGGGCAGTTGGTAATGTGGTTGCCCACAGCATAGATAACAAACAGGAATGTTTTGGCTATCTTGGGTTTTTATTTTTCCATATGAAGTTGAGTATTTTTCTTTAAAGGTCTGTGAAGAATTGTGTTGAGATTTTGGTGGGGATTGCATTGAATCTATAGAGTGCTCTTGTTAGCATCGCCATTTTTACTAAGTTGATAGTACCTATCCAAGAGCTTGGGAGATCTTTTCATTTTCTGGTATCTTCTTCAATTTCTTTCTTCCAAGACTGAAGGTTCTGGTAGAACTCGTCTTTTATTCTTTGCTGAGGGTTACCCCAAGATATTTTATGTTATTTGTGGTTATTTGTGAAGGGTGATGTTTCACTGATTTCTTTCTCAGCTTCTTTATCATTTGTATATAGGAGGACTACTGATTGTTTTGAGTTGATCTTGTACTGTGCCACATTACTGAAGGTATTCATCAGCTGTAGGAGTTTCCTGGTAGAGTTTTTGGGATTACATTTGTACACTATCATATCATCTGCAAAAAGCAAAAGTTTAACTTCTTCCTTTCCAATAAGTATCCCCTTGATCTCCTTTTGTTGTCTTATTGCTCTAGTCAAACCTTCAAGAACTATGTTAAACAGATACTGAATTGGTGAACAGCCTTGTCTTGTTCCTGATTTTAGTGGAATCACTTTGAGTTTCTCTCCATTTAATTTGATGTTGGTTGTCGGCTTGCTGTTTATTGCTTTTATTATGTTTTGATATGTTCCTTTTTAATTGTTTTTATTGAGCTATATATTTTTCTTCTCACTCCCTCTTCCCCTACCTCCATCCCCCCTTTTCCTCTTCCATGTTCCCTATGCTTCCTATTTACTCAGGAGATCTTATCTTTTTCTACTTCCCATGTAGATTAGATCCATGTATGTCTCTCTTAGGGTCCTTTTTGCTGTCTAGATTCTTTGAAATTGTTAATTATAGGCTAGTTTTTCTTTGCTTCTGGTCTAAAAGCCACTATGTGTGTGTTCATATTATATTTGTCTTTCTGGGTCTGGGTTACCTCACTCAATATGATGTTCTCTAGATCCATCCATTTGCCTGCAGATTTCAAGATGCCACTTTTTTCTACTATGTAGTACTCCACTGTGTAAATATACCACATCTTCCTTATCAATTCTTTCATTGAGGGGCATTTAAGTTGCTTCCAGGTACTGGCTATGACAAATAATGCTGCTATGAACATAGTTGAGCACATGTCCTTGCTGTATGATTGAATATCCTTTGGGTATATACCTAAAAAGTGGAACTGCTGGGACTTGAGGAAGGTTATTTTCTATTTTCTGAGAAATTGCCATACTGATTTCCAAAGCAGTTGTACCAGTTTTCAATCCCACCAGTAATGGAGGAGTTTTCCCTTTACCCCATGTCCTCTCCAGCCTAAGTTGTCATTAGTGTTTTTGATCTTGGCCATGTAAAATAGTGATGGAGGAGGGTCATTTGTCTATGTGTTAATTTCATTGGTTAATAAAGAAACTGCCTTGGCTTTTGATAGGACAGCAGCTTAGATAGGCGGAGTAGACAGAACAGAATGCTGGGAGGAAGAAGGCAGTGAGAGAGACGCTATAGAGCCAGCTGCCAGGTCAGACACGCAGAAACTTTCCCGGTAAGCTACCACCTCGTGGTACTACACAGATTATTAGAAATGGGTTAGTCAAGATGTGAGAGTTAGCCAGTAAGAGGTTAGAAATAATGGTCCAGGCAGTGTTTAAAAGAATACAGTTTCTGTGTTATTATTTCCAGGGCTAAGCTAACCATGCCGGAGCTGGGCAGGATGAAAAGCAGGCCTGCCCACTGCTCCTTCTACAAAATAGAATCTCAGAGTTGTTTTGATTTGCTTTTTTATGATGGATAACAATGTTGAGCATTTCCTTAAATGTCTTTCAGCCATTTAATACTTAACTGTTGAGAGTTTTCTGTTTAAGTCTGTACCCCATTTTTTATTGGAATATTTTTTCTTTTGACTATCAATTTCTTGAGTTCTTTGTATGATGTTATGTCCCCCTTTTCATTTCTGATTATGTTAATTTCAACAGTCTCTCTCTGCCTTTTGGTAAATTTGGATAAAGGTTTATTTATTTTGTTGATTTTTCTCAAAGAACCAACTCTCTGTCTCATTGATTCTTTGTATTGTTTTATTTTTATTTTGTTGATTTCACCTCTCAATTTGATAATTTCCTGTTTTGTAGCCCTCCTGTGTAAGTTTGCTTCTTTTGGTTCTAGAGGTTTCAGGTGTTCTGTTAACTCACTAGTGTGGGATTTCCCCAGTTTCTTTTTGTAGGCATTTAGTGTTGTGAATTTTTCTCTTAACTTTACATCCACTGTGTTCCATAAATTTTGTATGTTGTGTGGCCATTTTCATTGAATTTTAGAAAGTCTTTAATTTCTTCCTTTATTTCTTCCTTGACTCATTGGTGATTCAGGTGAACATTGTTTAATTTCAAAGTGTTTTTGGGCTTTTTGAAATTAGTGTTGCTGTTGAATTTTGCTGTTGAATTCAAATTTCAATCCACTGTGATCTGATAGGACACATGGGGTTATTCCAATTTTTTTTTCATCTGTTGAGGTTTGTTTCGTTAGCTAGTATGTAGTCAATTTTTGAAAATGTTCCTTGAGGTGCTGAGAAGTAGATATATCTGTTTATGTTTGAATGGAATGTTCTATAGATGTCTGTTAAGTCCAGTTGAGTCATAACATCTGTTAATTCCTTATTTCTCTGTTAAGTTTCTGTTTGGCAGACCTGTCCAGTGTTGAGAGTGGGGTGCTAAAGTCTCCCACTATTAGTGTGTGCAGTTTAATGTGTCATTTAAGTTTTAGTAGTGTTTTTTTTTTCATATGAGGGTGCCCTTGTATTTGGGGTATAGATGTTCAGTATTGAGATTTCATCTTGATGGATTTTTCCTGTGACTAATATGAAATGTCCTTCTTTGTCTCTTTTGATTGATTGTAGTTTGAAGTCAATTTTGTTAGATATTAGAATAGCTGCACCAGCTTGTTTCTAAGGTCCATTGGATTAGAATATTTTTCCTGACCCTTTACCCTGAGGCAATGTCTGTCTTTGAGGTTTCTTGTATGCAGCAGAGGATGGATTCTGTTTTCCTATCGCATCTGCTAGCCTGTGTCTTTTTATAGGTGAGTCAAGTCCATTTATATTAAGAGATATTAATGACCAGGGATTGCTAGTTCCTGTTATTTTTGTTTTCATTGTTGGTGATGTTATTGTGTGTGTTTTTCCCTTCTTTGGAATTTTCTCCTGGGAGATGATCTATTGTCTGTGTTTTTGTGGAAGTAGTTAACATCCTTGGCTTGGAATTTACTTTCTAGAACTTTGTGTAGGGCTGTGTTTGTGGTTAGGTATTGGCTAAATCTGATTCTGTCATGAAATAGCTTGTTTTCTTTGTCTATGGTGATTGAAAGTTTTGCTGGGTATAGTAGTCTGGGCTGGCATCCGTGGTCTCTTAATGTCTGCATAATGCTTGACCATGACCTTCTGGCTTTCATTGTCTCCAATAAGAAATCAGGTCTAATTCTGATAGGTCTGCCTTTATATGTTACTTGGCCTTTTTCCTTTGCAGTTCTTAATATTATTTTTTTATTCTGTATGTTTAGTGTTTTGATTATTATGTGGCAAGGAGACTTTTTTTTTTAAATCCAGTCTGTTTGGTGTTCTGTATGTGTCTTGTATCTTCATAGGTATATCCTTCTTTAGGTCGTTGTTTTATTCTCTAGCTAGGCCCTCAAGTACTATATTAAATAGATATGGAGAGAGTGGACAACCTTGTCTTGTTCCTCATTTCAGTGGGATCACTTTGAGTTTTTCTCCATTTAGTTAAATGTGGTCTGTTGGCTTGTTGTGTATTGCCTTTATTATGTTTAGGTATGTTCCTTATAACCATGCTCTCTCCAAGATCTATATCATGGATTTTTTTTATTTTGTTGAAGACTTTTTCAACATCTATTAAGAAGGATGATCATGTATTTTTTTTTCAGTTTGTTTATATGGTGGTTTACATTGAAAAATTTTTCTATGTTGAACCATCCCTGCATCTCTGGGATGAAGCTGACTTGATCATGGTGGATAATTTTTTGGATGTGTTCTTGAATTCAGTTTGCCAGTATTTTATCTAGTATTTTTGAATCAATGTTTATGAGAGAGATTGATTTATAATTACCTTTCTTGGTTAAGTCTTTGTGTGGTTTCATTATCAGGGTAACTGTAGCCTCATACACAGGGTTTGACAATGTTCCTTCTTTTTCTACTATGTGGAACATTTTGAGGAGTATAGGTTTTAGCCCTTCTTGAAGTTCTGGTAGAATTCTGCATTAAAACCATTTGGCCCTGAAGTTATCTTGGTTGGGAGGATTTTGATGGCTGCTTCAATTTCCTTGCAGGTTATAGGTATATTTAAATTGTTCACCTGGCCTTGATTTAATTTTGGTATGTGGTAACTATCCAGAAAATTGTCCATTTTCTGATTTTGTGAAATAGAGGTTTTTGTAGTATAATCTAATGATTCTCTGGTTTTCCTCAGTGTCTGTTGTTATATCTCCATTTTTATTTCTTATTTGTTAATTTGGATGTTTTCTCTCTGCCTTTTGATTAGTTTGGATATGGGATTGTCTATCTTGTTGAGTTTCTCTAAGAACCAGCTCTTTGTTTAATTGATTCTTTGTATTGTTTTGTTTCTATTTTATTGATTTCAGCCCTCAATTTGATTATTTCCTGTCATTTAGTCCTCCTGGGTGACTTTGCTCCTTTTTGTTCTAGAGCTTTCAGGTGTGCTGTTAAGTTGCTAGTATGAGATTTTTCCACTTCCTTTCTTTTTTTTTCTTTTTTTTTATTGGAAAAAAAAGCAATTTCTGCCTCCTCCCCGCCTCCCATTTCCCTCCCACTCGTCCCTCTCCTCCTCCCCTCCCCCCCTCCTCCCCCTCCCTCTCCAGCCAGAAGAGCAGTCAGGGTTCCCTGCCCTGTGGAAAGTCCAAAGTCCTCCCCCCTCAATCCTGGTCTAGGAAGGTGAACATCCAAACTAGGTAGGCTCCCACAAAGCCAGAGCATGAAGTAGGATCAAAACCTGGTGCCATCGTCCTCGGCTTCTCAGCAGCCCTCATTGTCCGCCAAATTCAGAGAGTCCGGTTTTATCCCATGCTATTTCAGTCAGAGTCCAGCTGGCCTTGTTGAGCTCCCAAAGAATCAGCCCCACTGTCTCCACGGGTGGGCGCACCCCTTGTGGTCCTGACTTCTTTGCTCATATTCTCCCTCCTTCTGCTCCTCATTGGGACTTTGGGAGCTCAGTCCAGTGCTCCAGTGTGGGTCTCTGTCTCTATCTCCATCCATCGCCAGATGAAGTTTCTATGGTGATATGCAAGATATTCATCAGTATGGCTATGGGATAGAGTCATTTCAGGTTCCCTATCCACAGCTGCCCCAGGAGCTAACTGAGGACCTCGCCCTGGGCACCTGGGAGCCCCTCTAGATCCAAGTCTCTTGCCAACCCTAAGATGGTTCCCTTAAATAAGATGTGTGCTTCTCTGCTCCCCTAACCAACCTTCCTTTATCCCAATCATCCCGTTTCCCCAAGTTCCCCCCACCCTCCCCTTCTCACATTTCTCTCCCCTTCTCCCCTTACTCCCCCTCCCACCACACCCCCAAGATCCCAAATTTTTGCCTGGCAATCTGGTCTACTTCCCATAACCAGGAGGATAGCTATATGCTTTTCTTTGGGTTCACCTTCTTATTTAGTTTCTTTAGGATATCATATTATAGACTCACTGACCTTTATTTATCTCTAGAAACCAAATATGAGTGAGTACATCCCATGTTCATCCTTTTGGGTCTGGGTTACCTCGCTCAGGATAGTGTTTTCTATTTCCATCCATTTGCATGCAAACTTCGCGAAGTCATTGTATTTCACCGCTGAGTAGTATTCTAATGTATATATATTCCATACTTTCTTCATCCATTCTTCCATTGAAGGGCATCTAGGTTGTTTCCAGGTTCTGGCTATTACAAATAATGCTGCTATGAACATAGTTGAACAAATATCCTTGTCATATGATCGGGCACCTCTTGGGTATATTCCCAAGAGTGGCATTGCTGGGTCCATGGGTATGTTGATCCCAATTTTCCTGAGAAACCGCCACACTGCTTTCCAAAGTGGTTGCACAAGTTTGCATTCCCACCAGCAATGGATGATGGTACCCCTTTCTCCACAGCCTCGCCAGCAAAGGCTATCATTGGTGTTTTTGATTTTAGCCATTCTGACAGGTGTAAGGTGATATCTCAATGTTGTTTTGATTTGCATTTCCCTGATCCCTAAGGAGGCTGAGCATGACCTTAAGTGCCTTTTGGCCATTTGAACTTCTTCTGTTGAGAATTCTCTCTTCAGATCAGTGCCCCATTTTTTAATTGGGTTAATTAGCATTTTAAAGTCTAGTTTCTTGAGTTCTTTATATATTTTGGAGATCAGACCTTTGTCTGTTGCGGGGTTGGTGAAGATCTTCTCCCAGTCAGTGGGTTCCCTTTTTGTCTTAGTGACAGTGTCTTTTGCTTTACAGAAGCTTCTCAGTTTCAGTAGGTCCCATTTATTCAATGTTGCCCTTAATGACTGTGCTGCTGGGGTTATACCTAGGAAGCGATCGCCTGTGCCCATCTGTTGTAGGGTACTTCCCACTTTCTCTTCTATCAGGTTCAGTGTGTTGGGATTGATATTGAGGTCTTTGATCCATTTGGACTTGAGTTTTGTGCATGGTGATAGATATGGGTCTATATCCATAATCACCTGTGTCTTATCAGATCACCATGGACTAAAGTTAGAATTCAACAACAATGCTACCCCCAGAAAGCCTATAAACTCATGGAAACTGAACAGTCAACTATTGACCCACACCTGGATCAAAGAAGAAATAAAGAAAGAAATTAAAGTCTTCCTTGAATTCAATGAAAATAAAGAAACAACATACTCAAACTTATGGGACACTTTGAAAGCAGTCCCAAGGGGAAAGTTCATAGCCCTTAGTGCCCACTTAAAGAAAACAGAGAAAGCATACATTGGAGACTTAACAGCCCACCTGAAAACTCTAGAAAAAAAAGAAGCAGACTCACCTAGGAGGAGTAGAAGACTGGAAATAGTCAAATTGAGGGCGGAAATCAACAAAATAGAAACACAGAAAACAATCCAAAGAATCAATGAAACATAAAGCTGGTTCCTGGAAAAAATCAACAAAATTGATAAACCCCTATCCAAACTAATCAAACGGCAGAGAGAGAATTTGCAAATTAATAAGATCAGAAATGAAAAGGGGGACATAACCACAGACATAGTGGAAATTCAGAGAATCATTAGATCTTACTACAAAAGCCTGTATGCCACAAAACTGGAAAATGTAAAAGAAATGGGCACTTTTTTAGATAAATACCATATACCAAAGTTAAATCAGGACCAGGTGAACAATCTAAATAGACCTGTTAGTCGCGAAGAATTAGAAGCTGTTATCAAAAACCTCCCTACCAAAAAAAGCCCAGGACCAGACGGTTTCAATGCGGAATTCTACCAGAATTTCCAAGAAGACCTAATACCTATACTCCTTAAGGTATTTCACAATATAGAAACAGAAGAGTCATTGCCAAATTCCTTTTATGAAGCTACAGTCACTCTGATACCAAAACCACACAAAGACTCAACCAAGAAAGAGAATTACAGGCCAATCTCACTCATGAACATCGACGCAAAAATCCTCAACAAAATACTGGCAAACCGTATCCAAGAACACATTAGGAAAATTATCCATTTTGATCAAGTAGGCTTCATCCCAGAGATGCAAGGCTGGTTCAACATACGAAAATCTATCAATGTAATCCATCATATAAATAAACTGAAAGAAAAAAACCATATGATCATTTCATTAGATGCTGAAAAAGCTTTTGACAAAATTCAACATCCCTTTATGATAAAAGTCTTGGAGAGATTAGGGATACAAGGGTCATACCTAAATATAATAAAAGCTATTTACAGCAAACCGACAGCTAACATCAAACTAAATGGAGAGAAACTCAAAGCCATCCCACTTAAATCAGGAACACGACAAGGCTGTCCACTCTCTCCATACCTCTTCAATATAGTGCTTGAAGTTTTAGCAATAGCAATAAGACAACACAAGAGGATCAAGGGGATTCGAATTGGAAAGGAAGAAGTTAAACTTTCGTTATTTGCAGATGATATGATAGTGTACATAAGCGACCCCAAATACTCCACCAAAGAAATCCTACAGCTGATAAACACCTTTAGTAATGTGGCTGGATACAAGATCAACTCCAAAAAATCAGTCGCCGTCCTATACACAAAGGATATGGAAGCAGAGAGGGAAATCAGAGAAGCATCACCTTTCACGATAGCCACAAACAGCATAAAATATCTCGGGGAAACTCTAACCAAAGAAGTGAAGGATCTATTTGACAAGAACTTTAAGGCATTGAAGAAAGAAATTGAAGAGGATACCAGAAAATGGAAGGATCTCCCTTGCTCGTGGATTGGGAGGATCAACATAGTAAAAATGGCAAGCCTACCAAAGGCAATTTATAGATTCAATGCAATCCCCATCAAGATCCCATTAAAATTCTTCACTGATCTTGAAAGGACAATAATCAACTTTATATGGAATAACAAAAAACCCAGGATAGCCAAAACAATCTTATACAATAAAGGAACTTCTGGAGGCATTACCATCCCTGACTTTAAACTCTATTACAGAGCTACAGTAATGAAAACAGGGTGGTATTGGCATAAAAATAGAGAAGTCGACCAATGGAATCGTATAGAAGACCCGGATTTTAACCCACAAACCTATGAACACCTCATTTTCGATAAAGGTGCTAAAAGTATACAATGGAAGAAAGAAAGCATCTTCAACAAATGGTGCTGGCACAACTGGATGTCAACCTGTAGAAGAATGAAATAGACCCATATCTATGAACTTTCCTCTTAGCACTGCTTTCATAGTGCCCCATAGGTTTGGGTACATTGTGCCTTTAATTTTTGTTGAATTCTAGGAAGTGTTTAATTTATTTCTTTATTTCTTCAATGACCCAGTGGTGATTCAATTGAGCACTGTTCAATTTCCATGAATTCATAGGCTTTCTGCAATTAGTGTTGTTGTTAAATTCTAACTTTAAACCATGGTGATTCAGTAAGTTACAGGGGGTTGTTTCAATGCTTTTGTATCTGTTAAGGTTTGCTTTGTTACTGAGTATGTGGTTAATTTTAGAGAAGGTTCCATGAGGCACTGAAAAAAAGGTATATTCTTTTGTGTTTGGGTGAAATGTTCTGTAGATGTCTATTAAGTCCATTTGAGTCATGACATCTGTTAGTTCTCTTATTTCTCTGTTAAGTTTCTTTCTGGTTGACCTGTCCTTTGGGGAGAGTGGAGTGTTGCAGTCTCCTATCATTAGTGTGTGGGGTTTGATGTGTGATTTAAGCTTTAGTAATGTTTCTTTTACATATGTGGGTGTTCTTGCATTTTTGGCATAGATGTTCAGAATTGATACTTCAGCTTGACAATTTGTTCCTGTGATAAGTATAAAGTGTCCTTCTCCATCTCTTCTGATTTATTTTAGTTTCAAGTCTGTTTTATTAGATATTAGAACAGCTACATCTGCTTGTTTCTTCTTAGGTCCATTTGATTGGAGAATCTTTTCACTACCCTTTACTCTGAAGTGATGTCTATTTTTGAGGTTGAGGTGTGTTTCTTGTATACTGCAGAAGGATGGATCCTGCTTTCATATCCATTCTCTTGGCCGATGTCTTTTTATAGGTGAATTTAGTTCAGTGAAATTAAGAGATATTAATGATCAGTGATTGTTAATTCTTGTTATTATTATAATTTTGGTCATAGTGTTTTTGTGTTTCTGTCTTTGGGGTTTGCTAGTGTGATATTATCTGTTGCCTATGTTTTTGTAGGTACAGTTAGTTTTCTTGGGTTGGAGTTTTCCTTCTAGTATTTTCTGTATGGCTGGATTTGTGGATAGGTAGTGGTTAAATCTGGTTTTGTTATGAAATATCTTGCTTTCTCCATTGATGATGATTGAAAGCCTTGGGTTATAATAGTCTGGGCTTGCATCTGCGGTCTCTTAGTGTCAGCAGCTCATCTGTCCAGGACCTTCTGGCTTTCATTGTTTCCACTGAGAAGTCAGGCGTAATTCTAATAAGTTTGCCTTTATATGTAACTTGGCCTTTTTCTTTTGGTGCTCTTAATATTCTTTCTTTAGTCTGTATGTTTTGTGTTTTCATTATTATATTGCAAGGGGGCTTTTTTTGGGTCCAGTCTATTTGGTGTTCTGTAAACTTCTTATACTTTCATAGGTATATCCTTCTTTAGATTAGGAAAGTTTTCTTCTATGATTTTGTTGAATATATTTTCTATGCCTTTGAGCTGTAGTTTTTCCTCTTTCTCCTATCCCTATGATTCTTATGTTTGGTCCCCTCATGGTTTCCCAGATTTTCTGGATATTTTGTGTTAAGAATTTGTTTGATTTAACAGGTTTTTTGACCAATGAATCTATGTCCTCTTTAGTATCTTCAACATGTGTAATTCTCTTTTCCATCCTTTGTATTGTATTGGTTATGCATGCCTCTGTAATTCCCATTCATTTACCCAGATTTTCCATTTCCAGAATTTTCTTGGTGTGTGTTTTCTTTATTGCCTCTACTTCAGTCTTCAAGTCTTGAAATGTTTAAACTGTTTTCTTCAGCTGTTTGATTGTTTTTCCTTTTGGGGAAGTTTCTTTAAAATATTTATTGATTTCTTTCATTTTTTTGTTTGTCTTTTTCTCCATTTATTGAAGGGAATTTTTATTTTCTCATTAAAGGCCTCCATCATCCTCATAAAATTATGTTTAAAATTGTTTTTTTTTCTGCTTCTTCTGGGATAGGATGGTCTAGCCTTCCTGTTGAATGACCACTGGGTTTTGGTGTTACCTTGTTGCTTTTTAGGTTGTTGAATGAATTCTTGTATTGATGCCTAGCCATCTCTTCCTCCAGTTGGTGGTGGCAGTGCCTTTGCCTCTTGTTACAATCCTTGCAGTTGCTATCTATGTCTTTGGGATCTGTTCTTGGTCTGTTCTGTACTGTAACTATTTGAGTCTCCATGAGCCCCTGAGGTCTCTGGCTTCAGAGCTTTTTTTTTTAATTTATTTATTATGTATACAGTGGTCTGTTTGCATGTATGTCTGCACACCAGAAGAAAGTACCAGATCTCATTACCAATGGCTGTGAGCCACCATGTGGGTGCTGGGAATTGAACTCAGGACCTCTGGAAAAGCAGCCATGCTCTTAACCTCTGAGCTATCTCTCAAGCCCCCTAGAGCTTGTCTCTTAAAGGGACCTCTAGAACTGCATACAAACTGAGATCTTTGTCTGGCCAGGGCACTGCCTAAGTACATCCTGCCAGAAGACAGGGCAGGCCAGCATAATGCCTGAATCCTAACAGTCATTATTACTTTAGTAACCTTTATGAGCTCATCAGTCCCATAACCAGTGTCAACTTGGAGGTCCAGCAGTCTAGGAATTTGATTCAGTTTCCTTACTCCAATTCCATCCATCTTTCCTCAGTTGCCTTCATCCTATTGTGCACATAGGCATCAGTGAATTTGAGGTGCATGTCACTCCTCCTTCTTCTCTTTACTGTTTCTTTCTCCATAGTCTGGGTACAGTATAGATGTGGTGACTGACTGGTGTAAGGGTGAGGCCCATTCTGAACATCAGGCTCAGCTTCTCATTGACTGGGGACTTGAAGGTAAATTTTTGCATAAGAAAAGTGAAGAATATGAACACCTCAGACCTGGTCAATTTTTCTCCCAGGCAAGCTCTCTTTACTGAAGGACAAAAACAGAAGTCACTTTGTCACCTGACTTTTGGTGCACCTAGGGACTGGTGATGCAGTGGGGAAGGGGCTTGATCCTGCCTCAACTTAATATGCTAGGCTTTGTTGACTCCATATGGGAGTCCTTAGTGTGCTAGGTCTGAACCACACCACAACTAGAAACAGGTTTTTCTAGTAAATAACATAATCTGGAGGTTCACAGTGTGATCAAATATCCTGCAACAAACTTATTTAACTTTCCACCCACATGGCTGACTAAGTTATAGAGTCTTTCTAAATATTAATGGAAATGTATACTCTTTTAATATATAAAAACTCTTTACATACAGATTGAGCTACAGAAAAATGTTGAATAAGGAAAAAAATGTCTTTTTTTGTGTAGCAAATTTAAAAAGCACCTTATTTGTATAGTACAACATGTTCAGGTGATATGCTTCATTATAAAAAAAAAGGCAATTTAAGAGATTTTTTTTAAAAATTGGTATCTTTGTTAAATAGCTTTCTGTATATTTTAACTCTTTGTTATGATACTTTGAAAAAATGTCTTTCACTTTTAAATGACATAAAAATCTACAGAATACCTGAAAAGGCATTACAATGACTTTGAAGCTCATTTAGTATTTAGAAAGTAAGTGCTCCTCATGAAAATGTAATGTTATGGAAATATTATGGTTTAAATAAAACAGCACCATTCCTCAAGTCATAGCACCAAATGTTATGATAAAGATAAAATTCTGTGGTTCCCTGAGTGGCCTGTCTGTGGGCCATGAAAAGCAGCAGGTCAAAGGCAGGGAGCCCCATGGTGGGTGGGAGACCTTGGCGGGTCAGATGGTCCCATGAGGAGCCAAGGTGGGTGAGAGACAGAGATGGATAGGCAACCCATGCAGAGTGAGGTTGGATATTTATTTAGTGGGTTATGGAGAGGAAGGGAAGAGGAAAGGGAAGAAGGGGGTGAGCAGAGAGATGCAGAGAGAGAGAGAGAGAGAGAGAGAGAGAGAGAGAGAGAGAGAGAAGAGCCACAGCAGCAACTACCTCTTCACGAGAGAAATGGAAAGAAAGGAAGGAACTCAGCTGGAAGCAGAAACTAGATCCACTTGCCTTGGGAACAGCAGGGTGGGGTATGGGAGGTGCTTGTCTTTTAAAGGGACAAGACAGATCATAACAAATGTGTTTTTTTCCAAACATAGAATTCACTAACATAACCATCAAAAAGAATGAGCAGTGATAGATTTGCCACCTTCCAGAACTTCCAGATTCCATTCAGTTTAGGAGATGTTCTCAGAACTAGTGTGAGTTTATGTGTTATATGTGTGTTTGTGTGTGTTGTGAGTTTGTGTGTGTGTATGTGTGTGTGTGGTATGGTTTGTGTGTATGTGTGATGTGTGGTTTGGTAAGTGCTTGTGTGTGTGTGTGTGTGTGTGTGTGTGTGTGTGCTGTCTCTTTAATTCCTTTCACACTGGGTGTAATTTCTCAACCTCTATATAATGTTCAAAGTTTATGGTTTTTATACATTATAAAAGGTCTGTTTGTATGTGTCTCTCTATCTTCCTCATGGACAGATTAGGACTATGAGCTTCTTCATTTTTGTGAGAATGCCAATGATATGATACCATGGTCTCATCACACCTGTTTAATGGCACTTGGTCTTTAGGTTTTCATATGTGCAACATTTGGTGAGGCTGCTGTCTACCAAGTTCTTCCTATATATTTCTTGTTAGTACAATTATTTTGTGCTGAGAGCTGTGGAATTATGCAGTAATTACTCATCTATCTTTTCATGAGATCAACCCATCAGGATCAAGGATTCTGGTGAATGAATAAAACAACTACAAGGTGTATTGGAGTCAATGCCATATGAATGAACTGGCTGTTTCTTGCTGTAAATTTCTCCTATAGTTTACTTCCATCTGTTACAAATTTGGGATATGTTTCCCACAGTCTAGCACTATTTAAACATTTATTTGGCTCAATTTCCCCTAAAAATTTGGGATGATTTGACAAAATCCCCTAGCTAAGTGTGAAAACAGCTACATAGTTAAAAAACCTGTTTCCCACAACCAGATGCCTTGTTGATTGGATTTTAAGGTAAACTATTACGTGGAGGCCCAGAAATGTGAGCCTATTTCCATCTTGTCTGAAGGTCAGAGTGTTTAAAGTTATTCTGTTGTTAACAACAATCAGGGCTACACGTTTGAATCGCCACCTGAATCAGGTTGTGGTTACTTGGTTCTTTTGACATTTAGAAGGTCCCATACAGGTAGATCCACTCCACTCTGACCTCTGGTCAGGAAATGTTCCTTCTTTTGAAATAGGAGGTTTGGCCTTGGGAGTGGCTGCCTTCGGCTCGGTCTAGGTCTAGGGTGGGTTCACTGCCTAAATAACAGAATGCTAATGACTTGATATTTCAAGGTGTTGAAGCAAGTAACTGTTCTAGTTGCCCTTTGTGTTTCTTTTGTCTTCTTCCCACCCTGTGCTCTTTAGTTATAAAAATGTATGGAAAATTAAATACAGAGATTTCAGTATTCACTGAAACTCCCTCCCAGTGCTATTTTATGTTTTCTATATTATTATTCTCTTTGTGTCTTTGTATTCTCTACTTATATTTCTAAATCCTCACACTCCTACCCTGGCAAGAGGTGTTTATATTGAGGCTGGTCCCTGACACTATTATCAAAAGGATGCAATTTTATTTACTAGGACATGTAGCCAGCTGTATGATTTGTTGAGCAATAATAAGTAGTGCAAAGTAACCTAATCACAGTACAATAATTAACTCTACATAGACTGCTAATTTCAGTTTTATGGTCTTTGCTCATGTGGGATAAAATTTTCGGACTGACCAGGACTAGCTACAAAATATAAACTAAACTAATTTCATAACCTCAAAATAGAGTTATGTGCTTCTCTTTCTATTTTAGTGTTACATGCTGGACAGAATAAATAAGTTCTAAGATGTTTTTAATGTCACAGTGCCTTGGTGAGTGCTGTTTGGATCCATCTGCCCCTTGCATCTACAGCTCATGCTGGTGCACTCTCTCTGAAGACAATTTGTAAACAAACAAGTCTCAGTCTGAGTAAGCCTGGCCTTTATGACCGATAATCACAAAATGTTTAAATGTTTTGTACACTCGAAAGTATAGTATATAACCCATGATCTCCTTATTTCTCTTATTAGTTTAGTTCTATAATGCCACCTCTATAGATAAGACAACCAAAGAGACCTTTCCTTTTATAGCTGCAATTTGCTGCCCACTAGTCAGGGAATTAACTGAAAGAAAGTTCTCTTTCCTTACCATCTGGGTTTATTGCACCGTGAGTTGCTGGAATGACTCTGTTTTTTATGATTTGTTTAAGTAATGGTACGTGACCTTCAGATGAATGCCTGCAAGATTTTGTGGCTTTACATAGCTGGGTAAGAACAAAGAGAGTTAGCTGAGGCTGGAGTAGAAGTTGGAGCAGAAGTGTCGCAGAAATAGAAAAATGAAGAAGAAGAAGAAGAAGAAGAAGAAGAAGAAGAAGAAGAAGAAGAAGAAGAAGAAGAAGAGAGGAGGAGGAGGAGGAGGAGGAGGAGGAGGAGAAGGAGGAGGAGAGGAGGAGGAGGATGAGAAGAAGAAGAAGAAGAGGAAGAGGAGGAGGAGGAGGAGAAGAAGAGGAGGAGAAGAAGAAGAGGAGGAGGAGAAGAGGAGGAGGAGGAGGAGGAGGAGAAGGGGAGGAGGAGGAGAAGAAGAAGAAGAAGAAGAAGAGGAGGAGGAGGAGGAGAAGAGGAGGAGGAGGAGAAAAAGAAGAAGAAGAAGAGGAGGAGGAGGAGAAGAAGAAGAAGAAGAAGAAGAAGAAGAAGAGGAGGAGGAGGAGGAGGAGGAGGAGGAGGAGAAGAAGAGGAGGAGGAGGAGGAGGAGGAGGAGGAGGAGAAGAAGAAGAAGAAGAAGAAGAAGAAGAAGAAGAAGAAGAAGAAGAAGAAGAAGAAGAGAAGAAGAAGAAGAAGAAGGGAAGAAGAAGAAAGAATGTAGCAAAGATTTGGAATTAAAATAGAGACTCAGAATTAGAACTAAAAATTATAGACAGAACAGAAGAATTAGAATATAGAGGACAAGAACGAGAGAACAACAAAGAGACATGTTGAGGAAAAATCATTTGTGACTTGATCTTTTCCTCTCAGATTCCCTTAATTACTTTTCCCTCATAAGTGACAGTGCCTTAGCTAAACCTTAAAGGGGTCTGAGGGGCTGGTGTCCCAAGAGACAGTGTTAATTTTGAGATCATTAACAAACTAACCTTCATTAAGCTTATTTAACAATTTTTATAGGTTTTCTATTACATTTTTTTTACTGTATCTGCTTGCTAATTTGTGGTTTTTAAAATTTTATGAACCTCCTACATAGGTTAACATTCAAATGCTTGCTCCCCCCTCGTATTTATTTACATGTATGATTGTGGGATATTTTACACTGTGTGAAGGTATATTACTATGGTTGGTTTAATAATGAGATGAATGGTCAATAGTGAGGTAGGAGTTACAGGAGGAACATTTGGGCAGAGAGAAAGGAAGTAGGAGATGAATCTAGGTGTCTATCAGACACCAACAAGACATGGAGGGAGTCAGTCATACAGAATAAAAGAAAGGTAAAAAGTCACAAATCAAAACTAGAGCAATTTACATGGGATAATTTAAGTTATAAGATCTGGTGTAACAAGTCTAAGCTAAGGCCAAGCTTTCATAATTAACAGGTCTCCATGTTATTTCAGAGCTGGCTGTTGGGACAGAGAAAGACTCGTTACAAAGGATAGTGATATGAACTTTTGAATTCCTGTTTCTGTTTACAATATCATAGTCTGCTGTTTATCTCTGCTAGTTTAGTGCCACAGACAGTCCTGATCAGGACAGTAGAGTCATTCAGCAGAGGCTGCCTGAACTTTCTGGGATTTGTCACTTTTCTAGAAGTTCTCCTTCCTTTAGAGATTAATAATATAGAAGATAGGGCCTGGGATGAGGTACAATCATAGCTCTCTGGGTGCTGGAAATTGGTCTCCTCAGTGGGGAGAGTTTGGGAATGTATAAATAAATTTATACAGTGTGCTTATTCAAATGTATACCCACATTTGCATGAACATTTGCATCTATAATTCATCTCTATACATAACACTTGTAACTCTTTCTAGTTAGTATCTGGGCTCACATTGGTCATCACTGATGCCAATCCTGATGATTAATTCCACCGTTCTACTCCCCAAGTGACTATGCCATGTCAACCCAAAGTGCACTAGGGCACACCTCGCAGCCCATGCTTTCATCTTTCTTACGTAATTTACAGTAATTTTGAACATTGTTTTTATATTTTCGTGTAGGAATGTGTATCCTAAGCACATTTTCTTTTTTTTTTTTTTTTAAGATTTATTTATTTATTATGTACAGTGTTCTGCCTGCATGTGTACCTACACCCCAGAAGAGGGCACCAGAACTCATTAAAGATGGTAGGGAGTCACCATGTGCTTGCTGGGAATTGAACTTAGAACCTCTGGAAGAACAGTCTTAACCACTGAGCCATCTTTCCAGCCCCCCTTTGCACATATTCTTAAATAAATTACAGGGTTCTCAGTTTTACTGGTCTTGTTAGGCTACCTTGGCAATTGGATTTTATTGTTGTCTTTTAACAGAAAGCAACAGTGAGAATAAAACTAGTCTAATATTCCCCTTCCTTGGATTCTACTGTGACTTCCATGTCATTCTAAAGTCTGTAGTAATTCCCCTCCCCTGGATCTTGCCTTGGGACTTGTAAAGGCCACCAGAGTGCACAGGAAGTCACAGTATAATGGTTCCTCATGTGGACTTCACCAGGCCTGTGTGTTTCTGTTCTTCTTGGGGCATGTTCACCAGAATTAAAAATTTCAACTGCTTTTCTAGAGGACAGAAATAACCTGAGAAGAACACCATTGTTCCACAAAGGACATCCTGCATCAGCAGTTGATAAACTGACTTTCTTTTCATCTAAGGCAAGTTAGCCAAGAAGTACCAACAACCTGACCTGGAAACCTTTGAGCAATAATGGATTCTTGCTAAGTAATACGGTCTGTTGTGATTGTTATACAGCAAGATTATAACTGATTTAAAGGATATTAACTTAGTAAGTCTTTAAGAAGTTCCTATAACTGAGGGTTTAAGTACAGAATGAAGCCTTGAGCCCTGTTTTGCCAAATCTCTGGGCATGTGATCTTGAATAACAAAGAACTCTTTCCTTAGCTGGAATTTTCTTATGGGGCAAAAGCAGACGCTAATTTGTTTTTTCCCTAATTACTAACAGTTGCAATTCTGTGGTGATTATCTGAGATAATTTGCCTGCCAATGAAGTCTGTAATTAAGAGTAAGCAGAAACATTCCTAATCTCTTAGTGCCAGTGAATCTCTGTGTGTTGCCACCTTTGTTTTACAGCTGGTACAGATGGGAGAATAGCTTAAAGTGGGTGAGACATCAAGCCGCTATGGGAAGATGATTTTTCACTCTGAGGAGGCGTGGACAAGAGCAGCAGTGGGCGTAGCGGAACGTCATCCTGTGGAAGCCATGGGGATCTGCCCATGTTCCTCTCTCCACACTCGGAGAACGCTGCACATGAGCACTTTCGTGGAACTTAGCAAGGGTCATCTTTCTAGACTTTCAGGACCGGATTCAGCAACCAAGAATCATTAGAATAAAGAACATATCTAGCTGAGAATTTTTGCTATAATTAAAAGATTTTCAAGGTTTTTTTTTTTTTTATAAACAAGAAGACAGAACAGTCTCTCTCTCTCTCTCTCTCTCTCTCTCTCTCTCTCTCTCTCTCTCTCTCTCTCTTAACATCTTCCTATAAAAGCTAGTTGTGAACAGTGTATAAATTTGACACACAAGCCCTGGTGGAAAGACAAAGAGGTCAGAACTGGTCCCTGTCAGATGTACCCAGAGCAGCCCAGTCCCGAGCAGCACTGACTCTGGACCAACATTCATATGAGGGCAAAGTCAGGCTCCTCCCTTCCTTAGCCTCAGTGTCATGGAAGCGACATCGTCTCAGATAATCAAGGGAAATTGATGATCATGTCAAGCATTCCAGCGTGGCTTCTGTGCAACTGTTAGTCACTTTGTGTAGACAGTGTGAGGAAAACAAGAGATTCAGTGTGAGGAAACCTGGTGGACTCTGAGCTCTGGGAGAAGCACATTTGTCTAGGGCTGTGTCCTTTTCTCTGCAGTGCTCACTGACTGCAGCTTGGAAGGCTGCAGTGGGACGCATGCTCCAAGGGGCAGCCCTGCTTCATCTCCTGTCCCATGATTTCCTGCTCTAAAGTTCAATATGAGATACATAACATAGACTCAGAACTTATTTATGGAAATAAGGAACCACCAAGTTATTTGAAAAACACAAACACAATAATTTTTTAAACATATTCTTTGAATCTGTTGCTATTTTGGAGCTGGTTCTAGAAGTCAATCCTAATCTTTAACTCAATTGGTTTTAAACTTTCCTCAAAAAATGACCTTTCTATGGAAATATGTTTTTTTTAATTTTTTTTATTTTTATTTTTATTTTTGAGACAGGGTTTCTCCGAAGCTTTTGTTTCCTGTCCTGGAACTAGCTCTTCTAGACCAGGCTGGCCTCGAACTCACAGAGATCCGCCTGCCTCTCCCTCCCTAGTGCTGGGATTAAAGGCGTGGGCCACCACCGCCTGGCTTTGGAAATGTGTTTTAAATTAGGACCTGTATATGCATATGTAATGTATAACATGTATATATACATACTATATGTATAGTGTGCATATATATACATATGCATTTATCTCCTGCATGTCTGTGTGTGTTTTGTATAAATAAATAACTAAACCATGTTTGAGGGATGATTTATTCAATCCAGTGATTTCTTTACAAGTATTAGGGCTTGAGTTGCATTTGTAAAACCTATGTAAAAATGTCAGATGCTGCAGCAAGCACTTGCTGTTCCAGCACTGGGGAGGTGATCAATCAATTCTAAGCCCTTTGCTATTACTTCTTGTGTCTCTCTATATGTATTCTGGGTACTCCAAAATTTTATGGCTAATTCTGGTCAGCTAATCACTAACTCTGTTCCCTTATTCAAGTTTATCTTTATTAACAATCTCAGAGTATCAGTGTGAACAAATACCTGTCATTCAAGCGGCCCCAGTACCTTCTCCTCAAGCCACATATGTAGGTCATGGGCTAACCCTGTAAAGTGTAAGCCAGGTCCCAACTCAATACATTATTTTGTAAGAGTTGCCACTGTTGTGAGGTCTCCTTACAGCAATAGAACAGTAAGAAAATTGGACAAATAAAGACAGATAATGATCCAGCATGCGTCTCTAGAAAAATGAAACATATTTTTGCTTATTATAATATTAAGCATATTACAGGTTTACCACACAATCCTACAGGTCAAGCAGTTATAGAAAGATCAAATCAAACTATAAAGGATATTAAACCAACAGAAAGGAGTGGAAAATACCCCCCAAAATAGATTACATAATGCTTTATTGACCTTGAATTTTCTTAAAGCTAATAAGAAAGGAACAACAGCAGCAGAGAGACATTGGATAATAGAAAAGTCTTCTGATTCAAATCAACTGGTTTATTTGAAGCATGTGTTGACCTTAAATGGAAGCCAGGAGATGTGCTACATTGGGGAAGGGGTTTTGCTCTTGTTTCCACATGAGAAGAAAAAGTATGGATACCATCAAAATTAATAAAGATTCACTTTGAAAAGGAGAAACCCCTTGAAAAATAGAATTGACAGCTCATCCACAATGGTGACAACCACACAGACGGTAAGGATGCTAACAGACGGAAAAATAATTACCCAATAAGGATCATCAAGAAAATCAAATATGATTCATAAGTACAAATGTTAAATCATATACATTTATATATGTATATATATATTCATGAATATATAGAGTTGGCTTTTGAGTTGAACACTGGCTCTGTCTCTCTCTAAATCCAACCATGTTGTTAAAATAAAAATTAAGAGTTTCTGCCTCATGTCAAGAGCCATTTGGTATGAGACAGAAATAAAAATTGATAGAAAATTTTACTTTTCTTCATATATATTTGTTTCTATTGTACCTTTCATTGAATATATATGTCTGTATTTATCTATATAAATAATGTTTTATTTTTTTCACAATGAACAATGAATTATCCTGCAGTGATCTTTGAAGCTTCCAGGAAGAAGATGGGCCTCACAAAAACGACTCCACCTGGTTGATATGACATCATGATGCAGATAGCACTACTACAAGACCTGTTTTGGGTCCCAGCTGCACAAGATAGTTCCAACTTGGTTAGCTGAAATGGTGCACTTTTTTCCCCCACGTTCTGGCCAGACCTCCAAATAGGAAGCTCAGAAAAACCGTACCAAATACTCAGAGACTATTTTCAATCATAGAAGACAGTAATCTTGGAACTTAACCATCATTTTAATTTCTCATGATCCCATAAAAAGAACATTACCCCCATGGCAGCTGGAAGTAATTCTAGAAGACCACATCCCCTCTCCCAACAAAGTTAGGAACATCAGTTAGGGGTTGATTATAATTGGTATAGGGTTGGGGTTGGGGGGAGTTTCATAGGCTCAGAGTTCTCTTTGAAACACAGGGGGGAATTGTGTGGCATAATAGATTAACATGAGCTTACTCACACTAATAATAATAATAATGAGTAATAAAGTGAATACTTGTGAGTAATTATTTATAGGCAATTATATTGGTATAGATTCTTGTATATTGATACAAAGTTAAATTACATTGAATATTGTATGCATGCATGCTTCCACCTCTGCTTAAAACATTTTTTAAATTGATATATATTTATCATATTGCAATGTACATTTCTACCTCTGATCAAGATACTTATACATTGTTTACATTTTGAGGTCCTTGTTCTCATTTGTTACACAATTGTTTATAATATTCTAATATTATAGTTATATAGGTATTAAGGATTATAGATCAATAGTCATCTATGTTTGCCATACTTATAGTTAGACTAATCATGTTCTTATAATATAGAGATTATATTCTGCATAGATAGGTAATCTTCAACTACTTCAAAGAGCTGTAGAATATGGTCTTTAACTAACTTAGGGTTCTGTTGACATGAGACACAATTGCTCCTGGCAGCACTGATATACTCCTGAGAGAATGTTGAGCACCAATGACAATCCACTTGGAGTTTGTTTTCTTCTTGGCAGAACTGGCCTTTGCGCAAAGAAATGCCCATACCTAAATCACTGACAAGATACATGATATCCGGAAATGGATAAGCAGGATTGTCAAATCTTGCCAAGACAGGATAATACAGTTTTGAAAAATTTCTTTCCTCTGAAAATGGTATGCCAGTGAGTCTAGGCCTTGGCCACAGTTGGTTGCTTCAACGTTGCAAATGAGACTATGGGTGATTGCTCAGGTAGCCTGTTGTCTCTGTCATTTGTTGCACATTTTTGTAAATTACTTGATCGTACTTCCTGCTTACTCAAGTAATATCATTTCCCTTCTCAAATCTTTGATGGGATTGAAGACTAGATAGCTGTAGTTACTTTCCTCTCATGACGTGGCCAATTTATTTATTATATAAGATTTAAACTAGTTAGGATAGGATAATTATTGAATATATTTGTTCTTATTGTATATAATTTTATATTAAACTTAGAACTCTATTATTTAAACAAAATGGGGAGGTGCTAGAGGAAGTCTTACAGCTAGGGGTTACAGGCCCACTGGGACGTGGCCTTGTATACTATATATGCCAATGTAGAGCATGCATCCGGCCCCTTTTCCAGCCTCTTTGCTCTGGTTACAGGATTAGTTTTCTGATCCCTGTTCAACAGAGGATTCTGATTTGTGAGTCTACCCCTAAATAAATAACCATCTATTTCACAGTTCTGAGCTAGTATGGGATTTCTTTTAAGAATCCATTCACAGTGCAGAACAGAGATTTTTCAGTGTGCCTTTGCCTGATACCCTTCATTTCACAAATAATTTTCAGCTCTATTTTGAGTAAAAAAAAAAAGCTGTGTGTCTGGGTGAACATATGAACAAGAACATATGTCTCTCACCACTCCATGGAGCAATATCTGGTAAGTTACATATTCCAGATTGTAGACCGAAGCCAGCCTATAAATTTAATGGCATAAACTGGCACTGTGGGGGCACTTGAGTATAATAAGAATCATTTGGGGAAATATGTATCCACTTTGTGCGCAGAAGCAGGTCTATTTCCTAAGTAAAATTTGGTCTCATCTTAGGCACCTTAAATTTTTAGGAGAACCCTGTATTCTCTTTAGTTTTGGAGAGTCCACTGACAGCTAAGAAAATGACCTCAAAGCACACCTTTCCAGAAAGAAGTGTATATAAGTTCTGTTCTCAGCAAGCCTCTACAGCTATGAGACGGAGAAAAGATCTCTGTCCCACTTTCAAATGAAACAATTTAACATCTAGAAGCAAGTGCATATTTATGAAGGAGGCAGGAAGCATACAAGGTACAATTTATGATATGACTTTAATGATTTCCATGCTGTCTCTAACCCACCTTTCATATTTACAACACTTTCTATACAGGAGGAACTATCATTCTCTTTGCAACTCTTAGATGAAAAGATTTATAAGTGACATATCCACCACCAATTTACAGGACACAGCAGTTCAGGACATTGATCCAATAACCGTAGCCTAATCTTCCCATCCTTCCCTCTCTCCCTTCACATTCGAGCAGCCCCATTGGCTCAGAGGATTGCTAGGTAGTTCCTGCTCTCCTTTCTCTTTCTATGTCTGACTTCACAGTCTAGGGACAGCACAGAGATGGTGACTGACTGGGGAAACAGTGATGCCAAATCTAGACTTCAGGCTCAGCTTCTCATTCACTGGTGGCTTGAAAGTAAATTTTTGCACAAGAGCAGTGAAGAAAATGAAGAGCTCAGCCCTGGCCAATTGTTCTCCGAGGCAAGCTCGCTTTCCTGCAGGAAATGAAACAGAAGACGAGATACTTTCTTAGTTGGCATTAGTACCTTCAGGAACTGGCATTTCCATTTTCCTTCTGTATATCTTGAACTGTCACAGGGCTTTGTGTCCAGCAGTTTATGTCTCATATGTGTCTGAATGTGGAATGTTCCACTGAAATTGGAACTCCAGGATCAAAGGTCTCCAGTGGGACAATAGCAATGAGAGGTGTCACAGGCAATGCTATACATATCGCAGATGATGACAGCTAGTATTTAACAGATTGACCTAGTAACTCTCTGATGGGAAGCCCCGCTTGGAAAAGACCATGGAGTCACTGGCTATAGATGACTGGTTGTTTTTGTCTGTAGTTTTTCTCATGTGTCAGCTATGGGTGTTTTCCCCACTGCTTGTGTGTTTATCTCATGAAATATTCCATCTATTGGAATATAGGATACTTCTCATTACTCAGACTGACATAGGAGTGTAATAGTGTCCTCAGTCTCAACAACAGCTAATTTTACACTACAGGACATATTGAAAACAATATGTTTGCCCCTGGGTAACAATAGCTGGTAGCCCCCAGAGACGAATATGCAAGGATAATTTCCTAGGTGTATAGTGCAGTTTAAAGATCAGGCATGAAACAACTTTAGTAGACAGAACTTTCTCACCAAAGGACTTCTCTATGTATTTGCCACGTCAAGGTTAAGCCAACTACCTGGTTATTGTTTAAGGCCTGAATTTCAATGTCCCTTTCTGTCTGGGAACCCTAACCACTCAGAGCTGACTTTACTCACCATTCACAGTCAGCATGACCTCCATAGCCTCAGGGAAACTGTGTGATCATATGGTTCTTTTTTTTTTTTTTTTTTTTTTTTTACTAAGGAAGTGCTTATCACCCTGAAAATGTGACTCATGTTTGTCCAGAGGGTTTGCTGTAAGGGGAGTAGGAGAGAAATATGACAGGTACATCTGAATGTGTGAGAGAGTTAACTTAGAAGAGTAGAATAAGTGAAATATTCAAATCTTTATATTGTTTTTATAAACAGGAAGATTGGACAGAGTCTCTGTATTTTATCAGCTTTCCTATTAAAGTGAGTTGTGAACAGTGAGCAAAGGAACAGACAGTCCCAGATGGAAAGACAAAGAGGTCAGAACAAACCCAGGGCAGCCCAGCCCCAAGAAACACCGGCTCTGGATTAACACTAGCTGTGCAGGCAAATGAAGTCTCCTCCTGGTATGAACATCTGCATCATGAGAAACAACACTGCCTTAGATAATCAGGTAAACTTAATGATCATATCAAGCATTTCAGTGTGCCTTATTGCAGCATTTAGGCACCGTCTGCAGACAGTGTTAGGAAACACAAGCTTCTGTGTGAAAAAACCTGGTGGACACTGTGCTCTGGGAGAAGCACATTTGTCTAGGTCTGCGTTCTTTTCTCTGCAGTGCCCACTGACTGCAGTTTGGAAGGCTGCAGGGACGCATGCTCCAAGGGGCAGCTCTGCTTCATCTCCTGTCCTACACTTTCCTGCTCTCAGGTTGTTTGTTTTTGTTGATTAAAGCTTAGAACACAGATATGATATTAAAGAATTGCCATATTACATATATAAGCCAATATCTAGAATACACCAGAATGTTTGGTAATTGATTCCACACCACTGCCACTGAAGTCTTTAATTACTTGCCTGGAAGAAAGCACAAGGGAAAAAGTCATCACTGCATTTCCTTTCCTGCGTGTCAAGTGGTGCAGCAGACACATTTACAAAGGACATTTAAAAAATCAGGTCCAATTTAGAAAGATAAGTCCTATTCAGGGATTGTTCATAGGATAGAAGCCTATTCACACAAGCAAACGCCAGTTAAAGCTATCTAACAACTAAAAATACCGAAACTCAGATCTCATCATTGTCAGGAGCCATTCCTTAAAAAGAAGTTGTGGCACACAAAATGTGTACACAATGGCAGGAATTCATTTGTTGCTCTCAGCAAGAGGCATGGATTAGGTCTTTGTTGTCAGTGAGGTAGAAAACAGAACAAAGGAAGTTGAAATTCCATCAGAAGCATCAGACACTGTACCTGTGTGTGTGTGGGTACTGACCAAAACCAGCTGCAAAATGGAGATATATGGGAAGGCTTATCTGTAAGGATTCCAGAAAAGAAATTCCAGGAAAAAAAGAAGGGATAAGGTGGAGCTCTGAACGCCCTCCTGCTCATCACAACTCACCCATTGAGAAAGGCAGAAAAGATTCTCTCTTCTTAAAGGCTCCATTCTCCAAAAAGTGCTCTGGATTGAAGACATCTGGGGTGGCCCATTCGTTGGGGTCCATGTGCAGTGCAGTCAAATTGGTATGAAGTATGGTGCCCTAGGGAAGGCAGCAAAGACTCAAATAACGTATGGACTAGACACACAGAAGGTTGGTGGTTGACAAACTTCCATTCCTTAGCCTACTTACTTTCGGCAAGTGGAATCCCGCCAGATTAGTGTCAACTGCCACTTCCCTGGGAACATTTAGAGGGACGATATTTGCCATTCTCTGTACCTCATGGACAACAGCATTGGTATAGGGCATAGAGTCTCGGTCAGTCAGGCTGGGCTGCTTCTCCTGGCCAATCACTCTGTCAATTTCAGCCTGTACTTTTTCTTCAAAGAAACAGGAGGCTCCATTAAGTTTTAAAGTTTAATGTTTTCTTCTAAAGATAGAGAAAGCTGTCTTTCAAAACATATATACTATTATTTCATCTAGTGTCCTGATTGTAAGGAAATAAAAGTTCTCCCTTAGAAAACCTGATTTAGAAAACTGTAAACTCTATATAACTTTCTTCAAGCCTATAGCATAGGTATGCGTTTCTATGTATACTGAAGAGATAATCAGGATGGCTATGGCTAAGCTGATATCAGAGTCTATTCAGACTTCTATAAATAAATACTTTTTACTGGATAGATTATCACCAGTACACTAGGTTTTATCTACATGCAGAGTCTCACATCGCCTCACATATGATCCTCCTCTTTCCACTCCCCCATCCTATCTTCTGAACCCATTCTATCTTTGTTAGACGCTGTCACCACATCTCACCTTGGACTTCTGGGTAGAGAGCCATGTAGAGCAGAGCCCAGCGCAGGGTCGTGGATGTTGTCTCTGTTCCAGCAAAGAAGAGGTCTAGAGTGCTGCAGATAAGGCTTTCTTTATTGAAACTTGTAGTAGTTGTGTCGGGGTGCTAGAAAAGACAGTGTAAATTTGTTCATTCAGAGGATCTGTGATTGTTTCATAACACTGATCCAGTGAGAATTAATTGCATTAAGTCATCCAGAGTGGTGCTGTCTTTGATATTCTACAGCGGACTTTGCTGATACCAGAAAGATGAATATCAATAGGAGCTTTGACATTCACCTTGATGAACTGAAATGTTCTGAAACTTGGCCCGATGATATTTTTGCTTTATATCTCTGGTTGCTCCCATATAATGTTGTCACACTGATCCAAAGTTCACTAATATGTTTGCTCAGTGTCTTCTTGCCTTGGTCTATTATTGAATAGTGATCATATGGAGTCCAGGAAAAGGTAAGTGTCTCAGCTGTCTATGAAAGTTAAACTCTACAACTTACATAGCTGAAGTTAGTCTGTTGCAGTGGCATTTGAGTTGGGAAGGGTAATCAGGCCTGGACCAATTTATAACAAAATAAAGCTCTTATATTTGCTACTTATATTTCACATATATCTCTTTCAGATACGGGAGAAGGACCAATGAAGGAAATAATAAGGAAGAATCTGGGCATTTCCAGGACCTCTAGCCAAATGGTAGCCAACACTTTATTTCTACCTCAACAAACTAAGGTTATGTTACCATGCATTTATAAAATATTACTACTGTGTTTCACTTCAAAATCTGGGTTAAGGAATGATCTACAGATGTTCATCTTTTCATCTTTGCCACCATGGAATGTTACTCAAATCACAAAAATAGATCTTCAGGATATGATCCATTTCAGGAGGAAATGTTATCCTGAGTTATCCCTATGAAAGGGGCTTCCAGGGTTAGAAGAGGAGAAATAAGATGTAAAAGGTCCAGAAAGAAAAGAGATGATATAATCTCAGCATTGAAGATGGAGCAGGAAACCATAGCAACAATCATCAATGTCCCCTAGGTGATGGGAGATACAAGGTAATGACATTTCTATTGTTTCCTAAAGTAGGCTGCCTGGCTGGCAGCATTACAGGACCAATCTAGAACTATGAGAGAATACATCTCTGCTATGCTTAAACCCTACCTTTGTTCCAGCCTTTGTGCCACAGCTCAATTAATTGGAAGCTATTCTACACCACCCTTTCTGTAAGAAGACACAGGGTCTGTCTTCCCCACCTTTGTCATTTCCGTGAGGAAAGCATCAATGAAGTCTCTTGGCTCATCAGGGTTCCAGTCTCTGCGGTGATTTTCAACTATATCAGAAACATATGATTTCAGTTGTCTCCAGTTAGCCAGTGTTGTTTGGTGTGATCCAGGAAGATGTTTCATTATCCACGGGAAGATGTTATATAGCTAATTAGGGAGAAGAACACGGAGACAATATAATGCCACTTTCTGTTTAAAGATAGTGTATATTTTTGATGCTTCCCAAGATCCTGGAATATGTCAAATGTTGGGTGTTCAAGCATTTTCTGATCAAGATGATCAGAGATCGAAAGGAGATACAAAGAAGCAAAGGAATCCAGTGTGGGTTCTAGAGGTAAAAGTCAGCTGAGTGGAGGAAACAGGGAAAGGGAGGAGAGAAGCAGCATAAAGATGAAAACTGGGCAGAATATACAGAAAATACAGCAAGGAAACTGAGATTTTACAAAAACAGGAAATAAAAGTGTTATACATTTTAAAGCTGAACCAAGAGCAAAACAAGACAAATCAAAAGAAGACAAATAAAAAAACCAAAGCAGAGAACACCAACAGTCTCCACTGCAAAGACGATCCGGAAGGGAGAATTGCTGATGAGAAGCTGCATTCCAAGAGCAGCAACAAAAATTGGAAATAATGACCACAGGCAGAATGAAGAACTGTGATATAATCAAGAGACCTAGACATGCACAGGATTTTATTTCAGAAGCTGAACTAAAAAGTAAAGGGAGGGAAAACAAATTCAATGAAATTGTAACAGAAAGTTTCCAAAGTTAGAAAAGCAAAAAGACATTCAAATGCAAGAGTTATTTACATCCCCAATTAAACAGGACTAAATAAAAACAACATAGTAAATAAAAACCATAAATCAAAGAAGCAATATTTTACATTGTAAGTGGTTTATCCCATTCAGTTAGTAAAGGTGCTGCTTACACAAGCCCAACATCCACACTGACATGTACACATTGCAATATGGACAGTAATTAAATTTAAATAATTAATTTCTAATAGAAATATTCCCACTGACATGCAGTGACTAAAATGACCATCAAGACAGCCCTGAAGAAGATACTTAAGTGAGGGCTGAACACAGAGAAGGAAGAAAGATGAGTCTCAATCATGAGAGCACAGGGAAGAATAAATGGTATGAGAACAGCTGGATAAAGAAGGGCCAGGAAGGAATCCATCGTGTCTAGCACAGTAAACAAGCAAATCCTTATTAATAATCAAAGTAAAGTATAAGCCAAGTAATCCAAGCAACCAGAAAAACAAAACAAAACAAACAAACCACTGACAGAATTACCATGACCACGTAACATCTTTCCATAGTACCTTAGTAAATCCAGGAAGCAAACAGAAACTGGAAACAAGTTATTCAAAATTAGCTAGAGGAGATAAAGGAGACCACAATACTTTTATAAAAGGAACAATTCATTAGTTAGAACAACTGTAAATAAGCATGCATTATAATTTGGGACTCCAAATTCCATAAAACAATTAACAATGAATATAAAGTTTAGACAGAATCTCATGAAATAATCATGGCCATGTGAATATTCCACTACCATTCCAGCATAGGCCGTCCCAAGCAAAAACCAACAGAAAAGCTTCAGAGCTCAACTGTACCATAAATTAAATGGACTTAACAGACATCTGAAGAGCATTTCATCTAAATGAAACCAAAAGTATTTTCTTCTTAGCTGCACTTGGAATTTTCTCTAAAATAAATAACCAAGTCTTAGCAAATACACAAGAATGAAATAATCTTCCATATCTAAATATACCACGTGTAGCACCGGACTGAGCTCCCAATGTCCCAATGAGGAGCAGAAGGAGGGAGAACATGAGCAAAGAAGTCAGGACCACAAGGGGTACACCCACCCCTGGAGACAGTGGGGCTGATCTATTGGGAGTTCACCAAGCCCGGCTGGACTGTGACTGAAAAAGCATGGGATAAAACCGGACTCTCTGAATATGGTGGACAATGAGGGCTGCTGAGAAGCCAAGGACAATGGCACTGGGTTTTGATCCTACTTCATGTTCTGGCTTTGTGGGAGCCTAGCCAGTTTGGATGTTCACCTTCCTAGACCAGGATGGAGGGGGGAGGACTTTGGACTTTCCACAGGGCAGGGAACCCTGACTGCTCTTCGGACTGGAGAGGGAGGGGGAGAGGAGTGGGGGGAGGGGGAGAGTAGTGGGAGTAGGAGGAGGGAAATGGGAGGATGGGAGGAGGCAGAAATTTTTTTTTCAATAAAAAAAAAACCAAAAAACCAAAAAAAATAGCAAGAAACACTACAGAAACTATAAAAACACAAAGAGACTAAAAAATAAATTTTTGAATGAACAGCGGCTCATTGAATAAACATGGAGAAAATTGTCAAGACTCTAGAACCAAATAAAGATGAAAGCTCAACCTACCAGACCATTTCTGAGACATCTAAGAGAAGTCTAAGAGGAACATTTGTATAGGAATGAGCACAGGGACAGACAACCTAACAATATGGGGTAAAGGTTTATGTCTTAGTGAAAACACAAGAAAAGTGAGTGGATGTGGCAGCATGAACAATTAAAATATTCACAACAGTGTTATTAATACAAACTCTAATTTAGAAACAACTGGATGTCTAACCACCGAAAACGATTAAAGAACAATGACAACAAGTTAAAAAGAGAAACATGTACAGAGGAGGATAGCTAGGAAGTATGCTTGTAGTTTGCATGTGAGGTATGAAGACACATGGGAGAGATAAAGGCAAAATCAACAATAAATATCTCCATTCCTTTAAAAAGAACAGCATTTGGGCAAGCATAGATCCCACATAAATGTTGGTACTTCACTCAAATATTAGAAACATTTTTTGTAAACAGTAAGTTTTCTTAATGAAAGCATCCAAATCAAGAGATATATTAGTAAGAAACTCAACTTAAAGACATATTTTAGCTTCAAATATTCCTGGATATCAAAAGAAAGAACCTATTTGTACTCGAATTAGCCCCAGTCAATTTTCTCCGAATATAAAAGAAACTAGAATGCTTACCCGGACCATCTTTGAGGAAGTCAAACTCGAGGCCTTATCCAGTAACCTCAGCAGCTCCTGAAACTGACTGTCATGGTACTCAAAACGCTCACCAAAGGTGATGGAGCAAATGATATTGGAAACAGCATTGTTGATCTTGAAGTGAGGGTCGAAAGGCTGTCCTGGAGGTAGATCAAGAAAAACGATGCATCTTTTAAAGATATTGGTTTGCTAATTCGACATGACAGAGAAACATACATAACAGAGAGCTAAGTAAGAGGCTCTGGATTAGCTTGATATGAGGTTTAACATACACTAAAGAATCTGATTATATCTGGAAAGCCAGACTGACAACCAGGCCTTAAGGCAGCAGCGAGTCTAATGACCATTTGTGTGATTAGCTGCAAACTCTGGGGCAAGGTCATGGCTACATGTTCACTGTTCAATGATCCGTGCTCAGCACAGTGAACAGTCTAAGACAAGCACTTACTTAGGTGGATTCTGTTTAATGAATGAGAGGGCCACAGCCTCCCACCCCTGCCCTGTGGAATGCCGACCTTTCTCCTCTTTTATGACCTCCACAAGGTGTTGGGCCTCCTCCTGTATGCGCTGCTCTAAGCTCTTCTTTCCCAACCCAAAGTTCCTCAGAGTCATCAGAGCGAACCTTCTTTGCTCCTTCCATGTCTGGCCACTGGACAAGATCAGTCCTGGAAAGAAGCAATTCAGCGTTATAGCATTGTGATTCTGACTTAAAACTATCGGACAAACAGGATGGCCACATGTATGATGTAAAGAAGAAGGGCCAATAACAGACTTGACAGCTAGAGAGAGAATAGCAGAAAGCAAAGAGCATAATGGCTAGCATCTCCTGGTGGCTCACAACGTCACTGTTTAGTAAGTAATTTTAATATATTCTTTAATTTTAATACTCTTAGAAAAACCCAAAAGTAATGACCAGAAGACTTCAGCTTTATTACAATGGATAGAAAAATGAGATGCAAGGGTAAAGTAAAATTTTAAGGAACATGATAACTAGGTATTAATGAGGTGATCAAATTTAATTCTCCCCAGAATCAAACCATCTATAGTTTGTGTTTAATATGCATATATATGTCTTGTCATCTATGTCAAGCTAAATGCCAGAAACCATCACTGGTACAACAATCTGTACTAGTTTTTGTTCTCTAAAGCAGTGGTTCTCAACCTTCCTGATGCTGTAATGATTAATACAGTCCCCTGTGTTGTCATGTACTTTTGTTTTTTTTTTTTTGCTAGTTCACAACAATAGTTTGGATACTGTTATGAATCACACTGTAAGTATCTGATATTTCCAACAGTCTTGGTGACCCCTGTGAATGGGTTGTTCAACCCCCAAGAGGGTGTTGTCCCACTGCTCTTAAGGACTAGAAGTGATAGAGACGGATCTTTTACTAGATGGATCTATTATTAAAGCAGGATTTATTAGAGTGGCGAATAAGCTTGTCTAAAAATGGCTGACTCTTAATGGAAAGGCTAATAATGCTATGATTGTTTAATCTATGAGGCTGGATGTCTCAGCTAGCTTTCTGGATACAATGGAATCCTAGAAAAGTAGATTCTCATACCAGTGAAGGAATTTTTCATCAGCAGGATAGCTGAACTTGCCAGTGAGAAGATGGGCAAGAAAACAAAAGGCAAAAGCTTCCTCCTTCCATGTCCTTTTATATGGGCTGCAACCAGAAGGTGTGGCCCAAATTTAGGGTGGGTCTTCTGATCTCCAGTGATGCAGATTTAGGATAGGTCTTCTCACCTCAAAAATTCCAAAGAAGCAAGACTCCTCATTTGTTTACCCAGTTTTGAGGATTTTAGTTGGTTCCAAATGCAGATAAGTTGACAACCGAGGTTAGCCATCAAACTTCTGGTGGAGTATCTCAGTATCCTGATTTCCTGGCGTCTAGATCATGGAGTCATTTTGGCATCCTCTTGGCATGCCCGGACTTGTGTTTATAAGGCTTCAATGCCATCACCCTGGTCCAATTCACAGTTTAGTTTAGCAACTGGAGAGTATAAGCTTCTACCCTTCATATCTAAAACAAGTTTCTTAATGTCTTTCCTTCTCTCTCTACCTGATATCCTAAGAACTCCTCTGCTTGAAACCACTGAGAAGTCTTCCTGGCTGCTAGAATAAAAATTAACATTTAGCAAACACTGCTTGTGCTCTTTCTGATGGAGCTCAGAAGTATCAAGAGCGCTTAATTATGTCCTTTGAATACCACGCTTGCTACATTGGATGTCTTTCCATTCCTCAAAACATCTCTCTTTTTCGTCCTTTCAAGGATATTATATCCCCTTGACTAATTATTCTTTCAGGTCATTGAATGAATATCACTTACTCAGAGAAGACCTTCCAGAATCCTCTTACAACGTTAGACATCTTTGAGTATACACCTTCTGCATTGATACTGCTTTACTATTTAATCCCTGACATTAACTTTTAATGTGCTGACTGGTTTATATCAATGCGACATAAATTAAAATTGTTCTACAGCAGGGAGCCTCTATTGAGAAAATACCTACTTAAGAAGATAGGGCTGTAGGCAAGGCTTTAGGGCATTTTCTTAATGAATGTTTGGTGTGAGAGGGTCCATCCTATGTGGTTGCTGCTAACCCTGGCAGGTGCTCCTGGTTTCTATAAAAAAGCAGGCTGAATAAAGCTCGAGGAGCAAGACAGAAATCAGTACTCATCCACAGCTTCTGTGCCAGCTCCTGCCTTCAGGTCCTTGCCCTGAGTTTCTGTCCTGATTTCATTTGTAATGAATAGTGTATATGAACACATAAGCCGAATAAACCCTCTCCTCCCCAAGTGTCTTTGGTCATGGTATTTCATCACAGTAAAGTAACTCTAAGACAGATGTCTAGCACAGTGAATTGACCTAACCAAAGAGTAGTTAGAAAGGGCCTAAGATGCTGTTTTGTTGGATTAATAGATTTCAAATTCTGTCTTCAATTTATGACTTTATTTGACAATAATATAAGGTATTCATACTAACAAATTGTAATGTTGGCTAGGAGCCTAGAGATTCTCATGACTTTAATGATACAGTATAAGCAGATATAAGCAAGATGAAGTAGAAAGAAAACGCTGTGGGGATGTCCCCAACTAGGTCCTTTGGCGGCAGAGCAGAGGGTGCCTGAACTGGCCTTGCCCTACTATCACACTAATGTTTATCTCAAGTATCACCATAGAATCTTCATCTGGCTATGGATGGAGATAGAGTTAGAGACCCTCATCAGAGCAACGGACTGAGCTCCCAAGGTTCAGTTGAAGAGCAGAAGGGAGAAGATGAGCAAGTAAGTATGGACCGCTAGGGGTTGGTCCACCCACTGAAACAGTGTGCCTGTTTTAATGGGATCCCACCAAATCCAGTTGGACCATGACTGAGTGAACCTGCGATGAAATAGAATGTTCTGAATGTTGCTGACAATGGGGGATGACTGTGAAGCCATTGATAAAGGCACTGGGACTTATTTGTACTGCGTGTACTCGCATTTAGGAATCCTAATCTTTGGATGCACAGCTTCCTAGGCCTGGATGTAGGGCAGAGGGCTTTGGAATTCCCACAGGGCAGGATTCCCTGCCCTCTCTTAAGGAGGTAGGGGGAGAGAGGAGGGTGAGTGTGGGAACAGGATGGGAATGGGAGGAGGGGAGGAAGTGTAAATTTTTGAAGGAAAAAAATTACAGTGCATATTTAACAACACATGAAAATCTTACCATTTTCGTTAAAGACATGTTTTTGCATAGGAAATTTAGGGCGACTCATAAAGTTTTCATCCAGTTGAGTAAAGGCTTCTTTGATTAAAGGCAGACTGCTTACAATCACTGAAGACATGATTCCAAAATCCAGACTCATAACATTCCCATACTTCTTCACAAGCTGAAACATATTTCAATAGTTAGAGGCAAATGTGCTCATAACTCTTTGTCCAGGGTTGGCAGACATATGTGTAGCAATTGGTAATCATGATGATAGGTCTTTATTTCCCTGTATATGATAAACCTTGGTTTGTATAAATGGTCTTGATTTTCTTTTCTTTGAACTGTCCTAAACTCAAATCAACTTCAAGAATGAGATTTACCAATACAGATTCATTAATATGAATCAATGAGGGGATGATATTATAGTGTGTATCTCTGTATGAATATATTAGTACATAAATTTCAGTAAATAAGCAAATTCTCCCAGTCTGGCATTCTGCAGTCAGAACAGGCAGAAACAGTGTATGCCACCTTGTAACTCACTGTGTGAGCATACCTTGTAGTATGCACAGAGTAGGTAGCACAGAATAAGGAAAAAATATTCTTACATCATTTTATTCATTGGTTTTGTGTTTGTGTGTGTCAGTGGACATCTTTGGGGAGTCTGTTTTCTCCTCTTACCATATTTGTCCAGGAGATCAAATTCAGATTACCAACTATTTCAGAAGTGCCCTAAACCACTGAACAACCTCGATGGCCTGCATGCATGGAATTCACAGTAATTGAAAATATCTGTTGCTGGCTTTTTTGTATAAATAGCTATAATAACAGAAGCAATAGCAAAATAACTGTGGCTATTTAAATATTAGAATGTGATTTAGAAGAGGGCTCTGCTAATGGAAGCAACAAAAAGATGGAGGGGCGGATCCCAGAGACAGTGCTGATGAGCTCATGCAGCATTCATGTCACAGAATCCTGGCTAATGTGCAAAAATCAATCTGGGTTCTCAGGAGTCTGCACTGTTACTATGTAAAAGATGAATAAAAAGGAAAAGAAAGAAAATGGAATGAGCCTCAACTCATAGAAGACATCCTAACAGTGACTTGGAATATATTGAGTAATTTTATACATAAAATGTTCATAAGAGGCATATTCAGGACCATTGTATGTTGGGGTCCCATTGTTCCAGCTAGCTTGAAGTAAATGCTAATATCTACGTTGAATACCACAGCCCACTTCAGTCTGACAAGACTTTCTCTTATTTATATAATATTCCTGTAATAGTTCTGTGAACTACTACAGAGAAAGTTAAGAGACTATGAGGTGGAAGGAAGTAGATTCCCCATGTGCTCAACAAAAAGCCACCTTCTTCACTGTCCTCACCCTGTTTTGATGTCACCTAAACTGATTTAAAATGTCCATCCCTTCACTTAACTAGACGCTTGTTAAACATTCCTTCTAGGCACAGCAGAACTGGTGACATCATTCTATCAAAGGCTAGGCCCACAGTTGCCCATCCATCTAGATTTCATATGCTATCACAATTGATTAGCAGAATCCGTAGGACTCATTGGACCATAGACTGTCCTGTGTTGTGCCTGTCATGCTAAGCATTTGTTTAGTGTCTCTTGAGTGAATGAGTCTGTGAGGAAACACATCTAGTTATTAAAGGTAATTTTATTCTATAAGATATATGTATTGAGATTTGTATTGAGTCAAATCATGTATGTTCAAGAACTTATTTGCCATTATCCCACTGAGAACCTGGGGAAATCAGATTCCCCTTTCCTTGACAGTGGAAAATGGAATGCTAACAGATGACTGCTAAAGTGAATCCATGTGTGCTTATCATGGAGGGTGAATGAAGGAGGCACAAACCCCAAAGGGAAAGCCATGCATCAGTTTGTGGGAATTATTTATTTATAGCAACAATTAAAATAATTATATCTAAGTTGTATAAATTTATTTTCATTTAATATTTATTTAAAGTCATTTGATTATACACAGATATCAAAATGTAAACCCATAGGAAATACAAACTAAGGGAATAAAAAATTACTGGACGGGCATGATGTTTCCAGCCTCAGTGTCACCATGACCTATTGCTGTGACACCAGACATATCAGCCAACCTCATATGACTGTGTAGCAAGACATAGAGCAAATATTTTAACCCTGAGAAGATAAAATAAAAGCATGTCTTATTATTTTTGTAACTTATGATAGCATTTGCCAAAAGCAAACCTCCCACCAAAGTTTAATTTGTTTTGCCAAAGAACAAGAAAAGTGAGTCTCATCAGGCCCGAGATTTTTTTTTTTAACTTTTTGCATCTATGTCCCAGAGTCATACAACATCAAATGGGACCATCAAGGGGTTACAGTGGTGGGGTTCATCTATGCCATCTTGTCACTTGCTATGTGTCTCTTGGGCTGAGCCTGTGAAGTGAACTTTGACTTCTACAGATGAACTACTGTGAAGGGAATCTCCAAAGAAGCCTGGGAGAGAATTCTGCCTTCCTCCCTTCTTTTGCAGCAATAAGGACATTACTTCCCTATGGGACAATTACTGGAAGATCACTGGTGTTCACCCTCCTGTAGTGAGTTGCAGCTGCACTATACTGATGGGGCTCTGAAGTTGCAGCCATCTTCCTTCTTGCCAGCCCATGCTGCTGAGTTGAGGAGTCAGAGGTGTCAAGCACACACTGGGGTTATTCTGATTCACAATGCAAACTCTGAAATTTCCATTTGAGTCATCACTTACAAAAGTGAGGCCCTGGAGCATTAAAGCTACCTGGACAAGTAGAGCATGGCCCTAGTGTGTGCATCAGTTTACAGCACTCGACACACAATGTCCAGTCTGACATTGCTTCGTTCATTCACTAAGACCCAAGAGAACCTCAACTTTGTTGAGATGGCACAGATGTTGGAAAGAGGGGAAGAAATAAATATTTCAAAGTGGCTATTACAAAATTATTCCAAATAGTGGGAAATCTTAACAGAGAAAAGAAAGATAAGAAGAAAAGTCATTGATTTGAGGACAGAAAGCTGCCATGGCCTCTGTGGAGATCTGCACAGCAGAGGTTGGCAGAGAAGCAATGCAGAGGGGAGAGGCAGCTCTCCCATGCACAGCACAGAGAAAGCTGATGGCAAACAGCAAGACCCAGCACCATAGATGTCATGGCTGTGCACCAGTGTCTTGAAAACAGGAATGTGTAGATGAGAAAACACTTGGAAAATGATGGAAACTTCCTAGTCTAGCAAAATGCAAGCCTGCCATGTAGATTCCAACAGCATAAAGCCCCAAATAATGCAAAACCACCACAATCAATATGGAAACTGAATCTTGAAAGGAGTGAGACAAAACACCACCACCAACAAACAAACAAAAAACAAAACAAAAAAAAATCTTTAATACTTATAGGGAAACCACAAAGGCTAGTAAGGAGTAGGAGAACATCTAAAAATGCAAGTGCCTCTGATCATCAACCTAGTTGTCTACAATCAGGGGAAAGACAGTGTGGGAAGGAAGGGAAAGGCATTTGGAGGAGGTGAACAGCTAAGAGGTTTCCTTCTGCTACAGTCTCTTCTGAAGGTTGGAAGAAGAATGTGCTTGAGGTCAGAAAGGAAATGATGAACTTGAACAGTCAGAAAAAAGACAGCTATGGGAGGATGAGTAAGGGGCAAAAACAACAGACTCCTGTGCCTTTGAGTCTCAGCTGCATTGACACCGAAGAGCAGGACAGTGTGGGATGTGGGTCTCAGTGAGTGGGGCAACACCTGGGGCAGTGCATCATACAGGAGATAGGGCTCCCCCATGTTTGTAGTTGCTGCACTTCACATGGAAAATGCTCTTAGCAAACTCTCATAGCTGTGTGTATTGTATTGAATAACGCAGAGCAGATGCTGGGAGGACAATAGTAGAGATGTGAAGAGAGAGAAGATGAATAAAAGGCATCTACTCGGAGAGTGTCCCAGAATCCCGTGTGGCAGGATAGGAAACCAAAGAGAAAAAATGAAAGCAGAGCAAATAGACAAACCACAAAACAATAAAACATTGAGTTTCAATGCTTACATGTGAATTGTAAAGAGATATGTTCTGTATCTCACAATAGATGATACTTGAATAATAAATTTCCCAAGTATATGCAGTCCAGATGGTATTATGCCCTTCACATACTGACCCAAGGGGAGGCTGCAGCATGTAAGAGATTAGAGAAAATTCAGGAAAATCAAATTTACTCTGGATAAGGAGGGACATTACAAAACCACATGGTTAAGTCATCAAATGGCGCCTGCCAATCTTAAATGTCACTGTTTACACAGAACAAACTTCCCAATTTAATGGGGGAGAGCTTCCAGAACTGAGTGGACAGTGGAGAAACTCTACCAGGGGACCTGGACACTTGCTTGTGGCTTTCTTAGTAACTGGTAACATCTGTTAGTGAGCAGTCAGCAAGGATGTCTAAAAACTAAGTCTCAGTAAGAGAGAGCTAACAGCTAAACCAAACTTCAGTCAAGAGGAGTAGAAGATGTCCCCCCACCCCCTCCACCTCATTTTTTTTTTCTTGAGAAGCACTTTAATCAACTAAGCTGAGACCTGGACTTTACACTCAATTCTTAAAGCAGTAGGACATATCTGTCTCTTTTATTATTTACTATTAAATACAGACCTGGACTATTCAATGAATTCAAATCACATAGTGTTTTGTTTTCTCTAACCTAAATGGAACCATCACCTAGGAAGTATGTCATAGAAGGATAATAAATTCTCCAAATAGTCTCTCTCTCTCTCTCTCTCTCTCTCTCTCTCTCTCTCTCTCTCTCTCTCTGTTGTCTGTCTCTCCCCTCCTCTTCTGTCCTTCTGTCCCTTTGTCCCTCAGTCCTTCCCTCCATACCTCACCCTAAGACAGGGCTTCTCTGTGTAGCCATGGCTGTCCTGGGACTCGCGCTGTAGACCAGGCCTGCCTCAAACTCACAGAAGCCCGTCACAACTGCCCTGCTTAGCTGCGTATTTCTTAAAAGTGCATGTTTAGAATCTAACTGTGTGTACTGAGCTTAGCCACTAGGAACAGGAACCTTGGAACCCTGCCTGCCTGCCCCAGCTCTCCTAGTTCCAGGAAGTGCCAGATTCACTAGTTCAGGATTAGGTCAGCTCAAAGCCCGACAATCTCGTAACTTCCTACCTCCTGGATCCCCAGGTGCGGCTTTTCCAAGTCCAACTGCAGTATGTTGCCTATGAAGGGCAGGCGTTGCGGACCTGGCGGGTAGTTCTTGGGGCGCCGGCTCTTGAAGTAGTCAGCCAGGAACAGAAAGGTGACAACAGCCAGCAAGAGAGTCCGGAGATGGAGCGCTGCCCAGATGGCGGCCACCAGGGAGCCCGCGGCAGCGAACATGGTTGGTATCCAAGTAAAATTCGGAGGAATCAGGGTCTGAGCCGAGGCTCAGGGCTCCTAATCTTATAGCGCTCACAAATAATCTACTCCATTCCACTTCCGATCACACCCCTCCACATTCCTTGGAGGCCCTAAAGCCAGAGAGCACAGACACCCCGCCCTTATAGGTCCAACCCTCTCTCTGTAATCAGAGCGCTTAGCCACTCCTTCCAGTTTGAGCAGGAACTACCCCTAAAGGTCAGAGCTCTCTGCCCTGCCCTGTTGCAAGCTTAACTAGATAGATCTTTGGAGTTGTGGCTTTTCCCTTCAAATGAAAGTTACACTAAGCGCAGAAAAGAATTTGGGTTTCATTTGGTAATTATAACTTGCACTTACTTGTAAACTACTTTTATGTCCAGGATATAAAAGCCCAAGTAGCTGTAAACAGTCCATAGATGCCCATAACCGTAACTGAAGGTGGATTCTTTGTTTTAAAATATGATTTTTGTAGCTTTGATTTAGACCTGTAACTTGTAGTTCTATTGTTATACCATTTGGTTTAATTTTCGTAGCTCTAAGCAACTGCTAATTGCAAATTTATCCTCTTAAAAGTGTGAGCCAATATTAAGCAGAAATCTTTATTTTTAAAGACACAGAACATTGCCTGAGCAGTGATAAGGCTTTAGGCAGAGTGAGAAGTCATTGACAGACTTGTTTTAAAATAATGTTTTTCCTCCAGTTTAAATTGGAAGAGATAAGAACTTTGAAATATTTAGGTTTAGAACGTGACTGACTGTTGTGATTCTATCTCCCTCCCAAAATCCTAATCACTAAAAGGAAAATTTAAAAGTAAGATTTTTGAAACGAAATCTGTCTCTTTTACGTGTATTACAGCTCAGTAAGAGCATTTATTAGAATTTTTATTTATATGTTTTTTATATAAACAGTTTATTTACTCTAAACAGCAACACAGACAAAACGCCATATAAACACAAAGGAAGTGGTGCAGAATGGAGACGCTGGCCAATTTTGGATCTAAGGCTCATAAGCAACAGCCCAGGTTTCTGAGGAGGTCGAAGGTGGGGAGGGAGGGACAGTGTGGTTCTGTCATGCAGGCAGCTGGAGGCCAGAGCTCTGAACAGTGGAATGCATGCCTGCATGCGAGCGCGAAGAAACTAGCTCCTAGGGGCTTACCAAGTACAAAAGTTTATCATTTTACAGGAGTTGAAATACTGACATCAATATTAAAACAAAAGCAAGTTTTACATAGCAATCAAAAATACAAAAGACTGAAGGAAGAGACCCTGTATGAAAAACTGGGGCAATTCAGCGAATTGAGACTGTATGTGCCAGTGGCGGAAATGGAAAACGGTGCCCACTCAACCCTCCCAGGCTATTAGTAACTAACTGTAAGCAGCGACTTAGATCTGCAAAAGGTGTAAACAAGTTCTTGCCAAGCCAATCCCTTCCTCATCATGGAGCCACAGGGACTTTGCTTATGAGGGGGCAAACTTCTTTGCTTGTGCTCGAACCTTTCTCTCATATTCCACTCTGTTTGGGCAGTAAATTGTGTAGGCCTCTGCTTGAGCTGGGTCTTGGATATTTGGTTCATTAAGAAGTTCTTGTATTCCTAATAAGATCTGTTTGATCGTGATAGCTGGCCTCCAGTCCTTGTCTTCCTCCAGGATGGACAGGCACACTGTGCCAGAAGGATACACGTTTGGGTGAAACAGTGGTGGCTCAAATTTACCTTTTGGTGGTGAGGACGGATAGTCATCTTTGAAAAGCACCTGCGGTTTGAACAAGCCTCCTTCCAATAGAGTCCCCTTCTTTCCAGGGATAGAGCATTCCCAATTCATCAGGTTCATCGTGCCATCAGGGATCTTCGTTGGGACAGCCACAAAGCCAAAAGGGTGGTCCTTCCTCCAAGCTTTCCTTTCCTGGGCAAGTCGGCTGAGGGCAATCCCCGACATATTCAAAGTCCCTGGGAACCAGGGCCCCCGACCATCACAGCGGCAGAGGCAGTGGTGCTCCTTTGTCTTGGGACTTCCCTCTGTGACTGCCCATTGCAGCCCAGGCTGCAGTCGGGCACAGGACCCCAGTGGGCGGGGTGGGCAGAATTTATTTATTTATTTATTTATTTTGTAATGAGCAAGGTTTAATCAGCATAATACAAACATGTTTAGAACTCATCTCCATCTCTGTTACAACAAGGTAGAGAGGAGTTGTATCTCCCCTGTGTGGTAAGCTTTTAAATGCATAACTACAAAGAGAATCTTTGAAGATGCTTTGGGGGGCTAGAGAGATGGCTCAGTGGTTAAGAGCATTGCCTGCTCTTCCAAAGGTCATGAGTTCAATTCCCGGTAACCACATGGTGGCTCACAACAATCTGTAATGAGGTCTGGTGCCCTCTTCTGGCCTGCAGACGTACACACAGACAGAATATTGTATACATAATAAATAAATAAATATTTAAAAAATATGCTTTGGCACGGGTACAAGGACTTTTGCTCCCTCCCATTCTATTAAGTCAGCTTTTTCCTTGTTTTTAGAGCAAGGCCACTGTTTCTGAGTTAGGCCGTCTTTATCAGCCTGTACCAGGTGGCTGGCTGGGCTGAGCTAAGTGACCTTGTGCTCGGAGTCACCATGCTACACAGCACCACTGAACACTGCCTCAACACCTGGGACCAGAATCAAGACTATTGGATGCTAGACACTGAAGTGTTTTTACTATACATACTGCTTTCTGCTTCTATAGAAATACAACAAAAACAACCTTCAATACTCCCTACCCTCATGTCTCAGCATGTGTGTATGCAGGCAGAATTTTTATTTATATGTTAAGAATACTTTTGGAGATAATTTATTTTAATAAGTATTTTAAGATATATTGCTAAGGGGAATTTTGATTAACATAAAGTATTGTATGCCATGTAATTTTTATTTTTCCCATGACCATTACTTAATTGAAATAAATTCTAATCAATTTATTTCATTATATCTTGTTTTGGAAAAAAATCCTTATCAAAATCTATGTGTATAAATATTAAATTTTAGTTTTGTGAAACATTAGTCCTTCAATTCCAATGAATGGTGTTTTATATAAACAAATAACATATTAAAAATTTTCAAAACACTTAATAGACCCCAAATGCCATTAAAATAAGTTTGAAGATCTTTAGCCTACCCGTATAAGGCAGAGCACATTCATCAAGTCTTTTAAAAATAATTCAAATGCTCACATTTATAAATATGCATTTGTGCACTTTAATTGAGCATCCTATGTATATCCATATATACCAGTATATAAGTATATATGCCTATATCAGTACTCAATGCAAATAAATAAAATTGAAATGATCACAGGATTTTTCAGTTTTTATGTGGAACAAATACAACATGTGGAAATATGTATCTTAGACTAGACACAATTACATTAAATATAGGTGTGCCCACTATATTATCCCAGTAGAAAGCTCATATATCCCTATCTTTTTATAATAAGCAGAACGCCGAGTAAAATGATCAAAAGTTCAAGTTTATCATGTGGACTTAAGGCAATATCCTTTTCTATTTTTAGAGCTAGTCATCTGAGGATGACATGTCATTACAGAAAAACTACCACTCTCAATGTTATTTTAGTTAAAATGAACAAAGAACATTTACTCTTTTAATTTGTGGTTGGCTGAACTCCATTTCCCATGCCTGCTAACATAACTATGAAAGAAGAGGAACTAAACAGAAGAATACATCATAGACCAGCTATCAGCTACATGTTTAGTACCAATCTCATCTGTATTTTGTCCTGGTCTACATAAAGATGATCTGTCCCATATTTACCTGGTATTGGGTCATCACCAATGCTTAGGTGACTGCTTTTCTGTCAAGACATTTGAGTGTTCCCATAGATCAGAAATGATTCCATCCACTGATATTCTGAAGAACATATGCTAAGTTCCCCACCATGATAAGATCCTAATCTTCACATAGTACAAAGTCTAAAGACAGCCAAAGTTTTAGCCTCTAAGTAATCAAAATGCATTGAGTCTGATTTCTCCTATGTTGACCTTTAACTTTTGGAGTCAGCCCCTTCTCAGAAAATCATGGGGGTGGGGAAGCAGGCAGAGTCTCCCTTGTCTAAGCAATTAACTTTCCACAAAACAGAGAAGACATTGAAGGAAGCACAGGAGCAGAAATGCCCTTGAATAATTTAGGAAAGATATAACCTTCCTAATGTGATATAAATTCAGAATGTCTGAATGTACTGCTTTGTCAAGCAGTCTCCTTTGTTTTTCAGTATGTTTTCTTGTAGGGAAGAGAGTCGCTGGAGTCATTTTTGAGCATAACCTTTCTGAAGATATCCCCTAGAAAGAGACACATATTATTTTATCAGCTCAGGAATAGGGTATGGATGAGTCTAGATTTCTATCTTTGGTTCCAGTGGTATTTTTTAAACACTATGTGGAAACCTCAGGTAACTTATAAGCCATGCTTAGCAATGCAGATAAGCGGAGTGATGAACATGCAAACTCATCACCAATCCTTCAAGATGGAGTCTGGCATGAACCCCTACAAACCCTAGTTGAGACAGAGACATGGTTGTACATTGTCATCTACAGCAGCCTGGAGATTTCTCCTAGAATTTCCAAAACTCAACTTGTGCCAAATCAGGATTTTTGGCTTGTGGAATAGTAAAAAGTCTTTTAATGAAAACTTAAGCATAAAAGTTAAGAGAAAGAGAACTCCTCAAAGGGAGAGTAAGATAACCAAATGGAGGTGAGAGAGCTTCCCAGTGGGAAGACTCCTTGATGATGTTAAATCATAGCATGCAATGTCCTCTATTTTGTTTTTATCTTAAAGTAGGTCATAAACATCTCCTCTTTGAAACAGTGATTTTGCTCCTCTTGGAGATAAAGAATGAAGAGTGGCAGTCAGAGGATGATAGGAGAAATACAAATCTGAAAATAACCACATTTCTTTTACTGTTGACCAAATCAAGGAAATTTAGAGCCAAGGAAAGCATTCACCAAAATTGACACGAGGAGGTAATACTGGCAGTTTGGATAGAGGGGATCCATATTGGTGCCCGTCTCAGCCAGGGAGGAGGCTTCCACATCTGGGCACCATAACTGTTAGCACAAAACAGAAATCTCACCTCAAAGGGTAGGATGCAGTTTATTCTGGACATAAGTATGAATTACCATGGCCCAGTTAACACTAAATTCCATGTGGTAACAATTTCACGATATTTTATAGTAACAATGGAAATCATAAACCATGGGACTCTTCAAATACATTGATGGACCCCCTCATTGATGGACCTCCTCAGAAACATCTGGTACAAATCCAGAGGCTGTTGCCATGTGATGATAATCTCAGCCTTTTGGTTGGCATAAGTCACTAGTCTGTTCAATTAATATATCCCGAAGTTTTCACTCTTGGTCATATACAAAGGTAGGTTATTGGTGACCATGAAGGGCACTAAAGTTCATCTGTATCTTGCCCTGGGCTGGCAGCACTTTAACCTCTTCACAATCATTGCAGTTCTAATCGTTAATCAGCCTTGCAGAAGAGGCAGAGAGGAACGTTCTTTACAGGAATACCCATTCACCAGCACATTGAAGAAATCTCTACTGACATTTGTGTAACCTTAGAAAGTATTGTTTTCCCTGTCTTGGCACTCCTGAGTTACAGCAACACTCTAGTTACTTCGTTTATGCATTTATTGCTGAAAATGTTGTTAAAATTGCTATTCTTGGCATACATGATCGAACCCCCACACTCGTGTGTGTGTGTGTGTGTGTCTGTGTGTGTGTGTATGAATGCTTGGACTCCTTCTGGAGTACTTTACAAGACTGCCCCTTGCTAGAACAAGTAAGTTACTGTAGGTGGAATTTGTATAAATTCAACGTGACCCCACTTCCCATTTTCTCTCTCAGCTTCCTGTGTGAAGATGATGTATGGTCCGACTGCCTTCCCATTGCCCAGTGGGTGAGTCTCATTCTCCTGCTGCAATGCCTTCACTATTATAACAAACTTTATCCTCTGGAAGTATCAGGCAAAACAAATCATTTTCTTTTCTAAGTCAGTGTTTCCAAAGACCAAAATATTCTATCTCAGGAAAATAAATAGAAGGGATGTAATTACTAAAATGCTTTCTGCTTGTCAAACTTAAGAGGTGAATTTGAAAGATTAATCTTAGAATCAGTCTGTGGGTAGAGCTCACTTTCTATGATTTCTGGGCTTTTGTCTGTATAAAGTCATATATGTTGTTTGTAGTATATGTATTTTGTCTGTATTACATGAAGTAATTTTTTTTTGGTTTTTCAAGACAGGGTTTCTCTGTGGTTTTGGATGAAGTAATTTTTAAATTAATAAAATATTTTTATTGTAAATAAAATTATGAGTTGATTTTTTTTTCTGACCCATAAATGTCAAATCGCTTTATTAGAGAAGAGTTCCACAAATGGGATGGGAGGCAAATGCTGGCAGTGTATCCTGTTGTGTGTAGAAAAATGACAGGAAATGACACAACTGATAGTCACCATTGTGCAACAGTAATTACAGGACTATTTGACTAAACAGCAATATAGCACAAAACCAACTCTGCGATACTATATCCCTCTGTTCTTTTTCTTTCTTTCTTTCTTTCTTTTTTAAGATAATCTCTTTTTTTTATATTGGAAAAAAAAGAAATTTCCGCCTCCTACCCGGCCCCCCTCCTCCCCCCCTCTCCCCCACTCCTCCCCCTCCCTCTCCAGCCCAAAGAGCAGTCAGGGCTCCCTGCCCTGTGGAGAGTCCAAAGTCCTCCACCCTCAATCCTGGTCTAGGAAGGTAAACATCCAAACTGGGTAGGCTCCCACAAAGCCAGAACATGAAGTAGGATCAAAACCCGGTGCCATGGTCCTTGGCTTCTCAGCAGCCCTCATTGTCTGCCAAATTCAGAGAGTCTGGTTTTATCCCATGCTTTTTCAGTCACAGTCCAGCTGGCTTTGGTGAGCTCCCAATGGATCAGCCCCACTGTCTCCGTGGGTGGGTGCACCCCTTGTGGTCCTGACTTCTTTGCTCATATTCTCCCTCCTTCTGCTCCTCATTGGGACATTGGGAGCTCAGTCCAGTGCTCCAGTGTGGGTCTCTGTCTCTATCTCCATCCATCGCCAGATGAAGGTTCTATGGTGATATGCAAGATATTCATCAGTATGGCTATAGGATAGAGTCATTTCAGGTTCCCTATCCACAGCTGCCCCAGGAACTAACTGGGGACATCGCCCTGGGCACCTGGGAGCCCCTCCAGATCCAAGTCTCTTGCCAACCCTAAGATGTCTCCCTTAATTAAGATGTGTGCTTCTCTGCTCCCCTAACCAACCTTCCTTTATCCCAGTCATCCCGTTTCCCCAAGTTCCCCCCACCCTCCCCTTCTCACATTTCTCTCCACTTCTCCCCTTACCCCCTCTCCCACCACACCCTCAAGATCCCAAATTTTTGCCCGGCAATCTGGTCTACTTCCCATAACCCAGAGGATAGCTATATGCTTTTCTTTGGGTTCACCTTCTTAATTAGTTTCTTTAGGGTATCAAATTATAGACTCACTGACCTTTATTTATCTCTAGAAACCAATTATGAGTGAGTACATCCCATGTTCATCCTTTTGGGTCTGGGTTACCTCGCTCAGGATAGTGTTTTCTATTTCCATCCATTTGCATGCAAAATTCGCGAAGTCATTGTTTTTTACCGCTGAGTAGTATTCTAATGAATATATATTCCATACTTTCTTCATCCATTCTTCCATTGAAGGGCATCTAGGTTGTTTCCAGGTTCTGGCTATTACAAATAATGCTGCAATGAACATAGTTGAACAAATGTCCTTGTCGTATGATAGGGCATCTCGTGGGTATATTCCCAAGAGTGGCATTGCTGGGTTCATGGGTATGTTGATCCCAAATTTCCTGAGAAACCGCCACACTGCTTTCCAAAGTGGTTGCACAAGTTTGCATTCCCACCAGCAATGGATGAGGGTGCCCCTTTCTCCACAGCCTCTCCAGCAAAGGCTATCATTGGTGTTTTTGATTTTAGCCATTCTGTCAGGTGTAAGGTGATATCTCAATGTTGTTTTGATTTGCATTTCTCTAATCGCTAAGGAGGCTGAGCATGACCTTAAGTGCCTTTTGGCCATTTGAACTTCTTCTGTTGAGAATTCTCTCTTCAGATCAGTGCCCCATCTTTTAATTGGGTTAATTAGCATTTTAAAGTCTAGTTTCTTGAGTTCTTTATATATTTTGGAGATCAGACCTTTGTCTGTTGCGGGGTTGGTGAAGATTTTCTCCCAGTCAGTGGGTTCCCTTTTTGTCTTAGTGACAGTGTCTTTTGCTTTACAGAAGCTTCTCAGTTTCAGTAGGTCGCATTTATTCAATGTTGCCCTTAATGACTGTGCTGCTGCGGCTATACCTAGGAAGCGATCGCCTGTGCCCATCTGTTGTAGGGTACTTCCCACTTTCTCTTCTATCAGGTTCAGTGTGTTCAGATTGATATTGAGGTTTTTGATCCATTTGGACTTGAGTTTTGTGCATGGTGATAGATATGGGTCTATTTTCATTCTTCTACAGGTTGACATCCAGTTGTGCCAGCACCATTTGTTAAAGATGCTTTCTTTCTTCCATTGTATACTTTTAGCACCTTTATCGAAAATGAGGTGTTCATAGGTTTGTGGGTTAAAATCCGGGTCTTCTATACGATTCCATTGGTCGACTTCTCTATTTTTATGCCAATACCACCCTTCTATCAGGTTCAGTGTGGGATCTTGATGGGGATTGCATTGAATCTATAAATTGCCTTTGGTAGGATTGCCATTTTTACTATGTTAGCTGTCGGTTTGCTGTAAATAGCTTTTATTATATTTAGGTATGACCCTTGTATCCCTAATCTCTCCAAGACTTTTATCATAAAGGGATGTTGAATTTTGTCAAAAGCTTTTTCAGCATCTAATGAAATGATCATATGGTTTTTTTCTTTCAGTTTATTTATATGATGGATTACATTGATAGATTTTCGTATGTTGAACCAGCCTTGCATCTCTGGGATGAAGCCTACTTGATCAAAATGGATAATTTTTCTAATGTGTTCTTGGATACGGTTTGCCAGTATTTTGTTGAGGATTTTTGCGTCGATGTTCATGAGTGAGATTGGCCTGTAATTATCTTTCTTGGTTGAGTCTTTTTGTGGTTTTGGTATCAGAGTGACTGTAGCTTCATAAAAGGAATTTGGCAATGACTCTTCTGTTTCTATATTGTGAAATACCTTAAGGAGTATAGGTATTAGGTCTTCTTGGAAATTCTGGTAGAATTCCACATTGAAACCGTCTGGTCCTGGGCTTTTTTTGGTAAGGAGGTTTTTGATAACAGCTTCTAATTCTTCGCAACTGACAGGTCTATTTAGGATTGTTCACCTGGTCCTGATTTAACTTTGGTATATGGTATTTATCTAAAAAAGTGCCCATTTCTTTTACATTTTCCAGTTTTGTGGCATACAGGCTTTTGTAGTAAGATCTAATGATTCTCTGAATTTCCTCTATGTCTGTGGTTATGTCCCCCTTTTCATTTCTGATCTTATTAATTTGCATATTCTCTCTCTGCCGTTTGATTAGTTTGGATAGGGGTTTATCAATTTTGTTGATTTTCTCCAGGAACCAGCTTTTTGTTTTATTGATTCTTTGGATTGTTTTCTGTGTTTCTATTTTGTTGATTTCAGCCCTTAGTTTGATTATTTCCAGTCCACTACTCCTCCTGAGCACGTCTGCTTCTTTTTTTTCTAAAGCTTTCAGGTGTGCTGTTAAGTCCCCGATGTATGCTTTCTCTGTTTTCTTTAAGTGGGCACTTAGGGCTATGAACTTTCCCCTTAGGACTGCTTTCAAAGTGTCCCATAAGTTTGAGTATGTTGTTTCTTTATTATCATTGAATTCAAGGAAGACTTTAATTTCTTTCTTTATTTCTTCTTTGATCCAGGTGTGGGTCAATAGTTGACTGTTCAGTTTCCATGAGTTTGTAGGCATTCTGGGGGTAGCATTGTTGTTGAATTGTAACTTTAGTCCATGGTGATCTGATAAGACACAGATGGTTACGAAATTTTTGTAACTGTGGAAGTTTGCTTTGTTACCGAGGATGTGGTCAATTTTTGAGAAGGTTCCATGAGCTGCAGAGAAGAAGGTATATTCTTTCCTATTTGGGTGGAATGTTCTATAGATGTCTGTTAAGTGCATTTGATTCATTACCTCCATTAATTTTCTTATTTCTCTGTTAGGTTTCTGTCTGATTGACCTGTCCATTGGTGAAAGAGGAGTGTTGAAATCTCCTACTATTAGTGTGTGCGGTTTGATGGCAGCCTTGAGTTTTAGTAATGTTTCTTTTACATACGTGGGTGCTTTTATATTAGGGGCATAGATATTCAGGATTGAGACTTCATCCTGATGAATTGTTCCTGTTATGAGTATAAAATGTCCCTCTCCATCTCTTCTGATTGATTTAAGTTTGAAGTCAACTTTGTTAGAAATTAGTATGGCCACACCTGCTTGTTTCTTAGGTCCATTTGCTTGATAAACCTTTTCCCATCCCTTTACTCTAAGTAGGTGCCTGTCTTTGTGGTTGAGGTGTGTTTCTTGTAAACAGCAGAATGTTGGATCCTGTTTGCGTATCCAATCTCTTAGCCTGTGCCTTTTTATAGGTGAGTTGAGTCCATTGATATTAAGGGATATTAATGACCAGTGGTTGTTAACTCCGGTCACTTTTTTAGTCATAGAGTTTGTGTGTTTGCCTTCTTTGAGTTGCGCTGGTGAAGGGTCTCTAGATGTTTGAGTTATTGTGGTCATTGTTCGACTCCTTGGTTTGTGAATTTCCTTCTATTACTTTCTGTAAGGCTGGATTTGTGGCTACGTATTGTTTAAATTTGTTTTTATCCTGGAAAATTTTGTTTTCTCCATTTATAGTGAATGAAAGCTTGGCTGGGTATAGTAGTCTGGGCTTGCATTCATGTTCTCTTATCTTCTGCATTTCAATCTATCCAGGACCTTCTGGCTTTCATGGTTTCCATAGAGTAGTCAGGTGTAAGTCTGATAGGTTTACCTTTATAAGTAACTTGATCTTTTTCCTTTGCAGCTCTTAATATTCTTTCTTTATTCTGTATGTTTTGTGTTTTGATTATTATATGGCGAGGAGATTTTTTTTTTTTTTGGTCCAGTCTATTCGGTGTTCTGTATGCTTCTTGAACCTTCAACGGAATATTTTTCTTTAGGTTGGGAAAGTTTTCTTCTATACTTTTATTAAATATATTTTCTGGACTGTTGAGCTGTACTTCTTCTCCTTCTTCTATCCCAACTATTCTTAGGTTTGGTCTTTTTATTGTGTCCCATATTTCCTGAATGTTTTGTGATGAGAATTTGTTGGTTTTGCTGTTTTCTTTGATCAGTGTGTTTATTTTCTCTATGGTATCTTCAGTGTCTGACATTCTTTCTTCTATCTCTTGTAATCTGTTGGTAGTACTTGTCTCTGTGGTTCCTGTTCGTTTACCCAGGTTTTCCATCTCCATCCTTCCCTCTGTTTGTGTTTTCTTCATTACTTCCATTTCATTCTTCAAGTCTTGAACTGCTTCCCTTATCTGTTTGATTGATTTTCCTTCCTTCTCTTGGTTTTCTTGGGTATCTTTGAGCGATTTATTCATTTCCTCTACCTTTTTGTTTGTAATCTCTAGTTGTTTATGGCAGTTTTTCACCTCCTGTTTAAGTTCTTCTATTATTTTCATATAATTCTCTTTTGAGTCGATTTCTTCTAATTCTTCTGGAGTAGGGTGTACAATTCTTCTTGTTTCGGGATCCCTGGATTCTGGTGATGTCATGTTGCCTTTCAGGTTGTTGGAGGAATTCTTGCATTGGCGCCTTCCCAACTCTTCCTTCAAATGGAGCCAGGAGAGGCCTGGTGTCTTGGTCCAGTCTTTGCCATGACTGACTCTCTGGGTGTATCTCTTCAGTGTAGAAGCAGGAACCAACCCATCCAGATGGAACTCCTCAGCACAACAACTGGGATGCAACCTTGGAGCACCAGCTGTAGGTGCCCGAGCTCCCTTACAGGGAACCTTGAGACCTGCCCAGAAGGCAGGCACTCCCCACTCTGGGTGGATAGCCTTAGTGAAGGAGCTTAAAACAGGTCTTGAGCACTGGTCCTAGCAAACAGCAGGGCAGGGTTAGGGGGTGGGGTTCCGGGGTGTTGGTTGGGTCGTGCCTAAGAAAGACAGCCCTGCAGAGGGAGCTGGGGGAGGGGGGTTTGTGCTTGCTTCTGGGACACACCGCCCCTGGATAGCAGATACTCATCGTCCAGATGGAACTCCCATGAGTCGATATTTTAACATCTAACTTGGTGTACTTATCATAATATTACCAAGCTATAACTAGTATCACTAAAGTACAGTGTTAGGTTTTAGGGTTTCTGTTTCATTGTATCATTAAAAAGAATATTTGTGTGTGCAATAAAAAATGTTCTTTTTTGTCTACTTCTATTTGTATTCATTTTTAATTTTTATTGATTTTTATTGACATCTACGTTTTTCACTGCTGCCCTCCCTGCCTCTCCCCTCCTCTTCAACCCTCTCCAAGGTCCCCTGCTCCCAATTTACTCAGAAGATCTTGTCTTTTTCTACTACCCATGTAGATTAGATCTATGTATGTCTCTCTTAGGGTCCTCAGTTTTGTCTAGGTTCTCTGTGATTGTCTTTTGTGGACTGGTTTTCTTTGCTTTATGCATGTGATAATTGTCTTTCTGGGTCTGGGTTACCTCACTTAAAATGATGTTTTCCAGCTTCATCCATTTGTCTGTAAAAATTCAAGATGTTATTTTCTTCGGCTGTATAGTACCCCATTGTGTAAATGTACCACATTTTTCTTCTACATCCTTCAGTCTAGGGGCATTTAGATGGTTTCCAGGTTCTGGCTATGACAAACAATTCTGCTATGAACATCTTTGGGCACATGTTCTTGTTGCACGATTGAGCATGCTTTGAATATAGGTCCAAAAGTGGTATTAGTGTGTCTTGAGGAAGTTGTTTCCTAATTTCTGAGAAATCACCCCACTGACATGCAAAAGGGGTTGTACCAGCTCGCATTTCCACCAGTAATGCAGAAATATTCCCTTTACCTCACAACCTCTCCAGCATAAGTTGTTGTTAGTGTTTTTGATCTTGGCCATTCTTACAGGTGTAATATGGAATCTCAGAGTTGTTTTGATTTGTACCTCTCTGATGACTAAGGATGTTGAACATTTTCTTAAAAGTCTTTCAGCTATTTTAGATTCCTCTGTTGAGAGTTCTCTGTTTAGGTTTGTATTCCACTTTTTTTTTTAAAAAAATTGGATTGTGTGTTCTTTTAATGACCAATTTGTTGAGTCCTTTGTATATTTTGGAGATCAGACCTCTATCTGATGTGGGGTTATTGAAGATCTTTACCCATTCTGTAGGCTGTCATTTTCCTTGTTGACTGTGTCCTTTGATTTACAGAAGCTTTACCGTTTCAGGAGGTCAATTTATTAATTGTTTCTCTTAGTGTCTCTGCTACTGGTGTTTTATTTAGGAAGTAGTTTCCTGTGCCAATGTGTTCAAGTGTACTTCCGACTTTCTCTTCTATAAAGTTCAGTGTGGCTGGCTTTATGTTGAGGTCTTTGATCCACTGGACTTGAGTTTTGTGCATGGTGATAGATATGGATGTATTTTCATTTTTCTCTGTGTTGATATCTAGTTATGCCAGCACCATTTGTTAAATATGCTTTTTCCATTTGATAATTTTTGCTTGTTTGTCAAAAATCAGGTAAATTTCAAGGTGTGTGGATTAATAATCTGATTCAGTTCCAATGGTCCCCATGTTCGTCTATGCCAATACCTTGCTGTTTTCAGTACTGTAGCTCTGTAATAGAGTTTCAAGTCACATATTGTGATGCCTCCAGAGGTTCCTTTATTGTGTAGGATTGTTTTGGGTACCCTGGGATTTTTGCTTTTCCATATGAAGTTGAGTACCATTCTTTCAAGGTCTTTGAAGTATTTTGCTGGGCATTGCATTGTAGATTGCTTTTGGTAAGATTACCAGTTTTGCTATGTTAATTCTTCCAACCCAAGAGCAGGGGAGATCTTTCCACTTTCTGGTATTTTCTTCAATTTCTTTCTTCAATGATTTCAAGTTCTTGTCATGTTAGAGCATCATGAAAAGGGAAGGATAACTGGAGAATCCAGAATCAGGACAAAATGACAGTTGTAAGGGGAAACCACAAGCTCTTTGTATAATTCTTGAATGGGAGGGAGACTACTATATATATATATATTTTTTTTCTATGAACATTAAAAAAGTTACTGATATATGGGTAGATATTTCCATGAGGAGTCATGGTCAACTACTCCCAATATTTGTGGCTCATGTGGTAAGAGTACATGGTCCTGTCAATAAAATACTTTCTGCATTGAGACCATCCTGTGCTGTGCCCTGCTCTAAGTTCCTCCACAGTCTGCAGAACAGAGATTTGTCAACGTGTGCCCTTCCTTGAAACCCTTCATTTTACAAGTAAGTTTCAGCTCTATTTTTAGTAAAAAAAAATTAACTGTGTGCCTTGGTGAATATATGAACGAGAACATGTCTCTCACCACTCCGCAGAGCAATATCTGATAAGTTACTTATTCCAGATTGTAGACTGAAGCCACCCTATTAATTTATTGGCATAAACTGGTAATGTGGGGACACTTGAGTATATAAGAATCACTTTGGGAAATGTTTTCACTTTGTGCACTGAAGCAGGTCTTTTGCCCAAGTAAAATTTGGTCTCCTCTTGGGCACGAACATCTTAAATTTTTAGGACAGCCCTGTGCTCTCTTTAGTTTTGAAGAGTTCACTGACAGCTAAGAAAATGACCTCATACCACACCCTTCCAGAACTAGGTGTCTATTAGTTCTGTTGTTCTCAGCAAGCCTCTACAGGCTATGAGATGAAGAAAAGACCTTTGTACCACTTTCACAAGAACCAATTTAACATCTAGAAGCAAGTGCACATTTATGAAGGAGGCAGGAAGCAAACTGAAGGTACCATTTATGATATGACTTTAATTATTTCCATGCTGTTTCTAACCCACTTTTCATATTTAAGACACTTTCTTTACATGAGGAACAACCATTCTCTTTGCAACTCTTATTTAAAAAATTTATAAGTGACCTATCCACCACCAATTTAGAGAACACAGCAGTCCAGGACAAGGATCCAATAACCGTACCCTAATCTTCCCATTCTTCCGTGGTCACCTTCCTTCTCTCCCTTCACATATGAGTGCCCCCAGTGGCTCAGAGTATTGCTCGGTTGTTCTTCTCCTTTCTCTTTCTGTCTCTGACTTCACAGTCTAGGGACAGCGCAGAGATGGTGGCTGACTGGGGAAATGGGGACGCCAATCCTAGAGTTCAGGCTCAGCTTCTCATTCACTGGTGGCTTCAAAGTAAAGTTTTGTACGAGAGCAGTGAAGAAAATGAAAAGCTCAGACCGGGCCAATTGTTCTCCGAGGCAAGCTCGCTTTCCTGCAGGAGATGAAACAGAAGACGAGATACTTTCGTAGTTGGCACTAGTACCTTCAGGGACTGGCATTTCCATTTTCCTTCTGTAAATCTTGAACTGTCACTGAGCTTTGTGTCCAGCTGTTTATGTCTCATATGTGTCTGAATGTGGAACGTTCCACTGAAATTGGAACTCAAGGATAAAAGGGGTTGGGGTGGCAGGAGAGAAGTGGGAGGAGGGGAGGAAGTGGGAATTTTTATTGGTATTTTTGGTAAAGTAATAAAAATAAAAAATGCATCTTTTCTGCAACCCTAGTGCCCTTCTGGAAGATGGCATCCTGTCCTGTGAATGAGACACCTGAACTGGATATACCACAAAATGGCCTAGCAGCCAAATCATAGACTGCTATATAACTTTTTTGAAGAAGAGATAGCTTAATGGTTAATATTATTTACTACTCTATTAGAGCACTGGAGTTCAGATCTCAGCATACACATCAGAAGGTGCACAAACACCTGCAACTCAAGATTCAATGCCTCTTTCAGGCTTCCACAGGCTCCATCACACATGCACATGTTATGTACACACAGAGACCTATTTACACAGATGTAAATAAAATAAAATGTAGATAATAAAAAAAGATTCCACAATATAAGAAGGTGTTAGAGCTGAGTCCCTAACATGAGAGTCAGAGACATACAGGCTTCCCTTGCAAAGGTTCTAGATTATTAATTTTGTCTGCCTATCCATGATGGACAAGTAGAGGACATATCTGCATTCATTTTGTACCTGTCTCCTGTCTCAAATATTGAATCAGATTACTGCTGAACCCTACAGCTAGGCATGTCCATCATTTAGTGAGTACACATCTACCCCTCGCCATCATCATCCCTCTCAAGGATGAAGATGCTGAGACAGGAAAATATAAGGTACAGCTATCAAATTGAGAACAGCTCGTGATTCTCCTGTAAAGCCCTGAAGTTGCACCCAGAAGTCTTCAGTCATTCTCTTAGAGCATCCAAGAGCAGCAGAACCTGGCATGCTCCAGTGAATGACAGGTGCAGGACCTTTGATCTCATAGAGGACAACAGCTTAGCCTCCCTTCTAGAATCTCTCCTCTGAGAGGTCCCCATCCTGCAAAGAAAATGTCTCCAGGAACAGTGGAGATTTGCTCAACACCAAGTGCGAATTGCTCAACCCCTAGAGGTGATCGTTTTCTGAATGCTAATGTCCTGTGTGACTAGAACTGAGATAATGATCAGCAAGATTCAGTGTGACAAAGACTGTGGTGTCCCAGAGCGCACAAGCTTCTTCCCACCTTTATTGCATAAATTCATGACTCATGTCCACAAACCTGAAGATGTCTGCCCTTCTACTTTTATGCAGCAACATAGGAAACATTGATGTCACATACTAGGCTTAGGTGTGCTGTCTCTTCTGTCCTCTTCTCTTGGGCCTGATTCCCCAACTTTTTAAATACCTTTCAAGTGTTTTTGTAAAAGAGTTTAGAGTATGGTTTTCTGAGTAGCTCCTTGCTTACCTAATGGGAAGACTGGGGCCATGTTCATCTGCCCTGTTGTTCACATGTCACTTATGTTGTATGGGGTTCTCTTCTGACCTCTGCTGGTGATTGATTTTGAGATTTTATTGTTGGGAACATTTGAAGATGGTAGAGTCTACCACATTCTTCATTAATCAGTGTTTTAATTTTTATATGCAAACTTATTTTGAGAATGTTAATAAATTAATCTTCATCTGCTTGTTTCTCTTGGTATTTCTCTTCCAAATTTTGCATCTGGCTCCCGATTTTGACATTACAAAATCAATCACATCTCTCATGTGTGTGTGTGTGTGTGTGTGTGTGTGTGTGTATCAGTTTTTAATAAACTAACCTTTATTTTTATTTTATGTATGCAAATGTTTTGTCTGCATGTATGTCTCTGCACCACATGTGTGTAGTGCCCATTGTACCCAGAAGAAGGAGACAGATCCCTGAGAAGGTTGTGAGCTGCCGTGTGGGTACTTGGAATGAAACCTGCATCTTCTGGAAGAGCAACCAGTGCTCTTATCCCAGGCCCTATGTTGACATTCCAATGCTACTTGTCCCCTCTATATTTAATCACTCAGTTTTACCAGTAAGTGTTACAGGCCATTGCTAACCAGCGCTTGTTTTAAAACCCCAAACATTTCTGACTTTACCACTCAAGCTGATGTTTCCTGCTTTTTGAAGGCAGTGTATTCCAAACATATAGGTTTTCCTTCTCCAAGACTAAATTTTGTCATTTTTCATAAGCCCCAGTTCTTTTTTATCAAATAATAATGGAGAATGCAATATGAAACACCTGGTCATGAGGCTTACAGTGTCACTTATGGAGTGACAGTTCCCAGCTTGGACTAATCACTGCTCTGTCCTCTATTCTCTCTCTAGAGATCTTGATCACCACCAATCAGAGCACTGGAAGAGATGTAAAGCAGGGGAGCAAAGATTCTCTAAGCCGCTGACCTCATGTGGGAACCCCTGAGTAGTAACAGATTCTTACCAAATGATGCAATTTGTGATGCTAACTGATAGAAAGGACATGGACTTGGGAAATCTTCAAATGGATGGGCCCATAACTCTGGGGACAAGTCACAGTCTGAATGTATCACAAAGAGAACTAAACTGTCAGTTCTTGGGAACTGTGATCTTGAAAAAGAAAGAACTCTCTTCTCTCCTTTATGGAGTCTGCTATGGGGTGAAAGAAAACATTTATTCCTTTTCTTCTTGATTATTAATAACTGCATTACTGTGGTGCTTATCTGACACAAGGACTGTGAAATGAAGTGTGTAGTTTAGAGTAAGTAATAACATTCTTCATAACAGCACCTGTGCGTCTCTCTGTGTTGCTACTTTATTTTACAACTGGTATAGATGGGAGAATTCATTAAACTGAGTGAGGCAAGAGGCCTCTATGGGAAGAGGATTTTACACTATATGAGGGGAAGGCATGTTCCTGGGAAGCAATGGGCCTAGAGGAACATCTTCCTTGGGAAGGCATGTTGGGGTCTATTCTCATTCTTCTCACCATAGTCCTAAGAATTTTAACACACGCCATTTATTTGAAAAATAAAAGGGATAATATTCCTAGACTTTCAGTATTTCATTGATCTGATTCATTAACTTAGAGAAGTTGAATAAGTGAAATATGTGTCCAAGGTTTTGTTTTTATAATTTTATATTATATAATGCAATTTTTATTTTTTTTATTTTTTATTTTTATTTTTTGATTTTTCGAGACTGGGTTTCTCTGTGATTTTGGAGCCTGTCCTGGAACTAGCTCTTGTAGACCAGGCTGGTCTCAAACTCACAGAGATTCGCCTGCCTCTGCCTCCCAAGTGCTGGGATTAAAGGCATGCCCCACCACTGCCTGGCTATTTTTATAAAGAGGCAGACTGGACAGAGTCTCTGTATCTTATGAGCTCTCCTATTAAAGTGAGTGTGAACAGTTAACAAAGAAACAGACAGTCCTAGATGGAAACACAAAGAGGTCAGAACAAACCCAGGGCAGCCCAGCCCCAAGAAACCCCAGCTCTGGATCAACACTAGCTGTGCAGGCAAATGCAGTGTCCTCATGGTCTGAGCCTCCACATCATGAGAAGCAACACTGCCTTAGATGATTCCTCACCACTGCCACTGAAGTCTTTAATAGCTTGCCTGGAATAAAGCACAATGGAGTCATCACTGCATTTCCTTTCCTGTGTATCAGGTTGTGTAGCAGATGCATGTATTAACTACATTTAACAATGGGGTTTGAATTTAGAAAGATAATACCTATTTAGGGATTATCCATGGGACAGAAGCCTGTTCACCTAAGCAAATGCCAGTTAAAGCTATTTAACAATTAAAAACCCCGAAATTCAACCTTCTTCATTGTCAGGAGCCATCCCTTAAAAAGAACTTGTGGCACTCAAAATGTCTACACAATGGCAGAAATTCAGCTTTGTTGCTCTTAGCAAGAGGCAGGCTTTAGGTGTCTGTTGTCAGTGAGGTAGAAAACAGAACAAAGGAAGTTGAAATTCCATCAGAAGCAAGGAGGGATTGACACTGTACTTGTGTTTTTATGTGTTTACTGACTGAAACCAGCTGCAAAATACAGATAAATGGGAAGGCTTATCTGTAAGGATTCCAGAAAAGAAATTCCAGAAAAAAAGAAGGGATAAGGTGGAGCTCTGAACGCCCTCCTGCTCATCACAACTCACCCATTGAGAATGGCAGAAAAGATTCTCGCTTCCTAAACTCTCCATTCTCCAAAAAGTGCTCCGGATTGAAGACATCTGGGGTGGCCCATTCGTTGGGGTCCATGTGCAGTGCAGTCAAATTGGTCTGGAGTCTGGAGCCCTAGGGAAGGTAGCAAAGACTCAAATAACGTATGGACTAGACACACAGAGGGTTGGTGGTTAGCAGACTTCCATTCCTTAGCCTACTTACCTTGGGCAGGTGGAATCCAGCCAGCGTAGTGTCAACTGTCACTTCCCTGGCAACATTTAGAGGGATGATATTTGCCATCCTCTGCACTTCATGGACAACAGCATTGGTGTAGGGCATGGAGTCTCGGTCAGCCAGGCTGGGCTGCTTCTCCTGGCCTATCACTCTGTCAATTTCAGCCTGGACTTTTGCTTCAAGGAAACAGGAGACTCCATTAAGCTTTAAACTTTTTTTTTTCTAAAGATAGAGAAAGCTGTCTTTCAAGACATATATGCTTTTATCTCATCTAGTGTCCTGATTGTGAGGAAACAAATGTTCTCTACCCCTTAGAAAAGCTGATTTTGACAACTGTAAACTGTATACCTTTCTCCAAACCTATAGCTTAAGTATGAATTTCTATATATCCTGAAGTGACTAATCAGGATGTTTATGGCTAAGCTCATATCAGTGTCTACTCAGACTTCTATAAATAAATACTTTTTACTGAATAGATTGTCAGCAATACACTTTGGTTTTATCTACATGAAGAGTCTAGAATTTCTAAGATCAGGTCATCAACAGATTTCTTGTCTTATAAGTGTCAATTTCCTTTGTCATAGTTGGGGAATTTTTGTTGTATCATCATGCCATAATGTGAAAAGAAGCCATCTTGCTCTTTGTTCTTAAGCAAATATTGCCTTCATAACAAGTAATCACCTCCTCACACCATCACATTGGTAATTAAGTCTCAATGACTTCATAGGGAGGACACAAGCACCGAGATCACTGCGTATCTGCAGACTAATTTCTCAAGGATATTTGCTGTTGTGGGCAGTGAATTGCAATGCGTTTCTGGGCAGCTTTGATGGTCAAATAGCAATATTTTATGAGCATTGGTTTCTTCATCTAATAATTGAGAGGAAATAAACCTTATCAAAAGGGCATTTTGAGGTTTACATCGGTATAATAGTTAAAACAATTGGTAAATGCTTCCTCTCAATATCATCACTATCTTAGAGCAGAAGAGACTCAGTTGTTTACCTGCTTCTCTAGCTAAAGAAGTCATTTCCCAGATTCCTTACAGAGCAAAGGTGACAGAACTAAAACATAAGCAGACATGGTGTTTCATCTTTGGGACAAAGCTTGTATAGTCAATGTCCCATTCCTTTTCCAGTTCCCTCCCTGAGATGCAAAGGCAGTTCTCATGGGAGCCACTGAGAGTCTGTGAGCCTCATCTGAGCTCACCACTGTCACAAGGTGAAATGAATTTGGAACTCTAGGTCCTTTACTAGGTCCAACATAGTTCTTTCTCCTGAGAGACAGAGAGAGATAAATGTCTAACATTGGCACTACTGTATTTATAAAAGAATTAAATGGAAATAAATTTCATATAATGTAAATTAGATCTCAAAAACTATGATGATTTTGAGTTAGGGCAAATTTGTGTCCATGATCATCTTTAATTAGCAACAGTCTTGCCACAGTCTCTCAAGCATTTTGATTAATGATGTGAACTGCTAATCATAGCTCTTATTTAAATTTTTAATTGTGCTTTGATCTAATTCTAAATATATGTTGAAGGATATTTGTCCTATTATGAATCCCGAGGTTGTATTTGTGATAATTAAATAAAATAAACCTGAGGTCAGGAGGCTGCCGTAACAACTAGTTGACAGGAATGTAATAGTAGATCATCAGCGGGCATCTCAAAGAGTTAGAGACATGCACCAGAAGTATTTGGGAGGGGTTTTGTGTGGTTTTGCTTTTTTATTTTGGTGAAGTAGAAGGATGTGTTGTGGGGAGACACCAGCTATGACGGAAGGTTAGATAGCTGCTACTCAGCCTCTCTGAGCTAGCGGGATATCACCTCATAAACAATTATATTAATACATGATATATATATCATCTGTATCTATATTATGCATATCAATATGCTTGAGTTTTACTACTAAATAGAATGATAGAGATGTAGTTAATGCTAACTTTAGAAGCAGTGTCAGAGCCAGTGCCTGTGGGAATAGAATTCCTGCAGGCTGTGCCCTGAGTGGCTGGGCTACTGACATAGAAGCAGGAAGGTAACTGAATTGCAGCTGCTGGCTGAAAAGGCAGTAGATTGAGGAGCAGCTACTGTGCCCAAGTTGAAACAACACATTTATCTACATTGTTGTGTAAGTAATGCCAGGACCAGTGGATCATGCAAAAAAAATTACATCTTTATATTTTTTCATTTATTCCTCTTGTATTCTATCTTCCATGTCTACAAATTGAAGTACTCTAGAGAATTTGTATCAGTAAGTCTGTAGAACCTTTGGCTTCCATATTCATGCATCAAGATATTTTCCTGGAGGGCTGAACTTTTGTACTGAATTTACTCATGGCCCATTGGTATGCTGGATGCTTCCAACTGTTGAGTACTGTTAATACTACAAAATGAACATGAATTAAGCTTCTATCAATTAATATATTTGATGGTGAGATGATTTAGCACATATGGCCAAATCTGATGATATGTGATTGACCTTAGGAACCCACATTATTGGAAAGGCCAGCTTCCATAAATTGCTTTTTGATCTCACTATGTACACAGAAGAAGAGACCATGCAAGTGTAAACATACATAGACCAAATTAAATGTATAATTCAAAAAGCTTTTAGAAACTATACTGATATTCTGGAATATTTGTTTTAGAGAATAGCCTGAACAATAACTCAGTAGGCTCTAAGATTTCTTTAAAATGCACCTTTCATTCAGAAAGGCATTTTAGATAATATCAAAAGGAAGGATGGTTTTCTTTGCTCTATGTTTAAAAGCCGCCTATGAGTGAGTACATGTGACAATTGTCTTTCTGTGTATGGGTTACCTCACTCAAAATAATGTTTTCTAGCTCCATCCATTTTTTTTTTGAAAAATCCAAGATGTTTTTTTTTTCTGCTATCTAGTACTCCATTGTGTAAATATACCACATTTTCCTTAGCCATTTGGTCAAGGGGCATAACACAATGAAAACCACAATCCTAGAAACTTAGACTACAATGAGAACACTAAAAGAGACTTACATAGATCTAATCTACATGGGAGGTAGAATCTCCTAAGTAAACTGGGAGTATGGGAAACTTGGGGGAGTGTTAAAAGGGGAGGGGAGAGGAAGGGAGGGGAGCAGAAAAAATGTATAGTTCAATAAAAATCAAGAAAAAAAAGGAAGGAGGGTGTGAATCAATGTTGTATGGTAATCCACTCTTTGCTGAAACATACCACAATGTAAATTGACATGTCTCTTTTCTCCTGAACTCCAAGCTTGCTGAAGGTACAGACTGTAATATCTGTACTCTTGAAACAATCATAGTCCTCACAGAACATGTGACAGATGTGCTGTTTCCTGAGTGCACATCGCCTCACATATGCTCCTCCTCCCACTCCCCCATCCTGTCTTCTGAACCTCTTCTGCCTTGGTTAGATGCTGTCACCACATCTCACCTTGGATTTCTGGGTAGAGAGCCATGTAGAGCAGAGCCCAGCGCAGGGTCGTGGATGTTGTCTCTGTTCCACCAAGGAAGAGGTCTAGAGTGCTGCAGATGAGATTTTCTTCGTTGAAACTTGTAGTAGTTTTGTCAGGGTGCTAGAAAAGACAGTGTAAATTTGTTCATTCAGAGGATCTGTGATTGTCTCATAACACTGATCCAGTGAGAATGAATTGCATTAAGTCATCCAGAGTGGTGCTGTCTTTGATATTCTACAGCAGACTTGCTGATATCAGAAAGAGGAATATCAATTTTCTGTGTTCATTGATTCTCCAATCTGCATCATCTTTCAAAGTCAAAACCACACTGATTCCATCAATAGTTCTTTACGACAAACATCACTTTTCTCACTTCCTCTAGAAGCATCAGTGTTAATACTGCTTTTAATAATGTTGTTTTTCTCAAACCTGTACATCATATGGTAAAGGATTTGCCTTCTCCTCCAGGCATAAATCAATATTATACCAGGAAGATGAAATAAGAGAAAAGATAATAAACACACACACACACACACACACACACACATCACCATTGTGACTCAGGCAGAGGAGGAGCACATAATCTAGTCAGTTGTAGCTTCTGTGACAGATTCAGTGATATGTATTTGCCAGAGGCCTACTTGGATTAATAGGATTCTACATTTTACGGTGTGATTTGAATTCAAGATGTTCCCCCACAGGTTCATGTGTTAAATACTGGTTCCTTGCACTGATAATTGTTGGGGAAGTTCTTAGAAATAGGAAGATAGCATCTTCCTGATGGGAATTACACCCAACCCATGGTTCCTTCCTTGTTTGCTGTTTCCTAATGCAGTGATGTGAAAGCCTCCACCATACCCTTCTGCCCCATGAGCTGGGCTGCTTTGCCATTCACTTTGATGAACTGAAACGTTCTGAAACTTGGCCCGATGACATTTTTGCTTTATTCTCTGATTGCTCCCATATAATGTTGTCACACTGATCCAAATTTCACTAATATGTTTGCTCATTGTCTTCTATCCGTAGTCTATTATTGAATAATGTTTATATGAAGTCCAGGGAAAGGTATATACCTCAGCTCTTTATGAAAGTTAAACTCTCTACTTACTTAGCTGAAGTTTGTCTGTTGCAGTGAGATTTGAGTTGGGGAAGGTAACCAGCCCTGGACCAATTTATAACAAAATAAAGCTCTGAAATTTAACTGCTACTTATATTTCACATCTGTCTTTTTCAAATATGGGAGAAGGACCAAGGAAGGAAATAATAAGGAAGAATCTGGACATTTCCAGGACCTCTAGCCAAATGGTAGCCAACCCTTAATTTTTTAACCTCCCCCAAACAACCAAGGTTATATTATCATGCATTTATAAAATATTACTACTGTGTTTTACTTCAAAATCTGGGTTAAGGAATGATCTACAGACATGTTCATCTTGTCGTCTTTGCTACCATGGCATGTTACCCAATGCACAAAAATAGATCTTGAGGATATGATCCACTTCAGAAGGAAAGGTTATCCTGAGTTATCTTTATGAAAGGGGCCTCCATGGTTAGAACAGGAGAAATGACTTGTAAAAGGATCAGAAAGGAAAGAGAGGATATAATCTCGGCATTGAAGATGGAGCAGGGAACCACAGCAACAAACATCAGTGTCCCCAAGGAGATGGGAGACACAAGGTAATGAATGACATTTCTACTGTTTCAAAACATTGGCTGCCTGGCAGGCAGGATTACAGGACCGATCTAGAAATATGAGAGAATAAATCTCAGCTATGCTAAAATCCTACCTTTGTGCTAGCCTGCTGCTCAATCAATTGGCAGCTATTCTACACCACTTTTTCTGTAAGAAGACCCACGGACTGTCTTCCCCACCTTTGTCATTTCCGTGAGGAAAGCATCAATGAAGTCTCTCGGCTCATCAGGGTTCCAGTCTCTGCGGTGATTTTCAACTATATCAGAAATATATGATTTCAGTTGTCTCCAGGTAGCTAATGCTCTTTGGTGTGATCCAGGAAGATGTTTCATTATCCACGGGAAGATGTTATAGAGCTAATTAGGGAGAAGAACATGATCATGGAGACAACATAAAGTCACTTTCTGTTTCAAGATAGTGTAGACTTTTCGTCTTGATCTTCTACACTGGACTGTGGGAACATCTGGACTGTTGTTTTTCTTCAGACCCATTGGTGAGCATATCAATACTCCCATGCAAAATACAGTAACCTCTGACCACTTCTCACTGATCAAATCCTTTTCACTCTAGGACATACACTGATACACATTCTGTAGTTGTCCTGATTCTTATTCTAATGGCATCAAAGACACTGAAGGGTCAAAGGAGGAAGGTGTCAGGAAGCGAGATCAAGCTGGGAATCATATATAAGAAGAAATAGCCCCACCTGCAGGGGCCACAAATTGAGCTTATCAACTGAAATTAACCCTGGAAATTGGTATTTCTGAGTCTAAGATTATGGGCTGGATTATGGCGCTAACCTTCTGTGTTTCATTGCTGTAGAACCCAGAAACTCTGATTTTCCAGGAGTGTTCCAGCAGAAGGATATTTCTGCAGCATGGTGTTGTTACTCAGGGGCCCCTGAATGTGTGAAGGCAGTTGTTGAAATTTAGTAAAAGTTGTGAATGAGAAAAAAAACACCATGCATAAATGCTCAGATGGAGAGGTTTTTATTTCAGGAAAGTAAATGAGAAAAATTATTGTATGACAGTTAAAAGAAAAAAGGGGGGAGCAAAGGGGGGAAACCTGTATACCTGTATCTGGAGAAGGATTGGTAGAAAAGAAGAAAGGAGAGAGAGAGAGAGAGAGAGAGAGAGAAGATGGTAGGTGTGTTTGGTCCCTTTATAAGGGAACACAGTGAATGAGCACAGGATAGCTCTTAGCGGTTACAGATGAGTACTTTGACCCCAAGGTCAGGCCAGTAAGATGCCTGTGTACTAACAGCAGGTCCTCTTGCTTCACCCACACTTGGGCAGCAGCCCCACCTGAGAGTCTCATCACGGGTTTAACCTAGGAAGTCTTGAGAGGTGAGAAGACGTGTCCTGATGACAAAATTTTTCTCTTCTCCCTCATAACATTTCTCTCTACTTCCTCATTTTTGAACCTTGCTTCTCTTCTTTATCTCCATTTCCTGCTCTCCTTTTATCTCACTTATTTACTGTTTCTAACTTACTTAAATAATTTTTTCATCATGGCAAATTACATAGTAGCCTTCACATTTTCATTTCAACGGAGACGTGTTAGTGAACTATCAATGGTTTTAATTTGTTATGTATATATGTATGTGTATATATATATATGTATAATTCAATATTGTTGCCAGAACAGTTTGATTCCACTTCTAAAATGATACTAGTCTTTGAAAAGAGGCTGCTCAATATGGAGATAATTAATGAATCCAGGAGAGATATCCTGATCAATAGATACATACATTAAAATAAATGCAATAATCAAAAAGGGCAAGATGACGCCTCTGAAAATCATAACTCAAAGACCCTGAAATATGTCAAATGTTGGATGTGCATGCATTTTCTGATCAAGATGATCAGAGATTGAAAGGAGATACAAAGAGGCAAAGGAGTCAAGTGTGGACTCTAGAGGTGAAAGTCAGCCGAGTGGAGGAAACAGGGAAAGGGAAGAGAGAGGCAGCATAAAGATGAAAACTGGGCAGAATGGGAGAAAATATAGCAGGGAAATGAGATTTTATAAAAATAAACAAGAAATAAAAGTATTGGATAGTTTAAAGCTGAACGAAAAACGAAACAAGACAAAAACAAAAGAAAACAACAAAACACAGCAGAAAACACCAACAACAGCCTCCCCTGGCAGAGAAGATCCAGAAGGGAGAATTGCTGATGAAAAGCTGCACTCCAAGAGCAGCAACAAAGAATGGAAATAGTGACCACAGCCCGAATAAAAACTGTCATATGATTAAGAGACCTAGGAATGAGCAGAACTTGATTTCAGAAGCTGAACTAAAAAGCAAAGGGAGGGAAAATGAATTCAATGAAATTACAGGAGAAAATTTCACAAGTCAGAGAGGCAAAAAGACATTCAAATACAAGAGTCAATTAGAACCCCAATTAAACATGACTAAATAGGAACAACATAATAAATCAAAACCATAAATCGAAGCAATATTTATCATTTTAAAGCATTTATCCCAGGAGATGGCTCAGTTAGCAAAGGTGCTGCTTGCACACAAACATCCACACCTGCTTGTACACCTTGCAAAATAGATATTAATTAAATTTAAAATATTAAGTTGTAATGGAAATATTTCCAATGACATGTAATGACTGAAATGACCATCATGACATCCCTGAAGAAGATACTTAAGTGAGAGCTGAACACAGAGAAGAAAGGTGAGTCTCAATCATGAGAGCACAGGGAAGAATAAATGGTATGAGAACAGCTGGATAAAGAAGGGCCAGGAAGGAATCTATCATATCTAGTACAGTAAACAAGCAAATCCTTATTAGTAATTGAGTTAAAGTAAAAATCAAGTAATCCAAGAACCAGAAAACAAAACAAAACAAAACACAAAACCACTGACAGAATTATGATGACTAGTTAACCTCTCTCAATAATCACCTTAATAAATCCATGAAGGAAAGAGAACCTGGAAACAAGTTATTCAAAATTAGCTTGAGGAAATAAAGAAGGCCACAATACATTTATAAAAGGAACAATTCATTAGTTAGAACAATTGTAAATATGCATATATAATAATTTGGGACTCCAAATTTCACGAAACAACTAACAATGAATAGAAGTTCAGACAGATTCTCATGACATAATTATGGTAATGTCAGCAGCACTCCACTCCCATCCCTGCATAGGCCATCCCAAGCAAAAACCAAAGAGAAGCTTCAGAGCTGAACTGTACCATAAATTAAATGGACTTAACAGACATCTCAAGAGCATTTCATCCAAATGAAACCAAAAGTATTTTCTCCTTAGCCGACCTGGAATTTTCTCTAAATTAAAGAACCAAATCGTAGCAAATAAAAAAGAATGAATGAAATAATTTTCCCTACCCAAATATAACATAGTATAATAAAACTAAAAATCAATAGCAAGAAACACTACAGAAACTACAAAAATACAAAGAAAATAAAAATTAAATTTTTGAATGATAAGTGGCTTATTGCGAAAACATGGAGAAAAATGTCAAGCCCCTAGAACCAAATAAAGATGAAAGCTCAATCTACCAGACCATTTCTGAGATATCTAAGGCAATTGTAAGAGGAACATTTTTATAGGAATGAGCCCAGGGACAGACAACTAAACAACATGGTAGGTAAAGATTTATGTCTACATGAAAACACAAAAAAAGTGAGTGGCAATAAGAACAATAAAAATATTCACAACAGTGTTATTAATACAAACTTAAACTTAGAAACAACTGGATGTCTAACCACTGAGAAACAATTAATGAACAATGACAACAAGTTAACAAAGAGAAACATGTACAGAGGATAGCTAGACAGTATGCCTGTAGTTTGCATGTAAGGTATGAAGACACATGGGAGAGATAAAACAAAATCAACAATAATATCTTCATTCTTTTAAAAAGAGCAGCATTTGGACATGCGTGGATCCCACATAAATGTTGGTACTTCATTAAAATATTAGAAACATTTTTTATACACAGTAAGTTTTCTTATTGTAAACTTCCAAATCAACAGATAAATTAACAACAAACTCAACTCAAAGTCATTATATTCTAGCTTCAAATAGTTCTGGAAATCCAAAGAAAAAACGTATTTCTACTTGAATTAGACCCAGTCCAATTTTCTCCCAACATAAAAGAAACTAGAATGCTTACCCGGAACATCTTTGAGAAACTCATATATATGGCCTTATCCATTAAACTCAACAGCTCCTGAAACTGACTGTCATGGTACTCAAAACGCTCCCCAAAGGTGATGGAGCAAATGATATTGGAAACAGCATTGTTGATCTTGAAGTGAGGGTCGAAAGGCTGTCCTGGAGGTAGAGCAAGAAAAAGATGCATCTTTCGAAGATATTGGTTTGTTAATTCCACATGACAGAGAAACATACATAACAGAGAGCTAAGTAAGAGGCTCTGGATTAGCATGATATGAGGTTTAACGTACACATAAGAATCTGTTCATATCTGGAAAGCCAGACTGACAACCAGGCCTTAAGGCAGCAGCGAGTCTAATGATCATTTGTGTGATTAGCTGCAAACTCTGGGGCAAGGTCATGGCTACATGTTCACTGTTCAATGTTCCATGCTCAGCACAGTGCACAGTCCAGGACAAGCACTTTACTTAGGTGGATTCTGTTTAATGAATGAGAGGGCCAGAGCCTCCCACACCTGCCCTGTGGAATGCCCACCTTTCTCTTCTTTTATGACCTCCACAAGGTGTCGGGCCTCCTCCTGCATGCGCTGCTCTAAGCTCTTCTTTCCCAACCCAAAGTTCCTCAGAGTCATCAGAGCGAACCTTCTTTGCTCCTTCCATGCCTGCCCATTGGAGAAGATCAGTCCTGGAAAGAAGCAATACAACGTTATAGCATTGTGATTCTGACTTAAAACTATCTGACAAACGGGATGGTCACATGTATGATGGAAAGAAGATGGGCCAATAATGGACTTGACAGCTGTCTAGAGAGAGACAATAGCACATAGCAAGGAGCATAATGGCTAGCATCTCTTGATGGCTTACAAAGTCACTGTTTAGTAAGTAATTTTAACATATTCTTTAATTTTAATACTCTTAAAAAATCCACATGTTATTACCAGAACATTCTAGATCTATTACAATGGATAGAAAAAAAGAGATGCAAGGGCAAAGTAAAATTTTTAAGTAACATGATAACTAGGTATTAATGAGGTGATGAAATCCAATTCTCCCCAGAACCAAAGCATCTATACTTTGTGTTTAAATATGTATATATTATATGTATGTTCGTGTGTGTATGTTTGTCAAGCAAAATGCCTGGAACCACTTTTGGTACCACAATCTGTACAAGTTGTGGTTCCCTAAAGCAGTGAATCTCAACCTTCTTGATGCTGCAACCCTTTAATACAGTTCCTCGTGTTGTCATGATGCCCAACCATACAATTATTTTTGTTGCTAGTTCACAACTGTAGTTTGGTTACTGTTATGAATCATACTGTAAATATTTGATATGTCCAACAATCTAGTGACATTTTTGAATGGGTTGTTCAACCGTCACGGGGGTGGTGCCCCAAGGTTGAGAACCAATGCTCTTAAGGACTAGAAGTGATAGAATGGATCTAAAGATATTAAAGCAGTATTTATTAGACTGGTGTATAAGGTAGTCTAAAAATGGCTGTCTTTTAATGGAAAGACCAATAATTCTATGATTGTTCAATCTATGAGTCTGGATATCTCAGCTAGTCTTCTGCATACACTGGAATCCTAAAAAAGTAGATTCTCAGCAGGATAGATGAACTTGCCAGTGAGAGGAAGGACAAAAAAGCAAAACGCAAAAGCTTCCTCCTTCCATGCCCTTTTATGTGGGCTGCCAGCAGAAGGTGTGGCTCAAATTTAGGGTGGGTCTTCTGATCTCAAGTGATGCAAATTTAGGGCAGGTCTTCTAACCTCAAAAATTCCAAAGAAGCAAGACTCCTCATTTGTTTATCCAGTTTTGAGGATTTTAGTTGGTTCCAAATGAAGATAAGTTGACAACCAAGGTTAGCCATCAGACTGCTAGTGGACTTTTTTTTTTTTTTTATTCTCCAGGCATCTAGTTCATGGAGTCATTTTGGCATCCTTTTGGCATGTCTGGACTATTGATTTTAAGGCTTCAATGCCATCACCTTGGTCTAATTTACAGTCTAGTTTAGCAACTGGAGTGTGTAAGCTTCCACCCTTCATATCTAAAACAAGTTCCCTAATGTCTTTCCTCCTCTCTCTACCTGATATCCTAAGATTTCCTCTGTTTGAAACCAATGAGAAATCTTTCCGACTGTTAGAATAAAAATCAGCATTTAGCAAACACTGCCTGTGCTCTTTCTGATGTACCTCAGAAGTATCAAGAGTGCTTAATTATGTCCTTTAAATACCATGCTTGCAATGCTGGATGTCTTGCCATTTCTCAAGACAGCTCTTCTTTTTGTCCTTTAAAGAATATTATATCCCCTTGACTAATTATTCTTTTAATTTTCTTTTAATGAATATCATTTACTCAAAGAAGACTTTTCAGAATCCTCACACAATGTTAGACATCTTTGATTAAACACCTTCTGCATTGATACTGCTTTACTATTAAATCCCTGGCATTAACTTATACTGTGCTGACTGACTTTATATCAATGTGACATAAGCTAAAATTGTTCTACAGCAGGGAGCCTCTATTGAGAAAATGCCTACATAAGAAGATAGGGCTGTAGGCAAGGCTGTAGGGTATTTTCTTAATGAATGTTTGGTGTGGGAGGGTCCGTCCCACGTGGTTGCTGCTAACCCTGGCTGATGCTCTTGGTTTCTATAAAAAAGCAGGCTGAATAAAGTAGGAATAGCAAGACAGAAAGCAGTACTCCTCCACGGCCACTGTGCCAGCTCCTGCCTCCAGGTCATTGCCCCGAGTTTCTGTCCTGACTTCATTTGGGTTGAACAGTGTATATGAAAACATAAGCCGAATAAACCCTCTACTCTCCAAGTGTCTCTCCTAATGATATTTCATCACAGTAAAGTAACTGTAAGACAGGTGTCTAGTACTGTGCTTCTTACAACAGACAGTACAGTGAATTGACCTAGAATTATTCCATACAGTAATTAGAAAGGGCCTAAGATGCTGTTTTGCTGGATTTATAGATTTCAAATTCCATGGTCAACTTATGACTTTATTTGACAATAATATAAGGTATTCATGCTAATAAATTATGACATTAATTAAGAGCGTTGAGATCATGACTTTAATGATATAGTACAAGCAAGATGCAGTAGAAAGGAAAAGCTGACTTACATCCATTTTCCTAGGGTTGATGAGGGAAAATAAAAGGGAGCACAGTGTCTGGCTGTGTTTGGGTGCTGTGGTTACTTCTTATCAAAGCAACTAAAATTACTCTTTTCAAATATGTGTTTTCCCCAGTTTCTACTAGGACACACTATAAACCATCTTACGGGTGCTTTCATTCAAGCAATGTGGTATCCAGTGCCCATTAATGATGGCATTTCATGAAGATATTGGCTTATGAGAGTGATGGATAAGGCATATAGGAGCTTTTATGTATCTTAAAAATTACAGTGTATATATAACAACACATGAAAGTCTTACCATTTTCTTTGAAGATAAGATTTTGAAATGGCAATTTAGGGCGACTCATAAAGTTTTCTTCCAGTTGAGTAAAGGCTTCTTTGATTAAAGGCAGACTGCTTACAATCACTGAAGACACAATTCCAAAATCCATACTCATAACATTCCCATACTTCTTCACAAGCTGAAACATATTTCAATAGTTAGAGGTGGGTGTGTTCATACCTCTCTGTCTGAAGATGGAAGGCATATATGTAACAAATGGTAATCATATTGATAAGTCTTTATTTCCCTGTGAATGATACACCTTGGTTTGTGGAAATGGTTTTGATTTTCTTTTCTTTTAAATGTCCTAAACTCAAATCAACTTCAAGAAGGAGATTTACCAATACAAATCCATTAATAGGAATCAATGAGTGGATGATGTTATAGTGTGTATCTCTGTATAAAGATTTTGTACATAGATTTCAATAAATAAGCAAATTCTCTAAGTCTTGCATTTTGCAGTAGAACAGGCAGAACACAGTTTATGCCACCTGGTAAAGACCAAGGCATGTCTGTGTAAGTCATACCTTGTAGTACGCACAGAGTAGGTAGCACAGAATAAGGAAAAAATATCTCTACATCATTGTATTCTTTGCTTGTTTGTGTGTATGTGTGTGCGCTCACACACACATATGTTGTATTTGTAAGGTGGTGTTGCACATGAGTAGGTCAGTTGACATCTTTGGGGAGTCTGTTTTCCTTTCTCACCATGTGGGTCCAGGTGATCAAGTTCAGATTACTAAGTTTTTCAGCAAGTTCCCTTACCCACTGAACAACCTTTATGGCCAGCAAGCATGGAATTCACAGTAATGAAAATATCTGTTGCTGGCTTTCTTGTCTAAATAGCTATGATAACAGAAGCAATAGCAAATTAACTGTGGCTATTTAAATATTAGAATGTGATTTAGAAGAGGGCTCTGCTAATGGAAGCAACAAAAAGATGGAGGGGCAGAACCCAGAGACAGTGCTGATGGGCTCATGTCACAGAATCCTGGCTAATGTGCAAAAATTTACCCGGGTTCTCAGGGGTCTGTTCTAATAATATTTAAAAGATGAATAAAAGGAAAAGAAAGAAAATGGAATGAGCTTCAACTCATAGAAGACATCTTATAGTGATTTGGAATTTACTGAGTAATTTTATACATACAACAATTATATGAGGCATAATCAGGACCATTGTATGTTGGGGGTCCCATCATTATAGCTAGCTTGAAGTACATGCTAATATCTAAATTGTGTATTACAGCCCCCTTCAGTCTGACAAGATTCTCTCTTATTTATGTAATATTCCTGTAATGATTCTGTGAACTACTACAGAGAAAGCTAAGAGACTATGAGATAGAGGGAAGTAGAGTCCCCACATGCTCAACAAGGAACCACCTTCTACACTGTCTTCATCCTGTTTTGAGTGATGTCACCTAAACTGATCTAAAATGTCCTATCCCTTTTCAACACTAGACGATTGTTAAACATTATTTCTAGGCACAGCACAACTGGTGGCATCATTCTTTCAAAGGCTAGGCCCATAGCTGCCCATCCATCTAGATTTCATATGATATCACAATTGATTGACAGAACGTATGACTCATTGGACCATAGACTGTCCTGTGCTGTGCCTGTCATGCTAAGCATTTGTTTAGTGTCTCTTGAGTGAATGAGCAAAAGAGTCTGTGAAGAAGTATATCTAGTTATTAAAGGCCATCTTATTCTATAGGATGGATATATATATATATATATATATATATATATATATATATATATTGAATCAAATCATGTATATTCAAGAACTTGTTTTGTTGTTATTCCACCTGGGAAAATCAGATTCCCCCTTTCCTCGACAGTGGAAAATGGAATGCTAACAGATGATTGCTAATTTGAATCCATGTGTGCTTATTATGGAGGGTGAATGCAGGGGGCACAAACCTCAAAGGGAAAGCCAGGCATCAGTTTGTGGGAATTATTTACTCATAGCAAGAATTAAAATTTAATTATACCTAAGTTGCATCATTTAACCTCATTTGATTATACACAGATCAAAATGTAAATCCATAGGAATTACAAAATAAAAAATAAAAAAATCACTGGACTGGCTTAATATTTCCAGCCTCAGTATCACTATGACCTATTTCTGTGATTCCAGACATATCACCCAACCTCCTATGACTGTGTAGCAAGACATAGATCAAATATTTTTACCCTGACAAGATTAAATAAAAGCATATCTTTTTATTTTTGTAACTTATGATAGCATTTGCCAGAAGCAAACCTCCTAGCAAAGTTTGCTTTGTTTTGCCAAAATACAAGAAAAGTGATTCTCAACAGGCCAGAAATTGTTTTAACTTTCTGCTTCTAAATACCAAAGTTAAATACTATCAAATGGGGCAATCAAGTTGTTACAGTGCTGAGGTTAATGCATTTCATCTTGTCACTTGCTATGTGTCTCTAGCACATAGTCTCTGGGCTAGCCTGTAAGGTAAATGACCTGCCAATCTTAAATGTGCACTGTGTACACAGAAAAGAGTTCACAATTTAATCAGGGAGAGCTTCCAGAGCTGAGTGGAGAGTGGACAAACCATCCCAGGGGACCTGGACACTTGCTTGTGGCTTTCTTAGTAACTGATAACATCAGTAAGGGAGCAGTCAGCAAGGATGTATAAAAATTAAGGCTCAGTAAGAGAGAGCAACACCTAAACCAATCTTCAGTCAAGAGGAGTAGAACACACACAGACACACACACACACACACACACACACACACACACCCTTGACTCCAGTTTTATTTATTTATTTATTTTCCGTGAAGCACTTAAATCAACTAAGCTGAGACCTGGACTTTACACTCACTTCTTTTCTTCTTCTTCTTTTTTTTTAATTAAAAATTTCTGCCTCCTTCCTGCCTCCCTCCCACTCCCCTCCTCTTCTTCTCCAGTCCAAAGATCAGTCAGGGTTCCCTGCCCTGTGGGAAGTCCAAGGTCCTCCCCACTCCATCCAGATCTAGGAAGGTGAGCATCCAAACCTCAGGATAGCCAAAACAATCTCATACAATAAAGGAACTTTAAAGGCATTACCATCCCTGACTTCCAACTCTATTACAGAGCTACAGTATTGAAAACAACTTGGTAGTGGCAAAAAAAAAAAAAAAAAAAAAAAAAAAACAGAGAAGTCGCCGGGCAGTGGTGGCGCACGCCTTTAATCCCAGCACTCGGGAGGCAGAGGCAGACAGATCTCTGGGAGTTCGAGGCCAGCCTGGTCTACAAGAGCTAGTTCTGGGACAGGCACCAAAGCTACAGAGAAACCCTGTCTCGAAAACAACAACAACAACAACAAAAAAACCCCAAAAACAAACAAACAAACAAACAAAAAAAAGAGAAGTCGACCAAGGAATCAAATAGAAGACTCGGATTTTAACCAACAAACCTATGAACACCTGATTTTCGATAAAGGAGCTAAAAGTATACAATGGAAGAAAGAAAGCATCTTCAACAAATGGTGCTGGCATAACTGGATGTCAACCTGTAGAAGAATGAAAATAGATCCATATCTATCACCATGCACAAAACTCAAGTCCAAATGGATCAAAGACCTCAATATCAGTCTAAACACACTGAACCTGATAGAAGAGAAAGTGGGAAGTTCTCTACAACACATCGACACAGGAGAACACTTCCTACATACAACCCCAGCAGTACAGACATTAAGGGCAACATTGAATAAATGGGACCTCCTAAAACTGAGAAGCTTCTGTAAAGCAAAAGTACACTCACTTCTTAAAGCAGCAGAACATATCTGTCTCTATCATCATTTACTATTAAATCATCACACATACCTGGATGTATTTAAAGAATTCAAATCAAACAGTGTTTTTTCTAACCTAAATGGAACCATCACCTAGGAAGTATGTCATAGAAGGATAAGAAATTCTCCAAATATTTTTGTTTCTCTCTCTCTCTCTGTCTGTCATCCTCCCTCCCTCCCTCCCTCCCTCCCTCCCTCCCTCCCTCCCTCCCTTTCTCTAAGACAGGGCTTCCCTGTATAGTCACGGTTGTCCTGGAACTTGTACTGTAGACCAGGCTGGCTTCAAACTCAGAGAGATCCCACACAACTGCCCTGCTTAGCTGCATATTTCTGAAAAGTGCATGTTTAGAAGCTAACTATGTGTCCTGGGCTTAGCCACCAGGAACATGAACTTTGTAGCCCTGCCTGCCTGCCCCGGATCCCTAATTCTCAAGTCACAGATCCACCAGCTCAGGATTAGGTTATCTCACAGCCAGACAATCTTGTACCTTCCTACCTGCTGGACCACCAGGTGTTGCTGCTTCATGTTAAAATGCAGTAAGTTGCCTACGAAGGGCAGGCGTCCTGGCCCTGGCGGGTAGTTCTTTGGGCGCCGGCTTTTGAAATAGTCAGCCAGGAACAGAAAGGTGACAACAGCCAGCAAGAGAGTCCGGAGATGGAGCCCTGCCCAGATGGCGGCCACCAGGGAGCCTGCGGCAGCAAGCATGGTTGGTATCCAAGTGGACTCTTCAAATAATCTACTAGCCTTATAGGACTCTCAAATAATCTACTCCAATTCACTTCCAATCACACCCCTTCACATTCCTTGGAGGCCCTAAAACCAGAGAGCACGGACACCCTGCTCTTATAGGTCCAACACTCCCTCAGAGGGCTTAGCCACTCCTTCCAGTTGGAGCAGGACCTACCCCCAATGGTCAGAGCTCTCAGCCCTGCCCTGTTGCAAGCTTAAATAGATAGACCTTTGGAGTTGTGGCTTTTCCCTTCAAATGACAGTTAGACAAGGCGCTGAGAAGAATTTGGGTTTCATTTGGTAATTATAATTTGTACTTACATATGAACTACGTTGGTACTAGGTACAGGATATAAAAACCCAAGTAGCTGTAGACAGTCCATAGATGCACATAGCTGTCACTGAAGGTCGATTCTTTGTTGTAACATATGATTTTTGTAGCTTTGATTTAGATCTGTAACTTGCTAGTTTTATAGTTACACCATTTGGTTATATTTTTGTAACTCTAAGCAACTCCTAATTGCAAATTTATCCTCTTAAAGGTATGAGTCAAGAAGAAAACTTGACTTCTAAAGACCCAGAACTTAGCCTGAGCAGTGATGAGGCTTGAAAATATTGTTAAAATTGCTATTCTTGGCATACCTGATTGAACCCCCCCCCCCCGTGTGTGTGTGTGTGTGTAAGTATGTGAGTGTGTCTGTGTCTGTACGAATGCCCTGACTCCTTCTGGAGTACTTTAAGAGACAGCCCCTTGCTAGAACAAGTAAGTTACTGTAGGTGGATTTGTATAAATTCAACGTGACCCTACTTCCCATTTTCTCTCTCAGCTTCCTGTGTGAAGATGATGTGTGGTCTGACTGCCTTCCCGTTGCCCAGTGGGAGTCTCATTATCCTGGTGCAATGCCTTCACTATTATAACAAACTCTATCCCCTGGAAATGTCAGGCAAAACAGATCCTTTTCTCTAAGTCCATGTTTCAGAGGACCAAAATATTCTATCTCAGGAAAATAAATAGAAGGAATGTAATTTCTAAAATGCTTTCTGTTTGGCAAACTTAAGAGGTGAATTTGAAAGATTAAATTTAGAATCAGTCTGTGAGTAGAGCTCACTTTATAAGATTTCTGGGCTTTTGTCTATATAAAGTCATATATGTTGTCTGTATTGATATGTCTTTTGTCTGTATTACATGAGGTAATTTAAATTAATAAAAAATTTTATTGTAAATAAAGTTATGATTTGATATTTTAACATCTTGCTTGGTGGACCTATCGTAATACTACAAGATAAAACTAGTATCACTAAAGTGCAGGTTTTAGGGTCTCTGTTTTATTGTATCATTAAAAAGAATATTTGTGTTTGCAATAGAAAATATTCTTTTTTTCCATGTCTACTTCTATTTTTATTTTTAGTGATTTTTATTGAGCCCTACATTTTTCTCTGCTCCTCTCCCTGCCTCTTCAACCGTCTCCAAGGTCCCATGCTCCCAATTTACTCAGGAGATCTTGTATTTTTCTACTACCCATGTAGATTAGATCTATGTATGTCTCTCTTAGGGTCCTCATTGTTGTCTAGGTTCTCTGAGATTGTGATTTATGGGCTGGTTTTCTTTGCTTTGTGTTTAAAAACCACTAATGAGTAAGTAACGAGATAATTGTCTTTCTGGGTCTGGGTTACCTCACTCAAAATGATGTTTTCTAGCTCCATTCATTTGTCTGTAAAAATTCAAGATGTCATTATTTTCTTCTCCTGTGTAGCACTCCATTGTATAAATGTACCACATTTTTCTTGTCCATTCTTTGGTCGAGGGGCATTTAGGTTGCTGTTGTCTTCCAATTTTTTGTTTGTGTTTTCTTCAATTTCTTTGAAAAAATTTCTCATTTCCCCTTTAGAGTTTCAATCATTCTCGTGAAGCCATTTTTTTAGGTCATTTTTTTTTGTGCTTCATCTATATTTGGTTGTTCAAGTCTTGCTGTTGTAGGGTCTTTAGGTTTTATTGGTGTTGTGTTGCTCTTTGTGGTGTTGCATGTGTTCTTACATTTTCTACTCATTTTTGTCTTCTAATAGGTGTAGTTGGGGCTGTCTGTGATTCTGTTGATTAATGTTCTAGGTGCCAGTGAATCCAAGGCTCAGATGGTTGTTCCTCATGGTACAACAGTGCCACGGTTCTAGTTGCCCTGTAGGTCACTTAGTATTCTTGGAGGATACTCAGTGCTCCTGGACTTTGTTCTACTCCTTTGGAGTTTGCTGTCTCAGGCCTGTTCTAGCTTAGGTTGTCAGCTCAGACCTAATTTTTAAAATGCCCATGGTCTGGATCCGTTCCTGCAGAGGTCTCTGGCTTGGGGTTGATCCTGTAAAGGATTCTGGCTCCAGTCTAGTCCCCCAGAGTTCTCAGGCTCGGCTGTACCCAGACCCACAGAGAACCTGGCTCTGGCTTACTCCCTCAGACGTCCCAGAGTCATGCTTGGACACACTGAGATTTCTTGTTCCTGTTTACTCCCTTTGATGTTCCAGGCCACTGCCTGGACTCACAAAGGCCCTGGCTCAGGCCTATTTCCTCTGAGGTCCCAGACTCACACCTGGACCCACAGAAATTTCTGGTTCCTGCCTGATCCCTTGGAGATCCCAGATTCATGCCCAGACCCACAGAGATCCTGGCTTAGGTCTATTCCTTTGAAGGTCTCAGATTCATGTCTGGACCATCAGAGGCCTCTGGCTCTGGCTCATTTGCTCTGTGGTTGCTCCTCTGTACCTGTTCCTATGGAGTTCACTGTCTCAGATCTGTTCTGGCCGAGGTTGCTGGCTCAGTCCGGGTTTGCAAATGTCCCTGGACGGAATCAGCTGCTGCTGTCTTGGAGCTTGCTTTCTCAGACCCACTTTGGTCTAGGTAGCTGGTTCAGTCCCATTCCTGTGGAATTTCACCAGTTTCTTTATTAACCAATGGTATTCACAGCATACAGAGGGGAATCCCATATCAGTCCAACTCAAAGGCACAGCAAATATATACAACAAAATCATAGAAGAAAACTTTACCAACCAAAAGAATGATATGCATATGAAGAAAGAAGAAGCTTACAGAACACCAAATAGACTGGATAAAAAAAAAATGTCTCCTTACCAGAGAATAATCAAGATACTAAACATAGAGAATAAAGAAACAATATTGAGAGCTGCAAAGGAAAAGGCAAAGTAACATATAAAGGCAGGCAATCACAATTACACCTTAGATCTCGACTGAAATAATGAAATATGAGACCACGGATGCTAGCCAAGACTACTAAACCCAGATCTTAGAGAAGCTAAATAAGAAGGAGAACCCAAAGAAAAACATAAAGGCATCCTCCTGAATATTAACCTTCATCAGGCGATGAAAGGAGACAGAGACAGAGACCCACATTGGAGCACCGGACAGTAATCTCAAGGTCCAAATCAGGAGACGAAGGAGAGTGAGCACGAGCAAGGAACTCAGGAACGCTAGGGGTGCACCCACACACGGAGACAATGGGGATTTTCTACCAGGAACTCACCAAGGCCAGCTGACCTGGGTTTGAAAAAGCCTGGGATAAAACCGTCTTGGGGAAAAAACATAGAGACAATGAGGACTACTGAGATCTCAAGAACAAAGGCAATGGGTTTTTGATCCTACTGCACGTATTGGCTTTGTGGGAGCCTAGGCAGTTTGGATGCTCACCTTACTGGACCTGAATGGAGGTGGGTGGTCCATGGACTTCCCACAGGGCAGGGAACCCTGATAGCTCTTTGGGCTGTCGAGGGAGGGGGACTTGACTGGGGGAGGGGGAGGGAAATGGGAGGCTGCGGTGGGGAAAAGACAGAAATCTTAAATAAATAAATAAATTAAAAAATAAACTTTTAAAGAACCAGAAAAAAAAAGAAATATGAATTTCCATTAAAAAAAGAATTTTGAATTAAAACTAGATATATTTATTGCTACCCACTATGTTATTAAATAAATATTAATGTAATTTTAAAATAAAAAAAAAAAATAAAAAGTAAGCCAGGAAACCTGGAAAAAAAAAACTTTCAATCACCATAGATGGACAAAACAAGATATTCCCTAACAGAACTAGATTTAGCCAGTATCTAGCCACAAGCCCAGCCTTTTACAAAGTGCTAGAAGGAAAACTCCAACCCAAGAAAGTTAGCTACATCCACAAAACACAGACAATGGATGATCTCACAGCAACAAATCACAAAGAAGAGAAAAACATACACAATAACATTACCAATGATGAAAACTAAATTAACAGGAACCAGCAATAACTGGTCATTAATATCCCTTAATATAAATGGTCTCAACTCATGTATAAAAATATACAGATTGGATAGGAAAACAGAATCCATCCTTCTGCTGCATACAAGAAACCCACCACAACCTCAAAGACAGACATTGCCTCAGGGTGAAGGGTCAAGAAAAATTTTCCAATCAATTGGACCTTAGAAAGAAACTGGTGTAGCTATTCTAATATCTAGCAAAATAGACTTAATACTAAAATTAATCAAAAGAGATGAAAAATGGAATTTCATATTAGTCACAGGAAAAAAATCCATCAAGATGAAATCTCAATACTGAACATCCATGCCCAAAATACAAGGGCACCCTCATGTGTAAATGAAACAGTACTAAATACTTGAACACATTGGCACAGGAGACCACATCCTAAATATAACCCCAGTAGCACAAACACTGAGTGAAATAATTAATAAATGGGACCTTCTGTAACTGAGAAGCTTCTGTAAATCAAAGGTCATAGTCAACAAGAAAAAACAGCAGCCCGCACAATGGGAAAAGATCTTCACCAATCCCACATTAGACAGAGGACTGATCTCCAAAATACACAAAGAACTTAAGAAAAATTGATTGTCAAAAGAACAAATAAACCAATAAAAATAGAGTACAGATTTAAACAGAGAACTCTCAACTGATGAATCTAAAATGACTGAAACACACCTAAAGAAATGTTTTAACATCTTTAGCCATCAGAGAAATGCAAATCATAACAACTCTGAGATTCCTTCTTACACCTGCCAGAATGGCTAAGATCAAAAACACTGATGACAACTTATGCTGGAGAGGATGTGGGATAAAGGGCACACTCCTCTATTGCTGGTTTGAGGGCAAACTGGTACAGCCCCTTTGGATATCAGCATAACGATTTCTCAGAAAATTAGGAAAAAACCTCAAGACTCAGCAATACTAATTTGTGCATATGCACAAAGGATGCTCAATCATACCACAAGGACATGTGCTCAACTATGTTCATAGAAACATTTTGAATTAGCATTTTTAAAAGTCAAAGATTCCATTGATATTTGTCTAACTTTTGAATCTGATATTATTCTATTTACAGTTGAAGTCAATCCTTGCTAAAAATCCATGAAGGTTCCTTTTTGGCCTTGAATAATTTAAGTAAATAACTCATTCCTCTTTCCTTATTCTTCAACCCTGTCACAAGCATTAAAAGTTGCTATAGAACACAGAGCTGAGGTGTGATCATCATATCAAAACTGTGTTTGCAAACCTGTGTTTTGACCTTCACTGAGAAGGTGATCTTTGGAAATATCAATTTCTCTAGCCCTATTTAATTTTTCTATGACCCTAGCTCTCTCTTTCCACCATGTTTTATATGATAACTGAGGACTAACATCCAATATAGCTATAGCTAAGTCTTTCCAGGCTTGGAAAAATTGTGTCTCAAATTGACTATGAATTTACCATCTGCTCTACATGAGGTGACTGCATACCATATGGAATGACTGCCTCCTTGAATCTTCCCAAATATAACATTTCTACAGGATTCTGGTTAACTTGTGCCTATATGTGGGTGTAACCTACCATCTGGTGGTCATTCTGTCAAGGTAACTGGATAAATTAAAGCTGGTTTTCTCAAAACCTTGGGCTGCTCCTATTGAGTTTCATCATGTGATACTGAGGTAAGTTCTGATCGAAATTCCTCTCTCTGTGTGTGGATACTTTTCTTAGTTTAATTGGTATGTCTTTCTAAGGCTTGTATCTTATCAGTCCATTTCTCATATTTTTTACAATTATCAAATCTTTTTTAGGGATAAAATATGAATCGCCAAATTGATAATAATTGTATCTGCATATGTCAAACCCAGTTAATTTGGTTATCCCTTCATTTAATTTTTCCATTTCCAACTATCTATTATGGAACCATACAGAGTCTTAACTTCCTGCATTATAATATTCCCCATTCTTAATATGAGATAAATATATTATATATAATATTCATATTACAATTATTATATATAAATTTATAATATAGTAAATACATAATATAGCATATAAAACATGTATATGATATATAACATAATATATTATGCATACAAATGTTATATGTAAATATGTCAATAAACAAATAAATATATAAATATTGTTTATATAAAACCAAGTTTTTTCCTTAATATTTCCTAGGTGTCTCACTAGTTCTGATGACTTTTCACTTTTTCAACAGCAGCTACTATGGCTATGGCTGGTCAGGGTGGTTGGGGGGTAGCCAGCTTCAGGAGTTGTTCTTGATTGGGGTGGGGGGTGTCAAGGCAGTCAGACTAAGTAAGGTAGGCTCAAGGGTCTCAGCGGGCTGCTGCTACACTACATGGGCTGGTCTGAGGGCACCTGAAGCTGTTTGGTGTAGACAGTGGCTGAGGGTGTACAGCACAGCAGCAGTAGAAGCACGAATGTGTGCAACTGGGTGTTGAGCTGACCCAGCAAGGGCATCCAGGGAAAGCCCGTAACCCATGGGGAGAGAGAGTCAGCCTCCTGAAAAGCAGACATAGGATGGTAAGCGGCAGGAGAACATTATATGGCATGAGGAAAGGATGCCACTTTTCTGGCCTCTCTGTTCTGGTTGTGGGATTTGTTTTCTGATCTCTATTCAAACAGAGGATTCTGATTTGCAAGTCTACCCCTAAATAAATAACCGTCTATTTCTCAATTCTTAACTAACGTGGGATATTTTTTAAGCATCCATCCATCGTGCAGAACAGAGATTTTTCAGTATGTGCTTTTGCCTGATACCCTTCATTTCACAAGTAATTTTCAGCTCTGTTTTGAGTAAAAAATTAACTGTGTGCCTGGGTGAATATATAAATAAGACCATATGTCTCTCACCACTCCATGGAGCAATATCTGATAAGTTACTTATTGCAGATTGTAGAACGAAGCCACCCTATAAATTTATTGGCATAAACTGGTACTGTGGAGCATTTGAGTATATAAGAATCATTTTGGGAAATATGTATCCACTCTGAGAACAGAAGCAGGTCTTTTGCCCAAGTAAAATTTGGTCTCATCTTAGGCACAATCACATTAAATTTTAAGGACAGCCCTGTGCTCTCTTTAGTTTTGGAGATTCCACGTAGAGTCAGGGAAATGACATCAAAGCACAGTCTTACAGACATAGTTGGTTTTCAGTTTTATTCACAGCAAGCCTCCACAGGCTATGAATGGAGGAAAGATCTCTGTATCACTTTCACAAGAAACAATTTATAAGTGACGTATCCACCACCAATTTACAGGACACAGCAGTCTAGGACATGGATCTAATAACTGTACCCTAATCTTCCCATCCTTCCCTGGTCACATTTCGTCTCTCCCTTCACATATGATTGGCCCCAGTGGCTCAGAGGATTGCTCAGTTGTTCTTCTTCTTTCTCTTTCTGCCTGACTTCACAGTCTAGGGACAGCACAGAGATGGTGACTGACTGGGGAAACAGTGACGCCAAATCTAGACTTCAGGCTCAGCTTCTCATTCACTGCGGCTTGAAAGTAAATTTTTGCACAAGAGCAGTGAAGAAAATGAAGAGCTCAGACCTGGCCAATTGTTCTCCGAGGCAAGCTCGCTTTCCTGCAGGAAATGAAACAGAAGACGAGATACTTTCTTAGTTGGCATTAGTACCTTCAGGAACTGGCATTTCCATTTTCCTTCTGTATATCTTGAACTGTCACAGGGCTTTGTGTCCAGCAGTTTATGTCTCATATGTGTCTGAATGTGGAATGTTCCACTGAAATTGGAACTCCAGGATCAAAGGTCTCCAGTGCGACAATAGCAATGAGAGGTGTCACAGGCAATGCTATACATATCGCAGATGATGACAGCTAGTATTTAACAGATTGACCTAGTAACTCTCTGATGGGAAGCCCCGCTTGGAAAAGACCATGGAGTCACTGGCTGTAGATGACTGGTTGTTTTTGTCTGTAGTTTTTCTCATGTGTCAGCTATGGGTGTTTTCCCCACTGCTTGTGTGTTTATCTCATGAAATATTCCATCTATTGGAATATAGGATACTTCTCATTACTCAGACTGACATAGGAAAGTAATAGTGTCCTCAGTCTCAACAACAGCTAATTATAAACTTCAGGACATATTGAAACAATCTGGTTGTTTCTGGATATCAATATCTGGTAGCCCCTAGAGACGAATATGCAAGGACAATTTCCCAGGTGTTTATTGCTGTTTCAAGATCAGGCATAAAACTTTAGTAGACAGAACTTTCTCAGCAAAGGACTTCTCTATGTATTTGCAACCTCAAGGTGAAGGCAACTAACTGCTGTTTAAGTCCTGAATTTCAATGTCTCTATCTTTCTGGGAACCCTGACCACTCAGAGCTGACTTTACTCACCATGCACAGTCAGCACAACCTCTGTAGCCTGAAAGAAACTGTGTGATCAGTATGGTTCTGTTTTTGTTTGTTGTTGTTGTTGTTTACTCAGGAAGTGCTGTGTAACCCTGATAATGTGACTCATGTTTGTCCAGAGGCTTTGCTGTAAGGTGAATGGGAGAGAAATATGTGAGATGTGTCTAAATGCGTGAGAGAGAAGTGTGGGAGGAATAAGAGGGATGTGATAGAAGTGTGAGCAGAGAGAGAGGATGTGAAAGAAAAAAGTGTGAAGAGATATAGCTAAATGTGGAGGGAGAGAAGTGTGGAAGAAATAGAAGAAATGTGATAGACGTATGTTGTGTGCACACGTATTATGAAAGGCAGATGTAACTGAAGGTGGGGAGAGAGAGAGAGAGAGAGAGAGAGAGAGAGAGAGAGAGAGAGAGAGAGGAGAAAAGATGTCGCTGTATAAAAGAGAGATGTGTGTGCAGGAGATATGTATGTGAAGGAAGAAGTATTGGCCGTGCGGAGAGTGTGAAGACAAAGAATTGCGAAGATTGGAGCTGTGTGGATAATATAACTGTGTGAAAATGGGTGTAACTGCCATAACTTTGGGGACAAGTAACGGTCTGGATGTATCACAAAAGGAACTAAACTACAAATAAGAGCATAAGACCCTGCTCTGTCAGTTCTTGGGAACTGTGATCTTGAATAGAAAAGAACTCTTTTCTCTCCTTTATGGAGTCTGCTTATGGGGCAAAAGTAAACATTTATTCATTTTCTTGCTGAGTATTAATAACCGTATTGCTGTGGTGATTATCTGACACAATTGGCCTGCTAAATGAAGTGTGTAATTTAGAGTAAGTAATAACATTCTTAATAACAGCACTTGTCTCTCTGTATTGCTACTTTATTTTACAACTGGTATAGATGAAAGAATTCTTTAAACTGAGTGAGGTAAGGGGCCTCTATGAGAAGTGGATTTTGCACTATAGTGAGGGAAAGCAATGGGCCTGGAGGAAACTCTTCCTGGGGAAGGCATGTTGTCTATTCTCATTCTTCTCACCATAGTCCAAAGAATTATCACACAAGGCATTTATTTGAAATACAAAAAGGAAAAAAATTCCTAGCCTTTCAGTATTTCATTGACCTGATTCATTGACTTAGAGAAGCTGAATAAGTGAAATATGTGTCTGAGGTTTTGTTTTTATAATTTTATATTACATATTATATTATAATTTTTATAAACAGGAAAAATGGACAGAGTCTCTGTGTCTTATCACCTCTCCTATTAAAGTGAGTTGTGAACAGTGAGCAAAGGGACAGACAGTCCCAGATGGAAAGACAAAGAGGTCAGAACAAACCGAGGGCAGCCCAGCCCCAAGAAACACCGGCTCTGGATCAGCACTAGCTGTGCAGGCAAATGCAGTCTCCTCCTGGTCTGAACTTCCGCATCATGAGAAACAACACTGCCTTAGTTAATCACCAAACTTAATGATCATATGAAGCATTTCAGTGTGCCTTCTGTGCAGCATCTAGTCACCTCCTGCAGACAGTGTTAGGAAACACAAGCTTCTGTGTGAGAAAACCTGGTAGACACTGAGCTCTGGGAGAAGCACATTTGTCTAGGTCTGTGTCCTTTTCTCTGCAGTGCTCACTGACTGCAGCTTGGGAGGCTGCAGTGGGACGCATGCTCCAAGGGGCAGCTCTGCTTCATCTCCTGTCCTACACTTTCCTGCTCTCAGGTTGTTTGTTTTTTAGGTTGAAGCTTAGAAGACATTTATGAAATTAAAGAATTGGCAGATTACATATATAAGTGAATATCTAGAATATTTGGTTATTGATTCCACACCACTACCAATGCAGTCTTCAATAACTTGCCTGACAGAAAGCACAGGGGAGAAAGTCATCACTGCATTTCCTTTTCTGCATGGCAGGTGGTGTAGCAGATGCATGTACTAACTACATTTAACCAAGTAGGTCCATTTTAGAAAGATAACCCTATTCAGGGATTGTTCATGGTATAGAAGCCTATTCACATCAAAATGCCAGTTAAAATTATCTAACAACTAAAAATACTGAAACTCTGCTCTCTTCATTGTCAGGAACCATCCCTTTAAAAGAAAAGTGACTATAAATACCCTGTCTCAAAATCCCCCCCCACCCCAAAACAATGTTTACACAATGGAATTCAGCTTTCTTGCTGTCAGAAAGAGGCAGGCATTAGGTCTCTGTTGTCAGTGAGGTAAAAAAACATAACAAAGAAAGTTGAAATCTCCATCAGAAGGAAGGAAGGATTGACACTATATGTGTGTATAATATATGTGGTTACTGGACTGAGATCAACTTCAAAATGGAGATATATGGGAAGGCCCATTTGTCCGATTCTATAAGGAAGAGAAGGGATAAGGTGGAGCTCTGAACGCCCTCCTGCTCATCACAACTCACCCACTGAGAATGGCAGAAAAGATTCTCTCTTCTTAAACTCTCCATTCTCCAAAAAGTGCTCCGGATTGAAGACATCTGGGGTGGCCCATTCGTTGGGGTCCATGTGCAGTGCGGTCAAATTGGTCTGGAGTATGGAGCCCTAGGGAAGACAGCAAAGACTCAAATAACGTATGGACTAGACACACAGAGGGTTGGTGGTTAGCAGACTTCCATTCCTTAGCCTACTTACCTTGGGCAGGTGGAATCCCGCCAGCGTAGTGTCCACTGTCACTTTTCTGAAAACATTTAGAGGAACGATATTTGCCATTCTCTGTACCTCATGGACAACAGCATTGGTGTAGGGCATGGAGTCTCGGTCAGTCAGGCTGGGCTGCTTCTCTTGGCCAATCACTCTGTCAATTTCAGCCTGGACTTTTTCTTCAAGGAAACAGGAGGCTCCATTAAGTTTTGAAATTTACATAAATTGGTATAATCATGATAACATATGGTAGATGCTTCCTCTTAGTATCTTCACTATCTTAGAGCACTAGAGACTCAGCTGTTTACCAGATCCTTACAGAGCAAATGTTTAGTTTATGAACTAAAACATAAGCAGAGATGGTGTTTCATCTTTGGGACAAAGCTTGTATAGTCAATGTCTCCTTCCTTCTCCAGTTCCCTCCCTGGGTGCAAAGGCGGTTCTCATGGGAGCCACTGCAGAGTCTGCGAACCTCATCTGAGCTCACCACTGCCACAAGGTGAAATGAATTTGGACCCTTTATTAGGTCCAGCATTGTTCTTTCTCCTGAGAGAGAGAGAGAAATAAATGTCTAACATTGGCACTACTGTATATATAAAAGAATTAAATGGAAATAAATTTCATATAAAGTAAATAAGATCTCAAAAACTATGATAATTTTGTGTTAGGGCAAATTTGAGTCTATGATCATCTTGAATTTTCAACAGTCTTGTCTCAGTCTCTTAAGCATTTTGATTAATGATATGAACTGCTAATCATAACTCTTATTTAAATTTTTAAATGTGCTTTGATCTAATTCTAAATATATGTTGAAGGGTATTTGACCATACTCTGAATCCCAATTCTGCATTTGTGTTAAATAAAATAAACCTGAGGTCAGGAGGCTGAGTTAATAATTAGTTGACAAAAAGTAAGAGTAGATCATCAGCGGGCATCTCAAATAGATAGAAAGATGTACCAGAAGTATTTGAGAGGAGTTTTGAGTTGTTTGCCTTTTTTTGTTTCAGTAAAGTAGAAGGATGTGTTTTTGGGAGATTCCAGCTGTGAGGGAAGGTTAGCTAGTTGCTGCTCAACCTCTCTGAGCTAGCAGGATTTCACATCACACACAATTATATTAATATATAATCTGTATCTATATTATGCATATTGATATCCTCCTGTTTTATTTCTAAATAGAATGATAGAGATTTAGTTAATGCTACCTTTAGCAGCAGTGACAGAGCCAGTACCTGTGGGAACAGAATTCCTGCAGGCTGTGCCCTGCGTGTCTGGGCTATCAACATAGAAGTAGGAAGGAAACTGTGAATTGCCTCTGCTGGATGTAAAGGAAGTAGATTGAGGAGCAGCTACTGTGCCGAAGTTGAAACAACACATTTATCTACATTGTTGTATAAGTAATGGCAGTACCAGTGGATCTTGCAAAACAAATTATGTCTTCATAATTCTTGGTTTATTCCTCTTACATTCTACCTTCCACGTCTACAAATATAAGTACCCTAGAGAATTTATATTGTTGACTCTATAGAACTTTTGCCTTCCATATTCATGCATCAAGATGTTTTCCTTGAGGGCTGAGGGCTGAACTTCTTCTTCTTTTTTTTTTCTTTAGGTGTGTCATCCCTTTTTATTGGATTATTTGTTCTTTTTTTAATTCTTTTTTTAATTTTTTATTAATTTCTTTTCTTTTTTTTTATTGGAAAAAAAAGAAATTTCTGCCTCTTCCCTGCCTCCCATTTCCCTCCCCCTCCTCGTCCCCTCCCCCCCACTCCTCCCCCTCCCTCTCCAGCCTGAAGAGCAGTCAGGGTTCCCTGCCCTGTGGAAAGTCCAAAGTCCTCCCCCCTCCATCCTGGTCTAGGAAGGTGAACATCCAAACTGGGTAGGCTCCCACAAAGCCAGAACATGAAGTAGGATCAAAACCCGGTGCCATGGTCCTTGGCTTCTCAGCAGCCCTCATTGTCCGCCAAATTCAGAGAGTCCGGTTTTATCCCATGCTTTTTCAGTCACAGTCCAGCTGGCCTTGGTGAGCTCCCAATGGATCAGCCCTACTGTCTCCGTGGGAGGGCTGAACTTCTGTACTAAACTTTACCCATGGCCCATTGGTATCCTGGATGCTTCCAACTGTTCAATGCTGTTAGTACTACAAAGTGAACATGAATTAAATGACTATCAATTAATATATTTGATGGTGAGATGATTCAGTACTTATGGCCAAATCTGATGATATGTGATTGACCTTAGGAGCCCACATTATGGGAAAGACCAACTTCTGTAAATTGCTTTTTGATCTCACTCTGTACACAGGAGAAGAGACCATGCAAGTGTACACATACACAGACCAAATTAAAAATATAATTCAAAATGATTTTAGAAACTATACTGATATTCTGGACTATTGGTTTTAGAGATGAGCCTGAATAATAACTCAGTAGGCTCTAAGATTTCTTTAAAATGCACCTTTAATTCAGAAAAAACATTTTAGATAATATAAAAAGGAAGCAGGGTGTGAATCAGTGTTGTATGGTAAATCCACTCTTTGCTGAAACATACCACAATGTAAATTGACATCTCTCTTTTCTCCTGAACTCCAAGCTTGTTGAATTTACAGACTGTAATATCTGTACTCTTGAAACAGTCATAGTCCTCACAGAACATGTGACGGATGTGCTGATTCCTGAGTGCACATCCCCTCACATATGCTCCTCCTCCTCCCACTCCCCCATCCTGTCTTCTGAACCCATTCTGCCTTGGTTAGATGCTGTCACCACATCTCACCTTGGATTTCTGGGTAGAGAGCCATGCAGAGCAGAGCCCAGCACAGAGTCGTGGATGTTGTCTCTGTTCCAGCAAGGAAGAGGTCTAGAGTGCTGCAGATGAGGTTTTCTTCATTGAAACTTGTAGTAGTTTTGTCGGGGTGCTAGAAAAGACAGTGTGTGTTTGTTTATTCATAGATTTTTGACTGTCTCGTAACACTGATCCACTGAGAATGAATTTCATTAAGTCATTCAGAGTGATGCTGTCTTTGATATTCAACAGCTAACTCTGCTGATCCCAGAAAGATGAATATCAATTTTCTGTGTTCATTGATTCTCCAGTCTGCATCATCTTGCAAAGTCAAAACTGCACTGATTCCATCAATAGTTCTTTATGACAAACTTCACCTTTCTCACTTCCTCTAAAGCATCAGTTTGGTAATACTGCTCTTAATAATGTTGTTCTCGTACCTGTACTTCATATGGTAAAGGATTTGCTTCCTCCTCCAGGCATAAATTTGTTTAAATCAATATTATACCAGGAAGATGAAATAAGAGAAAAGATAATAAACATACACACACATTCACCATTTTTACCGAGACAGAGGAGGATCCCATAATGCAGTGAGTTGAAGCTTCTATGATAGATTCAGTGATATGTATTTGCCAGAGGCCTGCTAGGATCAATAGGATAAAGGCCTGACATTTTTCAGTATGATTTGAATCCAGGATGTTCCCCCACAGGTTCATTTTTTAAATATTGGTTCCTTGCACTGATAGTATTTGAGGAAGTTCTTAGAAATAGGAAGACAGCAACCAGCTGATGGGAGTGATGGTAGCTCCTAGAGTTACACCAAATCGATGGTTCCTTCCTTGCTTGCTCTTTCCTAATGCAATGTAATGTGAAAGCCTCCACCATACCCTTCTGCCCCATGAGCTGAGCTGCTTTACAACTCACTTTGATGAACTGAAATGTTCTGAAACTTGGCCAGATGATATTTTTGTTTATTCTCTTTGTGCTGCCATATAATGTTGTCACACTGATCCGAAGTTCACTAATATGTTTTCTCAGTGTCTTCTTGTCTTGTTCTATTATTGAATAGTATTTATATAGAGTAAAGGGAAAGGTATGTGCCTCAGCTCTATATGAATTATAAACTCTACCACTTACTTAGCTGAAGTTTGTCTGTTGCAGTGGGGTTTGGGTTGGGGAGGGTAACCAGTCCTGGACCAACAAAATAAAGCTCTAAAATTTAACTGCTACTTATATTTTGCATCTGTATCCTTAAGATATGAAAGAAAGACCAAGGAAGAAAATAATAAGGAAGAATCTGGACATTTCCAGGACCTCTAGCCAAGTGGTAGCCAACCCTTAATTTCTAACTCCACCCCAACAAAACAAGATTACATTATCATGCATTTATAAATATTACTACTGTGTTTTACTTCAAAATCTGGATTAAGGAAAGATCTACAGAGATGTTCACCTTGTCGTCTTTGCCACCATGGCATGTTACTCAATGCACAAAAATAGATCTTCAGGATATGATCCATTTCAGGAGGAAAGGTCATCCTGAATTATCTTTATGAAAGGAGCCTCCAGGGTTAGAACAGGAGAAATGAGTTGTAAAAGGATCAGAAAGGAAAGAGATGATTTAATCTCGGCACTGAAGATGGAGCAGGGAACCACAGCAACAAACATCAGTGTCCCCTAGGAGATGAGAGACACAAGACAATGACGTTTCTATTGTTTCCCAAAATCGGCTGACTGGCTAGCAGGATTACAGGACCGATCTAGAAATATGAGAGAATAAATCTCTGCTATGCTTAAACCCTACCTTTGTGCTAGCCTGCTCCTCAATCAATTGGAAGCTATTCTATACCACCCTTTCTGTAAGAAGACCCAGGGACTGTCTTCCCTACCTTTGTCATTTCCGTGAGGAAAGCATCAATGAAGTCTCTTGGCTCATCAGGGTTCCAGTCTCTGCGATGATTTTCAGCTATATCAGAAATATATGATTTCAGTTGTCTCCAGGAGGCTAATGCTGTTTGATGTGATCCAGGAAGATTTCATTATCCATGGGAAGATGTTATAGAGCTAATTAGGGAGTAGAACATGATCATGGAGACAATATAAAGTCACTTTCTGTTTCAATTTGTGTAGACTTTTCCTCTTGATCTTCTACTGGAACTGTGGGAATATCTGGACTGTTGTTTTTCTTCAGACCCATTGGTGGGCATATCAGTACTCCCATGCAAAATAATGTAGCCTCTGACCACTTCTCACTGGTCAAATCCTTTCCACTCCAGGACGTACACTGATACAACATTCATTAGTTGTCCAGATTCTTATTCTAATGTCATCAAAGACACTGAAGCGTCAAAGGATGAAGGTGTCCGTAACCAAGATCAAGCTGGGAATCATAGATAAGAAGAGATAGCCCCACCTACAGTTGCTACAAATTGAGCTTATCAACTGAAATTAACCATGAAGTTTCATATTTCTGAGTCTAAGATCATGGGATGGATTATGGTGCTAACCATCTGTGTTTCATTGCTGTAGAACCCAGAAACTCTGACTTTTCTTTAGCAGTGTATATGTGACATACAGATGGGTTTGCTGCAGCGTGGTGATTGGTACTCAGGGGGCCCTGAACATGTGAAGGCATTTGTTGTAATTTAGCAAAAGTTGTGAGTGAGGAAACAACACCATTTGACAGAGCTCATGTTGAGAGATTTTTATTTCAGGAAAGTAAATGGGAAAAGTTATTGTTGGAAAGTTAATAGGAAAAGGGGGGAACAGAAGAGGGAGACCTGTATCTGGGGAAGAATTGGCAGAAAACAAGAAAGGAGAGAAAGAGAGAGAGAGAGAGAGAGAGAGAGAGAGAGAGAGAGAGAGAAGAGACAGACAGAGAAAGAGAGATATGGTAGGTAGGTTGGGTCCTTTTAAAATGGAACACAGAGAATGTGCACAGGATTGCTCTTAATGGTTACAGTTGAGGACTTATACACCAAGTTCAGGCCAGCAACATGCCTGAGTACTAACAGCAGGTCCTCCTGCTTTACCCACACTTGGGATGCACCACCACTTGAGAGTCTCATCAGGAATTTTGATCCAGAAAGTCTTGAGAGGTGAGATGTGCCCTGATGACCAAACGTAAAGCATTGCCTACAGAAGGAAAAGATATCTGTGAAGACACTTCTGAAGACAGGCGATGCTTGCTCCAACACAGACGCAGCAAGAGCATGAGAAAAGGCAAGGCTGGAGGAGCCAATTCAAAGACCCTGTAATATGTCAAATATTGGGTGTGCAAGCATTTTCTGATCAAGATGATCAGAGATTGAAAGGAGATACAAAGAGGCAAAGGAGTCAAGTGTGGACTCTAGAGGTGAAAGTCAGCCGAGTGGAGGAAACAGGGGAAGGGAGGAGAGAGGCAGCATGGAGATGAAAACTGAACAGAACAGAAAAAAATACAGCAAGGAAACTGAGATTTTATAAAAACAAACAAGAAATAAAAGTGTTGGATAGTTTAAAGCTGAACCAAAAGTGAAATAAGACAAAACAAAAGAAAACAAATTAAAAAAACCACAGCAGAAAACAGCAATAACAGCCTCCACTGCAGAGAAGATCCAAAAGGGAGAATCCCTGATGATAAGGTGAACTCCAAGAGCAGCAACAAAGAATGGAAATAATGACCACAGGCAGAATGAAGAACTGTCATATGATCAAGAGTCCTAGGAATGCGCAGGACTTGATTTCATAAGCTGAACTATAAAGCAAAGGGAGGGAAAATGAATTCAATAAAATTATAGGAAATAATTTCCCTAGTCAAAAAGGCATTCAAGTACAGGATTCATTTAGATCCCCAATTAAACATGACTAAATAGGAACAACATATTAGATCAAAACCATAAATCAAAGAAGCAACCCTTTATTGTTTTAAAGGGTTTATCCCGGGAATTGGCCTGGTGTGGGAAAATTGTCTGTGTTCTGTCAATCATGTTTTAAATAAATGCTGATTGGCCAGGCAGGAAATATAGGCAGGAAGTAGAAAGACGTAATGAGAACAGGAGAATTCTGGGAAGGAAGAAGATAATTCCTTCCACTCCTGCCAAGACCACTGAAGCAGCAGGATGTGATCTGCTCCACTGAACAAGGTACTGAGCCACATGGCTAACATAGATCAGAAAAATGCGTTAATCAAGATGTGAGAGTTAGCCACTGAAAGGCTAGAGCTAATAGGCCAATCAGCTTATAATTTATGGAGACCTATGTGTGATTTTCTTTGGGGCTAAACAGTTGTAGGGTACCAGGCAGGACAAAAATAACAACAAACAAGAAGGCCCCCATTTGAGTTACAATGGTCCAGTTAGTAAAGGTGCTGCTTGCACAAGACCAACATCCACACTCGCATGTTCACCTTGTAAAATGGATATTAATTAAATTTAAGATATTAAGTTCTAATGGAAATATTTCTATTGATATTCAATGACTGACATGACCATCATAACAGCACTGAAGAAGATACTTAGGTGAGAGCTGAACACAGAGAAGGAAGAAAGATGAGTCTCAATCATGAGAGCACAGGGAAGAATAAATGGTATGAGAACAGCTGGATAAAGAAGGGCCAGGAAGGAATCCATCATGTCTAGCAAATCCTTGTTAGTAATCAAGGTAAAGTAAAAACCAAGTAATCCAAGCAACCAGAAAAACAAAAAAAACCACTGACAGAATTACCATGACTATTAACATCTCTCAATAATCACCTTAATAAATCCAAGAAGCAAACAGAAACTGGAAACAAGCTATTCAAAATTAGCTAGAGGAGATAAAGGAGGCCACAATACATTCATAAGAGGAACAATTCATTAGTTAGAACAAAAGTAAATATGTATACATAATAATTTGGGACTCCAAATTTCATAAAACAATTAACAATGCATATGAAGTTCAGACAGATTGTCATAAAATAATTATGGTAAGGTGAGTACTCCACTCCCATCCCTGCATAGGCCATCCCAAGCAAAAACCAACAGAGAACTTTCAGACCTGAACTGTACCATAAATCAAATGGACTTAACAGATATCTGAAGAGAATTACACCCAAATGAAACCAAAAATATTTTTTCCTTAAACGCACCTGGAATTTTGTGGAAGAACCAAGTCTTAGAAAATAAAAAAAATGAAATAATCTTCCATATCCAAATAGACCATAGTGTCATAAAACTAAAAATCAATAGCAAGAAATACTACAGAAACTTCAAAAATACAAAGAAATAAAAAATAAATTCTTGAATGATCAATGGCTCATTGAAAAAACATGGAGAAAAAAATAAAGCCCAAATAAAGATGAAAGCTCAACCTACCAGACAACTAAGGCAATTCTAGGAGGAACATTTGTATTGGAATGAGCAAAGGGAAAGACAACCCAACAACATGGGAGTAAAGATTTATGTCTACAAGAAAACACAAGAAAAGTGTTTGTGGCAGCATGAACAATTTAATCACAACAGTGTTATTAATACAAACTTTAACTTGGATGTCTAACCACTGAGAAACAATTAATGAACAATGACAACAAGTTAAAGAGAAACATGTACAGAGGAGGATAGCTAGAAAGTATGCCTGTAGTTTGCATGTGAGGTATGAAGTCACATGGAAGCGATAAAGGCAAAATGAACAATAAATATCTCCATTCTTTTAAAAAGAGCAGCATTTGGATATGCATGGATCCCACATAAATGTTGGAACTTCATTAAAATATTAGAAACATTTTTTTATACACAGTAAATTTTCTTATTGGAAACTTCCAAATTGACAGATAAATTAGTGACAAACTCAACTATGTTAGCTTCAAATAGTCCTGGAAATCCAAAGAAAAAATGTATTTCTACTTGAATTAGACCCAGTCAAATTTTCTCACAATATAAAAGAAACTAGAATGCTTATCCAGACCATCTTTGAGGAACTCAAATATATGGCCTTATCCAGTAACCTCAGAAGCTCCTGAAACTGACTGTCATGGTACTCAAAATGCTCCCCAAAGGTGATGGAGCAAATGATATTGGAAAGAGCATTGCTGATCTTGAAGTGAGGGTCGAAAGGCTGTTCTGGATGTTAAAGACAGTGGTTTGTTAATTTAATATGACAAAAAATATATGTAACAGAGAGCTGGCTAAGAGGCTCTGGATTAGCTTGATCTGAGGTTTAACATGTAGTAAAGAATCTGTTACTATCTGGGAAGCAAGAATGATGACCAGGCCTTAAGGCAGCAGCGAGTCTAATGATCATTTGTGTGATTAGCTGCCAACTCTGGGGTAAGGTCATGGCTACATGTTCACTGTTCAATGATCCGTACTCAGCACAGTGCACAGTCCAGGACAAACACTTAGTACTTAGGTGGATTCTGTTTAATGAATGAGAGGGTCACAGCCTCCCACCCCGCCCTGTGGAATGCCCACCTTTATCCTCTTTTATAACCTCCGCAAGGTGATGGGCCTCCTCCTTTATGTGCTGATCTAAGTTCTTCTTTCCCAACCCAAAGTTCCTCAGAGTCATCAGAGCGAACCTTTTTTGCTCCTTCCATGTCTGACCACTGGAGAAGATCAGTCCTGGAAAGAAGCAATACAGCATTATAACATTGTGATTCTGACTTAAAACTATCTGACAAACGGGATGGTCACATGTATGATGTAAAGAAGAAGGGCCAATAACAGACTTGATAGCTGTCTAGAGAGAGACAATAGCAAATAGCAAAGAACATAATGGCTAGGATCTGGTGGCTTACAACGTCACTGTTTAGTAAGTATTTTTAATATATTTTTAATTTTATTACTCTTAGAAAAACTCAAAAGTTATTTCCAGAATATTCCAGAACTATTACAATGGATAGAAACAAGAGATACAAGGGCAAAGTAAAATTATTAAGAAACATGAAAACTAGGTAATAATGAGGTGACCAAATTCAATTCTCCCCAGAAGGAAATCATCTACACTTTGTGTTCAACATGTATATGTATAATGTATATGTATATATATATATATACACACACACACATATGTTTGTGTGTGTGTGCATGTCTGTGTGTGTGTGTGTGTGTGTGATATTTATGTCAAGCAAAATGCCAGGAACCACTTTTGGTACCATAATCTGTACAAGTTGTGCTTCCCTAAAGCAGTGATTCTCAATCTTCTGATGCTGCAACGATTAATACAGTTCCTTGTGTTGTCATGACCCCCAACCATACAATTATTTTTGTTGTTAGTTCATAACTGTTATGAAACATACTGTAAATATTTGATATAGCCAACAATCTAGTGACCATTCTGAATGGGTTGTTCAACAGTCACAGGGATGGTACCCCAAGGTTGAGAACCAATGCTCTTAAGGACTAGAAGTGATAGAATGGATCTAGAGATATTAAAGCAGTATTTATTAGACTGGTGTGTAAGGTAGTCTAAAAATGGCTGTCTTTTAATGGAAAGGCCAATAATGCTACAATTGTTCAATCTATGAGGCTGGATATCTCAGCTAGTCTTCTGCATACACTGGAATCCTAAAAAAATTACAGTGAAGGAATTCTTCATCAGCAGGATAGATGAACTTACAAGTGAGACAAAGGACAAGAAAACAAAAGGCAAAAACTTCCTTTTTCCATGTCCTATTATATGGGCTGCAATCAGAAGGTGTGGCCCAAATTTAGGGTGGGTCTTCTGATCTTAAGTATGCAGATTTAGGGTAGGTCTTCTCACCTCAAAAATTCCATAGAAGCAAGACTCCTCATTTATTTTCTCTGATTTGAAGATTTTAGTTGGTTCCAAATGCAGATAATTTGACAACCAAGGTTAGCCATCAAACTTCTGGTGGAGTATCTCAGTATCCTGATTTCCTGGCGTCTAGATCATGGAGGCATTTTGGCATCCTCTTGGCATGCCTGGATATGTGTTTATAAGGCTTCAATGCCATCACCCTGGTCTAATTCAGTTTAGTTTAGCAACTGGAGAGTGTAAGCTTCCACCCTTCATATCTAAAAAAAATTTCTTAATGTTTTTCCTCTTCTCTCTACCTGATATCCTAAGATCTCCTCTGCTTGAAACCACTGAGAAGTCTTCCTGGCTGCTAGAATAAAAATCAGCATTTAGCAAACACTGCCTGTGTTCTTTCTGATGGAGCTCAGAAGTATCAAGAGCGCTTAATTATGTCCTTAAAATACCACGCTTGCAACACTGGATGTCTTTCCATTCCTCAAGACATCTCTCCTTTTTGTCCATTCAAAGATATTATAATCCCTTGACTAATTGTTCTTTCCGGTCATTAAATGAACATCACTTACTCAGAGAAGACCTTCCAGAATCCTCTTACAACGTTAGACATCTTTGAGTATACACCTTCTGCATCGATACTGCTTTACTGTTTAATCCCTGACATTAACTTTTACTGTGCTGACTGGTTTTAGGTTAATGTCACATAACTTAAAATTGTTCTACAGGGGGGAGCCTCAATTGAGAAAATAGAAGAAGATAGGGCTGTAGGCAAGGCTGTAGGGCATTTTCATAATGAATGTTTGGTGTGGGAGGGTCCATCCCACATGGTTGCTGCTAACCCTGGCTGGTGCTCTTTCTATAAGAAAGCAGGCTGAATAAAGCTTGAGGAGCAAGACAGAAATCAGTACTCATCCATGGCTTCTGTGCCAGCTCCTGCCTCTAGGTCCTTCCCCTGAGTTTCTGTCCTGACTTCATTTGGGATAAATAGTGTATAAGAAATCATAACCGAGTAACCCCTCTTCTCCCCAAGTGTCTTTGCTCATGGTATTTCATCACAGTAAAGTAACTGTAAGACAGATGTCTAGCACTGTGCTTCTTACAACAGACAGTACAGTGAATTGACCTAGAATTATTCCATAGAGTAATAAGAAAGGGCCTAAGATGCTGTTCTGCTGGATTTATAGATTTCAAATTCTGTCTTCAACTTATGACTTTATTTGACAATAATAGAAAGTATTCATACTAATAAATTATAACATTGGCTAGGAGCCCAGAGATCATCATGACTTTAATGATACAGTATAAGCAGCTATAAGCAAGATGCAGTAGAAAGGAAAAGCTGACTTACATCCATTTTCCTAGGGTTGATGAGGGAAAATAAAAGGGAGCACAGTGTCTGGCTGTGTTTGGGTGCTGTGCTTACTTCCAATCAAAGCATCTAGAATTAGTTTTTCCAAACATGTGGTTTCCCCCAGTCTCTACTAGGACACTATAAACCATCTTACGGGTGCTTTCATTCAAGCAATGTGGTATCCAGTGCCCATTAATGATGGCATTTCATGAAGGTATTGGCTTATGAGAGTGATGGATACATAAGGCATATAGGAGCTTTTATGTATCTTAAAAATTACAGTGTATATCTAACAACACATGAAAGTCTTACCATTTTCATTAAATACAAGATTTTGCAATGGAAATTTAGGGCGGCTCATAAAGTTTTCTTCCAGGTGAGTAAAGGCTTCTTGACTAAAGGCAGACTGCTTACAATCACTGAAGACATGATTTCAAAATCCAGACTGATAACATCCCCATACTTTTTCACAAGCTGAAACATATTTCAACAGTTAGAGGTGGGTAGGATCATGCCTCTCTGTCCAGGAATGGAAGGCATTTGTGTAGCAAATAGTAATCATATTCATAGGTCTTTATTTCCCTGTGAATTACACCCTGGTATGTGGAAATCGTTTTTCTTTTCTTTGTAATGTCCTAAACTCAAGTCATCTTCAAGAATGAGATGTGCCAATACCAATTCATTAACAAGGATCAATGAGTGGATGATGTTATAGTGTGTGTCCCTATATGAAGATTTTAGTACATAGATTTCCATAAATAAGCAAATTTTCTAGCTCCACATAATGCAGTCTAGGACAGGCAGAACACAGTGTATGCCACCTAATAAAGACCAAAGTGTGTCTGTGTGAGTCTGCTGTAGGTAGCACAGACTCTGGCGAGTTGTTCTCTCCTCTCACCATGTGGGTCCAGGTGATCAAATTCAGGTTACCAAGTATTTAAGCAATGCCCTTACCCATTGGACTCTATGACCTGCACACATGGAATTCACAGTAAATAAAAATATCTGTTGCTGGTTTTCTTGTATAAATTGCAGTAGCAAATTAACTGTGGATATTTAAATATTAGAATGTAATTTAGAAGAGGGTTCTAGTAATGGAAGCAACAAAAGATGGAGGGGCAGAACCCAGAGACAGTGCTGATGGGCTCATGCAGCATTCATGCCACAAAAATCCTTGTTAATGTGTAAAAATCACGCTGGGTTCCCAGGGGTCAGCTCTGATAATATTTAAAAGATGAAAAAAGGAAAAGAAAGAAAATGGAATGAGCTTCAACTCACAGAAGGCATTGTAACATTGACTTGAAATTTATTGAGTAATTTTATAATACAATATGCTAATATCTAACATCTGTCAGAAACATTGAAAGCAAAACATTTGGGTTTCCTCTTCCTTTGGATCCTTGCTATTTTTGCTGGGACTTCACAACTATTCCAAACAATGCAGGTCTTTTACCACTACTGTAAGTGGGACTTGTCTGGTGGTTTTAGAGTTCACTAGAGTCATGAGGTGACAGTCCCAGCACATTTTACCAGTTTCATGTGCTTCAATTCTGTTTCTTGGGATCTTAAGCAACACCATATGAAAGCCCAGGTTAATGTGTATAGCAGAACCAACAAGATTTGCTAAGCCAGTGATCTGACCTGGAAACTTCTGAGGATAATATGTTTCTTATAAATAATATAGTATTGGATGTTTGCTTTACAGCAAGATTCATAGGCCATGAACTCAGGGGATCCTAATGTAGAAGGGCCTACAACTTGGAGGTCAGTTTCCATGGATATGTGATAGGGAAAGAACTAAAATAGGAGTGGAAACCTAACCTGACCTCTTCTGCCAGTTCCTTGTACACAGGTTAAATAAGAAAAAGCTCTCTTCTTCATTGGAGTTTGCTTATCTGATTAAATAGACGCTAATGTCCTTTTCCTATTGGATTACCAACAGCTATGCTACCTTGGAAAATGTCTAAGATAATTTGTCTGCTAATGAACCCTCTAATTAAGTCATACAATTCTTAGTACCAGAGTACTAGTGAGTCTCTGTGTGTTTCTGTTTCCATTTCAGAGCTAGTTTGAATAGAACATTTTTTGTTGTTGTTTTGGTCTTTGTTTTTTGAGTCAGGGTTTCTCTGTGGCTTTGGAGCCTGACCTAGAACTAGCTCCTTTACATCAGGAAAACGAACCAACGGAAACCAAAATTTCAGTCAGAGGCAAGGGTGACTTTGAGTGACAGGAGTGGCCTTCAGCTGTGTTCTGTCTGAGAACACTGGCCTGCAAACAGCAGCACCTTACAGCTGCACTGAGTGTGGCCTTATGGAGATATTCAAATGACAGTGGAGGTCTCTAGGGAGAAGAAAAAGGAAGGAATGAGGCAGGATTCTGACTTGTTTCCTCCCCATTACCACTCACCCATTGAGAAAGGCAGAAAGGATTCTCTCTTCTTAAACTCTCCATTCTCCAGAAAATGCTTTGGATTGAAGGTGTCTGGGGTGGCTCACTCTTTGGGGTCCATGTGCAGAGCAATCACATTGGTCAGGACCATGTTCCCATAAAGAAGACAACAAACCGTCAAGGCTGGATACGTGGAAGAGACCTAGACAAGGGATGGGGTTCCCAAGCTCCCGTTACTTTTCACACCATCAGATCCATGAAAAACCCTGTCCTTAGTTCAGATCCATGATGGATTGTGTGTCCTTAGGCTGTTCCAGGCCTATCAGTCTGCTCTTTATTATAGAATACAGAACTGTGGGAACAGGTCAGTATGTGCCTAGGGAGACAACATGGGCTAACAATCATCAACCTAGCTCCTTCCTCCAGGGACATGTGAAGAGGTAATCTGTCTCTGGGGTTAAATGAATGAATTGTATCTGTGTTTACAGAGTAGACTTAAACTTTCCAGGGGAACAATACTTTCTGAGGCACTAAGACAAAGTGTTGCAGATCCACAGAGGCCTCCTCTGGCAGACACTCTTGATTCTGGATCCTGGCAATTGATAATTGTCTAGGTGATTACATAAGAACACCACTGAGACTAGCCATGAGGACATTTCTAAAGATCATTAACTCATGGCAGGTAGGCTTTCCCTGACTATGTGTCACCATCCCCCATGCTCAGGTATTGCCGGGAATAATAATGAGGGTTAGCCTCCTGCAGGTTTTTTTTTTCTTTTCCTGACTACCATCATTAGGACTGATCTTATGAGTCATTCCTTGTTTTCATGCTGAACTGAAACCTTGGGCATTTATTTTGTCACTGTCAAGAAGAGTCTGACCTTTGTTCATTAAACAGTGAGCAGAAAGAACAGAAAGGATTGTGCCTTGAACAGAAGGACTGTGATGTGATCAGGAGCATGCTCTGCAGAAATCCTGAGGAGATCCCAAGCTGTGCTGTGCACTTGGTCTGTGAACAGAGGGAAAGCAAGAGGGTTCCATGGAGAAAAGTATAAGAGAAATCTTTCAATGTCTAAGGTAGCAAGTCCTGGGCAGTACAAATAAGCTAAGTAGTTTTGGATCTAAACTCTTCTGAGGCTGGATATTGTAGTATAGAGATCTGGGTAATCTTAATTCTCAGAGTCTCAACGGTCTAGTGTTTAGAGTATGGACCAAATCGCTATGAAAAGGGGATAATAAGCACCCTCAGCACATGTATGTTTGGCAAACATCTGTTCTTATCTCTCATTTTCTTATAATTAATGCTTCTTTTTTGACTGGTTTCTTTGTGAGATATGTAGTTCTCAACAATGGGAGAGTATGCAAAGCTGGAAAACACCTGTGAGCACAGATGTGGAAAAGACTCCTGTGGGGTTACATTGCATTATTTATGTTATTTGTTAAAATCTAAGTAGATTCCACCAAGCAATCTTCTTTTCTCTACTCTCTATGCACATAAACAGCATTTAGACAAATTGGGGGAAAGCTCTCTCTCTCTCTCTTTTTAGGAACAATATCTGTCTTTGTTTAATTATTTTTGGGGAGCAGAAATACATGTTATGTTTTAGATAATGTGAAGGATGGACAGGAACATTGGAAACCAGGAGTGCAAAGTTACCTTACACAGATGGAATCCAGCTACTGTGCTATCAGCTGTCTCTTCCCTGGGAACATTCAAGGGGATGATGTTGCTCATCCTCTGCACCTCATGAATGACAGCATTGGTGTGGGGCATGGACTCTCTGTCAACTGTGCTTGGCTGCCTCCCATGGCCAATCACTCTGTCAATCTCAGTGTGTACTTTTTCTGCAAAAAATAGGATGTGAGTGGGGTGGGGTAGGGCTCGGCTGCTTTCAAGTTTAGTGCTTCCTTCTGAAAGCAGAAAAGTTGTCTCCAAGCTGTTATCTCCTGACATTTCACCTACTGTTTTGTCTACAAAGAGACACCATGTTCATCAACCCCTCAAATACATGTTGGAAAACTGTCAACTCTGTAACTTTCCTTGTTCTTACAACATAATCATAGCTTTCCAGTGACTTGAACTGAATAGCTGTTATCAGCAGGGCTAAACTCACAGCAACACCCATGCAGGTATTATCATTGGTTAATAAAGAAGCTGCTTTGGCCTATGGAAAGGCAGAATAGAGCTAGGCGTGAAAACTAAACTGAATGTAGGGAGAAGGAAGGCAGAGTCAGGGAAATGCCATGTAACTGCCAAAGGAGAAAGATACCTGATCCTACCACTAGGTCACAACCCTGTGGTATTACATAGATTAATAATAGGAATGGGTTAATTCAAGATGTAAACGCTAGCTAAAAATATGCCTGAGCCATCAGAAAAACATTGTTGTAATTAATTTAGTTTCTGTGTGATTCAGATCTGGGTGACCAGGAAAAGAAAAAAAAGAACAGTCTCCACTTATAGTCCAATCTGATCCTCAGTAGTATTCAAATTTTTTAAAACTTATTCAGGTAGACATGCATTTTAAATTGTAACCCAAGATGCATATACTAGAGGACTGAATAAAAATATTTCCCATAGACTCAGGTGCCTGAATACTTGCAAGTCCTGGCATTGTTTGTGCAGCTATGGAATCTTTAGGAGATGCAGCCTTGTGGGAAGAAAATGTCACTGAGTTCAGTTTTCAATGTAAATAGCCTTGTCCCATTTCCAGTTTTCTCTCTGCTTTCTGTATGTACTTGATATGTAATTTTTTCATTTTTCAGTTCTTTACTCTGTATATCTGTTGCCATGCCTCTGTGACATTTATGGAGTCTTTCCTGGAACCATAAACCAAAGAAACTCTTCCTTCTATAAGTTGTTTTTGGTAACAGAATTTGATCTAGTCACAGAAGAATAACTAAGACAGAAATTGGTACAAAAACGGGGCTGCTGCTGAGATGAATCTGAGCATGTTAGGATTTATTTTACTTGTTTTTGAATGGGATCGATATTGCAACACTGGATTAGAGTGGTTCACTTCTGTCAGCAGAGTTTAAGAGGTCATTCTATTAGCAACCTGAGGCACAGTCGTGTAGACATAGATTATGGAGATTCAGACGAATGTAAGGACTTCACCAGCAACTGAGTTGTAGGCCACTAAGGTGACATTTTGATGAAGAATCTGGTGTCCTTCTGCCCTTCCTCTAAGACTTTTCCTGAGGCTGAACTGAAAAGTAATGGACTAATATCTTTGGCAGAGAAAACTTTAAAAAGGCATTACATGGAGGCTGTGGCATGGCAATTACTCCTTACTCGCAATTCCAAAACTAAAAATAGCAAATGTGTAGAATAAAATTAAAATTATATACTTTGGAAAGAAAAAGAGAAATAAAAAGCTTACTGTTTTCCCCTAAGCCCATAGTGGACAAAAGCCAGTCATGGTTAAAGAGTTTACTGCAATTAAGGAGAGGCCTACTGCTCTTCTTTGTAAAATAGAAAGGATCCCCTAACATAAAGACCCCACCCAGATAAGCTTCCAGTTTGTGGAAAGAAAAGGTTCAGATAGGCAAGTCTCCTGACTCTGAAAGACAAAACCACTGCAAATGTGATTGAAAGGGCCAAAAATGTCATCACAAAATGGCAGCTGAACTTTCCAGTGCCATCCTCATGCTTTGGGGATATGGGAGATGCAGTAGTGAAGGAGGGCATGATGATTTTTTCTTTGGAGATTCAAAGAGCTACTGAGGCAAGGTAACATATACCAGTGAAGTTCTCATTAGAAGTCTATAAAAGACCATTACAGGAAGTTTTGAAAGTGAAGGTTGGGTTGCACTAAAATCCCAAAGATGTTGGAGAAGGTAGATCCATGAGACACCTGCAAAGGAGGCTGCAGACATTGAGTGTAACCAGCCCTAGAGAGGGATTTATGCTGCAGGCAACAAAGGTACAGGGGCGGAACCCTTAGTGCCATGTAACTATATTTCTAGTCATAAGCCACAGAATTACAGGATTTGGTATTTGACCCGTTAGGTCTTTCTTTCTCTGCTTTTATTTCCTTACTATGCCTCCATTCTTCACTGCTGGAATGAATGGGAATATATATTATCTGCCACTGTATGCTAGAACTATAGAAATTTGAGGGTGTTATAGCAGATCAGAGTTAAGAGATTGCCTGGAACTGCAGAAGACACTGGATTTTTGAACAGTATTAAGATGGCTGAAGACTCTAGGGACTTCCAAAGTTATACTAAATGCATTTTGCATCATAGCATAGCCATGTGCCTAAAGAAGCTAAAGGCACAAATGAGGGAGATTAAACTTGCCTCACAGGCTCTAGGTTTTAAACACTTAGTCCTAGATGGTGGTGTAATTTGGGAAGCCATTGAACTTTTCCGAGACAGAGCCTCGCTGGAGGAAGAATGTCACAGGGGATGGATTTGAGGGTTTTTCTCCTTGCTCTGCTTCTGGTTTTCCTTTTTCTTTTGTTTGCAATTGAGATGTGATGTCTCAGTTCCTGCTCAGGCTTCCTGCTGCCATACTTCCTGCATAGTCATAGACTCTGTTGGTGGTCAAAATAAACTCTAATTTTTATTAATATATGAATAAAAATGTAGGTAACATACATATAAATAAATAAGAAAAATGATATACATTTTGCATCCCTAAAGAAAAAATTTGATTATGAAGAAATTTCAGTCGGTGAATTAATATCCATATTAACATAAGGGCCTGAGTTTGATTCTCAGGACTCAGGAAAACTATTTGGATATAGTGATATGCACTTCTGATAATAGAGTACAGGGGAGACAGAGACAGAATGATTCCTGTGTCTCACTGGACAGACAGTCTTGTATACTTGATGAGTTCAAGGACAGAGAAAGATCCCATCTAAAAAAGTGTATGGAGCGTGAATTTTCTTTAGTACGTGGAAGCAATGTTATCACTACCCTTCACCTTTGGCCAAAAATAATTGTCTTGAATGTCCTATAGCGACTGCATTTTTCACCCATAAACTCTCATCACATTTGTAAAAATGTTTCATGACATGAGTTCATGAGCACATGAGTTCAGAAGTTTCATGATATAGGCACTTGTGTCTGGTCTATGACAAGGGAGAACATTACACAGGGAGAGCAACACTGGAGTATAGCCAGAACCCAGATCGGGAGAGACACTGTGGACAAGCATATTCTTCAAAGACACTTCAGTGACCTACCTCTTTCAACTTGAACCTACCCTCCAATGAAATCCATCCATGGACTAATCTCTTGCTGATGTTAGAGGTTTATTGTTGTTGTTGATTTTTATTGAGCTCTACATTTTTCTCTGCTCCCCTCCCTGCCTCTCCCCTCCCCTTCAACCCTCTCCCAAGATCCCCATGTTCTTAATTTACTCAGGAGATCTTGTATTTTTTTTCTTCCCATGTAGATTACATCTATGTATGTCTCTCATAGGTCCATCTCTAATGAGATAAAATCTTCTAGGGAGTGTTTCCTTAAAGTCCATGCACAGAAGCTGTGCTCTAGAGGTGGTCCAGATTGTAGTTCATGTTGTCAGCCAGACTTAGTCATGTGTAACATTCACCCAGAGGATACTGGTTGTGAAGGCATGAAAGGGATCATGGAGAAAAGCTGGACCTTGGAACACTAAGGTATCAGGCTAGACCATTGGTCAAAGTGCAGCCTCTGTAGCAGTTGAAGGCCCAGGATTAATGGGGTCATAAGGAGAAGTTAAAACTTGACACCATGAAGAAATTCCATGAGAGGTATTTGTTAAATTGAAGCTCAGTTACAGAAGGAGACCTCAAGATTTTGGAAATGCCAATATCATGGGATGACTACTAGTGACAGCACCAGCTGTGGACTGGAGTCATCCTGAGTTGAGAAGGTAAGTTTACTGTGTTTTGAAAAGGTGTGCAAGCCTATTAAACCACAGAAGATCATGAGTGGATTCCAGACATTGGACACTAAATTACTTACACAGTTGAATATTGATTTTGCTTTGCTCAGATTGAGACAGTGCTCTTGTTCTACCCTCTTGAAGTAGGAAAGTTCTTAATTTATTTTTAATTTCACAGGAACCTACAGTTAAGGGATTTTGAAATTTTAAAAATTTCTTAAGTTTTAGAAGACACTTTCCCGTTTTAAAAAGACTGAATTTTAAAGTCTTTCAATTTGTAAAATTAAAAATTTCAAAATACTTTGTTGTGATGTTGATAATAATGTGTTATCTTCGTGATTAATGGGAAAGGAAAGGTTATAGCCTAAAAGTGATGTGTTTGTGTGTCAAGTTGTCAAAGGGTTAATTGTGCTGGCTAGTTTTTATATCAACTTAACACAAGCTAGAGTCATATGGAAGGAAGGAACCACAATTGAGAAATGGACTCCATATAATCAGGCTGTAAGCAAGCCTAAGTGCCATTTTCTTAATTGGTAATTGATGTGGGATGGCCCAGTCCATTTTGGGTGGTGTCACCCCTATGCTGGGTTCTACAAGAATGGTGGCCAAGCAAGGAATGAACAAGCCATTACCATTGTTCTTGAATTCTCAGTAGTCCTCATTGTCTGCTATGTTCAGCGAGACTGGTTTTATCCCAGGCTTTTTTTAGACCCAGGCCAGCTGGCCTTGGTGAGTTCCTGAAAGAACATCCCCATTGTCTCAGTGTGTGGGTGCACCCCTCGCGGTCCTGAGTTCCTTGCTTGTGCTCTCTCTCCTTCTGCTCCTGATTTGGACCTTGAGATTTCAGTCCGGTGCTCCAATGTGGGTCTCTGTCTCTGTCTCCTTTCATTGCCTGATGAAGGCTAATATTCAGGAGGATGTCTATATGTTTTTCTTTGGGTTCTCCTTCTTATTTAGCTTCTCTAAGATCACGAATTATAGGCTCAAAGCCCTTTATTTATGGCCAGAAACCAAATATGAGTGAGTACATCCCATGTTCCTCTTTTTGGGTCTGGCATACCTCACTCAGGATAGTGTTTTCTATTTCCATCCTCTTGCCTGCAAACTTCAAGAAGTCCTTGTTTTTTACTGCTGAGTAGTACTCTAATATGTATATATTCCATAGTTTCTTCATCCATTCTTCAATTGAAGGGCATCTAGGTTGTTTCCAGTTTCTGGCTATTACAAACAATGCTGCTATGAACATAGTAGAGCATATACTTTTGTTGTATGATACAGCCTCTCTTGGGTATATTTCCAAGAGTGGTATTGCTGGGTCCAGGGGTAGGTTGATCCCGATCTCCAAAATATATAAAGAACTCAAGAAACTAGACCGTAAAAGGCTAATCAACCCAATTATAAAATGGGGCAGTGAGCTGAACAGAGATCTCTCAACAGAAGAAGTTCAAATGGCCAAATGACACCTAAGGTCATGCTCAACTTCCTTAGCAATCTGGGAAATGCAAATCAAGACAACTTTAAGATACCATCTTACACCTGTCATAATGGCGAAAATCAAAAACACAAATGATAGCCTTTGCTGGAGAGGTTGTGGAGAAAGGGTACATTCATCCATTGCTGGTGAAAATGCAAACTTGTGCAATCACTTTGGAAAGCAGTGTGGAGGTTTCTCTCTTTAGTTTTGAAGAGTCCACTGACAGCTAAGAAAATGACCTCTTACCACATCCTTCCACAACTAGGTGTCTATTAGTTGTGTTCTCAGCAAACCTCCAAAGGCTATGAGATGGAGACTAGATCTCTGTACCACTTTCACAAGAACCAATTTAACATCTAGAAGCCAATGCACATTTATGAAGGAGGCAGGAAGTAAACAAGGTACAATTTTATGATATGACTTTAATGATTTCCATGCTGTTTCTAACCCACCTTTCATATTCACAACACTTTCTTTACAGGAAGAACTATCATTCTCTTTGCAACTCTTAGTTAAAAATTTTATCAGTGATGTATCCACCACCAATTTAGAGAACACAGCAGTTCAGGACATGGATCCAATAACTGTACCCTAATCTTCCCATCCTTCTCTGGGCACCTTTGTTCTCTCCCTTCACATATGATTGGCCCCAGTGGCTCAGAGGATTGCTCGGTTGTTGTTGTTGTTCTTTTTTTTTTTTTTTTTGATTTTTTTCGAGACAGGGTTTCTCCATAGCTTTTGGTTCCTGTCCTGGAACTATCTCTTGTAGACCAGGCTGGCCTCAAACTCACAGAGATCCGCCTGCCTCTGCCTCCCAAGTGCTGGGATTAAAGCTGTGCGCCACCACCGCCCGGCTCAGTTGTTCTTCTTCTTTCTCTTTCTGTCTCTGACTTCACAGTCTAGGGACAGCGCAGAGATGGTGGCTGACTGGGGAAATGGGGACGCCAATCCTAGAGTTCAGGCTCAGCTTCTCATTGACTGGTGGCTTCAAAGTAAAGTTTTGTACGAGAGCAGTGAAGAAAATAAAAAGCTCAGACCGGGCCAATTGTTCTCCGAGGCAAGCTCGCTTTCCTGCAGGAGATGAAACAGAAGATGAGATACTTTCGTAGTTGGCACTAGTGACCACAGGGACTGGCATTTCCATTTTCCTTTATAAATCTTGAACTGTGATTGGGCTTTGTGTCCAGGTGTTTATGTCTCATATGTGTCTGAATGTGGAATGTTCCACTGAAGTTGGAATTCCTGGATCAAAGGGGTTTGGGGTGGCAGGAGAGAAGTGGGAGGAGGTGAGGAAGTGGGAGTTTTTATTGGTATTATTGATAAAGTAATAAAAAATTAACATGCATTCTTTCTGCAACACTAGTGCTGTTCTGGAAGCTGGCATCCTGTACTGTGAATGAGACACCTGAACTGGATGTGAGAATGTACGACTAGTTTCAAGCCTTTCAAATTTGTTTAATAAAAATATATGATATACCACACAATGACTTAGCAGCCAAATCATGGACTGCCATATAAGACTTTTGAGGGAGAGATAGCTTAATGATTAATATTATTTACTACTCTATCAGAGCACTGGAGTTCAGATCTCAGCATCCACATCAGGAGGTGCAGAAACACCTGCAACTCAAGATTCAATGCCTCTTTCAGCCTTCCACAGGCTCCATCACACACCAACATATTATGTACACACAGAACACATTTACATATATGTAAATAAAATAAAATGTAGAGAATAAAAAAGATTCCAAAATATATGAAGGTGTAAGAGCTGAGTCCCTAACATGAATGTCAAAGACATACAGGCTTCCCTTGCAAAGGTTCTAGCTGTTAATTGGGTCTGCTCATCCATGATGGACAAGTAGAGGACATATCTGCATTCATTTTGTACCTGTCTCCTGTCTCAAATATTGAATCAGATTCCTGCTGAACCCTACAGACAGGCATGCCCATCATTTAGTAAGCACACATCTAAGCCTCGCCATCATCATCCCTCTCAAGGATGAAGATGCTGAGACAGGAGGATATAAGGCACACTGTCAAATTGAGAACAGCTCGTGATTCTCCTGTAAAGCCCTGAAGTTGCACCCAGAAGTCTTCAGTCATTCTCTTAGAGCATCCAAGAGCAGCAGAACCTGGCATGCTCCATTGAATGACAGGTGCAGGACCTTTGGTCTCATAGAGGACAATAGCTTAGCCTCCCTTCTAGAATCTCTGCTCTGAGAGGTCCCCATCCTGCAAAGAAAATGTCTCCAAGAGCAGTCGAGATTTGCTCAGCACCAAGTGCGAATTGCTCAACCCCTAGAGGTGATCGTTTTCTGGATGCTAATGTCCTGTGTGACCAGAACTGAGATAATGATCAGCAAGATTCAGTGTGACAAAGACTGTGGTGTCCCAGAGCGCACATGCTTCTTCCCACCTTTCTTGCATAAACTCAGGACTCATGTCCACAAACCTGAAGATGTCTGCCCTTCCACTTTCCCGCAGCATCATAGGAAACATTGATGTCACATGCTAGGCCTAGGTGTGCTGTCTCTTCTGTCCTCTTCTCTTGGGCCTGATTCCCCAACTTTTTAAATACCTTTCAAGTATTTTTGTAAAAGAGTTTAGAGTATAATTTTCTAACTAGTTCCTTGCTTACCTAATGGGAAGACTGGGGCCATGAGCATCTGCCCTGTTGTTCAGATGTCACTTACGTTGCATGGGGTTCTCTTCTGACCTCTGCTGGTGATTGATTTTGAGATTTTATTGTTGGGGAACATTTGATGGTAGAGTCTACCACATTCTTCATTAATTAGTGCTTTAATTTTTGTATGCAAACTTATTTTGAGACTGTTAATAAATTAATCTTCATCTGCTTGTTCCTATTTGTATATTTTTGAAATTTTGCATCTGGCTCCCAATTTAGACATTAGAAAATCTATCACATCTCTCATGTGTATATATTTCAGTTCTTAATAAACTAACCTTTATTTTTATTTTATGTATGCAAATGTTTTGTCTGCATGTATGTCTCTGCACCACATGTGTGTAGTGCCCATTGTACTCAGAAGAAGGGGACAGATCCTTGAGAAGGTTGTGAGCTGCCGTGTGGGTACTGGGAATTAAACCTTGGTCCTCTGGAAGAGCAACCAGTGCTCTTATCCCATGGTCCTGTGTTGACATTCCAATGCTACTCGCCCCCTCTATATTTAATCACTCAGGTTTACCAGTAAGTGTTACAACCCATTGCTAACAAGCACTTGTTTTAAAACCCCAAACATTTCTGACATGACCACTCAAGCTGATGTTTCCTGAATTTGAATAACTGTATTCCAAACATATAGGTTTTCCTTCTCCAAGACTAAATTTTGTCATTTTTCATAAGCCCCAGTTCTTTTTTATCAAATAATAATGTAGATGGAATATGAAACACCTGGTCATGAGGCTTACAGTGTTACTTATGGAGTGATGGTTCCCAGCTTGGACTAATCACTGCTCTGTCCTCTATTCTGTCTCTAGAGATCTTGATCACCACCAATCAGAGCACAGGATGAGATGTAAAGAAGGGGAGCAAAGATTCTCTAAGCTGCTGACCTCATGTGGGAACCCATGAGCAGTAACAGGTTCTTATTAAATGATGCAGTTTGTGATGCTAACTGATAGAAAGGACATGAACTTGGGGAATCTTCAAATGGATGGGCCCATAACTCTGGGGACAAGTCACGGTCTGAATGTATCACAAAGAGAACTAAACTACAAATAAGATCATAAGACCCTGCTCTGTCAGTTCATGGGAATTGTGATCTTGAAAAAGAAAGAACTCTCTTCTCTCCTTTATGGAGTCTGCTTATAGGGTGAAAGGAAACATTTATTCCTTTTCTTCCCGAGTATTAATAACTGTATTACTGTGATGCTTATCTGACACAATTGGCCTGCGAAATGAAGTGTGTAGTTTAGAGTAAGTGATAACATTCTTCATAACAGCACCTGTGTGTCTCTCTGTGTTGCTACTTTATTTTACAACTTGTATAGATGGGAGAATTCTTTAAACTGAGTGAGGCAAGAGGCCTCTAAGAAAAGAGGATTTTGCAATATAGTGAGGAGAAGGCATGTTCCTGGGAAGCAAGGGGCCTAGAGGAACATCTTCCTGGGTAAGGCATGTTGGGGTCTATTCTCATTCTTCTCACCATAGTCCTAAGAATTATCACACAAGCCATTTATTTGAAAAAATTAAAGGGATAATATCCCTAGGCTTTCAGTATTTCATTGATCTGATTCATTAACTTAGAGTAGTTGAATAAGTGAAATATGTGTCTGAGGTTTTGTTCAAACAGGAAGACTGGACAGAGTCTCTGTATTTTATCAGTTCTCCTATTAAAGTGAGGGTGAACAGTTAACAAAGAAACAGATAGTCCAAGATGGAAAGACAAAGAGGTCAGAACAAACCCAGGGCAGCCCAGCCCCAAGAAACACCGGCTCTGGATCAGCACTAGCTGTGCAGGCAAATGCAGTCTCCTCCTGGTCTGAACATCCGCATCATGAGAAACAACACTGCCTTAGATAATCACCAAACTTAATGATCATATGAAGCATTTCAGTGTGCCTTTTGTGCAGCATCTAGTCACCTCCTGCAGACAGTGTTAGGAAACACAAGCTTCTGTGTGAGGAAACCTGGTGGACTCTGAGCTCTGGGAGAAGCACATTTGCCTAGGGCTGTGTCCTTTTCTCTGCAGTGCTCACTGACTGCAGCTTGGAAGGCTGCAGTGGGACGCATGCTCCAAGGGGCAGCTCTGCTTCATCTCCTGTCCCATGATTTCCTGTTCCAGGTTCTTTTTTTTTCTTTCTTTCTTTTTTTTTTTTTGTTAAAGCTTAAAACACAGTTATGAAATTAAAGAATTGCCAAGTTACATATATAAACCAATGTCTAGAATATATCAGAACTTTTGGTTATTGATTCTACACCACTGCCACTGAAGTCTTTAATAACTTGCTTGACAAAAAGCACAAGGGAGAAAGACGTCATCACTTCATACCCTTTTCTGCATGTCAGGTGATTTAGTAGATGCCTGTAGTAACTACATTTAACAAAGAGGTTCCATTTTAGAAAGATAAGACCTAGTCAGGATATGTTCATGGGATAGAAGCCTATTCATGTAAGCAAACGCCAGTTAAAACTATCTAACAACTAAAAACCCCGAAACTCAGCTCTCATCATTGTCAGGAGCCATCCCTTAAAAAGAACTTGTGGCACTCAAAATGTCTGCACAATGGCAGGAATTCAGCATTATTGCTCTCAGCAAGAGGTACAGATTAGGACTGTGTTGTCAGTGAGGTAGAAAACAGAACAAAGAAAGTTGAAATCACCATCAGAAGCATCAGACACTGTACCTGTGTGTGTATGTGGGTACTGACTGAAACCAGCTGCAAAATGGAGATATACGGAAAGGCTTATCTGTAAGGATTCCAGAAAAGAAATTGCAGGAAAACATGAAGGAATAATGTGCAGCTCTGAACGCCCTCCTGCTCATCACAACTCACCCATTGAGAAAGGCAGAAAGGATTCTCTCTTCTTAAACTCTCCATTCTCCAAAAAGTGCTCTGGATTGAAAACGTCTGGGGTGGCCCATTCGTTGGGGTCCATGTGCAGTGCTGTCAAATTGGTCTGGAGTATGGAGCCCTAGGGAAGGCAGCAAAGACTCAAATAACATATGGACTAGACACACAGAGGGCTGGTGGTTGACAAACTTCCATTCCTTAGCCTACTTACCTTCGGCAGGTGAAATCCTGCCAGCGTAGTGTCCACTGTCACTTTCCTGGGAACATTTAGAGGGACGATATTTGCCATCCTCTGCACTTCATGGACAACAGCATTGGTGTAGGGCATGGAGTCTCGGTCAGTCAGGCTGGGCTGCTTCTCCTGGCCAATCACTCTGTCAATTTCAGCCTGTACTTTTTCTTCAAGGAAATGGGAAGCTCCATTAAGTTTAAGCATTTTTGTTTTCTTCTAAATATAGAGAAAGCTGTCTTTCAAAACATATATTCTTCTATTTCATGTAGTGTCCTGATTGTGAGGATATAAAAGTTCTCTACCCCTAAGAAAAGCTGATTTTGAAAACTGATGATTATCTCGAATATCACCATAGAATCTTCGTCTGGCGACGGATGGAGAAAAAGACAGAGACTCACATGGGAGCACTGTACTGAGCTCCCAATGTCCAGTTGAAGAGCAGAAGGAGGGAGAAAATGAGAAAGGAAGTCAGGACTGCGAGGGGTTGGTCCACCCACTGAGACAGCGTCACTGTTCTAATGGGAGCTCACCAAATCCAGCTGGACCAGGACTGACTGAGCATGTGATCAAACCTACTCTCTGAATGTGGCTGACAATGGGGGCTGACTGAGAAACCATTGATAAAGCCACTGGGACTTGTTTCTACTGCGTGTACTGGCTTTTTGGGACCCTAAGTCTATTTGGATGCAAAGCTTCCTAGGCCTGAATGTAGAGGGGAGAGCCTTGGACTTCCCACAGGGCAGGTATCCCTGCCCTCTCTTAAGGAGAAAGGGAGAGGGAGGAGGGTAAGTAGGGGAGCAGGAGGGGAATGGGAGAAGGGGAGGAATTGTAAATTTTTGAATGGAAAAAAAATAATAAATAAAAAAGATATAAAAAAAAATTGCAGCCGGGCGGTGGTGGCGCACGCCTTTAATCCCAGCACTTGGGAGGCAGAGGCAGGCGGATCTCTGTGAGTTCGAGACCAGCCTGGTCTACAAGAGCTAGTTCCAGGACAGGCTCCAAAACCACAGAGAAACCCTGTCTCGAAAAACCAAAAAAATAAAATAAAATAAATAAAATAAAAAAATAAAAAAATTGCAAACTCTATAACCTTCTTCAAACCTATAGCATAGGTATGAATTTCTATATATCCTCAAGTGACTACTCAGGATGGCTATGGCTAATCTCATATCTGTATTTTTTCAAACTTCTATAAATAAGTACTTTTTAATGAATAGATTGTCACCAGTACACTTTGGCTTTATCTATATGCAGAGTCTATTAATTCTAAATCAGGACATCAACAGATTTCTTGTCTGATAAGGATCAATTTCCTTTGTCATAGTTGGGAAATCTTTGTTGTATCATCATGCCATAATGTGAAAAGAAGCCCCCTTGCTCTTCGTTCTTAAGCACAAATTCCCTTCATAACATAACCTCCTCACACCATCACATTGGTAATTAAGTTTCAATGACTTCATAGGGAGGACACAAGCACTGAGACCACTGTGTATCTGCAGACTAATTTCTCAAGGATATTTGCTGTCGTGGGCAGTGAATTGCAATGTGTTTCTGGGCAGCGCTGATGGTCAAACTAGGAATACTTTTGAGCGTTGGTTTCTTCATCTAATTATTGAGATTAAATAAACCTTATCAAAAGGGCATTTTGAGATTTACATCGGTATAATAATTAAAACAATTGGTAAATGTTTCCTCTCAGTATCTTCACTATCTTAGAGCAGTAGAGACTCAGCTGTTTACCTGCTTCTTAGCTAAAGAAGTCATTTCCCAGATTCCTTACAGAATAAATGTGACAGAACTAAAACATAAGCAGACATGATGTTTCATCTTTGGGACAAAGCTTGTATAGTCAATGTCCCATTCCTTCTTCAGTTCCCTCCCTGAGGTTCAAAGGAGGTTCATGGGAGCCACTGCAGAGTCTGTGAGCCTCATTTGAGCTCACCATTGTCACAAGGTGAAATGAATTTGGAACTCTAGGTCCTTTACTAGGACCAGCATGGTTCTATCTCCTGAGAGAGAAAGAGAGAGAGATAAATGTCTAACATTGGCACTACTGTATATATAAAAGAATTAAATAGAAATAAATTTCATATAATGTAAATCTGATTTCAAAAACTATGATGATTTTGAGTTAGGGCAAATTTGATTCCTGATCATCTTGAATTTTCAGCAGTCTTGCCTCAGTCTTTTAAACATTTTGATCAATAATATGAACTGATAATCATAGATTTTATTTAAGTTTTTTATTTGTGCATTGATATAATTCTAAACATATGTTGAGGGATATTCGACCTACTGAGAATTCCGAGTTTGCTTTAATGTTAATTAAATAAAATAAACCTGAGGTAAGGAGGCTGAGTTAACAACTAGTTGACAGAACGTAATATTAGATGATCAGCAGGCATCTCAAAGAGATAGAGAGATGCATCAGAAGTATTTGGGAGGAGTTTTGAGTGGTTTGGCTTTTTTACTTTTGGTGAAGTAGAAGGATGTGCTTTTGGGAGACACCAGCTATGAGGGAAGGTTATCTATTTATTGCTACTCAACCTCATTAGCTAGCAGGATATCACCTCATACAAAATTATATAAATACACACACACACACATTAATTATCTGTATCTATATTATGCAAAACAATATGCTTGAGTTTTACAACTAACTAGAATGATAGAGATTTAGTCAAAGCTACCTTTAGCAGCAGTGGCAGAGCCAGTGCCTGTGGGAACAGAATCCTGCAGCCTGTGCCCTGAGTGGCTGGGCTACTGACACAGAAGCAGGAAGATAACTGAATTGCAGCTGCTGGCTGAAAAGGCAGTAGATTGAAGGGCAGCTACTGTGCTGAAGTTGAAACAACACATTTATCTACATTGTTGTACAAGTAATGGCAGGACCAGTGGACCTTGCAAAATATTACGTCTTTGGCGGTGCCAGACTGGCACACAACAGATCGCCCCACGACAATTAAATCAAAGAGGACCGGCGCGAGCAGGCCCAGGTGGGGCGGGAGAGCACTGGTGCAGGCGATGGCAGGGACCGGCGCACAACACCGAGAGCAGATCACCCCACTACAATTAAAGCAAAGAGGTAGGCCTTTGGTTGGCGAGATCCCTAGCAAGGAAGGAGCCAGGTCCTGTTCCTGAAGACCCTTCTGAGGGGCAAGAGGGAACTTGGCCCCTGGCAGGAGCCAGGAAACAGAGCGACAGCATTTCGTAAGAGGAGCCCCTGGCCAACAGGGAAACCTGATCCGGTTTTAAAAGACCCATTAGACAGCTTCTATAGGAGGAGATAGGCAGGCGCCAAGGCAAGAATTCACCCAATAATCTGAAAAACAACATGAAAACACCAGAACACAATGATCTTACAACAGAGGGACTTGAACACTCTAATACGGAAGAAATGGAAAAAAATTGACTTTATGAAAGCAATAGAGTCCATTAAACAACATGTGAAAAATGCCCTTATAGAAATGGATGAGAAGTATAACCAAAAGTTTGAAGAAATGAGTAAATACGTACATGATACCCTGGGAAACCAAGAGAAAATGATCAAACAGGTACATGATACACTGGGAAACCAAGAAAAAACGATCAAACAGGTAATGGAAACAGTTCAAGAATTGAAAACTGAAAGGGAAGCAAGGAAGAAAACACAAGCTGAGCACCAGCTAGATATGGAAAATCCAGGTCAACGAGCAGAACCTACAGAAACAAGCATTATCAATAGAATACAAGAAATAGAAGAAAGAATCTCAGATTCTGAGGACACCACAGAGAAAATAAACACACTGATCAAAGAAAACAGCAAAGCCAACAAATTCTCATCACAAAACATGCAGGAAATATGGGACACAATAAAAAGACCAAACATAAGAATAATATGAATAGAAGAAGGAGAAGAGTCACAGCTCAAAGGCCCAGAAAATATTCTTAACAAAATTATGGAAGAAAACTTCCCCAACATAAAGAAAGATATTCCTTTGAATATTCAAGAAGCATACAGAACATCAAACAGATTGGATCAAAGAAAAACATCCCCTCGCCATATAATAATCAAAACACAGAATATACAGGATAAAGAAAGAATATTAAGAGCTGCAAAGGAAAAAGGCCAAGTAACTTATAAAAGTAAACTGATCAGACTTACACCTGACTTCTCTATGGAAACCATGAAAGCCAGGAGGTCCTGTATAGAGGTACTGCAGAAGCTAAGAGACCATGGATGCAAACCCAAACTACTCTGCCCAGCCAAGCTATCATTCACTATCAATGGAGAAAACAAGACATTCCAGGATAAGAACAAATTTAAGCAATACGTAGCCACAAATCCAGCCCTACAGAAGGTAATAGAAGGAAAATCACAACCCAAGGAATCCGACATGGCCAACACTGCCTACAAGAACTCAGGCATCTAGAGACCCTTCACCAGCACAACTCAAAGAAGGGAGACACACAAACTCTACTACCAAAAACAATAAGAATAACTGGAGTAAACAACCACTGGTCATTATTATCACTTAATATTAATGGTCTCAATTCACCTATAAAAAGGCACAGGCTAAGAGATTGGATACGAAAACAGGATCCAACATTCTGCTGTTTGCAAGAAACACATCTCAACCACAAAGACAGGCATCTACTCAGAGTAAAGGGTTGGGAAAAGGTCTTTCAAGCAAATGGTCCTAAGAAAAAAGCAGGTATGGCCATATTAATTTCTAACAAAACTGACTTCAAACTAAAATCAATCAGAAGAGATCGAGATGGACACTTTATACTTATAACCGGAACAAGTCACCAGGATGACATATCAATCCTGAATATCTACGCCCCTAATACAAAAGCACCCACTTATCTAAAAGAAATATTACTAGAACTGAAGGCAGACATTAAACCACACACACTAGTAGTAGGAGACTTCAATATACCTCTCTCTCCAATGGACAGGTCAATCAGACAGAAACCTAATAGAGAATTAAAAGAATTATTGGAGGTAATGAAGCAATTGGACTTAACAGACATCTATAGATCACTACACCCAAATAGGAAAGAATATACCTTCTTCTCTGCAGCTCATGGAACCTTCTCGAAAATTGACCACATACTTGGAAACAAAGGAAACCTCCACAGATGCAAAAAATATCAGTGTCCACCTGTGTCTTATCAGATCACCATGGATTAAAGTTAGAAGGCAATAACAATGCTACCCCCAGAAAGCCGACAGACTCATGGAAACTGAACAGTCAACTACTGAACCACATCTGGGTCAAGGAAGAAGTTAAGAAAGAAATTAAAGTCTTCCTTGAATTTAATGAAAATAAAGAGACAACATACTCAAACCTATGGGAAGCAGTGAGTGCTAAGAGGAAAATTCATAGCACTAAATGCACACTTAAAAAAAAAACGGAGAAAGCATACATCGGGGACTTAACAGCACACCTGAAAGCTTTAGAAAAAAAAGAAGCAAACGTGCTCAGGAGGAGTAGAAGACTGGAAATAATCAAACTGAGGGCAGAAATCAACAAAATAGAAACACAGAAAACAGTCCAAAAAATCAATGAAACAAAAAGTTGGTTCTTGGAGAAAATCAACAAGATTGACAAACCTCTATCCAAACTAATTAAACAACAAAGAGAGAACACGCAAATAAATAAGATCAGAAATGAAAAGGGGGACATAACTACTGACACAGAGGAAATTCAGAGAATCATTAGATCTTACTACAAAAGCCTGTATGCCACAAAACTGGAAAATGCAAAAGAAATGGACAGTTTTTTAGATAAGTACCTTATACCAAAGCTAAACCAAGACCAGGTGAACGATCTAAATAGCCGGTTAGTCACGAAGAACTAGAAGCTGTTATCAAAATCTCCCCTCCAAAAAAAGCCCAGGACCAGATGGTTTCAATGCAGAATTCTACCAGAACTTCCAAGAAGAGCTAATACCTATACTCCTTAATGTATTTCACAATATAGAAACAGAAAAGACATTGCCAAATTCCTTTTATGAAGCTACAGTTACCCTGATCCCAAAACCACACAAAGACCCAACCAAGAAAGAGAATTACAGGCCTATCTCACTCATGAATATTGACGCAAAAAATTCTCAATAAAATACTGGCAAACCGAATTCAAGAACACATTAGAAAAATTATCCATTATGATCAAGTAGGCTTCATCCCAGAGATGCAGGGCTGGTTCAACATATGCAAATCTATTAACGTAATCCACCATATAAATAAACTGAAAGAAAAAAACCATATGATCATTTCATTAGATGCTGAAAAAGCATTCGACAAAATTCAACACCCCTTTATGATAAAGGTCTTGGAGAGACTAAGAATACAAGGGTCATACCTAAATATAATAAAAGCTATTTACAGCAAGCCGACAGCTAACATTAAATTAAACAGAGAAAAACTCAAAGCCATCCAACTAAAATCAGGAACAAGACAAGGATGTCCAATCTCTCCATACCTCTTCAATATAGTGCTTGAAATTCTAGCAATAGCAATAAGACAACATAAGGGGATCAAGGGGATTCATATTGGAAAGGAAGAAGTTAAGCTTTCGTTATTTGCAGATGATATAATAGTATACATAAGCGACCCCAAAAACTCTACCAAAGAACTCCTACAGCTGATAAACACCTTTAGTAATGTGGCAGGATACAAGATCAACTCCAAAATATCTGTTGCCTTCCTATACACTAAGGATAAAAAAAGAGAGAGGGAAATCAGAGAAGCATCACCTTTCATGATAGCCACAAAGAGCATAAAGTATCTTGGGGTAACCCTGACCAAGGAAGTGAAAGATCTATTTGACAAGAACTTTAAGTCTTTGAAGAAAGAAATAGAAGAGGACACCAGAAAATGGAAAGATCTCCCTTGCTCTTGGATTGGGAGGATCAACATAGTAAAAATGGCAATTCTACCAAAAGCAATCTATAGATTCAATGCAATCCCCATCAAAATCCCATCAAAATTCTTCACAGATCTGGAGAAGACAATAATCAACTTTATATGGAAAAACAAAAAACCCAGGATAGACAAAACAATCTTATACAATAAAGGAACATCTGGAGGCATTACCATCTCTGACTTCAAACTCTATTACAGAGCTACAGTATTGAAAACAGCTTGGTATTGGCATAAAAACAGAGAAGTTGACCAATGGAATCCAATAGAAGACCCTGACTTTAACCCACAAACCTATGAAAACCTCATTTTCGATAAAGGTGCTAAAAGTCTACAATGGAAGAAAGAAAGCATCCTCAACAAATGGTGCTGGCAAAACTGGATGTCAACCTGTAGAAGAATGAAAATAGACCCATATCTATCACCATGCATAAAACTTAAGTCAAAATGGATCAAAGGCCTCAATATCAGTCCGAACACACTGAACCTGATAGAAGAGAAAGTGGGAAGTAATCTACAACACGTGGGCACAGGAGACCACTTCCTACGTAAAACCCCAGCAGCACAGACAGTAAGGGCCTCATCGAATAAATGGGACCTCCTGAGACTGAGAAGCTTCTGTAAAGCAAAGGACACTGTCGCTAAGACAGAAAGGCAACCCACTGACTGGGAGAAGATCTTCACCAACCCCGCAACCGACAAAGGTCTAATCTCTAAAATATATAAAGAACTCAAGAAACTAGACAGTAAAAGGCTAATCAACCCAATTATAAAATGGGGGCACTGAGCTGAACAGAGATCTCTCAACAGAAGAAGTTCAAATGGCCAAAAGACACCTAAAATCATGCTCAACTTCCTTAGCGATCAGGGAAATGCAAATCAAGACAACTTTAAGATACCATCTTACACCTGTCAGAATGGCTAAAATCAAAAACACCAATGATAGCCTTTGCTGGAGAGGTTGTGGAGAAAGGGGTACACTCATCCATTGCTGGTGGGAATGCAAACTTGTGCAACCACTGTGGAAAGCAGTGTGGAGGTTTCTCAGGAAATTCGGGATCAACCAACCCATGGACCCAGCAATACCACTCTTGGGAATATACCCAAGAGAGGCCGTATCATACGACAAAAGTATATGCTCTACTATGTTCATAGCAGCATTGTTTGTAATAGCCAGAACCTGGAAACAACCTAGATGCCCTTCAGTCGAAGAATGGATGAAGAAAGTATGGAATATATACATATTAGAGTACTACTCAGCAGTAAAAAACAAGGACTTCTTGAAGTTTGCAGGCAAGAGGATGGAAATAGAAAACACTATCCTGAGTAAGGTATGCCAGACCCAAAAAGAGGAACATGGGATGTACTCACTCATATATGGTTTCTAGCCTTAAATAAAGGACATGAGCCTATAATTCGGGTTCTTAGAGAAGCCAAATAAGAAGGAGAACCCCCCCAAAAAACATATAGGCATCCTCCTGAATATTAACCTTCATCAGGCAATGAAAGGAGACAGAGAGAGAGACCCACATTGGAGCACTGGACTGAAATCTCAATGTCCAAGTCAAGAGCGGAAGGAGAGAGAGCACAAGCAGGGAGCTCAGGACCGCGAGGGGTGCACCCACACACTGAGACAGTAGGGATGTTCTGTCGGGAACTCACCAAGGCCAGCTGGCCTGGGTCTGAAAAAGCCTGGGTTAAAACTGGTCTCGCTGAACATAGGGGACAAGGAGGACTACTGAGACCTCAAGAACAATGGCAATGGGTTTTTGATCCTACTGCACCTATTGGCTTTGTGGGAGCCTAGGCAGTTTGGATGCTCACCTTACTAGACCTGGATAGAGGTGGGTGGTCCTTGGACTTCCCACAGGACTGGGAACACTGATTGCTCTTTGGGCAGGCGAGGAAGGGGGATTTGATTGGGGGAGGGGGAGGGAAGGGGAGGCGGTGGTGGGTTAGAGACAGAAATCTTTAATAAATAAAAAAAAATGTCAAAAAATTACGTCTTTATAATTCTTCGTTTATTCCTCTTATTCCTCTTGTATTCCACCTTCCATGTCTACAAATTTAACTACTCTAGAGAATTTGTATCGTTAAGTCTGTAGAACCTTTTTCTTCCATATTCATGCAATCAAGATGTTTTCCTTGATGGCTGAACTTCTGTACTGAACTTTACTCATGGCCCATTGGTATCCTGGATGCTTCCAACTGTTGAGTACTTTTAATACTATAAAATGAACATGAATTAAACTTCTATTAATTAATATATTTGATGATGAGATGATTCAGCACTTATGACCAAATCTGATGATATGTGATTGACCTTAGGAGCCCACATTATGGGAACGGCCAACTTCTGTAAATTACTTTTTGATCTCACTATGTACACAGGAGAAGAGAGCATGCAAATGTACACATACACAGACCAAATTAAAAATATAATTCAAAAAGCTTTTAGAAGCTATACTGATATTCTGGAATATTGGTTTTAAAGACGAGCCTGAACAGTGACTCAGTAGGCTCTAAGATTTCTTAAAAATGAACCTTTCATTCAGAAAGGCATTTTAGATAATATAAAAAGGAAGGACGGTTTTCTTTGCTCATGTTTAAAAACCACCTATGAGTGATATTTGTCTTTCTGTCTCTGCGTTACTTCACTCAAAAATAATGTTTTCTAACTCCATCCATTTTCCTGCAAAATTCAAGATGTCTTGATTTTTATTTTTGCTGTGTGGTACATTTTCCTTATCCATTTGGTCAAGGGGCATAAAGCAAAGAAAACCACAATCCCAGAGAACTTAGACAACAATGAGGATACTAAAAGAGACTTACATAGATCTAATCTACATGGGAAGTAGAATCTCCCGAGTAAATTGGGAACATGGGGAACTTGGGGGAACCTTGAAGGTGGAGGGCAGAGGCAGGGAGGGGAGCAGAGAAAATGTAGAGTTCAATAAAAATCAAGAAAAAAAAGGAAGGAGGGTGTGAATCAATGTTGTATGATAAATCCACTCTTTGCTGAGACATACCACAATGTAAATTGACATGTCTCTTTTCTTCTGAACTCCAAGCTTGTTGAAGGTAGAGACTGTAATATCTGCACTGTTGAAACAATCATAGTCCTCACAGAACATGTGCAGAATGTGCTGATTCCCGAGTACACATCCCCTCACACACGCTCCTCCTCTTCCCACTCCCCCATCCTGTCTTCTGAACCTCTTCTGCCTTGGTTAGATGCTGTCACCACATCTCACCTTGGATATCTGGGTAGAGAGCCATGTAGAGCAGAGCCCAGCGCAGGGTCGTGGACGTTGTTTCTGTTCCAGCAAAGAAGAGGTCTAGAGTGCTGCAGATGAGGTTTTCTTTATTGAAACTTGTAGTAGTTTTGTTTGGATGCTAGAAAAGACAGTGTGTATTTGTTCAGTCATAACACTGATCCACTGAGAATGAATTGCATTAAGTCTTTCAGAGTGCCGCTGCCTTTGATATTCAACAGCTGACTTTGATGATACCAGAAAGATGAATATCCATTTTCTGTGTTCACTGATTCTCCAATATGCATCATCTTGCAAAGTCAAAACCACACTGATTCCATCACTAGTTCTTTATGACAAACATCACCTTTCTCACTTCCTCTAGAAGCATCAATTTGTTAATACTGCTCCTAATAATGTTGTTCTCGTACCTGTACTTCATATGGTAAAGGATTTGCCTCCTCCTCTGGGCTTAAATATGTTTAAATCAATATTATATCAGGAAGATGAAATAAGAGAATAGATAATAAACACACATACAAACACAAACACACACACGCGCGCGCGCGGATTACACACACATATACCATTGTGACCCAGGCAGAGGAGGAGCCCATAATCCAGTGAGTTGAAGCTTCTATGACAGATTTAGTGATATGAATTTGCCAGTAGCCTACTTGGATTAATAGGATCTTACATTTTACAGTGTGATTTGAATTCAAGATGTTCCCCCACAGATCATGTTTTAAATACTAGTTCCTTGCACTGATAGTATTCTGGGAAGTTCTTAGACATAAGAATATAGCATCAAGCTGATGGGAGGGATGGGAGCTCCTAGAGTTACACCCAACCCATGGTTCCTTTTTTGTTTGATGTTTCCTAATGCACTGTGATGTGAAAGCCTCCACCATACCCTTCTGCCCCATGAGCTGAGCTGCTTTGCCATTCACTTTAATGAACTGAAACGTTCTGAAACTTGGCCCGATGACATTTTTGCTTTATTCTCTTGTTGCTCCCATATAATGTTGTCACACTGATGCAAAGTTCACTAATATGTTTTCTCAGTGTCTTCTTGCCTTGGTCTATTATTGAATAGTGTTCATATGGAGTCCAGAGAAAAGTATTTGCCTCAGCTCCATATGAATTATAAACTTTACCACTTACTTAGCTGAAGTTTGTCTGCTGCAGTGGGGTTTGATTTGGGGAGGGTAACCAGCCCTGGACCAATTTATAACAAAATAAAGCTCTGAAATTTAACTGCTACTTATATTTTGCATCTGTCTCCTTCAAATATGGGAGAAGGACCCAGGAAGGAAATAATAAGGAAGAATCTGGGCATTTTTAGGACCTCTAGCCAAATGGTAGCCAACCCTTAATTTCTAAAACCCCCCGAATAAACAAGGTTACGTCATCATGAATTTATAAATATTACTCCTGTGTTTTACTACAGAGATGTTCATCTTGTCATCTTTGCCACCATGGCATGTTACCTGATGCACAAAAATAGATCTTGAGGATATGATTCATTTCAGGAGGAAATGTTATCCTGAGTTATCTTTATGAGAAGGGCCTCCAGGGTCAGAACAGGAGAAATGAGATGTAAAAGGATCAGAAAGGAAAGAGATGATATAATCTCAGCATTGAAGATGGAGCAGGGAACCACAGCAACAAACATCAGTGTCCCCTAGGAGATGAGAGACACAAGACAATGACGTTTCTATTGTTTCCCAAAGTTGGTTGCCTGGGTGGCAGGATTACAGGAACAAACTAGAACTATGAGAGAATAAATCTCTGCTATGCTAAAATCCTACTTTTGTGCTAGCCTGCTGCTCAATCAATTGGAAGCTATTCTACACCACCCATTTGGTAAGAAGGCACAGGCACTGTCTTGCCCACCTTTGTCATTTCCGTGAGGAAAGCATCAATGAAGTCTCTCGGCTCATCAGGGTTCCAGTCTCTGCGGTGATTTTCAACTACATCAGAAACATATGATTTCAGTTGTCTCCAGGTAGCTAATGCTGTTTGGTGTGATCCAGGAAGATGTTTCATTATCCACGGGAAGATGTTATAGAGCTAATTAGGGAGAAGAACATGATCATGGAGACACCATAAAGTCATGATAGTATAGACTTTACCTCTTTATCTTCTACATTGCAACTGTCGGAACATCTGGACTGCTGTTTTTTTTTTTCAGACCCATTTGTGGGCATTTCAGTACTCCCATGTAAAATATACCAGCTTCTGACCAATTCTTACTGGTCAAATTCTTTTCACTCTAGGATGTACACTGATATAACATTCTGTAGTTGTCCAAATTCTGATTCTAATGTCATCAAAGATACTGAACGGTCAAAGGATGAAGGTTGGGGGTAGTGAGATCATGCTGGAAATCATAGATAAGAAGAGATAGCCCCACCTGCAGTGGTTACAAATTGAGCTTATCAACTGAAATTTACCCTAAAATTTGATATTTCTGAGTCTAAGATTATGGGATGGATTATGTAGTTAACGTTCGGTGATTCATTGCTGTAGAACTCAAAAACCCTGATTTTCTAGCCGTGTATTCCTGCAGCATGGTGATTGGAACTCAGAGGGTCCTTAATATGTAAAGCAGGTGCTGTAATTTAGCAAAAGTTGTGAGTGAGGAAAAAAAAAAAACACCATGTGACAGAGCTCAGGTGGAGAGGTTTTTATTCAGGAAAGTTAATGGGAAAAAGTGGGAGGGGAGGGGAGAGATATGTATCTGGGGAAGGAGTGGCAGAAACGAAGAAAGAAGAGAGGAGAGATTGTGAGAGAGAGGCAGAGAGAGAAAGAGAGAGAGAGATGGTAGGTGGGTTGGGTCCTTTTAAAAGGGAACACAGTGAATGTGCACAGGATTGCTCTTAGTAGTTACAGTTGAGGACTTATACACCAAGGTCAGGCCAGCAACATGCCTGAGTACTAACAGCAGGTCCTCCTGCTTCACCCACACTTGGGATGCACCCCCACTTGAGAGTCTCATCAGGGGTTTTGATCCAGGAAGTCTTGAGAGGTGAGATGTGCCCTGATGACCAAACGTAAAGCATTGCCTACAGAAGGAAAAGAGATCTGTGAAGACACTTCTGAAGACAGGCGATGCTTGCTCCAACACAGACGCAGCAACAGCATGAGTCAAAGGCAAGGCTGGAGGAGCCCACAGGCTCAGCTCATATCCTCCATGTATGTAACCAGCAGCCTCCAAATTCTGATGACCCAGAATGCAATTGGGTCAGCTGCCTTCTCTTTTTTGTCTCCTTTTTCTCTTTACTTCTTCAAGATTTTTAAGTGGACATTGTTACATTATTACATTTTTAGTTTTTCTTTACCTTCATGAATTCGTCTAAGAGTATTTATCATTTTTTTTAATTTGGAGAAAATAACATTTCTCTTACACAAATTATATTTATTATCCATGATTTTCACTTGCATTTAGTAGTATTTTGACTTTTAAATATAGTAATCTTTACATTTTGCTTCTTTTCTTACATTTATTTAATTTTATTTCTCAACTTTTTCACTACTGAGCAATACATTTGATGCCTCACTTAAGCCGCTTGTATTTTTCCCTTCTCCCTCATAACATTTCTCTCCACTTCCTCATTTGTGAACCTTGCTTCTCGTCTTTTTCTCCGTTTCCTGCTCTCCTCCTTTTATCTCACTTATTTACTGTTTCTATCTCATCTTAAATAATTTTGTCATCATAGCCAATTGCACAGTAGCCTTCATAATATCATTTCAACAGAGACGGATTAGGGAACTATCAACGGTTTTAATTGTTATATATATATTATAATTGTTATATATATATATTAATATTGTTGCTAGAACAGTTTGATTCCACTTCTAAAATGATACTAGTCTTTAAAAAGAGGCTGCTCAATATGAAGATAATTAAAAGAATCCAGGAGAGATATCCTGATCAATAGATGTGTACATTAAGTTAAATGCAATAATCAGAAAGGGCAAGATGATGTTTATAAAAATCATAACTCAACTCAAAGACCCTGAAATATGTTAAATGTTGGGTGTGCAAGCATTTTCTGATCAAGATGATCAGAGTTTGAAAGATAATACAGAGTCAGAGAAGTCCAGTGAGGGCTCTAGAGGTGAAAGTTAGCTGAGTAGAGGAAACGGTGGAAGGGAGGAGAGAGGTAGCACAAAGATGAAAACAGGGCAGAACAAGACAAAAGACAGAAGGAAACTGAGATTTAATGAAAACGAACAACAAATAAAAGTGTTGGGTAGTTTAAAGATAGTCCAGGTCAAAAGCAGATTTAAACAATACGTAGCCACAAACCCAGCCTTACAGAAAGTACTAGAGGGAAAACCACAATCCAAGAAGCCAACAACACCCAAAATAACACAGACATCTGACAACCCTCCACCAGCACAACTCAAAGAAGGGAAACACACAAACACTACCACCAAAAAAATTACCGAAGTTAACAACCACTGGTCATTAATATCACTTAATATCAATGGACTCAATTCACCTATAAAAAGGTACATGTTAAGAGAATGGATATGAAAACAGGATCCAACATTCTGATATTTACAAGAAACACACCTCAACCTCAAAGATAGACACTATCTCAGAGTAAAGGTTGGGAAAAGGTTTTCCAATCAAATAAACCTAAGAAACAAGTGGGTATGGCTATACTAATATCTAACAGAATTGATTACAAACTAAATTCAATCAGAAGAGATGTAGAAGAACACTTTATACTCATAACAGGAACAATTCATCAGGATGAAGTCTCAATCCTGAATATCTATGCCCCTAATATAAAAGCACCAACATACGTGAAACAAACATTACTAGAACTCAAATCACACATTCAACCCCAAACACTAATAGTAGGAGATTTCAACACTCCTCTCTCACCAATGGACAGGTCAACCAGACAGAAACTTAACAGAGAAATAAGAGAACTAACAGATGTAATAAATCAAATAGACTTAACAGAAATCTATAGAACATTTCACCCAAACAGGATAGAATATACCTTCTTCTCAGCTTCTCATGGAACCTTCTTGAAAATTGATCACATACTCGGTAACAAAGCAAGCATCAACAGATAAAAAAAAATTATAGTAATCACCTGTGTCTTATCAGATCACCATGGAATAAAGTTAGAATTCAACATCAATTCTAAATTCTATCCCCAGAAAGCCTACAAACTCATGGAAACTGAAGAGTGAACTATGGAACCACCCTTGGGTCAAGAAAGAAATAAAGAAAGAAATTAAAGTCTTCCTTGAAATCAACGAAAATAAAGATACAACATACCCAGACCTATGGGACACTATGAAAGCAGTGCTAAGAGTGAAGTTCATAACGCTAAGTGCCCACATAAAGAAAATGGAGAAAGGTCACATTGGATACTTAACAATACACCTGAAAGCTCCCAGGAGGAGTAGAAGATTGGAAATAATCAAACCGATGGCTGAAATCAACAAAATAGAAACACGGAAAACAATCCAAAAAAATCAGTGAAACAAAGATATGGTTCCTTGAGAAAATCAACAAGATTGGCAAACCTCTATCGAAACTAATCAAAAGGCAAAGAGAGAACATGCAAATTAACAAGATCAGACATAACAACAGACACTGAGGAAATTCAGAGAATCATTAGGTCTTACTACAAAAGCCTATATGCAACAAAATTGGAAAATGTAAAAGAAATGGACATTTTTTTCAATAAGTACAATATACCAAAATTAAATCAAGACCAGGTGAACAATTTAAATAGACCTATAAGTCATGAGGAAATAGGAGCTGTCGTAAAAAACCTCCCAATCAAAAAAAAAAAAAAAGCCCAGAACCAGATGGTTTTAATGCAGAATTCTACCAGAACTTCCAAGAAGAGCTGATACCTATACTCCTTAATGTATTTCACAATATAGAAACAGAAGAGTCATTGCCAAACTCTTTATATGAAGCTACAGTTATCCTGATACCAAAACCACACAAAGACCCAACCAAGAAAGAGAATTACAGACCAGTCTCACTCATGAACATCGATGCAAAAATTCTCAATAAAATACTGGCAAACCAAACCCAAGAACACATTAGAAAAATTATCCATTATGATCAAGTAGGCTTCATCCCAGAGATGCAGGGCTGGTTCAACATATGCAAATCTATCAATGTAATCCATCATATAAATAAACTGAAAGAAAAAACGTATGATCATTTAATTAGATGATGAAAAAGCATTTGACAAAATTCAACACCCCTTAATGATAAAGCTCTTGGAGAGATTAGTGATACAAGGATCATACCTAAATATAATGAAAGCAATATACAGCAAGCCGACATTTAACATCAAATTAAATGGAGAGAAACTCAAAGCCATTCTACTAAATTCAGGAATAAGACAAGGCTGTCCACTCTCTCCATACCTTTTCAATATAGTGCATGAAGTTCTAGCAATAGCAGTAAGACAACACAAGATCAATGGGATTCAAATAGGAAAGGAAAAAGTTAAACTTTTGCTATTTGCAGAAGATATAATAGTGTACATAAGTGACCCAAAAAACTCTACCATAGAACTCCTACAGCTGATAAATACTTTCAGTACTGTGGTAGGAGACAAGATCAACTCAAAAAAATCAGTAGCCCTCCTATAGAAAAGGATAAAGAAGCTGAGAGTGAAATTAGAGAAATATCACTCTTCATGATAGCCACAAATAGCATAAAGTGGTAACACTAACCAGGAAAATAAAAGATCTCTTTGACAAACCTTTAAGGCTCTGAAGAAAGAAATTGAAGAAGATACCAGAAAATGAAGGATCTCCCATGCTCTTGGACTGGTAGGATCAACATAGTAAAAATGACAATTCTACCAAAGGCAACCTATAGATTCAATATAATCCCCATCAAAATCCCAATAAATCTTCACAGACTTTGAGAGAACAATAATCACTTTATATAGAAAAACAAAAAACCCAGGATAGCCAAAACAATCATATACAATAAAGGAACTTCTGGAGGCATTACCATCCCTGACTTCAAACTCTATTACAGAGCTATAGTATTGAAAACAGCTTGGTATTGGCATAAAAACAGAGATGTTGACCAATAGAAATGAATCAAAGACCAAGATATTAATCCAGAAACCTATGAACACCTGATTTTTGACAAAGGAGCTAAAATTATATAATGGAAGAAAGAAAGCATCTTTAACAAATGGTGCTGTCATAACTGGATGCCAACCTGTAGAAGAATGAAAATAGATCCATATCTATCACCATGCACAAAACTCAAGTCCAAATGGATTAAATACCTCAATATAAATCTGACCACACTGAACTTGATAGAAGAGAAAGTGGAAAGTAGCCTGCAATACATGGGTACAGGAGACCACTTCCTATGTATAACATCAGTAGTACAGACAATAAGAACAACAATGAATAAATGGGACCTCCTGAAACTGAGAAGCTTCTGTAAAACAAAGGACACAGTCATTAAGACAAAAAGGCAACCTACTGAATGGGAGAAGATCTTCACAAACCCCATATCAGACAAAGGTCTGATCTCCAAAATATATAAAGAACTCAAGAGACTAGACATTAAATTCTAAATAACCCAATTATAAAATGGGGTACTGAACTGAACAAAGAGTTCTCAACAGAAGATGTTCAAATGGCCAAAAGATATTTAAAATCAAGTTGAACTTCCTTAGCCATCAGTGAAATGCAAATCAAAACAACTTTGAGATACCATCTTACCCCTGTCAGAATAGCTAAAATCAAAAACATCAATGATAATCTACGCTGGAGAGGATGTGAAGTAAGGGGAACACTCATCCATTGCTGGTGAAAATGCAAACTTGTGGAACCACTTTGGAAATCAGTGTGGCAGTTTCTCAGAAAATTGGGAGTCAGCCTACCTCAAGATCCAGCAATACCACTCTTGGGAATATACCCAAGAGATGCCCAATCATACTACAAAAGCATTTGTTCAACTATGTTCATAGCAGCATTGTTTGTAATAGCCAGAACCTGGAAACAACCTAGATGCACCTCACTGGAAGAATGGATAAAGAAAGTGTGGCACATATACACTTTGGAGTACTACTCAGAGGTAAAAAACAATGACATCTTGAATTTTGCATGGAAATGGAGAGAAATAGAAAACACTATCCTGAGTGAGATAACCCAGACCCAAAAATATGAATGTGGTATGTACTCACTCATTAGTGGATTCTAGCCATAAACAAAGAACATTGAGCCTATAGTTCGTGATCCAAGAGAAGCTAAATAATATGGTGACTCCCCCCCCCCCCAAAAAAAAACATATATAGATCCTCTGGAAATGGAAGCAGTCAAGATCTCCAGGCAAAAGCTGGGGCCATGGGGGTGGAGGTGGGGTGAAGTAAAAAGGAGAGGAGGATAAAGAAGGGAGAAGGGGCAGATTCGGGAGAGCTTGGGGGAGTGGGACGGTTGAGATGGAGGAAGTGCAGATATGGGAGCAGGGAAGAAGATATCATAATTAAGGGAGCCATTTTAGAGTTGGCAAGAGACTTGGCTCTAGAGGGGTTCCTAGGTGTCCACAAGGATGTCTCCAGCTAGGTCCTTGGGCAGTAGAGGAGAGGGTGCCTGGACTGGCCTTGTCCCATAGCCACACTAATTACTATCTTGAATATCACCATAGAACCTTCGTCCAGTGATGGATGGAGATAAGACAGAGACACACATTGTAGCAGTGGACTGAACTTTCAAGGTTCAGGTGAAGAGCAGAAGGAGGGAGAAGATGAACAAGGAAGTCAGGACCACGAGGGGTTGGTCCACCTGCTGAGACGGTGTGACTGTTCTAATGGCAGCTCATTAAGGCCAGTTGGATTGGGACTGAACGAGCATGTGATCAAACCGGACTTTCTGAATGTGGCTGATAATGGGGCCTGACTGAGAAGCCAATGATAATGGCACTGAGATTTGATCCTACTGCATGTACTGGCTTTTTGGGATCCTAGTCTGTTTGGATGCACACCTTCCTAGGTCTGATTGGAGGGGGGCCTTGGACTTCTCACAGGACAGGGTACAATGCCTTCTCTTAGGAAAGGGGTACACTGGAAAGGGGGTGAGTTGGAGAGCAGGAGGGAAATGGGAGGAGGTGGAAATTTTGAATTGTATTATTTATACAGCAAAAAAAGAACCAAGTCTTACTTAGCAAATACGAAAGAATGAAATAATCTTCCATATCCAAATAGACCATAGTGTAATGAAACTAAAAATCAATAGCAAGAAACACTACAGAGACTATAGAAATACAAAGAGAATAAAAAATAAATTCTAGAATGATCAGTGGCTCATTGAAAATAAAAACATGGAGAAAAAAATCAAACTCCTAGAACCAAATAAAGATGAAGCTCAACCTGGTAGACCATTCTGAAACATCTAAGGCAATTCTAAGAGTAATATTTGTATAGGAATGAGCACAGGGACAGACAACCCAACAACATGGGGGTAAAGATTTATTTCTAAATGAAAACACAAGAAAAGTGAGTGGATATGGCAGCATGGACAATTAAAATATTCACAACAGTGTTATTAATACAAACTCTAACTTAGAAATAACTGGATGTCTAAACACTGAGAAATGATTAAAGAACAATGACAACAAGTTAACAAGAAGAAACATGTACACAGGAGGATAACTAGAAAGTATGCCTGTGGTTTGCATGTGAGGTATGAAGACACATGGGAGAGATAAAGGCAAAATCAACAATAATATCTCCATTCCTTTTTTTTAAACAGCATTTGGACATGCAGGGATCCCACATAAATATTGGTACTTCATTAAAATATTAGAAACATTTTTTTGTACACAGTAAGTTTTCATATTGGAAACTTCCAAATCGACAGGTAAATTAGTAACAAACTCAACTCAAAGACATTATAGTTTAGCTTCAAAGCCTTGGAAATCAAAAGAAAACACCTGTTAGTACTTGAATTAGCCCCAGTCCAATTTTCTCCGAATATAAAAGAAACTAGAATGCTTACCCGGACCATCTTTGAGGAAATCAAACTCGAGGCCTTATCCAGTAACCTCAGCAGCTCCTGAAACTGACTGTCATGGTACTCAAAACGCTCACCAAAGGTGATGGAGCAAATGATATTGGAAACAGCGTTGTTGATCTTGAAGTGAGGGTCAAAAGGCTGTCCTGGAAGTAGATCAAGAAATAGATGCATCTTTCAAAGATATTGGTTTGTTAATTCCACATGATAGAGAAACATACATAACAGAGAGCTATGTAAGAGGCTGTGGATTAGATTGATATGAAGTTTAACATACACTAAAGAATCTGTTCATATCTGAAAAGCCAGACTGACAACCAGGCCTTAAGGCAGCAGCGAGTCTAATGATCATTTGTGTGATTAGGTGCAAACTCTGGGGCAAGGTCATGGCTACATGTTCACTGTTCAATGTTCCGTGCTCAGCACAGTGCACAGTCCAGGACAAGCACTTAGTACTTAGGTGGATTCTGTTTAATGAATGAGAGGGCCAGAGCCTCCCACCCCTGCCCTGTGGAATGCCCACCTTTCTCCTCTTTTATGACCCCCACAAGGTGTCGGGCCTCCTCCTGTATGCGCTGCTCTAAGCTCTTCTTTCCCAATCCAAAGTTCCTCAGAGTCATCAGAGCGAACCTTCTTTGCTCCTTCCATGTCTGGCCGCTGGAGAAGATCAGTCCTGGAAAGAAGCAATACAGCGTTATAGCACTGTGATTCTGATTTAAAACTATCTGACAAATTGGATGGTCACATGTATGATGTAAAGAAGAAGGGCCAATAACAGACTTGACAGCTGTCTAGAGAGAGACAATAGCACATAGCAAGGAGCATAACGGCTAGCATCTGGTGGCTTACAACGTCACTGTTTAGTAAGTATTTTTAATATATGTTTAATTTTAATACTCTTAGAAAAACCCAAATGTTATTTCCAGAATATTCCAGAACTATTAGAATGGATAGAAAAAAGAGCTGCAAGGGCAAAGGAAAATTTTTAAGGAACATGGTAACTAGGTAGTTAATGAGGGGATCAAATCAAATTTTCCCTAAAACCAAACCATTTACACTTTGTGTTTAATATATACGTGTGTGTGTGTGTGTGTGTGTGTGTGTGTGTCTTGTCATCTATATCAAGCTAAAGGCTAGGAACCACTCCCAGTACAAGAATCTGTACATGTTGTCTCCCTAAAGCAGTGATTATCAACCTTCCTGATGCTACAACAATTTAATACAATTCGTCATATTGTCATGACCCCAACCACACAATTATTTTTGTTGCTACTTCACAACTGTAGTTTGTTTAATGTTATGAATCATACTGTAAATATCTGATATATCCAACATTTTTAGTGATCCCTTTTAATGGGTTCTTCAGCCGCCAAGGCGTTGTTTTCCAAGGTTGAGAACCACTGCTCTTAAGGACTAGAAGAGATAGAATGGATCTAGAGATATTAAAGCAGTATTTATTAGAGTGGCTTACAAGCTAGTCTAAAAATGGCTGTCTCTTAATGGAAAGGCCAATAATGCTATGATTGTTCAATCTATGAGGCTGGATGTCTCAACTAGTCTTCTACATACACTGGAATCCTAGAAAAGTAGATTCTCATGTCAGTAAAATAATTCTTCATCAGCAGGATAGCTGAAATTTCCAGTGAGAGCAAGGGCAAAAAATAAATGGCAAAAGCTTCCTTTTCCCACTTCCTTTTATATGGGCTGCCAGCAGAAGGTGTATCCCAATTTAGAGTGGGTTTTCTGATCTCAAGTGATGCAGATTTAGGGTAGGTCTTCTCACCTCAAAAATTCCAAAGAAGCAAGACTTCTCATTTATTTTCCCTGTTTTGAGGATTTTTATTGGTTCCAAATGCAGATAAGTTGACAACCAAGGTTAGCCATCAAACTGCTGGTGGAGTATCTCAGTATCCTGATTTCCTGGCGTCTAGATCATGGAGTCATTTTGGCATCCTCTTGGCATGCCTGGATTTGTGTTTATAAGGCTTCAATGCCATCACCCTGGTCTAATTCACAGTTTAGTTTAGCAACTGGAGAGTGTAAGCTTCCACCCTTCATATCTAAAACAAGTTTCTTAATGTCTTTCCTTCTCTCTCTACCTGATATCCTAAGATCTCCTCTGCTTGAAACCACTAGAACTCTTCCTGACTGTTACAAAAGTCAGCATTGTGCTCTTTCTGATGGAGTTTAGAAGTATCAAAAGTGCTTAATTCTGTCCTTTAAATACCATGCTTGGAGCACTGAATGTCTTTCCATTCCTCAAGACATCTCTCCTTTTCGTGCTTTCAAGGATATTATATCCCCCTGACTAATTATTTTTTCAGGTCGTTAAATGAATCAAAGAAGATTTTCCAGAATCTTCATATAGTGTTAGACATCTCTGATTAAATACCTTCTGCATTGATACTGCTTTACTATTTAATCCCTGGCATTAACTTTTACTGTGCTGACTGATTTTATGTCAATATGACACAAGCTATTTATTCTACAGTGGGGAGCTTCAATTGAGAAATTAGAAGAAGATAGGGCTGTAGGCCAGGCTGTAGGGCATTCTCTTAATGAATGTTTGGTGTGGGAGGGTCCATCCCATGTGGTTGCTGTTAACGGTGCTCCTGGTTTCTATAAGAAAGCAGGCTGAATAAAGCACGAGGAACAAGACAGAAAGCAGTATTCCTCCACGGCCACTGTGCCAGCTCCTGCCTCCGGGTCCTTGCCCCAAGTTTCTGTCCTGATTTCATTTGGGATGAATAGTGTATATGAAAACATAGCTGATTAAACCCTCTTCTCCCCAAGTGTCTTTGCTCTTGGTATTTCCTTACAGTAAAGTAACTGTAAGACAGATGTCTAGCACTGTGCTTCTTACAACAGACAGCACAGTGAATTGACCTAGAATTATTTTATAGAGTAATTAGAAAGGCCTAGGATGCTGTTTTGTTGGATTAACAGATTTCAAATTCTTTGTTCAACTTATGACTTTATTTGACATAATAGAAAGTATTCATATAATAATTTAAATGTTGGCTAGGAGCCTAGAGATTCTCATGACTAACGATACAGTGTAAGCGGCTATAAGCAAGATGTAGTAGAAAGGAAAAGCTGACTTACATCCATTTTCCTAGGGTTGATGTGGGAAAATGAAAGGAGCTGTGGTTACTTCCTATCAAAGCATCTAGAATTAGTTTCTCCAAACATGTGGTTTCCCCAGTCTTTACTAGGACACTAGAAACCATCTTATGAGGGCTTTCATTGAAGCAATGTGGTATCCAGTGCCCATTAATGTTGGCATTTCATGAAGGTATTGGCTAATGGGAGTGATGGATACATAAGTTATAGAGGAACCATTTATGTACCTTAAAAATTACAATGCATTTCTGACAACACATGAAAGTCTTACCATTTTCATTAAAGATAAGATTTTGCAATGGAAACTTGGGGCGACTCATAAAGTTTTCTTCCAGTTGAGTAAAGGCTTCTTTGATTAAAGGCAGACTGCTTACAATCACTGAAGATATGATTCCAAAATCCAGGCTGATAACATCCCCATACTTTTTCACAAGCTGAAACATATTTCAATAGAGATGAGTGTGCTCATAGCTCTCTGTCCAGGGATGGCAGGCATATGTGTAGCAAATGGTAATCATATTGATAAGTCTTTATTTCCCTGTGAATGATACACCTTGGTATGTGGAAATGGCTTTTCTTTTCTTTGAAATGTCATAAACTCAAATCAACTTCAAGAACGAGATTCACCAATACAAATTCATTAACATGAATCAATGAGTGGATGACATTATAATGTGTATCCATATATGAAGATTTTAGTACGTAGATATCAGTAAATCAGCAAATTCTCTAACTCCTCATTCTGCACTCTAGGACAGGCAGAACACAGTATATGCCACCTGGTAAAGACCAAGGTGTGTCTGTGTGAGTCTGCTGTAGGTAGCACAGAATAAGAAAAACATATTTTTACATCATTTTATTCATTATTTGTGTGTGTGTGTGTGTGTGTGTGTGTGTGTGTGTCATATGCTATAATACGAAGGGTGTTGTTGAATATGAGTAGGTCAGTTCATATCTTTGGGGAGTCTGTTCTCTCCTCTTATCATGTGAGTGAAGGTGATCACTTTTAGATTACCATGTTTTTCAGCAAGTGCCCTTACCCACTGAACAACCTCTATGGCCTGCAAGCATGGAATTCACACTAAATGAAAATATCTCTTGGTGTTGGATAATTCTGTATTCTGTCAATCATGTTATAAATAAACACTGAGAAATCTCTGGTGTGAACAGATGGCCTAGATGTCTGAGTTCTACATCCAGAACAGATTCAAGAATGCTGCCTGAGATGATCAATACTCGCAGAATACTCCAGTCAGGACTTGTTTGTTTGTTTGTTTTTTTTTTTTTTCGAGATAGGGTTTCTCTGTAGCTTTGTTGCCAGTACCGGAACTAGCTCTTGTAGACCAGGCTGGCCTCGAACTCCCAGAGATCCGCCTGCCTCTGCCTCCCAAGTGCTGGGATTAAAGGCGTGTGCCACCACCGCCCGGCTTCCAGTCAGAACTTGATCATAATTCCAAATTTTCTTTAGATCTCCATAAGATTATCATCATCCCCAACCAGCAGGAAATAGCCTGGGTTACTCCACCCACATTCCCAAAAAATGGACTATTCCTTTGTTAAAAAAAAAGAGGGGGAAGTGTTGTGGGACAATTCTGTATTCTGTCAATTATATTGCAAATAAATGCTGATTGGCCAGTAGCCAGGCAGGAAGCATAGGTGAGACAACCAGACAGGAAGTAGAGGCGGGACCATGAGAACAGGAGAATTCTGGAAAGAAGGTAGTCCTGTGCAGACACCAAAGAAGCAAGATGTGACCTGCCCAACTGAAAAAGGTACCAAATCATGTGGCTAACATAGATAAGAATAGTGCACTAATACGAAGACTGAGCTAATGGGCCAATCAGTTATTAACCTAATGCAGACTCTCTGTGTGGTTTTTCTCTGGGACTAAACGGCTGGGTAACAGGGCAGGACAGAAACTTCAGGCAACAATCTGTTGATGGCTTTCTTGTATAAATAGCTATGATAACAGCAGAAATAGCAAATTAACTGTGGCTATTTAAATATTATAATGTGATTTAGAAGAGGGCTCTGCTAATGGAAGCAACAAAAAGAAGGAGGGGCAGAACCCAGAGACAGTGCTGATGAGCTCATGCAGCATTCATGCCACAGAATCCTGGCTAATGTGCAAAAATCAATCTGGGTTCTCAGGAGTCTGCACTGTTACTATGTAAAAGATGAATAAAAAGGAAAAGAAAGAAAATGGAATGAGCTTCAACTCATAGAAGACATCCTAACAGTGACTTGGAATTTACTGAGTAATTTTGTACATACAAAGATCATATGAGGCATATTCAGGAACTTTGTATGTTGGGGTCACATTGTTATAGCTAGCTTGAAGTACATGCAAATATCTAAGTTGTGTATTACAGCCCACTTCAGCCTGACAAGACTCTCTCTTATTTATGTAATATTCCTGTAATAGTTCTGTGAACTACTACAGAGAAAGCTAAGAGACTATGAGATGGAGGGAAGTAGAGTTCCCACATGCTCAACAAGGAGCCACATTCTTACTGTCCTCACCCTGTTTTCAATGATGTCACTTTAATGGATATAAAATGTCCATCCCTTTACTTCACTAGACGCTTGTTAGACATTCCTTCTAGGCACAGCACAACTGGTGGCATCATTCTATCAAAGGCTAGGCCCAGAGCTGCCCATCTGTCTAGATTTCATATGCTATCACAATTGATTAGCTGAATCCGTAGGACTCATTGGACCATAGACTGTGCTGTGTTGTGCCTGTCATGCTAAGCATTTGTTTAGTGTCTCTTGAGTGAATGAGTCTGTGAGGAAAGTGTCTCTTGAGTCTGTGAGGAAACACATCTAGTTATTAAAGTTCATTTTATTCTATAGGAAATACTTATATATATATATATATATATATATATATATATATATATATATATTTAGTTTTGTATTGAGTAAAATTATGTAGGATTCAAGTACTTGTTTTGTCATTATCCCACTGAGAACCTGGGGAAATCAGATTCCCCGTTTCCTCGACAGTGGAAAATGGAATGCCAACAGATGACTGCTAACATGACTCCATGTGTGCTTATCATGGAGGGTGAATGAGGGGGGAACAAACCCCAAAGGGAAAGCCAGGCATCAGTTTGTGGAATTATTTAAAATAGCAAGATTAAAATTTAAGTATGCCTAAGTTATACCATTTAACTTAATTTGTTTATACCAAGATATCAAAATGTAAACTTATAGGAAATACAAAATAAAGAAATAAAAAATTATTGAACTGGCATAATGTTTCCAGCCTCAGTGTCACCATGACCTCTTTCTGTGACACCAGACTAATCAACCAACCACATATGACTGTGTAGCAAGACATAGATCAAATATTTTAACCCTGAGAATATTAAATAAAAGCATGTCTTTTTATTTTTGTAACCTATGATAGCATTTGCCAGAAGCAAACCACCCACCAAAGTTTACTCTGTTTTGCCAAAGAACAAGAAAAGTGATTCTCAACAGGTCCGAGATTGCTTTAACTCTTTGATTCTATGTCCCAGAGTTGAACACCATCAAATGGGACTCTCAAGGGGTTACAGTGGTGAGATCCATGGATGTCATCTTGTCACATGCTATGTGTCTCTCCTGGGCTGAGCCTGTGAACTGTGACTTCTACAGCTGAACTGCTATGGAGAGAATCTCCAAGGAAGCCTGGGAGAGAATTCTGCTTCCCACCCTTCTTTTGCAGCAATGAGGACATTCCTCCTTTACGGGACAATTACTGGAAGATCACTGATGTTCACCCTCCTGTAGAGAGGTGCAGCTGCACTATACTGATGGGGCCCTGAAGTTTTGCAGCCATCTTCCTTTATGCCAGCCCATGGTGCTGAGTTGAGAAGCCAGAGGAAGAAAGCACACACTGGTGTTATTCTGATTCACAATGCAAACTCTGAAATTTCCATTTGAGTCATCACTCACAAAAGTGAGACCCTGGAGCATCTAAAGCTACCTGAACAAATAGAGCACGGCCCTAGTGTGTGCATCAGTTTATAGCACACGACACACAATGTCCAGTCTGACATTGCTTAGTTCATTCACTAAGACCCAAGAGAACCTCAACTTTGTTGAGATGGCACAGATGTTGGAAAGAGGGGAAGAAATAAATATTTCAAAGTGGCTATTACAAAATTATTCCAAATAGTGGGAAATCTTAACAGAGAAAAGAAAGATAAGAAGAATAAGCATCGATTTGAGGACAGAAGCTGCCATGGCCTCTGTGGAGATCTGCACAGCAGAGCTTGGCAGAGAAGCAGTGCAGAGGGGAGAGGCAGCTCTCCCATGCACAGCACAGAGAAAGCTGAAGGCAAACAGCAAGACCCAGCACCATAGATGTCATGGCTGTGCACCAGTGTCCTGAAAACAGGAATGTGTAGATGAGAAAACACCTGAAAAATGGTGGAAACTTCCTAGTCTAGCAAAGTGCAAGCCTGCCATGTAGATTTCAACAGCATCAAGCCCCAAATAATGCAAAACCGCCACAATCAATATGGGAACTGAATCTCTTGAAAGCAGAGAGACAAAACAACATCAAAAACAAAGAAACAAAAAATAAAACAAAAAACTTTAACACTTATAGGGGAACCACAAAGGCTAGCAAGGAGTAGGAGAACATCTAAAAATGTGAGTCCCTCTGATCATCAACCTAGTTGTCTACAACCAGGGAAAAGACAGTGTGGGAGGGAGGGGAAGACATTCGGAGGAGGGGAACAGCTAAGAGGTTTCCTTCTGCTACAGTCTCCTCTGAAGGTTGGATGAAGAAAGTGCTTGAGGTCAGAAAGGAAGTGATGAATTTGAAAGGTCAGAGAAAAGACAGCTATGGGAGGATGAGTAAGAGACAAAGATGAGAGAACTCCTTTGAGTTCCAGCTGCACTGACACTGAAGAGCAGGTCAGTGTGGGATGTGGGTCTCAATGAGTGGGCACAGCACCTGGGGCAGTGCATCATACAGGGCAGAGGGCTCCCCCATGTTTGTAGACACTTCATTTCACATGGAAAATGCTGTTAGCAAACTCTTAGGAGCTGCATGTGCGTATTGAGCAACACAGAACAGATGCTGGCAGGACAATAGTAGAGATGTAAAGAGAGAGAAGATGAATAAAAGGCATCTACTCAGAGAGAATCTAAGAAACCCGTGTGGCAGGATAGGAAACCAAAGAGAAAGAGTGAAAGCAGAGCAAATAGACAAACCACAAAACAATAAAACACTGAGTTTCAATGCTTACATGTAAATTGTAAAGAGACATGTTCTATATCTCCCAATTAATGATGAAATTTGAATAATACAAAATTGCTCAAATATATGCAGTTCAGATGAATGCAATTCTGGTATTATATGTAGGTAAACATAAAAGAACTGAGAAGCAAAAGCCTTTCACACTGACCAAAAAGGAACTTGCAGGGTGTAAGAGATCACAGAAAATTCAAGCAAAACAAAATTTACTCTGGATAAGGAGGGACATTACAAAGTCACATGGTTAAGTCATCAAATGACCTGCCAATCTTAAATGTGCACTGTGTACACAGAAAAGACTTCCCAGTTTAATCAGGGAGAGCTTCCAGAGCTGAGTGGAGAGTGGACAAACCATCCCAGGGGACCTGGACACTTGCTTGTGGCTTTCTTAGTAACTGATAACATCAGTAAAGGAACAGTCAGCAAGGATGTATAAAAACTAAGGCTCAGTAAGAGAGAGCAACACCTAAACCAAACTTCAGCCAAGAGGAGTAGAACACACACACACACACACACACACACACACACACACCCCTACTTCAGTATTATTTATTTATTTATTTTCCTGAGAAGCACTTTAATCAACTAGCTGAGACCTGGACTTTACGCTCACTTCTTAAAGCAGCAGGACATATCTGTCTCTATCATCATTTACTATTAAATCATCACACATACCTGGACGTATTTAAAGAATTCAAATCACACAGTGTGTTCTTTAACCTAAATGGAACCATCCCCATCACCTAGGAAGTATGTCATAGAAGGATAAGAAATTCTCCAATTATTTCTCTCTCTCTCTCTCTCTCTCTCTCTCTCTCTCTCTCTCTCTCTCTCTCTCTCTCTCTCTCCCTCCCTCCCTCCTTCCCTCTCTTTCTCTCTCTAAGACTGGGCTTCTTTGTGTAGCCATGGCTGTCCTGGAACTCGCACTGTAGACGAGGCTGGCCTCAAACTCTCACAGAGATCCTCACAACTGCCCTGCTTAGCTGCATATTTCTTAAAAGTGCATGTTTAGAAGCATGTGTCCTGGGCTTAGCCACCAGGAACGTGAGCCTTGGAGCCCTGCCTGCCCGCCCCTGCTCTCCTAGTTCCAGGAAGTACCAGATCCACCAGCTCAGGATTAGGTCAGCTCACAGCCAGACAATATTGTACCTTCCTACCTGCTGGACCACCAGGTGTTGCTGCTTCATGTTAAAATGCAGTAAGTTGCCTACGAAGGGCAGGCGTCCTGGCCCTGGCGGGTAGTTCTTGGGGCGCCGGCTCTTGAAGTAGTCAGCCAGGAACAGAAAGGTGACAACAGCCAGCAAGAGAGTCCGGAGATGGAGCGCTGCCCAGATGGCGGCCACCAGGGAGCCCGCGGCAGCGAACATGGTTGGTATCCAAGTGGAATTCAGAGGAATCAGGGTCTGAGCTGAGGCTCAGGGCTCCTAATCTTATAGCGCTCTCAAGTAATCTACTCCATTCCACTTCCGATCACACCCATCCACATTCCTTGGAGGCCCCAAAGCCAGAGAGCACAGACACCCCGCCCTTATAGGTCCAACCCTCTCTCTGTAATCAGAGCGCTTAGCCACTCCTTCCAGTTGGAATAGGACTACCCCTAATGGTCAGAGCTCAGCCCTGCCTTGTTGCAAGTTTAACTAGATAGACCTTTGGAGTTGTGGCTTTTTCCCTTCAAATGACAATTACACTAGGCGCTGAAAAGAATTTGGGTTTCATTTGGTAATTACAATTTGCACTTACTTATGAATTACTTTGGTACTATATCCAGGATTTAAAAATCCAAGTACCTGTAGACAGCCCTTAGATGCACATAGCTGTAACTGAAGGTGGATTCTTTGTTGTAAAATATGATTTTTGTAGCTTTAATTTAGATCTATAACTTGCTACATCTAAAGTTATATCATTTGGTTGTATTTTTGTAGCTTTAAGCAATTCCTAATTGCAAATTTATCCTCTTAAAGGTATGAGTCAAGCAGAGAACTTGACTTTTAAAGACACAGAACTTAGCCGGAGCAGTGTTGAGGCTTTAGGCAGGGTGAGAAGTCATGACAGCCTTGTTTGAAAATGAGGTTTTTTCTTCAGTTTAAATTGGAGAGATAAAAACTTTGAAATATTTAGGTTTAGAATGTGATTGTTTGTTGGGAATCTATCTCCCTTCCAGAATCTTAATCACAAAAGAAAAATTTAAAAATAAGATCTTTGAAAAGAAATCTGTCCATTTTACGTGTATTACAGCTCAGTAAGAGCATTTATTAGGGAATTTTTATTTATATGTTAAGAATATTTTTGGAGACAATTTATTTTAACAAGTATTTTTAAGATATATTGCTAAAAGGAATTTTGATTAACATATAGTATTGTATGCCATGTAATTCTTATTTTTCTCATGACCATTACTTAATTGAAATAAATTCTAATCATTTTTTTCATTATATTGTGTTCTGGAAGAAAATCTTTATCAAAATCTATGTGTATTAATATTAAATTTTATAGCTTTGTGAAACATTAGTCCTTCAATTCCAATGTTTTATATAAACAAATAACATATTAAGGTTTTTAAAAAACACTTAATAGACTCCAAATACCATTTTAATAAGTTTTAAGATCTTTAGCCTACCCATATAAGGCAGCACACATTCATCATGTTCTTTTTTAAAATAATTCAAACACTCTCATTTATTAATATGCACTTGTGCAGTTTAATTGAGCATCCTACGTATATGCATATATACATGTATATAAGTATATATGTCTATATCAGTACTCAATGCAAATAAATAAAAATTGAAATGATCATAGGATTTGACGGTTTTTATGTGGGACAAAAACAACATGTGGAAATATGTATCTTAGACTGTCAGGAGCCATTTCAGGCTTCTTCTTTCTCACATCTCACAGGGCCTAGAAGTAAAAATCTTGAGACAAGAAAACTTAAAGTTAGCCAAAACATTACGTGATCGTGGAGACTCAAGCTCTGGAAAGCACCACAGAGTGTCTTCAGTGCTTGCTGCTTATCACTAACAGCAGGTGTTCCAGCCACTGACCTTGCAACTGCACTGCCCTGCTTTGCTGCCAAACTGCCCCACTTAGTTGCCTAGCTACCTAGCCCTCCTTCCCTTCCCCCTTTTCTCAGTTCCCCCTACCCTAGCTCCTCACTGAGAAGTATATAAGACATAAAACTTGCTTCAATAAACGAGATGCCTTGACAAGAAATATGCTTGGCATCCGTTTCTCTTTCCCCCCATGTCTTTCAGATAGTGCCTCTTCAAGACCCTGGAATAACTTAGGACCTGCTGGGCAGGTCATTAGACTAGACACAATTACATGCAATGCAGATGTGACCAGTATATTAATCAAGTAGAAAGCTCATATATCCCTATCTCTTTATAATATGCGGAAGGCTGAGTGAAATGATCAAAAGTTCAAGTTTATCATGTGGACTTAAGGCAATATCCTTTTCTATTTTTAGAGCTAATCATCTGAGGGTAAAGTATCATTACAGAAAACAACTACCCTCAATGTTACTTTAGGTAAAATGAACGAACAAACAAACAAAGAACATTTACTCTTTTAATTTGTAGTCAGCTGAACTTCATTTCCCATGCTTGCTTGCATATCTATGAAAGAAGAGGAACTAAACAGAAGAATAGCATCATAGACCAGCTATCAGTTACATGTTTAGTACCAGTCTCACCTGTATTTTGTCCTGGTCTACATAGAGATGATCTGTCCCATATTCACCTGGTATTGGGTCATCACCAATGCTTAGGTGGCTACTATTTTGTCCAGACATTTGAGTGTACCTATTGATCAGAAATGATTCCATCCACTGATATTCTGAGGAACATATACTAAGTTTACCACAATGATAAGATCATAATGTTCATCTAGTACAAAGTCTAAAGACAGCCAAAGTTTTAGTGTCTTTAGAAATCAAAATGCATTGAGTCTGATTTCTCCTATGTTGACCTTATACTTTTTGAGTCAGCCCCATCTCAGAAAATCATGGGGGTGGGGAAGCAGGAAGTGTCTCCCTTGACTCAGCAATTAACTTCCCACAAAATATAGAAAAAAATTAAAGAAAGCAAAGGAACAGAAAGTCCCTGGAATAATTTAGGGAAGGCATAACTATCCTAGTGTGATTTAAAATCAGAATGTATTGCTTTCTCAAGCAGTCTCCGTTGTGTCTCAGGATGCTCTCTTGTAGGGAAGAGAGTTTCTTGGGACATTTGTGAGCATAACCTTTCTGCAGATCTCCCCTAGAAAAGCCACATATTATTTTATCAACTCAGGAATAGGGTATGGGTGAGTCTAGATTTCTATCTTTGGTTCCAGTGGTATATATATATATTGGTTTTTCGAGACAGGGTTTCTCTGTGGCTTTGGAGCCTGTCCTGGAACTAGCTCTCACTATGTGGAAACCTCAGGTAATTTGTAAGCCATGCCTTGCAAGGCAGATAGGCAAACTCATAAACAATCCTTCAAGATGGAGTCTGGCATGAGCCTTTACGGACTTTAGTTGGGACAGAGACATGACTCTACATGGTCATCTACAGTAGCCTGGAGAGCTCCCCTAGACTTTCCAGGAGCCATTTCATGCCAAATTAGGTTTTTTGGCTTGTGGAATAATAAAAAGTCTTTTAATGAAAATTTAAGCATAAGGGTTAAGAGAAAGATTGCTCCTCAAAGAGAGACTAAGATGCCCAAATAGAGGTGAGAGATCTTTCCAGTGGGAAGAAGCCTTGATGATGTTTAATCATAGCATGGGATGTCCTCTATTTCATTTTTATCTTAAACTAGGACATAAACATCTCCTCTTTTACCCAGTGATTTTGCTCCTCTTGGAGATAAAGAATAAAGAGGCACGGTCAAAGGATGATAGGCAAAATATGAATTTGAAAATAGCCATATTTCTTTTACTGTTGACCATATCAAGGGAATTTACAGCCACAGAAAGCATTTACCAAAATCGACACGAGGAGGTAATACTGGCAGTTTGGATAGAGGGGATCCATATTAGTGCCCGTCTCAGCCAGGGAGGAGGTTTCCACATCTGGGCACCATAACTGTTAGCACAAAACAGAAATCTCACCTCAAAGGGTAGGATACAGTTTATTCTGAACTTAAGTATGAGTGACAATGGCCCAGGAACACAGAGTCAGTTAACACTAAAGTCCATGTTCCAATGCCATAAAAATTTCACTATGTATTATAGTAACAAAGGAAATCATAATCCAGGGAACTCTTCAAATACATTGTTGGACCCACCTCAGAAATACCTGATAGAGTTCCAGAGGTTGTTGCTATGTGATGATAATCTCACCCTTTTGGTTGGTGTAAGTTACTAGTCTTTTCAATTAGTATATCCTGAAGTTTTCACTCTCGGTCATATACAAAGGTAGGTTATTGGTGACTTTGAAGGGCACTAAAGTTCATCTGTATCTGGCTCTGGGCTGGCAGCACTTTAACCTCTTCACAATCATTGCAGTTCTAATCAGTTAATTATTAGCCTTGCAGAAGAGGCAGAGAGGAACGTTCTTTACAGGAATACCCATTCACCAGCACATTGAAGAAATTTCTGCTGACATTTGTGTAACCATAGAAAGTATAGTTTTCCCTCTCTTGGCACTCCTGAGTTACAGCAACACTCTAGTTACTTCGTTTATGCATTTATTGCTGAAAATGTTGTTAAAATTGCACCTGTGCGTCTCTCTGTGTTGCTACTTTATTTTACAACTGGTATAGATGGGAGAATTCTTTAAACTGAGTGAGGCAAGAGGCCTCTATGGGAACAGGATTTTACACTATAGTGAGGGGAAGGCATGTTCCTGGGAAGCAATGGGCCTAGAGGAACATCTTCCTGGGTAAGGCATGTTGGGATCTATTCTCATTCTTCTCACCATAGTCCTAAGATTTATCACACACGCCATTTATTTGAAAAAAATTAAAGGGATAATATCCCTAGGCTTTCAGTATTTCATTGATCTGATTCATTAACTTAGAGAAGTGAAATATGTGTCCAAGGTTTTGTTTTTATAATCTTATATTATATAATGCAATTTTTATTTTTTTTTATTTTTTATTTATTTATTTATTTATTTTTGGATTTTTCGAGACTGGGTTTCTCTGTGGTTTTGGAGCCTGTCCTGGAACTAGCTCTTGTAGACCAGGCTGGTCTCGAACTCACAGAGATTCGTCTGCCTCTACCTCCCAAGTGCTGGGATTAAAGGCATGCCCCACCACCGCCTGGCTATTTTTATAAAGAGGAAGACTGTACAGAGTCTCTGTATCTTATGAGCTCTCCTATTAAAGTGAGTGTGAACAGTTAACAAAGAAACAGATAGTCCTAGATGGAAAGACAGAGAGGTCAGAACAAACCCAGGGCAGCCCAGCCCCAAGAAACCCCAGCTCTGGATCAACACTAGCTGTGCAGGCAAATGCAGTCTCCTCATGGTCTGAGCCTCCACATCATGAGAAGCAACACTGCCTTAGATAATCTGCAAACTTAATGATCATATCAAGCATTTAAATGTGCCTTCTGTGTAGCATTTAGTCACCTCCTGCAGACAGTGTTAGGAAACACAAGCTTCTGTGTGAGAAAACCTGGTGGACTCTGAGCTCTGGGAGAAGCACATTTGTCTAGGTCTGTGTCCTTTTCTCTGCAGTGCTCACTGACTGCAGTTTGGAAGGCTGCAGTGGGACGCATGCTCCAAGGGGCAGCTCTGCTTCATCTCCTGACCCACACTTTCCTGCTCTCAGGTTGTTTGTTTGTGTTGGTTAAAGGTTAGAACATAGATATGAAATAAAAGAATTGCCAAATTACATATAGAATTCAATATTTAGAATATACTAAAACGTTTGGTTATTGATTCCACACCACTGCCACTGAAGTCTTTAATAACTTGCCTGGAAGAAAGAACAATGGAGTCATCACTGCATTTCCTTTCCTGTGTATTGGGTGGTGTAGCAGATGCATGTATTAACTACATTTAACAAAGGAGTTTGAATTTAGAAAGGTAAGACCTATTTAGGGATTGTTCATGGGACAGAAGCCTATTCACCTAAGCAAATGCCAATTAAAGCTATCTAACAACTAAAAACCCCAAAATTCAACCCTCTTCATTGTTAGGAGACATCCCTTAAAATGAACTTGTGGCACTCAAAATGTCTACACAATGGCAGAAATTCAGCTTTGTTGCTCTCAGCAATATGCAGGCTTTAGGTGTCTGTTGTCAGTGAGGTAGAAAACAGAACAAAGGAAGTTGAAATTCCATCAGAAGCAAGGAGGGATTGACACTGTACCTGTGTTTTTATGTGTTTACTGACTGAAACCAGCTGCAAAATAGAGCTATATGGGAAGGCCCATCTTTCCGGATTCTAGAAAGAACAGAAGGAATAAGGTGAAGCTCTGAAGCCCTCCTGCTCATCACAACTCACCCACTGAGAATGGCAGAAAAGATTCTCTCTTCTTAAACTCTCCATTCTCCAAAAAGTGCTCTGAATTGAAGACATCTGGGGTGGCCTATTCGTTGGGGTCCATGTGCAGTGCGGTCAAATTGGTCTGGAGTATGGAGCCCTAGGGAAGACAGCAAAGACTCAAATAACGTATGGACTAGACACACAGAGGTTTGGTGGTTAGCAGACTTCCATTCCTTAGCCTACTTACCTTGGGCAGGTGGAATCCCGCCAGCGTAGTGTCCACTGTCACTTTTCTGAAAACATTTAGAGGAACGATATTTGCCATTCTCTGTACCTCATGGACAACAGCATTGGTGTAGGGCATGGAGTCTCGGTCAGCCAGGCTGGGCTGCTTCTCTTTGCCAATCACTCTGTCAATTTCAGCCTGGACTTTTGCTTCAAGGAAACAGGAGGCTCCATTAAGTTTTGAAATTTACATAAATTGGTATAATCATGATAACATATGGTAGATGCTTCCTCTCAGTATCTTCACTATCTTAGAGCACTAGAGACTCAGCTGTTTACCAGATCCTTACAGAGCAAATGTGACTGAACTAAAACATAAGGAGACATGGTGTTTCATCTTTAGGACAAAGCTTGTATAGTCAATGTCTCCTTCCTTCTCCAGTTCCCTCCCTGGGTGCAAAGGCGGTTCTCATGGGAGCCACTGCAGAGTCTGCGAACCTCATCTGAGCTCACCACTGCCACAAGGTGAAATGAATTTGGACCCTTTATTAGGTCCAGCATTGTTCTTTCTCCTGAGAGAGAGAAATAAATGTCTAACATTGGCACTACTGTATATATAAAAGAATTAAATGGAAATAAATTTCATATAAAGTAAATAAGATCTCAAAAACTATGATAATTTTGTGTTAGGGCAAATTTGAGTCTATGATCATCTTGAATTTTCAACAGTCTTGCCTCAGTCTCTTAAGCATTTTGATTAATGATATGAACTGCTAATCATAACTCTTATTTAAATTTTTAATTGTGCTTTGATCTAATTCTAAATATATGTTGAGGGATATTTGACCATACTCTGAATCCCAATTCTGCATTTGTGTTAATTAAATAAAATAAAGGTCAGGAGGCTGAGTTAATAATTAGTTGACAAAAAGTAATAGTAGATCATCAGCGGGCATCTCAAATAGATAGAAAGATGTACCAGAAGTATTTGAGAGGAGTTTTGAGTTGTTTGCCTTTTTTTGTTTCAGTAAAGTAGAAGGATGTGTTTTTGGGAGATTCCAGCTGTGAGGGAAGGTTAGCTAGTTGCTGCTCAACCTCTCTGAGCTAGCAGGATTTCACATCACACACAATTATATTAATATATAATTAATATATAATCTGTATCTATATTATGCATATTGATATCCTCCTGTTTTATTTCTAAATAGAATGATAGAGATTTAGTTAATGCTACCTTTAGCAGCAGTGACAGAGCCAGTACCTGTGGGAAATGAATTCCTGCAGGCTGTGCCCTGCGTGTCTGGGCTATCGACATAGAAGTAGGAAGGAAACTGTGAATTGCCTCTGCTGGATGTAAAGGAAGTAGATTGAGGAGCAGCTACTGTGCCGAAGTTGAAACAACACATTTATCTACATTGTTGTATAAGTAATGGCAGTACCAGTGGATCTTGCAAAACAAATTATGTCTTCATAATTCTTGGTTTATTCCTCTTACATTCTACCTTCCACGTCTACAAATATAACTACCCTAGAGAATTTATATTGTTGACTCTATAGAACTTTTGCCTTCCATATTCATGCATCAAGATGTTTTCCTTGAGGGCTGAGGGCTGAACTTCTTCTTCTTCTTTTTTTTTTAGGTGTGTCATCCCTTTTTATTGGATTATTTGTTCTTTTTATTCTTTTTTTAAATTTTTTATTAATTTATTTTCTTTTTTTATTGAAAAAAAAGAAATTTCTGCCTCCTCCCTACCTCCCATTTCCCTCCCCTTCCTCCCCCTCCCCCCACTCCTCCACTTCCCTCTCCAGCTTGAAGAGCAGTCAGGGTTCCCTGCCCTGTGGAAAGTCCAAAGTCCTCCCCCCTCAATCCTGGTCTAGGAAGGTGAACATCCAAACTGGGTAGGCTCCCACAAAGCCAGAACATGAAGTAGGATCAAAACCCAGTGCCATGGTCCTTGGCTTCTCAGCAGCCCTCATTGTCCGCCAAATTCAGAGAGTCCAGTTTTATCCCATGCTTTTTCAGTCACAGTTCAGCTGGCCTTGGTGAGCTCCCAATGGATCAGCCCTACTGTCTCCGTGGGAGGGCTGAACTTCTGTACTGAACTTTACCCATGGCCCATTGGTATCCTGGATGATTCCAACTGTTCAATGCTGTTAGTACTACAAAATAAACATGAATTAAATGACTATTAATTAATATATTTGATGGTGAGATGATTCAGTACTTATGGCCAAATCTGATGATATGTGATTGACCTTAGGAGCCCACATTATGGGAAAGACCAACTTCTGTAAATTGCTTTTTGATCTCACTCTGTACACAGGAGAAGAGACCATGCAAGTGTACACATACACAGACCAAATTAAAAATATAATTCAAAATGATTTTAGAAGCTATACTGATATTCTGTACTATTGGTTTTAGAGATGAGCCTGAATAATAACTCAGTAGGCTCTAAGATTTCTTTAAAATGCACCTTTCATTCAGAAAGGCATTTTAGATAATATAAAAAGGAAGCAGGGTGTGAATCAGTGTTGTATGGTAAATCCACTCTTTGCTAAAACATACCACAGTGTAAATTGACATCTCTCTTTTCTCCTGAACTCCAAGCTTGTTGAATTTACAGACTGTAATATCTGTACTCTTGAAACAATCATAGTCCTCACAGAACATGTGACGGATGTGCTGTTTCCTGAGTGCACATCGCCTCACATATGCTCCTCCTCCTCCCACTCCCCCATCCTGTCTTCTGAACCCATTCTGCCTTGGTTAGATGCTGTCACCACATCTCACCTTGGATTTCTGGGTAGACCGCCACGTAGAGCAGAGCCCAGCGCAGGGTGGTGGATGTTGTCTCTGTTCCAGCAATGAAGAGGTCTAGAGTGCTGCAGATGAGGTTTTCTTCATTGAAACTTGTAGTAGTTTTGTCGGGGTGCTAGAAAAGACAGTGAGTGTTTGTTCACTCATAAGATTTTTGACTGTCTCATAACACTGATCCACTGAGAGTGAATTGCATTAAGTCATTCAGAGTGATGCTGTCTTTGATATTCAACAGGTAACTCTGCTGATCCAAGAAAGATGAATATCAATTTTCTGTGTTCATTGATTCTCCAGTCTGCATCATCTTGCAAAGTCAAAACTGCACTGATTCCATCAGTAGTTCTTTATGACAAACTTCACCTTTCTCACTTCCTCTAAAGCATCAGTTTGGTAATACTGCTCTTAATAATGTTGTTCTCGTACCTGTACTTCATATGGTAAAGGATTTGCTTCCTCCTCCAGGCATAAATTTGTTTAAATCAATATTATACCAGGAAGATGAAATAAGAGAAAAGATAATAAACATACACACACATTCACCATTTTTACCGAGACAGAGGAGGATCCCATAATGCAGTGAGTTGAAGCTTCTATGATAGATTCAGTGATATGTATTTGCCAGAGGCCTGCTAGGATCAATAGAATAAAGGCCTGACATTTTTCAGTATGATTTGAATCCAGGATGTTCCCCCACAGGTTCATGTTTTAAATATTGGTTCCTTGCACTGGTAGTATTTGAGGAAGTTCTTAGAAATAGGAAGACAGCAACCAGCTGATGGGAGTGATGATAGCTCCTAGAGTTACACCAAATCGATGGTTCCTTCCTTGCTTGCTCTTTCCTAATGCAATGTAATGTGAAAGCCTCCACCATACCCTTCTGCCCCATGAGCTGAGCTGCTTTACAACTCACTTTGATGAACTGAAATGTTCTGAAACTTGGCCAGATGATATTTTTGTTTATTCTCTTTGTGCTGCCATATAATGTTGTCACACTGATCCAAAGTTCACTAATATGTTTTCTCAGTGTCTTCTTGTCTTGTTCTATTATTGAATAGTATTTATATAGAGTAAAGGGAAAGGTATGTGCCTCAGCTCTATATGAATTATAAACTCTACCACTTACTTAGCTGAAGTTTGTCTGTTGCAGTGGGGTTTGAGTTGGGGAGGGTAACCAGTCCTGGACCAACAAAATAAAGCTCTAAAATTTAACTGCTACTTATATTTTGCATCTGTATCCTGGATTAAGGAAAGATCTACAGAGATGTTCATCTTGTCGTCTTTGCCACCATGGCATGTTACTCAATGCACAAAAATAGATCTTCAGGATATGATCCATTTCAGGAGGAAAGGTCATCCTGAATTATCTTTATGAAAGGAGCCTCCAGGGTTAGAACAGGAGAAATGAGTTGTAAAAGGATCAGAATGGAAAGAGATGATATAATCTCGGCACTGAAGATGGAGCAGGGAACCACAGCAACAAACATCAGTGTTCCCTAGGAGATGGGAGACACAAGACAATGACATTTCTATTGTTTCCCAAAATCGGCTGACTGGCTAGCAGGATTACAGGACCGATCTAGAAATATGAGAGAATAAATCTCTGCTATGCTTAAACCCTACCTTTGTGCTAGCCTGCTCCTCAATCAATTGGAAGCTATTCTATACCACCCTTTCTGTAAGAAGACTCAGGGACTGTCTTCCCTACCTTTGTCATTTCCGCGAGGAAAGCATCAATGAAGTCTCTTGGCTCATCAGGGTTCCAGTCTCTGCGATGATTTTCAACTATATCAGAAATATATGATTTCAGTTGTCTCCAGGAGGCTAATGCTGTTTGATGTGATCCAGGAAGATTTCATTATCCATGGGAAGATGTTATAGAGCTAATTAGGGAAAAGAACATGATCATGGAGACAATACAAAGTCAATTTCTGTTTCAATTTGTGTAGACTTTTCCTCTTGATCTTCTACTGGAACTGTAGGAATATCTGGACTGTTGTTTTTCTTCAGACCCATTGGTGGGCATATCAGTACTCCCATGCAAAATAATGTAGCCTCTGACCACTTCTCACTGGTCAAATCCTTTCCACTCCAGGACGTACACTGATACAACATTCAGTAGTTGTCCAGATTCTTATTCTAATGTCATCAAAGACACTGAAGGGTCAAAGGATGAAGGTGTCCGTAACCAAGATCAAGCTGGGAATCATAGATAAGAAGAGATAGCCCCACCTACAGTTGCTACAAATTGAGCTTATCAACTGAAATTAACCATGAAGTTTCACATTTCTGAGTCTAAAATCATGGGATGGATTATGGTGCTAACCATCTGTGTTTCATTGCTGTAGAACCCAGAAACTCTGACTTTTTTTTAGCAGTGTATATGTGACATGCAGATGGGTTTGCTGCAGCGTGGTGATTGGTAGATTGGTACTCAGGGGGCCCTGAACGTGTGAAGGCATGTGTTGTAATTTAGCAAAAATTGTGAGTGAGAAAACAACACCATGTGACAGAGCTCATGTTGAGAGATTTTTATTTCAGGAAAGTAAATGGGAAAAGTTATTATTGGAAAGTTAATAGGAAAAGGGGGGAACAGAAGAGGGAGACCTGTATCTGGGGAAGAATTGGCAGAAAACAAGAAAGGAGAGAGAGAGAGAGAGAGAGAGAGAGAGAGAGAGAGAGAGAGAGAGAGAGAAAAGAGACAGACAGAGAAAGAGAGATATGGTAGGTAGGTTGGGTCCTTTTAAAATGGAACACAGAGAATGTGCACAGGATTGCTCTTAATGGTTACAGTTGAGGACTTATACACCAAGTTCAGGCCAGCAACATGCCTGAGTACTAACAGCAGGTCCTCCTGCTTCACCCACACTTGGGATGCACCCCCACTTGAGAGTCTCATCAGGAATTTTGATCCAGGAAGTCTTGAGAGGTGAGATGTGCCCTGATGACCAAACATAAAGCATTGCCTACAGAAGGAAAAGAGATCTGTGAAGACACTTCTGAAGACAGGCGATGCTTGCTCCAACACAGATGCAGCAAGAGCATGAGTCAAAGGCAAGGCTGGAGGAGCCCACAGGCTCATCAACCCCTCCATTCATGTAACCAGCAGCCTCCAAATTTTGACAACCCAGAATGCAACTGGGTCAGTTGCCTTTGTTTTTTTTTTTCATTGTTTCTCTTTCTTATCTCCTTTTTTTCGTTACTTTTCCAAGACTTTTAGGTGGACAGTGCTTTTTTTTAAGCTATCATTATTATAGTTTTAGTTTTTATTCCCCTTCATGAATTCATGTAACATTACTTATCAATTTTCTTTTCATCTGGAGAAAATAACATTTCTCTCCCATAAATTATTTTTATATCCTATGATATTCACTTGCATTTAGTAGTATTTTGACTTCTAAATATATTATCTTTATAGTTTACTTCTTTTCTTTCATTTATTTAATTTTATTTCTCAACCTTTTCACTATTGAGCAATATATTTAATGCCCCCTTAAGCTGCTCATATAATTCTCTTCTCCCTCATAACATTTCTCTCCACTTCCTCATTTTTGAACCTTGCTTCTCTTCTTTTTCTCCATTTCCTGCTCACCTCCTTTTAACTCATTTATTCACTGTTTCTAACTTACATAAATAATTTTGTCATCATAGAAAATTGCACAGTAGCCTTCACATTTTCATTTCAACAGAACGTATAAGTGTCTTATATATATGTATGTATAATTTAATTTGTTGCCAGAAAGGTTTGATTCCACTTCTAAAATGATAATAGTCTTTGAAAAGAGGCTGCTCAATATGAAGATAATTAATAGAACACAGGAGAGATATCCTGATCAGTAGATGCACTTATTAAAATAAATGCAATAATGAAAAAGGGCAAATGACGTCTCTGAAAATCATAACTCAATTCAAAGACCCTGTAATATGTCAAATATTGGGTGTGCAAGCATTTTCTGATCAAGATGATCAGAGATTGAAAGGAGATACAAAGAGGCAAAGGAGTCAAGTGTGGACTCTAGAGGTGAAAGTCAGCCGAGTGGAGGAAACAGGGAAAGGGAAGAGAGAGGCAGCATGGAGATGAAAACTGAACAGAACAGAAAAAAATACAGCAAGGAAACTGAGATTTTATAAAAACAAACAAGAAATAAAAGTGTTGGATAGTTTAAAGCTGAACCAAAAGCAAAATAAGACAAAACAAAAGAAAACAAATTAAAAAAACCACAGCAGAAAACAGCAATAACAGCCTCCACTGCAGAGAAGATCCAAAAGGGAGAATCCCTGATGATAAGGTGAACTCCAAGAGCAGCAACAAAGAATGGAAATAATGACCACAGGCAGAATGAAGAACTGTCATATGATCAAGAGTCCTAGGAATGCGCAGGACTTGATTTCATAAGCTGAACTATAAAGCAAAGGGAGGGAAAATGAATTCAATAAAATTATAGGAAATAATTTCCCTAGTCAAAAAGGCATTCAAGTACAGGATTCATTTAGATCCCCAATTAAACATGACTAAATAGGAACAACATATTAGATCAAAACCATAAATCAAAGAAGCAACCCTTTATTGTTTTAAAGGGTTTATCCCGGGAATTGGCCTGGTGTGGGAAAATTGTCTGTGTTCTGTCAATCATGTTTTAAATAAATGCTGATTGGCCAGGCAGGAAATATAGGCAGGAAGTAGAAAGACGTAATGAGAACAGGAGAATTCTGGGAAGGAAGAAGATAATTCCTTCCACTCCTGCCAAGACCACTGAAGCAGCAGGATGTGATCTGCTCCACTGAACAAGGTACTGAGCCACATGGCTAACATAGATCAGAAAAATGAGTTAATCAAGATGTGAGAGTTAGCCAGTGAGAGGCTAGAGCTAATAGGCCAATCAGCTTATAATTTATGGAGACCTATGTGTGATTTTCTTTGGGGCTAAACAGTTGTGGGGTACCAGGCAGGACAAAAATAACAACAAACAAGAAGGCCCCCATTTGAGTTACAATGGTCCAGTTAGTAAAGGTGCTGCTTGCACAAGACCAACATCCACACTCGCATGTTCACCTTGTAAAATGGATATTAATTAAATTTAAGATATTAAGTTCTAATGGAAATATTTCTATTGATATTCAATGACTGACATGACCATCGTAACAGCACTGAAGAAGATACTTAGGTGAGAGCTGAACACAGAGAAGGAAGAAAGATGAGTCTCAATCATGAGAGCACAGGGAAGAATAAATGGTATGAGAACAGCTGGATAAAGAAGGGCCAGGAAGGAATCCATCATGTCTAGCAAATCCTTGTTAGTAATCAAGGTAAAGTAAAAACCAAGTAATCCAAGCAACCAGAAAAACAAAACAAACCACTGACAGAATTACCATGACTATTAACATCTCTCAATAATCACCTTAATAAATCCAAGAAGCAAACAGAAACTGGAAACAAGTTATTCAAAATTAGCTAGAGGAGATAAAGGAGGCCACAATACATTCATAAGAGGAACAATTCATTAGTTAGAACAATTGTAAATATGTATACATAATAATTTGGGACTCCAAATTTCATAAAACAATTAACAATGCATATGAAGTTCAGACAGATTGTCATAAAATAATTATGGTAAGGTGAGTACTCCACTCCCATCCCTGCATAAGCCATCCCAAGCAAAAACCAACAGAGAACTTTCAGACCTAAACTGTACCATAAATCAAATGGACTTAACAGATATCTGAAGAGAATTACACCCAAATGAAACCAAAAATATTTTCTCCTTAAACGCACCTGGAATTTTGTGGAAGAACCAAGTCTTAGAAAATAAAAAAAAATGAAATAATCTTCCATATCCAAATAGACCATAGTGTCATAAAACTAAAAATCAATAGCAAGAAATACTACAGAAACTTCAAAAATACAAAGAAATAAAAAATAAATTCTTGAATGATCAATGGCTCATTGAAAAAACATGGAGAAAAAAATGAAGCCCAATTAAAGATGAAAACTCAACCTACCAGACAACTAAGGCAATTCTAGGAGGAACATTTGTATTGGAATGAGCAAAGGGAAAGACAACCCAACAACATGGGAGTAAAGATTTCTGTCTACATGAAAACATAAGAAAAGTGTTTGTGGCAGCATGAACAATTTAATCACAACAGTGTTATTAATACAAACTTTAACTTGGATGTCTAACCACTGAGAAACAATTAATGAACAATGACAACAAGTTAAAGAGAAACATGTACAGAGGAGGATAGCTAGAAAGTATGCCTGTAGTTTGCATGTGAGGTATGAAGTCACATGGAAGCGATAAAGGCAAAATGAACAATAAATATCTCCATTCTTTTAAAAAGAGCAGCATTTGGATATGCATGGATCCCACATAAATGTTGGAACTTCATTAAAATATTAGAAACATTTTTTTATACACAGTAAATTTTCTTATTGGAAACTTCCAAATTGACAGATAAATTAGTGACAAACTCAACTATGTTAGTTTCAAATAGTCCTGGAAATCCAAAGAAAAAATGTATTTCTACTTGAATTAGACCCAGTCAAATTTTCTCCCAATATAAAAGAAACTAGAATGCTTATTCAGACCATCTTTGAGGAACTCAAATATATGGCCTTATCCAATAACCTCAGAAGCTCCTGAAACTGACTGTCATGGTACTCAAAATGCTCCCCAAAGGTGATGGAGCAAATGATATTGGAAAGAGCATTGCTGATCTTGAAGTGAGGGTCGAAAGGCTGTTCTGGATGTTAAAGACAGTGGTTTGTTAATTTCACATGACAAAAAATATATGTAACAGAGAGCTGGCTAAGAGGCTCTGGATTAGCTTGATCTGAGGTTTAACATGTAGTAAAGAATCTGTTACTATCTGGGAAGTAAGAATGATGACCAGGCCTTAAGGCAGCAGCGAGTCTAATGATCATTTGTGTGATTAGCTGCCAACTCTGGGGTAAGGTCATGGCTACATGTTCACTGTTCAATGATCCGTACTCAGCACAGTGCACAGTCCAGGACAAGCACTTAGATACTTAGGTGGATTCTGTTTAATGAATGAGAGGGTCACAGCCTCCCACCCCCGCCCTGTGGAATGCCCACCTTTATCCTCTTTTATAACCTCCACAAGGTGATGGGCCTCCTCCTTTATGTGCTGATCTAAGTTCTTCTTTCCCAACCCAAAGTTCCTCAGAGTCATCAGAGCGAACCTTCTTTGCTCCTTCCATGTCTGACCACTGGAGAAGATCAGTCCTGGAAAGAAGCAATACAGCATTATAACATTGTGATTCTGACTTAAAACTATCTGACAAACGGGATGGTCACATGTATGATGTAAAGAAGAAGGGCCAATAACAGACTTGATAGCTGTCTAGAGAGAGACAATAGCAAATAGCAAAGAACATAATGGCTAGGATCTGGTGGCTTACAACGTCACTGTTTAGTAAGTATTTTTAATATATTTTTAATTTTATTACTCTTAGAAAAACCCATAAGTTATTTCCAGAATATTCCAGAACTATTACAATGGATAGAAACAAGAGATACAAGGGCAAAGTAAAATTATTAAGGAACATGAAAACTAGGTAATAATGAGGTGACCAAATTCAATTCTCCCCAGAAGGAAATCATCTACACTTTGTGTTCAACATGTATATGTATAATGTATATGTATATATATACACACACACACATATGTTTGTGTGTGTGTGCATGTCTCTGTGTGTGTGTGTGTTGATATTTATGTCAAGCAAAATGCCAGGAACCACTTTTGGTACCATAATCTGTACAAGTTGTGCTTCCCTAAAGCAGTGATTCTCAATCTTCTGATGCTGCAACCCTTCAATACAGTTCCTCGTGTTGTCATGACCCCCAACCATACAATTATTTTTGTTGTTAGTTCATAACTGTTATGAAACATACTGTAAATATTTGATATAGCCAACAATCTAGTGACCATTCTGAATGGGTTGTTCAACAGTCACAGGGATGGTACCCCAAGGTTGAGAACCAATGCTCTTAAGGACTAGAAGTGATAGAATGGATCTAGAGATATTAAAGCAGTATTTATTAGACTGGTGTATAAGGTAGTCTAAAAATGGCTGTCTTTTAATGGAAAGGCCAATAATGCTACAATTGTTCAATCTATGAGGCTGGATATCTCAGCTAGTCTTCTGCATACACTGGAATCCTAAAAAAATTACAGTGAAGGAATTCTTCATCAGCAGGATAGATGAACTTACCAGTGAGACAAAGGACAAGAAAACAAAAGGCAAAAACTTCCTTTTTCCATGTCCTTTTATATGGGCTGCAATCAGAAGGTGTGGCCCAAATTTAGGGTGGTTCTTCTGATCTTAAGTATGCAGATTTAGGGTAGGTCTTCTCACCTCAAAAATTCCATAGAAGCAAGACTCCTCATTTATTTTCTCTGATTTGAAGATTTTAGTTGGTTCCAAATGCAGATAATTTGACAACCAAGGTTAGCCATCAAACTTCTGGTGGAGTATCTCAGTATCCTGATTTCCTGGCGTCTAGATCATGGAGGCATTTTGGCATCCTCTTGGCATGCCTGGATATGTGTTTATAAGGCTTCAATGCCATCACCCTGGTCTAATTCAGTTTAGTTTAGCAACTGGAGAGTGTAAGCTTCCACCCTTCATATCTAAAAAAAATTTCTTAATGTTTTTCCTCTTCTCTCTACCTGATATCCTAAGATCTCCTCTGCTTGAAACCACTGAGAAGTCTTCCTGGCTGCTAGAATAAAAATCAGCATTTAGCAAACACTGCCTGTGTTCTTTCTGATGGAGCTCAGAAGTATCAAGAGCGCTTAATTATGTCCTTAAAATACCACGCTTGCAACACTGGATGTCTTTCCATTCCTCAAGACATCTCTCCTTTTTGTCCATTCAAAGATATTATAATCCCTTGACTAATTGTTCTTTCAGGTCATTAAATGAACATTACTTACTCAGAGAAGACCTTCCAGAATCCTCTTACAACGTTAGACATCTTTGAGTATACACCTTCTGCATTGATACTGCTTTACTGTTTAATCCCTGACATTAACTTTTACTGTGCTGACTGGTTTTATGTTAATGTCACATAACTTAAAATTGTTCTACAGGGGGGAGCCTCAATTGAGAAAATAGAAGAAGATAGGGCTGTAGGCAAGGCTGTAGGGCATTTTCTTAATGAATGTTTGGTGTGGGAGGGTCCATCCCACATGGTTGCTGCTAACCCTGGCTGGTGCTCTTTCTATAAGAAAGCAGGCTGAATAAAGCTTGAGGAGCAAGACAGAAATCAGTACTCATCCATGGCTTCTGTGCCAGCTCCTGCCTCTAGGTCCTTCCCCTGAGTTTCTGTCCTGACTTCATTTGGGATAAATAGTGCATAAGAAATCATAACCGAGTAACCCCTCTTCTCCCCAAGTGTCTTTGCTCATGGTATTTCATCACAGTAAAGTAACTGTAAGACAGATGTCTAGCACTGTGCTTCTTACAACAGACAGTACAGTGAATTGATCTAGAATTATTCCATAGAGTAATTAGAAAGGGCCTAAGATGCTGTTCTGCTGGATTTATAGATTTCAAATTCTGTCTTCAACTTATGACTTTATTTGACAATAATAGAAAGTATTCATACTAATAAATTATAACATTGGCTAGGAGCCCAGAGATCATCATGACTTTAATGATACAGTATAAGCAGCTATAAGCAAGATGCAGTAGAAAGGAAAAGCTGACTTATATCCATTTTCCTAGGGTTGATGAGGGAAAATAAAAGGGAGCACAGTGTCTGGCTGTGTTTGGGTGCTGTGCTTACTTCCAATCAAAGCATCTAGAATTAGTTTTTCCAAACATGTGGTTTCCCCCAGTCTCTACTAGGACACTATAAACCATCTTACGGGTGCTTTCATTCAAGCAATGTGGTATCCAGTGCCCATTAATGATGACATTTCATGAAGGTATTGGCTTATGAGAGTGATGGATACATAAGGCATATAGGAGCTTTTATGTATCTTAAAAATTACAGTGTATATCTAACAACACATGAAAGTCTTAACATTTTCATTAAAGACAAGATTTTGCAATGGAAATTTAGGGCGGCTCATAAAGTTTTCTTCCAGGTGAGTAAAGGCTTCTTTGACTAAAGGCAGACTGCTTACAATCACTGAAGACATGATTTCAAAATCCAGACTGATAACATCCCCATACTTTTTCACAAGCTGAAACATATTTCAACAGTTAGAGGTGGGTAGGATCATGCCTCTCTGTCCAGGAATGGAAGGCATTTGTGTAGCAAATAGTAATCATATTCATAGGTCTTTATTTCCCTGTGAATTACACCCTGGTATGTGGAAATCGTTTTTCTTTTCTTTGTAATGTCCTAAACTCAAGTCATCTTCAAGAATGAGATGTGCCAATACCAATTCATTAACAAGGATCAATGAGTGGATGATGTTATAGTGTGTGTCCCTATATGAAGATTTTAGTACATAGATTTCCATAAATAAGCAAATTTTCTAGCTCCACATAATGCAGTCTAGGACAGGCAGAACAAAGTGTATGCCACCTAATAAAGACCAAGGTGTGTCTGTGTGAGTCTGCTGTAGGTAGCACAGACTCTGGCAAGTTGTTCTCTCCTCTCACCATGTGGGTCCAGGTGATCAAATTCAGGTTACCAAGTATTTAAGCAATGCCCTTACCCATTGGACTCTATGACCTGCACACATGGAATTCACAGTAAATAAAAATATCTGTTGCTGGTTTTCTTGTATAAATTGCAGTAGCAAATTAACTGTGGATATTTAAATATTAGAATGCAATTTAGAAGAGGGCTCTAGTAATGGAAGCAACAAAAGATGGAGGGGCAGAACCCAGAGACAGTGCTGATGGGCTCATGCAGCATTCATGCCACAAAAATCCTTGTTAATGTGTAAAAATCAAGCTGGGTTCTCAGGGGTCAGCTCTGATAATATTTAAAAGATGAAAAAAGGAAAAGAAAGAAAATGGAATGAGCTTCAACTCACAGAAGGCATTGTAACATTGACTTGAAATTTATTGAGTAATTTTATAATACAATATGCTAATATCTAACATCTGTCAGAAACATTGAAAGCAAAACATTTGGGTTTCCTCTTCCTTTGGATCCTTGCTATTTTTGCTGGGACTTCACAGCTATTCCAAACAATGCAGGTCTTTTACCACTACTGTAAGTGGGACTTGTCTGGTGGTTTTAGAGTTCACTAGAGTCATGAGGTGACAGTCCCAGCACATTTTACCAGTTTCATGTGCTTCAATTCTGTTTCTTGGGATCTTAAGCAACACCATATGAAAGCCCAGGTTAATGTGTATAGCAGAACCAACAAGATTTGCTAAGCCAGTGATCTGACCTGGAAACTTCTGAGGATAATATATTTCTTATAAATAATATAGTATTGGATGTTTGCTTTACAGCAAGATTCATAGGCCATGAACTCAGGGAATCCTAATGTAGAAGGGCCTATAACTTGGAGGTCAGTTACCATGGATATGTGATAGGGAAAGAACTAAAATAGGAGTGGAAACCTAACCTGACCTCTTCTGCCAGTTCCTTGTACACAGGTTAAATAAGAAAAAGCTCTCTTCTTCATTGGAGTTTGCTTATCTGATTAAATAGACGCTAATGTCCTTTTCCTATTGGATTACCAACAGCTATGCTACCTTGGAAAATGTCTAAGATAATTTGTCTGCTAATGAACCCTCTAATTAAGTCATACAATTCTTAGTACCAGAGTACTAGTGAGTCTCTGTGTGTTTCTGTTTCCATTTCAGAGCTAGTTTGAATAGAACATTTTTTGTTGTTGTTTTGGTCTTTGTTTTTTGAGTCAGGGTTTCTCTGTGGCTTTGGAGCCTGACCTAGAACTAGCTCCTTTACATCAGGAAAACGAACCAACGGAAACCAAAATTTCAGTCAGAGGCAAGGGTGACTTTGAGTGACAGGAGTGGCCTTCAGCTGTGTTCTGTCTGAGAACACTGGCCTGCAAACAACAGTACCTTACAGCTGCACTGAGTGTGGCCTTATGGAGATATTCAAATGACAGTGGAGGTCTCTAGGGAGAAGAAAAAGGAAGGAATGAGGCAGGATTCTGACTTGTTTCCTCCCCATTACCACTCACCCATTGAGAAAGGCAGAAAGGATTCTCTCTTCTTAAACTCTCCATTCTCCAGAAAATGCTCTGGATTGAAGGTGTCTGGGGTGGCTCACTCTTTGGGGTCCATGTGCAGAGCAATCACATTGGTAAGGACCATGTTCCCATAAAAAAGACAACAAACAGTCAAGACTGGATACGTGGAAGAGACCCAGAAAAGGGATGGGGCTCCCAAGCTCCCATTACTTTTCACACCATCAGATCCATGAAAAACCCTCCTTAGTCCAAATCCATGATGGATTGTGTGTCCTAGGCTGTTCCAGGCCTATCAGTCTGCTCTTTATTATAGAATACAGAACTGTGGGAACAGGTCAGTATGTGCCTAGGGAGACAACATGGGCTAACAATCATCAACCTAGCTCCTTCCTCCAGGGACATGTGAAGAGGTAACCTGTCTCTGGGGTTAAATGAATGAATTGTATCTGTGTTTACAGAGTAGACTTAAACTTTTCAGTGGAACAATACTTTCTGAGGCACTAAGACAAAGTGTTGCAGATCCACAGAGGCCTCCTCTGGCAGACACTCTTGATTCTGGATCCTGGCAATTGATAATTGTCTAGGTGATTACATAAGAACACCACTGAGACTAGCCATGAGGACATTTGTAAGATCATTAACTCATGGCAGGTAGACTTTCCCTGACTATGTGTCACCATCCCCCATGCTCAGGTATTGCGTGGAATAAATGTGGTGAGGGTTAGCCTCCTGCAGGTTTTTTTTTCTTTTCCTGACTACCATCATTAGGACTGATCTTACGAGTCATTCCTTGTTTTCATGCTGAACTGAAACCTTGGGCATTTATTTTGTCACTGTCAAGAAGAGTCTGACCTTTGTTCATTAAACAGTGAGCAGAAAGAACAGAAAGGATTGTGCCTTGAACAGAAGGACTGTGATGTGGTCAGGAGCATGCTCTGCAGAAATCCTGAGGAGATCCCAAGCTGTGCTGTGCACTTGGTCTGTGAACAGAGGGAAAGCAAGAGGGTTCCATGGAGAAAAGTATAAGAGAAATCTTTCAATGTCTAAGGTAGCAAGTCCTGGGCAGTACAAATAAGCTAAGTAGTTTTGGATCTAAACTCTTCTGAGGCTTGATATTGTAGTATAGAGATCTGGGTAATCTTAATTCTCAGAGTCTCAACAGTCTAGTGTTTAGAGTATGTACCAAATCGCTATGAAAAGGGGATAATAAGCACCCTCAGCACATGTATGTTTGGCAAACATCTGTTCTTATCTCTCATTTTCTTATAATTAATGCTTCTTTTTTGACTGGTTTCTTTGTGAGATACGTAGTTCTCAACAATGGGAGAGTATGCAAAGCTGGAAAACACCTGTGAGCACAGATGTGGCAAAAAATTACGGACTCCTGTGGGGTTACATTGCATTATTTATGTTATTTGTTAAAATCTAATTAGATTCCACCAAGCAATCTTCCTTTCTCTACTCTCTATGCACATAAACAGCATTTAGACAAATTGGGGGAAAGCTCTCTCTCTCTCTCTTTTTAGGAACAATATCTGTCTCTGTTTAATTATTTTTGGGGGGCAGAAATACATGTTATGTTTTAGATAATGTGAAGGATGCACAGGAACATTGGAAACCAGGAGTGCAAAGTTACCTTACACAGATGGAATCCAGCTACTGTGCTATCAGCTGTCTCTTCCCTGGGAACATTCAAGGGGATGATGTTGCTCATCCTCTGCACCTCATGAATGACAGCATTGGTGTGGGGCATGGACTCTCGGTCATCTGTGCTTGGCTGCCTCCCATGGCCAATCACTCTGTCAATCTCAGTGTGTACTTTTTCTGCAAAAAATAGGATGTGAGTGGGGTGGGGTAGGGCTTGGCCGCTTTCAAGTTTAGTGCTTCCTTCTGAAAGCAGAAAAGTTGTCTCCAAGCTGTTATCTCCTGACATTTCACCTACTGTTTTGTCTACAAAGAGACACCATGTTCATCAACCCCTCAAATACAGAGTTGGAAAACTGTCAACTCTGTAACTTTCCTTGTTCTTACAACATAATCATAGCTTTCCAGTGACTTGAACTGAATAGCTGTTATCAGCAGGGCTAAACTCACAGCAACACCCATGCAGGTATTATCATTGGTTAATAAAGAAGCTGCTTTGGCCTATGGAAAGGCAGAATAGAGCTAGGCGTGAAAACTAAACTGAATGTAGGGAGAAGGAAGGCAGAGTCTGGGAAATGCCATGTAACTGCCAAAGGAGAAAGATACCTGATCCTACCACTAGGTCACAACGTTGTGGTATTACATAGATTAATAATAGGAATGGGTTAATTCAAGATCTAAAAGCTAGCTAGAAATATGCCTGAGCCATCAGAAAAACATTGTTGTAATTAATTTAGTTTCTGTGTGATTCAGATCTGGGTGACCAGAAAAAAAAAAAAAAAAAAGGAACAGTCTCCACTTATAGTCCAATCTGATCCTCAGTGGTATTCAAATTTTTTAAAACTTAAATATTCAGGTAGACATGCATTTTAAATTGTAACCCAAGATGCATATACTAGAGGACTGAATAAAAATATTTCCTATAGACTCAGGTGCCTGAATACTTGCAAGTCCTGGCATTGTTTGTGCAGCTATGGAATCTTTAGGAGATGCAGCCTTGTGGGAAGAAAATGTCACTGAGTTCAGTTTTCAATGTAAATAGCCTCGTCCCATTTCCAGTTTTCTCTCTGCTTTCTGTATGTACTTGATATGTAATTTTTTCATTTTTCAGTTCTTTACTCTGTATATCTGTTGCCATGCCTCTGTGACATTTATGGAGTCTTTCCTGGAACCATAAACCAAAGAAACTCTTCCTTCTGTAAGTTGTTTTTGGTAACAGAATTTGATCTAGTCACAGAAGAATAACTATATCTTATACCGGGAAGCCCTTAAGTGGAGGCTTTCTTTCACATTCTAAGGCTTAATTCTTTATTATCATGGTGGGGGGTGTGGTGGCAGGCAGAAAGGCATGGTGCTGGAGAAGTATCTGAGAAGTTTGCCTGCTTATCTACAGGAAGAGAGAGAGAGAGAGAGAGAGAGAGAGAGAGAGAGAGAGAGAGAGAGAGAGAGAGAGAGAGACTGGTCTTGGTGTGGGCTTTTGAAACCCCTCAACTGGGATAACCCTTGGGAGAGGGGGTGCTAACATCACTCAGGGAATTGGGAAGGCTCATCAGCTACTCTCCCCAGGTTATACAGACAGGAAGCTGTTGCTGTGTCAGGGAATGGGGAAGGGACTTCTCAGCTGTAAAGTTAAGCAGGGCACTCTTTGGTTCAAATGCCTTTGAATCACCCATTCTCCTTTTATTACCCACTCTACCTGCCAATTACTGACTCACAAAGTTGGACTTTCTGTGGTCGACTGGTGCTCTGTCTAACTGGGAAGAATAGACATAGATGTATTAAGGAATACCATGTGACAGGTAGATTGGGGATAGAGCAACCTTGTTTTGTTTCCTTATGGAGTCCTACAACATAAAGTGCTTTACTCTGTAAGATTTCTCAGTTCTGCATTTTATTCTTTCTACCAGATGGCAAGATTTCTTCTCTTATACCCCATTATATATTTTATTATAAATATGTATTGATGTTTTGCATGAACATCTGTGTACCATGTATGTGAATGGTACCTTAGGAGGGAATCGGATTCCCTGGAACCAATGTTGACAAATGGTTACAGCTGAGTGCTGGTTTCAAAGCTGGATCCCCCAGAAGAGCAGCTAGTGTCTTTTACCTCTGAACCAGCTTTCAATCCCCTTTACCCCCATTTAAAGGAAGAAAACCCAAGATTACAGGTTTAAAAGGCTACATGAAGTCACATGACCCATGTTCCTGTCCTCAAGCCTGTTATAATATATCTTTACCCTTATTTATTTAGCACAATAGTGGGATCAACAAGCTTGGGATTGAACAAGCGGGTAAAGACTGGATATTCTGGTCATTTCTTTCCTGATAAGGAAAGCAATTTTACAAGCAATTTTCAGCTCTATTTTGAGTAAAAAAATTAATTGTGTGCTTGGGTGAACACATGAACAAGACTATATGTCTCTCACCACTCTACAGAGCAATATCTGATAAGTTACTTATTCCAGATTGGAGACTGAAGCCACCCTATAAATTTATTGGCATAAACTGATATTGTGTGGGCACTTGAGTAAATAAGAATCATTTTTGGGAAATGTTTTCACTTTGTGCACAGAAGCAGGTCTTTTGCCCAAGAAAAATTTGGTCTCATCTTGGAAACAAAATCCTGAAATTTTTAGGACAGCCCTGTGCTCTCTTTAGTTTTGGAGAGTCCACTGATGTAGTGAGGAGCTGCGGGCTGCTTTCCTGCTGCCTGGCTCCCGGTCACCTGGATAGCTCATGCCCCGAAATAACAACACACAAATTGTATTCATTTAAACATTGCTTGGCCCACTAGCTCTAGCCTCTAACTGGCTAATTCTCATATTTTGAATAACCCATTTCTAATAATCTGTGTAGCACCAGTCTTACATGGAAAGATTCAGCATGTCTGACCTGGCGGCTTGCTTCATTGCTTCTGCCATGGAGAGGAGAGGCATGGTGTCTGCCTCACTTCCTTTTCCTGCCAGCATTCTGTTCTGTTTACTCCATACACCTATGTTCTAACCTATCAGGCCAAGCAGTTTCTTTATTAATTAACCAACGAAAGCAACAGATTGATATGACACTCCCACATCATTTCCCCTTTTTCTGTTTAAACAAAAAAAAGAAGGCTTTAACTTTAACATAGCAAAATTTCATATAACAAAACAGTTATCAAGTAAGAATTACAGTTACAATATTTATATCTATTTTATCTTTTACCAAAACAAAGGAAAACTATCACTATAACTAACCATTCTTCAACTCCATCAAAGACTCCAGAAGGATATAATATTACCCAAGTAAACAAGAAGTAAGAAACTTCCAAAACTCTAGAAGTGAGAGAGACATCTCGCTGCCTGGACAGTTACCCAAAGTTTTTTTGTACTGCTGGGGCATCCATCTTCGGCCTCTGCTCTCTTTAGTTTCGGAGAGTCCACTGACAGCTAAGAAAATGACCTCATACCACACCCTTCCAGAACTAGGTATCTATTAGTTCTGTTCTCAGCAAGCCTCTACAGGCTATGAGATGAAGAAGAGATCTATGTACCACTTTTAAATGAAGCAATTTAACATCTAGAAGAAAGTGCACATTTATGAATGAGGCAGGAAGTGAACTGAAGGTACAATTTTATGATATGACTTTATTGATTTCCATGCTGTTTCTAATCCATCTTTCATATTTACAACACTTTTTTTTACAGGAAGAACTATCATTATCTTTGCAACTCCTAGATAAAAAGATTTATAAGTAACGTATCCACCACCAATTTAGAGCCCACAACAGTGTAGGATGTGGATCCAATAACCGTAGCCTAACCTTCACATCCTTCCCTGGTCACCTTCCTTCTCTCCCTTCACATTTGAGCTGTCCCAGTGGCTCAGAGGATTGCTATGTAGTTCCTGTTCTCCTTTCTCTTTCTGTCTCTGACTTCACAGTCTAGAGACAGCGCAGAGATGGTGGCTGGCTGGGGAAACGGGGACGCCAAATCTAGACTTCAGGCTCAGCGTCTCATTGACCGGCGGCTTGAAAGTAAATTTTTGCACAAGAGCAGTGAAGAAAATAAAAAGCTCAGCCCTGGCCAATTGTTCTCCAAGGCAAGCTCGCTTTCCTGCAGGAAAGGAAACAGAAGTTGAGATAGTTTCTTAGTTGGCATTAGTAACTTCAGGGACTGGCATTTCCATTTTGCTTCATCAATCTTGAACTGTCATGGGGCTTTGTGTCCATCTTTTTATTTATGTCTCATATGTGTCTGTATGAGAATGCTCCACTGTAATAGGAACTCTAGGATCAAAGGGGTGGGGGAAGTGGGATTCAAATATTGAATCAGATTCCTGCTGAACCCTACAGACAGGCATGTCCATTATTTAGTAAGCACACATCTACCCCTCGCCATCATCATCCCTCTCAAGGATGAAGATGCTGAGACAGGAGGATATAAGGTACAGCTATCAAATTGAGAACAGCTTATGATTCTCCTGTAAAGCCCTGAAGTTGCACCCAGAAGTCTTCAGTCATTCTCTTAGAGCATCCAAGAGCAGCAGAACCTGGCATGCTCCAGTGAATGACAGGTGCAGGACCTTTGATCTCATAGAGGACAATAGCTTAGCGTCCATTCTAGAATCTCTGCTTTGAGAGGTCCACACCCTGCAAAGAAAATGTCTCCGGGAGCAGTGTAGAGTTTCTCAGCACCAAGTGCAAATTGCTCCGCCCCTGGAGGTGGTGGTTTTCTGGATGCTAATGTCCTGTGTGACCAGAACTGAGATAATGACCAGCAAGATTCAGTGTGACAAACTGTGGTGTCCTGAGTGCACATGCTTCCTCCTGCCTTTTTCACATAAGCTCAGGACTCATGGCCACAAACCAAAAGGTGTTTCAGGCAGCTGTCTGTCCCTCTACTTTCCTGCATCATCATAGGAAACATTGATGTCACATGCTAGGCCTAGCTGTGGCATCTCTCTTATCCTCTTCAATCGGGCTTGATTCTCCAACTTTTTTATATCTTTCAAGTATTTTTTTATAAGAGTGTAGAATATGATTTTCTAAGTAGCTCCTTGTTTACCTAATGGGAAGACTGGGGACATGAGCATCTGCTCGTTGGTCAGATGTCACTTATGTTGCGTGGGGTTCTCTTCTAACCTCTGTTGCCGATTGATTTTAAGATTTTATTGTTGGGGAACATTGATGGTAGAGTCTACCACATTCTTCCATAATTAGTGCTTTAATTTTTGTATGTAAACTTATTTTGAGACTGTTAATAAATTAATATTCATCTGCTTGTTCCTATTGGTATTTCTCTTCCAAAATTTGCACCTGGCTCCCGATTTAGACATTAGAAAATCTATCACATCTCTCATGTACATATATTCTTAAAAATCTAACCTTTATTTTATTTATTTATTTTTTGCTTTTTCGAGACAGGGTTTCTCTGTGGTTTTGGAGCCTGTCCTGGAACTAGCTCTTGTAGACCAGGCTGGTCTCAAACTCACAGAGATCTGCCTGCCTCTGCCTCCCAAGTGCTGGGATTAAAGGCGCGCACCACCACCACCCGGCTTATTTTTATTTTATGTATGTGAATGTTTTGTCTGCATGTATGTCTCTGTACCACATGTGTGTAGTGCCCATTGTACCCAGAAGAAGGGGACAAATCCCTGAGAAGGTTGTGAGCTGCCATGTGGGTACTGGAAATTAAACCTTGGTCCTCTGGAAGAGCAACCAGTGCTCTTATCCCATGCCCTGTGTTGACATTCCAGTGGTACTCGCCCCCTTTATATTTAATCACTCAGGTTTACCAGTAAGTGTTACAGCCCATTGATAACCAGCAATTGCTTTAAAAACCCCAAACATTTCAGACTTGACCACTCAAGCTGATGTTTCCTGCTTTTTGAAGGCAGTGTATTCCAAACATATAGGTTTTCCTTCTCCAAGACTAAATTTTGTCATTTTCCATAAGTCCCGGTTCTTTTTATCAAATAATAATGTAGAATGCAATGTGAAACAACTGGTCATGAGGCTTACAGTGTCACTTACGAAGTAACAGTTCCCAGCTTGGACTAATCACTGCTCTGTCCTCTATTCTGTCTCTAGAGATCTTGATCACCACCAATCAGAGCACAGGATGAGATGTAAAGAAGGGGAGCAAAGATTCTCTAAGCTGCTGACCTCATGTGGGAACCCATGAGCAGTAACAGGTTCTTATTAAATGATGCAGTTTGTGATGCTAACTGATAGAAAGGATATGGACTTGGGAATTCTTCAAATGGATGGGCCCATAGCTTTCGGATCAAGTCACGGTCTGAATGTATCACAAAGAGAACTAAACTACAAATAAGAGCATAAGACCCTGCTCTGTCAGTTCTTGGGAACTGTGATCTTGAATAGAAAAGAACTCTTTTCTCTCCTTTATGGAGTCTGCTTATGGGGCAAAAGTAAACATTTATTCATTTTCTTGCTGAGTATTAATAACCGTATTGCTGTGGTGATTATCTGACACAATTGGCCTGCTAAATGAAGTGTGTAATTTAGAGTAAGTAATAACATTCTTAATAACAGCACCTGTGGGTCTCTGTGTTGCTACTTTATTTTACAACTTGTATAGATGGGAGAATTCTTTAAACTGAGTGAGGCAAGAGGTCTCTGTGGGAAGTGGGTTGTGCACTATAGTGAAGGGAAGGCATGTTCCTGGAAAGCAATAGGCCTGGAGGAACATCTTCCTGGGGAAGGCATGTTGGGGTCTATTCTCATTCTTCTCACCATAGTCCTAAGAATTATCACACAAGGCATTTATTTGAAATACAAAAAGAAAAATATTCCTAGCCTTTCAGTATTTCATTGACCTGATTTATTGAGTTAGAGAAGTTGAATAAGTGAAATATGTGTCTGAGGTTTTGTTTTTATAAATTTATATTATATATTATATTATAATTTTTATAAGCAGGAATAATGGACAAATTCTCTGTGTCTTATCGGCTTTCTTATTAAAGTGAGTTGTGAACAGTGAGCAAAGGGACAGACAGTCCCAGATGGAAAGACAAAGAGGTCAGAACAAACCCAGGGCAGCCCAGCCCCAAGAAACACCAGCTCTAGATCAACACTAGCGGCGCAGGCAAATACAGTCTCCTCCTGGTCTGAATTTCTGCATCACGAGAAGCAATACTGCCTTAGATAATCAGGCAAACTTAATGATCATATCAAGGCTTTCAGTGTGCCTTATTGCAGCATCTAGTCACCTTCTACAGACAGTGCTAGGAAACACAAGCTTCTGTGTGAGAAAACCTGGTGGACTCTGAGCTCTGGGAGAAGCACATTTGTCTAGGTCTGTGTCCTTTTCTCTGCAGTGCTCACTGACTGCAGCTTGGAAGGCTGCAGTGGGACGCATGCTCCAAGGGGCAGCTCTGCTTCATCTCCTGACCCACACTTTCCTGCTCTCAGGTTTTTTTTTTTTGGTTAAGGTTTAAAACATATTTATGAAATTAAAGAATCACCAAATTAATATATTAACCAATGTCTAGAATATACCAGAACATTTTGTTATTTATTCCACACCACTGCCCTGAAGTCTTTAATAACTTGCCTGGCAGAAAGCACAATGGAGTCCTGTGTATCAGGTGGTGTAGCAGATGCATGTATTAACTACATTTAACAAAGGGGGTTGAATTTAGAAAGATAAGACCTATTCAGGGATTGTTCATGAGACAGAAGCCTATTCACCTAAGCAAACCCCAAAATTAAATACCCCAAAATTCAGCTCTCTTCATTGTCAGGAGCCATCCCCTAAAAAGAACTCGTGGCACACAAAAGGTCTACAGAATGGCAGGAATTCAGCTTTGATGCTCTGAGCAAGAGGCAGGCTTTAGGTCTCTGTTGTCAGTGAGGTAGAAAACAGAAGAAAAGAAGTTGAAATTTCCATCGGAAGCAAGGAGGGATTGACACTGTACCTGTGTGAGTATGTGGGTACTGACTGAAACCAGTTGCAAAATGGAGATATATGGAAAGGCATATCTGTAAGGATTACAGAAAAGAAATTCCAGGAAAAAAAGATGGGATAAAGTGGAGCTCTGAAACCCCTGCTCATCAGTACTCACCCATTGAGAAAGGCAGAAAAGATTCTCTCTTCTTAAACTCTCCATTCTCCAAAAAGTGCTCTGGATTGAAGACATCTGGTGTAGCCCATTCGTTGGGGTCCTTGTGCAGTGCGGTCAAATTGGTCTGGAGTATGGAGCCCTAGGGAAGACAGCAAAGACTCAAATAACGTATGGACTAGACACACAGAGGGTTGGTGGTTAGCAGACTTCCATTCCTTAGCCTACTTACCTTGGGCAGGTGGAATCCCGCCAGCGTAGTGTCAACTGTCACTTTCCTGGGAACATTTAGAGGGATGATATTTGCCATCCTCTGCACTTCATGAACAACAGCATTGGTGTAGGGCATGGAGTCTCGGTCAGTCAGGCTGGGCTGCTTCTCCTGGCCAATCACTCTGTCAATTTCAGCCTGGACTTTTGCTTCAAGGAAACAGGAGGCTCCATTAAGCTTTAAACTTTTTTGTTTTCTTCTAAAGATAGAGGAAGATGTCTTTCAAAACAAGTATGCTTTTATTTCATCTAGTGTCCTGATTGTGAGGAAATAAAAGTTCACTACCCCTTAGAAAACCTGATTTAGAAAAGTGTAAACTCTATAACTTTCTTCAAACCTAGAGCATAGTTATGAATTTCTATATATCCTGAAGTGACTAATCAGGATGGCTATGGCTAAACTCCTATCAGTGTCTACTCAGACCTCTATAAATAAATACTTTTTACTGAATAAATTCTCACCAATACACTTTGGTTTTATCTACATGAAGAGTCTATTAATTCTAAGATCAGGACATCAACAAATTTCTTGTCTGATAAGGATCAATTTCTTTGGTCATAGTTGGGAATCTTTGTTGTATCATCATGCCATAATGTGAAAAGAAGCCATCTTGCTCTTCGTTCTTAAGCACATATTCCCTTCATAACAAGTAATCACCTCCTCACACCATCATATTGGTAATTAAGTTTCAATAAGTCCATATGGAGGACACAAGCACTGAGACCACTGTGTATTTGCAGACTAATTTCTCAAGGATATGTGTTGTCATGGGCATTGAATTGCAGTGCATTTCTGGGCAGTGTTGATGGTCAAACTAGGAATATTTTATGAGCGTTGGTTTCTTCATCTAATAATTGAGAGGAAATGAACCTTATCAAAAGGGTATTTTGAGATTTACATCGGTATAATAATTAAAACAATTGGTAAATGTTTCCTCTCAATATCTTCACTGTCTTAGAGCAGTAGAGACTCAGCTGTTTACCTGCTTCTCCAGCTAAAGAAGTCATTTCCCAGATTCCTTACAGAGCAAATGTGACAGAACTAAAATATAAGCAGACATGGTGTTTCATCTTTGGGACAAAGCTTGTAGAGACAATGTCCCCTTCCTTCTCCAGTTCCCTCCCTGGGTGCAAAGGCGGTTCTCATGGGAGCCACTGCAGAGTCTGTGAACCTCATCTGAGCTCACCACTGTCACAAGGTGAAATGAATTTGGAACTCTAGGTCCTTTACTAGGTCCAGTATGGTTCTTTCTCCCAAGAGATATAAAGTCTAACATTGCCACTACTGTATATATAAAAGAATTAAATGGAAATAAATTTCATATAATGTAAATCAAATCTCAAAAACTATGATGATTTTGAGTTAGGGCAAATTTGAGTCCATGATCATCTTGAAGTTTCAACAGTCTCTTAAGCATTTTGATCAATGATGTGGACTGATAATCATAGCTCATCTGTCAATTTTTAATTGTGCATTGATAAAATTCTAAACATATGTTGAGGGATATTTGAGATACTGTGAATCCCGAGTTTGCATTAGTGTTAATTAAATAAAATAAACCTGAGGTCAGGAGGCTGAGTTAACAAGTAGTTGACAGGAACGTAATAATAGATGATCAGCGTGCATCTCAAAGAGATAGCGACATGCACCAGAAGTATTTGGGAGGAGTTGTGTGTGGTTTGGCTTTTTTATTTTGGTGAAGTAGAAGAATGACCTTTTGGGAGACACTAGCTATGAGGGAAAGTAAGCTAGTTACTATTCAACCTCTCTGAGCTAGCAGGATATCATAATTATATTAATACATATTTTTTTTTATTTTTAAATTAATTTATTATGTTTTCCATTATTTAAAACAATTTTCAAACTCAAATACACTTAGATCATATTCTTCCTCTCCCTCAAGTCCCTTCAGATCTTTTCCCCATCCCTACCCACCCAACTTTAAGTTCTTTCTTTAACAAGAAGCAAAAATCCTGTACAACAATAAAATCTTCCAAAACTTAGAAACAAGAAAGTCATACCAAGAAAAGAAAGAAAAAAAGATTGAAAACAAACAAAAAGCCCAACTTGTAACCAAATAAAGCTCAGACAAAATCCTGTGGAGTCCAACTATATGTTGTTGGTCAATTACTCCTGAACATGAGGCTTGCCCAAAATTAGTTGACATGCTCAGTGTCACTCATCGTAGAAAACTGATTGTCTCTCCCCTAACTGGTATAAGTGATAGTTCAGTTGTTAACCTTTTTTTTTCTTTTTTTTTTTTTTGTCAAAGCTTCCGTTTATTAGGGACAGGGTAACGACTTATATACCCCCCTGAATGAGGGCATGGAATCTGGCCGCGTGGTCCCAGTCACGTAACCTACTTCCGGTCAGGTAGGCCAAGAAGTCAGGAGTTGCCACACCTAGTTCCCTGGATAGCTGGAATTTAAGGCAGTTCCGCTATCAGATTAGGTTCGTTAGCAATTAGCGAATAGCTAATTGGGTGTGGGGCAGGTTTTGCCAATAGGACTATTCTTAACATAATTATGGGTTTGGGGTTCCCTGCAGGCTCCCCAAGGTGATGGTTTCTGTAACAATCTTTAGGGGGGGAAACGGCTCCCAACATATTCCTCCTTTCTTATATAAAGGTAAGTAGTTATAGGTGGAGGGCACCAAGACAGAGTCAACCATGGTGTCAGATCTAAAGGAGAGGGGACTGGGACAAGGAGAGACCCTCCTCTCGACTGGTGAAGTAATTAACCTCTCCTGGGAACAGAGGGGTGCCTTATGAGTAGCATTAGTTTCTTGGAGCTTCTCAAATAAAAGGTATCTAGTAGGATTAAAGTAAGCAGATCACAGGGCACCCTGTCTTAGGCTATGTGGAGAGCGCCCTCGTACCTAAAAACCATGCCATGTTGAGCCGGCCTGTACGGCCTCTGTATGGTTTGAAATTTAGGTGAGGATCCACACTAACTCCCGTCATTGGGCCCCTGTATCTATCATTAATGAAAAATCTGTGAGGTGCTCCTTAAACAAAAGATATGATATAATTTTGGCACCAATAACTCCATCTCCAGACACGAAGAAAGGGGCACCTTCCAAACCCAGTATTCACCTTTTAGTCTGGCCCATGGTATGTCCTCCTTCCTAAATGCCTACTCCACAAAAAGTTACGTGTGCTTGCCTGTCATCAATTAGGGAGGTGAAAAAGGGATCAAAATCTAAAATTCTTAACATATGCATTAAACCCAAACACTTTACAGCATGTGTCAAACCTTTCCCAACATCTATAAGCAGTTACAAATATCATTAGATCAATTTCAGTAAGAGTACAATGACATACATTGTTGTCAAATACCACCATTTCCAGACTCTGAGCAACAGTCACAGGAACCCCAATCTTTCCCCTTCTTAAGTGAAGAGGTTAGTATTTTAATTAAAATGAGTTCTGTGTCCCAAAGATTAAAACAGTCTGATGTCCAGTCTGCATCTCAGCTCCAAAGCAGACCAGAGTTCAAGCTGCAGAAGCAGTTTAGCACTTGTGCTTCAGGGCCGGTGGGAATCCTGGGTGAGGTGAGCTGGATTCAGCTATCTGAAGCACATCCTGGCATTATCTCAGCCGGGACTCCCTGGACTCAGGAGGCAGGATTGACACCCTGTAGAGTGGAGCAGCAGGTTCTGTTATCAGGGACTCCTCTCCTTGGGGGCAGGAAAAGCCAGACTAAGGACCTCTCTGCAATCGCCTCAGGAACTCCTCTGTGTCCGCAGCGCAGCCTCGACATCAGGCCCAGCTTTTATTTTCTTTCTGTGAAAAAAGCATAAACATATCCTCGACCCCAAATATATATAGGTCGGGTTTTTTCATAATGCATTGCAAGGGCTTTTCCACCTTGCCCTAGCAAAGGTCAGCTTGGTGTTATCATGTCAGATCCGTTTGCATCTGGATCTACTTGCAAGTTTCATAAGCTGCTTACAAGGAGCCTTATTATGCTCCATAATATTTTTTTTATTATTATTAGCCATATATGCAGTTCCTCCATTGGAAGAGCCATTTGTAAAATTTAGCATAAAATCCTTTAAGGGATTTTTTTTGCTATAACATTAGCAAAATACAGTTGTGTGAATTGTAGCAATAATCATCTGGGGATCAAGCCATTTTTTAGCTTTTATCCTGCCCTTTTGTACCAGACAGGCTACTGGTTTAAATTAAGAGTTTAATATCTTAATTGGCAAAACTTGAGAAGATTTTGCCATAAACAGCATTTTTTCATAAAAATGTTGTAGAATAAGTTTTATATTTAATATGCACACTTGCCATAGCTGCATTATAATTAATATACTGTATTTGTTGATTATTGTATACTTTACCTGTTGATTTATATTTTACCTGTTTGAGTACCTGTTAGGCAGCTTTGAGCTCTCTCTATTGGAAACTGTTTTTTTTTTTTTATTTTATTTTTCTATTCTAAGATGGCTCCCTTAATTAAGATGTGTGCTTCTCTGCTCCCCTAACCAACCTTCCTTTATCCCAAACATCCCGTTTCCCCAGGTTCCCCCCATCCTCCCCTTCTCACATTTCTCTCCCCTTCTCCCCTCACCCCCCCTCCCACCACACCCCCAATATCCCAAATTTTTGCCCGGCAATCTGGTCTCCTTCCCATAACCAGGAGGATAGCTATATGCTTTTCTTTCGGTTCACCTTCTTATTTAGTTTCTTTAGGATATCAAATTATAGACTCACTGACCTTTATTTATCTCTAGAAACCAATTATGAGTGAGTACATCCCATGTTCATCCTTTTGGGTCTGGGTTACCTCACTCAGGATAGTGTTTTCTATTTCCATCCATTTGCATGCAAAATTCGCGAAGTCATTGTTTTTTACCGCTGAGTAGTATTCTAATGTATATATATTCCATACTTTCTTCATCCATTCTTCCATTGAAGGGCATCTAGGTTGTTTCCAGGTTCCGGCTATTACAAATAATGCTGCGATGAACATAGTTGAACAAATATCCTTGTCATATGATCGGGGATCTCGTGGGTATATTCCCAAGAGTGGCATTGCTGGGTCCATGGGTAGGTTGATCCCAAATTTCCTGAGAAACCGCCACACTGCTTTCCAAAGTGGTTGCACAAGTTTGCATTCCCACCAGCAATGGATGAGGGTACCCCTTTCTCCACAGCCTCTCCAGCAAAGGCTATCATTAGTGTTTTTGATTTTAGCCATTCTGACAGGTGTAAGGTGATATCTCAATGTTGTTTTGATTTGCATTTCCCTGATCGCTAAGGAGGCTGAGCATGACCTTAAGTGCCTTTTGGCCATTTGAACTTCTTCTGTTGAGAATTCTCTCTTCAGATCAGTGCCCCATTTTTTAATTGGGTTAATTAGCATTTTAAAGTCTAGTTTCTTGAGTTCTTTATATATTTTGGAGATCAGACCTTTGTCTGTTGCGGGGTTGGTGAAGATCTTCTCCCAGTCAGTGGGTTCCCTTTTTGTCTTAGTGACAGTGTCTTTTGCTTTACAGAAGCTTCTCAGTTTCAGTAGGTCCCATTTATTCAATGTTGCCCTTAATGACTGTGCTGCTGGGGTTATACCTAGGAAGCGATCGCCTGTGCCCATCTGTTGTAGGGTACTTCCCACTTTCTCTTCTATCAGGTTCAGTGTGTTCAGATTGATATTGAGGTCTTTGATCCATTTGGACTTGAGTTTTGTGCATGGTGATAGATATGGGTCAATTTTCTTTCTTCTACAGGTTGACATCCAGTTGTTCCAGCACCATTTGTTGAAGATGCTTTCTTTCTTCCATTGTATACTTTTAGCACCTTTATCGAAAATGAGGTGTTCATAGGTTTGTGGGTTAAGATCCGGGTCTTCTACACGATTCCATTGGTCGACTTCTCTATTTTTATGCCAATACCACACTGTTTTCATTACTGTAGCTCTATAGTAGAGTTTAAAGTCAGGGATGGTAATGCCTCCAGAAGTACCTTTATTGTACAAGATTGTTTTGGCTATCCTGCGTTTTTTGTTATTCCATATAAAGTTGATTATTGTCCTTTCAAGATCAGTGAAGAATTTTAATGGGATCTTGATGGGGATTGCATTGAATCTATAAATTGCCTTTGGTAGGATTGCCATTTTTACTATGTTGATCCTCCCAATCCAAGAGCAAGGGAGATCCTTCCATTTTCTGGTATCCTCTTCAATTTCTTTCTTCAATGCCTTAAAGTTCTTGTCAAATAGATCCTTCACTTCTTTGGTTAGAGTTACCCCGAGATATTTTATGCTGTTTGTGGCTATCGTGAAAGGTGATGCTTCTCTGATTTCCCTCTCTGCTTCCATATCCTTTGTGTATAGGAGGGCGACTGATTTTTTGGAGTTGATCTTGTATCCGGCCACATTACTAAAGGTGTTTATCAGCTGTAGGAGTTCTTTGGTGGAGTTTTTGGGGTCGCTTATGTAGACTATCATATCATCTGCAAATAACGAAAGTTTAACTTCTTCCTTTCCAATTCGAATCCCCTTGATCCCCTTATGTTGTCTTATTGCTATTGCTAAAACTTCAAGCACTATATTGAAGAGGTATGGAGAGAGTGGACAGCCTTGTCGTGTTCCTGATTTAAGTGGGATGGCTTTGAGTTTCTCTCCGTTTAATTTGATGTTAGCTGTCGGTTTGCTGTAAATAGCTTTTATTATATTTAAGTATGACCCTTGTATCCCTAATCTCTCCAAGACTTTTATCATAAAGGGATGTTGAATTTTGTCAAAAGCTTTTTCAGCATCTAATGAAATGATCATATGGTTTTTTTCTTTCAGTTTATTTATATGATGGATTACATTGATAGATTTTCGTATGTTGAACCAGCCTTGCATCTCTGGTATGAAGCCTACTTGATCATAATGGATAATGTTTCTAATGTATTCTTGGATACGGTTCGCCAGTATTTTGTTGAGGATTTTTGCGTCGATGTTCATGAGTGAGATTGGCCTGTAATTCTCTTTCTTGGTTGAGTCTTTGTGTGGTTTTGGTATCAGAGTGATGGTAGCTTCATAAAAGGAATTTGGCAATGACTCTTCTGTTTCTATATTGTGAAATACCTTAAGGAGTATAGGTATTAGGTCTTCTTGGAAATTCTGGTAGAATTCCGCATTGAAACCGTCTGGTCCTGGGCTTTTTTTTGGTAGGGAGGTTTTTGATAACAGCTTCTAATTCTTCGCGACTGACAGGTCTATTTAGATTGCTCACCTGGTCCTGATTTAACTTTGGTATATGGTATTTATCTAAAAAAGTGTCCATTTCTTTTACATTTTCCAGTTTTGTGGCATACAGGCTTTTGTAGTAAGATCTAATGATTCTCTGAATTTCCTCTGTGTCTGTGGTTATGTCCCCCTTTTCATTTCTGATCTTATTAATTTGCAGATTCTCTCTCTGCCGTTTGATTAGTTTGGATAGGGGTTTATCAATTTTGTTGATTTTCTCCAGGAACCAGCTTTTTGTTTCATTGATTCTTTGGATTGTTTTCTGTGTTTCTATTTTGTTGATTTCCGCCCTCAGTTTGACTATTTCCAGTCTTCTACTCCTCCTAGGTGAGTCTGCTTCTTTTTTTTCTAGAGCTTTCAGGTGGGCTGTTAAGTCTCCAATGTATGCTTTCTCTGTTTTCTTTAAGTGGGCACTAAGGGCTATGAACTTTCCCCTTAGGACTGCTTTCAAAGTGTCCCATAAGTTTGAGTACGTTGATTCTTTATTTTCATTGAATTCAAGGAAGACTTTAATTTCTTTCTTTATTTCTTCTTTAATCCAGGTGTGGGTCAATAGTTGACTATTCAGTTTCCATGAGTTTGCAGGCTTTCTGGGGGTAGCATTGTTGTTGAATTCTAACTTTAGTCCGTGGTGATCTGATAAGACACAGGTGGTTATGGATATTTTTTTGTAACTGTGGAAGTTTGCTTTGTTACCGAGGATGTGGTCAATTTTCGAGAAGGTTCCATGAGCTGCAGAGAAGAAGGTATATTCTTTCCTATTTGGGTGGAATGTTCTATAGATGTCTGTTAAGTCCATTTGATTCAATACCTCCATTAATTCTCTTATTTCTCTGTTAGGTTTCTGTCTGATTGACCTGTCCATTGGTGAAAGAGGCGTGTTGAGATCTCCCACTATTAGTGTGTGCGGTTTGATGGCGTCTTTGAGTTTTAGTAATGTTTCTTTTACATATGTGGGTGCTTTTATATTAGGGGCATAGATATTCAGGATTGAGACCTCATCCTGATCAATTGTTCCTGTTATGAGTATAAAATATCCCTCTCCATCTCTTCTGATTGATTTAAGTTTGAAGTCAACTTTGTTAGAAATTAGTATGGCCACACCAGCTTGTTTCTTAGGTCCATTTGCTTGATAAACCTTTTCCCATCCCTTTACTCTAAGTAGGTGCCTATCTTTGTGGTTGAGGTGTGTTTCTTGTAAACAGCAGAATGTTGGATCCTGTTTGTGTATCCAATCTCTTAGCCTGTGTCTTTTTATAGGTGAGTTGAGTCCATTGACATTAAGGGATATTAATGACCAGTGGTTGCTAACTCTGGTCACTTTTTTAGTCATAGGGTTTGTGTGTTTGCTTTCTTTTAGTTGCGCTGGTAAAGGGTGTCTAGAAGTTTGAGTTATTGTGGTCATTGTTGGTCTCCTTGGTTTGTGATTTTCCTTCTATTACTTTCTGTAAGGCTGGATTTGTGGCTACGTATTGTTTAAATTTGTTTTTATCCTGGAAAATTTTGTTTTCTCCATTTATAGTGAACGAAAGCTTGGCTGGGTATAGTAGTCTGGGCTTGCATCCATGTTCTCTTAGCTTCTGCAGTACATCTATCCAGGACCTTCTGGCTTTCATGGTTTCCATAGAGTAGTCAGGAGTAAGTCTGATAGGTTTACCTTTATAAGTAACTTGACCTTTTTCCTTTGCAGCTCTTAATATTCTTTCTTTATTCTGGATGTTTTGTGTTCTGATTATTATGTGGCGAGGAGATGTTTTTTTCTGGTCCAGTCTATTCGGTGTTCTGTATGCTTCTTGAACCTTCAAAGGAATATCTTTCTTTAGGCTGGGAAAGTTTTCTTCTATAATTTTATTAAATATATTTTCTGAACCATTGAGCTGTATTTCTTCTCCTTCTTGTATCCCAATTATTCTTAGGTTTGGTCTTTTTATTGTGTCCCATATTTCCTGAATGTTTTGTGATGAGAATTTGTTGGTTTTGCTGTTTTCTTTGATCAGTGTGTTAATTTTCTCTATGGTATCTTCAGTGTCTGACATTCTTTCTTCTAACTCTTGTAATCTGTTGGTAGTACTTGTCTCTGTAGTTCCTGTTCGTTTACCCAGATTTTCCATCTCCAACCTTCCCTCGGTTTGTGTTTTCTTCATTACTTCCATTTCATTCTTCAGGTCTTGAACCATTTCCCTTACCTGTTTGATTGCATTTTCTTGTTTCTCTTGGTTTTCTTGGGTATCTTTGAGCGATTTATTCATTTCCTCTACCTTTTTGTTTGTAATCTCTAATTGTTTATGGCAGTTTTTCACCTCCTGTTTAAGGTCTTCTATTATTTTCAAAAAATTCACTTTTGGGTCGATTTCTTCTACTTCTTCTGGAGTAGGGTGTACAATTCTTCTTATTTCGGGATCCCTGGGTTCTGGTGATGTCATGTTGCCTTTCAGGTTGTTGGAGGAATTCTTGCATTGGCGCCTTCCCATCTCCTCTTTCAAATGAAGCCAAGAGAGGCCTGGTGTCTTGGTCCAGTTTTTGCTGTGACTGAGCCTTTGGGTGTATCTCTTCAGTGTGGAAGCAAGGTCCGTCCTGCTGAGGTTGATCTGCCCAGTGATGTCTCTCCTGGCACCTGGGTCTGATCTCCCTGCTGCTTGGGTGTCTCGCGAACAAAGGGCCGGGCCCGCTTGGTGCAGGCCGGCCACCTAGACAAAGGAGCCACCACCCTCCCGAATGCCCTCCCAATTCGGACCCTGTCCCAGCGCCCAAACAGGCTGAGCTGGGAGCTGTTGTGTGGTTCAAAGAGGGGAGGGGGGTCAGAGGTAGTGCGGAGGGCCTTGGATGCAAGTTGGGTGGGACAGTAATGGAGAAGAGGTATCAAGGAGTACAGCCCCCGCAGACTGACCAGGGAGTGCAGGAGGGGTGGGGAACGTCTGAGCTCCCTGTCCCGGGCTGCCGCCGCGGCCAGAAACTCACTCACCCCAGCGATGGCCCACCTGGCACCCGGATCCGATCTCCCCGCTGCCTGGGCGTCCCGCGAACAAAGGGCCGGGCCCACTTGGTGCAGGCCGGCCACCTAGACAAAGGAGCCACCACCCTCCCGAATGCTCTCCAAATTCGGACCCTGTCCCAGCGCCCAAACAGGCTGTGCTGGGAGCTGTTGTGTGGTTCAAAGAGGGGAGGGGGGTCAGAGGTAGTGCGGAGGGCCTTGGATGCAAGTTGGGTGGGACAGTAATGGAGAAGAGGTATCAAGGAGTACAGCCCCCGCAGACTGACCAGAGAGTGCAGGAGGGGTGGGGAACGTCTGAGCTCCCTGTCCCGGGCTGCCGCCGCGGCCAGAAACTCACTCACCCCAGCGATGGCCCACCTGGCACCCGGATCCGATCTCCCCGCTGCCTGGGCGTCCCGCGAACAAAGGGCCCTAATACATATTATACATATATATAATCTGTATCTATACTATGCATATCAATATGCTTGAGTTTTACTTCTAAATAGAATGATTGAGATTTAGTTAATGCTTTCTTTAGCAGCAGTGGCAGAGCCAGTGAAGGTGGGAACAGAATTCCTTCAGGCTGTGCCCTGAGTGGCTGGGCTACTGACATAGAAGCAGGAAGGTAACTGAATTGCAGCTGCTGGCTGTAAAGGCAATAGATTGAGGAGCAGCTACTGTGCCGAAGTTGAAACAACACATTTATCTACATTGTTGTGTAAGTAATGGCAGGACCAGTGGATCTTGCCAAAAAAAAAAAATTATGTCTTCGTAATTCTTTGTTTATTCCTCTTGTATTCTACCTTCCATGTCTACAAATTGAACTACTCTTGAGAATTTGTATCATTAAATCTGTAGAACCTTTGGCTTCCATATTCATGCATCAAGATGTTTTCCTTGAGGGCTGAACTTTTTTTTTTTTTTCGGTTTTTCGAGACAGGGTTTCTCTGTGGTTTTGGAGCCTGTCCTGGTAGGGCTGAACTTCTGTACTAAACTTTACTCATGGCCCATTGGTATCCTGGATGCTTCCAACTGTTCAATGCTGTTAGTACTACAAAATGAACATGAATTAAATGACTGTTAATTAATATATTTGATGGTGAGATGATTCAGCACTTATGGCCAAATCTGATGATATGTGATTAACCTTAGATGCCCACATTATGGGATAGACCAACTTCTGTAAATTGCTTTTTGATCTCACTATGTACACAGGAGAAGAGAGCATGCAAGTGTACACATACACAGGCCAAATTAAAAATATAATTCAAAATGATTTTAGAAACTATACTGATGTTCTGGACTATTGGTTTTAGAGACGAGCCTGAACAGTAACTCAGTAGGCTCTAAGATTTCTTAAAAATGCACCTTTCATTCAGAAAGTCATTTTAGATAATAAAAAAAGGAAGGATGGTTTTCATTGCTTTATGTTTAAAAACCTCCTATGAGTGAATACATGTGACAATTGTCTTTCTGTGTATGGGTTACCTCACTCAAGACAATGCCTTCTAGCTCCATCCATTTTTTTTTTTGCAAGATTCAAGATGTCGTTATTTTTTCTGCTGTCCATTGTGTAAATGTACCACATTTTCCTTATCCATTTGGTCAAGGGGCATAAACAAAGAAAACCACAATCCCAGAGAACTTAGACAACAATGAAGACATTAAAAGAGACTTATATAGATCTAATCTACATGGGAAGTAGAATCTCCTGAGTAAATTGGGAGCATGGGGAACTTGGGGAAGCGTTGAAGGGGGAGGGGAGAGGCAGGGAGGGGAGCAGAAAAAAATGTAGAGTTCAATAAAAATCAAGAAAAAAAAGAAAAAATGGAAGAAGGGTGTGAATCAATGTTGTATGGTAATCCACTCTTTGCTGAAACATACCACAATGTAAATTGACATCTCTCTTTTCTCCTGAACTCCAAGCTTGTTGAATTTACAGACTGTAATATCTGTACTCTTGAAACAGTCATAGTCCTCACAGAACATGTGACAGATGTGCTGTTTCCCGAGTGCACATCCCCTCACATATGCTCCTCCTCCCACTCCCCCATCCTGTCTTCTGAACCCATTCTGCCTTGGTTAGATGCTGTCACCACATCTCACCTTGGATTTCTGGGTAGACAGCCATGTAGAGCAGAGCCCAGCGCAGGGTGGTGGATGTTGTCTCTGTTCCAGCAAGGAAGAGGTCTAGAGTGCTACAGATGAGGTTTTCTTCATTGAAACTTGTAGTAGTTGTGTCGGGGTGCTAGAAAAGACAGTGAGTGTTTGTTCAATCGTAAGATTTTTGACTATCTTATAACACTGATCCACTGAGAGTGAATTGCATTAAGTCATTCAGAATGAGGCTGTCTTTGATATTCAACAGCTGACTCTGCTGATCCCAGAAAGATGAATATCAATTTTCTGTGTTCATTGATTCTCCAATCTGCATCATCTTGCAAAGTCAAAACCACACTGATTCCATCAGTAGTTCTTTATGACAAACATCACCTTTCTCACTTCCTCTAGAAGCATCAGTTTGTTAATACTGTTCTTAATAATGTTGTTGTTCTCAAGCCTGTACTTTATATGGTAAAGGATTTGCCTCCTCCTCCAGGCATAAATTTGTTTAAATCAATATTATACCAGTAAGATAAAATAAGAGAAAAGATAATAAACACACAAACACACTCACACACATTCACCATTGTGACCCAGGCAGAGGGGGAGCCCATAACCCAGTGAGTTGAAGCTTCTATGACAGATTCAGTGATATGTATTTGCCAGAGACCTACTTGGATTGATAGGATTCTACATTTTACAGTGTGATTTGAATTCAAAATGTTCCCCCACAGGTTCATGGTTTAAATACTGGTTCCTTGCACTGGTAGTATTTGGGGAAGTTCTTAGAAATAGTAAGACATCATCCAGCTGATGGGAGGGATAGTAGCTCCTAGAGTTACACCAAACCGATGGTTCCTTCCTTGCTTGCAGTATCCTAATGCACTGTGATATGGAAGACTCCATCATAACTTTCTGCTCCAGGAGCTGAGCTGCTTTGCCACTCACTTTGATGAACTGAAATGTTTTAAAATTTGGCCCGATGACATTTTTGCTTTATTCTCTTTGTGCTGCCATATAATGTTGTCACACGGATTTTCTGTGTTCATTAATTCTCCAATCTGCATCATCTTGCAAAGTCAAAACCACACTGATTCCATCAATAGTTCTTTATCACAAATATCACAGATTAAAAGTTCACTAATATGTTTTCACATTTCTTATTGCCTTGGTCTATTATTGAATAGTGTTCATATGGAGTCCAGGGAGTCTATATGAATTATAAACTCTACAACTTACTTAGCTAAAGTTTGTATGTTGCAATGTGGTTTAAGTTGGGGAGGGTAACTAGTCCTGGACCAATTTATAATGAAATAAAGCTCTGAAATCTAACTGCTATTTATATTTCACATCTATCTTTTTCCGATATGGGAGAAGGACCAAGGAAGGAAATAATAAGGAAGAATCTGGGCATTTCCACAACCTCTAGCCAAATTAAGGGTAGCGAACCCTTAATTTCTAAAAACCCCCAACAAACCAAAGTTATATTACCATATGTTTATAAAAAATTACCCCTGTGATATAGGAGTGTCTTCTTTCTATGTGTTACTTTCATTGGTTAATAAAGAAACTTCCTTGGCCTTTCTTTAATAGGGCAAGAAATAAGGCAGAAAATTTAGTGGTCGGAGTAGACAGAACAGAATGCTAGGAAAAAGGCAATGAGGCAGATGCCATGATTTTCCAACCAGAGATAGACGCAGGTTAGGATCTTTCCTGGTAAGCCCCCACCTCGTGGTGCTACACAGATTTCTAAATATGAGTTAAAGCAAGATGTGAGAATTAGCCAATAAGAGGCTGGAACTAATGGGCCAGGCAATGTTTAAATGCATGCAGTTTTTGTGTAATTATTCTGCGGCTGAGCTAGCAATGTGGGAGCCGGGTGGGATGAAAAACAGGCCTGCTCGCCTCATCACTACACTCCTGTGTTTTACTTAAAAAGCTAGATTAAGGAATGATCTATAGAGATGTTCATCTTGTCATCTTTGCCACCATGGCATGTTACTCAATGCACAAAAATAAATCTTCAAAATATGATCCATTTCAGGAGGAAAGGTTATCCTGAGTTATTCTTATAAGAGGGGCCTCCAGGGTTAGAACAGGAGAAATGCGATGTAAAAAGATCAGAAAGGAAATGGTGATATAATCTCGGCACTAAAGATAGAGCAAGAAACCATAACAATCATCAGTGTCCCCTAGGAGATGGGAGTCACAAGGCAATGATGTTTTTATTGTTTCCCCAAAGTTGGCTGCCTGGTTGGCAGGATTACAGGACCAATCTCTAACTATGAGAGAATAAAACTCTGCTATGCTAAAACCCTACCTTTGGGCTAGCCTGCTTCTCAATCAATTGGAAGCTATTCCACACCACCATTTCTGTAAGAAGACACAGGCATTGTCTTCCCCACCTTTGTCATTTCCGTGAGGAAAGCATCAATGAAGTCTCTCGGCTCATCAGGGTTCCAGTCTCTGCGATGATTTTCAACTATATCAGAAATATATGATTTCAGTTTTCTCCAGGAAGCTAACATTGTTTGGTGTGATCCAGGAAGATGTTTCATCATCCATGGGAAATTGTTATACAACTAATTAGGGAGAAGAACATGATCATGGAGACAATATAAAGTCACTTTCTGTTTAAATTTGTGTAGACTTTTTCCTCTTGATCTTCTACTGAAACTGTGGGAATATCTGGACTGTTGTTTTTCTTCAGACCCATTGGTGGACATATGGTAGTCTCTGACCACTTCTCACTGGTCAAATTCTTTTCACTCTAAGACATACACTGATTTAACATTCAGTAGCTGTCCTAATTCTGATTCTAATGCCATCAAAGACACTGAAGGGTCAAAAGATGAAGGTGGCAGGAACTGAGAACAAGCTGGGAATCATAGATAAGAAGAGATACTCCCACCTGCAGTGGCTACAAATTGAGCTTATCAACTGAAATTAAGCCCGGAATTTGATATTTCTGAGTCTAAGATTATGGGATGGATCATGGCACTAACCTTCTGTGTTTGCTGTAGAACTTAAAAACTCTGAGTTTCCAGGTATGTATGTGACATGTAGTAGCATATTCCTGCAGCATAGATTGGTACTCAGGAAGCCCTGAATGTCTGAAGGCAGGAGTTATAGTTTAGCAAAAGTTGTGAGTCTTTTCTTATATTTATTTAATTTTATTTCTCAGCTTATTCACTACTGAGCAATATATTTGATGCCTCTGTTAAGCTGCTTGTATTTTCCTCTTCTCCTTCATAACATTTCTTTCCATTTCCTCATTTTTGAACCTTGCTTCTCGTCTTTTTCTCCGTTTCCTGCTCTCCTCCTTTTATCTCACTTATTTACTGTTTCTATCTTATCTTAAATAATTTTGTCATCATAGCAAATTACATAGTAGCCTCACACTTTCATTTCAACAGAGACGTATTAGGGAACTATCAATGGTTTTAATTATGATATATACATATATATATATATATTGTTTATGTGTGTGTATATATACATATGTATAATTTAATATTTTTGCCAGAACAGTTTGCTTCCACTTCTAAAATGAAAAAGATAAAACCTATTTATACTTGAATTAGCCCCAGTCCAATTTTCTCCCAATATAAAAGAAACTAGAATGCTTACCCGGACCATCTTTGAGGAACTCAAATACATGGCTTCATCCTGTAACCTCAGCAGCTCCTGAAACTGACTGTCATTGTATTCAAAACGCTCCCCAAAGGTGATCGAGCAAATGATATTGGAAACAGCATTGTTGATCTTGAAGTGAGGGTCGAAAGGCTGTCCTGGAGGTAGAGAAAGAAAAAGATGCATCTTTTGAAGATAGTGGTTGGTTAATTCCACATGACAGAGAAACATACATAATAGAGAGCTAGGTAAGAGGCTCTGGATTAGTTTGATATGAGGTTTAACATACACTAAAGAATCTGTTCATATCTGGGAAGCCAGACAGGTGACCAGGCCTTAAGGCAGCAGTGAGTCTAATGACCATTTGTGTGATTACCTGCAAACTCTGGGGCAAGGTCATGGCTACATGTTCACTGTTCAGTGCTCAGGGCTCAGCAAATTGCACAGTCCAGGACAAGCACTTAGATATTTAGGTGGATTCTGTTCAATGAATAAAAGGGTCACAGCCTCCTACCCCTGCCCTGTGGAATGCCCACCTTCCTCCTCTATTATGACCCCTACAAGGTGTTGAGCTTCCTCCTGCATGCGCTGCTCTATGCTCTTTTTTCCCAATCCAAAGTTCTTCAGAGTCATCAGAGCGAACCTTCTTTGCTCCTTCCATGTCTGACCACTGGAAAAGATCAGTCCTAGAAAGAAGCAATACAGCGTTATAGCATTGTGATTCTGACTTAAAACTATCTGACAAACGGGATGGTCACATGTATGATGGAAAGAAGAAGGGCCCATAATGGACTTGACAGCTGTCTAGAGAAAGACAATAGCACATAGCAAGGAGCATAATGGCTAGCATCTCCTGGTGGCCTACAGCATCACTGTTTTGTCAGTATTTTTAATATATTCTCCAATTTTAATAATCTTAGAAAAACACAAAAGTTATTGCCAGAATATTCTAGATCTCTTACAATATGCAGAAAAAAGAGATGCATGGGCGAAGTAAAAATTTTAAGGACCAAGGTAACTAAGTATTAATGAAGTGATGAAATCCATTCTCCTCAGAACCAACGCATCTACACTTTGGGTTTAATATGGATGTGTGTGTGTGTGTGTGTGTGTGTGTGTGTATACATATATGTTTCTGTGTTGGTGTTTCTTATTATCTATATCAAGCAAAATGCCAGGAACCAGTCCCGTTATCACAATCTGTACAAGTTGTGGTTCTCTAAAGCAGTGAATCTCAACTTTCTGATGCTGCAACCCTTTAATACAGTTCCTCATGTTGTCATGACCCCCAACCATACAATTATTTTTGTTGCTAGTTTACAACTGTAGCTTGGTTACTGTTTTGAATAATATTGTAAATATTTGATATAGCCCACAACCTAGTGACCATCTGAATGGGTTGGTTGTTCAATGGCCAAGTGGGTGGTGCCCCAAGGTTGAGAACCACTGCTCTTAAAAACTAGAAGTGATAGAATGGATCTAGAGATATTAAAGCAGTATTTATTAGACTGGTGTATAAGGTAGTCTAAAAATGGCTGTCTTTTAATGGAAAGGCCAATAATTCTATGATTGTTCAATCTATGAGTCTGGATATCTCAGCTAGTCTTCTGCATACACTGGAATCCTAAAAAAGTATATTCTCATACCAGTGAAGGAATTCTTCCTCAACAGGATAGCTGAACTTGTCAATTAAAGGGAGGGCAAGAAAAGCAAATGGCAAAAGCTTCCTTTTAACATGTCCTTTTTATATGGGCTGCCAGCAGAAGATGTGGGCCAAATTTAGAGTGGGTATTCTGATCTCCAGTGATGCAGATTTAGGGTAGGTCTTCTCACTTCAGAATTCCAAAGAAGCAAGACTCTTCATTTGTTTGCCCAGTTTGGATGATTTTGGTTGATTTCAAATGCAGATAAGTTGACAACCAAGGTTACCCATCAAACTGCTAGTGAAGTTTTCTCAGCATCCTGATCTCCTGGTATCTAGATCATGGGGTCATTTTGATATCCTTTTGGCATGCCTGGACTTGTGTTTGTAAGGCTTTAATGCCATCACCCTGGTCTAATTCATAATGTAGTTTAGCAACTGGAGTGTGCAATCTTCCACCCTTCATATCTAAAACAAGTTTCTTACTGTCTTTGCTCCACTCTCAATCTGATATCCTAAGATCTCCTCTGTTTGAAACCACTGAGAAGTCTTCCTGAATGTTAGAATAGAAATCAGCATTGTGCTCTTTCTGATAAAGATCAGAAGTACCAAGAACACTTAATTATGTCCTTTGAATACCATGCTTGCAACACTGGATGTCTTTCCATTCCTCAAGACATCTCTCCTTTTCGTCCTTTCAAGGATATTATATCCCCTTGACTAATTATTCTTTCAGGTCATTAAATGAATATCATTTACTCAAAGAAGATTTTCCAGAATCCTCACACAATGTTAGAAATCTTTGATTAAACACCTTCTGCATTGAAACTGCTTTACTATTTAATCCTTGCTATTAACTTACACTCTGCTGACTGCCTTTATATCAATGTGACATAAGCTAAATTTGTTCTACTGGGGGGAGCCTCAATTGAGAAAATGCCTACATAAGAAGATAGGGCTGCAGGCAAGGCTGTAGAGCATTTTGTTAATGAATGTTTGGTGTGGGAGGGTCTATCCCATGTGGTTGCAGTTAACCCTGGGTGGTGCTCCTGGTTTTTATAAGAAAGCAGGCTGAATAAAGCTCGAGGAGCAAGACAGAAAGCAGTATTCCTCCACAGACTCTGTGCCAGATGCTGCCTCCAGGTCTTTGCCCCAAGTTTCTGTCCTGACTTCCTTCATTTTGGATGAATAGTGCACATGAGAGCGTAGCCGAATAAACCTTCTCCTCCCCAAGTGTCTTTGATCATGCTATTTCATCACAGTAAAGTAACTCTAAGACAGATGTTTAGCATTCTGGTTCTTACAACAGACAGCACAGTGAATTGACCTAGAATTATCCCGAAGAGTAATTAGAAAGGGCCTAGGATGCTGTTTGGTTGGTTAATAGATTTCAAATTCTGTGTTCAACTGATGACTTTGTTTCACAGTAATATAGCATATTCATATAACAAATTATAATGTTGGCTAGGAGCCAAGACATCCGCATTACTTTAATGATACAGCATAAGCAGCTATAAGCAAGATGAGGTAGAAAGAAAAAGCTGACTTACATCCATTTTCCTATGGGTGACATGGGAATATGAGAGTGAGCACAGTGTCTGGCTGTATTTAGGTGCTGTGGTTACTTCCTATCAAAGTATATAGAATTAGTTTTTCCAAATATGTGGTTTACCTGGTCTCTGCTAGGACACACTATAAACCATCTTATGGGTGCTTTCATTCAAGCAATGTGGTATCCAGCGCCCATTAATGATGGCATTTCATGAAGGTATTGGCTTATGGATACATAAGGCTCATAGGAGCCTTTTATGTATCTTAAAAATTACAACACATATCTGACAACACATGAAAGTCTTACCATTTTCATTAAAGATAAGATTTTGCAATGGAAATTGAGGGCGACTCATAAAATTTTCTTCCAGGTGAGTAAAGGCTTCTTTGATTAAGGGCAGACTGCTTACAATCACTGAAGATATGATTCCAAAATCCAGACTGATAACATTCCCATACTTCTTCACAAGCTGAAACATATTTCAACAGTTAGTGGCAAGTGTGCTCAAACCTCTCTGTCCAGGGATGACAGACATATGTGTAGCAAATGGTAATCATATTGATAAGTCTTTATTTCCCTGTGAATGATACACGTTTGTATGTTGAAATGAATTTGATATTCTTTTCTTTGAAATGTCCTAAACGTTAATCAACTTCAATAATGATAGTCACCAATACAAATTCATTAACAGGAATCAATGAGTGGATGATATTATAGTATATATCTCTGTGTGAAGATTTTAGTACAAAGATTTCAGTAAATAAGCAAATTTTCTTACTCCTCATTCTGCGGTCTAGGACAGGCAGAACATTCGTATGCCACCGGGTAAAGACCAAGGTGTTTCTGTGTGGGTTTGCTGGGGGTAAGACAAAATAAGGAAAAAATATTTTTGCATTCATTGTGTATGTGTGTCTGTGTTTGTGTGTCTGTGTGTTTTGTATGTGAAGGGTGGTATTGATATGAGTATGTCAGTGGACATCTTTGTGGAGTCTGTTCTCGCCTCTCACCATGTGGGTGAGGTGATCAAATCCAGATTAACAAGTTTTTCAGCAAGTGCCCTTACCTACTGAACAACCTCGATGGCCTGCAAGCATGGAATTCACAGTAAATGAAAATCTGTTGATGGCTTTTTTGTATAAATAGCTATGATAACAAAAGCAATAGCAAAATATCTGTGTTTATTTAAATATTAGAATGTGATTTAGAAGAGGGCTCTGGTAATAGAAGCAACAAAATGATGGAGGGGCAGAACCCAGAGACATTGCTGATGGGCTCATGCAGCATTCATGTCACAGAATCCTGGCTAATGTGCAAAAATCAATTTGGGTTCTCAGGAGTCTGCACTGATACTATGTAAAAGATGAATAAAAAGGAGAAGAAAGAAAATGGAATGAGCTTCAACTCATAGAAGACATCCTAACAGTGACTTGGAATATATTGAGTAATTTGATACATACAATGATCATAAGAGGCATATTGAGGACCATTGTCTGTTGGGGTCCCATCATTACAGCTAGCTTAAAGTACATGCTAATATCTAAGTTGTGTATCACAGTCCACTTCAGTCTGACAAGACTTTCTCTTATTTATGTAATATTTCTGTAATGGTTCTGTGAACTACTACAGAGAAAGCTAAGAAACTATGAGATGGAGGGAAGTAGAGTCCCCACGTGCTCAACAAGGAGCCACCTTCTTTACTCTCCCACCCTGTTTTCAGTGATGTCACCTAAACTGATCTAAAATGTCCCATCCCTTTACTTCACTAGACACTTGTTAAACATTCTTTCTAGGCACAGCACAACTCTTGGCATCATTCTTTTAAAGGCTAGGACCATAGCTGTCCATCCATCTAAATTTTATATATCACAATTGATTGACAAAACGTAGGACTCATTGAACCATAGACTGTCCTGTGCTGTGCCTGTCATGCTAAGCATTTGTTTAGTGTCTCTTGAGTGAATAAGTCGGTGAAGAAATATATCTAGTTATTAAAGATCATTTTATTCTATAGGAATATATATATACTGAGTTTTTGTATTGAGTCAAATCATGTATAGTTCAAGAACTTATTTTGCCATTATACCACTGAGCAACCTGGGGAAATCAGATTACCGCTTTCTTTGACAATGGAAAATAGAATGTTAAGAGATGATTGCTAACGTGAATTCATGTTTGCGTTTCATGGTGGCTGAATGAAGGGGGGCATAAACACCAAAGGGAATGCCATGCATCAGCTTGTGGGTTTTTTTCCTCACGGCAAGAATTAAAATTTAATTATACCTCAGTTGCATCATTTAACCTCATTTGATGATACACAGATATCAAGTGCTAAACCCATAAGTAGTACAAAATAAAGAAATGAAATATTATTAAACTGGCATAATGTTTCCAGCCTCGGTGTCACCATGACCTAATTCTTTGACACCAGACATATCACCCAACCTCACATGACTGTGTAGCAAGACATAGATCTAATATTTTTACCCTGACAAGATTAAATAAAAGCATATCTTTTTATTTTTGTAACTTCTGATAGCATTTGCCAGAAGCAAACCTACACCAAAGTTTACTTTGTTTTGGCAAAATACAAGAAAAGTAATTCTCAAAAGGCCAGAGATTGTTTTAACTCTTTGCTTATTAGTCCTATTGTCGAACACCATCAAATGGGGCAATCAAGTTGTTACAGTGGTGAGGTTCATGGATGTCATCTTGTCACTTGCTATGTGTCTCTCCTGGGCTGAGCCTGTGAGGTAAACTGTGACTTCTATAGCTGAACTGCTGTGAAGAGACTCTCCAAAGAAGCCTGGGAGAGAATTCTGCTTTCCACACTTCTTTTGCAGCAAACGACATTCCTTCCCCATGGGACAATTACTGGAAGATCACTGATGTTCACCCTCCTGTAGAGAGGTGCAGTTGCACTATACTAATGGGGCCCTGAAGTTGCAGCCATCTTCCTTTGTGCCAGCCCATGATGCTGAGTTGAGGAGCCAGAGGAAGAAAGCACACACTGGGGTTATTCTGATTCACAATGCAAACTCTAAAATTTCAATTTGAGATATCACTCACAAAAGGGAGGCCCTGGAGCCTCTAAAGCTACCTGGACAAGTAGAGCATGGAGCTAGTGTGTGTATAAGTTTACAACACAACACAAAATGTCCAGTCTGACATTGCTTAGTTCATTCACGGAGACCCAAGAGAACCTCAGGTTTGTTGAGATGGCATAGTTGTTGGAATGAGGTGAAAAATATTTATTTCAGAGTGGCTATCATAAAATTACTCCAAATAGTGCGAACCTTAACAGAGAAATGAAAGATAAGAAGAAAAGTCATCGATTTGAGGACAGAAGCTGCCATGGCCTCTGTGGAGATCTGCACAGCAGAGCTTGGCAGAGAAGCAGTGCAGAGGGGAGAGGCAGCTCTCCCATGCACAGCACAGAGAAAGCTGAAGGCAAACAGCAAGACCCAGCACCATAGATGTCATGGCTGTGCACCAGTGTCCTGAAAACAGGAATGTGTAGATGAGAAAACACCTGAAAAATGGTGGAAACTTCCTAGTCTGGCAAAATGCAAGTCATGTTAGATTCCAACAGCATCAAGCCCCAAATAATAGAAAACCACCACAATCAATATGGAAACTGAATGTCTTGAAAGCAGAGAGACAAAACAACAACAACAAACAAACAACAAACAAAACAAAACAAAAAAATCTTTAACACTTATAGGGAAACCACAAAGGCCAGCAAGGAGTAAGAGAACATCTGAAAATGCAAGTGCCTCTAATCATCAACCTAGTTGTCTACAATCAGGGGAAGGACAGTGTGGGAAGGAGTGGAAAGGCATTCGGAGGATCGGAACAGCTACGAGGTTTCCTTCTGCTACAGTCTCCTCTGAGGGTTGGAAGAAGAATGTGCTTGAGGTCAGAAAGGAAGTGATGAACTTGAATGGTCAGAAAAAAGACAGCTATGGGAGGATGAATAAGGGGCAAAGACAACAGACTCCTGTGTCTTTGAGTCCCAGCTGCATTGACACTGAAGAGCAGGACAGTGTGGGATGTGGGTCTCAGTGAGTGGGGCAACACCTGGGGCAGTGCATCATACAGGGGAGAGGACTCCCTCATGTTTGTAGTTGCTGCACTACACATGGAAAATGCTGTTAGTAAACTCTCATGAGCTGTGTCTGCGTAATGAGCAACACAGAACAGATGCTGGGAGGACAATAGTAGAGAGAATGTAAAGAGAGAGAAGATGAATAAAAGGCATCTACTCGGAGAGTGTCCCAGAATCCTGTGTGGCAGGATAGGAAACCAAAATGAAAGATTGAAAGCAGAGCAAATAGACAAACCACAAAACAATAAAACACTGAGTTTCAATGCTTACATGTGAATTGTAAAGAGACATGTTCTATATCTCACAATAGATAATACTTGAATAATAAAATAATTGCTCTAATATATGCAGTCCAGATGAAAGCAATTCTAGTATTATATGTATTTAAAAATAAAAGAACTGAGAAGAAAATGCTTTTCACATACTGACCAAAGGGGAGGTTGCAGGGTGTAAAGATCAGAGAAAATTCAGGAAAAACAAATTTACTCTGGATAAGGAGGGACATTACAAAGCCACAGTTAAGTCATCAAATGGTGCCCGCCAATCTTAAATGTCACTGTTTACACAGAACAAACTACCCAGTTTAATCATGGAGAGCTTCCAGAACTGAGTGGAGAAATGGTCACTCTTCCAGGGGAATTCGACACTTGCTTGGGGCTTTCTTAGTGATAGTATCAGTAAGTAAGCAGTCAACAAGGATGTATAAAAACTAAGGCTCAGTAATCCATTTTTTTTTCCTGAGAAGCATTTTAATCAACTAAGATGAGACCTAGACTTTCCCACACTTCTTAAAGCAGCAGGACATATCTGTCTCTATCATCATTGGCTGTTAAATCATCACACAGACCTGGATATATTTAAAGAATTCAAATCACACAGTGTGTTCTTTAATCTAAACAGAATCATCACCTAGGAAGTATGTCACTGAAAGAGAAGAAATTCTCCAATTATCCCTCCCTCCCTCCCTCCCTCCCTCCCTCCCTCCCTCCCTCCCTCCCTCCCTCCCTCCCTCCCTCCCTCCCTCCCTCCCTCCTACTCTCCCTCCCTCGATACCCCCTCTCTCTAAGACACAGTTTTTTTGTGTAGCCAAGGCTGTCCTGGAACTCGTGCTGTAGACCAGGCTGGCCTCACACTCACAGAGATCCACCACAACTGCCCGGCTGAGCTGCGTATTTCTTAAAATTGCATCTTTAGAAGGTATTTGTCCTGGGCTTAGGGAGCAGAAGCATGAGCCTTGGAGCCCTGCCTGCCCGCCCACAGCCCCAAGTTCCCGGAAGTCGCAGATCCGCCAGCTCAGGATTAGGTCAGCTCAGAGCCAAACAATCTTGTACCTTCCTACCTGTTGGACCCCCATGTGCGGCTTTTCCATGTCCAACTGCAGTAAGTTGCCTATGAAGGGCAGCCGTCGTGGCCCAGGAGGAAAGTTCTTGGGGTGCCGTCTTTTGAGGTAGTCAGCCAGGAACAGAAAGGTGACAACAGCCAGCAAGAGAGTCCAGAGATGGAGCCCTGCCCAGATGGCAGCCACCAGGGAGCCCGCGGCAGCGAACATGGTTGGTATCCAAGTGGACTCTTCAGAGAAATGAGGGTCTGAGCTGAGGCTCAGGGTTCCTAATCTTATAGCGCTCTCAAGTAATCTACTCCAGCCCTTTTCCCATGACGCCACATCATATCCCTTGGAGGCCCCAAGACCCAGAGAGCACAGACACCCCGCCTTTATAGGCCCAACCCTCCCTCTGTAATTAGAGGTCTTAGCCACTCCTTCCAGTTGGAGCAGGACCTACTCCTAATGGTCAGAGCTCTCTGCCCTGCTCTGTTGCAAGCTTAAGTAAATAGACCTTTGGAGTTGTGGCTTTTCCTTTCAAATGGCAGTTACACTAGGCGCCGAGAAGAATTTGGGTTTAATTTGGTAATTACAATTTGCACTTACTAATAAACTACTTTGGTACTATGTACAGGATTTAAAAATCCAAGTAGCTCTAGAGCGTCCATAGATGCCCATAGCTGTCACTGAAGGTGGATTCTTTGTTGTAAAATCTGATTTTCGTAGCTTTTATTTAGATCTGTAACTTGTCAGTTTTAAAGTTACACTATTTGGTTTTATTTTCATAGCTCTAAGAGACTGCTAAATAAATTTGTTTTAGCAAATATATCCTCTTAAAGGTTTGAGCTAATATTAAGGAGAAAACTTGACTTTTAAAAACACAGAACTTAGCCTGAGCAGTGATGAGACTTTAGGCAGGGTGAGCAGTCGTTGACAGCCTGCTTTTAAAATAATGTTTTTCCTTCAGTTTAAATGGGAAGAGATGAGAGCCTTCAAATATATGAGTTTTGAATGTGACTGTTTGTTGGGATTCTATCTCTCTCCCGAAATTATAATCATGGAAAGGAAAATTTAAAAATGAGATTTTTGAAATATGTCCTTTTTATGTGTATTACAGCTCAGTAAGAGCATTTATTAGAATTTTTACTTACATGTTAGGAATATTTTTGAAGACAATTTATTTTAATAAGTGTTTCTAAGATATGTTGCTAAGAGGCATCTTGATTAACATAAAGCATTGTATGACCTATAATTCTTATTTTTTCCTTGAACATTAATTAATTGAAATGAATTCTAATCAATTTCTTTTGATTGTAGTCTGTTTTGGAAGAACATCCTTATCAAAATCTATGTGCATTAATATTAAATTTTATAGTCCTTAGTTCTTATTCCTTCAATTTTAATGAATGGTGTCTTATATAAACAAATAACATGTTAAGGTTTTTATAAATCACTTAATTGACCCCAAATACTATTTTAATAAGTTTTAAGATCATTAGCCTACCTGTATAAGGCAGTTCACATTCATCAAGTCTTTAAAAATAATTCAAACACTCACAGTTATAAATACGCACTTGTGCAGTTTAATTGAGCAGCCGACGTATATGCATATATACATGTTTATAAGTATATCTATGTGTATATCAGTACTAAATTCAAATGAATAAAAAATTGAAATGATCACAGGATTTATCAGTTTTTATGTGGGACAAAAATATGTGGAAATATTTATCGTAGACTAGACACAATTACATGCAATCAGATGTGTTCAGTATAATAACCAAGTAGAAAGCTTATATATCTCTATCTTTTTATGATATGAGGAAGGTGGAGTAAAATGATCAAAAGTTCAAGTTTATCATGTGAACTTAAGGCAGCATCCTTTTCTATTTTAGAGCTAATCATCTGAGGATGACGTGTTCTTACAGAAAAATCTATCACCCTCAACGTTACTTTAGGTTAAACAAACAAGCAAAAAGAACAAAAGAACATTTACTCTTTTAATTTGTAGTCAGCTGAACTTCATTTCCCATGCCTGCTTGCATATCTATGAAAGAAGAGGAACTAAACAGAAGAATACATCATAGACCAGCTATCAGTTACATGTTTAGTACCAGTCTCACCTGTATTTTGTCCTGGTCTACATAAAGATGATCTGTCCCATATTTACCTGGTTTCATCACCAATGCTTAGGTGGCTACTTTTCTGTCTAGACATCCTGAGTGTTCCCATAGATCAGAAATGATTCCATCTACTGATATTCTGAGGAACATATGCTAAGTTCCCTACCATGATAGGATCCTAATGTTCATCTAGTACAAAGTCAATAGACAGTTAAAGTTTGAACCTCTTAAGAAATCAAAATGCATTGAGTCTGATTTCTCCTATCTTGACTTTAAACGTTATGAGTCAGCCCCTTCTCAGAAAATCATGGGGGTAGGGAAGCAGGCATCTCCCTTTTCTAAGCAATTAACCTTCCTCAAAACAGAGAAGACATGAAGGGAAGAGAAGGAGCAGAAAGTCCCTGGAATAATTTAGGGAAGGCATAACCATCCTAGTGTGATTTAAATTCAGAATGTACTGCTTTCTCAAGTAGCCTCCATTGTGTCTCAGGATGCTCTCTTGTAGGGAAGAGAGTTGTTGGGACATTTGGGAGCATAACCTTTCTGAAGATGTCCTCCAGGAAATTCATATATAATTTCATCTACAAAGAATAGGGTTTAGATAAGTCTAATTTCTATTTTTAGTTCCAGTGGTATTTTCTCAACACCATTTGGAAACCTCAGGTAACTTATAAGCCATGCTTAGCAAGGCAGATAAGTGGAGTGATGAACAGGCAAACTCATCAACAATCCTTCAAGTTGGAGTTTGGCATGAGCCACTACAAACCCTAGTTGAGACAGAGACATGGTTGTACATTGTCATCTACAGCAGCCTGGGGATTTCCCCTTAGACTTTCCAAGACACAGCTCATGCCAAATTAGGATTTTTGGCTTGTGGTATAGTTTAAAAGTCTTTTAATGAAAACTTAAGCATAAGGGTTAAGAGAAAGAGAGCTCCTCCAAGGGAGACCAAGATATCCAAATGCAGGTCAGTTCTTGGACTACATGCAGATCAGGAGTCCCCAAGGATACTCTGTGCCATCTAATATCTGAAGAAACATGCAGGGCAGAAATATTATCAGTGGATGGCAGGCTGAGAATACTTGGGAACTACTGGTATCTGTGGTGCTTTAGACGAGAACTAGCCCTCTTAGGCTTACATATTTGACTACTGGTTGATGGTGGTGATTGGGAAAGTAATGGAACCTTTAGGAGGTAGAGACTTGCTGAGTGAAGAATGTCTCTGGGCATGGACTTTGAGTAAGTTTATAGCCTTGGTCCACCATAGTTTGCTTTCTTTGTTTCCTTCATGTTGATGAAACTATGATTTCTCCATTTCTTGCCCTGGTTCTAGCTGCCATGTCTTCCCTACAATATTGGAGACTCCCTCTAGAAATATAGCCAAAATAGACTATTTAATGAGTAAGTTGTCTTTGGCCACAGAGTTCTGTTACAACATGGGAAAGTAACTAATATTGATACTGGATTTGGACTTTTGATAAGAAGAACATTCATTTTTTTTTTTGGAGATTTGTGGAAAATATTGGACCTTGTAAAAAGGAAAATGATTTATTACTATAATTAGAGCTTGAGAAACCATTCTTTTTTTTGGTTTGTTGAGACAGGGTTTATCTGTAGCTTTACAGCTCGCCTGTCCTGGAACTACTTTTGTAGGCCAGGCTGGCCTCGAACTCACAGAGATCCGCATGCCTCTGCCTCCCAAGTGCTGGGATTAAAGGTGTGTGCCACCAATGCCCGACAAGAAACCATTTTTGGCCGGGCAGTGGTGGCGCACGCCTTTAATCCCAGCACTCGGGAGGCAGAGGCAGGTGGATCTCTGTGAGTTCGAGACCAGCCTGGTCTACAGAGCTAGTTCCAGGACAGGCTCCAAAGCCACAGAGAAACCCTGTCTCGAAAAACAAAAAAAAACAAACAAAGAAACCATTTTTGTATGAGCCTAGAGGACTGTAATATACAGTGGTGGTTTAGCTCATGAGTTCCAAAGGGAAGCAGAGTATGTAACTACTACTGAGTTATAGGCCATTTGTATATTTTGTGAGAGTTTGGCTGCCATCTGCCCTTGTCATAAGAACTTGTGTAAAGCTAAATTTAAAATCAATGGATTTATTTTTCTGAAAGAAAAGATTTCCCAACAGCACAATTTTGAGTCTGTGGATATTACTGTATTACTGATAACTTTTACATTTATATATCATGAAAAGGATTAATTAGCTCAGAAATAAGTAAAAAAAATATTTTCAAGAGTAAAAGAACATTAGGATGCTTAATGGTAGATTCAAGACATGTGCTGAGAGAGAGAGGATGCAATAGATAAGAAGGTTAGTACTCTTACAGAGAGGCTGTTGCTCTACACTTAAATAATGGGAAGGGTGTTGGAGAGCAATAGACAATCTAGTAAGTGGTCAACTTATATAAGTAGAAAGCCTAAGAGGTTGTTTGTCCCCCAAGGGCAATTTCTTAACAAGGAAAGGTGGAGCTAATTTAGGAAGATAATTCCCACCACACTAACACCAGAAGCAATCAGACATGCCCCTCAGAATAACACCGTCACGGAATGGAGGGAAAAAGTTGCAAAGCCAAGAAGAAAGAAATTAAAGAGGTTACTACACAGTGGAAAGACAGTTCATGATCTAGAAAAATAAGTGTTTTGAAATTGGGTATATTATCAAAATTAATCTGTGTGATTTCCTTGAAAATTCCAGTACCCATATGGATATATGGGGAAAAAATTATAAAATTCTGTGGAAGCAAAAAAGCTCCAGTAAATCAAACCAATGTTGAATATAAGAGCACTTGATAAAGGTATCATAGTACAATTATACTACTGAGTCATAGCAGCAAAATAAACATGATATTGCCCCAAAATCTACATGTAGAACATAGAACAGAATAAAGGACACAGAACTAAATCCACACTGCTACAGACAAATGATGACATGGGCACCAACATGCTAGGGCTGGCTTCATGTCCTGGATAAGTCAGTTAAACAAAGCAATTGACAGTAAAAAGCAAGGTGGGAGTAGTGACTCGTTCTTTTAGTCCTAGCACATGGGAGGCAGAGGTAGGTGGATCTCTGTGTGTTCGAGGCCAACCTGGTCTTAAAAGCGAGTTCTAGGACAGTCAGGACTGTCAAACAAAGAAACTATATCTGTAAAAATTAAAATCAAAAGCAAATAAAGAATAAAAAAGCAATCAGAAAACAGTAAAAAGCAGAAAATAGATTTATTTAATTTGGTCACAAATGAAAGAGAGACAGAGAGATCTTTGTAACTCCTACTCTTCATCCACTATTGAGGTACTAAACTGAAGCTAATGTTTAAATACAAGGCAAGAGATGTGGCTAGCTAAGTGTCTAGCCAAGATTTGGCTCCACCCATCATTGTCTCAGGTTGAAGTTCCTCAGTAAGTTCAACTGACAAGTAGTAAATCTTTCTCCAGGAGATGAGACCATTTTCTGGAAGCTAAATTTCTCCCCTGGCCAGACTCTTAAATTTTCAGATTTGTCTTTTCTAGTAGGCCATTCTTGGGCTAATTCTAATGTCTCGGGGTTCATGGTTTCAATACTTTGATAGTCAATGGCAGAGGCACAAGTGTCTCTTTTGAATATATTTATTCCTGAAAGACATATTGGTCGAATGTGCAACAAAGAGATAAGTAACCTGTGAAGGACAGTGTAGAAAAAAAAAAAACCTTTGCCTGCTATTCATTAAACAGTGGGTTAATTAACAGACTATATAAAGTATTAATAAACCAAAAAATAACCCAATAAATTGGGAAAATAAACTGAGCAGATGTGTCTCTAAAAAAGAAATACAAATGATTAATAAATATATGGAAAAAGTTTCAACATATTTAACCATAGGAAACACAAATGACAGTGGCACTGAGACTCCATCTTGCCCAAGTAAGAAAGTCTGCCATCTCTAAAACAAAAGCAGCCTTTGCTGGTGATGAGCTGTCAATGGATTTCTTAGCACTGGAATTCTGTCAATTTAGAGGCAAAAGCAACCTATGCTGGTGATGAACTGTTACTAGATTTGTGAGCATTGGAGGCTCAGGCTCTGGTGACGTTAAGACTCTAGCCTTGGTCACCTGTCTTCAATAGGACAATTAAGCAGACATGCAGAAAAAAGAGATTCATTCAATGTGGGTATGCTGGGAAGAATGGTAAAGAGGTCTAATGATCATCTTTGTTCCTAACATCAGATTAAGTTTTAAGTAGAAGACAAGAAGTGCTCACTACTAAACAGGCTTGGCCAAGGTTTAATAAAGATATTATACTATATTTTATGGAGGAAACTAAGACAAAGAAATTACATTTTTTTTCCTGAGAAGATGTAGGACAGCAAAGAATGAACAAAGTACTGCTCTAATGATGCCCAACTTGTCAAATCAGTGTGTTTATTGGGCTTTAAACATTGTAAGGTCAAGAGTATGTAACAGTTGGCACTCACCATCAAGGAGGAAAAAAATGATAGAAGTAGTTGCTTTTATCCAGATCTAACCCAAGATCATCTCTGACTAGTGTGGGTCTGAGGACCGACTTTTGAAAGTCTAAACCCACAGTCAGCCTACCTGCAAGCGGAGGCACACAATCTGAAACCTTAATGAGTGAATGTCTTCCCTGATATTTTTTTTATTACAGGACACTGTTTATCCCCAAGTCTGAGATTAGACTAGATTTCAGTGCAGAAAAACAGCATGTATTTTTATTTTAAGGTTTGGGTCAAGATGAAACAGTCTAGGGGTGTTTTCCTTCCTGACTTTATGACTAAAGGAAAATATATTGGAACATTTTCCAAATCTCCTTCTATAATAGACCTGGCAAAAATGAAGATAGAGGGTTTCACCACCCTTTGATTTGGACTGCTTGCATTTGCACATACTTGGCTCTCTAGCTAAACTTTAATCTCTCCACTGGTCTCTGAGGATGACTCAGGGATTTTTCTGGATCTCTTTGTTCCTCTTTCCAATATGGTCACATTGAGTAAATACCCTTTTTATGTTTTGCACATCTCATTTAATAATCTTTATCGGTTTTTATAGGTAGGGTGGTCAGACCTGACTTGGAGCATAGGTGGTCACCCACAAGCTTAATAACACAATGACTTCTACTCCAGAGCAACCTTTGAAGATTTTTCATCATCCATCCTACCCTCAGGAAAAATGTAAAGAAGGCTTTTGGTCTAATCCCTCTTATTCCCTGAATTCCTTCTTGTTTCTTGACCTCCCTCAGTAGTGACAAAGACTTTAATATCCTCTAATGCGACAAACCTTCCTAAATTTTATGTGGATAATTTTAGCCTATCTGTTCAGGAACAACCATCAAAACAAAACAAAACAAAACAAAACAAACAACAACAACAATGAAAAAAAACACCTCTGGAGTAACACATCATGGAAACCGTCAGCTTCTAATGATGACATGAGGCTGAGAGGATCCTAGATGTGTGATCCGTCACACATCATGGAAACCAGTCAGCTTCTAATGATGACATGAGGCTGAGAGGATCCTAGATCCCTCGTGGGTTATGCTTTTGATAACTCCTTTAAATGTCAGGAGAGAAATTTTCATCTCCCAATTTATGTGTAGAGTGGGGTATGTACAGAGTAGGTGCATAGACCTACTCACCAGGTGACAGCAGTCTATGTGCTTTCCATGTCTCCTGGATGCCAAGATTAGGAGCACATAGAGAATTAAAGCTGCATGTTGGAAGAAGTCTGTGAAAGTCTGGGAGTAGTGGCTACAGTACTGTTTCCAGAAAGTACTGCACTGTTTTTATTGTCAAAAGGTGTGAGATTCTTTGAGCATACCATGATAAAATTGTTGATGGATAATCAGTGATAAGCACAGCATACAGAGGGAAATCCCACATCGTAAGATCTTTCTATTTTGGCGCACAGTTCATATGTTGACCCTTCAAACATGAATGATCTCAAGGAGACAAAGGTTGGCTCCCAGAAAAAGACCTCTCACCTTCTTTGTTTCAGAGTTACTGAATCAGCTTTGCCTCAAACCTGTGATATCCTAGACCTCTGCCTTTTATAGGTCCAAGACTAATTACTTTATCTTGAACCAGCTTTAAGCTCCAGCAACATCCAGCCATTCCTTGCTAACCTCTGCATATTGCTCACATCCTGAAATGAATGGATAATGTTTATTATTTATGGACTTTCCAGACCCACTGGCTTCCAACCAACTTAAAAGTGAACAATGTCATCAGTTAGCATTGATGGTCGTCAGAGAAACCTCTCCCATCTTGCTGTAATCACTTTTGCGATGTACTACATAAATATTTTAGACCTCTTTTGACATTTTTGTTTTATAAAACTGTAAAAGTTAATGAAACTACTTCTGTGTTGGAACATGAAATTTGTGATAACCTGTTTTCCTGGGCCATGATCACTCAAAATGGATCCAGAATAAACTAATTCTTATCCCCTTTATGATGAAAGTGATGCTTTCTTCACCCAGATCAACAGCATCAAGAAACAGACAGAAAACTCCCAACAATCCCAAGGGTCTCAGATTTCCTTATGTATCTGAAGATAGAAAATATTTACAATTTTTCCATCAAAACTTGCTTCTAGGGTTTGCTTTTTGGTAACTATGTATTACCTGGTATTGGGTCAGAGGTCAAGATTCATCAATAATATATGTCATAGAAATTGCCTCTACCTTGCTTATCTTGTTTGTGTGTCTAGTGAGCCATCCTTTTCCACCCGACTTCCAAGAGGACCACTTAGAGGCAGAGAAAGATAAGGTAGCTATAGACCTTCTAAACAGGGTAGTCTTCAAGTACTATTTCTGTGGCTCCCCCAGAATCCCAGTCCTAACTCTTATGCTCTCTTGTTACTAATTCCAAATGACCCATTTTAACAGTCCAGAAGCACATCCATGTCTACAACAGGAGGAAGGAAAAAACTTGAAGGCACACCTGTATGATGTGAATTATGATTGAAATAGCATTTTAATAAATTATTTCATTTTATATATATAATAGAAATAGTCATTCCTTCAGAAACCTTTCTGAACTCATAAGTTCCATGACCAACATCAATTTGTGGGTCCAGCAGTCTAGGAAATTGATTTAGTTTCCTTACTCCAACTCTTCCCCTCTTTTCTCAGTTGCCTTCAGCCTATCTCCTCTTGTGTGTAGCGTGAGTTTGAGGTGCATTTCACCCCTTCTTCTTTTCTTTACACTTTCCTTCCCCAGCATCACAGTCTGGGGACAGCACAGAGGCGGTGACTGACTGGGGACAGGGTGAGGCCCATTCTGAACTTCAGGCTCAGCTTCTCATTGACTGGGGGCTTGAAGGTAAAATTTTGCAAAAGAGCAGTGAAGAAAATGAACAGCTCAGACTTGGCCAATTGTTCTCCCAGGCAGGCTCTCTTCCCTGTGAGACAAAAAGAGAAGTCAGCTGACTTTGGTGCACCTAGGGACTGGTGACCCCAGCCTCCTACTGTAAATATTGAGCTAACCATGAGTTTTGTGTCCATCTGATTATGTCAAACATCTTACTGATTTGCCCACTAGAGCCCCATTCAAAGTGGCATTTCCTGACCTTGGTCCAATAATATGTCCCACACTTTCCCTAGCCCAGGATATTGTTATTTTCTCAGGTGTCCAGGTCCCTTGCATTGAATAATTTGTAGATGCTAGGTCCTGAGTTGGCGGCATTCTAATAGTTCTGTAAGCCATTGTTTTAGATCACTTCACATCACACACATTTCACATGGTATATATATATATATATATATATATATATATATATATATATATATACACATATATGTATATATATAAGTGTGTATGAATATATACATTTCTGTCTACTTATCTACAATCTGTATCTCTCTTGAATATTTGGCTTCACATGCGTAATCTCTGTGGATGATCTCTGATGATCCAGGACAACCCTCTCACACCAAATAAATTCTTAGACTAGCATTCAGACAAAACTACTATTATTATTTGGACACATTTTCCACTGTCCTCATGGGGTTTCCAACAAGGACATCGTCACAGAAATGATAACATATGACACTCTCTGCATGATAATGTATAAGAAACTGCATTGCTTTTACTGATATTAATAATTGATAAATTTCTGATGGTCATCTGTTTCTACTTTGTTACCTGCCTAATACCGGGTGTTGAGGAAATCAAACAAAAGCAGACCTCAAAATTTGCCTAGCAAGCATAAATGTGTTATGATGATGTCTGTATCTTATGCAACATCTGTGTTTTTTTTTTTTGCCAACATGTTTCATTTATCTATGTCCTCCACATGCTCCTCCTATTGCCTATCATGAATATTATGGACAACAGCTCATAAATCCTCAAGACTCTCCTGTAAGAATCCACATATTGTGACATGCAAACTTTGGACTCGGGGTTACTAACCTAACCTGTCTGAGCTCTCCTATGTGACTGTGACTAAATCACTCTTTGTCAAGAAGCTAAGCCTTCCTCATGTGGCAGTTTTGTGAAACAGTCTCTTTCTTCCATCTGTAAATGGCTTAGCAGGTGTGAATTAGTTGTTAAGCATGGAGCATGTGATTTAAAGCTTGGTTTATGTGATGGATAATCTTGATTACTGTGATGGCTGGATTGAGAATGTCCTCCATAGACCCATGCATTTGAATGCTTAGTCACCAGGGAATGAAAGTCTTTTGGGAAGAATTAGAAGGTGTGGTCTTGATGGAGGAGATGTGTCACTGGGATGGGCCTAGAGGTTTCAAAAACTTCATCAGTCCAACATCTCTCTCTCTATCTCTGTCTCTGTCTCTGTCTCTCTCTCCCTGTGGATCAGGATGTAAAGCTCTCAGGCACTCCTGCAAGGCCATGCCTGTGTGCTTTTTGCCATGCTGAACATGGACTAATTCTGTAATCAAGTGCTTTCTTTTGTAAGAACTGCCTTGCTCTGTAGATTAGCTCACGGAAAGTCATGAACTCTACACCAATAGCTGTGGAGCCTCCATGGTACCAAACAAGGTCCTCTGCATGTGGCACACCGTTTTGTAGCTTGGTCTATTTGAGGGGATCCTGGCAGGTAGAGCAGGTTCTATTCCTGGTACATAAGCTAGCCTCTTGGAGCCCATTTGCTATGGTGGGACGTCTTGCTCTACCTTGATGCAGTGGGAAGGAGCTTGGTCCTGCCTTAACTTAATGTTGACTGTCCATGGGAGCCTTGCCCTTAGGGAGGAGTGGATGAGGAGTGGGCAGTTGGGGGGTGTTGATAGGGGTGGGAAGGTGGGAAAAGAGGGGTGGGAGGGAGAACTGTGGTTGGAATGTAAAATGAATAATAAATAAGTAAATAAGCCCCTGTGACTGTGTTGTTGTGTCTGCTCATGACCTTCACAGTCCAGCTCTCTCCATCCCTGCAGGAGACTTTCAGATATTCAGGCACAGGATGCTTCGTAAGTCCTTCTTGTCACTAGAATTTCAAGTTTTTTTGGACTTGGAAGCCACTAGTTACCTATTTCTCTTCCTCTCCAACATGCCAAGGGCCATTTTGTCATCATATACCTGTGACTGTGTAAATAAAACTAGTACTATTAATACACTGTTCGCAGAGTTGTTCCATATTGATCTCAGAGCTCATGATACCGAAGAAAAAAATTCTTTTTCCATTTTTCCTTTCACTGCTCTCTCTCAATCCTTATTTATCTCTACTAAGGGTCTGCTAACTATAGGAAGTTCTACCCTTGAGGACATCATCATGGGTGTTATAATAAAGCATGCTGAGTAAGCCATGGGAGCACTCCAATAAGCCTAACCCCTACATGGCTTGTGCTTCAGTTTCTGCCTCTAGGTTTCTGCCTTGAGTGCCTACCTTGTTTTCCTTCAGTGGTGGACTGTGATAAGAAACCCAAGGGAAATAATCCCTTTCCTCCACAAGTTACTTTTTGTTATGATTTTTATCACTGCTGCAATAGACAACAAACTGAGACAGGGGAAAAGACTGAGGAAGATTGGAATTTTGGAATAATTGGTAAGGGAAAACCTACTTCTTTACAGTCACCACCCCCAACCTGGGGGAGTGCACAAGCTGAAGCCTTCACTAACACGTTTCTCATAGTGTCAGCCAAGAAAACATGTCTTCAAAGATGCACTCTCTGTGCTCATATCTGCTCTTAACCTGGAGATGACAGTTACTCAGCTGGAAAGCGTGAATGGTATGACAGCGTTCACCTAGGCCATGTAACTTGAATGTATGGAGTTTAGCTTTTGTTCATTTGTTGGCAAGGACTTCATCAGCAAGCATGGTTGCGACCCGTGACACTGTTGGGAAGTGGCGGATAATTAAGTAGGTGAGTACCTAAGGCAAGCCATCTGAGCCATGCCCTGATGGGATATTTGAAATTCGGTTGCTTCCTTTCCCTGCTTCCTGGCCACCATGAGGCAGTCACTTTCTTCATATACACACTTCCAATGGATGCTCTGTCACACCGTGAGTGCTGACTAAGCTTCCTCCTAAGAAGTTGTTCATCTCAGTTACTGCTTCAGTGAGGAAAATGGACAGTCTGTGCTAAAGGCTACTGATACACTTTCTCTTTCACCAGTCTCCCCTGAAATATAATCTATTAAGTGAAATACGAGGGTTGATCAAGACTATCACAAGTGGACTTCATTAACCCTGTCTTTATGTTCTTTGACACCCCTAGTAAATTACTAATTTAATATTATAAACTTTTAAATATTATATTAATATTACTTACATCAATATAATTATATGAATTGGCATTAATTATATTAATGAATAGAAGATATCTATTAATTTGTTAACTCTAACAAAGGAGAGCATAAATAAGGAGAATATGGGAATGTATGAATTAATTTTCTATCTTCTGTGATAACAATAATAATTATATAGTTGATTATGTTTTCCAAAAAAAGAGAAGCTAATATCTACAGGGGTGTTGTCTTTGATTTCTAGAGATGATGAAGGAAAGCAATTGCATGCCAAAGATAGGATTGTGGTAGACAATCCAGACTGTTGTCTTGTCAACCCAGAGGGTGGTTCAGATCTGCCTCTTCCGTTCCTCGTGGTATCTCCAGGCAACTGAATTTCATTCACCTCTATCAGAAACACTGAAAGCAAAACTTTTGGGTTTCCTCTTCCTTTGGATCCTTGCTATTTTTACTGGGATTTCACAGCTATTCTAAAGAATGTAGGCCTTTTACCACTACTGTAAGTGGGTTTTAGAGTTCACTAGAGTCATGAGGTGACAGTCCCAGCACATTTTACCAGTTTTATGTGCTTCAATTCTGTTTCTTGGGATCTTAAGCAACACCATATGAAAGCCCAGGTTAATGTGTATAGCAGAACAAACCAGATTTGCTAAGCCAGTGATCTGACCTGGAAACTTCTGAGGATAATATGTTTCTTGTAAATAATATAGTTTTGGATGTTTTACAGCAAGATTCTCACTAATACATAGGATAGGCGATGAACTCAGGGAACCTAAAGTGGAAAGGCCTTTTCCTATTGGATTACTAACAACTATGCTACCTTGGTGATTGTCTGAGATAATTTATCTGCTAATGAACCCCCTAATTAAGTAATACAATTCTTAGTACCAGAGTACCAATGAGTCTCTGTGTGTTTCTCTTTTTATTTCAGAACTAGTGTGGATAGGAGAACATTTTTTTTTGTTGTTGTTTTTGTTTTTGTTTTTGGAGACCGGGTTTCTCTGTAGCTTTGGAGCCTGTTTTAGAACTAGCTCTTTTAGACCAGGATGACCTCAACCTCACAGAGATCTTCCTGCCTCTGCCTCCCAAGTGCTAGGATTAAAGGCATGTGCCACCAACATTTAAACTGAATGAGACATAAATCACCTATGGGTAAAGATTTTGCAATATGAAGAGAATATCTAAATGCAGCCTTCATTTGGCGTAAAGGATCATCTCCCTATGAAAGCCGTGGAGATGGACCAACAGGCCTTTCACCGCAGCTCTAGGAGTCAGCACATAACGCACTTATGTGGACTGTATAAAGAGTCTCTTCCAGGCTTTCAGGATCTGATTTAATAACTAATAATTGGTGTATATAAACACATAGTTGAGATTTTGAGTCATAAATCAGAGCTTTGCAATGTTTGGTGATCAGGAAGACAGGAGAGATGTCCGCTGTTTTGTCAACTTCCCTACTACAGTAAAATGTGAAGAAACAGCAAAGCTGACCCCGAAGAGAACGAGCTGGATGCCATCAGTGAAGTCCACATTTCCATAGTGCGACTTCTGTGTGGCATTTGTCACCTCCTGCAGACACGTTAGAAAACACAAGCTTCAGTGTGAGGAAACCTGGTGGACACTGAGCTCTAGCTGCAGCACATTTGTCTAGGGCTGTGTCCTTTTCTCTGCAGTGCTCACTGATTCCAGCTCGGAAGGCTGCAGTGGGACGCATGCTCCAAGGGGCAGCTCTGCTTCGTCTCCTGTCCCTCTACTTTCATGATTTTAGGTGTGTGTTGGACACGTACTACATACTTGGTACATATTTATCAAACTAAGGAACTGCAGAATTATTTGAAAACGCATGTACAATGCATAGAAACCAACAACTGTAATATACTAGAGCATTTTGTTTTGGATTCAACAACTGTAAGGCTACAATATTTATTCACAATTGGCTGGGTAGCAAACACAAGAGAGGATCATCACTACATCCTTTTTCTGATCATGTGGAACAACAGAAATACATCAAACTATAATTTTTAAGTATGCTTAATATCTTAAAAGACTAAAGATTTACTTGTTTAAGGAGTTCTTCTTTTGAGTAGAACCTAATCCAGTTATGTAAATGACAGTTAAAATTATTGCTTGCTATATTCATTGTAGTGAGTAGGTAGCCACCCTCCATGCCTCCCCATCTCATTCTGAGTCTGATATATTAACCTCTGAGAGTTTATCACTTAAAAATAATGTGGACATTACACTTTGAAAAGACACCATGTATTCAGTTTTCTTTTTGAAGAGAAGGCAGGGTTTGGATCTCTAGTGCTGTGAAAACCAAACAAGGGAAGCCAAAATTTCAGTCAGACGCAAGGGTGAGTTTGAGTGACAGGAGTGGTCTGAAGTGGTGCTCTCTCTGAGAACACTGGGCTGCAAGCAACAGCACCTTACAGCTGCTCTGGGAGTGGCTTTATGGAAATATTCAAATGGGAGTAGAAGTCTCTAGGGAGTAGAGAAGGGAAGGGGTGAGGCAGGATTCTGACCTGTTTCCTCCCCATTACCACTCACCCATTGAGAATGGCAGAAAGGATTCTCTCTTCTTAAACTCTCCATTCTCCAAAAAATGCTCTGGATTGAAAGTGTCTGGGGTGGCCCACTCTTTGGTATCCCTGTGCAGTGCAGTCAAATTGGTCAGGACCATGGTCCCCTAAAGAAGACAACAAATAGTCAAAGCTGGATACGTGGAAGAGACCTAGACAAGGGATGGGGCTCCCAAGCTCCCATTACTTTTCACACCGACAGTTCCATGAAAAAGCCTGTCCTTAGTCCAGATCCATGATGGATTGTGTGTCCTTAGGCTGTTCCAGGCCTATCAGTCTGCTCTTTATTACAGATACAGAATACAGGGCTGTGGGAACAGGCCAGCATGTGTCTAGGGAGACAACATGTACCATCCATGGGAAGATAACTGGACATGGGCTAACAATCATCAACCTAGCTCCTTCCTCCAGGGACATGTGAAGAGGTAACCTGTCTCTGGGGTTAAATGAATGAATTGTATCTGTGTTTACAGAGTAGACTTAAACTTTCCAGGGGAACAATACATTCTGAGACACTAAGACAAAGTGTTGCAGATCCACAGAGGCCTCCTCTGGCAGACATTCTTGATTCTGGATCCGGGCAATTGAGAATTGTCTAGGCGATTACATAAGAACACCACTGAGACTAGCCATGAGGACATTTCTAAAGATCATTAACTAAAGACAGGTGGACTTTCCCTGACTATGTGTCACCATTTCCCATGCTCAGGTATTGCATGAAATAAATGGGGTGGGGGTTAGCCTCCTGCAGGTTTTTTTTTTTTCTTTTCCTGACTACAATATTGAGGACTGATATTTTGAGTCACTTCCTTGTTGTCATGTTGAACTGAAACCTTGGGCATTTATTTTGTCACTGCCAAGAAGTGTCTGACCTTTATTCAGTATACAGCAAACAGAAAGAACAGAAAGGATTGTGCCTTGAACAGAAGGAGTGTGATGTGGTGAGGAGAGCGCTCTGCAGAAATCCTGAGATTCTAAGCTGTGCTGTGCACTTGGTCTGTGAACAGAGGGAACGCAAGAGGGATCCATGGAGAAAATTATAAGAGAGATCTTTCGGTGTCTAAGGTAGCAAGTCCTGGGCACTACAAATAACCTAAGTAGTTCTGGATCTGAACTCTTCTAAGGCTGGATATTGTAGTGTAGAGATCTAGGTAATCTTAATTCCCAGAGTCTCAACCATCTAGTGTTTAGAGTATGGACCAAATCGCTATGAAAAGGGGATAGTAAGCACCCTCAGCACATGTATGTTTGGCAAACATCTGTTCTTATCTCTCATTTTCTTATAATTAATGCTTCTTTTTTGACTGGTTTCTTTGTGAGATACGTAGTTCTCAACAATGGGAGAGTATGCAAAGCTGGAAAACACAGATGTGGCAAGAACAACTGACTCCTGTAAGGTCACATTAGCATTGGAATATGTTAGGATAGCCTTCAGCTGCTAAAGCCAGCTTTACATTATTTCCTAAAATCAAAGTAGATTCCACCAAGAAACCTTCCTTTCTCTACTCTTTATGCACATAAACAACATTTAGACACATTGGAGGAAAGCTCTTTTTTTTTAAGGAATAATATCTGTCTCTGTTTAATTATTTTTAGGGGCAGAAATACATTTATGTTTTAGATAATGTGAAGGATGGACAGGAACACTGGAAACCAGGAGTGCAAAGTTACCTTACGCAGATGGAATCCAGCCAGTGTGCTATCAGCTGTCACTTCCCTGGGAACATTCAAGGGGATGATGTTGCTCATTCTCTGCACCTCATGAATGACAGCATTGGTGTAGGGCATGGACTCTCGGTCAGCTGTGCTTGGCTGCCTCCCATGGCCAATCACTCTGTCAATCTCAGTGTGTACTTTTTCTGCAAAAAACAGGGTAGTGGGGGGGGGACTCAGCTGGTTTCAAAGTTTAGTGCTTTATTCTGAAGGCAGAGAAGTTGTCTCTAAGTTGTTATCTCCTGACATTTCACCTACTGTTTTGTCTACAAAGAGTCACCATGTTCCTCAACTCCTCAGAAACCAGAGTTGGAAAATTGTCAATTCTGTAACTTTCCTTGTTCTTACAACATAGCCATAGCTTTCCACTGACCTTGAACTGAATAGCTGTCATCAACTTGGCTAAGCTCACAGCGATAACCATGTGGGCGGGTTTCTGCAAATTGTTTTCTTTCACCTAGTGGTTTGTAAAAAATAAAAGCTTAATTTTCAGAGTTTGATGGTCTGGAAAACCTACAGTTAAGGCATCAGGACATTTCCTGTCTAAAAAGGATGAAGTTTATGTCTCGTGGACAGCAACGCTTTGCTGTAGTCTAGTGTCATAAGAAAAAGGGAATCTCTTTGGTTCCCATTTTTAAAAGTAAAATTAGAAAATATTCCATGGCTTTTATTTGTGTGTGCTTGCACATGTTTCCAAGTGCAAGAGTGAAGTCCATAGCACAGCTTGTAGGAGTCGGTTCTCTTCTGTGCTCTCTGCCTGCTGGGGATTAAACTCAGATAGTCAGGCTTGCGGAAAGTACCTTTAGCAGATGAACCATCTCTCTGGCCAGTCTGGTATCTCTTCTAATGGCACTAATGCAGTTCACAAGGATAAACACCTCCTAACCCCACTCCACTAGTAATTAGGTTTCAAGAAAAACTTTATAAGTGATACAAGCTTTCATTTATAAGTGATACAAGCTTTCATTTATAAGTGATACAAGCTTTCATTTATAAGAAGTGATACAAGCTTTCGCTCACTGAATACTGTAGATGTGTTTTCTTAAGAAAACGTGCCAGAGTGGAAGGTACATTGTAAGCTATTGTGACCTTTGTTGCTGCTGAAGCTGCACACATTCTTCCAGGTTCGCTTTCCTTATCTGTCCACTAAGAATAAGTAGACCTTAGTTTAAGAATGTTTCGATAATTACTTGAAATTGTATTAACATAAGAAATAATTGAACCTTCTAGCTGTCCCCATATAGCTTCCGATTTTCTGTAGTAATAGTGATTGCACTGCTATCCAGCTAAAATCTTAATTTCCTGGATTTCTTTTTTTGTTTTTTTGACTGTGAATGAGCTTAGTACAGAGAGACATATCACTGAATGGGCTGCTAAGCTAAACCCACATGTATATTTTAAAGGTATCTTGACTTCAAAATTTGAGTCTAAAGATATGTTAATTTGAAAAAAAGATTCTGCTTCTGTTTTCACAGAAGATGAGAAACTGTGGATCCTTCTAGGCTAATGTGGTTTGATGGACGAAGATCATGCAAAAGGTCTCCATGAACCTTTTAAATAGTTTGCTCAACCAAGAGCAGAAAACAGTTTGGAGAAAACAATGCCCAAATTCCAAAAATGATTGTTTATAAATGTTTGTTTTAATTTATAGGGGTATATAATACTTGCATTGGTATGGATCTTGGTCTAATCTTACAAACTTAAGGTTGATATTGTTACACTGTATATATATATATATATATATATATATATATATATATATATATATTTCTGTTCTTATTTAAGGTATTGTGTCTATGTAGCTCATTTGAAAATGTAATGTATAATCAAAAATTAATAGTAATCTATAATAATTAAACTGTATTTATGTTATATTTCTCAGATTTATAGAGATATATTTCAGATGGATAGGTATTCTTCAAATCTTTCTAAGACCTACAGAATATGGCATTTAAAATGTTTTAAGACCTTAGACTTTTTTATGACAGTAAGACATGTCTGCTTCCAGTACCATCAATTACTTCAGAGAGGTTGATGGACATTGAAGAAACTCATTATGGAATTTGCCTTCAAGGTGACAAAGCTAGCCATTTGGGCAAGAAAATGCTCTTGCTTTGACTGCCTAATGTTATGCTATATGAACTGGATATGCAGGACCCATAGAAAAGTGACTGCTGAGCTTTCCAAAAGATGGGGGTGGTTCTTATGGTTCTTGCTTCACAGAGGAAACTGCCAGACATTCTTCAGGACACAAAAGAAAGTGTCTGACAAACTGCCAAAATAGGTAAAACAGTCTTTTAAATCCTGCTTCATGGAAAAGTCTGCCAGATACTATAAGCCTGTAGGCTGAATATGGATGCCCCAGAGTTACAAAAGAACTTTGAGTGACTGTCTAGGTATCAAGATGTCTCTGTCATTTCTAGAACTTTGGAAGTTGCTTACAAGGCACTTCTTGTTTACTTGGGTAATATTATGTTCTTTTGGGGTCTTTGATGGAGTTGAAGACAGATAGTTATAGTTATAGTTTTCTTTTGTTATGATAAAAGATAAATTAGATATGAAATTTTAGACTCACAAAGAAAATTAGATGATAGAATATTTTTTAAATTTTGCCAGATACAAATAGATTAAATATTGTAACAATAATTATTGCTTGATAATGGTTTTGTTATATGTAATCTTACTATGTTAAAGTTAAAACCTTCCTTTTATTTAGACAGAAAAGAAGATATGATATGGGATTCCCCTCCAAATGCTGTGGATAGTTTTATTACCATTGGTTAACAAAGAAGCTGCTTTGGCCTATGGAAGGGCAGAATAGAGCTAGGTGCTAAAACTAAACTGAATGCAGGGAGAAGGAAGGCAGAGTCAAGGAAATGCCATGTAACTGCCAAAGGAGAAAGATACTTGATCCTTACCAGGCAGTCAATTCTTGGTAAAATTTAAACAATTTTAAGAGGTAATGTCTGAGCACATTCTTCTGAAAGCTCAAAAACTGAGATAGCTCACTTTTGTTAGGGAGGAAGTCCAACACCCTGCTTATAGGTAAGAATAAGAACAATGCCCATGGAGAAAATGTAATGCAGGGAGACACCATGCAGAGTGTGTGTGGTTCAGTCTGGACAGACAGAGATGACATCAAACACCAACAGGACGTCAGGTATCTTACTGAGGCATCCAGATGGTATTCAGGACGAAATAGGAAGGCATTGCCGAAAAGGAAGGAGGGACTGCATGGGCTTTTATCAGACAGTGTCACTTTTTACTGAAACCTATCTCATTGAAAGCTGGCTTCTCTATTTTCCCCTAGACCTAAAGGTTCTTCAAGGCATAGATTTCAAGACAAGCCTACACTTATAAATTATCATAATCCTGAAAGATGTACAAAGACCCTTTCCCAAGAACACCTCTCCTCATAGCTGCTCCGTGGGTTCCATTCCACTATTCTAGCCTCTGGCCTAGCTAAGCAACAGCTTCCAGAAGCACCACTGTGCCCTGCCCAATGTGTATGTGTGTTTGGGTGTACTGAGTGTACACTCACCTTGCACTACTGAGTCTATAGCCATGTAGAGCAGAGCCCAGCGCAGGGTCGTGGATGTTGTCTCTGTTCCAGCAAAAAAGAGGTCCAGAGTGCTGCAGATGAGGTTTTCTTCATTGAAACTTGTAGTCTTGTCTGGGTGCTAGGAAAGACAGTGTATATATATATATATACATATATATATATATATATGTATATATATATATATATATATTTTAGTTAGAGGATTTGTGATTATCTGAAGAACAGAGTCATGAAACTAGGAAACAAATTTGGAAAGAATCTTTCAGAATGATATTCCCTTTGACCTCATTGGTTTGTATTGTTATCCTTCAAGTGAGAGAGGTTGATCAAAAACATTTGAGTGGATAAAAACCGAGACAATAGCTTTTTATGATTACTCTTTTGAAAAAAAAATCTTTTAGTAAAATGTAAGATTTTTGGAAACAAAGGAGCACTTGGATTCATGTATCAGTTATATGACTAAGTCATGACATGGCCTAGAGTGTTCTTTATCTTACGTTACATTTCTCTGCTTCAGTTTCATGACAAAAGAATAACACTTGTAGCTGGGCGGTGGTGGCGCACGCCTTTAATCCCAGCACTTGGGAGGCAGAGGCAGGCGGATCTCTGTGAGCTCGAGGCCAGCCTGGTCTACAAGAGCTAGTTCCAGGACAGGAACCAAAAAAGCTATGGAGAAACCCTGTCTCGAAAAATCAAAAAAAAAAAAAGAATAACACTTGTGATGGTTATTTTTGGGGTCAGCCTGATATATCTGGAATTATCTAAAACCCAAGTGACTGGGTGTCCCTGTGAGGAATATATAATTCAATCTTTTAAGGTGGAATGGCCCCCATTTAACCAGATATTTTGAGGTGGGAAGGTCCACCTTATATCAGCCACACCTTCTGGTGGCAGTCTATATAGAGGGCATAGAAAAAGGAAGTGTTTTTCCTTTACCTGGTTGTCCTTAAAATCACTGAAGTCAATGCTTTCACTGGACTTACAGCCTACTTCTTTAGGATTCTGGCATATCCTGAAGATCAGCTGAGAATCCAGCCTTGTGAACAGAACTGGATTCTCATTCCTTCTGTTGGTCGACAGCCATTGTTGAACTTGCTGAACCACACACTCTAATAAATCCCCTCCACATATACACACATAAACATATCTATATACATAGGTATGTATGTGTGTGTGTGCATGCATGCAAGCTAACACACACATTAGAATATCTTACAGGCTGTGCTTCACCGACTTCAACAATGTCTGTCTATCTAAGAGAAAACAGCCATCAGCTTTTTACTCTAGAAAATCCTGAATAATACAAAATACATCTTAATCATGATAAATTGTGGGAAATGAAATGGGAATATAGCAAACACCGAACAAATATTTTTATTCCCTACAGAAATAATAAAGTGAAATCTCCATGTTTTCTGGTTGTCCTTTTTCTCATTTAATCTTTCATTTCAAAATCATGCCAAAATCTCTCAGGTCCTAACAGTTGTCCTTTAGAATGCCATATTTTCTTTACTAACTTCCTCTAGAAGTTTTAGTTTGTTAATATTGTTCTTAATGTTGATGGGCTCAAACCTGAACTCCATATGGTAAAAAATTTGCCTCCTTCTCCAGGGATATAATGTTGCTTCTACTGATATTATGCCAGGAAGATGAATTAAAAGAGATGGTGGGAAGCCATTTACCATTGTACACTTGGTCAGGGGAGGAACCTGGAATCTTGTGAGTCAAATATTCTATGGCATATACAATGATGTGTACTAGCCAGAGGCTTACCAAGATTACAGAAGTATAGTAAGTGTTATGGTCTAAACGCAAATCATCCCCGGAAGGCTCAGGTTTTGAATGCTTGGCTCCTAGTTTCTGTGACTAATTTAGAGCTTCAAGAGAATTAGGAGGTAGAGACCATTACTGGGGACAGAATCAAGGTTATAACAAGGCCCTGCTCTCTGCCCTTGGTTCTCTTTCCTGGTAGACAATGATGGGCAGACTCCACCACACTCCTTTGCCACCATGAGCTAAGCATCTCTGCCATTCTTTCCCTGTAATAAAGGGTCTAAGTTCTTTGAAATTGTGAAACAAACTACATCTTCACTCTCTTAAGTTGTTTCTGAGAGAATTTTCACAATGATGCCGAAGAAGCAACTCCTACATGCAAGCAGCTGCTTTCTAGATTTCTGAGTGATTGGAGTCTTGAAATGAGGTCAGAGGGAGACAGAGGCCCCATTCAGACTTTGAAGTCAAACTCTGGCATTCAATTAAACTTTGCCTGTGTTCTGCAGTGGGGACTGAGATGGAGTGGATGACTGGCTGTAGACCAGTTCATTAAAAACTAGAGCTAAGAAGTTTAATTGAAACTTCTATTATTTCTTACCTAAGGGTAAAGGCCCAGGAGGTGCATAAAGGGCCAATATCTTCCATTTTCAGGGCTTCATGCCAAACAGCAGTGGATCCCTTATTTGATTTTTATTAAAATTTTATTTGTTATTTTTTCATATATTATACCCTGACTGAAGTTTCTACTTCGTTTCCTTTCTAGACACATCCTTCCCTATTCCCTCCTTTTCCTTCCCCTAAAGGAAAGGGCAGGCCTCAAAGGGATATCAGCCAAACATGGCATGTCAAGTTGTTATAAGGCTAGGCACCTCTCTTCATATTAAGATTGCACAAGGCAATCCAGTAAGAGGAAAGAGTTCAACAAGTAGGCAAAAAGTCAGAGACAGTTCCTACTCCCACTGTTATGTGTCCCACAAGAAGACTGAGCTACTTTATGCAGAGGGCCTAGGTCACACCCCTACAGGATCCCTTTAATTTGGTGTCTCTGAGGTCTTATAAGTCCACTAGTTGATTATGTTGGTTTTCTTATGGTGTCATTACGTCCTTTGGAAGCTTCCTCTACCTCTCCAACAGGATTCACTGGGTTCTGCCTAATCTTCAACTGTGGGTCCTGTATCTATTTCCATCAATTGCTGGATAAAGCCTCTCTGATTATGATTTTGCTAGGCCCTTATTTACGAGTACAACAGAAGAGCATTAGGAATCATTTCATTGACTTTTATCTGGTTGTTTTTGATTATATTCTGTGTCTCTGATTTATCAAGCCTCTTGTCCCTAGCCCTCGATGCAGGGCCAGGGGTGGGCTCCTTCTCTGGGCATTGGTCTTAAGCTAGACCACTCACTGGTTAGCCACGCCCACAATTTCTGTACCACTTTTATTCAGCTCATATTGCAGGTAGGTTTAGGATATTATTGTGTTGAGGGTTGGTGTCTCAATGCACCCACTGGCAGTCTTGCCTGGTTACTTATCTCCCATTGCTAGGAATCTTAGGTATGGTTACCTTCAAATATTCCCGGGAGTTTTCATTGCAGTTTCTGTCTCATCCCTGAGATGCCTCCCAATTTTAGTTGTCTCTCCCAGTACTTTCTCTCTCCATCCTCCCCACCCCATTGCTCTTTTTCCCATCCCTACCTTCCCCTAGTCTACCTGTAACACGTATTCTATTTCCCCTCCCCAGGCAGATTCATACTTACCCTTGAGCCCTCCTTGTTGCTTACCCTCTCAGGGACTGTGGATTGCAAAATTCATTACTTTACAGTTAATATCCACTTATGAGTGAATTCATACAATGTTTGTCTTTCTGGGTCTGGGTTTCCTCACTTGGGATGACTTTTTTCTAGTTCCATCTATCTTCTGATTTCATGATGTTATTTTAACAGCTGAGTAATAATTCATTGTGTAAATGAAGTCTTTTCTTTCTCCATTCTTTGGTTGAGGGGCATCTTGTTTCTAGTTTCTGGCTTTTACAAATAAAACTGCTATGCTATGAACATAGTTGAACAAGTGTCCTTGTGATAGGATGAAACACCCTTTTGGTATATACCAGAGAGTAGTGTAGTTGGTTCTTGAGGTAAGGAGATTCCTACATTTCTGAGAAACTACCATATTGATTTCCAAAGTGACTGTTCAAGTTTGTACCCCACCAGTAAGGGAGGATTATTTTTCTTTTTCCACGTCCTCTCTTGCATGAACTGTCACTTGTGCTTTTGATCCTAGCCATTCTGTCAGGTATAAGATGAAATCTTAGAGTCATTTTGATTAACAATTCTCTGATGACTAAGGATGTTGAACATTCCTTTAAGTGCTTCTTGGCCATTTGAGATTATTCTGTTGAGGACTTTCTATTTTGATTTGCACCCCAATTTAAAATTTGGACTATTGGATTTGTTGACATTTAGTTTTTTTTAGCTTCTTTATATATTTTTGGAAATTAACCCTTTGTCATATGAAGAATTGATGAAAATCTTTTCCCATTCTGTAGGCTGTCATTTTGTCCTTTTTACGGTGTCATTTGCTTTACATAAACTTTTCAGTTTCATGAGCTCCCATTTAATAATTGTTGATATTAGTGTTTGTACTTTTGGTTCAGAACAGTTGTCAGTGGGTTCAAGCTTATTCCCTACTTTTTCTTCTATTAGGTCCAGTGGTTTTATGTTGAGGTCTTTGATCCATGTGAACTTGAATTTTATGCAGGATGATAGATATGGATCTATTTGCATTCTTCTACATGCTGATATTCACTTAGACCAGCACCATTTATGGATCATGCTTTCTTTCTTTCCATTTTATTATTCTGGCTTCTTTGTAAAAATTTACATGTCCATGGGTGTGTGGATTTATGCCTGGGTCTTTAATTTGACTTCATTGATTAACCTGTCTTTTTATATCAATATCATGTAATTTTTATTACTATAGCTCTATAGGAGAGCTTGAAATCAGAAATAGTGATACCTCCAGATGTTCTTTGATTCTGCACAATTGTTTTAGCTCTCCTGAATTTTTTGTTTTTCCATATAAAGCTGAGTATGGTTCTTTAAAAGTCTGTAAAGAATTGTGTTGGGATTTTGATGGGGATTGCATTGAATCTGTAGATTGCTAGTAGGACAGTAATTTTTACTATGTTAATCCTACCAATCCGTGAACATGGAAGATCTTTCCATCCTCTGATATCTTCTTTAATTTCCGTCTCAGAGACTTGAAGTTCTTGTCATACAGTTTTTTTACACTTACTTTGTTAGAGTTACCCCAGATATTTTGTATTATTTGTAGCTATTGTGAAGGATATTTTCTCAGACTACTTTTCCTTTGTATATCAGAGGGCTACTGATTCTTTTGGTTTATTTTGTATCCATCCACTTCACTGTAGGTGTTTAACATCTGTATGAGTTTCCAAGTAGGATTTGCGAAACTGTGCCACTTCCCTGCTGTAATGGTTAACACTCTGGATTTTGAAGTCTTTACTTATAATAATATTCCTGGCATAATGCTCTCATGCATTTATAAAATACTATTCATAATTTATGTTTACACGGCATGTTAATCATTTACCTACAAAGATGCCCAGATCTTCCTTTTATAACATGTGTGTGGTACTTTATAAGCTAAGATAGGCTTTGCAGATGTGATTAATTTGAGAGAGGAATATTAGACTGAATTATCCTTATGAGAGGAGGGTTGAGCATAAGATCCAGAGATGATGGAGGAAGGTCATCTGTCTATGTGTTACTCTAATTGGTTAATAAAGAAACTACCTTGGCCCCTTTGATAGGACAGCAGCTTAGATAGGTGGAGTAGACAGAACAGAATGCTGGGAAGAAGGGAAGTGAGGCAGACGCTATAGTTCTCCTCTCCAAGATGGATGCAGGTTAAAGATCCTTCCCGGTAAGACACCACCTTGTGGTGCTACATATATTATTAGAAATGGGTTAATCAAGATGTGAGAATTAGCCAGTAAGAGACTAGAGCTAATGGGCCAAGCAGTGTTTAAAAGAATACAGTTTCCATGTAATTATTTCCGGGTATAAAGCTAGCCATGCGGGAGCTGGATGGGAATGTAGCCCGCTGCTCACAGAGAGAGAAGATGTAAAGATAGAAGCAGATAATGAGAGAGGAAAGATGCTACAAGATTGATACTGAAGACGGAGGAAAGAGTGAGCCATGCAAAGGATATCAGTGCCCCTCTGAGACCTTGATCCTGGAGTCTCTATGGTGTTGAAGTCTGTATAATCCTCAGAAGAAGCTCATCTGGCCAGTAGGAATAGGGATTCATCTAGTACTGAATCAGTGCAATGCTATACCCTTAAACACATGGCAACGTGATACAAGTTCAAATAGAAACTACTAAACCATCATATTGTTTTTACATTAGAATACTACTAAGCGGTAAAAAACAATGACTTCACGAATTTTGCATGTAAATGGATGGAAATAGAAAACACTATCCTGAGTGAGGTAACCCAGACCCAAAAGGATGAACATGGGATGTACTCACTCATAATTGGTTTCTAGAGATAAATAAAGGTCAGTGAGTCTACAATTGGATATCCTAAAGAAACTAAATAAGAAGGTGAACCCAAAGAAAAACATATAGCTATCCTCCTGGTTATGGGAAGTAGACTAGATTACCGGGCAAATAATTGGGATCTTGGGGGTGTGGTGGGAGGGGGGGTAAGGGGAGAAGGGGAGAGAAATGTGAGAAGGGGAGGGTGGGGGGAACTTGGGGAAACGGGATGATTGGGATAAAGGAAGGTTGGTTAGGGGAGCAGAGAAGCACACATCTTAATTAAGGGAGCCATCTTAGGGTTGGCAAGAGACTTGGATCTAGAGGGGCACCCAGGTGCCCAGGGCGATGTCCCCAGTTAGCTCCTGGGGCAGCTGAGGATAGGGAACCTGAAATGACCCTATCCTATAGCCATACTGATGAATATCTTGCATATCACCATAGAAACTTCATCTGGCGATGGATGGAGATAGAGACAGAGACCCACACTGGAGCACTGGACTGAGCTCCCAATGTCCCAATGAGGAGCAGAAGGAGGGAGAATATGAGCAAAGAAGTCAGGACCACAAGGGGTGCACCCACCCATGGAGACAGTGGGGCTGATTCTTTGGGAGCTCACCAAGGCCAGCTGGACTGTGACTGAAAAAGCATGGGATAAAACCGGACTCTCTGAATTTGGCGGACAATGAGGGCTGCTGAGAAGCCAAGAACAATGGCACCGGGTTTTGATCGTACTTCATGTTCTGGCTTTGTGGAGCCTATCCAGTTGGGATGTTCACCTTCCTAGACCAGGATTGAGGGGGGAGGACTTTGGACTTTCCACAGGGCAGGGAACCCTGACTGCTCTTCAGGCTGGAAAGGGAGGGGGAGGAGTGGGGGGAGGGGGAGGAGGAGAGGGAGGAGTGGGAGGGAAATGGGAGGCGGGGAGGAGGCAGAAATTTCTTTTTTTTTTCCAATTAAAAAAAAAAAGAAGAGCCAGGCAGCATCTTCCTCACCTTTGACATTTCTGTGAGGAAAGCATCAATAAAGTCTCTCGGTTCAGCGGGATTCCAATCTTTCTGGTGACTGTGCATCATGTGAGACACAAACAGTTTCAGTTTTTCCCAGTTTCTGAAAACTGTTTGATGTGATCCAGGGAGATATTTCATTATGGATGGAAAGACATTGTAGAGCTTATAAAGAAAAATAAGAAAATCTTAGAGACAGAGTGGAGTCATTTTTCTATATTTCTAAAGATGTCCTTCCCTCTGTTTCAGTTAGTGGAACTTTGGGGCCATCTTGGTTTCTGGCTTCCTTGTCCCCACTGCATATACAGGTGTTTATCTGTGACATGTAAAATATATGAAGAACTAGGCCACTTTTCACCATCCCCGCTCCTTGCTCCCTGGTCTACACTATCATCTCTCCTATCTGAATTCTTGTATTCTATTCAACTGTTCTTTATTCTACTATTCATGCTTTCTTAGATTATTTTACAAATAGATCCCAGATATAACATTTACCAGTTTCATCACATGACTTCACTCCTTGTGACACCATCCACTGCACTCATAATTGGGCATGGCATATTGCACCTGTAAGCCCTACAGAGATGGAACCCTTCAAGCCTTCATCATTATCCATGTTTTTCTCCACCTTCCAATCATGTCCACAGCTATGATCATATTGAGGACATTTCTTTTTCAGGACTAAGCAGTTAGTACTCACGGTGACTAGAAAGTATCTCTGAATCGAACATGACCCCTGTCCTTTGTTTCATGAAAGTAATACTCAAAAGTCACATCCTTGGAGCTCTGATACTCGATTACAGACATAGGCTTTTTTCTAATCTGTTGAAATTGGGGCGCCAGGGTTTGCGTCCCCAACACCCCAGCCGCCTGGCTAGCTTATCCCCGAAATAACAACACACAAACTGTATTCATTTAAACACTGCTTGGCCCACTAGCTCTAGCCTCTTACGGGCAAACTCTCGCACCTGGTCTAACCCATTTCTAATATTCTGTGTTAGCACCCCAAGGTGCGCTTACCGGGGAGATTCTAGCCTACATCCATCTTGAGTCGGAGCTTCATCGCCAGTGTGTCTCAGAGACCAGAGGTATCCTGTCCGCCCGCGAGACAGGATCCTGGCATCTCTGAGCGGAGCTGCATGATTTCTCACCTCACTTCCTCTTCCTGTCTGCATACTATACTGTTTACTCCTCCCACCTATGTTCTAACCAATTGGGCCAAGCAGTTTATTTATTGCTTATCCAATGAAATCAACAGATTGATATATGACACTCCCACATCACTAATCCTTTTTCAGGATTTATTTTTCTCAGGAAAATTACCGCTAATGTGTACTGTGTGGGTTGCTGTGTATGCGGGTGTCTCCAGCGTAACTTTCATATGGTGAGATAGAAATCTTTACTGAAGTAAAGTGGATAATGAATAAAGTTTCAATAATATTTAGTGAGAAACAGATAGCATAGTACAGTGTAAAATCAACAATACTTAAAATGAGGCAAATGTCTAGTTGTTACTTCTATTACTTTTGGTTTGATAATAGTTTTAATAATATTAATATTATTTTTATTATTTTAATATTAATTTTAATATTCTTAATAATATTAAAGTATTCCAATATTTATTGCTACCAGAATATTATTGATAACACTAAAGCATGTATATATTTAATATTATTTATATTGTTAAATTATATCAGTGTTCAATATTATTAAGTAATATTAACTTTGTACTCTTTACCGGTGAAATGTCACTCTCTCTGCACACCAAACAGTATGACACAAAAAGCATTACACAGAGGTGTGGTGAATTACTGTCTACATTTTCTTAAATACTTTTGTACAAGGTTTCAGACATGTGTTTCATTATTTTATATGTAGAGAGCCATTGTGAAAATTAATGGACATGTGCTTTTGTAGTGTCTATCAAAGTGTCTCATTTAATGTTTTATGTCAAGAATGTTCATTATCACTCTTTACTGCCTCTTTGTTCATTTTAATATTTCCCCGCCCTGGTTCATAATCTGTAAGTTGACTGGGCACTCGCTGAACTTTATTGATTTCTTAGGTTCTGCTTACTAGGTTGGAAAGCAAAGAGCTGCTGAACTTGTAACTATCACAATTAAGAGTTAAAACAAGGAACATAAAATACAATTAAGTACAACAGATCAATTTCTTTGTGCTCTGTTTGTCTATAAGATATGCTAATCGATTCATCAAATTTTAATGAGAGCATCCCTGAACCTGAGGAGAAACTGCTGTGGGAAGAGTATAAGTGAGAATAAATACAATTTGGGTCCACTACAGAAATGTGGATGTATAGAAACAAAAGGTCGCAAAGGGAAAGGGAACTTTTGAAGGACTAGTAATTGTGTTTCAGATCCATTCTCTCTGGAACCCTTGTGAACCCAAGTACACTAAACCAGCAAAAAGAAGGTCACTGCAGCAGTATTATATACAGAATTGGATCAAAAGCAATGTAAATCATACGGACAAAGGACAGACTGAAGTACATAGAGTGGCTGAACTAGTGAGAGCTATGCAGGAATCTGTTTTGATTAAGAGAATTAACAAGTCAACCTGTAATAGTAATAAAGAAGAAAACAAAGACTAAATATGAATTTAACCAACCAGAAAACCACCTCAAAATTATAGGTATTGGTGTGGATTGTTTAATACCAACTTTTAATGTTAGTGGCCAATATACACACTTACACACACACACACACACAAACACACACACACACACATAGAGGACATAGACTAGATGAATAAACAAAGACTGAGGAGTTGTTTCTAAGAGATATACTGTACAGGCAAGAGCACCCACAGACCAAGAGTAATAAGAGAAAAAATAAATAAGCAACTATCAAGCAAAGGAAAATTTAAAACATATAGTTATAGCTATCCTTGTATCTGAGAAATAGATTTCAAGTCCAAATTAGCTGAAAGTGACTTATAAAACATCACTATAAATTAATAAAGAGAACAACCATTCAATCAGGACAATTGTATCTAAATATGACTCAGACCAAATTCAGGCCTTCTAATTTCATGTAATCAACAATAATAAAAATAAAATGTCAAAGGAGTCCTGAGGTAATACAGAGTGATTTAAGTAAGCTGCTGTCATCTCTAGATAGCTCCTCCACAGGGAAAATTAAAAGTAAAGAAAGAATCAAATTACACTGTAGATAAAACTGCCTTGAGAAATAGCTAGAGGGTAATTCTTCCAACAGAAGCATACACATAGAATCTTATCTAAAATGGAATACATTCTATACCACAAATGAACTTTTACCAGATACAAAAGAAATAAAAGTTATTTCTGAGCTGAAAAAAGACAATAGCAATAGACATACTGAAGAGATACCAACCCAACACAAGGAACCATAGGCAACTAAGGGCTACTGAGAATAAGAGAAAGCATCTTCCCAGAGAAGAGCCCAACAATTGGCTATCCAACACCAGATGACCATTCTTAAAAACATACATATAAGCAAGTTTATAAAGACTAAGCTCGTTGTATTATGTATTTAGGGATATATATGTTAGAACATATGCATATGAATCAATAATTCATGAAAAATTGAGGCTGTGAATGTGAAAGTGGGCAAGGAGGGTTACTTTAAAGTATTTGGAGAAAAAATAAAGTATTTGGAGAAAGGAAAGGGAAGGAAAAATCATATAATTATGTTATAATCTTAAAAGTATAATAAATAACTTTTTAAAGATTCACACTAAAAATGATCCATATGAGTGGATGTGTTCACTTGAACACTGGCACCATAATATTCATGAATATATTATTCCTAATATCCCAAACCTAGGAACAGCTCAAATACCTAACCACAGAAAAAATGACAACACATTCAGACACTACACTGCCTACAAAGAGGAATCTTAAAACAAGTTGATGGGCTCGAAAGTGACTCTGAGGTAGGAAGAGAGAGGCACAGAAGGAAACAATCATAGTCAATGATAAGACTGCTATTTTTTAAAAAAAGGGAATTTCCAAATACTTGTATATGTGCCAATGTAAATATTAAAATAGTTCATATAAATGTTAGATGTTTTATATGCTAAGTTCTTATATTACAAATAGGTTTGTATCAAATTCAATATATTAGCTTCCAAAAGTCTCCAAAACAAAAATAAAAAATATCTGTTTTTTAATCAGTCACAATCCAATATTATTTCCAAAATATGAGAAGGCAAAAAACTTACCAGGCACATCATTGATGCCTCCAAACACGTGACCTCATCCAGTAGCTTCAGCATCTCCTGAAACTGACTGTCATGGTACTCAAAGCGCTCCCCAAAGGTGATGGAGCAAATGATATTGGAAACTGCATTGTTGATATTGAAGTGAGGGTCAAAAGGCTGCCCTGGAGGTGGGGAGAGGGCATGTGTCTTTCAAAGGTATTGAGTAGTTTCTGTTCCTCCTACCCCCCTCTGTCTCCTTTTTTCCTTCCTTCCTTTCTTCTTCCTCCCTCCCTTTGTTCTTTCTTTTCCTTCTTTATTTATTCTTTCTTTACAAAGATTCCACACTATATGACATAAAATATGCATAGTAGAGCAGAATATGAAAAGCTCTAGCTCCAGCGCTCTACAAGAGGCCTAGAACAATTTAAGGACTTTGTCAACATCTGTGAAGTCACATAGAGAACCAGACTTTAAGTGCTACAATTTGTTTAATGACCCATTTGTGTGCTTAGCTGTAGAACTCCTTGGGCAAGGGGATTACTAAATGTTCACTGCTCAGTACTCAGTGTCTAGCACACTGCAGAGAAAAGACTAAAATTTATGCAATTACTGCATGTACTGGCTTTGTGGGAGCCTAGTCTGTGTGGATGCTCACCTTCCTAGACCTGGATGGAGGGGGGAGGACCTTGGACTTCCCACAGGGCAGGGAACACTGACTGCTCTTAGGACTGGAGAGGGAGGTGGAGGGTAATGAGGGGTGAGGACTGGGGGGAGGGGGAAGGAAGAGGGAGGCAGGGAGGAGGCAGAAATTTTTAATAATAATAATAAAAAAGAATCTATTCAATGAACGAAAGGGCCACAGCCTACTGCACTTCCCTGTGACATGCCCACCTTCCTCCTCTCCTATGGCTTCCACAAGATGGAGGGCCTCCTCTTGTATGCGCTGCTCTAAGCTCTTCTTTCCCAATCCGAAGTTCTTGAGTGTCATTAGTGCAAACCTCCTTTGCTCCTTCCATGTCTGACCATTGGACATAATCAATCCTGGAAAAAATACAATCAGCATTATGGCATTGTGATTTGGGTTTAAAAGTACCAAAAAAAATCCCCTGTATTAGACATGTATACAAAGGAAAAGAAAGCCCAGTAAGGGAACTGATAGCTGTCTAGAGACAATCTCAGTGCAAGTGACTAACATGTTCTGGTGATTTGAAAGAGCACATAATCTAGTAAGTACTTCTTATGTAGTATATGATTTTATATTGAAAGAAACTCTGCAGGTTTATTACCAACCAGCAAATGTCCGTTTCAATTGGCGAAACACTGAGGTATGATAAAAAAAAAATCCTAAAGTAATCTTTGAACAACGAGACATACAGGTGTTCAAGATTCCCTGGTTCTAAAGCCCCAAATTGAGTAGTAGAAATTTGTCTATTTATGCCACAATGCATACCAGGAATGCACTCATGGATAAGACAAGGCACACATTACTTATTAAATTTGCTGTAAGTAATAAAGGCACTATAAGAGAGGTTCTAGCAAAGACAGACTTGAGAAATGACAAAATAACTCAAAATGTCAAGAAGGATGAGTATTCCCCCCCCACACACACACACACACACACACACACACACACACACTTGGGTTTGGGAGAGGAGGAACATGCTGCTGGGGTTAGGATCCACCATGTCTCAGCACACATACAAGGCCACACTCCTGTCTATATCTTACCTTCAGAACAATGTTCAACTTTTTAGCATTTAAAATTCTGGTTTTCTTCTCTGTTTTTTTTTTTTTTTTTTTTTTTTTTTTGGTTTTTCGAGACAGGGTTTCTCTGTGGCTTTGGAGCCTGTCCTGGAACTAGCTCTGTAGACCAGGCTGGTCTCGAACTCACAGAGATCCGCCTGCCTCTGCCTCCCGAGTGCTGGGATTAAAGGCGTGCGCCACCACCGCCCGGCTCCGTGTGTTCTTTCATCAACTCAGTCATTTATTTTCTGAAACTTCCCCTTCTATGCTGGATCATTCAGTTATAGATTTCCTTCCCAATTCTTTGACAGAAATTTCCTATGACTTTTGTTGTTTTATTTTAACTATCAAATCTCAAAACATTGAAGATTTTAAAGACAGGTTCTAATAACACCCTCTTACAGCAAATTTTGTTTCAGAATATCCATTGAATTCCTATCATTTAAATAACCTCTTCTGATAGTCAGACTGTAGTTTTACATATCCCAGGAGGAAAATACTCCTGGATCGTGTATGTTACTATAAACGTTGCCAGCTACAGAAATTTACACTCATTATATGTGTGACAGAAGTCGTTATTACATGTCTGAAGTTCCCAAATAGAAGTCACCACCACTAGTCACCTTGTCTTTTGCCATTGTTCTCTCTGCATCACTCACAGCTCCTGCAGTCTCCCGAGAACCCATTTCCCTGCAGCTAAGACATATGTCATGATGGGTTCTTTCTTGAATGACTTCAGTCCGTATGGTTTTGATGCCACCATCCCACTCTAACCTGCTGTCATTTTTTGTCATACCGACTGTTCTAACTCCTTTTATAATTACAGTGATGATTGCTTTGCTATGATTTTTCTGTTCTCTACCTGGCATCCTAACTATGCCTCAAATGTGCAGTATTTGATCTTTTCCTCCTAACTAAAACCATTTAAGAGCTTCTCTTGCTGTTATGATGAAAATAAAGAGCTGGGCTCTTTCTTATCAACCTCAATAGTTTTATGTCCTCTTAAATATATCCTTCAGATACTATACTTGCCACACTGGATCCTTGCAGTTTTTCAAGATCCCTGCTTTATTGTTCCTTCAAGGATATTCCATCTCTTTGAGTACTTTTTTTCATACTATTCAATGAATACCATTATTTCAAAAGCTTTTCCTGAATCCTAGTACAACTTGGATGTCTTTGATAAATGCTTTATTATTGTAGCATGACAGGATTTTAATCAGTATAGTTAAGTGATTCAGACTTTCTTGTTAGATGAACTCTGTGTTATACAAGAATGATTTTTATCCAGTCTGATCAGTATTAATCAATTAGGCTGATGACTCTGCTTCTCCTAGCAGACAATGTAGTCAGAGTCATATCATTAATGGTTGATCTTTTCAAGGAGCAATTTGAAATGGCTAAAACAGAACTTTTATAGGTTAATAGAGATGAAGTCTGTTTTAAACTTTCAAACACATAACTTGATTTAGTGATCACTTTGCATACTCATGCTATTCTAGTCTCACACTGTCTGGAATGCTAGAGATCCCTGTAGGCTTGATTTCAGTGATGTAGATTATGGAGTCATAAACAAGAAGAACAGCAACAGGAGGAAGCTCACTCACACCCATTTTCCTAGGACAGAAGACTGGAGTCTGTCTGGCTGTGGAAGGAGCTGTCCTTACCTATCCATGCATCTAGAGTTAGTCTGCAGGACATGTGGTTTCTCCAATTCTCTCTTACAGGATACAGTGCAAGTCCTCTGACGGTTGCTTTCATCTAGGATATACTACATCTAGCTGACTTTGAAGATAACATTTCATGAAGGGTTTGGTTTATAGGAATGTTGTAAAATTACAGATATAGAGGCACCTTTATCACATCATAAAACACCTTATACTACACTAGAAACAATATTATATGCACATTAAAAATTTATGCATGTGCAATACCAGTTGATCATATCCCTTTTCCAATCTTCCTAAAACTCTTTTGGAAACCCCTCTTAATATATGTTCCATCCTTTATCAAAATTCATGTGTTTTTTAAAAATACCCTCTACAGTTAATAGTGTTGCCAGTTAAACTTACCATTGTCATTAAAGACACGTTTTCTGAGAGGTGTGATGGGGCGTTTCAAGAAGTTTTGTTCCATGTGAGTGAAAGCTTCTTTGATTAAGGGCAGTCCAGTTATGACCACTGAAGGGATGTTACCAAAATCCAGGCTAATTAGGTCTCCAAACTTCTTCACAAACTGAAAAACATTTCAATAGTTATGGTCAAGTGTGTCTGTATCAGGGATGGCAGATGTGTGTGTCTAATGGGACTCGTATTGAAGGTCTCTATGTGACTGTGAAATGAAGGATGCCCCTTGTTCTTTGGTTACTGAAAAGGTTTTCTCCTCTGAACTAAATTCAAATTCAATTAAAACTGGGATTTACTTTATTAAGATCATTGATAAAGGACATTATGAACTGAATGAGCATTTATAATGTACTACTAAAGGAATATAAAAGTATGGAAGTGTCAAAAATATGCAAGGTCTTGACTCTGTCTCCAAGCCTTCCTATTCCCCCTCCCCCTGTAACCTCAGTGGAACTCTGAAACATAGGCTGCAAATTCACAGAAAGGACCAAAAGATGAGAGACCACCCACCTGGTGAGACACCTCACTTTCTAGGCCCTCTATACCATGCCAAAACTCCAGAGCCCTTCACCACTCGCTTCACCTTCTCTAGCCAGCCAATAGGCAAGCTTCCTTCAGGTAGGTTGCTCCAACATCCCTATCTCATTGATGGGACCCTGTAAGCTACAAGTTCTACTCCACCCCCAAACCTCCCTATCCCATTCGACCTCAGTGGAACTCAGAAACACAAGCTGCAACTATCATAGAGGACCAAGATAGTAAACCAAGAGAGCAGACAAAGAGAGCGGGTCAAGAGAGTAGGCCAACAAAAATCTCAGTGGTTCCCTGAGACACAAGGAACAACAATACAGGGCAGATCGATAACAGTTCCTAAAGACACAGACAGCCACTACAAGGATTGGATCAAGAGGCAAAGACACTGCCAGCACCGATTGGAGGAAGAGATAAGTAGGCACTAATGCAAGAGTTCATTCTACAACCTAAAAAGCAACATGGTACCCAGTGGTCATAGGACAGGAAGACTTGATGATCCTAACCCAAAAGAAGCAGAAAAAAAAAGATTTTAAAAATTACTTTATGAGGATGAAGGAGACCTTTAAAGAGGAAGTGAAATATTCCTGTAAAGAAATGAAGGAAAAGGCAAAAAAAAAAAATCTCTCAAAGAGACCCAAGAAAACCAAGGAAAAAAAAATAATCAAACACATGAGGCAAACAGTTCAAACAGTTCAACACTTGAAGACTGAAATAGAGGCAATAAAGAAAACACAAACTGAGGAAATTCTGGATATGGAAAATCTGGGTAAACAAACAGAAACTGTAGAGGCAAGCATAATCAACAGAATACAAAACATAGAAGAGAGAATCTTGGGTGTTGAAGATACTCTAGAGGAAATAGATTCATTAGTCAAAGAAAACATTAAATCCAACAAATTCTTAATACAAAACATCCAGGAAATCTGGTATACCATGAAAAGACCAACTCTTAGAATAATGGGAAATAGAAGAAGGAGAACAACTCCAGCTCAAAGGTGCAGAAAATATATTCAACAAAATCATAGAAAAAAATCTATCCTAACCTAAAGAACGATATCCCTATGAAGGTACAAGAAGATTACAGAACACCAAATAGACTGGACAAAAAAACCCAGTCCCTTCACCATATAATAATCAAAATGAAAAACATACAGAATAAAGAAAGAATATTAAGAGCTGCGAAGGAAAAATGTTTAATAACATATAAAGTCAGGCTTATCAGAATTACACCTGACTTCTCAAAGGAAACCATGAAAGTCAGAAGGTCCTGGATGGATGTGCTGCAGACACTAAGAGACTATGGATGCCAGCACAGACTATTATACCCAGCAAAGCTTTCAATTAACATTGACAGAGAAAACAAGATATTCCATGACAAAACCAGATTTAAACAATACCTACCCACAAATTCAGCCTTACAGCAAGTACTAGAAGGAAAACTCCAACCTAAGGAAGCTAACTGCACCCGAAAAACACAGGCAACAAATAACATGATACCAGCAAACCCCAAAAGGGAAACACACAAACACTACCACCAAAAATAATAGGAATTAACAATCACTGGTAATTAATATCTCTTAATATCAATGGACTCAATTCACCTGTACAAAATACAGGCTAAGAGAATGAATATGAAAGCACGATTCATTCTTCTGCTGTATACAGGAAGCACACCTCAACCACAAAAACAGACATTATCTCAGAAAAAATGGTTGGGAAATGAGTTTTCCAATCTAATGGACCTAAAAAACAAGCAGGTGTAGCTATCCTAATATCTAACAAAATAGACTTCAAACTAAAATCAATCAGAAGCGATGGAGAAGGTCACTTTACTCTCATAACAGAAATAATCCATCAAGATGAAGTCTCAATCCTGAACATCTGTGATCCAAATCCAAAAGCACCCACATATGTAAAAGAAACATTACTAAAGTTTAAATCACATGTCAAACCTCACACACTAATAGTAGGAGATTTCAACTCCCCACTCTACACAGTGGACAGGTCAACCAGACAGAAAGTTAACAGAGAAAGAACTAACAAATGTCATGTCTCAAATGAACTTAACAGACATCTACAGAATATTCCGCCCAAAACACAAGCAATATACTTTCTTCTCAGAACTTCATGGAACCTTCTCTAAAATTTCCCACATATTCGGTAACAAAGCAAACCTCAACAGATACAAAAAAGTAGGAATAACACCCTGTATCTTATTGAATCATCATTGTTTAATTTTAATATTTAGTAATAACACTAATTGCAGAATGCCTACAAACTCATGGAAATTGAACAGTGTTCAGTTGAACCAACCTTGGGTCAAAGAAGAAATAAAGGAAGAATTTAAAGACTTCCTAGAATTGAACAAAAATGAAGGAGATTGGAACATTGTGAATGCAGTCCTAAGAGGAAAGATCATAGCATAAAGTTCCTGCATAAAGAAAGTGGAGAAATCTCACAGTAGTGACTCAACAGCACATTTGAAAGCTCTGGAACAAAAAGAAGCAGACTCACCCGGGAGGAGTAAACAACAGGAAATAATCAAATTGAGGGCTAGAATCAATAAGATAGAAACAAAGAAAACAATACAAAGAATCAATGAAACAAAGAGCTGGTCCTTTGTTAAAATCAACAAGATAGACAAACCTTTATCCAAACTAATCAAAAGACAGAGAGAGAACATCCAAATTAACAAAATCAGAAATGAAAAGGGGGACGTAGCAACAGACACTGAGGAGATCCAGAGAATCTTTAGGTTATACTATGAATACCTGTACTCCACAAAATTAGAAAATGTAAAAGAAATGGACAATTTTATGGAGAGGTGCCACATACCAAAATTAAATCAAGGTCAGGTGAATAATTTAAATAGACCCATAAATTGCGAGGAAATAGAAGTTGTCATCAAAAGCCTCATAAAAAAAGCCCAGGACCAAAATAGTTTCAGTGCATAATTCTACTAGAACATGAAAGGAGATCTAATACCTATACTCCTCAAAGAGTTCCTTATAATATAAAGAGAAGGGACATTGCCAAACTCTTTTCATGAGGCTGCAGTTACCCTGATATCAAAACCACACAAAGACCCAACCAAGAAAGAGAATTACAGAACAATCCAACTCATAAACATAGGTGCAAAAATAAATCATCACCCATGATCAATTTGGTTTTATCCCAGAGACGCAGGGATGGTTCACCATATGAAAATGCATCATTGTAATCCACCATATAAATAAACTGAAAGGAAAAAGCACATAATCATCTCATTAGATGCTAAACAAGAATTTGACAAAATACAGCACCCATTTATGATAAAGGAATTTGAGACTTCAGTGATACAAGGAATATATCTAAAAATAATAAAAACAACATACAGCAAGCCAACAGCCAACACCAAATTAAATGGAAAAAATGTAAAGCGATTCCACTAAAATCAGAAACAAGATAAGGCTGTTTACTCTCTCCATATCTATTCAATCTAGTTCTTGACATTTTGGGTAGAGCAATAAGACAACAAAAGGAGATGAGGGGGTTCAAATTGGAAAAGAACAAGTCAAATTTTCATTATTTGCCAAAGATATGATAGTATACATAAGTGACCCCCAAAACTCTACCAGGGATCTCCTAAAGCTGATAAATACTTTCGGTAACGTGGCATGATTTAAGATTAACTAAAAAAAAAAAAATCAGTAGTCCTCCTATATACAAATGATAAAGAAGTTAAGAAAGAAATCATAGAAATATCACCCTTCACAATAGCCACAAATAATTTAAAAGATCTTGGGGTAACACTAAACAAAGAAGAAAAAGACCTGTTTGACAAGAACTTTAAGTCTTTGAAGAAAGAAATTGAAGAAGATACCAGAAAATGGTAAGATCTCCCATGCTCTTGGATAGGTAGGATCAACATAATAAAAATGGAAATCCTACCAAAAGTAATCTGTATATTTAATGCATTCACCATCGAAATACTAATATAATTCTGCACAGAATCTGAAAGAACAATACTCAAATTCGTATGAAAAAAAAAACAAAAAACCCAGGATAGTTAAAACAATCCTGTACAATAAAGAAACTTCTGGAGGCAATCACATCCCTGACATCAAGCTCTATCCGAGAGCTACTGTAATGAAAACAGCTTGGTATTGGCATAAAAACAGACAGGTTGACCAATGGAATCCAATCAAAGACCTGGATACTAATCTACATACCTATGAACACCTGATTTTTGACAAAGAAGCTAAAATTATACAATGGAAAAAAAGAAAGCATATTCAACAAATGGTGCTGGCATAACTGGATGTCAACATGCAGAAGAATGCAAATATGTACTTACCTATCCACATTTACAAAACTCAAGTCCAAATGGATTAAAGACCTCAATATAAATCAGACTACAGTGAACATGATAGAAAAGAAAGTGGGAAGTAGTCTTCAATGCATGGGCACAGCAGACAACTTCGTAAATATAACACCTGCAGCACAGACACTGAGAGCAACAATAAATAAATGAGACCCCATGAAACTATGAAGCTTCTGTAAAACAAAGAATACAGTAAATAAGACAAAAAGCCTACTGGAAAAACTCTTTACCAACTACTCATAAGACCAAAATTCCAAATAATCCAATTTAAAAAATGTGGTACAGAACTAAACAGAGAATTCTCAACAAAAAAAATCTCAAATGACTGAAAGGCACTTAGGGAAATGTTCACCATCCTTAGCCATCAGGGAAATGCAAATCAAAATGACTCTGAGATACCATCTTATACCTGTCAGAATGGCTAAGATTGAAAACACTAACGATAGCTTATGCTGGAGAGGATGTGGAGTAAGGAGAACTAGAAAAAAATCCCAGAGTGACGTAACCCAGACCCAGAAAGGTGAGCATGGTATGTACTCACTAATAAGTGGGTACCAGCTATAAAGCAAAGGATAATGAACCTATAGTCCACTACCCTAGAGAAGCTAAGTAACAAGATGAGCCCTAAGAAAAACATATTTAGAGCCCCCTGAAAATTTGAAATAGACAAAATCACCTGACAAAATTGGGAGCATGGGGGTAAGGGGAAAGGGAGGGCAGAAAGGGGACAGAAGGCAAAAGGGGAAGGGAGGAAGAGAACTTGAGAGAATGGGATAGTTTAGATGAAGGAAGGTCAGAGATGAGAACAAGAAAAGAGATATTTTTGATTGAGGGAACAATTATGGGACTATCAAGAAACCTGACACTAGAGAAATTCCCAGAAATGACCCTAGCTAAGATCCTAAGCAAGGAAGGAGAGAGCTCCTGAACTGGCCTTGTCCTGTAGTCAGATTGATGAATATCTTAAATGTCACCATAGAACCTTCATCCAGCAAGTAATGGAAGCAGAGGCAGAGACCCACAGCAGATCACTGGGCTGAGCTTCAAATGTCCAGTTGAAGAGTGGAAAAAGAAAGAATATGAGTAAAGAAGTCAAATCCATGATGTAGACACTCACTGAAACAGTTTACCTGAGACAATGGAAACTTACCAACTCCAGCTGGACAGGGAGGAACCAGCACAGCACCAAACTAGACCTTCTGAATGTGAGTGACAGTTGTATGGCTGAGGCAAACTGACGGTACACTGGCAATGGCACCAGGACTTATGCCTACTGCTTCTACAGGATTTTTTGGGAACCTATCCTTGGATGTATACTTAGATCAGCCTGGATATAGTTGGAGGACATCTTGAATTTTGCATGCAATTGGATGGAACTAGAAAACACCATCCTGAGTGATGAATACCCAAAAAGATGAATATGGTATATACTCACACATAAGTGGATGCTAGCTATAAACAAAGGATGCTGAGCCTACAGTTCATGAACCTAGAGAAGCTAAGTAACAAGGTGAACTCTAAAAAACATATATAGATCTACCTGGAAAGTCAAAATAGACAAGATCACCTGACAAAACTGGGAACATAGGTGTGATGGGGAGAAGGGAGGGTGGAATGGGAAAAGGGTGGGGGAAGGGGACGGTCAAGAGGAACTTAAGGGAATGGGATAGTTGAGTTGGAGGAAAGACAGAGATGAGAGCAAGGAAAGAGAAATGTAATATTGAAGGAGCCATTATGGGGTTAGCAAGAAACCTAACTCTAAAGAAGTTCCCAGGAATCCACGATAACGACCCCAGCCAAGACCCTAAGCCACAGATGAGAGGGCACCCTAACTGGCCTTTCCCTGTAATCAGACTGGTGAATATCTTAAATATCACTATATAACCTTAATCCATAAACCGATATAAACAGAAGCAGAGAGCCACAGTGGGGCACTGGGCTGAGCTGCCAAAGTCCAGTTGAAGAGTGGAAGGAATTAGAATATGAGCTAAGAGGCCAAGATCATAGTCGATACACCCACTGAAACAGTCTACCTGAGCTAACCAGGTAGCTACCAGGAACACCAGCTGGACAGAGATGGCACAATCATAGGACTAAATTAGTCCCTCTGAATGTGATTGACAGTTGCATGGCTGGGGCAGACTGAGGGGCCACTGGCAGTGGCACCAGGATTTATTCTTACTACTTGTACTGACTTTTTTGGAACCTATTCTCTTTGGGATGGATATTTTGCTCAGCCTTGATATAGTAGGAAGGATCTTGGATCTTCCCTAAAGCAATGGGCCCTACCCTCTCTGAGGAGTGGGTGGTGGGTTGGGAGGCTAGTGGAGGGAATGGGAGGAGGGAGGGATTGGGAACCTAAATTTGTATGTATAATGGAAAAAGATAGTTTGTTTTTTTTTCTTTTTTTAGAAAAATAAAAACATAGAATTTATGTTTAAAAAAGTAAAAGACTTTTGTGACCTGACAAGGCCTGAGGAAGGTCTGTCCATGTTGTTTTACAGCTTGCTTGGACTTTTTAGAAAACCAAATGTCTTTTAATTAGAGGATAATGCCATTTTCACACAGCTACTAGACATGAGATGTACGTGTGTAAAATAATGAGACTAACACTGAGGGCAGCCCATGCACCTGTGTGTGGAAAAGGTACCTTGATATAAAAGGAATGGTTAGCACTTTTTTCTTCATCTTCACTTCACCAAACTCCAATTCACTTCAGAGTCTGAAATGTCTTCTTATACATTCATTCATGCATTCACCAATACGCACTGAGTGAGCATCATTGTTTCTCTGGAAGTGTTTTTAAAAAGCAAGGGCTCTAACCTGGAATCTAGTGAAGGCAGGAAATTCAAGTCATTGCTCCTCAGAGAGTTCAAGTTGTCTATGTAAAAGTCTGTTGTAGGAAGCATGGAAGTCTGAATGAAAATTACAGTATCAGTGTAGGACAGGGAATATTCTCAGTTTAATCATTAGTAGATATGAAAAATTCAATAAAGGAGTGGAGGCATCTCTGCAAATCTGGAGTGATGGAAGCATGTAGGCTTTATGGTTAACCGACTGGGTTCCTGGGGCAAGTGCTCTCTTCCAAGTCTCAGACCTCCCAGTTATGAAAAAGTAAAAAAAATTCCCTACTCAAAGAGTTCTGTGGGGTATAGTGAGAGTTGCACTATGAGAAGCATTGTTTAGTTCCAGGCACCCAGCCACCCACTGCATCTCCGACAAATGAATGAGCTCCGTGTTTAAAGGTTTGGAGATACAAACGCATGGTGAGAGTCAGGACAAGAGCCTACTGATCCCAGACAGCCACACAAACTGAGCGGGGATTCAGTATGCTTTGTGCTTTACTTAGTTATGGATAACTGTTCTACTGTAGCTAGGATTTTCTTCACCACTCTGAAAAGGCAAATAAATTGTAGGTGGAGTAATCTCATATATCGGATTGTAGGCAAACACGTTAATGTAGAGATGTCCATAGGGCCTTAGAGTTTAGTGGAAGGCAGCTTAAGGAGCAGCCACAAAAACAAGGAGGTTGTTTAGGAGAGAAGGAGAGTTCCTATGACAGGCCTAATGTAGAAAACATTGGTTTGGATGACGCTATGAGATCAATATCAAAGCTCCTTTCACCTGTGTTCTCAAGAGTCAAAATTATGTAGAGCCAAGCTCTAACTCTTGTCTAGCTGCAACAGTAGTGTCAAACAGAAGGGTTCAATTCCTTCAGGTTTTCTGTGGTCTTCTGCCCCATCTCTATGTACTGTCACCCTAACCTTAACTTTGATAGCAAGAGTTGAACCTATGGAAACAGTGTCAAAACATATGTCATGATTTGGGCTCATCTGAGAATCTTGCACCCACATTGAAGACAGCCTAGACTCTGCCTTCCCTTTGTTATTTATCCATAAGCCTTAATGATTTCATTCAGCCTCAATTAGTCTGCCCTATCTTGGTCATAAGCACAGAACCAATAAGTGAATGTATTTTACTTTAAGAGCTATCAGTATTGGATGCATGGCTATCCAGTAAATTTCTAATTTCATTTTGAATTCCCAATAAAGGAGTTCTGGAAACAACTGAAAATTTGGTTTAAGCTAAATTACTTCTCTCTGGCAGTGTGTACCGCCTAAATTTTGTAGCTGAACTTGAACTTGAGAAGGATCCAGAGGCTAAGTTCTGAGGTAAATAACTTTTTCCATTTTTCTTTTCCTTTCTTTTTCTTTTCTTTTTTCTTTCTTTTTTTTTGGATTTTTTGAGACAGGGTTTCTCTGTGTAACAGCTCTAGTTATCCTGGAACTAGTTCTGGTTCTGTAGATTAGACCGGCCTCAAACTCACAGAGATCTGCCTTCTGAGTGCTGGGTTTAAAGGTGTGTGCCACCACTGCCTGGTGCCTTTTCCCATTTTTATCAGCTCTTTGATTATGTAGAATTCTAGTAGAATTATAGTAATAAGTTTTATATTGGTATCAACCAAATGAAGATCAGCAAGTCAATCGGCCTCTGAATTTTTAGCCTTATGATTCTCAAATGTGTCAGTTCTATCTTCAATTGTTTCATGTGGATTAAATGACTGAAGTGATGTTTTAGGATAAGTCGTAAGACAGGGCATCTTTTTCATTATGAAACATTAAGTCAATAAAAAATAATTTTAAAAGAGTATAGAAAGATAGGGCATGGCTGGAGGGATGGATCAGTGGGGAGGAAAGTTGGTCTTCCAGATGATCTGGGTTCTATTCCCAGCACCCACATGACTGCTTACAATGGCCTGTGGCTCCCATTCCAGGGGATCAAACACCTCTTCTGGCCTCCATGGGCACCAGGCACATATGCAATGTACAGACATACATGAGAGTAAATTATTCATATACATAATTTTTAAATATAAGCTAGTCCCGAAGGCTAAAACAGGATTAAAACTGGGACTAATAATAGAAAAAATTAGAACAATGGATTAAAATACGAGATAAAATATTTAAGGGAAGCAATAGGATAGGACATCAATAGTAGGAATGAGATCTGTAAATGTAGTGTAAAGAAAGAAGAATCAGCAGAGGGAATGTTTAGAAGAAAAAGAAATTTTATTCCAAGGGTTAGTGAGACTAGACACCGAACAATGAAGAGCGGCCTGGGAAAGAGTCCACTATATCAAAGTTCTTAGACTTAAGAAAGAACAAAACAGTGTCAATCAGAAAGAAAATGAATTAACTTTCCCATAAGGAGTAAATAAGAAGGTTATTAGCATGAAGTCTTAAAAGATTGGGCAGTGAGATTGTGTGTGTGTGTTCCTAATGGGCACAAGAAACCCATAATCTCTGTTTATTTATCAGGGTGAGCTATTCTGTCATCCATCTACTTAACATACTTAAGAGAAATGAAATTATACATAGTGTGTTTGTCAGATCATAATAGGGTAACAACGGAGATCTTTTGAAAGATATTAAAAGCAACTTTTTGGCAACAAAGCATCATGTGTCATAAGTGAGGGAACAGATTAGAAACTAGTTCTACTGGCTGGGTTAGTCTGCAACCAACATCAGCCTACAGCCAGATCCTCCCGCCCCCAGTGCCCGGATCCCTGTTCCTGCAGCTCTGGATTGGGTCTTGGCACAGCCAGACACCCTCACTCTTCCTCACCTGCTGAACTGCCAGATGCGACTGTTCCAAATCCAACTGGAGCAAGTTTCCCACAAAGGGCAGACGCCAGGGCCCTGGAGGGCAGTTCTTGGGGCGCCTGTTTATTAGGAAGTTGGTCAGGAGCAGGAAAGTGACAGCAGCCAGCAGCAGAGTCCTAGGATGGAGCGCTGCCCAGATGGCCGCCACCAGGGAGCCCTCAGTGACAAACATAGCAAGAGCTGGGGCCGGTTCCCTGGGTCTCTGACTGGTGCTGACGGCAGAGACAGTCCCTCTGCTAAGTTCCACCCTGCTTCTTGCAAACCACGCCCTCGCAGTCCAACCAGAGCCCTTCCCTGTGCATTGTTCCTGCCCTCTCCACTGGCCCCGCCCCATCTCTCTGTTCTGCCTGGGAGCCAGTACCCTGTTCATCAGTACTGGTTAATGCTGCAGGCTTCTGCAGAGGCCTCTGACACTCTGCGCTTTTACCCAGTCCACTCCCTCCTAATCCTTGCCTTGGCTCTCTTTCCTTTGCCTCATCTCCCAAGTCCTGCTTACCTGCAGGTACTCAGCCTCCACCCCTAGGTGCCAGGCACTGTATTCCCAGCACTGGTCCCCAATGGGATTTAAAAGGGCTGCCTAAGAGTGGTTGCTATTTCAGAAATATGTTTTTCTGAAGCCTTTGTATGGCTCTGGGAATAGTGATTTACATCCCAGCAGACTCCTGGTTTATAAAGGAGCTTTCCCCAGAGCTGGCAACCTTCCTGAGAAGAAGACTCCTATAGACAGCGCCCCTGACAGTATGCCCGAGGCCTCTATCACTGAGCTCTCAAGCCCCCTCTTTTCTTCCTTCGGTCCTTTTTATACATACTTTTCACACATTTAAACTGTTTTAGCTTATTTGAGAATTCCAGACAATATATTTCAATCATATGCTTTTTCCTCTCCCAACTCCTTCCTGATTTCACCTACCTCCCCACCTGAACTTCATGGGCTTTCTCTTTAAAACAAAACATAAATTTTAAAACAAAATGGTGGTGTGTGTGTGTGTGTGTGTGTGTTAGATGTTAGGCACCTAGAGGAAAGGTGGCAGCTTCGGGAGAGTCCCTGACACTAACTGTTCAGCAGGTGAGAGTTTTGTAGAACTATCTGTGTCACTGATAGCATGGCAAGGTTCTGAAGAGAGCAGTCAGTACCCACCAGCAAAGAGAGTCCATTCTTTTTATTATTATGATTATTATTAATTTTATTGAGCTCTACATTTTTTTTCTGCTCCCCTCCCTTCCTCGCCCCTTCCCTTCAATCCTCTTCCATGGTCCCCATGCTCCCAGTTTACTAGGAGATCCTGTCTTTTTCCCGTATAGATTAGATCCATGTATGTCTCCTTTAGGGTCCTCATTGTTGTCTAGGTTCTCTGGGATTGTGAATTTAGACTGACTTTTCTTTGCTTTATATCTAAAAGTCACTTATGAGTGAGTACATGTGATAATAATCTTTCTGGGCCTGGGTCTTAAAGGCTCTGAAGAGAGCAGTCAGTACCCTCCAACAAAGAGCAGTCCATTCTTAAAGGTTCTGATAAGCTTGGAGGTTTTACGCCAGAAGGCAAAATAATTAAAAAGTGGTGTATGTTCCATGCCTCTGGCCACTTACACAGAGAAATAGGAACAATTTGGCCATTCGTGAGAGATATGAGGAGAGAGAGGCTGTTTCAGCGAGGGAGCCAACATTTCTATTTACTTACTTAATACTTACTTACTTATTATTGTGAGACAGGGCTTCACTAACTAGCGATGGTTGCCCTGAAACTATGATGTTGGTCAGGCTCCCTTTAAGCTCACAGAGATCCACCTGCCTTTTGCCTTCCCAGTGCTGGAATTAAAGGTGTGTACCACATATTAGACTACTGGTCTCACCTTTAAGCAGCATCTTATCAGAGGAGAGAGATTGTGTGTGTGTGTGTGGGGGGGGTGGTCAGAGTCCTCAGACTGCAGCAGCTGTCACATAGCAGAGAGAGGCCACTATTGGGAGGATTCTCAAACAATTCCCTCCCCATGAACTGTGCTGTACAGTTATGAAGGTGAGGAAAGGTTTACTTAGACCTGTATGGGTTTTTAAAATCTTGTTTTCATAATCGTTCTCAAGTTGGGAGCACTAATGTCAATTTATTTGTGTGTTTGGAATCCTTTTACCCAATACCATGAAGACTCGAATATATATTCTGAAAGGAGAAGACCCTGCAACTTCTCATATTCACCACTGATATCTGATATATAATAAATTATTGATAAATAATAACAAAAATTGAATATAATGTCATGATTGTTGATTTCAAAGTTCAGTTGCATCCACCCTTACCAAGTAGAGGAAATGATTAGTATTATTTGACTTCTGTGTGAGTACATACGGGTGTTAGAAAAGCAATATAATTTTACCAAATAAGAAACTACTATGAATTTCAGTTCACAGGAAGGGAAGACATTTTTACCAACTCCCATCTGAAAGAGAGCTAATATCCAAAATACGTAAATAACTCAAGAAATCTGATAGATACTTTGCTGAGCCTTGATGCAGAGAGAGGGGCTTAGTCCTGCCTCATCTTGGTATGCTAGATTTTGTTGATTCCTCAAGGGAGACCTTACACCATCTGGGGAGTGGATGGGGGTGGTGGGATGAGAGGAAGAGGGAACTGGGGTTGGTATGCAAAATGAAAAAATAATTTAAAAACTCCCCAAAACCAAATAACTCAATTAAAAAATGAGGTGTATATCTAAACAGACGCCTCAATGGAGGGCACCTCAAATGGCTAAGAAAGGCCTAAAGAATTGTTCAGCAACCTTAGCCATCAGTGAAATGCAAATCAGAACTACTTTGAGATTCCTTCTCATACCTTTCAGGATAGTTAAGATCAATACGACAAATGACAGCTCCTTTACCTCTCTCTCTCTCTCTCTCTCTCTCTCTCTCTCTCTCTCTCTCTCTCTCTCTCTCTCTCTGTTAAAATACTATTAGATTTTTTTCTGTATATGAGTGTCTTTCTGGCACATATGTCTGTGCACCATATGTGTACCTGATGCCCTCTGAGTTCAGAAGAGGTCTGCTCAAATTAGAGTTAAGAACACTTGTGAGCTGCCCAGTGGGTGCTGAAAATTGAACCCAGGTTGTCAAGAACAGGTGCTCTTAAATGCTGAGCCGTCTCTCCAAGTAGAGCCATTTCTCCAGGTGCCCCTCCCATCTCCTTAGAACAGAGATGTGAATCTCCTTCATTGGGTAAAATGGTTCCATGTACTGTTCAGACTTCAGAATGCCAAGCTTTATTGGAAAACTGATTTCAATCTCTAAGTGTGGTACTGGTGGCAGAGGGGGCCTCACCTTTGTGGTAAATGACTATGAAATGCATTGCATTCTAATAAAATGACTGCAGTTCTGGTGTACTCTCCATAGAGACACAAAAAATAAAGTGACCCCAGGTGTTTGGAGTGAGGTGGTGATGCTGTGTAGCATTTCCTTCCAGGATGACAAGACCATTTCAGTGACAAGACAGAGCAGCTGTGATCAGCTGCTTGATATCTTTGAAGCATGAAACCTACTGACATTGCCTCATGGAGAGATAAGAAAGGTTCATGATGTTGATAACGCCCCTTGCAAAGGTTACATGGATGGTAGACAATTACTAGGTGGTGGGAAGGAAAGGAGACTGTTCATTTTTTCAGCTGCCTGAGAATCAGTAGGAAATTTGTTGCTGAGAAGCTGTCCTTGGATCATACATGGTCTTGTAAGTGCCACCAAGAAATTTATTGGTTCATCAAACTATATCCATTTTCTGTGACCTATTGGTACCCTCCAAGTCTGAGCTGAATAGACATAGTTTCTTATGGCTCCTCAAAAACTTCAGGAGACAGGCATGGTAGGAATGCATCAACCTTTGTTTCACTCCTTATTGAGTCCTGTGTCCTCAAATGTATTACAGGGGCAACATTTCACACATCCGAATCTTCTTCATTTCATTAGATTGTGAAATTTCTGCTCGCACACCACACTTTAGAGGAGAGAAACAGAAGCTTGCAGATTTAAACATCTTGAATTCACATAACCCACGCGGTGCTTCACACAAATGTTCCTCATGTTTCTTCTTTGGTTCTTAACACACGATTTGGATCATTCAGCTTAAGTGAACACAAGAGGACAAAGGAAGGACCGCAGGATTAGAGCTCTGGAGTTTTCTGTTGTGACTGAGACGCCTCTTTTCAGAGGAAGCAATCATTGATACTTCTTTACCAGGCTAGACCTCATTTCAGGTCTGTCATATCCGGGACCTCCCAATGGTTCATGTAGTCCAGCTATGTAATCAGACATACTTTTTTCAAACTCAGGGCATTGCACGTGCCTTTCTCTGTCTCTGGAGATGTCATAGCTCCTTATTTATTTTAAATTTTGTTCCATCATGCCTGTGTCTATGTTTCTTTGGAGGAAAAAGGAAGAGGATCCACAGCTGGAGATCCCATTTGGAAAACACCCAGCTTTATTATCACAGGCCTTGTAGAACAGATGCCGAGAAGAAATGAGGAGATGAAGGGTATTGGAACTGCAAAAACAAGAGAAAGATTATCCTTAAAAAGTTCATTAATGGCCTCGTGCATTCATGCCAAGTTTATGTCACACTGGGGCTAGGACTCAGAGTATCACAGATTCTCTTCTGGGTCTCTATCACCTGATCTGCCTTTCTGGCCCACACCTAGCTAGCTTCTCCCATGACCCTCTGTGGGAAGGCCCAAGCCCCTAAAGAGGGTGTTGTCATCATTCACTTCTAACATGGTTCCTCAAAGGCCATCCTCATTTGGGTAACACTGCACTCTGGTTTGTAAAATAATGTTTTCATCATTGGCTTTTTGTTTTTTTTTTTATTTTTTTTATTGAAAAAAAAAAAAGAAATTTCTGCCTCCTCCCTGCCTCCCATTTCCCTCCCACTCCTCCCACTCCTCCCTCTCCTCCTCCCCTCCCCCCACTCCTCCCCCTCCCTCTCCAGCCTGAAGAGCAGTTAGGGTTCCCTGCCCTGTGGAAAGTCCAAAGTCCTCCCCCCTCAATCCTGGTCTAGGAAGGTGAACATCCAAACTGGGTAGGCTCCCACAAAGCCAGAACATGAAGTAGGATCAAAACCCGGTGCCATGGTCCTTGGCTTCTCAGCAGCCCTCATTGTCCGCCAAATTCAGAGAGTCCGGTTTTATCCCATGCTTTTTCAGTCAGAGTCCAGCTGGCCTTGGTGAGATCCCAAAGAATCAGCCCTACTGTCTCCACGGGTGGGCGCACCCCTTGTGGTCCTGACTTCTTTGCTCATATTCTCCCTCCTTCTGCTCCTCAATGGGACATTGGGAGCTCAGTCCAGTGCTCCAGTGTGGGTCTCTGTCTCTATCTCCATCCATCGCCAGATGAAGTTTCTATGGTGATATGCAAGATATTCATCAGTATGGCTATAGGATAGGGTCATTTCAGGTTCCCTATCCTCAGCTGCCCCAGGAACTAGCTGGGGACATCGCCCTGGGCACCTGGGAGCCCCTCTAGATCCAAGTCTCTTGCCAACCCTAAGATGGCTCCCTTAATTAAGATGTGTGCTTCTCTGCTCCCCTAACCAATCTTCCTTTATCCCAATCATCCCGTTTCCCCAAGTTCCCCCCACCCTCCCCTTCTCACATTTCTCTCCCCTTCTCCCCTTACCCCCCCCTCCCACCACACCCCCAAGATCCCAATTATTTGCCCGGCAATCTAGTCTACTTCCCATAACCAGGAGGATAGCTATATGTTTTTCTTTGGGTTCATCTTCTTATTTAGTTTCTTTAGGATATCAAATTATAGACTCACTAACCTTTATTTATCTCTAGAAACCAATTATGAGTGAGTACATCCCATGTTCATCCTTTTTGGTCTGGGTTACCTCACTCAGGATAGTGTTTTCTATTTCCATCCATTTGCATGCCACGTGTAATCCTGGCACTTGGGAGATAGAGGCAAGATCAGAAATTGAAGTCTTCCTTGGCAATAGCCTGGGACACATGGGACCCAGAGACAGGTGTCCGGGGAGAGAAAGAGGAAGAGGAGGAGGAAAAAAAGGAAAAAAGGAAAAAAGGAAGGAAGGAAGGAAGGAAGGAAGGAAAGAAGGAAGAAAGGAAGGAAGGAAGGAAAGCAGGAATGTAATTGGGGTTTCTGTCCCTCCCGGTCCCCCAGCCGTTTAGTCGCAGAGAAAATCACACAGAGATCTCCATAAGTTATAAACTGATTGGCCTTAGCTCAGACTTTTTATTAGCTCTTATCACTTATATTAACCCATTGTTCTTATCTATGTTAGCCACATGGCTCGGTACCTTTTTCAGCAGGGTAGATCACATCCTGCTTCTTCAGTGGTCTGGGCAGGATTGCGGAAAGAGCTTCCTTCTTCCCAGAATACTCCTGTTCTCCTTGCCCCTCCTCTACTTCCTATCTGGTTTCTGGTTGACCTGCCTATACTTCCTGCCTGGCCAATCAGTGTTTACTTAAAACATGATTGACAGAATATAGACAATTTTCCTGCACTGACTTTCCAGTGATGGGGAGGTAGAAAATTCTTCTCCCTTCATGTCTCTTTAAAACATTTTAGCCCAACTTGAATCCTCCATGTCCTACTACTCAAGTGTGTGGTGTTTTCAATAATGGAATCTTACCATCAAGTTCTGGAGGATAACCAAGAGCAATGGCCATAGTCAGTAACGTTTATAGAACTTTTGCAATTTATGGCTGTGGAGGAGGGAGAGAGAGCCAGTTTTCTTTAGGGATGCAGCCCCAAGAGGATCCCTGTACTCAGGTAGAATATCTAACATCTGTTCATCTATCAGCAGCACTAAATAGACTCAGTGAGGTTGTTTTAGAAAGAGCACAAGAAGTTGGGAATTCATGGTGGTTGTGGGGGTGTAGAAGAAATTGGAGGGGAGGAAAAGGGGGTTATTTGATTAAAATGCATTGTGTGTATTATATAGACATTATATGCATATCATTTTATGTATGAAATTCAAACAATTAAAAAATAAGTTTAGCCCTTTGCTGGTCTTGGTTGGTTAGAGCACAAAAAAAAAAAAAAAAGTTCATTAATGGTCTACAAGAGCTAGTTCCAGGACAGGCTCCAAAGCCACAGGGAAACCCTGTCTTGAAAAAAAAAAAAGTTCATTAATGAGTCTGTGGTATCATTCTTGAAGGGAAATGAGTCTGTTCTTTCTTTCTTTCTTTCTTTCTTTCTTTCTTTCTTTCTTTCTTTCTTTCTTTCTTTCTTTCTGCATTTTCAGAAAACTTTCAGAAAAAAAGGAACACGCTTTATAGATAAAAATTTCCAGTAGATATCACAGTCACTCCCAAAATTTCTAGTTCATTATGGTAATATAGAACTTGGTCCTGAGACCCTGTGCCTTCAGAGCTCAGATTGAGATACCAACATTTCTGTGTTTCATTAAATATTACTGTATTTTGTGTGTTCAGGTCAAGTGGAACCCTTCTAAGCTACTCTGTGCCATGTAAAACATGCTGTTTTAGAATACACTTTTACTTGAGAGACTGCATTTCACAAGCAGATGTTGACTCCTTGCTTATTATAGCTGCCATTGTCTTATAGTTTCAAATATTCTATCACAGTGTACAAAACAATATACAGGACAAGGGACCCAAAACTGTATAGAACGTTCAGTCTTGTGTGTGTGTGTGTGTGTGTGTGTTTTTTTTTAAAACTAAGTCTCTATTTCTTTTATCAATAAAGACTAGAAAGTCAAATTCTGCGGTAAAAACCTGGTAGCTCAGAGAGAATGCATCCAGCTGCTTCCTTCTCAGTTGATATCTGAGAAAAAGCACATTCTCCTATGCTGTCTCAAACCAAAAAGAACACCAAACTGATCGTCCCTCTCTGCTCTTTCCTCTACATCTCTCTAACCATCTTTCTGACGCCCTCTTACTCTCCATAGTTACTTCCTATCAGCTGGTTGCTTGCTCCACCTATTGACCTATGGAATGCTGTTTTTAACTAATCCTGTTTACAATAAGCAGAAAACTCTTGGGTTAAAGTGTCATGCCAGGGGTGAACCACAACATAACTAGAAACAGGCATTTCCAGTAATAACATAATTTTTGCTTTCACAGTGTGATCAAATATCTTGCAAAATTTTCCCCCGTTTACATAAAAAGGGAAAGTTTTAACTCCAAAGCAGTAAAACTTCTTAGAATAATGATGGTATTTCTGTCAACCTTTCCACAATGTCCAACTTCGTTGTATTTGGTAGTGTTACAAATAAGTATTTATGAGTTCAAATTTCTGTAAAATATTTGTATCAGTCTCATATGAACTCAGCAATTTGAATATCCTGAGTGGTTTGTACTCTGAAGCTGATTTTTGGGTAGTATTGTCAACTTAATTGCAATCATGGCTAGGTAGAAGACAGTCTTAATTAAAAATGATGCCAATTTGCCCACCATTTCATTATTTTCAGATGTTTTCTGGTTGCTCCTAAATGTTTTTCAATCTACTGAAGTTGTTCTGTCATCCGGAGCAGTATGGTTTTTAAAAACAGGCAATTAATCTTTTAATTGCTATGTGAATGACTCTCTCTAACACTGACAGGGAATAGTTGAATCAAATTTGATATCAGAGCCTTAAGGAGGCCCCCGAGGGTGTTTCCTGATGGCAAAGGGTTTCTTTACCTGTCCCTGTTGATCTGCATTTCATTAGTACAATACCAACATTTGCCACACCTTCTGCATACTCCAGAAGGTTGTATACTCCTGTATGTATATCTCTTGGAAAAAATACTGTTTCTATGAATGCCTTGCCTATAACCCTTTTTAAAATGACCTTGATTACTACAATTAAAACATCAGACACTTTTAATTTACCTAAAACTTTTAGAAATTACTTTTCCTATCAGAGTAGCATCATAACTGTGAGATCCAAAATCAGCTGTATTTCTAATCCATTCATTTATTGATGCTGATCTTGCCTTTAAAGGCCAATAATCCTTTTGTATTATGAATTAGCATTTTCAAAAGTCAAAGATTTGATTAGTAGTTGTCTAACTTCTGGTACTGATACTATTCTATTTACAATTATAGTCAATCTTTGCAAAAGAAAAAATCAGCAAGGACTTTTTTTGGACCTTGTATAATTTTAGTAAATGACACAAATCTTTTTTTCTGATTCTTCAACCTTATCCCAAGTATTTAAAGCTGCTAAATGACATAGAATCATGTTATGTTCATCAACTTCAAGCAGCCTTTGTAAATCAATAAACCTTCACCCAGAAACTGATCTTGGGAAATATAAATAGCTGTATACCTATTTTATTGTACTATGGCATTAAATTCCTCTTTCTACCACATTTGCCATTGTAACTGAGAACCAACTTCTAATATTGCTGTTTCCAAATCTTTCCAATCTTTTGGGTGATTCTCTTCTGAGTTACCCATGAATTTAAAATCTGCTTTTTATACAGTAAATGCATACTTATGCCAATTTATTTGTGAGTTTCTAATTCCTTTTTCCAAATTCCATCAAGAATAGAATATCTGCTCTTAAATGGTAAGGCCTGCAGCTTCTCATATTCACCATTGATATATGATGAATAATATTCTACTGATAAACAGTAATAAATATTGAGTATATTATAATGATACTTGATTTCAAAATCCAGTTGCATCTGTTCTTGCCAAGTAGAGGAATTGATTTGATTCCTATCATTTGGCTTCCACATTTACAGAGGCACCATGAGTATTGTAAGTATTACCAAGTAAGAAACAACAAGCTGCAGCTTATAGAATGGGAAAAGATTTTACAAACTCCACATTTAATAGAAGACCAATATCAAAGATGTATAAAAAACTCTAGAAACTCAATGTCAAAAAATTTAAAAACTTAATTAACAATAGGGGTACAGATCTAAACAAATACGTCTCAAAACAGGAAATTCAAACAGTTGGTTTCCAGGCCTAGTTGGAAGTAGAGTTACATAATTAGAGACACATCTCTTATTTGGGAGAGTCTTCATGGCCTCCTCCTGTGGGTGCAACTAGATACTCAGTTCTAATACTTATTGTCTCCTTGTACCACTTTAGACCAACATCTCAATATGTCAGAAACAAATGCATGTCTACAAAAGGAGGAAGGAGATAAATTGAAGGCACAACTCTTGAGACATGACTCATGATGCTCTTAGCATTTTTAATTCATTTGTTTTAAGTGCATTTTACTTATAGGAGGAATCATCATTCCCCTTGCAATTTCAGATGAAAAGGTACGCCATTGAGCTCATAAATGATTTTCCTACCACCAAATTAGGTTTCAACAGTTCAGAAATTTGACTCAATGTTTTTAGCTCAATTCCTTCACTATTTCTTGAGTCGCCTTCATTCTCTAACATCACCCTTCTCTTCTGAGCAAGGCCCACAAGCTTCAGGACATCCACCATATCTTCCTGTACTCTTTTTCTCTGTCCTTCTCTGGCATCACAGTCTGGGGACAGCACAGAGGCGATGACTGACTGGAGTGAGTGTGAGGCCATTTCTGAACTTCAGGCTCAGCTTCTCATTGACTGGGGGCTTGAAGGTAAAGTTTTGCATAAGAGAAGTGAAGAAAATGAACAGCTCAGACCTGGCCAATTGTTCCCCTAGGCAGGCTCTCTTTCCTGTGAGATAAGAACAGAAGATGAGTCACTTTCTCAGCTGATTGTAGTGCATGGAGGGACTAATGCTCCCAACTGCCTACTGTTACTACTTAGCTGAACATGAAATTTGTGTCCATCTAATTATGTCTAATGTCTTTCTGATTTGGCCATTAGAGCCCCATTCAAGCTGGCATTTTCTTATCTTGACCTAACAATATGTCCCAGACTTGTATTTTAATCTTGCCATTTTCCCTGATGCCCTGGTTCCTTGCATTGACTAATGTTAAGGAAAGACTTAGACAAGAGGCATTCTCACAACTCTGGAAGCCATTCTCTGGGTCACCTGACACCATACACAATGAACTTGGTGTATTTATCAAATTGTGTGTATAGACACATGTATTTACATGTCAGTCTCTCTAGCGAATTTCTGGGTTCAAACCATTCTTCTTTGATGGCCCAGGACAACCCTAGCATGCCACTGTTTTCTCCCTCAGTGAACATTCTCACCATGTATCTCAACAGCACTGCACATTTCTACAAGGTCTCTAATCCATCTTTAAGCCAACATTTCCTATCCTTTTCTCTTTCGTGCCTTCCCCTCCTCACTTGTTGAGTCTTTCTCTTTCTCTTCCTAGAACTGCTGAGTCTAGGGTCTTGCATATTCTGGAAAGCATAATTTTTCTGAGAAGCATCCCTGTTTATATAGCTGTTAACTATTTCATTTGAGACAGGATCTACATAGTTTTCCCAGGATACATTTCTTCTCACTATTGCACTTTAAATCAAGTCCATTTGCCTCTGAGAATCTATCCCTCATCATTTCTTGAGAATCTGAAAAATCTTATGAAGTTTTCACATGTCCACCTTAGTGAAGATTCTTAGAGTTTTGAGAAAAAAAACTGAGGCAAGCTGAAATACCAGGGTAAGTCACAGAAGACTGAAAAATAGAGGGGTCTTAAGCAGTGCCAAGTCCAGGGATGAAGGACTGCATCAAAACATAAAGTGGAATCACGTTGGGCCATCTGGAGAAGTTTTCATAAAAGCATAGTATTATGGGATGAGAGGAGGGAAAGGCTGGGTGGAGCTCTGAACTCTGTACTCTTATCACAACTCACCCATTGAGAATGGCAAGAAGGATTCTCTCTTCTTAAACTGTCCATTCTCCAAAAAGTGCTCTGGATTGAAGATTTCTGGGGTGGCCCACTCTTTGGGGTCACTGTGTAGTGCAGTCAGGTTGGTTAGAAGCATGGTGCCCTAGAAATGGCAGCAAAAATCAAGGCTTGATATATAGAACAGACCTGCAAGGAAGTAACGGTAGATCTTGAGCTCTCATGCATGACTCTCTCTACTTAGTACCTTCTCCTTTGTCGAGATAACTTTGCATTGACTTTGAGTACATACTGGGGATATTCTAGTCCATTAGGTTGCTCTTTAATACTGGACACAAGTCTATAGGAAGAAGTCTGTACTGGTCTATGGAGAAACATGTTAGTATCCAAAGGAGAATAAAGAAGCATGCAAGAGTAAAGACCAAATCAGCCTCCTCCTACCTGAAGGACATGGGCAGATCTATGAAGGGAAATGATAAGACTTCCATCTGTGCTTTTCCATTTTTAGGCCTCACTGTGACGGACTCTGAACCCAGTCCTCCGGGTTAGGAGCACATCAAGAAAACAGAGTAAGCAATCCCATTTCACAGAGCTCCTTGGTACCATGCACACTCTCAAGAGTGTGCCTTTACCTCACACTGAATCGTATATCCTATTAGGGACTTTACCCATTCTTCCTATCTCTCTAGACTTTGTCATGTCCATCCCTGATTTAGAGAACCACTTTAGTGCAGACTGCCCCTTGCTATCTGAGTATTACATCTGCTGCACAGCTCACAGTGAGGTGTGCCATGAACATGATCACTGTGTCACCTCCCATGACTTTCATTACACACTGTAGTATGCTTTCACCATCATGCTAGAATTAACACATTTCCAGAGTTAAACGAGAAATGGTAGCAGAATTTCCCTGACTGTGGGTAGCCTCTCCCACAAGCTGACAACCTGGATGGAATAAAAAGGGTGGAAATGGGTGTGAAGAACCTCTCACAGGTTTTCTCTCTGGTTCCTAGTCCCCACGATGTGATCTGATTGGCCCATTTGTCCCTTCTTGTCATGCTGAACCTTGTGTATTTTGTCACAGCCAAGAAAATTTTGAGATCTGATAATACATGGTCAAAAGAAGAAGAGAAGAAACTATAACTGTTTGGGGGCATTTAGGGTGTAAGATTCAGGAAACCCTGTGCAGAGATCTTGAGAGCACTGGGAGACGCGATGGGGATCCCCTCTGTAAAGAGAAGGTATTTAACAGGAACTCATTGAGAGACATCAGAGGAGATCCTTTTAATATCAAAATACTACAGTCCCGTGGAGGAAGCAAATGTTGATCAGAATATCAGAACATGTTTGCTCCTGGACTTCCCTCTCTCTTTAATATTAGAGAGATTTTCTACAAACCTAATTTCCATAGGCCACAACTTTCTAATCTCAAAAATGAGATGGAGAGTTATTCTGAAAAGTTGATAAAACATTTTGAAAATTAGAGTCAACAGCACACAAATATCACTTAGTAACTACTGGCACTCTGTCCCTTTAAAATACTGAATTTTTGGAAAGGTTTCCCTCATGAGACAGAAATTATTTGTATGAAAATTATAAGCCTGTGGTTCACTGTTTTAGAAACAACAGTCTCACTGTAATGGTGACACAGGGGCCTCAAGTTTCATTCACATTTCTAACTCATAGTTTCAAGGCCTGTGTAGCAGAATTTTCTAGTCCAAGCCTGTAGTCCCTTAGTCTTGAGAGATGCTCTCTCAGGTATCATCCAGTAGAGAACTGCTGACTATGTTAGCCCACATTAGCACAGGAAGACGCTAGGATGCCTTTAGCAAACAAAGCCAGGCTTCGCCACTTTCCCCACTGTATATGTAGATATCTGTTTAGATGCATGGAGGAAAACTAGTATTTTGGCAGACATACTATCTTTCTGCCCAATTTAAATGATCTCTTGATGAAGGAATATATGTCACTGTATGTTAGGTTCTTAAGATGAGGTCAAAAATAGATATCTGAGGCTGGGAATGTATAGTTACCTTTGGCAAGTGGAATCCATTCAAACTGGTGTCCTTTGACACTTCCCTGGGAACATTCAAGGGGACAATGTTTCCCATTCTCTGCACCTCATGGACGACAGCATTGGTGTAGGGCATGGACTCTCGGTCAGCCAGGCTTACTTGTCTCATCTGTCCAATCACTCTGTCAATCTCAGCCTGTACTTTTTCTGAAAGAAAACAGGAGATTCTATTAATTTTCAAATTTAGTTATTCCTCATAACAATATAGAAGTCTTGCTTTCATTTCAGTCTGGTGTTCTAGCTGTAAAGACATTTTGTTAACCTTTTAAAAGATTGATTTAAAGGACAAGTAAACAATTTAGTGATTTTTCTCTGAGCCTAAACATAATCATAACTTTCCCAAACTATCTTTCCCATGCTAACCTTAGCACAGTACCTAGACTGGTATGAGTGAGTTCCTTTCCCAAAGAGCATTATAAACATTTCACATTCATATTTCATAGTCCTAGAGCCTGGGGATGCTAAGTGCATGGCACCAAGATGTTTCTTATCTGGTAGGAACAATTTTCTGTCTCATAGATTAGAAAGCTTCACTGGATTCTCATCTCAAAGGGAGAAATAAGGCTCTCTAATACTTCTTTATAAAGAGATAATACTTTTTAGGACAGTATATTTCTGTCAGGGGAGGGTTCTCAAGGCACAAGAATATACATAGAGACACACATATGCATTTTGAATTAAATAGAAAAATATTTGGGGATGGAGGATATTTCAAGTAGTAAAGTGATTGCCATGTAAGCAAGAGGATCTAAGACTTATAATTAATGTTAAAAAAAAAACTAGGTATGGTGACATGGGCATCTAATACCAGGACACAACTAGGGAGGTGGTGGCGGACAGATCACGTGAGTTAGTGTCCAGGCAGTGTAGACTATTTGAATAGTTCCAGGTGCATGAGAGATTCTATCCAAAAAGTGGATGGTTTCTGATGAATAATGGTAGCAGATGTTTGCAGCTGTGCTATGGCTTCCACATGTGTGTGCATGCACGCACACACACACACACACACACACACACACACAAACACAGGTGGTTCTTTAAACAAATATTTCTTTACCTCATGGGAAGCACTCTGATTTTCTCCATCTCCATTTCTTCTTAAGGCAAAATAGTTGGCCCATATCTACTAAATTGATTTTATACCTCATGAATAAACTGTTACCCACAATTTGAAAAAACAAAACAAACATGAAAAAACTTTGTTCTATGACAGGAAAAATGTACCTATCCTCTAATAATTAAACTTTTCTAGAATCTGAAAGAATACACATAATTGCATGGACCACTCTCCCTGATGAATACCATTCACTGGAGAAAGGAACAATGCATTGAGCAGAGACATGGAAGAGTATCTGGTAATCTAAGGTGGAAAACAACAGTAATTCTTCAATTATCAAATTCATGAAGGGATTTGAAATGACTTCAGGAGGTAGTACCTGAGAAGATTCTTCTACAATGGGTAAAGACTGTGATAGAATACTTGATATCATGTCTTACAGGCAAGAATTAGAAGAATAAGGACAGGGCCAGGAGAGGACATAAAGTGTAAGAAGGGTAACACCCAGGGTGGGTGGGGTTGAAGTGAAAAGGCAGAAAGGTGACAACACAGTGCATTGAACACCAGAACAGAGTTTGGGCAAAATTCAGGAGAAAATAGGAAGGCCTACTGACAATGGAAGAGGAACATGAATGGATGCCCTTTGTAAATGTCTCAGTCCTGAGAGAACATGGAGAGGACACGTCCGTTACCCAGGGCACATTGCCTCACAGCTATGGCCCTTCTTCTCACTTCAACATGTTCTTTTCTGGTGCCTTCTAAACCCTAGATTCCAGAATTCTGCTTTATCCAGTGAGGTCACCACCAGTTCACCTTGAATTTCTGGGTAGAGAGCCATGTAGAGCAGAGCCCAGCGCAGGGTCGTGGATGTTGTCTCTGTTCCAGCAAGGAAGAGGTCCAGAGTTGTCCAGATGAGATTTTCTTCATTGAAACTTGTAGTCTTCTCTGGGTACTGGAAAAGATAGTGTGCATTTGTTTAATCAGAAGATTTGTGAGTATCCCAATGCTTGCTTTCTGATGCTAGGGAACACATTTGAAGCAGGCATTTAAAATGATTTCCCCTTGACCTCCTGAGCAAACAGCTTTATCAAGAGCAGTATCGTGTCTCTAGGGACTCACACTGGCACACAAGGTCTTCGTCACCCCGGGGTATGAGTTCAATAGGACTCATTAGAAAAGATATTACTGTGATCTCCTCAGAAAACATTTCCTGTTCCAAGTGCTGGAGGCTGATCAAAAGCTTCTGGTACTCAGGTGGACGAACAGCAAGACAACTATTTTCTTCTGACTATGTTTTTGGGAAAGATTTAGTAGGACGGTAACAGAACAGGATAAACACACACACACACACACACACACACACACACACACACACACAAACACATATTTGGCTTTCAGTATCAGCCACATCACTAAGTCACTCTCTGACCTAAGAGGTTCACTTAGGTCATCTGCTTATAAAAAAAAAGAACAATATACATATTTTAACAAGCCATATCATCTGTAGGAGATACCGCAGGCACATATCAAATACTGTGCAAATGTTTTTGCTGATCTCAGAAGGAATCAAGTGAATTCTCTGTGTTTGTTGATTTTTTGATTTTCCCTTTAATCTTTAACAGGAAAAATCTTGCTGATTCCATTAATTATTCTTTGGGATATAATTCTATCTTTACTAACTTCCTGTAGAATCATTCTTTATACTGCTCATAATGTTAATAGGCTCACACTTGCAATATAAAGTCAATAATTTGCCTTTTTTTCTGGGAATAAAATGTTGCTTTAATTGATACTATACCAGGAAGATGAAGTGTGTTATAACAAGTGAAAAATTTTACTATACGGCCCCTGAGCAGAGAAGGAATCCATAATCTAATGAGTCAAATCTCATAAGAAGGACTCAGCGATGTGTATTTGCCAGGAGTCTATTGAGGTCAGAGCATTAAAAATAGTGATTTAGTTTGATTTTAAACTGATCCATATAGGCTCAAGTTTTAAATGTTGCTGGAACAATTTAAGGATGTTCTGGAACCTTGGCAGGTGCTTCTCAGCTTGAGGAATTCAGTCGTAGGAGGTGGGATCCCTCTGGTGGTATCAAAGCCTTGGTTCTCGGCTATATTCTTTTCTCTGATCTTCCATTATGCAAACAGGTTCCACCAGCTCCTATTCCCATTTGTACTCTTCCATGATGGACCAACACCCCTTGAAAATATGTCACAAAACAAACCTCCAGCCTCTTAAATTGTTTCTGCTTGTTATTGAAACAAAATACAAAAGTATTAAATATGTTCATCCAGCTGCTTTCTATCTGCTTGGGTATGGTTGGACAGTGTTTATAAGACATCATGGGAAGGCAGTTGCCACACCCAGACCTTACAAGTTATCTCTAACATTCAGTTGAACTTTGCCTGTGTCTTGAAGTTGGGGCTGAGAGGGAGTGAATAATTGGCCTTTGACAAACTCATTAAAAACAAAGCTCTAATGTTTAATTGCTAATTTCATTTTGTATTTAATTTCTTCATAAATAAAGGGTAAATAAAGGATAAAAGACAAGTAGGGGCATGAAAGGGAAGTATCTCTCATTTAAAGGCAGGGAACCCTTTATTTCTAATAATGATCCAGATTTAATATTACTACTAATTTTATTTATTTATTTATTTATTATGTATACAATATTCTTTCTGTGTGTATGCCTTCAGGCCAGAAGAGGGCACCAGACCCCATTACAGATGATTGTGAGCCACCATGTGGTTGCTGGGAATTGAACTCAGGACCTTTGGAAGAGCAGACAATGCTCTTAACCTCTGAGCCATCTCTCCAGCCCCCTATTACTACTAATTTTTACTCACACCAGGTATGTGAAACACTGACCTAAAAAGATGTCTACATTTTCATTTTTGAAACATTCACATGATATTGGATATCCTAAAATATGCTTTGTAGATATTATTAATTTGAGAGAGGACAATTATCTTGAACTATCTTTATAAGAAAGTGCTTGAGGGTCACATGCAAAGAGCTCAGAGGAAAAAGGATGCTACAGCTTGGGGATTGAAGACAGAAGAAGAAACCAAAGCAAAGATATCATTGCCCTCATAGTCAGGTGTGGTGGTGCTCATCTTTAATCCCAGAACTGAAGAAGAAGAGGCAGGTGGATCTCTGTGAAGTTAAGGCCAGCATGATCTACATAGAGATCGAGATTCAGGACTGTCATGACTACACAAAGAAAACTGTTCTTGAAAATCAATCAATCAAACAAACAAACAAACAAAAATTGTATCAGCTCTGGGAGATTAAAAAGACAGGGTCATATAGTTTCCATAGCCTTTAAAAGAACCTTGTGTGGGCAGTAGAAAGAACAGATCATGAGAACTGTAAGAGAATAAAGCTGTGTCATCTTAAAGCACTAACGTTGTGGTAGCCTGCTGCATGATCACTTGACAACCATTAAACCACTCCATTGTCTCTAAAGAGAAGAGACAGGGGCATCTTCCCCACCTTTGTCATTTCCGTGAGGAAAGCATCAATGAAGTCTCTTGGATCATTTGAATCCCAGTCTCTCCGGTGATTATCAATCATGGTAGAAACAAACATTTTCAGTTTTTCCCAGTTGCTGAAAACTCTTTGATGTGTTCCAGGAAGATATTTCATTATCCATGGAAAAATATTGTAGAGCTGATTGGGAAAAAACAAGACAGTTAATGGGACATCATGGTGCAACTTTACATTGTTTAAAGCTTTAGTCTTGTGTTTCCCTTTGTTTCTTACTGCGAAATTGTGGGGCCAGCTTCTCTCTTCCATCTCACCTAACTCCAAAACATTTCAGCTCTGGTGTGCAAAGTGTATTCAGCTTCAGAACACTTCTTAGTATCCCAAGCTGCCTTTTACCTGCTATACAACACCAGCTATTTCTGGATGTTTGGACAGACAGCATTTAACACTTTTATCAATTATACTATCAGAGATAGTACTATTTCTCTGTAAGCCCTACAGAGATGGAACCTCACTCCAGATCATCATTGTCCCCGTTTCTCTAGGCACTCCATACACAGCAGCCTCTGTAATCACACTGAAGGCATTTCTGTGTTAGGCCCTGGTAGGTGCTATTCATTATGCCTAAAAATGCTCTAGAAATTGTTGTAACCCAGTCCTCACTTCATGAATGCATTGCTCAAGTCTTACATGAGTATTTTTAAGTGACAGACATTTATTCACCTTCCCAATTCTCTGTCATGACTTATTTTCCTTTAGGAAAATTACCAGTAACATGTATTGTGCAGGTAACTGTACATTCTTATGTTCTCACCATGATTTAATTCCCATAGGGTAAGATTTTAATCTTTGCTGAAGCAAAGCTAATGGTGAGTGATGTTTCAATAAACGTTGTAGTGACCAGATAGCATAACACTGTTGAAGGGAGGCCTCTTTTCCAGGCTTCTCAGCCCTCTCATAATTACACAGAAACTATATTATTTAAATTACTGATTGGCTATTAGCTCTGCCTGCTTGTTGGCTAACTCTTATAAATTTAACCCATTTCTATTAATCTCTGTATCAACCCTTGGCAGTGGCTTCCAGGTAAAATCCTGATTGGCTCGCCTGGGATACATGGCGTCTCTCCAACTCTGTATTTCTTTCTCCCAGCATTCAGCTTAGTTTTCTCCACTTAACTATGTTCTACCCTGGCAGTCTAAGCCAGTTTCTTTATTCACCAGTGGTATTCACAGCACACAGTGGGGAACCCCACATCTTAACACAATGTCAAATCAACAAGACAGAAAATGAGACAAACATGAGTGTGATTTTTCTGCTCTGCTGCCTCCTACACATAATGAATTGTCGCAGTTAAAATAATGATATTAACAATGCTAATATTACTGAAAATTGTGTTGATAATACACAGTGTATTAACGGGGTCTCCCCATATCCAAGCACTGAACAGCATGAAATACTGAAAGCATGCCACAGACGTCTGGTAGACTACTCTCTATCTTTGCTTACATAACTCTGTGCCTGCTTGCATACAGTATATTAGGTCATTTTATATGTAGAAGATTATGGTGAATAATCAAGTCTTTTACAGCTGTGCCTGATGCAATTAGTCATTTCTAGAATATTTATTATCACTCAGTCATATTTTTCTCCTTTCTAATGTTTTTTTTTTCCTCTTGATACCCACACTTAGAAGTGCATCTGGACTACCCTAACTTCCCTTACTTACCTTGCTGGAAGCAAATAATGGAACTGCCTGGTTTGGACTACCATGACTGAGAGTTAAACATAGAACATAAAATAGTGTAGGCATTATGTACAACTTCTCTCATTCCTCATGTCTATTTTCCTATCTATAAGTCATGCTAATTAATTGCTCAGTTTTTAGTGAGGACAGCCTTGAAATTAAGGGGAAAGTGGCTGTGGAGATAAGTAAAAATAAATCCACTTCGGAGTGCATTATAGAGAAGTCAATACATAAAAACAGAAAGTTTTAAATAGAAAATGAGCTTTTGAAGGAACACTATCTGTGCTTCAGATTCATTCTCTCTGGAAGCATTATGTACTCAAAGTATGGTAAAGTCAAAACATCCACAACTGCTATTTGCACACACTCCAGAAGAGTGTACAAGAGAGCACACAGTGTGACACATAAACACAGAAATATGGAAATACGAGCCAGGTGAATTCCACTAAAAATCATGAACTCCTGAATCAAGGAATTGATAGGTACTGAAACAAGTACAATACTACATCAAACCTGCAAAAGTATTCTAGTAAAATTCATCAGTGTCTTGGAGTATATATGGAAGCAGATGAATAAAGGATTGAATAAAAATAAAATAAAATTTAAATAATAAATTTAAATTTTTAAATTAAAAATTTTTAAATTAAAAATTTAAAAATAAAAAAATAAAGGATTGAATAAAAAGATTGAATAAAGGATCTGGAGAGGAAAGTCAACAATAGAAAGGGAAAAGTCAGTTAAATGGATGATTAAATCAGCAATGTGGTTGAAAAGATCAACAAAATGGAAGACAGTGCAGAAGGAAAGTGAAGTTCTGATAAAAAGTGGAAACGTTGAAAATGAATAGTTAAAGTATTCAACAAAACATTGTAAAAACCATTAGCAACAGACTAAGCTATAGAGAAGACTATCAGGAATGGAGCCCAATGTTGAGGACAGGCTTCATTTAAATACCCACTGGGGAATAATTAGCATGACTACAAAGTCTAAAAACTCAGGGATACAATCAGAAACTAGATCTATGTGATCACAAGATCACAGGGTCACAGATAAAAATCAAATATCTGGGATAAACATTCATAGAGAATCAATTGAATGAATTTATAGCAGACATTTTCCCAAATGTAGAGAAACAAATAGATTTTCAAATCCAAGAGGATTTTAGACCTTAAAATAAACAAACCAGAGGAAAGAGCCTTAGTGATCTATTAAAGATGTAAAACAAACAGACAAAAATCCTATAACATCAACTCACATGCAAAGTCATAGAAATTAGGGTATCAAATTGTTCATCATCAATCCCCAAGCCAAGAAATGATATGGCACAGTTTGTGCTCTGGAAGTAAATAAATGTCAACTCTGAACTCTATTCCCAGAACTGGTATCTTTTAAAATTGACAGAGAAACAAAGATATTTCAGGAAAAGTGAAAATCAAAGCATTTCAGGAGCACTAATCCAAGAAGACTAAAGAGGTTTAAAGGATTATCATATATAGAATAAAAAAATTCTAGTGATAAGAGCATAGGAAAAAATAAATTTTATGAAAAGTATGGTTGAGCGGATGAGAGCTAGGGAAACATCCATCAGGTCTAACACAAAAAAACAAGCAATCCTCAGTAGTAATAGAAAAGAAAGTAAAGTATAAATAAACTAGCCAAGAAGAAAAACAATATAATCACAGCAGTTAGTTTGTATAGTTCAATTATCATTTTAAATATAATTGGCTCTATCAGAGAGAGACACAGACTAGCTGACCAGTTAAAATCCTAGAGCAAAGTGTGTGTTGTCTCTGTGAAACAAATCTTACTGGTAAAGATAACCACAAAATTAAGAATCAGAGAAAGGAAAGCAATTTATAAAGCTAACAGAAGTGTAACAAGCTGACAGGGCTATTCTGATTTCAGGTAAAACAGATATTAAATCCAATAGTCAATAGTGATAATGTCATTGCCTGAGGGCAACAGTTAATAAACATAACAAGTGTAAATAAAAAGTTATACACAAGCACACACTCTTTTACATTCCTGATACACACATAATGGAAGGAGAGAACCTATTCCTGAAAGTTGTTCTCTGACTTGTGTGCATCCACACATGTAACAAACGTACACATGTGCATGCACACACACTATATACAATGCAGTAAAAATGTTTTAAACACACAAAAGCATTCTCCAATATGTACACACACATTCTCCAATATGTACAAATCACAGTAGTGTGGGACTACTGTATCAGGCTTAGTAGAAGAAAACACCTTTAGAAAAAAAATCCAGCCCTTGTGGGTAACTTCACCATAAAACTGTTTTCCATATTCATGAACGTGACTGACAGATGTGGAGAGTATTTGCGTGACTATAAGGAATAGACATAGAAAATGGGACAAATTTGGGAGTAACGTTTGAACCCTAAAAGTTTATATTTTCTACCATTAGATTGATTGCATCACGTCAATGGGAATGGGGACAGTGCATTTTTAGTTATCTTACACGTCCAGAGGCAAAAATAGGACAAATGATAGTTTCACATGGACACTGATATCGAATTTTTATTCATAACACCCTAAACATAGGTATAATTCATTTATCTAACTATAGATAAACCAACAACAATTCAGATAGTGCACTGCTAGTGTGAAGATAACAAGTAACAGTATACAAACAAGAATCTCAATACAAGAAGATGTGCTAGAAAGTTCCTTCTGAAGGTGACTCTGAGGAAGGAAGAGAGTGGCATGGGAACAAGAGTCCAAGTAAACAATAAATTTCGATTCTCTAAAAGGTACCAGCATTCCCATAGGCATGTCTATAGACCAATATAAATATCAAAATAGTTCAAATAAATAATAGAAGTGTTTTGTGTATAGTAAGTTTCTTGTATTAACAAAAACCATTAAAGTCAAGAGGAGGACTTAAAAGGTACTTAGATCAAACTTAATATTTCAAATGTTACATATTAGCTACAAAATGCTACTTGCAATACCCTTCACAGACATGCAAAGAAGAGTGCTTACCTGGCAACTCAGTGATGCCTGCAAACACAAGGCCTCATCCAGTAGCCTCAGCATCTGCTGAAACCGACTATCCTGGTACTCAAAGCGCTCCCCAAAGGTGATAGAGCAAATGATATTGGAAACTGCATTGTTGATACTGAAGTGAGGGTTGAAAGGCTGTCCTGGGGGTGGAGAGAGGGAGGGATGAGTCCTTCAAAGTTATTCATTTGTTTCTATTTCCTACACTAAATTAACTTGATATGACAGAGGAACTCACATTGCAGAGATCCATGGAAGAGGCTCTGGTCAGAGCATACTACATAAAGACTGACATGTTCCAGGGATTCTGCTAATACATAGGAAGCCCGACTGATGACCAGGCCTTAGGTGCATCAGTGCGACTAATGACCATCTGTGTGCTTACCTGCAGAACTCCCAGCTCATGGTCATGGCTACATGTTCACTGCCTCATCCTCAATTCGCCCAAGGGCAAGCACTTAGATATTTAGGAAGAATGTGCTCAATGAATGAGAGGGACACAGCCTCCAACCCCTGCCCTGTGAAATACCCACCTTCCTTCTCTTTTATGACTTCCACAAGATAGCTGGCCTCCTCCTGTATGCGCTGTTCTAAGCTCTTCTTTCCCAACCCAAAATTCCTCAGGGTCATCAGAGTGAACCTTCTTTGCTCCTTCCATGTCTGGCCACTGGAGAAGAGCACTCCTGGAAAGAAGACATTCAACATTATGACACTGAAATTCTGGTCTAAATGTCCTCATGAACTTGATGACATGTGCAATGGAAAAGATGGGGCAATAAGAGCTTTTTGTAACTGTCTAGAGAGAATACACCAAAGCAAGAAACAAGATGGCTAACGTCCTGGTGATCAGCAGCATCACACACTAGTATTTCTTATGTATTTTGTAATCTACTTTTTAAGGAACACTGCATGTTTATTAACAAGCAGCAACAGGTCCATTCCCACTGCTGCAAAAGAAAAGGAGGAATATATATATATAAAAAAACTTTTTAAGGGAGCACAGTTATTTGACCCTTTGGTGTTCAAATTCAAATGACCTTATTTCCAAGGCTGACCCAAAAGTCTACTTAGTTGTGTTAAGTTGAATAACAGGAATGGACTAAAGGATAACACAAGGCACAGCAGTTAAAGTGGTATGAAAGGCTCTATGAGAGAATTCTTTGTCAACACAAGCTTTAAAAGATGAAAAAAAATAATCAATATGGTAAGAAGCATCAGTGTTCCACAGAGAAAGAACAAGAGACAAACATTCCAGTCTGTTCAGCATCTACCACCTATTTCATGGCACATGTAATGTCGTGTGTAAGTCAATTTCTTAACTTTCAGAGAAATCGTCAGCTCTTTACACATAAGTCCTCGTCTCTCTAGTTCCCACACATCATCAGGTGGCCCTTTCCACATCATCAGCCTGCTAGTTCAGCAACTCAGATACTTCCTTCCTGAAACATTTTGCCAGTAGCCCCTGGGATCCTGTCATTTCAGTGTTTCAACCTAATTGTTTGTCAGAAATTTCCCACAACTTTTGCCAGCTTGTTTCTTCTGCCAACTTTTGAAACTGGAATTATTCAAATCTAGTCTACCTCTGTGCCTGCTGCATATTTAGGAAATCATATCATTTCTACAATTTGAATATCTCCTGATGTTACAGGTGTACACCCCAGAACCAAGTATATGACTTGTCTTTGCAAGTTACCAGCATTGAAACTCAGCATACCTGGGACAGTTAATATTGTTGGTATTTCTGAAACTCCCAAAAGAAGCTAGCACCATTAAAATGCCCTGTCACCTCTCATTGTCCTCTTTGCCTCACCCGTTCCTTTGGAAGTCCCATGTGAGACTCATTCTCTGGCCTGCCCTCTAGGTTATTATGTCATATGGTTTTGCTCTTGAATGACTTCAGTCTATGTGTCTTCAATGTCACCATCACACTCTAATCAGTTGTCATTTTTTGACTGCATTTTCAAAGCCCCACCTTCTTTAACCCACAAAGATATTTTCAAGCTGTTTTCTATCCCTGAGCATAGATGAGCCTCAGAATGTGCAGTGTGTGATCATCTCTACTCAGAATCACTCTTGCTGTTAGGATGCAAATCAAGACCTCGGCTCTTCCTAGGCAAGGTGATCAGTTTGTACCTACTTAGTTATCCTTTCCTTACTATGCTTGCCACACTGAACATCTTTCTGTTTCATGAGGTCTTGGTCTTCTTTCTTATATCATGAGTATTCTGTTCCTGTTGACTATATTTCAATGTTACTAAATTAGTGTCCTTACTTACAGAATTTTCCCGTGAATAACAGTAGAACATTGATACTACTGAAAAATTGTCCCATTAACATTGTAGTCTTGTGTGATTTTAATTAGCTAATTGACTTAGCATTTTTCATTATGGAGTATATGTTATGTAAACATGGAGATTTTGTCTATTAGATGCACCATGAATCACTTATGCCTAGCAATGTGTTCCCTATAGTGAACAACATAGCTCATTATGTACAATTAATGATTGGTTGCCTCAAGGAGTAATTAGGAAATGTCTAAACTGACACTTTGATAGAACAATACACTTGAAGTTCTGCTTTCAACTTTGAAACAGGCAACCTGATATAATGGCAATACCAAGTATTCATGTTATTCTAGTCTAACCCTGTCTAGGAGGCTGGAGATGCCTGTGGTGCATGACATTAGTAATGGAGTATAAGAAGCAATAAACAAGCAGAGCAGCAGCAGGAAAAGGCTGACTTACACCTGTTCACCTGTTTTCTAGGACAGAGCATGGGCATGTAAAAAGGGAAGAAGAACACAGTGTTTCTAGTTGTGGCTGGATGCTGTAGTTTATTCTCACCACACATTTAGAATTAGTTTTTTTCAAGACATGTGTTTAATGGGATGACACCATTAAGTCCTATGATGGGTGCTTTCATTTAGAAAATATGGCATCCCTCTTCCTTTAAACATGACAATTAGTGATGGGACTGATTATGGGAGTATTAGAAAGGTAGATACAGGTATATTTAACACTACATAAACACTATAATACACACTTCGTGTTGTTCTTTAAACTTACCATTGTTCTTAGAGATACATTCTTGGATAGGAGTGACAGGGCGTTACAAAATGTCTTGTTCCATGTGAGTAAAGACTTTTTTGATTAAGGGGAGTCCAGTTATGACCACAGAAGTTACGTTACCAAAATTCAGGCTAAGAACGTTCCCATATTTCTTCACAAACTGAAAAATATACCAAGAATTATTGTTTAGTGTGGCTATTTCTCTGTTGGCAGGAATGTGTGTAGCTAATGGGACTCATGTTGAGAGGTTTCTGTGAGTGAGGAGATGTACCAAAATCTAATAAAAGGAGAACATGTGACACATTTGACCTGACAAATATCAAGGGGTGTGCATATAGGTTTGATGTTGGTGCAGATTGTATGGGCTTCTTAGGAGATCAAAGTGATTTATCAGAAAAAAAATGTTAGACATGGGATGTACATGTGTGATGAATGGGACAAACGCTAAAGGAACTCTGTGAATCTGTATATGGAAGAGGTTCCTTAGTGTGATAAGAATGATCTTCTGAAACATTTTTTGATATCCATTGAGACAGAGAATAAAAAACATCAGTCCAGAACAAAGATTAAGATGTATGTGTATGAGGCTGCTATAGCAACCATGGAATCCTTTGGTAATCACAATATTCAGCCTCCATTTAGGCAAAGCAGAATGTGTCTTCACCAAACCTTGCTGGATATGAACTGTACAATAAAGGTCTGAGGATAGCAATGGATACATCTCTGTATATCTGGAGTGATGTAATCATGTAGAGTCTATGGCTCACTAACTGGGCTCTTGACAGAGGTGATGTCTTCCAAATCCTAGACTCCCAGCTATGATAGAGTAAAAATTACTCCCCCCTCAATGAGTTCCATGGGGAAGGATGAGAGTGGCACTGTGAAAACCACTCTGTTTAGTTCCAGTATCAAGCCATCGACTGCATCTCTGATAAATGAATGAACTCTGTGCTCAAAGCATGGGGATACAAACGCATGGGGAAAGCCAGGAAAATAACTCACCAGTCCCAGATAGCTGCACTCACTGAGTGGGTACTCAGTATGCTTTATGATTTACTTCCTTCCTTATAACTGTTCTACCATAAGTAGATTACTCATCATCTTTCTCAAGAGGAAATCAATTTCTAATGAAGGAATGTAGCTTAAGAAAAGTCTCTTGCCTAGTAGAGGGACTCCGCCAGATGTTATGTACATCTGCAGAGAAATATGACCTTTGGATTTCTATGAGACTTGAAGTTTAGTTTAGTACAGTGGGGACCATGCATGAGTGAGTGAGTGACAGAGTTTAGGAGGTCAATAAGAGGGACTTGGAAAAAATTAGAGAAATGCGGAAAACATAAGATGTTGCAAAAGTGGATGAGAGTATGTGACCATTTTCAAATATCCTTCCATCTGTGTGTTCACAAATCTGTCCCGTGTTCACCCAGCTCTGCTTTTGTTATCCTGGGTCTTGCCAGTAGTACCAAACAAGAGGGTAAAATTCCCCCAGGTATCCGTGGACTCCTTCCCTACTCTTACCTTCACTGACTTGTGCCCTATCTCGTCAATCACAAAACCTCGGACCTTTGTGGACCCTTTCCAAACAAATGGTTTGATTTGATCTAATTCCAGTATCTTGTACCCGTATTACAGATTGAGCCATAAACTCTGTACTTCCTTAGTTCTTTATCTAGAGTCCTTGCTAACTTCATTGGGTTGTAGCACAATCTGTCTTTTCTGGTTCGTAAGGCAGAAAACCAGAAAAGGCAACAGGGCCTTTTCCTTTAATAGTTGTCAGTAATAGATGTGTACAAATGAAAAAAAAAAGCTAAATTCATCTTGATCAGTGTAGGGTGAATTTTAAAGCTGTGTGAGAATTTATTGACTAAATTTATATAACTAACTTTCAATATCAACCATTAAGTTTTTGGAACAACTAAAAAAGTATAGCTTATATATATCCTAACTAGATTATCAGTACAACATATATAGTGTGTATGAAGTGAACTCCCTTGATTTCAGTCAAGAAATTTGAAAGAGTTTTTCTAAGAAAGATGACTCATTGGGGCTCAAGACATTGGATTGGGAGGTATCTAACCTGCTTTAATCTGAATTCTGATTCTTACCATACGTGTTATTTGTGAGAAAATTGGTGATATTTTCTGTATCTATTTCCAAATCTTTGAACCTTAGGTTCATTGTCATAAATAAACATGTCAACAAAACAAATAACAAAGTAATTTTAACAATTTATAAATTAAGAGTCTTTCTTAGTAACTGATAACATCAGTAGGTGAGCAGTCAGCAAGTATGTAGACAAACTAAGACTCAGTGGTGTAGAAGTTCCTTCTGTTTACATGTTTTTTCATTAGTTAGTCAATAAAGAAACTGCCTTGGCCTGATAGGGCAGAACTTAAGTAGGTGGAGACGACAGAACTAAATTCTGGGAGGAAGAAAGCAGAGTCGGAGAGCCGCCATGGAGCCGCTAGGTCAAACATGCTAAATCTTTCCCGGTAAGCCATGACCTCATGGTTATATACAGATAATTAGAAATGTGTTAAATCAAGATGTGAGAATTAGCCAATAAGAGATATTTTAAAACATGGCTCAAGCAGTGTATTAATGAATACAGTTTCTGTGTGATTATTTCAGGTATAAGATAGCTCCTCCTGTTACAGCTCAGTATGAGACAGATAACACCTATTCAAAATCCCAGTCTAGAGAAGTACAACACATACACACACACACACACACCACTTTTTAATTTTTCTTGGAGAAGTATGTTAATGAACTAAGCTGAGGCCGGGGATTTACACACATTTCTTAAAGCAGCAGGACATATCTGTCTCTATCATAATTTACTATTAGGTCATCAAACAGACCTGGACATATATAAAGAATCCAAATCATACAGTGTGTTCTCTAACCGCAATGGAATCACCCTGAAAGTATGTCATAGAAAGATAAGAAATTCTTCAATTTTCGTATCTTTCTCTTCTATTTTCCCTCCCTCCTTCCCCCTCCCTCTCTTCATCCCTCCTTCTCTCTCTCCCTTCCTCTCTTTCTCCCTCACTCCCTACCTCTGCCTCTCCCTTCCTCCCTCCTTCCGTCTCTTTCCCTCTCCCCCTCTTATTTCTTACAAACAGGATTTCTCTGTATAGCCATGGCTGCCCGGGAACACAGTCTGTAGACTAGGCTGGCATCAAACTCACAGAGATCTACCACTACTGCCCTACTGAGCTTCATATTTCTTAAGAGCTCAAGTTTAGAAGTTAATCCTTTGTCCTGGGATTAGCAACTGTGAGCAGGAGCCTTGGAGCCACCCCTGCCCCCATGGCCTGTTCTCAGAAGTCCCAGATTCAGCATCTCAGGATTAGGTCAGGGCAAAATCAGGCACCATTCTCCATTCCTACCTGCTGGATTGCTATGTGTGGTTGCCCCATGTCCAACTGGAATATGTTGCCCACAAAGGGCAGACATCGTGGCCCTGGTGGAGAAAGTTCTTGGGGCGTCGGTTTTTGAGGTAGTCAGCCAGGAACAAGAAGGTGACAGCAGCCAGCAGCAGAGTCCAGAGATGGAGCCCTGCCCAGAGGCTGGCCACAAGGGAGCCCATGGCTGAGAGCATGGTTACTATCTTAGCAGACTCTTCAGAGGAATGAGAGTCTGAGCTGAGGCTCAGGGCTGCTAATCTTATAGGGCTCTCAGATAATCTATTCCTCTTCACTTCCGTACACACCCCCTCATTTCTCTGAGAGACTCTAGGAGCCAGAGAGCACACACACCCTGCCCTTACAGCCCCACCTTTTCCTCTCTAAGCAGAGGTCTTAGCCACTCCTTCAAGTTGGAGCAGATCCTAACCCTAATGATCAGAGTTCTCTGCCCTGCCCTGTTGGAAGCTTAACTAGTTAGACCTTGGGAGTTGTGGCTTTTCCCTTTAAATGAGAGTTACACTAGGAGCAGAAAAGAATTTGGGTTTACTTTGGTAATTATAATTTGCACTTACTTATAAACTACTTTGGTACTATGTACAGGATTTAAAATTCCAAGTAGCTGTAGACAGTCCATAGATGCACATAGCTGTAACTGAATATGGATTCTTTGTTGTAAAATCTGATCTTTGTAGCTTTTATTTAGATCTGTAATTTACCAGTTTTAAAGTTACACCATTTGGTTTAATTTTCGTAGCTCTAAACAACCGCTAATTGCAAATTTAATCTCTTAAAATTATGAGCTAATGTTAAGCAGAAAACTTGACTTTTAAAAACACAGAACTTAGCCTGAACAGTGATGAGGATTTAGGCAGGTTGAGCAGTCATTGACAAGTTGTTTTTTCCCCATTTGGTTTAAATAAAAAGAGATAAGAACTTTAAAATGCTAAGGTTTTGAATGTGAGTGTTTGTTGGGATTCTGTCTCCATTCCGAAATACTAATCATGAAAAGCCACATTTTCAAGTAAGAAGATCTTTGAAAAGAAATCTGTCCTTCACATATTACAGCTCAGTAACAGCCTACCTTAGCATTTTCATTCATATATTAAGACTGTTTTTGAAAATAATTTATTTTAATAAGGATTTTAGGATAAAATTCAGAGGCATTTAATTAACACAAAGCATTTATGCCTTACAAATTTTATTTTCCCATGACTATTGACTTAATGAAATATAACCTTAATAATTTTTTTTTGTAGAACATATTTTGGAAGAATATCCTCATTTAAATCTATGTGTATGACATTGAATTTTATAGCTTAATGAAACAGTAGCTCTTCAATTCTTATGAATGTTGTTTATATAAACAAATGACATTTTAGGTTTTTATAAAACCTTTAATAGACCCCAAAATACTTTTAAAATAAGTTTTAAGAGCTTTAGCCTACATGTATAAGACAGTATAAACTTATCAAGTGTTTAATAAATAACTCAAACACTCACATGTTAAAAATATGTTTGTGTGTAATTTAATTGTGCATCCTATACATATGCATATGTATGACATATGTGATTACACATACAAACAGACACACACACATATATGTATATCAGTACTCAATGCAAATAAAAATTGAAGTGGTCACTGCATTTGTCACTTAGTTTTTGTGGGGGACACAAAACAACATGTGGAAATAAATGCCATAGACAAACTAGACACAATTACATGCAATGCAGTGGTGGCCAATATAATAAACAAGCAGAAAGCTAGTCTTATCTCTTTATGGCATGGGGAAGGCTGAGTAAAATGAACAAAAGGTCAAGTTTATCATGTGGACTTAAGGCAACATCCTTTTCTATTTTTAGAACTATCTCTCTGGGGATGAAATGTCATTACAGATAAAACTATCACCCTCAATGTTCCTTTAGGTTAAAAAAAACATTCTCTATTTGATTTGTAGTAGGGCTAAAGTCCATTTCCCATGCCTGCCTGCATATCTACATGAAAGAAAGGGAACTAACTTGAAGTATAACATTATGGATTGGCATTCAGCTCCTTGCTTACTACGACTCTCACCTGTATTTTATCTTGGTCTACTTAAAGATGATCTGTCCCACATTTACCTGGCATTTAATCATCACCAATGCTTAGGTGGTTACTTTTTCCTCGAGATATCCTGAGTGTCCCCATAGATCAAAAAAGATTCCATCTATTGATAATCTGGGGAACATATGCTAAGTTCCCCACCATGATAAGATCCTAATGCCCATCTAGTACAAAGTCTAAAGACAGCTGAAATTTCAGCCTCTTAAGAAATCAAAATGCATTGAGTCTGATTTCTCCTATTTGGCCCTAAACATTTGAGTGAGCCCCTTCTCAGAAGTCATGGGGTGGGGAAGCAGACAGAGTCTTGCTTGTCTAAGCAATTAACCTTCCACAAAACAGAGAAGACATGAAGGGAAGAGATGGAGCAGAAAGTCCCTTGAATGTAAGGGGAGACATGACCATCCTAATGTGATTTGAATCAGAACATGCTGCTTTCTCAAGCAGCTTCCATTGTGTCTCAGGATGCTCTCTTGTATGGCAGATAGTGGCTTAGAACATTGGTGAACATAACCTCTATAAAGATGTCCCACAGTAAAGTCACATATTAATTCATTTACTCAGGAATAGGGTTCAAACGCGTCTATATTTCTATCTTTGGTACTAGTAGTACCTTTCTGCTCTAAGTGGGAACCCAAAGTAACTTTCAAGTCATGTTTAGCAAGGAAGATAAGCTGAATGGTGGTTAGGCAAACTCACCAACAATGTTTCGGGATGGAGCCTGGCATGAGCATCTACAAATCTTGGGACAGATTACATTGTTATTTACAGCAGTCAAGAGAGTTCCCCAAGATTTTTTAGGACTCAAGTCACTAGTCTGTTCAATTAATATATCCCAAAGTTTTCACTCTTGGTCATATACAAAGGTATGTTATTAGTGACTATTAAGGACACTAAAGTTCAACGGTATCTAGGCTAGGAACACTTTAACCTTTCCACAATCATTGCAGTTCTAATCAGCTAATAAGCCTTGCAGAAGAGGCAGAGGGGAAAGTTCTTTACAGGAACACCCATTCAGCAGTACATAGAGGAAATCTCTACTGACACTTGTGTAACCATAGAAAGTATTGCTTTTTTTTTCACCTTGTCTTGGCACCCTTGAATTATAACAGATTAGATTTTGTAAACTTGGGATGATTCCTAAGATAGTTTGGGCAAAAAAAAAAAATCCTCCTTTAGAGTTCCTGAAAAAACAAACAACACTCTAGTAACTCATTGCTGCTTTAATTTTTGAAAATATTGTTAAAATTGTTATTTTTGACACACCAGATTGAAAGTGTGTGTGTGTGTGTGTGTGTGTGTGTGTGTGTGTGTGAATGCTTTGGAGTACTTCTGGAGTCATTTAAGAGGTAAACCCTTGCTAGCATAAGTAAGTCGCTCTAGGTGGATTTGAGTTAATTTAGCTAGACCTTACTTCCTGTTTTTTCGCTCAGCTTCCTGTGTGAAATGAAATATGGTCCGGCAGGTCCACTGTTGCCCAATGGGTGAGCCTCACACTCCTGGTGCAATGCCTTCACTCTTATAACAAACTCTATTCCTGGAAGCATAGGGCAAAACAAATCCTTTTCTAAGTCAGTGCTTTAGAGGGTTAGAGTCTTCTATCTCAGCAAAAGAAATGAAGGAATGTAATTTCTAAAAGGTTTACTGCTTGACAAACTTAATATGCAAATTTGAAAGAGAAATTTTAGAATCGGCCTGTGTGTAAACTACTTTCATATGATTTCTGGGCTCTTGTCTAGATGAGTTGGACGCATATATTGTCTGTATTAATATATATTTCATCTGTATTACATCAGACAATTATTAATTGGGAATGTATTTTTATTGTAAATAAAGTTATGAGTCAATATTTTACCATCTAGCTTGATGTACAAATTGTAATATTACCAAGATAAAACTAGCATTAAAAAATGCAGTGTTAGGTTCTCTGTTTCATTGCATCATTAAAAAGAATATTGTTTTTGCAACTGAAAATGTTCTTGTAATATCTGTAGTATTTCATATGTATGTATATATATAAATATATGCAATTATATATTTATATGCAAATATATTATATTTTTATGTATAAATATATATAAAATAACATACAAAATAATCTGTGTAATGGTGACGAATGTAGAATAACAAAATGTAAAAAGTTTTTACCTTTAAGTTTTCAGATAAATTTCTACTGAATACACAATAGCTATACCTAAAAATGCTATTCACTATTTGTCTGTTATACAGAAAAAATTAATAAGGCTTATAGAAAAACAAATCTTAAAAGAATAGAATTATATGTAAATAGGTTGACCACACCAAAATTGCTATTTATAAGAAATTTCCTCTACTTTATATTTAAATCAATTAGACTTGAAATATTGGTTTTCTTTTAATTAAATAGGTAAAGGACTATCTTTAAAAGAGAATTTAGAGGCTAGGGAGTTGGCTCAGTGGTAAAGGCACTTGCTTCTAAGTTTTACAACCTGAATTGGATCCCTGAGACCGAAGTAGAAAAAATTATTCACATATATGAGTACACACACACACACACACAGAGAGACAGAGAGACAGACAGACGGACAGACAGAGACACACAGAGAGACAGAGAGATACACTCATACCATTCAACAAGTCAAAAATAAAATCTATTTAATACTCTATGTGTACCTCTAATTTTATCAGACATTGGACAGAGTCAAGGCTTATTTAAGTATTAACTTATGTTAAAATATTGTAAATTACAATTACTTAGTTGCCTGATGAAATATATGGAGTATAAAAGAAACCCTCTTAAGCACTTCAGACAGTACAGTTGAGTAATTTCAAATGCATTTAACTTTTAATATTGAAAATAAATACAATGTATTCTGGTGATGATTTCCCTTTTCTGTCTCCTTTCAGAACCTTCTCATCTCCCACACATCTGACCAGATTTTTGTTTTATCTTTAGGAAACAAACAGGCAAATATAAAAAGAAAACAAAACAATTTTTTTAAAAAAAATTAAAAATCTCAAGAAACACACTCATCACCATCATCATCATCATCATCATTTGTGACCTAGCAAGCTTAAGAATCCATAGGCAGCCCATTTATGGCAGTTCTCCTATTGTTCCTATCCTGTGCAGTCCTAGATGCATGTGTTATTGTCATATGCAAGGTTCACTGTCTTCCTTTAAGCTGTCTATTCAGCTTTTTTGGGCCTCCATCTTCCCTTATTCTATGTACTCCTCCAAGCAGTGCTGCCTTGGGCATCTGCCATCATTCATTCTCATAACAAGGTCAAAGTATCCTTGCTGTATCCTGTACTTTACTTCCTTCTGTAGATGGAGATATTTCTTAACGTCATTTCAGAGCCTATAAAACCAAAAGTAAGCAAACATACAAAATAGCAACACATGGGGAGGGGCAGAAAATATGAGATTTATTTAATTTGGTAACAATGAAAAGAGGGACAGAGAGATTGAGGTAACTCCTACTCCACACTCATTATTGAGGTCCTGAAATGAAACTAATGTTTAAATATGAAGCAAGATATGTGGGTAACTAAACATTTAGCCATCATGTAGTTCCACCCATCACTGTCTGAGATCGAAGTCTCTCAGTACATTAATCTGAGAAGTTGTGAATTTTTCTCCAGAAGATAAGATCATTTTCTGGAGGATGAGTTTCTCCCCTGGCCAGTTCCCAGAGATTTGTCTTACCTTGTGGGAGATACCTGGGTTAATTCTAATGTTCTAAGGTCCATGATTTCAGTAATCTGATGTTTAAAGAGAGAAGCATAAAGGTCTCTTTCGAATATATTTATTACTGACAGACATAATGGTAGAATATTCAACAAAAGAGATAAGTAACCAGTGAAGGAACAGGATAGGGAAAAAATGCTTTGTCTGCTATTCTTTTAAGAGGGGGTTAATGACCAGACTATATAAAGTATTAACAGACAAACAAGCTAACAATTGGGCAAATAAACTGAACAAGTGTGTCTCAGAAATAGAAATGCTTAATAAATGTATGGAAAAGTTTTCAACTTTAGCCCTAGGAATACAAATGACAGCTCCACTGAGACACTATCATACCCAAGTCAGAAAGTCTGCCATCTCTAAAACAAAAGCAGTCTATAGTGGTGATGAGCTATGGGTGGATTTGTTAGCACTGGAGTTCTGTCAACCTTAAGACTCTATACTTGGTAACCTCTGACAATTAAGCAGACATGCAGAGAAAGCATATTCATTCAGTGGAGCCATGGTGGGAATAAGAGTAAAGAGGTCCAGTGATCCATCCAAATACATCTTTGTTCCTAACATCAGGTTGAGGTTTAAGTGGAAAACAAGAAGTACTCACAACTAAGCAGGCCTTGCTTTAACACCAACTATCATTAAGTGTAGTTGTCTGGACCAGGGTCTCTTATGAAGCACTCAGAAGTGGTATAAGTTCCCCTTCATCCTCCTTTTCCCTGCATGACTTTTCTGGTAGAAATGCCAATCCCTTAGGGACATTTATTTCAATAGTTTAATAACCAGTCAGTTGTGGGTGCACTTTTGTTCCTTTAGATGATCTTCCTGTCACTGCAGTTCCAGAAACTTTAATCATTGTTGGTGATAATGAATGTAAATAATTAACACACCCTATATGGTCACAGGTATAGAAGATCCTTGAAAAGCTAAAAATAGAACTTCTGTGTAATATAGTTGTTCAACTCCTGGGTATACACCCATAAGAATAAAAGTCAGCATGCAATAAAGATGAATGCATATCCATTTTTATTTAACCACGATATACTAAAAATAGTACATTAAGGACAGCAATGAGAGAACAAAGTATTGCTCTACTAATGCCACACTTGTCAAATCAATATGTTGTCTGGGTTTAGTCACAGAGCATAAGTGAACCATACCTTTTATTGAACTGTCTACAAGGCTGATCATCTGATTAAGTTGTCTATGAATATCCCTATATTAGATTAGAAAATTTCAAGACCAGAGACCAATTGCAATTCATGTCATGCTTTCTTTAGCCATGTTAACAGTTTATTTTATTTTCATTAAAAATTTCCACTTTCTCTCCTCCTCCCACTTCCCTCCCCTCCCCTCACTCCAGTCCAAAGAACAGTCACATTTCCCTACCCTATGGGAAGTCCAAGGTCCTCCCCCATCCCCCCAGGTCCAGCATCCAAACAGGCTAGGCTCCCACAAAGCCCGTCCATGCAGTAGAATCAAAACCCAGTGCCATTTCCTTAGCTTTGCAGTCAGCCTCCACTGTCAGCCACATTCAGAGAGTCCAGTTTGATCACATGCTCCATCAGTTCCAGTCCAACTGGCCTTGGTGAGCTCACATTAGATCAGTCCCACCATCTCAGTGTGTGGACGCACTCCTCTCAGTCCTGACTTCCTTGCTCATGTTCTCCCTCCTTCTGCTCCTCATTTGAACCTTGGGAGTTCAGTCCAGTGCTCCAATGTGGGTCTCTGTCTCTATCTCCATCCATCGCCAGATGAAGGTTCTATGGTGATTTGCAAGATATTCATCAGTGTGGCTATAGGATAAGGCCAGTTCAGGCACCCTCTCCTCTGCTGCCCAAGGAACAAGCTGGGGACATCTCCTTGAACACCTGGGAACCCCTCTAGAGTCAAGTCTCTTGCCAACCCTAAAATGGCTCCCTTAATTAAGATATCTACTTACCTGCTCCCACATCCACCCCTCCTCCATCCCAACCATCCCATTCCCCCAAGCTCTCCCCATCTTCCCCTTTCCCCTTCTCCCTCCCCATCTCCACTTACCCCCACCCCACCCCACCCCCACTCTGATGCTCCCAACCCCTCCCCGGCAATCTTGTCCATTTCCAATATCCAGGAGGATAACTATATGTTTATATGTTTTTCTTTGGGTTCACCTTCTTATTTAGCTTCTCTAGGATCATGAATTATAGGCTCAATGTCCTTTATTTATGGCTGGAATCCACTTATGAGTGAGTGCATACCATATCTTCTTTATTTGTTCTTCTATAACCAATATAGGTTTGCCTAGATGGTTGGGATCATCTGCCTGGCTATACACTGAAAATAGGAGTTGATAAGAGACTGAAAGTAGTTTTACTTTCTAAGAATGTTTTATAGACAGAACAATTGATTCCCAAGGATTTTCTTCTGTAGCATTTAAAAGTTGTAGGGTCAAGAGTATGTGATAGTAGGCACTCATAGTCAAGGAGGAACAAAATGTTAGAAGTAGTTGCTTTTATCCAGGTCTAACCTAAGATTATCTCTGACTAGTGTGGGTCAGCTTGCATTTGTACACCCTTGGTTCTCTAGTTAAACTTTAATCTTCTTACAGGAAGCTGAGGAGTTTTCTGGATCAATTTGTCCCTCTTCCCAATATGGTCAAATAAATACCATTTTTATGTTTTCTGCATTTAACTTAGCTTTTTTTTTTTTTTTTTTTGGTTTTTTCGAGACAGGGTTTCTCTGTGGCTTTGGAGCCTGTCCTGGAACTAGCTCTGTAGACCAGGCTGGTCTCTAACTCACAGAGATCCGCCTGCCTCTGCCTCCCAAGTGCTGGGATTAAAGGCATGCGCCACCATCGCCCGGCTAACTTAGCTTTTTTTATTGGCTGATTTTAATAGGGTGGTCAGGCCTGGCTTGGATCACAGGAGGTAATCCTCAATTTCAATAACACATTGTCTTCTGCTCCAGAGCACACTTTGGATCTTTCTTTTTCCATCCTCTCCTTATATATAATAAAGGACAAACCTTTTGGACTAATCCCTCTTACAATGGAGAACTGAATTTGTCCATGTTTCTTGACCTTCCTCAGTAGTGTCAAAGACTTTAATATCCTTTAACTTTGATATACCTTATGTACTGCATTTTTTGTGGTTAATCTTAGCCTATCTCCCAGGACCTAGCATCCAGAAAACCCTCTGAAGTAAATATTGACCCTCATGTATCAGGGAAGTCAGTCACCTGCTCATATAGCACAAATCTAGGAGGTTCCTGGCTCCTTTGTGGGTTATGCTTCTGATGACTCCTTTCAGTGTTAGGAGACAACTTTTCATCTCCCAATTCATGTGTAGAATAGGGCAGATAGAGAGTAGGAGAATGGATCCTTTTACCAGCTGAGAGTTGTCCATGTGTTTTGCCACATCTCTGGAATGCCAAGACTGGAAAAATATAGAGAAGTAAAACTGCATTTTGGAAGAAGTCTATGAAACTGGAAGTAGCAGCAACAGCACTGCTTCCAAAAGATATTGAACTGGTTTTAATTGTGTGACAAGGGAGTGAGATTTTTTGAGAATACCATGATAAAATCTTTCTGTTTTGGTGCTCAACTCATAAATTGACCCTTCAGACATCACGGAACTCAAGGAGACAAAGGCTGGCTACCAGAAGAAACCTCTGGTGCATCTTACAACAACTACCTAGCTTCTCCTCTCAGGAAGCCTTCTTTATTGCAGAGTTACCAAGCCAGTTTTGCCTCGAGCCTGTGGTACCCTTGACCTCTGCCTTGTACAAGCAACCCATCCATATCCAGCCAAACACCTTATCTTCATTATTCTAACACCTTCAAAATCTTGCCTAATTTGTATATTTCACTGCAGGTCTATGGCACTTTGTAGGAAGGTAGTGGTAAGAAGATTCACTTGAGATAACTTTAAATACTAGAGATCAGGCACAAGAGAAGAGCAGAGAGGTACTATAGTGTCCAAAAATAAGTGAGGAATGATGGTTATATATAGAGTTCATAAAATTGAATTGTTGAATGTGTAATTGTTGAATGGAAAAGAGACTGATTATTTATAATTTTGTCTATGAACTAAGAAAAACAGAGATGTTATATGGGTGGAAATTTGATGTGTGAATCCCCTTTGTATGCTATAGTAGGGAGCACGGGGCCCCTTTGTTCTGTCCCGCCTGCCTGGCTTACACCAGAAATAATCACACAGAAACTGTATTCATTTCAACACTGCCTGGCCCATTAACTCTAGCTTCTTATTGGCTAACTCTCATATCTTGATAACCCATTTCTATTAAATCTGTGTATCATCATAAGACTGTGGCTTACAGGCAAGATTTTAACCTATGTCTATCTCAGGCAGGAGATTCATGGCGTCTGTCACACTGCCCTTCATCCCAGCATTCTGTTCTCTCTAATTCACCTACCTGATTTCTGCCTCATCAAAAGGCCAAGGCAGTTTCTTTAATAACCAATAAAAGCAACACAAATACAAAAGGATCTCCTACACAAGTATGCTGTCATTATCATTAATGAAAAAAGAAACTGCCTTGGCCTGTTGATAGGGCAGAACTCAGATAGGCAGGGAAGGCAGAACTGAATGCTGGGAGAAAGAATGGCAAAGCCCCAGAGACACCATGGAGCCGCCAGAGTCAAACATGTCAAATCTTTGCCAGTGAGCCACTGTCATTTGGTGATACACAGATTACTAGAAATGTGCTAAATTAAGATGTAAGAATTAGTCAATGAGATGTTAGCGCTAAGGGGCCAAGCAGTGATTTAATGAATACAGTTTCTGTGTGATAATTTCAGGGCTAAGATAGCAGGGTAGCCGTAGCCATGAACTGGGTAGCGGGATGAACAAGTGGGCCTTCCACCAACAGAAATTTCCATTAGGAGTCACAGTGAATATCATTCCAAAGGTGTCGATTCAATCCATTCACATGATACTTGATCCTGGGTCTCACTGTTTTCTGTGGTCAGAGTGAGATTCCAACATTTTTATATTTATTATATTTAGTGCATTATGATTAGATTGTTTTCTGATCTTATATTCCATACATTGTAAATAATGGTTTTGTTGTTGGTATTGTTGCCCAGAAAGAGTTCATTTCACAAATAGCTTTTGATTCGCTATTGCAGATATAGGATGACTATGGATTGGGTGAACACATGAACAGCACCATGTCTCTCACTACCCGAACAGCACAGACTGATGATTGATTTACTGTTTGTAGAAAGAATGACATCCTTTTAATTTATTGGAGGTGAATTGGGTCACATGAGCAAATTGAAATCATATCAGAAAAAAAAAAACACTTTAGAACAACATTTCAATGTGCCAGAAACAAATGCATAGACATGAAATGAGGAAGGAGACAAATTGAAGGCACACCTCTTGAGACATGACTCATGATGCATTTAGCATTTTTAATTCAGCAATTAGTTTTCAGTGCATTTTTATTATAGGAGGAATCATAAATCCCATAGCAACTATTAGATAAAAAGATAAGCCATTGAGATCATAAATGATTTCCCACCACAAAATTAGGGTTTAACGTCCAGAAATTTGATTCAATGCTTTTATCTCAATTCCTTCACCATTTCTTGAGTCACCTTCATTCTCTGACATTACTCTCCTCTCATATGAGCAAGGCCTGCAAGCTTCAGGACATTCACCATTTCTTCCTGTACTCTTCTTTTCCTTCCTTCTCCAGCATCACAGTCTGGGGACAGCACAGAGGCGATGACTGACTGGAGTGAGTGTGAGGCCATTTCTGAACTTCAGGCTCAGCTTCTCATTGACTGGGGGCTTGAAGGTAAAGTTTTGCATAAGAGAAGTGAAGAAAATGAACAGCTCAGACCTGGCCAATTGTTCTCCCAGGCAGGCTCGCTTTCCTGTTAGACAAAAACAGAAAATGAGTCATTTTCTCAGCTGATTTTAGTGCATGGAGGGACTGATGTCCACAGCTTTTAACTGCAAATACTGAGCTGATCATGAGCTTTGTGTCCATCTGATTATCTCTAAAACCTCCTGATTTGGTCATTAGGGCACCATTTAAGCTGTGATTTTTCTGATCTTGGCCCAACAATATGTCCTAGACTTGTATTTTAATCTTGCCATTTTTCCAGATGTCCTCGTTCCTTGCATTGACTAATGTTAAGGAAAGACTTAGATAAGACGCATTCTCACAACTCTGGAAGCCATTCTCTAGGTTGCCTCACATCGTACACAGTGAACTTGGTGTATTTATCAAATTGGGTGTATAGACACATGTATTTACATGTCAGTCTCTAATGAATTTTTGTGCTCACACCATTCTTCTTTGATGGCCCAGGACAACCCTAGCATGCCACTGTTCTCTCCCTCAGTGGACATTCTCACCATGTATCTCAACAGCATTGCAGATTTCTACAAGGTCTTTATTCATCTTTAAGCAAACATTTATGTAGATGTGTTTGTGCATATGTGTGCCTATTTGTTGGTACACATGTGTGCACCTATGTATAGAAGTTAGTGGTCAGGTGTTTATCCTCAAGTGCCATCTACTTTATTTATTTATGCATGTATTTATTTTGGAGACAGTGTCCCTGCCAAACAGGCTAAGCTGGCTTGTCAGTGAATTCCAAGGTCCTCTTATCTCTGGCCATCGAGCAGGAGTACACACATGTGCTGACATACTCAGCTTTTCAAAGAGCTTCTGGGGATCAACCAGGACATTATACTCATAAGATAAGCAATTTACCAGCTGAGTTAGTAGCTTCTTTTATTCCTAAATAATACATGTTAAGTGTGAAAAATAAAGAACAATAGAGTAAAATCGGAAGCAAAGCCCGAAGCCTCAGAATTGCTGTACTAACTAAGAAGAAGTTTATTGAGATATACAGACTGATTCTGGGCAAATTCTTTTTTGAGAGGCATTGATTTCCATTTTTCCTACTCTCCAACTTGTCAAGGCCATCTTGGCATTATGAGTGACTGTGAATTACACTAATACTAGGAGCACATACAGTGTACAAAGTCGGTCCCTTGACAATGCCGACTAGTATGGATGCTGGTATCAGAATTGACACTAGAGAAGAATTACTTTTTCTTTATTCTCTCTTTTCCTTTCCCTTTTTCTCCTTGTCTCCCCCTTATCACATGTTGAGTTTCTCTCTTTCTGTCTTCCTTTAACTGCTGAGTCTAGAGTCTTGCATAGTCTAGAAAGTATGGTTTCTCTGAGCTACACCCCTTTTTACCATTTCATTTGAAATAGGATCTCTCTAGTTTGCCCAGGATGCATTTCTCCTCACCATTGCACTTCAAATCAAGTCCATTTGCCTGTAAGAAAGTATCCCTAATAATAACTTGGGACACTCAAAAATTTCATGAAGGTTTCACATATCCACCTTAGTAAAGAGAGGAGATACTATATATGGGACTCCATTCTTAGTATTTTGAGAGAGAAAAAAAAACTGAGGCAGGCTGAAATACCCAGGTAAGTTAAGGAAGACTGAAAAATAGGGTGTGTCTTAAGCAGTGCCAAGGCCAGGAAATGAAGGACTACTTCAAAACATAAAGTGGAATCACCTTGGGACATCTGGAGATGTTTTCATTAAAGCTTAGGATTATGGGATGAGAGGAGGAAATGGCTGGGTGGAGGTCTGAACTCTGTACTCTTATCACAACTCACCCATTGAGAAAGGCAGAAAGGAATCTCTCTTCTTAAATTGTCCATTCTCCAAAAAGTGCTCTGGATTGAAGATTTCTGGGGTGGCCCACTCTTTGGGGTCACTGTGTAGTGCAGTCAGGTTGGTTAGAATCACTGTGCCCTAGAAATGGCAGCAAAGAGTCAAGGCTTGATATATAGAATAGACCTGCAAGGAGGTAAATACAGTTCTACTCTCCCCACTTACTGCCTTCTCCTATGTCGAGATAACTTTGCATTGACTGTGAGTACATGCTGGGGATATTTTAGTCCATTAGGTTGCTTTTTAGTGCTGGACACAAGTCTATACAGGTCTGTACAGGTCTATGGGGAGACATGGTTGCATCCAAAGGAGAATAAAGAGGCAGGCAAGAACAAAGACCAAATCAGCCTCCTCCTACCTTAAAAACCTGGGCAGTTCTATGAAGGGAAATGATGAGCCTTCCATCTCTGCTTTCAATTTTTAGCCCTTAATGTGGACGACTCTGATCCCACTCCTCAGGGTTATGAGCACATCAAGAAAGAAGAGCTTGCAAGCTTCTTATCTCAGGATCACAGGTATGGTACCTGGACTCCCAAGAGTTTGCCCTTACCTCACGATGGATCATCTACTCTATGAGTGAGGATTAGCCCTTCTTCCAATCTCTCTTGATTTTGTCATATCCATTCCTGATTCTGAGAAACGTCTTACTGCAGGCTGCCCCTTGCTATCTCAGTCCCACATCTGCTGCACTGCTAACAGTGAAGTGTGCAATGAATGTGATAACTCTGTCACCTCCCATGAATTTCATTACACACTCTGTAGAATGCTTTCATCATCTTATGTATGAACACATTTCCAGAGTTAATCATGAAATGGTAGCAGACTTTCCCTGACTGTCTCTCTCCCACAAGCTGACAACCTGGAAAAAATAAAAAGGGTGAAAATGGGAGTGAGAACCCTATTGTAGGCTTTCTTTCTGGTTCATAGCCCCATGATGTGATCTGATGGGCTCTTTCACCCCTTCTTGTCATGCTGAATCACAACCTTTGGCATTTTTTCACAGCCGAGAAAATTTTCTGATAATTCATGGTGAAAGGAAGAATAGGAGAAATTATAACTGTTTGGGGCACTTAGGGTGTAAGACTCAGGAAACCCTGTGTAGAGATCTTGAGAGCACTGGGAGATGTGATGGGGATCCCCTCTGTAAAGAGAAGGTATTAGACAGGGACTCATGGAGAAACATCAGAGGAGATCCTTTTCATGTCAAAATACTACAGTCCTGAGGAGGAAGCAAATGATGATCCGAATGATCAGAACATGTTTGCTCCTGGATTCCCCACTCTATTTAATATAGAGAGATTTTATACAAACCTATTTTCCATAGGTATCAACTTTCTAATCTCAACAACGAGATGGAGAGTTTGATAAGATATTTTTAAGGTATAGTCAACAGCACACAAATATCACTTAGTAACTATTGGCACTCTGTCTCTTTCAAATACCAAATTTTTGGAAAGGATTCTCTCAAGAAACAGACATCATTTGTATGTGTTATAAGCTTGCAGTTCACTGTTTTAGAAACAACACTTTCACTGTAATGGTGGTACAGGGGCCTCAAGTTTCATTCTCATTTCTAACTCAGTACTTCAAGGCCTGTGTAGCAGCATTTTCTAGCTCAAGCCTGCAGTCCCTTAGTCTTGAGAGATGCTCTCTCAGGTATCATCTAGCAGAGAACTGCTGACTGTGTAGCCCACATAGGCACAGGAAGATGCTAGGATGCCTTTAGCCAACAAAACCAGGCTTCGCCTAAACATGGCCAAGGAGTCTTCTTTCCCCACTGTATATGTAGATATCTGTTTAGATGCATGGAGGAAAACTAGTATTTTAGCAGACATACTATCTTTCTGCCCAATTTAAATGATTCCTTGAGGAAGGACTACAGGTCTCCCTTAGTTTAGGTTCTTAGGATGATGTAAGAAGTGGATTCAGATAGCTGATGTTGGGAGCACATAGTTACCTTTGGCAAGTGGAATCCATCCAAATTTGTGTCCTTTGACACTTCCCTGGGAACATTAAAGGGGACAATGTTTCCCATTCTCTGCACCTCATGGATTACAGCATTGGTGTAGGGCATGGACTCTCGGTCGGCCAAGCTTGCCTGTCTCATCTGGCCAATCACTCTGTCAATCTCAGCCTGTACTTTTTCTGAAAGAAAACAGGAGAGCTTATTAATTTTCAAATTTAGTTATTCCTCATAACAATATTGAAGTTGTCTTACTTGTATTTCATTTTGGTGACCTAGCTGCATAGATATTTCCTTAAACCTTCAAAGGATTGATTTAAAGGACAAATCAACAATTCAGTGATTTTTCTCTGAGACTACAACATAACCCTAACTTTCCTGAACGGAGTAGCTGTGATCAAGATGGCTAACCTTAGCATAGTGCCTAGTCTGGTATGAGTAAGTTCCTTTTCTAAAATGCATTGCAAACAATTCACATTCATGTTTCAATGTCTTAGAGCCTGGTGATGCTAAGTGCAGGTCAACAAGATGTTTCTTCATCTGATAGGAACAATTTTCTTTCCCATAGACGAGAAAGTTTCACTGGATTCTCATCTCAAAGGAGAAATAAGACTCTGTAATACTTCTTTATAAAAAAATAATACTTTTTAGGACAGTATATTTCTGTCAGGTCATGGTGTCTCAGGACACATCAGTGGAGGTCAGAGGACAGCTGGGGAAGTTGTTTCTCTTCTCCTACCATGTGTGTTTTTGGAACCTCACTCATGACAATGGAGAAGTAGCAAGATCCTCTACCTCTTGTGCTGTCTCTCTGACTTCTATGCTACTTCTTTTTAGGTAACTTTTACCTTCATAGGACCAATCACCTCCTAACACATTACCACTGGTAATTAAGTTGCAAGAAGTGGATTCATAGAGAACACACGAACATCAGACCACAGCATATTTGTAGGCTCTCATTTCTCAAAAAGGTACATCAGCATGGACAGTGAATAACAAGAAGTTGCTACACAGCTTTGCTTATGAAATCCTTTAGATTTCAGTTTCCATATCTGATTAATGAGAATAACTGAGCCTTATTAAGGATGTCTTGAAATATACATGAAGAGAGAGAATCATAATAGAGAATGATAATGGTTGTTGTCTCGCTTCCAATATGCTCATTGAGATGAACAAGTTTTCTAGCTAAAACCTCTATCTCCTGGCTTCTTTTGTCAGTCAATGACAGTGTCTCAGTTCTGCCAAATAAAATACAGACAACCAGTCATGGTGACTCATACCCTAAATTCCAGGCCTAGGAAGGTAGAGATTTCTGAGTTCAAGGACAGCTTGGTTTACTGGATAAATTCCAGGAATACCTAGGTTACACTGAGAAACCCTGTCTTAAAAAACCCAAAACAAAGAAAAACAAAAATTGCAAATAAACATGAGATTTGTCTTTGGAACAAGTCCCCTTAAGACAGCATCTGCATCTTTCCTTCTTTTCTTTTCCAGGGGAAAAATCCTCTAGAGGACCCACTTAGGGAGAGCTGAGACTCTAGCTTCAATTCAGCAACAATTTGAAGGGAGTTTGTAACAACAAGCTCAAGACAAGGTCCATTTTAGAGATTTTTCCCAAGAGAGAAATAAATATGTATCACTTGCATTACTTTCTCTACAAAAACTAATCAGGAATAAAATACATTAACAAAAAAACTTGTCATAATAACACCTTTGGGGGTATGTTCTTCATATGTAGCCACCAAATAACCTCTAATTTGTAACAGTCCTGCCTCAGACTCTAAAATATTTTGACTAATGTTGTGTGCCATGAATCACAACTCTTGTTAGCAATTTTAATTATACAGTTTAATAATGTTGTGCTCATGTTATTGTTCAAGCAGTTGTCAGAACCTTTTCCATCTTGGAAAACTGAAAATCTGGGACATTAAACAATTTCTGGTTCTCCCATCTTGAGTTGTATAGAACAGTCTGTGTGATTTTATGATTAATTATCTAACTTAGCACAATATCCTGAGAGTTCACCCATGGCCTGGCACCATCAGAACTTCTTTTTTCCCACCAGAAGAGCTGCTATAGCTCATGAATCTATTTGTGGTTAGGGAACAGTCTAGCTGGTACTATCTCTGACTATTATGCATATTTCAAAAGCAACGTGTACAGTTTTCATGTAAATCTATTGATATTTTAGGATATTTTAAAGCTATTATTCTAGAGGTCAAGTATGTATTCTAAGTCAGTAACTTTAATACTTAAAAAGATTATTCTCCAGGTACATACATATTTTCACTGAAACTGAAGACACATATACACAAATCAGGTACGCATATGCATTTTGAATTAAATAGAAAAATATTTGTGTATGGAGGATAGTTCAAGAAGTAAAGTTATTGCCATGTAATCAAGAGGACCTGAGTCTTATAATTCATGTAAAAACTGGGTAGGTGACATGGACTTCTAATTCCAGGGCATTAGAGAGGTGGTGGCAGACAGATCCCTGTAAGTTAGTGGCCAGGCAGTTTAGGCTATTTGAAAAGTTTCAGGTGCATGAGAGACTCTGTCTCAAAAAGTGGATGGTTTCAGAGGAATGATGCTAGTAGCTGTTTGCAGCTGTGCTATGGCTTCCACATGTGCGTGTGCACACACACACACACACACACGTAGTTCTTTAAACAAATATTTCTTTACCTTATGTGAAGCACTCTGATTTTCTCCATCTAAAATCGTCTTAAGGGAAAAATAGTTGGCCTGTATCTACTAAATTGATTTTATATCTCATAAATAAACGATTACCCACAATTTGGAAAAACAAAACTAACAAGAAAAAACTTTGTTCCAAGACAGGGAAAATGTACCTATCCCCAAATCATCAAACTTGTCTAGACACATAACAGCATGGCCCACACTCACTGATGAGTGCCAGTCAGTGGGGACAAGAACAATGTGTTCAGCAGTGGCATGGAAGAGTATCGGTTGTCTCTGGAAGAAAATATTAGTAATTCTCCAGTCTTCAAATTCATGAAGGGATTTGAAAACAATTCGAGAGGTAGTACCTGAGAAGATTCTTCTATAATGGGTGAAATCTGTGATAGAACACTCAATATCATGGCTTCGAGGCAAGAATTAGAAGAATAAGAACAGGGCCAGGAGAGGACATAGAGTGTAAGAAGGGCACCAACCTGGGTGAATGGGGTTGAGGCTGAAAAAGCAGAAAGGTGACATCACAGTACATTGAACACCAGAACAGAGTTTGGACAGAATTCAGGGGAAAATGGAAGCCTACTAACAATGGAGAAGGGACATTAATGGATGCACTTTGTAAACATCTGTAAGCTTGGGACTCGTCTCAGTCCTGAGAGAACATGGAGAGGACATGCCCGTTACCCAGGGCACATTGCCTCACAGCTATGACCATTCTTCCCATTCCAACATGTTCTCTTCTGGTGCCTTCTAAACCCTAGATTCCAGAATTCTGCTTTATCCAGTGAGGTCACCACATCTCACCTTGGATTTCTGGGTAGAGAGCCATGTAGAGCAGAGCCCAGCGCAGGGTCGTGGATGTTGTCTCTGTTCCAGCAAGGAAGAGGTCCAGAGTGGTGCAGATGAGATTTTCTTCATTGAAACTTGTAGTCTTCTCTGGGTGCTGGAAAAGATAGTGTGCATTTGTTTAATCAGAAGATATGTGATTATCTCTATACCTGCTTTCTGATGCTTGTGAACACATTTGAAAATATGTGACATATGATCCTTCAGCCTCTTAAATTGTTTCTGCCTGTTACTGGAACAAGATGTAAAAGTATTAAATACATTCGTTTAGCTGCTTTCTGTATGCTTGGGTATGATTGGATAGTGCTTATAGAACATTATGGGAAGGCAGATGCACCCCCACAAACCTTATAAATTATCTCTAGCATTCAGTTGAACTTTTCCTGTGTCTTGTACTTAGGGCTGAGAGGGAGCGAATAATTGACCTTAGGGAAAAAAATCATCAAAAACAGAGCTCTATTGTTTAATTGCTATTTTCATTTTGTATATCATTCTTTCACAAATGAAGAGTAAAAGGCAAGGTGGACATGAAAGGGAAGTATCTACCATTTACAAGCAGAGAACCCTTTATTTCTAATAATGCTCCAGATTTAATATTAGTACTGATTTTTACTCACACAAGGTATGTAAAACATTGTCCTACAGAGATGTCTCTATCTTCATTTTTGGGACCTTTACATGCTACTTGATAACCTAAAATATACTTTGTAGATTTGACTAATTTATGAGGGGACAATTATCTTGAACTATCCTCATGAGAAGGTGTTTGAGGTTAACAAGCAAATAAATCAGAGGGAAAGAGATGTAACACTTTGGCGATTGAAGACAGAAGAAGAAACCACAGCAAAGATATCATTGCCCTCATAGTCAGGTGTGGTGGTGCTCATTTTTAATCCCAGAACTCAAGAGGAAGAGGCAAGTGGATCTCTGTGAAGTTAAGGCCAGCATGATCTATATACAGGTTGAGATTCAGGACTGTCATGACTACACAAAGAAAACTTTTCTTGAAAATCAATCAATAAATCAAACAAGCAAAATGTTGTCAGCTCTAGGAGCTTGGAAAGACAGGGTCATATATTTTTCATAATCTTTAAAAGAATCTTATGTGACCTACAGGAAGAACAGATCATGAGAACTGTAAGAGATAATAGCTGTGTCATGTTAAAGCACTAACTTTGTGGTAGCCTCCTGCATGATCATTTGGAAACTATTAAACCACTCCATTGTCTCTAAGAAGAAGAGATGGGGGCATCTTCCCCACCTTTGTGATTTCCGTGAGGAAAGCATCAATGAAATCTCTTGGCTCATCAGGATCCCAATCTCTCCGGTGATTGCCAATCATAGAAGAAACAAATGATTTCAGTTTTTCCCAGTTTCTCAAAACTGTTTGGTGTGATCCAGGAAGATATTTCATTATCCATGGAAAAATATTGTAGAACTGTTTGGAAAAAAAAAACAGGACAGTTAATGGGACACCATGGTGCAACTTTCCAATGTTTAAAGCTGTAGTCTTGTGTTTCCCTTTGTTTCTTACTGTGAAATTGTAGGGCTATCTTTTCTCTTCCCTCTCAACTACCTTAAAAACATTTCAACTCTGATGTGCCAAGTGTATTCAGCTTTAGACCACTCCTTAGTAGCTCAAGCTGACTATTACCAGCTTTACTACACCAACTATTTCTGGATGTTCAGACAGACAGCATTCAACATGTTTTATCAATTATACTATCAATGCCATTACGGATTATTTTTCATGCAGTTTTCATAAAGAATATTTATTAATGTAATCACATTCCTGACCCTGTGACTGTCAATATTCAGGGATTGTCCATAGACTCAAAGTCAAAGATAGTACTATTTTTCTGAAAGCCCTACAGAGATGGAACCTCCCTCCAGATCATCATTGTCCCCGTTTCTCTAGGCACTCCATGCACAACAGCCTCTGCGATCACACTGAAGGCATTTCTGTGTTAGGCCCTGGTAGATGCTATTCATTATGCCTATAAATGCTCTGGAAGTTGTTGTAACCTGGTCCCTCATTTCATGAAGGCACTGCTCAAGTCTCCTTGGATATCCCTTCTTCTTAAAGTGACAGACATTTATTCACCTTCCTAATTCTCTGTCATGACTTATTTTCCTTTAGGGAAATTACCAGTAACATGTATCGTGCAGGTAACCGTACATTCTGGTGTTCTCACTGTGATTTAGATCCCATAGGGTAAGACCTTAATCTTCGCTGATGTAAAGCTAATGGTGAGTGATGTTTCAGTAAAATTTGTAGTGAAAAGATAGCATAAAACTGTTGAAGGCAGGCCAGTTGTCCCCAGCTGCTCAGCCCTGAAATTATCACACAGAAACTATATTATTTAATTCACTGCTTGGCAAATGAGCTCTAACTTGTTATTGGCTAACTCTTACATATTAATTTAACCCCTCTCTATTTATCTGTGTATCGTCACATGGCAGTGGCTTACAAGGTAATATTCAGTCCAGCTCCGGCAGTACTACATGGCTTATCTGTGATAAACGGTAAGTGCATAGAGAACCGATTTAATGACCTTATAGCAGACATTTCCCCAAATCTAGAGAAAGAAATAGATTTTCAAATCCAAGAGGTTTTTAGACCCTTAAAATAAGCAGACCAGAGGAAAGCGCCCTAGTGATATATTAAAGAGGGGAAAAAAACTATGAAAAACATTAACTCACATACAAAGTCATAAAAAGTATCAAATTGCTCATCATCAATCCCCAAGCCAAGAAAGCATGAGATAGCACAGTTTGTGCTTTGAAAGTAAATAAATATCAACTCTGAACTCTATTGCCATAATTGCTATGTTTTAAAATTGACAAGGATATTTCAAGAAAAGTGTAAATCAAAGTAATTTAGGAGCACTAATCAAACAAGACTGAAGGCATTTAAAGGAGTATTATAAACAAAATGAAAAGAATCCAGTTTATGAGAACAGAGGGAAAAATAATTTCCTGAGAAGGATAGTTGAGCATATGAGAGCTAGGGAAACATCCATCATGTCTAACACAGAAAAGAGGCAATCCTAGGTAGTAATAAGGAAGAAAGTTAAGTATAAATAAACTAGCCAAGAAGAAAAACAACAAAAATCACAGTAGTTCGTTTGCATGGTTCAATAACCATGTTAGATGTAATTGGTTCTATCAAGCCTGAAAGAGACACAGACCAGCTGACCATTAAAATCCTAGAGCAAAGTTTGTGTTGTTTCTGTGAAACAAATCTTATTTGTAAAGATAGCCACAAATTAAGAATCAGGGAAAGGAAAGCAATTTATAGAGCAAACAGAGGTGAAACGATCTGACATGGTTATTCTGATTTCAGGTTAAACAGATATTAAATCCAAAGAGTCAGAAGTGATAATGACATTGCATGAGGGCATCAGTTAATAAATAATAACAAGTGTAAATAAAAAATTATACACAAGCACACACTCTTTTACATTCCTGATACACACATAATGGAAGGAGGGAACCTATTCCTGAAAGTTGTTCTCTGACTTGTGTGCATCCACACATGTAACAAACGTACACATGTGCATGCACACACACTATATCCAATGTCATGAAAATATTTTTAAAATGCAAAGGCATCTACATACACATTCTCCAATATGTGCACACCATGGTAGTGAGGGACTAATGCATCAGGCTTAGCAGAAGGAAACACATTCAGAAAAAAATCCAGCCCTTGTGGTTAATTTCACCATACAACTGTTTTCCATATTCATGGACGTGACTGACAGATGTGGAGAGTATTTGAGTGGCTATAATGATTAGATATGGATAGTTCGGGGTGACATTTGAACCCCAGAAGTTTAAATTTTCTGTCATTAGACTGATTGATCCATGTCAATGGGTGTTGAATGAGGAGCAGCCGGGCTGTGTCCCTGCATCCGGCCGCACGCATGGTTTAGCTTATGCCCCGAAATAATTACACGGAAACTGTAATCTTTTAAACACTGCCTGGCCCATTAGTTCCAGTTTCTTATTGGCTAGCTCTTGCACTTGGACTAGCCCATTTCTGATAATCTGTATAGCACCCCAAGGTGTGCTTACCGGGGAGATTCTAGCCTGTGTCTCTCTGGAGTGTGAACATCATGGCGACTCACTGACTCAGCTTCCTTCTCCCAGAATCCTGTTCTGTTTACTCCACCCATGTAAGGGTTGGCCTATCAATGAGCTCAGGCAGTTTCTTTATTTTAACCAATGAAATCAACAGATTGATATATGACACTCCCACATCACTTCCCCTTTTTCTGTTTAAACAAAAAGGAAGGCTTTCATTTTAACATAGTAAAATTACATATAGCAAAACAGTTATCAAGTAAGAATTACAGTTACAATATTTATATCTATTTTATCTTTTATCATAACTAAGGAAAACTACAACTATCTATTCATTCTTCAACTCCATCAAAGACTCCAGAAGGATATAATACTAAACAAGAAATAAGAAAACTCTAGAAGTGACAGAGACATCTCGCTGCCTGGACAGTCACCCAAAGTTCCTCTGTACCATTGGGGCATCCATCTTCGGCCTTCAGGCCCATAGTATCCAGAGACATTTCCATGAAGCAGGAAATTTCAAAGACAGTTCAGTCAGTTTCTGCTGTGTCCTGCAGAATGTCTCGTAGACTCTCTTATGAGTCAGGAACCCCGAAAGATCATCTCACCTTTAGGCAAGTTTAGCAGTCCTCTCTCTGCGGGTTCTTTGTGTCCAGTTTATGCAACAGTCCAGGCAAGGACAGTCTCTTGCCCAAATGTCTATCAAGCTCCATAAGGATCCTCTTCGATGCCCATCTTCCTCTTGAAGTAGATTGGTGCTGTCAGGAGCAGACATGTCTCATCGTCATGAAAAACCCTAAGTTATTAAAATATTTTAAATGCCATATTCTGCAATCTTTGAGAGATATGAAGAATGTCTATCTAACTGAAATATATCTCTATATATCTAGAAAATCTAACATGACTACAAGCTTGACTATTATTTACGATTATTTAACAACAACCTATATTTCCTAATTATACATTACATTTTAAAAATGAACTACACAATCATAATACCTCAATCAAGATCAGAAATATATATATACATGTAACAAAATTGACATTAAAATCCACATCAATGCAAATTATTTATATCTATATCATATCCCCCTTTAAATATAAAAAAAGTTTATAAACCCTATTTGGGAACATGGGCGCAGTTTTCTCTCCAAACTGCTTCCTGCTGAACGGGGGCGTCGTTAATTAGGTCTTTTATGGTATAACCCGTGTGTCAGGGTCATCTCAGTTGGCAGTTGAGTGAAGAGGGTGTCACAGCAACCTTTCAGGAGGGCGTGGTCTATCATACCATATCGGAATAGATGCAATCCATAGGGTCTGGTCCTCTGTGAAAACAAAAGAAGAACCTCTCCGAAGCATCATATCCTTAGACCCAAATTTTGAAATCGTAATACCCTTATATCCATTCTGGTTTAGCTTGGCAGCCCATGTAATGAAATGTCTCTCTGTAGTTAGCTCCTTCACAGTCAAAAATTTTAAAGAAAACACAATGTACATAATCCAGACTCTCTGTGAATTTTCCATTTTTTCGTGGCTTATTTTTCTTTATTTCTTTTACTCTCTTAACTATCTGTACTCTGTCTCTTTAAAGACTTTACCGTTTTATTTTTAAAAGCATTAACTTTATTTTCTCTCTATATATATTTATTTCTCTCTCAAACCTACATACATTCATCCAACACTGTGATCCATTTAGTGGTCTGTCTGAATCTGTTTTATTGTGAATCTGTAATTTTTTTACTATCCAGGAGCATTTCTTAAAATGTTAAGCATTTCTTAAAAACTTAAGTTGCAACATGTAGGAGTAATACGGTACTGCCTGTGTCCTGTAAAGTCTAAACCTTAAGTGCGCTGTTATCATAGTAATTACGGTAGTTCCTGCTTGAGACCAGCTCAGTTTAGCATGGCGGAGCTGAGCAGCTCCTGCCTCAGAGCCATTTGGTGCCCCTGAGCTGCGCAGAGTTCCAGGCACACAGCAGTCCACATTGCCATCAAGCAAGCCATAGCAGTTTACTCCAAATGCTCCATACAAAAGCTCTGTCTCTCACAAGAGCCAGACAGAGATCACAATGGCGGCACAGCCCAGAAAGCCGCACTTTAAAATGACACAGCTTTTTTTCTGCTGCTATTGCTGAATCAGAAAATCTCTCTACGGCACGCCACCAACAAAGAACAAAACTCTGTGTTAAACTCTGTTTTTTCTCTGTTTAGAATTAAGCTTTCTCAGGTTTTTAAGTGGATTTAGCCCATCACGTCCAAGGCACCAATTTGTTGAATGAGGAGCAGCCGGGCTGTGTCCCTGCATCCGGCCGCACGCATGGTTTAGCTTATGCCCCGAAATAATTACACGGAAACTGTAATCTTTTAAACACTGCCTGGCCCATTAGTTCCAGTTTCTTATTGGCTAGCTCTTGCACTTGGACTAGCCCATTTCTGATAATCTGTATAGCACCCCAAGGTGTGCTTACCGGGGAGATTCTAGCCTGTGTCTCTCTGGAGTGTGAACATCATGGCGACTCACTGACTCAGCTTCCTTCTCCCAGAATCCTGTTCTGTTTACTCCACCCATGTAAGGGTTGGCCTATCAATGAGCTCAGGCAGTTTCTTTATTTTAACCAATGAAATCAACAGATTGATATATGACACTCCCACATCAAATGGGAATGGGGACAGTGAATTTTTAGTTAGCTTACATATCCAGAAGCAAATATATGACAAAAGATTGTTTCACATGGACATGAATATGAAACTTTTATTCATAACACCCTAATCCTAGGAATGACCCATTTATCTAACTATAGATAAACCGACAACAATTCAGCCAGTGTACTGCTAGTGTGGAGGTAACAAGGAACAGTGTACAAACAAGAATCTCAATACAAGGAGATGTGCTAGAAAGTTCCTTCTAAAGGTGACTCTGAGGCAGGAAGAGAGTGGCATGGTAAAAGAGAGTCCAAATAAAGAATAATATTTCCATTCTCTGAAAGATACCAGCATTCCCATAGGCATGTCTATAGACCAATATAAATATCAAAATAGTTCAAATAAATGATGGAAGTGTTTTGTATATATTAAGATCCTTGAATTGGCAAAAACATCAAAGTCAGGAGGACAACTTGAAAGATATTTGGATCAAATTCAATATTTCAAATGTTATATATTAGCTACAAAATGCTTTTTGAAATTATAAGACATGCAAATAGAGTGCCTACCTGGCACATCATTGATGCCTCCAAACACGTGGCCTCATCCAGTAGCCTCAGCATCTCCTGAAACTGATTGTCATGGTACTCAAAGCGCTCCCCGAAGGTGATGGAACAAATGATATTGGAAACTGCATTGTTGATACTGAAGTGAGGGTTGAAAGGCTGTCCTGGGGATGTGGAGAGAAAGGGACGAATCTTTCAAAGTTATTCATTTGTTGCTATTTCCTACACTAAATTAACTTGATATGACAGAGAAACACACATTGCAGAGAACCATGGAAGAGGCTCTGGTCACAGCATACTACATAAAGACTGACATTGTCCAGGGACTCTGCTAATACATTGGAAGCCTGACTATTGACCAGGCCTTGGGTGCAACTCTAATGTCCAAATTTGTGCTTACCTGGAGAATTCCCAGGGCAAAGTCATGGCTACATGTTCACTGCCTAATCCTCAGTCCAAAGAAAAGTGTGGCACCCAGGGCAAGCACTTAGACATTTAGGAAGAACGTGTTCAATAAACGAAAGGGACACAGCCTCCCACCCCTGCCCTGTGAAATACCCACCTTCCTCCTCTTTAATGACCTCCACAAGATAGCTGGCCTCCTCCTGTATGCGCTGCTCTAAGCTCTTCTTTCCCAACCCAAAATTCCTCAGGGTCATCAGAGCGAATCTTCTTTGCTCCTTCCATGTCTGGCCACTGGAGAAGAGCACTCCTGGAAAGAAGACATTCAAAGTTTTGACACTGAAATTCTGGTCTAAAATATCCTCATGAACTCGATGACATGTGCAATGGAAAAGAGAAGGGCCAATAAGCGGTTTGGTTAATGTCTAGAGAGAATACCCCAAAGCAAGAAGCATGGTGGCTAACGTCCTGGTGATCTGCAAAATCACACGCTGGTATTTCTTATGGATTGTGTAATCTACTCTGCATGTTTATTACCAACCAGCAACAGGCCCATTTCCACAGCTGCAAGGAAAGGAGGAATATATAATGAATTAAACTTTGCAAGGGAGCACAATTGTTTGACACTCAGTTTTTCCAATTCACATCACCTTGTTTCCATGACTGACCCAAATGCCTACTTAGTTGTGGTAAGCTGAATAACAGGAATGGATTAAAGGATAACACAAGGCATATAAATTAAAGAGGTATGAAAGGCTCTATAAGAAAATTCCTTGTCAACACAAGCTTTAAATTAAAAAAATAATCAGTATGGTAAGAAGTATCAGTATTTCACACAGAAAGAACAAGAGACAAACATTCCAGTCTGTTCAGCATCTACCACCTATTTCATGGCACATGTAATGTCGTGTGCAAGTCAATTTCTTAACTTTCAGAGAAATAATCAGCTCTTTAAAGATAAGCCCTGGTCTTTAAGTTCTAAACATCACCAGGTGGCCTTTTCCACATCATCAGTCTTGTCATTCAGCAATTCAGATACTTCCTTCCTGAAACATTTTGCCAGTAGCACCCGGGATTTTGTTATTCCAGAGTTTCAACCTAATTCTTTGTCAGAAATTTGCCAGCTTGTTTCTTCTGCCAACTTTTGGAACTGGAATTATTCAAAATTAGTCTCTCTCCTGGCTGCATATTTAGGAAATTTTATCATTTTCTACAATTAAATATCCCCTGTTGTCAGTTACAGGTGTACACTCCAGAACCATGTATACAACTACTTGCCTTTGCAAGTTACCAGCATTGAGACTCAGCACACCTGGGACAGCTAATATTATTGGTATTTCTGAAATACCCAAAAGAAGCTAGCAGCATTAAAATATCTTGTCACCTGTCATTTTTCCTCTTAGCATCACCCATTCCTGTGGAAGCCATTTTCTTGGCAGTCCTGCATGAGACTCATTCTCTGGCTATCCATCTAGGCTATTATGTCATAGGGTTTTGCTCTTGAATGACCTCCCTCAGTCCCTGTATCTTCAATGTCACCATCACGGTCTAATCAGCTGTCATTTTTACTGAATTTTCAAAGCCCCACCTTCTTTAACCTACAATGATAGTTTCAAGCTGTTTTCTACCTGAGAGCCTAGACGAGCCTCAGAATGTGCAGTGTGTGATCATCTCTACAAAGAATCACTCTTGCTGTTTGGATGCGATCCAAGATCTCAGCTCTTCCTAGGCAAGGAGATCAGTTTGTACCCACTTATTTATCCTTTCCTTACTATGTTTGCCACACTGGACATCTTTCAGTTTCATGAGGCCCTGGTCTTTCTTCTTATTTCATGGGTATTCTGTTCCTGTTGACTATATTTCAATGTTAATAAATTAGTGTCCTTACTTACAGAATTTTCCCCTGAATAACAGTAGAACTTTGATACTACTGATAACTGCCTTGTCCCCTTAACATTGTAGTCCTGTGTGATTTTAATTAGCTAATTGACTCAGCATTTTCATTTAATGGAGTATATATTATGTAAAAATGGAGATTTTATCTATTATGTGCACCATGAATCGCTTATGCTTAGCACTGTGCTTCCTTTAACAGACAATTTAGTTAATTATGTATAATTAATGATTGGTTGCCTCAAGGAGTAATTAGGAAATGTCTATATTCAAAACTTGCTTCGTCAATACACTTGAAGTTTTGCTTTCAAATTTGAAACATGAAATCCGATGTAATGGCAATACTGAGTATTCATGTTATTCTAGTCTAACCCTGTCTAGAAGGCTGGAGATGCCTGTTGTGCATAACATTAGTAATAGAGTAGAAGAAACCATAAACAAGCAGAGCAGCAGCAGGAAAAGGCTGACTTACACCTATTTTCCTAGGACAGAGAATGGGCATGAGAAAAGGAAAGTAAGAACACAGTGTTTCTAGTTGTGGCTGGATGCTGTGGGTCCTTCTCACCACACATTTAGAATTAATTGTTTTCAAAACGTGTTTTTTTTTTAATGTCTATTAGGGATGACACTTTTAAGTCCTCTGATGGGTGATTTCGTTCAGAAAATATGGCATCCCTCTTCCTTTAAATATGGCAATTAGTGATGAGACTGATTTATAGGGGTGTTGGAAAGTTAGATACAGGTACTTTTAACACTACACGAACACTATAATACACATTCCATGTTGCTCAATAAACTTACCATTGTTCTTAGAGATACGTTCTCGGATAAGAGTGACAGGGCGGTTCAAAATGTCTTGTTCCATGTGAGTAAAGACTTTTTTGATTAAGGGGAGTCCAGTTATGATTACTGAATTTAAATCACCAAGATTCAGGCTAAAAATATTCCCATACTTCTTCACAAACTGAAAAATATAACAAGAGTTATACTTAAGTGTGTCTGTGTATCCAGGGATGGCAGGCAAGTGTGTAGCTAATGGGACTCATGTTGAGAGGTTTCTGTGAGTGGGGAGATGTACAATTATCTGTGGAAATGTTTATAAAGTTGTGGTTTCCTCTACTGCACTAAACTAAAATACACACCAGAAAATAATTTTACTCTATAAGAGTTAATTAATATGTTTATATGAATTGACTATGCATCAACCGCGTGTCAACCAAAGGAAAGCATGAGGACATAAGTTTCAGCAAAGAAATAAAATTGCTGCTCTGCTGCATCCCGAAATCTAATGAATGAAGAACTTGTGATACATTTGACCTGACAAAGGTCAAGAAGGGTGTGTATTGGTTTATTGTTGGTACAGATTGTATGGGCTTCCTAGTAGATCAAAGTGATTAATGAGAAAATAATGTCCGTACTCAACACATGTTAGACATGGGATGTACATGTGTGATGAATGGGACAAACACTAAGGGAACTCTGGGAATTTGTATATGGAAGAGGTTCCTTAGTGTATTAAGAATGATCTTGATTTCATCAAACTTGAACTAACTTCAGGATTAGAATTTTCCTCTTAAGTCTTTCATTCAATATATCTAGCCAACATGAACAAAATGAGCACCAACTTGTTCCTACACTAACTCATGAATATGTATTTCTAAGACATCAAAGGGTGAAATTGAAACATTTTGACATCCAGTGAGGCAGAGAATTAAGGTCATCAGTCCAGAGAAATATTGAGATGTATGTGTATGAGGCTGCTATAGCAACCTTGGAATCCTTAGTTAAGCACAATATCCAGCATCGACTTAGGCAAAGGAGAATGTGTCTTCACCAAACCTTGCTGGATAGATATGAATTCTACAATAAAGGTCTGAGGATAGCAGTGTAGACATCATTGTATATCTGGAGTGATGTAATCCTGTAGGGTCTATGGTTCACTATCTGGGATCTTGAGGGAGGTGCTTTCTTCCAAGTCTCAGACTCCCAGCTATGAAAGAGTAGAAATTACTTTCCCCTTAATGAGTTATGTGGGGAAGGATGAGAGTGGCACTGTGAGAAACACTCTGTTTAGTTCCAGGACCCCAACCATCGACTGCATCTCTGAAAAATGAATGAACTCTGTGTTCAAAGGCCTGGGGATACAAATGCATGGTGAGAGCCGGGACAATAACTCACCAGTCCCAGATAGCTGCACTCACTGAGTGGGTACTCAGTATGCTTTATGATTTACTTCCTTCTTTATAACTGTTCTACCATAGTTAGAATTTTCATCATCTTTGTAAAGAGGAAATCAATTTCTAATGAAGGAATGTAGCCTAGGAAAAGTCTCTTGCCTAGTGGAGGGACTCTGCCGGATGTTATGTACATCTGCAGAGAAATATGACCTTTGGATCTCTATGATACTTGGAGTTTAGTGGCTGATATAGTGGGGACCATGTATGAGGGTGTGAGTGACAGAGTTTATGAGCACAAGACGAGGGACTTGGAGAGAATGAAAGAAATGCAGAAAACACAAGGCATTGCAAAGTTGGCTGAGAGTATGCGATCATTTTCAAAGATGCTTCCATCTGTGTGTTCTCAAATCTGCCCCGCGTTGACTCAGCTCTGCTTTTGTCATCCTGAGTCTTGACCTTAGTACCAAACAGGAGGGTGAAATTCCTCCAGGTGTCTGTGGTCTCCTTCCTTCCTCTTACCTTCCCTTACTTGTGCCCTATCTTATCAATCACAAAACCTTGGACCTTTGTGGATCCTGTCCAAACAAACGTTGTGATTTGATCTGATTCCAGTATCTTGTACCCATATTATAGATTGAGCCTTAGACTTTGTCCTTCCTTATCCAGAATCCTTGCTAACTTTATTGTGTTGTGGCACAATAGGTCTTGTCTGGTCCGTAAGGCAGAGCAAACGAGTGTGTGCCTTTTCTTTTAAGAGATGCCAGTAATAGATGTGTACAAATGAGGAAAAAGCTAAATTCATCTTGATCAGTGTGTGGATGAGTTTTTGCTGTATTAAAATTTGTTGACTAAATTTATTAACTAACTTTCAATATCAATAATGAAGTTTAGGGAATAACTTAAAAAATAAGGCTTATGTGCCTCCTAACTAGCAATGTGTGCCACATAGATTCCCTCCTTGTACTGGAGCGGCATCCAGCATCTGAGACTTGGCACTAGGGTCAATGTTCTTTCCATTTATACCAGCTCTGTGCTCATGTATGTTTCTAGTTCAGCACAAGTGATTCAGAAGATTTATCTTGTTGTGGAATGGTGATAATGGGCAGGTCCTGATCCTTACAATTGTCAACTGCTCCAGATTAAATGTATTGATGTATGAAATGACCCAGAAGACAGTTGGGTCTATGTCATAAGGCAGGCAGAGCACAGTTTTCACTGCCCATTTAGTAAGTCACTTGAAAAATTTAAACGGAAGTGTTTTTGTTAAAGGTGGCTCAGAGGGGTAATGCAGAGTTAAAATTAAAAATAACAATAGGAAAACAAACAATGGATTAAAATACGAGATATAAAATATAACAAAAGAAATAGAAGACTGAAAATTTAATAGTAGAAGTAAATCTCCAAGTGGGTTGTTGAAGAACACATTGGGGTGGGATGTAGATCTTGAGTAAAGGGAAAGGTAATGCTGAGGATTCGTGAGATAAATGATCCATGAAGACATAAAACACATCAGTTCCATTGAGCTCCTGTGGAAGCAACAGAAAGGGGTCCTTGGGGGGAAAGGGGAAAAAAAGGAAAAAAAATCACATTAAATTTCCACTTCCATTATCAGTATATGAGAATATATGTTAATTTGAATTACAGTTCTGTGTGGTGAGCTGTGAGCTGTGTGTCTGTGGGCGTGTGTGCTTTCCCAATTGGTACAAAAAGAAAAACTGCATGTTCTTTGTTACTTTCAAATTTAGTAGTTTCCTTGTGTGTGTGTGTGTGTGTGTGTGTGTGTGTGTGGTGTCTGGATGCCAAATGTCAAACTCAGGTATCATTTTCAGTAGCTGCCCACGTTGTTTGTTTGTTTGCTTGAACCAGTGTATTTTCTTAGTGCTAAGGAGGCAGGGCAGGCTGGTCAATGAACTGTGGAGTTTTGGCTGTCTTCTCCTTCCTGTCCCTGAGTGAATTACTGAAGTCTTCAATTTAGACATGTTCTAATATAAAGAAGTTCAATAAACAGTGGCACTATAACTTTATTTTCACTATGATCAAATCTGGACACATATAAACATGTTATATGATATTATTTCTGAGTAGGTAAGTATATTTTTATGGTGGTACATATATGTGTGGTCTGGTTGGAGAGAAGTAATACTTTATTTCTATTGCTTAATTGTCTTTTTACATGTATCTTTCAGTATGTAATACCCTAGTTTGCTTTCTGTTGTTGTGAAAAAAAGACTAACCAAAATCAATTTGGGAAGAAAGGGTTTACTTTTACAAGTTATATTCCACCAACAAGTGCAGGAATGATGTCATCTCGGTGGAAAATACTCTGCTACATTAATTAACAACCAAAATCAACTCCTCAATTGAAATTCCCTCTTCTGCAGGTAATGTCTAGGTCTTGTCAAGTGGACTAAAACTAACCAACATAATATATATATATATGTGTGTGTGTGTGTGTGTGTGTGTGTGTATGTGTGTGTGTGTGTATACACACACATATATATATCAGAATAAATCTATGGACATAACAAAGAAAGCTTGGTGACAGTAGTTTTTAGACTTTATAGAAGAGCACAGTATGCTTTGAAATTTCAGAATGTATATCTGCTCTTCACTATAATGCTGTGCACATGAACTCTTTAAGCACAACTATGCACACTCCTTGGTACATTAACTCCTCTTCAGGGTAACACTCTCATTGATCATCTTCTCAGAGATCCTTAGAGTGCAAAAAATGTGCAATGCACAGCCTAATACGACATCTACTAGAGTTAATACGACATCTACTAGAGTCCTGTTAGGAACTGAGATGAAGACAAAGTCATCTAAGGTAAATGGTACTGGAACCAATTCTTAAATGGTGAGGTTAACAGCAGAACATATATGAAGTGAACGCCCTTGATTTCAGTCAAGAAGTTTGAAAATTTTTTTTTTTTTTAGAAAGATTTTTACTGGGGCTCAAATCATTGGATTGGGAGGCATCTGACTTGCTTTAATCTGAATTCTGATTCTTATCATATGTATGATTTGGAAGAAAATTGGTGATATTTTCTGTCACTATATCCAAATCTAAGTATAGTAGGTTTATTGTCATAAATAAACATGTCAACAGAACAAGTAACAAAGTAAACATAACAATTTATAAACAAGAAGCCTTTTTTAGTAACTGATAACATCACTGGGTGAACAGTCAGCAAGGATATAGAAAAACTTAGGTTCAGTAAGAGAGAGATAACACCTATACCAAACTCTAGTCAAGAGGAGTAGAATACACACACACACACACACACACACACACACACACACACACACACACACCTATTTATTTTTTTCTTAGAGAAGCACTTTAACTAACTAAGCTGAGGCCAGGGATTTACACACACTTCTTAAAGCAGCAGAACATATCTGTTTCTATCATAATTTACTATTAGGTCATCAAACAGACCTGGACATATTTAAAGAATTCAACTCATACAGTGTGATCTCTAACCACAATGGAATCACCCTGGAAGTATGTCATAGAAGGATAAGAAATTCTCCAATTATTTGTGTCTTTCTCTTCTCTTTTCCCTTCCTTCCTCTCCCTCTCTCTTCTTCCCTCCTCCCTCTTTTTCCCCTCTCCCTCTCTCTCTTATTTTTCACAGACAGGATTTCTCTGTGCAGCCATGGCTGCCCTTGGAACACAGTCTGTAGACTAGGCTGACAACAAACTCACAGAGATCTACCACTACTGCCCTACTGAGCTTCATATTTCTTAAGAGCACAAGTTTAGAAGTTAATCCTTTGTCCTGGGATTAGCAACTGTGAGCAGGAGCCTTGGAGCCACCCCTGCCCCCATGGCCTGTTCTCAGAAGTCCCAGATTCAGCATCTCAGGATTAGGTCAGGGCAAAATCAGGCACCATTCTCCATTCCTACCTGCTGGATTGCTATGTGTGGTTGCCCCATGTCCAACTGGAATATGTTGCCCACAAAGGGCAGACATCGTGGTCCTGGTGGAAAGTTCTTGGGGCGCCGGTTTTTGAGGTAGTCAGTCAGGAACAAGAAGGTGACAGCAGCCAGCACCAGAGTCCAGAGATGGAGCCCTGCCCAGAGGCTGGCCACAAGGGAGCCCATGGCTGAGAGCATGGTTACTATCTTAGCAGACTCAGAGGAATGAGAGTCTGAGCTGAGGATCAGGGCTGCTAATCTTATAGGGCTCTCAGATAATCTATTCCTCATCACTTCCCTACACACCCCTTCATTTCCCTGAGAGACTCTAGGAGCCAGAGAGCACAGACACCCCGCCCTTACAGCCCCACCCCTCCCTTTCTAAAGAGAGGTCTTAGGCACTCCTTCCTGTTAGCACAGGTCCTTCCACTAATAATCAGAGCTCTCTGCCCTGCCCTGTCACAAGCTTCCCTAGATAGACCTTTGGAGTTGTGGCTTTTTCTTTCTAAAGTCAGTTACACTATGAGCTAAAAAGAATTTGGGTTTAATTTGGTAGTTATAACTTGCACTTACTTATGAACTACTTTGGTACTATATCCAGGATATAAAAACCCAAGTAGCTGTAGACAGTCCATAGTCACACAGAGCTGTAACTGAAGGTATATTTTTTTGTTGTAAAATCTGATTTTTGAGCTTTTATTTATTTCTGTAACAAAATCTGGTTTAATTTTTGTAGCTCTAAGCAACTACTAATTACAAATTTATCCTCTTAAGGGTATGATCTAATAGTAAGTATGACTTTTTTTTTATTGGAAAAAAAAATTTCTGCCTCCTCCCCACCTCCCATTTCCCTCCCCCTCCTCCCCCTCCTCCTTCCCTCCCCCCACTCCTCCCCCTCCCTCTCCAGCCGGAAGAGCAGTCAGGGTTCCCTGCCCTGTGGAAAGTCCTCCCCCCTCAATCCTGGTCTAGGAAGGTGAACATCCAAATTGGGTAGGCTCCCACAAAGCCAGAACATGAAGTAGGATCAAAACCCGGTGCCATTGTCCTTGGCTTCTCAGCAGCCCTCATTGTCCGCCAAATTCAGAGAGTCCGGTTTTATCCCATGCTTTTTCAGTCACAGTCCAGCTGGCCTTGGTGAGCTCCCAATGGATCAGCCCTACTGTCTCCGTGGGTGGGTGCACCCCTTGTGGTCCTGACTTCTTTGCTCATATTCTCCCTCCTTCTGCTCCTCATTGGAACATTGAGAGCTCAGTCCGGTGCTCCAGTGTGGGTCTCTGTCTCTATCTCCATCCATCGCCAGATGAAGGTTCTTTATTTATCTCTAGAAACCAATTATGAGTAAGTATGACTTTTAAAGACACAGAACTTAGCCAGAGCAATGATGAGGATTTAGGCAGGTTGAGCAGTCATTGACAGGTTGGTTTGAAAATAATGGTTTTTTTCTTTTTGTTAAATTTAAATTGGAAGAGATAAGAACTTTAAAATATTAAAGTTTTGAATGTGACTGTTGGGGATTCTGTCTCCATCCCAAAATCTAATCATGAAAAGCCACATTTTCAAATAAGAAGATCTTTGAAAAAAAATTTGTTCTTACATATTACAGCTCAACAACAACTTACTTTAGCATATCCATTTATAAATGAAGACTATTTTTGAAAATAATTTATTTTAATAAGGATTTTAAGATACATTTCAGAGGCATTTGATTAAAATAAAACATTTTATGCCATACAAATCTTATTTTTCCCATGACTATTGACTTAATTGAAATATAATCTTAACAATTTTTTTCTGTAGAACCCTTTTTGGAAGAAAATTCTCATTTAAATCTATGTGCATAACATTAAATTTTATAGCTTAATGAAAGAATAGTTTTCCAATTCTTATGAATGGTGTTTTATGAAACAAATGACATTTTAGGTTTTTTTATATAAAACTCTTACTAGACACCCAAAATACCAGTTTAATATGTTTCAAGAACTTTAGCCTACCTGTATAAGGCAGTATATACTTAACATGCCTTTTAATAAATAACTCAAACACTCACATTTTAAAATATGTGCATGTGTATAATTTAATTGTGCATCCTATACATATGCATATATATGACATATTTGATTACACACACACAGACATATCAGTACTTAATGCAAATAAAAAATTGCAGTGGTCACTGCATTTGTCACTTAGTTTTTGTGGGGGACCCAAAACAACATGTGGAAATAAATGCCATAGACAAACTAGACACAATTACATGCAATGCAAGTGTGCACAATATAATAACCAGGCAGAAAGCTCAGATATCCTTATCTCTTTATGGCATGGGGATGGCTGAGTAAAATGAACAAAAGGTCAAGTTTATTATGTGGACTTAAGGCAACATCCTTTTCTATTTTTAGAACTAACTCTCTGAGGATGAAACGTCATTAGAGATAAAACTATCACCCTCAATGTTACTTTAGGTTAAGAAAAAAAACATTCTCTATTTGATTTGTAGTAGGGCTGAAGTCCATTTCCCATGCCTGCCTGCATATCTACATGAAAGAAAGGGAACTAACTTGAAGTATAACATTATGGATTGGCATTCAACTCCCTGCTTACTACGACTCTCACCTTTATTTTAGCTTGGTCTACTTAAAGATGATCTGTCCCACATTTACCTGGCATTTAATCATTACCAATGCTTAGGTGGTTACTTTTTCCTCGAGATATCCTGAGTGTCCCCATAGATCAGAAAAGATTCCATCTATTGATAATCTGTGGAACATATACTAAGTTCCCCACCATGATAAGATCCTAATGCCCATCTAGTACAAAGTCTAAAGACAGCTGAAGTTTCAGCCTCTTAAGAAATCAAAATGCCTTGAGTCTGATTTCTCCTATGTTGGCCTTAAACGTTTGAGTGAGCCCCTTCTCAGAAGTCATGGGGTGGGGAAGCAGACAGAGTCTCCCTTGTCTAATAATTAACCTTCTACAAACAGAGAAGACATGAAGGTAAGAGATGGAGCAAAAAGGCGGTTGAATAATTTAGGGGAGACATAATCATCCTCATGTGATTTGAATTCAGAATGTGCTGCTTTCTCAATTGTGTTTCAGGATGCTCTCTTGTAGGGCAGATACTGGCTTAGGACATTTGAGAGCATAACCTTTCTGAAGATATCCCCTAGATAGTCACATATTATTTCATCTACTCAAGAATGGGGTTTAGATGAGTCTAGACTTCTATCCTTGCTGCCAGTGGTACCTTTCAATCCTAAGTGGGAACCTAAGGTAACTTTCAAGCCATGATTAGCAAGGAAGAAAAACTGAGTGGTAGTTAGGCAAACTCACTAACAATGCTTCAAGATACAGTCTGTCATGAGCATCTACAAACCTTAGTTGGGACAGAGACACAGCTGTTCATTGTCATCTACAGCAGCCTGGTGAGTTCCCCTAGACTTTCCAGGATCCAATTTATGCCAAGTAAAGATTTTTGACTTGCAGTATAGTTTAAAATAATCTTTTCACGAAAGTAAGCATGAGGGTTAAGAGAAAGAGAGCTCCCAAAAGGGGGTCCAAGATATCCAAATGGAGGTGAGAGAGAGCTTCCCAGGGGGCCCTGGCATTCATGATTTTTAAGAATAGTATGGGATGATCTCTATTTTGTTTTTATCATAAACTAGGGCATGAACAACTCCTCTTTGGAACAGTGACTTTGCTCCTTTTGGAGATAAAGAATGATGAGGCACCATCAGAGGACGATAGGCAGGGTGTGAGTCTGAAAATAGTTACATGTCTTTGATTGTTGACCAAATCAAGAGAGGTTGGAGCCACACAAAGCATTCACCAAAATCCACCTATGGGGATGATACTGGCAGTTTGGATAGAGGGGACCCATATTAGTATCTTTCTCATCCAGTGAAAAATGGCTTATTAGGCCACCGTAACTGTTGATAAAAACAAAAATTTTACCTCTAAGAGTAAGATCCAATTTATTCAGGACAGAAGTATGACTTACCATGGCCCAGGAACACAGATTTAATTAACCCAAAACTCCATGTTCCAATGTGTTAACAATTTCACGAAGTGTTATTGTAAAAGAACAAAGGAAGTCATAAATCATGGGGCACTTCAAATATGTTGATGTTCCACCACAGAAATACCTGGTAGAGGTCCAAAGGTTGTTGTTATGTGATGATAATCTTAGCCTTCAGGTTGGTTCAAGTCACTAGTCTGTTCAATTAATATGTCCCGAAGTTTTAACTTTAGGTCATATACAAAGGTAGGTTATTAGTGACCATGAAGGGCACTAAAGTTCATCTGTATCTGGCCCAGGTTTGCAGCACTTCAACCTCTCCATGATTTTTGCAATTCTAATCAGTTAATCAGCCTTGCAGAAGAGGCAGAGAGGAAAGTTCTTTACAGTACTAATTCGCCAGTACATTGTGGAACTCTCTCCTGACATTTGTGCAATCATAGAAAATATTACTTTTTTCTTTGTCTTGGTACCCTTGAATTATAGCAGATTCGATTTTGTAAATTCGGGATGATTCCTAAAATAGTTTAGGTGAAAAGAATCCTCCCCTAGAGTTCCTACGACAACAAACAACACTCTAGCAAACCATTGCTGAATTTATTTTTGAAAATATTGTTAAAATTGTTATTTTTGACACACCAGATTGAAAGTGTGTGTGTGTGTGTGTTGTGTGTATGTGTTTGTGTGTGTGTGTGTGTGTGTGTGTGTGTGTGTGTGTGAATGCTTTGGAGTACTTCTGGAGTCATTTAAGAGGTAAACCCTTGCTAGAATAAGTAAGTCACTCTAGGTGGATTTGAGTTAATTTAACTTGACCTCACTTCCTGTTTTTTCTCTCAGCTTCCTGTGTGAAAATGAAATATAGTCTGGCAGGCTCCCTGTTGCCCAGGGGTTGAGCCTCACACTCCCAGTGCAATGCCTTCTTATAACAAACTCTATCCCTGAAAGCATAAGGCAAAACAAATCTTTTTATAAATGAATGTTTTAGAGGGTTAGAGTCTTCTGTCTCAGCAAAAGAAATGAAGGAATGTAATTTCTAAAAGGTTTACTGCTTGACAAACTTAATATGTAAATTTTAAAGAGAAATTTTAGACTAGCCTGTGTGTAGAGCTACTTTCATATGATTCTGGGCTTTTGTCTAGATGAGTTGGACATATATCTTGTCTGTATTAATATATGTTTTGTCTGTATTACATGTGACAATTATTAATTGGGAATTTTTTCACTGTAAATAAAGTTATGAGTCAATATTTTAACATTTAACTTGGTGTACAACTTGTAATATTACCAAGATAAAACTAGTATCAGAAAAATGCAGTGTTAGGTTCTCTGTTTCATTGCATCATTAAAAAGAATATTGTGTTTGCAACTGAAAATTTTCTTGTGAAAGCTCTAGTATTTTATATGTACCTATACATATAAAATAACATACAGAATAATCTGTGTACATTTGTTACATGTGTGGATGCACACAAGTCAGAGAACAATTTTCAAGAATAGGTTCTCTCCTTCCATTATGTGTGTATCAGAAATGTAAAAGAGTGTGCTTGTGTATAACTTTTTTTACACTTGTTATGATTTATTAACTGTTGCCCTCATGCAAAGACATTATCACTTCAACTATTCGATTTAATATCTGTTTTACCTGAAATCAGAATAGCCGTGTCAGATTGTTTCACTTCTGTTTGCTTTATAAATTGCTTTCCTTTCTCTGACTTTACCCCATGTACTCCTCTGAGCACTGCTGTCTTTGGGTATTTGCCATCATTCATTCTCATAACAAGGTCAAAGTACCCTTGCTGTATCCTGTAGTTTACTTCCTTCTGTAGATAGAGATGTTTCTTAACGTCATTTCAGAGGCTATCTCTTCATGTTATGCCTAGAATCCTCCTGAGTCATGCCATCTCAAACACATTCAGCCATTGCTCTGAGGCGTATTTTATTGTCTGAGTTTCAGGGTTGTAAAGGAGGCAGCTCAAGACAAGTGTTTCATATACTTATAATTTTATGGTTGTTATGTCTCTTCCTGACCAAATCTTTCCTAGTGCCTAGAATGCATCCCTCACTATCCCTATCTACCTCTTGATGTCTGAAATAGTTCCCTCCTTTGAACTTAGGTTTTGTCACAAGTAAACAAAGTTGACTGTTTGCTTGAGGTTCTGATTCTTTATTACAATGTTAATATCCTTGTCTACTCTTCCCATATGTTGTATCCCCGTCTTCTCGATGTTTACTTTTATACCAAGGTTTTCACTGACTTTCACCACTCTATTTACCATGGCCTGCAGCTCATTGAGACTTTCAGCCAGTAGTGCTTTATCATTGGCAAAATGCAAGTTATTGATTTGTCTATAAGGGTAGCTTTGCATCAGTCAAAGTCTGTGGAGAACTAAGTGATTAGTTTAAGACAATTTTAGGAGTGTTGCAGGAATGCATCCTCTCACCACCACCACCACCACCACGACCACCACTACTACTACTACTCATGCACACGCACACACACACACATGCAAACACACACACTCCATAAAAAAACAAAATCAAAACCCAATATAGAAGCAAAACACAAGTAACACAAAAAATGCCTCAAAAAGCATTATGAGAAAAACATTTAATAAAAACACTATTGAGCTCATTTTGTGTTGCATGAAGCAACCCAGAAATAAATATAAAATGTAGTTTAAAGAGCAAAAGAACATTAAGAAGCTGAATGTTAGGGTCAAGGCATGTGCTGAAAGAGAGGCTATAATAGTTATGATATAACTATATAGTTATAATAGTTAGCACTCTTAAAGAGAGGCTTGTTGCTCTGTGCCATAACAACAGGAAGGTTGTTGAAAAGCAATAGCCCACCTAGTCAACCTGAATAAGGAGAAAGACTAAGGGGCTGCTTGTCTCCAAAAGGCAATTGTTTAACATAGGAAGGCTGGTGCTGGGAGATAATTTTAACCACACTAACACCAGAAGCAATCAGACCTGCCCCTATTAATAACACAGTCATGGAATGGAGGGAAGAAGCTGCAAAGCCAGGAAGAAGAAATTAAAGAACATACTAGACACTGAAAAGATCCTTCATGTTCATGAGATAGAATAATAACTATTTTGAAACTTATTATATTACCAAAATCAATATATGTGATCTCCTAGAAAATTCCAATAATACCCATATGGATATAGGGAAAAATCATAAAATCCTATGGAAGCACAAAAGGCTTCAGTAAGTCAAACCAATCCTGAATAGAAGAGCACTTGATGAAGGTATCATAGTACAATTGTACTACTGAGCCATAGTAACAAAATAAGCATTACTTGGGACAATATAATGAAAGAGAACAGAACAGAATACAAAAAAATATATCCACAGGTGAATAACGGCATATGCCCCATCATGCTACAGTTGACTACATGTCCTGGATAAGCCAGTTGAACAAACCAATTAGTAATAAAAAAAAAACAAGCCTTTATCCAGCACTTGAGATTAAAAGGTACGTGGATCTTTGTGAATTCAAGGCCTGCCTGATCAAAAGTGAGTTCCAGAGAAGTCAAAGCTAGCACACAGAGAAACCATGTCTATAAAACAAAAAGCAGGCAAACATAAAAAAATAGCAATAAATGGGGAGAGTAAAATGTGGAAAATACGAGATTTATTTAATTTGGTAACAATGAAAAGAAACAGAGATCGAGGCAACTCTTACTCTACACGCATTATTGAGGTCCTGAAATAAAACTAATGTTTAAATATGAAGCAAGAGGTGTGTGTAACTAAGCATTAGCCATGATGTAGTTCCACCATCATTGTCTCTCAGTAAGTTAAACTGACAAGTTCTGAATCTTTCTCCAGGAGATAAGAACCTTTTCTGGAAGATAAGGTTTTCCCCTGGCCAGTTCCCAGAGATTTGTCTTACCTTGTAGGAGTTTCCTGGGTTATTTCTAATGTCTTGAGGTCCATGACTTCAGTAATCTGATATTTAAAGAGAAAAGCATGAGTTTCTCTTTTGAATATATTTATTACTGGCAGACATGATGGTAGAGTGTGCAACAAAAGAGATAGATAACCAGTGAAGGGACAGTGTAAGAATAAAAAGCTTTGCTATTCATTTCATAGGGCATTAATGACTAGACTATATAAAGTATTAACAAACAGACAACCTAGCAATTGGGCAAATAAACTGAACAAGTGTGTCTCAGAAGAAGAAATATAAATGCTTAATAAATATATGGAAAAGTTTTCAACGTTTAGCCCTAGGAAGTACAAATGACAGTTCCACTGAGACGCCATCTTGCCCAAGTCAGAACGTCTGCCATCTCTAAAACCAAAGCAGCCTATGCTAGTGATGAGCTGTGGGTGGATTTGTTAGCACTGGAGTTCTGTCAACCTTAAGACTCTACACTTGGTCACCTGTCCTCAGAATATTAAGCAGACATGCAGAGAAAGAAGATACATTCAATGGAGCCATGTGGGAATAAGAGTAAAGAGGTCCAGTGATCGATCATCCAAATACATCTTTGTTCCTAACATCAGTTTGAGGTTTAAGTGGAAGACAAGAAGCTCTCACAACTAAGCAGGCCTTGCTTTAATACCAACTATCATAAAGTGTAGTTGTCTGGACAAGTGTTGTCTATGAAGTAGTTAGAAGTGGTATAAGTTCCTCTTTTATCCTTTTGTTTTTCCCTGCATGACTTTTCTGGTGGAAATGCCAATCCCTTGGGGACAATTATCTCAAGAGTTTAAAAGTCAATCTAGTCGTGGGTACACTTTTGCCCCTTTAGTTGATCTTCCTTGACCAGAGTTATAGAAACTCTAATTATTGTTCCTGATAATGAATGTAAATGATTAATACACCCTATATGGTCACAGATATACAAGATCCTTAAAAAGCTAAAAATAGAACTTCTGTGTAATCCAGATATCCCATTCCTGGGTATATACCCAGAAGAATAAAAGTCAGCATACAATAAAGATAAATGCATATCCATTTTTATTGACCCACGATATACTAAAAATAGTACATTAAGGGCAGCAATGAACGAACAAAGTATTGCTCTACTAATGCCACACTTGCCAAATCAATGTGTTTACTGGGTTTAGTCACAGAGCATAGGTGAACCATACCTTATATTGAACTGTCTGCAAGACTGATCATCTGATAAAGTTGTCTATGAATATCCCCATATTAGATTAGAAAATTGCAAGTTCAGAGACCAATTACAATTTATATCATGCTTTTTTTAGACTTGTTAATAGTTTTTCTTCTTTATTTGTTCTTCTCTAACCAACATAGGTTTACCTGCATGGATGGTATCATCTGCCTGGTTACACACTGAAAACAGGTGTTGACAAGAGATCGAAAGCAGTTTTGCTTTCTTAGAGTGTTTTAGAGACAGAACAATTGATTCCCAAGGATTTTCTTCTGTAGCATTTAAAAGTTGTAGGGTCAAGAGTATATGACAGTTGGCACACACAATCAAAGAGGAACAAAATGATAGAAGTAGTTGCTTTTATCCAGGTCTAACCTAAGATCATCTCTGACTAGTGTGGGTCTAAGGAATAACCTTTGAAAGTTCAAACCCACAGCCAACCTATGTGCAAACAGTGACACATAATCTAAAATCTTAAATTGTGAGTGCCTTCCCTGTCTCAGAAAAGTAATAGGATTATTGATATTTTCCATTAGAGGACCCTGTTTATCCTCCAGTCCCAGATTAGGCCAGATTGCAGTGAAGAAACACTGCATGTATTTCCTTTTTAAGGTTTAGGTCAAACTGATACAGTCTATGGGTATATTGCTTCCCATCTGTATGACTAAGGGACATATGTTGGATCATTTTCCAAATCTCCTTCTATAATATGCTTGACATAGGTGAACATGGTGGGTAAGGCCACACCTTCTAGGACAGCTTGCATTTGCGAATCATTGGTTCTCTTTAATCTTCCTACAGGACCCTGAGGAGTTTTCTGGATCAATTTGCCCCTCTTTCCAATATGGTCAAATTAAATACCCTTTTATGTTTTCTGCATTTATCTTAGCTCTTTTTATTGGCTGATTTAGATAGGGTGGTCAGTCCTGGCTTGGATCACAGGAGGTGACCTACAAAGTCAATAACACATTGTCTTCTGCTTCAGAGCACACTCTGGATCTTTTCTTTTCCTTCCTCCCCTTATGAATAATAAAGGACAAACCTCTTACAATAGAGACCTGAATTCCTCCACATTTCTTGACCTCTCTCAGTAGTGACAAAGACTTTAATATCCTGTACCCTTGATGGAACTTATGTCCTGCAATTTTTGTGGTTAATCTTAGCCTATCTCTTAGGACCAACCATCCAGAAAACCCTCCTAAGGAAATATTGGCCCTCATGTATCAGGGAAGTCAGCCACCTGCTCATATAGCACAAATCTAGGAGGTTCCTGGCTCTCTTGTGGGTTATGCTTCTGATGACTCATTATAGTTTTAGGAGGCAACTCTTCATCTCTCAATTCATGTGTAGAGTAGGGCCGATAGAGTAGGGGAATGGATCCTTTTACCAGCTAAGAGTTGTCCATGTACTTTGCAGCATCTCTGGAATACCAAGGCTGGGAGGATGTAGAGAATTAAAAATGCATTTTGGAAGAAGTCTATGACAGTCTGGAAGTAGTGACGACAGCACTGCTTCCAAAAAATATTGCACTGGATTTGATTGTGTGACAAGGGAGTGAGATTCTTTGAGAGTACCATGATAAGATCTTTCTGTTTTGGTGCTCAACTTATAAATTGACCTTTCAGGCATGACTGAACTCAAGGTGCATCTTACAACAACTACCTAGCTTCTCCTCTCAGGAAACCTTCTTTACTGAAGATGTACCATGCCAGTTTTGCCTCAAGCCTGTGGTATCCTTGACCTCTGCCTTGTACAAACAACCCATCCATATCCAGCCAGTCACTTTGTCTTCTTTATTCTAAGACCTTCCAAGTCTTTCCTAATTTATACGTTCACTGCAGGTCAATAGCACTTTGTAGGAAGGTGGTGGTAAGAAGATTTAATTCTTTTTTTTAAAATTTATTTATTTATTAAAGATTTCTGTCTCTTCCCCACCACCGCCTCCCATTTCCCTCCCCCTCCCCTAATCAAGTCCCTCTCCCTCATCCAGCCCAAAGAGAAATCAGGGTTCCCTGCCCTGTGGGAAGTGCCAGGACCACCCACCTCCATCCAGGTCTAGTAAGGTGAGCATCCAAACTGCCTAGGCTCCCACACAGCCAGTACGTGCAGTAGGATCAAAAACCCATTGCCATTGTTCTTGAGTTCTCAGTAGTCCTCATTGTCCGCTATGTTCAGCGAGACTGGTTTTATCCTGGGCTTTTTCAGACCCAGGCCAGCTGACCTTGGTGAGTTCCCGATAGAATATCCCCATTGTCTCAGTGTGTGGGTGCACCCCTCACGGTCCTGAGTTCCTTGCTCGTGCTCTCTCTCCTTCTGCTCCTGATTTGGACCTTGAGATTTCAGTCCGGTGCTCCTTCATCAGGTGATGAAAGGAGACAGAGACAGAGACCCGCATTGGAGCACCGGACAGAAGATTCAATTCTTGAGACAACTTTTGAATACTAGAGATCAGACACAAGAGAAGAACAGAGAGGTACTACAGTGTCCAAAAATAAGTGAGGAATGGTGGTTATATATTGAGTTCACAAAATGTTTGTATAATTGTTGAATGGGAATGAAACTTATTATTTATAATTTATTCTATTAACTAAGAAAAACAGAGATGTTTTATGGGTGGAAATTTGATGTGTGAATCCCCTTTATATGCTGTCATTACCATTAATGAATAAAGAAACTGCCTTGGCCTGTTGATAGGTAAGAACTTAGGTAAGCAGGGAAGATATAACTGAAAGGAGTTTCTTATTTTGTTTTCACAGAGGGTGAGAGTCTGTGGATTGCTTCTATTCCAATATGGTATGATGGACCACGCCCTCCTGAAGGGTTGCTATGAACACCTTCAGAAAATTGCTTCACTCTAGCCGGGCGGTGGTGGCGCACGCCTTTAATCCCAGCACTCGGGAGGCAGAGGCAGGCGGATCTCTGTGAGTTTGAGACCAGCCTGGTCTACAAGAGCTAGTTCCAGGACAGGCTCCAAAACCACAGAGAAACCCTGTCTCGAAAAACCAAAAAAAAAAAAAAAAGAAAAGAAAATTGCTTCACTCAACTGCCAACTGAGATGAAACTAGCACACAGGTTATACCATGAAAGACCTTTTAATGATGCCCCCATTCAGCAGGAAGCAGTTTGGAGAGAAAAGGCTGAGCCCATGTTCCCAAATATGGTTTATAAATGTTCTTTTACATTTAAAGGGGGATATGATATAGGTATGAATAATTTGCATTGATATGGATTTTGCTTTAGTGATATAAATTTAAGGTCAATTTTGTTATATGTATATGTATTTCTGCTCTTGATTAAGGTATTATGATTATGTAGTTTACGTAAAAATGTAATGTATATAGGTTGTTAATAGATAATCATAATAATCAAGTTTGTAGTCATGCTAGTTAAGATTTTCTAGATGTACATAGATATATTTTAGATAGGTATTTTTCATATTTTTCAAAGACTACAGAATATGGCATTTTTAAATGTTTTAATAACTTAGGGTTTTTCATGACAATGAGACACATCTGCTCCTGGCAGCACCAATCTACTTCAAGAAGAAGATGGGCATCGAAGAGGCTCCTTATGGAGTTTGATAGGCATTTGGGCAAGAAACTGCTCTTGCCTGGACTATTGTATAAACTGGACACAGAGAACCCACAGAGAGAGGACTACTGAACTTGCCTAAAGGTGAGATGATCTTTCGGGGTTCCTGATTCATGAAAGAGTCTGCAAGACATTCTTCAGGACAAGCAGATAGTGACTGCCTTTGAAATTTCCTGCTTCATGGAAATGTCAGCCTGTAGGCCGAAGATGGATGCCCCAATGGTACAGAGGAACTTTGGGTGACTGTCCAGGCAGCAAGATGTCTCTGTCATTTCTAGAGTTTGAAAGTTGCTTATTTCTTGTTTGCTTAGGTAATATTGTATCTTTCTGGAGTCTTTGATGGGGTTAAGAATAGTTAGTTATAGTTATAGTTTTCCTTAGTTATGATAAAGATTATTGTAATTTTTACTTGATAACTGTTTTGTTATATGTAATTTTGCTATGTTAAAGTTAAAGCCTTCCTTTTTTTTTTGTTTAAACAGAAAAAGGGGAAATGATGGAGGAAGGTCATTGGTTAAAAAATAAAGAAACTGCCTTGGCCCATTTTATTGGTTAGAACATAGGTGGGTGGAGTAAACACAACATAATGCTGGGAGGAAGAGGAAGTAAGCTCAGAGACGCCATGCTCCCCTCTCCTGGGCAGACGTGATAGCTCTGCTCTCTGAGGCACACGTGATGAAGCTCTGACCCAGGATGGACGTAGGCTAGAATCTTTCTGGTAAGCACACCTCGTGGTGCTACACAGATTATTAGAAATGGGTTAAGAGGCTGAAACTAATGGGCTAGGCAGTGTTTAAAAGAATACAGTTTGTGTGTTGTTATTTTGGGGCATAAGCTAGCCAGGAGGCCGGGGTGCTGGGGAATGCAGCCCCACCGCTCCTATTACAACATTAATGCAATTGCTTCTATGTTGGAACATGGAATTCATGGTAACTTAAACCTGTATTCCTGGGCCATGATCACTCAAAGTGAATCCATAATAAACTATTTCTTATTCCCTTTAAGATGAAAGCCATGGTTTCTTCACTCAGATCAACAGCATCAAGAATCAACAGACAGAGAACTCCCCAAAACCCAAGGGACTCAGATTGGTTCATGTATCTGAAGACAGAAAATCGTTACCATTTACCACCCAAAAATGCTTCTAGGGTTTACTAATTGGTAAGTACATATTATCTGGTGCTGGGTCAGAGGTTAAGATCCAACAAAAGTATATCAGTCACAGTAACTATAACATAATTAATAAAAACCAAGAGACAGATATTGAGGTTCAACTTGAAGGTCAGAAAAGAAAAACAGCCAGCCACTGGCTCTTTCCTCTACCTCATTCCAAAATGATGATTCTGCCTTCAGGATGTCAGAATGAGACTGTGTCTGAGAGCTGACTCTTCCTATCTTATATTCCTCTCATGGCCTGGGATTAAATGTGTGTACCACAAGTGCCTGGTTTCTATGTCCAACTAGAGTGGCTACTGGAAATAAAGGTGTATGTCACCACTGCCTGGTCTGTAATCCTGAGCAGTGGAACTATATTATCCTCTAACCTTCAGGCAAGCTCTATTATTAAAATAGAAATGAAATGTCACTACATTTCCTGTTTCTTCTAAAATCAAAAAAGAAGGCTATAACTAATATAAAACTATATATATAAAACACTAATATGAAACTATATATAAGTACAATGACTATATATAATATACACAGTCAATAAATATATCAACAATGTCTAGTCCATTTGCATTTGACAAATTCAAAGAACATTCTCCATATCTATTCTATCTTGGTGAGTCCAAAGTCTTATACCTAATTTATTTTCTATCATAACTTGCTTTAAGCATTTAGGAACAAGGAAAACTATAACTATGCAGTCTTCAACTCCCTCAGAGACCAAACTATTGTGAGTAATGTCAGAAAGAGCTGACTGCCTCGACAATCACCCAAAGTTTATCTGCAGTATTGGGGCATCCATGTGTGGCCTATAGGCCTGGCATATCCAACAGACTTTTTTGTGAAGTAGGAAATTCTGAAGGGCTGTCTGAAGGGCTGGTAGTCACTTTCTTTTGTGTCCTGCTTGTTCAATTAGGACATCATACTGTCAGCAGTTGAGACATAGGCATCTAATTGTCCAGGGACTTATTTTTACCACAAAGAAAATAAACTCCATGTTGAGTTTCTTTGATGCCCATTATCTTCTCTGAAGTAGATTGGTGCTGCCAGGAGCAGATATGACTCATTGTCATTAAAAAAGAACCTGGGTTATTAAAACATCTTAAATGCCATGTTCTATAGATCTATAATTACTAAGCTGTATTTCCTTAATATTCTAAACAGTTTACAAGAATAATTTTCAAAGACTAAAAATTTGCATTATATTGTTTAAGTACAATGCCTGAACAAAAGTAGGGGAGGGGAGCAGATCCAACAAAAGTATACAAGTCACAGTAACTATAACACAAACTCCAAATCTAATAGACTAATATTCAAGATATTTACAGAACTGTAAAAACTTGAAGTCAAAAAATCTAAAAACCTAATTAAAAAGTGGGGTACGGATCTAAACAAAGAAGCCTCAATAGAGGAAATCCAAACAGTTGGTTCCCAGGCCTAGTTGGATGTAGAGCTACATAATTAGAGACACATCTGTCATTTGGGAGAATCTCCCTATGGATGCAATCAGAAAATCAGTTCTGATACTTACTGTCTCTTTGTACCACTTTAGACCAACATTTAAATGTGCCAGAAACAAATGCATGTCTACAAAATGAGGAAGGAGACAAATTGAAGGCACACCTCTTGAGACATGACTCATGATGCACTTAGCATTTTTAATTCAGCCATTTGTTTCCAGTGCATTTTCCTTATAGGAGGAATCATCATTCCCCTTGCAACTTTTAGATGAAAAGATAAGACACTGAGATCATAAATGATTTTTCCCACAACAAAATTAGGGTTCAACAGTCCAGAAATTTGATTCAATGTTTTTAGCTCAATTCCTTCACTATTTCTTGAACGCCTTCATTATCACTCTCCTCTTATCTGAGCAAGGCCCACAAGCTTCAGGACATTCACAGTTTCTTCCTGTACACTTTTTCTCCTTCCTTCCCCAGCATCACAGTCTGGGGACAGCACAGAGGCGGTGACTGACTGGAGTGAGGGTGAGGCCATTTCTGAACTTCAGGCTCAGCTTCTCATTGACTGGGGGCTTGAAGGTAAAGTTTTGCATAAGAGAAGTGAAGAAAATGAATAGCTCAGACCTGGCCAATTGTTCCCCTAGGCAGGCTCTCTTTCCTGTGAGACAAAAACAGAAGATGAGTCATTTTCTTAGCTGATTTTAGTGCATGATGGGAAGGATGTCCATAACTTTTTACTGCAAATACTGATCTGACCATGAGTTTTGTGTCCATCTGATTATGTCTAACACCTTCCTGAGTTGGCCATTAGAGCCTCATTCAAGGTGGCATTTCCTGATCTTGGCCCAACAATATGTCCCAGACTTGTATTTTAATCTTGCCATTTTCCCAGATGTCCTCATTCCTTGCATTGACTAATATTAAGGGAAAACTTAGATAAGACGCATTCTCACAACTCTGAAGGCCATTCTCTAGGTCACCTCACACCGTACACAGTGAACTTGGTGTATTTATCAAATTGTGTGTATAGACACATGTATTTACATGTCAGTCTCTCTAATGAATTTTTGTGCTCACACCATTCTTCTTTGATGGTCCAGGACAACCCTAGCATGCCACTGTTCTCTCCCTCAGTGAACATTCTCACCAAGTATCCCAACAGCACTGCAGATTTCTACAAGGTCTTTATCCATCTTTAAGCCAACATTTATGTAGATGTATTTGTGCATATGTGTGTTTATTTGTGTGCACCTATGTATAGAAGTTAGTGGTCAGTTATGGGTGTTTATCCTCAAGCGCCATCCACTTTATTTATACACGTATTTATTTTGGAGACAGTATCCCTGCCTATCAGGCTAGGCTGGCTGGCCAGTGAGTGCTGGGGTTCTCTTGTCTCTGGCCATCCAGCAGGAGTGCATGCATGTGATGACTTACTCAGCTTTCTGAGGGGCTTTTGGAGATCAATCAGAACATTATGCTCATAAGACAAGCAATTTTCCAGCTGTGCTAACATGTCAGGTATCTTAAATAATTTGCTACTAGCTTCCTTTATTCCTAAATAATACATGTTGAGTGAGAAAAATAAAAAACAAGTATAATAGAGTAAAATCAGATGCAAAGTCCAAAGCCTCAGAATAGCTGTGCTAACTGAGATGTACAGACTGGTTCTGGGCAAATTCTTTCTCATTGGCATTGATTTCCATTTTTCCTACTCTCCAACTTGTCAAGGAAATCTTGGTAATATGAGTGACAGTGAATCGCACTAATACTAGTAGCACATGCAGTGTACAAAGTCGGTCCCTTGACAATGCTGACCAGTATAAATGCTGGTGTCAGAACTGACACTAGAGAAGAAGAATTTCTTTTTCTTTATTTTCTCTTTTCCTTTCCTTTTCTTTTCTCTCCTTGTCTCCCCCTCCTCACTTGTTGAGTTTTTTCCTCTCTCTCTTTCTCTCTCTCTCTTCCTGGAACTGCTGAGTCTAGGGTCTTGCATATTCTAGAAAGTATGGCTTTTCTGAGCTAAACCCGTCTAGCTTTTAACCATTTAATTTGAGACAGGATCTCTCTAGTTTTCCCGGGATGCATTTCCCCTCACCATTGCACTTCAAATCAAGTCCATTTGGCTCTAAGAAGGTATCCCTAATAATAACTTGGGACACTGAAAAATCTCATTAAAGTTTCACATATCTACCTTAGTACAGAGAGGAGATAGGATATATGGGTCTCCATTCTTAGTGTTTTGAGAAAAAAAACTGAGGCAGGCTGAAATACCCAGGTTAAGTTAAGGAAGACTGAAAAAAATAGGGTGTGTCTTAAGCAGTGCCAAGGCCAGGGAATGAAGGACTACTTCAAAACATACATAAAGTGGAATCACCTTGGGCCATCTGGAGAACTTTTCATTAAAGCATAGTATTATGGGATAAAAGGAGGGAATGGCTGGGTGGAGCTCTGAACTCTGTCCTCTCATCAAAACTCACCCATTGAGAAAGGCAGGAAGGATTCTCTCTTCTTAAACTGTCCATTCTCCAATAAGTGCTCTGGATTGAAGATTTCTGGGGTGGCCCACTCTTTGGGGTCACTGTGTAGTGCAGTCAGGTTGGTTAGAATCACCGTGCTTTAGAAATGACAGCAAAAAGTCAAGGCTTGATATATAGAACAGACCTGCAAGGAGGTAAAGGTAGATACTTTGTGAGCTCTCATGCATGACTCTCCCCACTTAGTACCTTCTACTTTGTCGAGATAACTTTGCATTGACTGTGAGTGCCTTCTGAGAATATTCTAGTCCATTAGGTTGCTCTTTAATGCTGGACACAAGTTTATAGAAAGAAGTCTGTACAGGTCTATGGGGAGACATGGTAGCATCCAAAGGAGAATCAAGAGGCAGGCAAGAGTAAAGACCAAATCAGCCTCCTCCTACCTTAATACCTGGGTGGGTCTATGAAGGGAAATGATGAGCCTTCCATCTCTGCTTTCAATTTTTAGCCCTTAATGTGGACGACTCTGATCTCACTCCTCAGGGTTATGAGCACATCAAGAAAGAAGAGCTTGCAAGCTTCTTATCTCAGGATCACAGGTATGGTACCTGGACTCCCAAGAGTTTGCCATTACCTCACGATGGATCATCTACCCTATGAGTGAGGATTAGCCCTTCTTCCAATCTCTCTTGATTTTGTCATATCCATTCCTGATTCTGAGAAACGTCTTACTGCAGGCTGCCCCTTGCTATCTCAGTCCCACATCTGCTGCACAGCTAACAGTGAAGTGTGCAATGAATGTGATAACTCTGTCACCTCCCATGAATTTCACTACACACTCTGTAGAATGCTTTCATCATCTTATGCTAGTTTGAACACATTTCCAGAGTTAATCAACAAATGGTAGCAGACTTTCCATGACTGTGGATAGCACTCTCCCACAAGCTGACAACCTGGATGGAATAAAAAGGGTGGAAATGGGGGTGAAAACCTCCTTGTAGGCTTTCTTTCTGGTTTCTAGCCCCCACGATGTGATCTGATGGGCTCTTTCACCCCTTCTTGTCATGCTGAATCAAAACCTAGGGCATTTTTTCACAACCGAGAAAATTTTGAGTTCTGATAATCCATGGTGAAAGGAAGAATAGAAGAAACTATAACCGTTCTGGGACATGTAGGGTATAAGATTGAGTAAACCCTGTGCAGAGATCTTGAGAGCACTGGGAGATGTGATGGGGATCCCCTCTGTTAAGAGGGACACATGGAGAGACATCAGGAGAGAACCTTTTAATAACAAAAAACTACAGCTCCGTGGAAGAAGCATATGTTGATCAGAATTATCAGAACATGTTTGCTCCTGGATCCCCACTCTGTTTAATAGTAGGGAGATTTTATTCAAACATAATTTCCATAGGCCTTAACTTTCTAATCTCTAAAATGAGATGGAGAGTAATTCCAAAATGTTGATATTTTAAAAATTATAGTCAACAGCACACAAATATCACTTGGTAACTATTGGCCCTCTGACCCTTTCAAGTGCCAAATTTTTGGAAAGGTTTCCCTCATGAGACAGAAATCATTTGTATGTAAATTATAAGCCTGCGGTTTGCTGTTTTAGAAACAATAGTCTCACTGTAATAGTGGTGCAGGTGCCTCAAGTTTCACTCTCATTTCTAACTCAGTGCTTCAAGGCCTATGTAGCAAAATTTTCTAGTCCAAGCCTGCAGTCCCTTGATCTTGGGAGATGGTCTCTCAGGTATCATCGAGCAGAGAACTGCTGACTGTGTTAGCCCGCATTAGCATGGGAAGATGCTAGGATGCCTTTAGCCAACAAAGCCAGGCTTTACCTAAACCTGGGCGAAGACTCTTCTCTCCCCATTCTATATGTAGATATCTGTTTAGATGAGTGAAGGAAAACTAGTATTTTATCAGGCATACTATCTTTCTGCCCAATTTAAATGATCTTTTGAGGAAGGACTACAGGTCTCCTTTAGTTTAGTTTCTTAAGATGATATAAGAATTGGACTCAGCTGAGGTTGGGAACACACAGTTACCTTCGGCAAATAGAATCCATCCAAATTTGTGTCCTTTGACACTTCCCTGGGAACATTAAAGGGGACAATGTTGCCCATTCTCTGCACCTCATGGACAACAGCATTGGTGTAGGGCATGGACTCTCTGTCGGCCAGGCTTGCCTGTCTCTTCTGGCCAATCACTCTGTCAATCTCAGCCTGTACTTTTTCTGAAAGAAGACAGGTTTTATTAATTTTCAAATTTAGTTATTCCTCATAACAATATTGAAGTTGTCCTGCTTTTATTTCATTTTAGTGACTTAGCTGCATAGATATTTCCTTAACCCTTCAAAAGATTGACTTAAAGGACAAATAAACAATTCAGTGATTTTTGTGTGAGCCTACAACATAACCCTAACTTTCCTGAATAGAATAGCTGTAATCAACATGGCTAACCTTAGCACAGTACCTAGTCTGGTATGAGTAAGTTCCTTTCCCAAAATGCTTTACTAACAATTCACATTCACGTTTAATAGTCCTAGAGCCTGGAAATGCTTAGTGCAGGGCACCAAAATGTTTTATCATCTGATAGGAACAATATTCTTTCTCATAGATAAGAAAGTTTCACTGGGTTCTCATCTCAAAGGGAGAAATAAGGCTCTCTAATACTTCCTTATAAAAAGATAATAATTTTTAGAATAGTATATTTCTGTCAGTGGAGGGTATCTCATGGCAGAGTGGAGGTCAGAGGAACGCTACGGGAGTTGTTTCTCTTCTCCTACCATGTGCGTTTTTGGAACCTCACTCATGACAATGGTGAAGTAGCAAGATCCTTGACCTCTTGTGCTGTCTCTCTGGCTTCTCTGCTACTTCTTTAAGGAAATTTTTCTCTTCTTAGGACCAATCACCTCCAAACACCATACAACTGGTAATTAAGTGCAACAAGTGGATTCATAAAGAACACACGAACATCAGACCACACCACATCTGTAGGCTCTCGTTTCTCAAGAAGAGACATCAGCATGGGCAGTGAATAGCAAGAAGTTGCTGCACAGCTCTGCTTATGACATTGTTTAGATTTCAGTTTCCATATCTGGTTAATGAGAATAAGCCTTCTTAAGGATGTCTTGAAATATACATAAAGATAATCATAATAGAGAATGATAATGGTTGTTATCTCTCTTCCAATATGCTCATCGAGATGAACAAGTTATCCAGCTAAAAACTCTTATCTCATGGATTCTTTTGTAGTCAATGACGGTGACTAAGTTCTGCCAAGTAAAATACAGACAGCCAGTCATGGTGACTCATGCCCTAAATTCTAGGTCTAGGAAGGTAGAGATAGACAGATTTCTGACTTCAAGGACAGCTTGGTTTACAGAATGAATTACAGGATAACCTAGGTTGCACTGAGAAATCCTGTCTTGAAAAACCCAAAACAAAAATTGCAAATAAACATGAGATTTATCTTTGGAACAAGTCCCCTTAAGACAGCATCTGCATCTTTCCTTCTCCCTTTCCCTTCCAGGAAAAAAAAAAAAGTCCTCTAGAGGGCCCACTTAGGGAGAGCTGAGACTGTAGCTTCTCAGCAACAATTTGAAGGGAGTTTGTAACAACAAGCTCAAGACAAGGTCCTCTTTAGAGATTTCTCCTGAGAGAGAAATAAATATGTATCACTTGGATTATTTTCTCTATAAAAACTAATTGGAAATAAAATACATTTAACAAAAACTTGTCACAATAACACCTTTGGGGGTATGTTCTTTATATGTAGCCACCAAATAACCTCTAATTTGTAACCGTCCTGCCTCAGACTCTAAAATATTTTGACTAATGTTGTGTGCCATGAATCACAACTCTGGTTAGCAACTTAATTCTACAGTTTAATAATGTTAAGTGTGTTCACGTTGTTGTACAAGCAATGGCCAGAACCTTTTCAATCTTGAAAAACTGAAACTATAGGACAGTAAACAATTTCTGGTTCTCTCATCTTCTATTCAGTCATCTTTGTGTAGAGATTTAACTATTCAACGTATCTCATTTGAGTTGGATAGGACAGTCTGTGTGATTTTGTGATTGGTTATGTAATGTAGCACAGTATCCTGATAGTTCATGCATGGCTTGGCACCATCAGAACTTCTTTTCTCCAAGCAGAAGAGCTGCTGTAGCTCATGAATTGATTTATGGTTAGGGAATAGTCTAGCTGGTACTATCTCTTGACTATTATGCATATTTCAAAAGCAATGTGTACAATTTTCTTGTACATCTATTGGCATTTTCTAGAGGTCACGTATGTATTCTAAATAAGTAACTTTAAAAATTTAAAAGATTATTCTCCAGGCACATACATATTTTCATTGAAACTGAAGACACATATACATAAATCAGGTACGCATATGCATTTTGAATTAAATAGAAAAATATTTGGGGATGGAGGACAGTTCAAGTAGTAAAGCGATTGTCATGTAATCAAGAAGACGTGAGTGCTATAATTCATGCAAAAAAAAAAAAGTGGGTATGGTGACATGGACTTCTAATTCCAAGCCACCAGGGAGGTGGTGGCAGACAGATCCCTGTGAGTTAGTGGTTAGGCAATGTAGGCTATTTGAAAAGTTTCAGGTGCATGAGAGTCTCAAAAAGTGAATAGTTTCTGAGGAATGATGCTGCAGATGTTTGCAGCTGTGCTGTGGCTTACACATGTGCACACCCAGACACAGGAAGTTCTTTAAACAAATATTTCTCTACATTATGGGAAGCATTCTGATTTTCTCCATCTAAATTTCATTTTAAGGCAAAATAGTTGGCCTTTATCTACTAAACTGATTTTATACCTCATAAATAAACAATTACCGACAATTTGGAAAAATAAAACTAACAGGAAAAAACTGTGTTCTATGAAAGGGAAAATGTACCTATCCTCAAATCATTGAACTTTTTATGGAATACACATAACATGTACCACACTCTCTGATGAGTGCTAGTCAGTGGTGACAGGAACTATGTGTCCAGCAGGGACATGGAAGAGTATCGGGTTGTCTCTGGAAGAAAATATTAGTAATTCTCCATTCTTCAATTCATGAAGGGATTTGAAAAGAATTAAGAAGGTAGTACTTGACAGGATTCTTCTAGCATGGGTGAAAACTGTGATAGAATACTCGACATCATGTCTTGGAGGTAAGAATTAGAAGAATAAGGACAGGGCCAGAAAAGGACAGAGTGTAAGAAGGCAACCACACAGGGTGGGTGGGGTTGAAGTGAAAAGGCAGAAAGGTAACATCACAGTGCATTGAATACCAGAACAGAGTTTGAACAGAATTCAGGGGAAATGGGAAGGCCTGCTGACAATGGAAGAGGGACATGAATGGATGCACTTTGTAAGTGTCTGTATGCTTGGGACCCATCTCAGTCCTAAGAGAACATGTAGAGGACATGCCCGTGACCCAGGGCACATTGTCTCACAAGTACTGCACTTCTTCCAACTCCAACATGTTCTCTTCTTGTTCCGTCTAAATCCTAGATACCAGAATTCTGCTTTGTCCAGTGAGGTCACCACCTGTTTACCTTGAACATCTGGGTAGAGAGCCATGTATAGCAGAGCCCAGCGCAGGGTCGTGGATGTTGTCTCTGTTCCAGCAAGGAAAAGGTCCAAGGTGGTCCAGATGAGATTTTCTTCACTGAAACTTGTAGTCTCCTCTGGGTACTGGGAAAGATGGTGTACATTTGTTTAATCAGAAGATATGTGATTATCACTATACCTGCTTTCTGACACTAGGGAAAACATTTGAAAATATATGACATAATATACCTTCAGCCTCTTAAACTGTTTCTGTCTGTTATTGAAACAAGATGTAAAAGTATTAAATACATTCATTCAGCTGCTTCTGTATGCTTGGATATGGTTGGATATTGTTTATAAAACATCATGGGAAGGCAGAGATGCCCCACACAAATCTTATAAGTTATCTGTAGCATTCAGTTGAGCTTTACCTGTGTTGTGTACTTGGGAAAGAGAGGGAATGAATAATTGGTCTTAGAAAAAAATCATCAAAATCAGAGCCCTATTATTTAATGGCTATTTTCATTTTGTATATAATTCATTTGTAAATAAAGAATAAGAGGCAAGAAGGACATGAAAAAGAAGTATCTTCCATTTACAGGCAGGGAACCCTTTATTTCTAATAATGCTCCAGATTTAATATTACTACTAATTTTTACTCACACCAAGTATGTAAAGCATTGACCTATAAATATGTCTATAATCTTCATTTTTGGAACCTTCGCATGCTACTTGATAACCTAAAATATGCTTTGTAGATCTGACTAATTTAAGAGGAGACAATTATCTTGAACTATCCTTATGAGTAGGCGCTTGAGGGTCACAAGTAAATAGATCCGAGGAAAAGAGATGCAACACTTTTGGGAATGAAGACAGGAGAAGAAAGCAAGCAAAATATCATTGCCCTCATAGTCAGGTGTGGTGGTGCTCATCTTTAATCCCAGTACTCAAGAGGAAGAGGCAGGTTGACCTCTGTGAGGTTAAAACCAACCTGATCTACATACAGATTGAGATTAAGGACTGTAATGGTTATACAAAGAAAACTTTTCTTGAAATCAATCAATCAATCAATCAAAAACAAATGCTGTCAGCTCTAGGAGCTTGGAAAGACAGGGTCATATAGTTTCCATAGCCTTTAAAAGAACCTTATGTGGGCAACAGGAAGAACAGATCATGAGAACAATAAGAGAATAAAGCTGTGTCATCTTAAAGCACTAATGTTGTGTTAGCCTGCTGCATGATCACTTGAAAACTATTAAACCACTCCATTGTCTCTAAGAAGACACGAGGGCATCTTCCCCACCTTTGTCATTTCTGTGAGGAAAGCATCAATGAAGTCTCTTGGATCATCAGGATCCCACTCTCTCCGGTGATTTTCAATCATAGAAGAAACAAACGATTTCAGTTTTTCCCAGTTTCTGAAAACTGTTTGGTGTGATCCAGGAAGATATTTCACTATCCTTGGAAAAATAGTGTAGATCTGATTGGAAAAAAAAACAAAGACAGTCAATGGGACAACACTGCCACTTTACAATGTTTAGAGCTACTCTTGTGTTTCCCTTTGTTTCTTACTGTGAAATTGTGGGGTTAGCTTTTCTCTTCCCTCTCACCTAACTCCAAAACATTTCAACTCTGATCTGCAAAGTATATTCAGCTTCAGAACATTTCTTAGTAGCCCAAAGTTCCTGTTACCTACATTACAACACCAGCTATTTCTGGTTGTTGGGACAGACAGCATTCAACACTTTTATCAATTATACTATCAATGCCATTACAAATTATTTTGTATGCTGTTTTTATAAAGAATATTTATTAATATTAATAATCACATTCCTGGCCCTGTGACTTTCAACATTCAGGGATTGTCCATAGACTCAAAGTCAGAGATAGTACTAGTTCCCTGTAAGCCCTACAGTGATGGAACCTCCCTCCAGATCATCATTGTCCCAGTTTATCTAGGCACTTCATGCCCAGCAGCCTCTGCGATCACACTGAAGGCATTTCTGTGTTAGGCCCTGGTAGGTGCTGTTCATTATGCCTATAAATGGCCCTGAAATTGTTGCAATCCAGTGCCTCACGTCATAAAGCACTGCTCAAGTCTCCTTGGAGATTCCTTTTGTGAGTATTCTTAAAGTGACAGACATTTATTCACCTTCCTAATTCTCTGTCATGACCTATTTTCATTTTGGAAAATTACCAGTAACATGTATTCTGCAGGCAACTGAACATTCTGGTGTTCTCACTGTGATTTAATGCCCATAGTATAAGACTTTAATCTTTGCTGAAGTAAAGCTAATGGTGAGTGATGTTTCAATAAAATTGTAATGAACAGATAGTATAACACTGTTGAAGGGAGGCCACGTGTCCCTGGCTGCTCAGCCCTTAAATAATAACATAGAAACTATATTATTTAATTTACTGCTTGGCCCATTAGCTCTAACTTGTTATTGACTAACTCTTACATATTAATTAAACTCCTTTCTATTAATCTGTGTATTGCCACATGGCAGTGGCTTACCAGGTACCGTTCAGTCCTGCTCCAGCAGTGCTACATGGCTTCTCTCCCACTCTGCCCTTCTTTCTCCCAGCATTCAGTTTAGTTTTCCCTGCCTACCTAAATTCTACCCTATCATGGCAAGCCAGTTTCTTTATTCACCAGTGGTATTCACAGCACACAGAGAGGAATCCCACATCACAACGCAATGTAAAATCAACAATACAGAAAAAGAGACAAACGTGAGTGTGATTTTTTAACCTCTGCTGCCTCCTAGTTATAATAAATTGTAGCAGTTATAATAATGACATTAACAATGCTAATATTGCTGAAAATAGTGATGATAATACACAGTGTGCTAATGGGGTCTTCCTGTATCCAAGCCCTGAACCGCATGAGATACTGAAAGCCTTCCACAGACATCTGGTGGACTACTCTCTATCTTTGCTTATGTACTCTCTACCTGCTTGCAGATATGATATTGCATTATTTTATATGTAGATGTTCATGTTGAAAAATCAATGGATTTTTGCAGGTTTGCTTGATGTAATTAGTCATTCCAAAAATGTTTATCATTACTCTCAGTCTTGTTTTGCTCCCTTCTAAGATTTTTACCTTTTGATACTCACACCTAGAAATGAGTCTCATACTCACTGGACTACCGTGACTTCCTTTGTTCTCCTTACTGGAAGCAAATAATATAGGCAATAAGTACAACTGCTCTCATTTTTCATGCCTATTTTCATACATATAAGTCATGCTAATTAATTGCTCAGTATTTAGAGAAGACAGTCCTGAACATAAAGGGAAATGACTGTGGGGATAAGTGAAAATAAATCCACTTTGGACTGCATTATAGAGAAGTCGATGCATAAAAACAGAAAAGTTGAAAGAGACAATGAGCTTTTGAAGGACCAGTCTCTGTGCTTCATATTCATTCTCTCTGGAAGCATTATGTACTCATGGCGGTAAAGTCAAAACATCCACAACTGCTATCTGCACACACTCCAGAAGAGTGTCCAAAAAAGTACACAGTGTGGCACAGAAACACAAGGAATATGGAAATATGAGCCGGGTGGATTCCACTAAAAATCATGAACTCCTGAATCAAGGAATTGACAGGTGTTGAAACGAGTACAATACTACATAAAACCAGCAAAAGTATTCTAGTAAAATTCATCAGTGTCTTGGAGCATATATGAAAGCAGATGGATACAATGAAGGATCTGGAGAGGAAAGTCAACATTAGAAAGGGAAAAGACAGTAAAATGGAGGAGAAAATCAGCAATGTGGTTGAAAAGATCAGCAAAATGAAAGACACATGCAGCAAGGAAAATAAATTTTTGATAAAAAGTGGAAATTTTGAAAATGAAGAGTTCAAGTTTTCAACAAAACACACACACACCAAAAAAATAAAAAACCCGTTGGCAACAGACAAAGCTATGGAGAAGACTATCTATCAGGAATGGATTCCAATGTTGAGGACACACTTCCTTCAAATATCTATTGGGGAATAATTATCATGACTACAAAGTCTTAGAACTCAGGAATACAATCAGAAACTAGATCTATGTGATCACAGAATTGCAGGGTCACAGATAAGAAACCAAAGATCTGTGATAAAAATAAATGCATAGAGAATTGATTGAATGACCTTATAGCAGACGTATCCCCAAATCTAGAGAAAGAAATAGATTTTCAAATCCAAGAGGTTTTTAGACCCTTAAAATAAACAAACCAGGGGGAAGCGCCTTAGTGATATATTAAAGATGTAAAAGGAAGGAAGGAAGGAAGAAAGGAAGAAAGAAAGAAAGAAGAAAGCTGTAAGGAAAACATCAACTCACATGGAACGTCATACAAATTAGAGTATCAAATTGCTCATCATCAACCCCCAAGACAATAAAAAATGAGATAGCACAGTTTGTGCTTTGAAAGTAAATAAATGTCAACTCTGAACTCTATTGCCAGAATTGCTATGTTTTAAAATTGACAGAGAAACAGGATATTCCAGGAAAAGTGCAAATAAAAGTAATTTAGAAGCAACAATCAAACAAGTCTGAATGTGTTTAAAGGAGTATTATAAACAGAATGAAAAAAATCCCATTTATGAGAACACAGGAAAACACCAATTTCCCGAGAAGGATAGTTGAGCAGATGAGAGCTAGGGAAGCATCCATTGTGTTAACACAGAAAACAAGCAATCCTCAGTAGTAACAGGGAAGAAAGTAAAATATAAACAAGCAAGCCAAGAAGAAAAATAACAAAATCACAGTAGCTAATTTGTATGGTTCAATAATCATGCTAAATGTAATTGACTCTATCATGCCTGAAAAAGACACAGACTAGCTGACCAATTAAAATCCTAGAGCAAAGTTTGTGTTGTCTCTGTGAAACAAATCTTACTGGTAAAGATAGTCACAAATTAAGAATCAGAGAAAGAAAAGCAATTTATAAAGCAAACAGAAGTGAAACAATCTGACATGGCTATTCTGATTTCAGGTAAAACAGATATTAAATCCAAAGAGTCAGAAGCGATAATGTCATTGCATGACGGCAACAGTTAATAAATCATAACAATTGTAAATAAAAAGTTACACATAAGCACACAAGTTTCTTTATTAATTAACCAATGAAAGCAACAGGTAGACAGATGACCCTCCTCCACAGAAGAAGGAGCGGCAGGCTACGTTCGGCTTACTTAGTCCCAGAAATAATAACAGACAAATTGTATTCATTTAAACACTGCTTGGCCCATTAGTTTCAGCCTCTTATTGGCTAATTCTCATATCTGGCTTTAACCCATATTTAGTAATCTGTGTAGCACCACGAGGTGGTGACTTACCAGGAAACATCTTAACCTGCATCCATCTCGGAGAGAGAGCTATAGGGTCTGGCTCACCTCCCTTCTTCCTAGCATTCTGTTCTGTCTACCCCACCCACCTATGTTCTGACCTATCAGGCCAAGCAGTTTCTTTATTAATTAACCAATGAAAGCAACACACACACTCTTTTATATTTGTGATACACACATAATGGAAGAAGAGAACCTATTCTTGAAAGTTGTTCTCTGACTAGTGTACACCCATACATGTAACAAATGTATACATGTGCATGCACACACACTAAAATACAATGTCAAGAAAATATTTTAAAAACACAAAAGCATGTACACACACACATCCTTCAATATGTACACACCGTGGTAGTGAGGGACTACTGCATCAGGCTTAGCAGAAAGAAACACATTCAGAAAAAAATCCAGCCCTTGTGGTTAATTTCACCATAAAATTGTTTTTCATATTCATAAACGTGACCGACAGATGTGGAGAGTATTTGAGTGGCTATAAGTAGTAGACATGGAAAATGGGACAAAGTTGGGGATGACATTTAAACCCCAGAAGTTTATATTTTCTATCACTAGACTGACTGATCCATGTCAGTGGGAATGGGGACAGTGCATTTTTAGTTAGCTTACATGTCCTGGGGCAAATGTATGACAAATGATAGTTTCACATGGACATGGATATGAAACTTTTATTCATAACACGCTAAACCTATGAATGACTTATTTATCTAACTATAGATAAACCAACAACAATCCAGCCAGTGTACTGCTAGTGTGGAGGTAACAAGGAACAGTGTACAAACAAGACTATCAAGACAAGAAGATGTGCTAGAAAGTTCCTTTTGAAGGTTTCTATGAGGAAGGAAGAGAGTGGCATGGGAAAAGAGAGTCCAGGTAAACAATTATATCTCCATTCTCTGAAAATACCAGCATTCCCATAGGCATATCTACTGACCAATATAAATATCAAAATAGTTTAAATAAATGACAGAAGCGCTTAGTATATATTAAGTTTTTTGTATTAACATCAAATTCAAGATGAGAACTTAAAAGATATTTAGATCAAATTCAATATTTCAAATGTTGCAAAATGCTACTTGCAATATCCTTGACAGACATGCAAAGAGTGCGTACCTGGCACATCAGTGATGCCTCCAAACACGAGACCTCATCCAGTAGCCTCAGCATCTCCTGAAACCGACTGTCATGGTACTCAAAGCGCTCCCCGAAGGTGACAGAGCAAATGATATTGGAAACTGCATTGTTGATACTGAAATGAGGGTTGAAAGCCTGTCCTGGGGATGGGGAGATGGAGGGATGAATCTTTAAAAGTTATTCATTTGTTTCTATTTCCTACGCTAAATTAACATGATATGACAGAGGAACACACATTGCAGAGATCCATGGAAGAGGCTCTGGTCACAGCATACTACATAAGAACTGACTTGGTCCAGAGACTCTGCAAATACATGGGAAGCCCAACTGATGACCAGGCCTTAGGTGCAACAATGTGTCTAATTACTCTTTGTGTGCTTACCTGCAGAATTCCTAGGGCAAGGTCATGGCTACATGTTCACTGCCTAATCCTCAGTCCAAAGAACAGTGTAGCATGCAAGGCAAGCAGTTAGACATTTAGGAAGAATGTGTTCAAGAAATGAAAGGGCCACAGCCTCCCACCCCTGCACTGTGAAATACCCACCTTCTTCTTCTTTTATGGCCTCCACAAGGTAGCTGGCCTCCTCTTGTATGCGCTGCTCTAAGCTCTTCTTTCCCAACCCAAAATTCCTCAGAGTCATCAGAGCGAACCTTCTTTGTTCCTTCCATGTCTGGCCACTGGAGAAGAGCACTCCTGGAAAGAAGACATTCAAAGTTATGACACTGAAATTCTGGTCTAAAATATCCTCTTGACCTCAATGACATGTGCAATGGAAAAGAGAAGGGCCAATAAACGATTTGGTAACTGTCTAGAGAGAATACCCCAAAGCAAAAAGCACGGTGGCTAACATGTCCTGGTGATCTGTAAAATCATACACTGGTATTGTGTAATCTGTTCTGCATGTTTATTACCAACCAGCAACAGGCCCATTCTATTCCCAAGGAAAGGAGCAATATATAATGAATTAAACTTTTCAAGGAAGCACAATTGTTTGACGCTCAGATGTTCAAATTCATATCACCTTGTTTGCATGACTGACCCAAAAGTCCTTTTACTTGTGTTAAGTTGAATAACAGGAATGGACTAAAGGCTAACACAAGGCACATAAATTAAAGAGGTATGAAAGGCTCTAAGAGAATTCCTCATCAACACAATCTTTAAAATATGAAAAAATTAGTCAATATGGTAAGAAGCATCAGTGTTCCCCACAGAAAGAACAGGAGGCAAACGTTCCAAACTGGTCAGCATCTACCACCTACTTCATGGCGCATGCCATGTCATGTGCAAGTCAATTTCTTAACTTGCAGAGAAATCACTAGCTCTTTAAACATAAGCCCTGGTCTTTCAGTTCTAAACATCATCAGGTGGCCCTTTCTCATCATCATTCTGGTTATTCAGCAGCTCAGACATTTCCTTCCTGAAACAATTTCACAGTAGCACCTGGAATCTTTCCATTCCAGAGCTTCATCTAAATTCATTGTCAGAAATTTCCCACAACTTTTGCCAGCGTGTTTCTTCTGCCAACTTTTGAAACTGGAATTATTCAAAACCTCTCTGCTTGCTGCATATTTAGGGAATCTTATCATTTCTACAATTTAAGTATCATCTGTTGTCAGTTACAGGTGTACACTCCAGACCATGTATAAGACTACTTGCCTTTGCAAGTTACCAGCATTGAGACTAAGCACACCTGGAACAGCTAATATTATTGGTATTTCCGAAACTCATAAAGGAAGCTAGCACCATTAAAATACATTGTCACGGTCATCTTTCTTCTTTGCGTCACCCATTCCTGTGGAAGCCATTTCCTTGGCAGTCCCACATGAGACTCATTCTCTGGCCATGCCTCTAGGTTATTATGTCATATGGTTTTGCTCTTGAACGGCTTTAGTCCATGTGTCTTCAATGTCACTGTCACGGTCTAATCAGCTGTCATTTTTTTTTTTTACTGCATTTTCAAAGCCCCACCTTCTTTAACCCACAATGATTATTTTCAAGCTGTTTTCTCCCTGAGAGCTTAGAGGTGCCTCAGAATGTGCAGTGTGTGATCATCTCTACTCAGAACTACTCTTGCTGTTAGGATGCAAACCAAAATCTTAGCTCTTCTTAGGCAAGGTGATCAGTTTGTACCTACTTAGTTATCCTTTCCTTACTATGCTTGCCACACTGGACATCTTTCAATTTCATGAGGCCCTGGTCTTTCTTCTTATTTCATGGGTATTCTGTTCCTGTTGACTATATGTCAATGTTAATAAATTAGTGTCCTTACTTACAGAATTTTTCCCTGAATAACAGTAGAACTTTGATACTACTGATAACTGCCTTGTCCCCTTAACATTGTAGTCCTGTGTGATTTTAATTAGCTAATTGACTCAGCATTTTCATTTAATGGAGTATATGTTATGTAAAGATGGAGATTTCATCTATTATATGCACCATGAATCACTTATGCTTAGCACTATGCTCCCTTTAACATCAACATAGTTATTTATGTACAATTAATGATTGGTTGCCTCAAGGAGTAATTAGGAAATGTATCACTTTGATACGTCAATACACTTGAAGTTCTGCTTTCAATTTTGAAACATGCAACCTGATATAATGGCAATATTGAGTATTCATGTTATTCTAGTCTAACCCTCTCTAGAAGGCTGGAGATGCCTGCGGTGCATGGCATTAGTAATGAAGTATAAGACACGATAAACAAGCAGAGCAGCTGTAAGAAAAGGCTCACTTACACCTGTTTTCCTAGGACAGAGTGTGAGCATGTGAAAAGGGAAGTAAGAACACAGTGTGTCTGGCTGTGGCTTGATGCTGTGGTTACTTCTCACTAACATATTTAAAATTAATTTTTTTCAATGTCTATTAGGGATGATACCATTAAGTCCTCTGATGGGTGCTGTCATTCAGAAAATTTGGCACCCCTCTTCCTTTAAACATGGCTATTCATGATGGAACTGTTTTTTTGGAGTTTTGGAAAGTTAGATACAGGTACATTTAACACATCATGAACACTATAATACACACTCTGTGTTGCTCAATAAACTTACCATTGTTCTTAGAGATACGTTCTCGGATAAGAGTGACAGGGCGGTTCAAAATGTCTTGTTCCATGTGAGTAAAGACTTTTTTGATTAAGGGGAGTCCAGTTATGATTACTGAACTTAAATCACCAAGATACAGGCTAAAAATATTCCCATACTTCTTCACAAACTGAAAAATATAACAAGAGTTATACTTAAGTGTGTCTGTGTCTGTGTACCCAGGGATGGCAGGCAAGTGTGTAGCTAATGGGACTCATGTTGAGAGGTTTCTGTGAATGGGGAGATGTACTATTATCTGTGGAAATGTTTATAAAGTTGTGGTTTCCTCTACTGCACTAAACTAAAATACAAATAGTTAATTAATATGTTTGTATGAATTGACTATGCATCTACCACATGTCAACCAAAGGCAAGCATGAGGATAAAAGTTTCAGCAAAGAAACAAAATCACTGATCTGAAGCATCCCAAAATCTAATGGAAGGAGAACATGGGACACATTTGACCACACAAAGGTCAAAGAGGGTGCATATAGGTTTGATGTTGGTGCAGATTGTATGGGCTTCCTAGTAGATCAAAGTGATTCAGCAGAACTAATGGCTATAGTCAACACATGTTCGACATGGGATATACATGTGTGAAGGATTGCACAAACACTAAGGGAACTCTTTGAATCTGTATATGGAAGAGGTTCCTTAGTGTAATAATAATGTTTTTGATTTCTTTTTCCTTTCACCAAACTTCAACTGATTTCAGGATTAGAAATTTCCTCTTAAGGCTTTCATTCTTATATCTAGCCAACATGAACCAAATGAACATCAACTTGTTTTAGACTAACTCATGAAGATGAATGTACTTCAAAGACATTAAAGGTTGTACTTAAAAATTTTGACTCTTGATGAGGCAGTGAAAAAAGAACATCAGCCCAGAGTAAGATTGAAATGCATGTGTACAAGGCTGCTATAGTAACCATGGAAACCTTAGTTAATCACAGTTTCAAGCATCTATTTAGGCAAAGGAGAATGTACCTTCCCCAAACCTTAGTGGATATGAACTGTACAATAAAGGGCTGAAGATAGCAGTGGAGACATCTCTGTAGATCGGGAGTGATGTAATCATGTAGAGTCCCTGGTTCACTACCTGGGCTCTTGAGGGAGGTGCTCTCTTCCAAGTCTCAGACTCCCAGCTATGAAAAAGCAAAAATTACTCCCCGCTCAATGAGTTTTGTGGGGAAGGATGAGAGTGGTACTGTGAAGAACACTCTGTTTAGTTCCATGAACCCAACTATCTACTTCATCTCTGAGAAATAAATGAACTCTGTGTTCAAAGGCCTGGAGGTACAAATTAATGGTGAGAGCCAGGAAAATAACTCACCAGTCCCAGATAGCTGCACTCACTGAGGGGGTACTCAGTATGTTTTATGATTTACTTCATTCTTTATAACTGTTTTACCATAGGTAGAATTTTCATCATCTTTCTACAGAAGAAATCAATTTCTAATGAAGGAATGTAGCCTAAGAAAAGTCTCTTGCCTGGTGGAGGGACTCTGCCAGATGTTATGTACATCTGCAGAGAAATATGACCTTTGAATCTCTATAAGACTTGGAGTTTAGTGGCTAATATAGTGGGGACCATGCATGAGGGTATGAATGACAGAGTTTAGGGGGGCAAGAAGAGGGACTTGGAGAGAATGAGAGAAATGCAGAAGACACAAGCTGTTGCAAAGCTGGATGAGAGTATGTGACCATTTTCAAAGATTTTTCCATCTGTGTGTTCACAAATCTGCCTCATGTTGAGCCAGCTCTGCTTTTGTCATCCTGAGTTTTGGCAGTAGTACCAAACAAGAAGATAAAATTCCCCCAGGTATCTGTGGTCTCCTTCCCTCCTCTTACCTTCACTGACTTGTGCCCTATCTTATCAATCACAAAACCGTGGACCTTTGTGGACCCTGTCCAAACAAACGTAGTGATTTGGTGTTAATCCAATATCTTGTACTCATATTATAGATTGAGCCACACACTCTGTATCTCCTTAGTTTTTTATCCAGAGTCTTTGCTAACTTCATTGGGTTGTAGCACAATCTGTCTTGTCTGGTTTGTAAGGCAGAGAACCAGAAAACGCAACAAGTGTATTCCTTTTTTTTTTAAGAGTTGCTGGTAATAGATGTGTACAAATGAGGAAAAAGCTAAATTCATCTTGATCTGTGTAGGGTGAGTTTTTAAGCTGTATGAGAATTTATTGACTAAATTTATTAACTAACTTTTAAAATCAACCTTGAAGCTTGGAACAACTTAAATAGTATAGCTAAAGTGTCTCCTAACAAGTAATGTGTACCACATAATTCCCTTCTTGTCCTGGAGCAGCATCCAGCATCTGAGACTGGGTACTAGGGTCAATGTTCTTTCACCTTTACAAGCTCTGTGCCCATGAATGTTTCTAGTTTAAAACAAGTGATTCAAAAATTTTATCTTGTTGCAAGAAAAGTTAGTATGGGCAGGTCCTGACCCTTACAGGATTTCTCAACTGTGCCAGGTCTGTCCGCCAATTAATGTAATAATGTATGAAATAACCGAGAAGACCCTTGGGTATATGTCATAATGCAGGCAGAGAACAGCTATCACTGCACAGTATAAGCCATTTGAAAAACTAAAACAGAAGTGTTTTTTTTCCTTAAAGGTGGCTCAGATGGTTAAATCAGAGTTAAAATTAAAAATAACAATAGAAAAAAATCAACTTTGGATTAAAATAAAGTAACAGAATAAATCTATGCGTATAAGAAACAAAGCTTGGTAACAGTAGTTTTTAGACTTTATAGAAGAGCACAGTATGCTTTGAAATTTCAGAGTGTATATCTGCTCTTCACTATAATGCTGTGCACATGAACTCTTTAAGCACAACTATGCACACTCCTTGGTACATTAACTCCTCTTCAGGGTAACACTCTCATTGACCATCTTCTGAGAGAGCCTTAGAGTGCAGAAAATGTGCGATGCACAGCCTAAGACGACATTTGCTATAGTACTGCTAGAAACTGAGATGAAAACAAAGTCATCAAGGGGAAACGGTATTGGAACTAATTCTTAAATGGTGAAGTTATCAGCAAAACATACATAGTGTATATGAAGTGAACTCCCTTGATTTCAGTAAAGAAGTTTGAAAGAGTTTTTTTAAGAAAGATTACTCACTGGGGCTCAAGACATTGGTTTGGGAGATATCTGAGCTGTTTTAATCTGAATTGTGATTCTTATCATATTTATGATTTGGAAGAAAATTGATGATATTTTCTGTAACTATTTCCAAATATATGTATCTTAGGTTCATTGTCATGTAAACATGTCAACAGAACGACTAATAAAGTAATCATAACAATTTATAAATTAGGAGTCTTTCTTAGTAACTGATAACATCGGTAGGTGTGAAGTCAGCAAGGATGTAAAAAAACTAAGGCTCAGTAAGAGAGAGATAACACCTATACAAAACTCCAGTCAAAAGGAGTAGAACACACACACACACACACACACTCACACACACCACACTTCTTATATTTTCCCAGAGAAGCACTTTAACTAACTAAGCTGAGGCCAGGAATTTACACACATTTCTTAAAGCAGCAGGACATATCTGACTCTATCATAATTTACTATTAGGTCATCAAACAGACCTGGACATATTTAAAAAATTGAACTCATACAGTGTGTTCTCTAATCACAGTGGAATCACCGTGGAAGAATAAGAAATTTTCCAATTATTTGTGTCTTTTTCTTCTCTTTTCCCTTCCTTCCTCCCTCTCTCCCTCCCTCCCTCCCTCTCTCCCTCCCTCCCTCCTCCTCCCTCCCTCCCTCCCTCCCTCCTTCCCTTCCTCCCTTTTTTCCCTTTCCCTCTATCTTTCTTCTTACAAACAGGATTTTTCTATGTGGCAATGGCTTCCCTGGAACTAGGTCCTTAGATTAAACTGACATCAAATTCACAGAGATCCGCCACCACTGCCATACTGAGCTTTATATTTTTCAAGAGCTCAAGTTTAGAAGTTAACCCTTTGGCCTGGAATTAGCAACTGTGAGCAGGAGCCTTGGAGTCACCCCGCCCCCACCCTCTCTTTTTAGCAGTTCAGGATTAGGTCAGTGCAAAATCAGGAACCATCTTCGGTTCCTACCTGCTGGACCGCCAGGTGTGGCTGCTTCATGTCCAACTGCAGTAAATTGCCCACGAAGGGCAGACGCCGTGGCCCTGGCGGAAAGTTCTTGGGGCGCTGGTTTTTGAGGTAGTCAGTCAGGAACAAGAAGGTGACAGCAGCCAGCAGCAGAGTCCAGAGATGGAGCCCTGCCCAGAGGCTGGCCACAAGGGAAACCGCGGCCGAGAGCATGGTTGTTATCCCAGCAGATTCTTCAGAAGAATGAGAGTCTGAGCTGAAGCTCAGGGCTGCTAATTTTTTAGGGCTCTCAGATAATCTATTCCTCATCACTTCCGTACACACCCCTCCACTTCCCTCAGAGACTCGGGGAGCCTGAGAGCACAGACACTCCGCCCTTACAGCCCCACCTTTTCCTCTCTAAGCAGAGGTCTTAGCCACTCCTTCCTGTTCGCACAGGACCTACCACTAATAAACAGAGCTCTCTGCCCTGCCCTGTCACAAGCTTAACTAGATAGACCTTGGAGTTGCGACTTTTCCCTACGAAAGTCAGTTACACTCGGCGCTGAAAAGAATTTGGGTTTAATTTAGTAATTAAAATTCGCACTCACTTATGAACTACTTTGGTACTATGTCCAGGATATAAAAACCCAAGTAGCTGTAGACAGTCCGTAGATGCACATAGCTGTAACTGAAGGCGGATTCTCTGTTGTAAAGTCTGATTTTCGTAGCTTTTATTTAGATCTGTAACTTGCCAGTTCTAAAGTTACACCATCTGGTTTCATTTTCGTAGCTCTAAGCAACTGCTAATTGCAAATTTATCCTCTTAAGGGTATGAGCTAATATTAAGCAGAAAACTTGACTTTTAAAAACACAGAACTTCTATGGTACTGGGACTTGTTTCTACTGCATGTACTGGCTTTTTGGGACCCTAGTCTATTTGGATGCAAAGCTTCCTAGGCCTGGATTGGGGGGGAGGGGGGGCTTGTACTTCCCACAGGGCAGGGTTCCCTGCCCCCTCTTAAGGAGGAAGGGAGAGGGGGAGGGGGGAGTGGGAAGGGAATGGGAGGAGGGGAGGAAGTGTAAATTTTTGAATGGAAAAATTAATAATAACAATAAATAATAATAATAATAATAATAATAATAAAAACCACAGAACTTAGCCCGAGCAGTAATGAGGCTTTAGTCAGATTGAGCAGTCACTGACAGGTTGGCTTGAAATAATGTTTTTCTTTTCCCTTTGGTTTAAATTGGAAGAGATAAGAACTTTAATATACTAAGGTTTTGAATGTGACTGTTGGGATTCTGTCTCCATCACAAAATCCTAATCATGAAAAGCCACATTTTCAAGTAAGAAGATCTTTAAAAATAAATTTGTCCTTTACATATTACAGCTCAGTAACAGCTTTCCTTAGCATTTTCACTTATATATTAAGAATATTTTTGAAAATAATTTATTTTAATAAGGATTTTAAGATACATTTAAGAGGCATTTGATTAATATAAAGCATCTTATGCCATACAAATCTTATTTTTCCCATGACTATTGACTTAATTAAAATATAATCTTAATAACTTTTTTCCTGTAGAACCCATTTATCAGGACTTGATGCAAATAAAAAATTGAATTGGTCACTGCATTTGTCACTAAGTTTTTGTGGGGTAACATGTGGAAATATGTATCATAGACTAGACACAATTACATGCAATGTAGTTATGGCCAATATAATAACCAAGTAGAAAACTCAGATATCCTTATCTCTTTATGGCATGAGGAAGGCTGAGTAAAATGAACAAAAGGTCAAGCTCATCCTGTGAACTTAAGGCAACATCCTTTTCTATTTTTAGAACAAACTCTCTGAGGATGAAATGTCATTACAGATAAAACTATCATCCTTAATGTTTCTTTAGGTTAAAAAAAATTCTCTATTTAATTTGTAGTAGGGCTGAACTACATTTCCCATGCCTGCTTTTAGATCTGCATGAAAGAAGGGGAACTAACCGGAAGTATGCATCATGGATTGGCTATCAGCTCCCAGCTTACTATGGTTCTCACCTATATTTTATCCTGGTCTACATAAAGATGATCTGTCCCACATTTACCTGGCATTTAGTCATCACCAATGCTTAGGTGGTTACTTTTTCTTCTAGACATCCCTTCCCCATAGATCAGAAAAGATTCCATCCATTGATAATCTGGGGAACATATGCTAAGTTCCCCACCATGATAAGATCCTAATGCCCATCTGGTACAAAGTCTAAAGACAGCTGAAGTTTGAGCCTCTTAGAAAATTAAAATGCTTTGAGTCTGATTTCTCCTATGTTGGCCTTAAACGTTTGAGTCAGCCCCTTCTCAGTAAGTCATGGGGTGGGGAAGCAGACAGAGATGGAGCAGAAAGTCCCTTTAGTGAATAAGGGGAGACATGACCATCCTAATGTGATTTGAATCAGAATGTGATGCTTTCTCAAGCAGCCTCCATTGTGTCTCAGGATGCTCTCTTGTATGGCAGATAGTGGCTTATGACATTTGGGAACATAACTTCTATAAAGATGTCCCATAGAAAAGTCAAATATTAATTCATTTACTCAGGAATAGGGTTCAGATGAATCTAGATTTCTATCTTTGGTGCCAGTGGAAACTTTCTGCTCTAAATGGAAACCTAAGGTAACTTTCAAGCCTACTTGGCAAGGAAGATAAGCTGAGTGGTAGTCAGGCAAACTCATCAACAATGTTTCAAGATGGAGAATGGCATGAGCATCTACAAAACTTGGGACAGAGACATAGCTGTACATTGTCATCTATAGCAGCCTGGAGAGCTCCCCTAGACTTTCCAGGACCCAACTCGTGTCAAATCAGGATTTTTGACTCTCGGTATAGTTTTAAAAAAATTAATTAAAGCTTAAGCATGAGGGTTAAGAGAAAGAGAGACCGTCAAAGGGAGACTAAGATGTCAAAATGGAGGTGAGAGCGCTTTCCAGGGGGAGGTGGCATTCATGATTTTTAAGCATAGCATGGGACGACCTCTATTTTGTTTTTATCTTAAACTACTCTTCTTTGGAACAGTGATTTTGTTCCTCTTGGAGATAAAGAATGATGAGGCACGGTAAGAGGATGATAGGCAAGGTATGAGTCTGAAAACAGTTACATTTCTTTGATTGTTGACCAAATCAAGAGGGGTTAGAGCCACACAAAGCATTCACCAAAATCCACCTATGGGGATGACACTGGTAGTTTGGATAGAGGGGATCCTTATTGGTATCTGTCTTATCCAGTGAAAAGTGACTTATTTGGCCAACATAACTGTTAACACAAAACAGAAATTTTATCTCTAAGAGTAAAATGCAGTTTATTTTGGACATAAGTATGAGTGATCATGGTCCAGGAACACAGATTTATTTAACCCTAAATTCCATGTTCCAGTGTGGTAACAATTTCACAAAGTGTTATCGTAACAGTACAAAGGAAGTCATAAATCATGGGACTCCTCAAATATGTTTATGTACCCTCTCAGAAATAACTGTTTGAGGTCCAGAGGCTGTTGCTATGTGATGATAATCTCCGTCTTCTGGTTGGTGCAAGTCACTTGTCTCTTCAATTAATATTTCCAAAAGTTTTCACTTTAGGTCATATACAAAGGTAGGTTATTATTGACTATGAAGGGTGCTAAAGATCATCTGTATCTGGCCCTGGACCTGGAGCACTTTAACCTCTCCACAATCATTGCAGTTCTAATCAGCTAATCAGCCTTTCAGAGGAAGCAGAAAGGAAAGGTCTTTACAGGAACACGCATTCCCCAGCACATTGAGGAAATCTCTACTGACGTTTGCATAACCATATAACGTATTGCTTTCTTCTTTGTCTTGGCACCCTTGAATTATAGCAAATTAGATTTTGTAAACTTGAGATGATTCCTAAAATAGTTTGGGTGAAAACAATCCTCCCTTGGAGTTCCTGCAAAAATAAACAACTAGTCACTCATTGCTGCATTTATTTTTGAAAATATTGTTAAAATTGCTATATTTGGCACACCTGATTGAAAGTGTGTGTGTGTGGTGTGTGTGTGTGTGTGTGTGTGTGTGTGTGTGTGTGAATGCTTTGGAGTACTTCTGGAGTCATTTAAGAGGTAAACCCTTGCTAGAATAAGTAAGTCACTCTAGGTGGATTTGAGTTAATTTAGCTTGGCCTCACTTCCTGTTTTTTCTCTCAGCTTCCTGTGTGAAGATGAAATATGGTCTGGCAGGTTCCCTGTTGCCCAGTGGTTGAGCCTCACATTCCTAGTGCAAAGCCTTCACTCTTATAACAAACTATCCCTGAAAACATAAAGCAAAACAAATTCTTTTCTAAGTCAATGTTTTAGAGGGTCAGAGTATTCTGTCTCAGCAAAAGAAACGAAGGAATGTAATTTCTAAATGCTTACTGCTTGACAAAGTTAATATGTAAATTTGAAAGAGAAATTTTAAAATCAGCCTGTGTGTAGAACTACCCTCATATGATTTTGGGGCTCTTGTCTATATGAGCTAGACATATATCTGGTCTGTATTAATATATATTTTGTCTGTATTACATGAGACAATTATTAATTGGTAATGTGTTTTTATTGCAATTAAAGTTATGAGCCAATATTTTAACATCTAACTTGGTGTACAAATTGTAATATTACCAAGATAAAACTAGTATCACAAAAATGAAGTGTTAGGTTCTCTGTTTCATTACATCATTAAAAAGAATATTATGTTTACAACTGAAAATGTTCTTGTAATATTTGTAATATTTTATATGTTTATACATGTAAAATAACATACAAAATAATACGTGTAATGGTGACAGATGTAGGATGACAAAATATGAAAAGCTTTTTACCTTTAAGTTTTCAGATAAGTTTCTACCAAATACACAATGGCTATACCTATAAATGCCATTCACTATTTGTCTGGTATAAAGAAAAAAATTAGTAAGGCTTATAGAAAAATAAATCTTAAAAGAATAGAATTATATGTAAGTTAGGTTGACCACACCAAAATTGCTATTTATAAGGAATTTTCTGTTTTATATTTAAAGTAATTAGACTTGAAATATTGGTTTTCTTTTAATTAACTAGGCAAATAACTATCTTTAAAAGAGAATTTAGAAGCTAGGAAGTTGGCTCAGTGGTAAAGGCACTTGCTTCCAAATTAGCCAACCTTAATTGAATTCCTGAGACCTAGGCTGAAGAAATTATTCACATACATTCACATATATAGGTATACAGAAAGAGCAAGACATAAAGAGACATAGAGAGACAGAGACAGAGAGACAGCGAGATACACACATACCATTCAACAAATCAAAAATAAAATTTATTTAATACTTTATGTGTACCTCTCATTTTATCAGACATTGGACAAAGTCAATACTTATTTACATATTAGCTTATGTTAAAATATTGTAAATGACCACTTTTAGTTGCCTGATGAAATATACGAAACATAAAGTAAAATGCTTTTAGGCACTTCAGACAATACAGTTCAGTAATTTTAAACGCATTTACACTTTTAATATTGAAAATTCGTATAATATACTCTGGTAGTAGTTTTCTTTCTCTGTCTCCTACAAGAACCTCCTCACCTCCCACCAATCTGACTCAATGCCTTTAAATAAAAAATCTTTAGGAAACAAACAATTAATGTAAAAAGAAGACAAATCAAAATTTTTTTTTAAAAATTTAAAAATCTCAAGAAACACACTCATCATCATCATCATCATCATCATCATCATCATCATCACCATTTATGCCCTGGCAATGCTTAAGCATGCATGGGCAGCCCATTTATGGTGGTTCTCCTGTTGTTTCTATCCTGTGCAGTCCTGGATGCTTGTGTTATTGTCATATACAAGGTTCCACAGTCTTCCTTTAAGCTGTCTATCCAGCATTTTTTGCGCCTTCTTTTTTGCCTAACCCCATGTACTCCTCCAAGCACTGCTGCCTTGGATATCTGCCATCATTCATTCTCATAACAAGGTCGAAGTACCCTTGTCGTATCCTGTAGTTTACTTCCTTCGGTAGATGGAGATATTTCTTAATGTCATCATTTCACAGCCTATGTCTTCATGTTACGCCTAGAATCCTCCGGAGTCATGCCATCTCAAACACATTCAGGTGCTGTTCTGAGGAGTGTTTCATTGTCCAGGTTTCAGGGTTGTAAAGAAGGCAGCACAAAGACAAGTGTCTTATATACTTGTAATTTTGTGGTTGTCATTATGTCTCATTCTGACTAAAGCTTTCCTAGTGCCTAGAATGCAGCCCTCGCTATCTCTGTCTGCCTCTTGACTTCTGAAATAATTCCCTCCTTTGAGTTGAGGTTTCCTCTCACATAGATAAAGTTGACTGTTTGCTTGAGGTTCTGATTCTTTATTTCAATGTTAAAATTCTTGTGTGCCCTTCCCATGTGTTGTATCTCCATCTTCTCGATGTTTACTTTTATACTGAGGTTTTCACTGACTTCCACCACTCTATTTACCATGGCCTGCAACTCATTGGGACTTTCAGCCAGTAGTGCTGTATCATCGGGGAAATGCAAGTTATTAATTCACACACTACCTATAAGAATAACTTTGCATCAGTCAAAGTCTGTGGAGAAGTGATTAAGACAATTATAGGAGTGTTGCAGGAATGCATCCTCTCATCACTACACTTACAAACACAAGCACACAACACAATAAAAAAAGAAACCAATATACAAGCAAAACACAAGTAACTAAGATATGCCTCAAAAAGCATTATGAGACAAAACATTAAAGAAAACACTATTGAGCTCATTTTGTGTTGGATAATGTAGTCTAGAAATAAGTATAAAATGTAATTTAAAAAGGAAAAGAACATTAGGAAGCAGAATGTTAGGGTCAAGGCATGTGCTGAAGGAGAGGCTGTAATATGTATGACAGTTAGCACTCTTAAAGAGAGGTTTGTGGCTCTGCACTGAAACATAGGGGAGGGTGTTGAAGAGCAATAGACTACCTAGTCAACCTGAATAAGGAGAAAGACTAAGGGGCTACTTGTCACCAAAAGGCAATTGCTTAACATATGTAGTAATAGGGGCGGCCGGGCTGTGTCCCCTTCATCCGGCCTCCTACATGGTTTAGCTTATGCCCTGAAATAATTACACGAAAACTGTTTTCTTTTAATCACTGCCTGGCCCATTAGTTCCAGCCTCTTATTGGCTAGCTCTTGCACCTGGACTAGCCCATTTCTGATAATCTGTGTAGCACCCCATGGTGTGCTTACCGGGGAGATTCTAGCCTGCTTCTCTCTGGAGTGCGGGCATCATGGCGACTCCTCTCGACTCAGCTTCTCTTTCCCAGAATCCTGTTCTGTTTACTCCACCCACGTAAGGGTTGGCCTATCAATGAGCTCAGGCAGTTTCTTTATTTTAACCAATGAAATCAACAGATTGATGTATGACACTCCCACATCAAACATAGAAGGTTGGTGCTGGGAGATAATTCCCACCACACTAACACCAGAAGCAATCAGACCTGCCCCTAGGAATAAAACAGTCACAGAATGGAGGGAAGAAGCTGCAAACTCAGGAAAAAAGAAATTAAAGAGCATACTAGACAGTGGAAAGATCCTTCATGTTCATGAGCTAGAATAATAAGTGTTTTAAAATTTATTATATTACCAAAATCAATTTGTATGATTTCCTAGAAAGTTACAAAAAATCATAAAATCCTATGGAAGCACAAAAGGCTCCAGTAAGTTAAATTAATCTTCAATAGAAGAGTACTTGATCTTGATAAAGGTACATAGTACAATCATATTACTGAACCATAGTAGCAAAATAAGCATTTTTGGCACAATATATATATATATATATATATATATATATATATATATATATATTAGAATAAAATAGAATAGGATAGGGTAGGATAGAATAGATAGAATAGAAGAACCAGAAATAAATCCACACTAGTAGGGGCAAATGATGACAAGTGCCCCCGCATGCTAGGGTTGACTACATGTCCTGAATAAGCCAGTTAAACAAAAAACAATAATAGTAAAAAGCAAGCCAGGTGTGGTGTCATAAGCCTTTAATCCCAGCACTTGGGAGCCAAAGGCAGGTGAATCTTTTTGAGTTCAAGGCCAGTCTGATCTAAAAAGTGAGTTTCAGGACAGTGTAAGCTATCACAGAGAGAATCCATGATGAGAAAAATCAAAAGCAAACACACAGACAAAATAACAAAAACACGTGGAGATTAAAAGTAGAAAATAGGAGATTTATTTAATTTGGTAACAATGTAAAAAGGGACAGAGAGATCGAGGTAACTCCTCGATCCTACTCCACACTCATTATTGAGGTCCTGAAATGAAAGTAATGTTTAAATATGAAGCAAGATACATGGGTAACTGAATATTAGCCATGATGTGGTTCCACCCATCATTGTCTGAGATTGAAGTCTCTCAGTAAGTTAAACTGACAAGTTGTGAATCTTTCTCCAGAAGAAAGATCCTATTCTGGAAGGTAAATTTCTCCCCTGGCTAGTTCCCAGAGATTTGTCTTAACCTGTAGGAGATACTTGGGTTAATTCTAATGTCCTGAGAGCCATGATTTCAATAATCTGATATTTAAAGAGGAAAGCACAAGTGTCTCTTTTGAATATATTTATTACTAGCAGATATATTGGTGGAATGTTCAGCAAAAAAGATAAATAATCTCTGAAGGGACAGTGTAGGAAAAAAAAGCTTTGTCTGCTATTCATTTAACAAGAGGTTAATGCCCAGACTATATAAAGTATTAACAAACTGATAAACAACCCAACTAACTGGGCAAATAAATTGAACAAGTGTATCTCAGAAGAAGCCAAATAAATGTTTAATAAAAATATGGAAAAGTTTTCAACATGTTTATCCCTAGGAAGTACAAATGACAGCTCCACTGAGACTCCATCTTGCCCAAGTCAGAAAGTCTGCCATCTCTAAAACAAAAGCAGCCTATGCTGGTGATGAGCTGTCAGTGGATTTGTTAGCACTGGAGTTCTGTCAACCTTAAGACTCTACACTTGGTCACCTGTCCTCTGACAATTAAGCAGACATGCATAGAAAGGAGATTCATCCAATGTATCCATGTGGGAAGAAGAGTAAAGAGGTCCAGTGATCATCCAAATACATCTTTGTTCCTAACATGGCTGAGGTTTAAGTGGAAGACAAGAAGTACTCACAACTAAGCAGGGCTCGCTTTAATACCACCTATCATTAAGTATAGATGTCTGGACCAGTGTCTCCTATGAAGTAGTCAAAAGTGGTATAAATTCCTCCTCATCTTTCTGCTTTTCCCTGTATGACTTTTCTGGGGGAAATACCAATCCCTTAGGGACAATTATTTCAATAGTTTAATAACCAATCTAGTCGTGGGTGCACTTTTGCCCCTTTAGATGATCTTCCTGTCACTGCAGTTCCAGAAACTTTAATCATTGTTGGTGATAATGAATGTAAATAATTAACACACCCTATATGGTCACAGGTATAGAAGATCCTTAAAAAGCTAAAAATAGAACTTCTGTGTAATATAGTTGTTCAATTCCTGGGTACACACCCAGAAGAATAAAAGTCACATGCAATAAAGATGAATGCATATCCATTTTTATTGACCCATGATATACTAAAAATAGTACATTAAGGACAGCAATGAGAGAACAAAGTATTGCTCTACTAACGCCACACTTGTCAAATCAATGTGTTGACTGGGTTTAGTCACAGAGCGTAGGTAACCATACCTTATATTGAAGTGTCTGAAAGGCTGATCATCTGATAAAATTGTCTATGAATATCCCTATATTAGATTAGAAAATTTCAAGTCCAGAGACCAATTACAATTCATATCATGCTTTCTTTAGCCATGTTAGTAGGTTTTTCTTCTTTATTTTATACAGCTTTTGACTCTATAATGAAGGTGAAAGATGACTGTGGATTTGTGGGGGAACACATGAACAGCACCATGTGTCTCTCACTATTCTAACAGCACAGACTGATGATTTATTCACTGTTTGTAGAAAGAATGCCACCCTTTTAATTTATTGGAGGTGAATTGGTACTATAGGAACACATGGGCATGTTGAAATCATATCAGGAAAAGGTTTCCTCCTCCTCCTATGAACAAAATTCAGGTTCAATAAAAATGGAATTTACTGTATAAAAATCATTAATATAGGTCATTATGAATTAAGTAGGCATCTATTGTGTAACCCTGAAGGAACACAAAAGGATGTAAGTGACAAAAAATAAAAAAGGTCTCTACCTGAAGCATCCTAAGTCCAGCGAAGGCAGATAATGAGACACACACATGTGACCTTACAAGTGCTGAGGAAGGACTGTGAATTTATTTTACAGCTTGCTTGGACTTTTTAGAAAATCAAATATCATTTTACCCAGAGGATAATGTTGTTTACTCTGCATGTGCTAGACATGGGATCTACATGTGTAAATAATGAGACTAGCACTGAGGGGAACCCATGCACCTGTGTATGGGAATGGTACTGTGTTGTAATAGGAATGTTTCAATATTTTTTCTTCATCTCCACTTCACCATATTCCAATTCCCTTTAGAATTTGATATTTCTTCTTAGACTCTCATTCATACCTTTACCAGTAAGAACTGAATGTGATGTGGGAGGGTCTTCTGTTTTGTGTTGATTTCATTGGTTAATAAACTGCCTTGGCCCTTTGATAGGACAGAAAATTAGGTAGGTGGAGTAAATGGAACAGGATGCTGGGAAGAAGGGAAGTGAGGTCAGATGCAATGGAGCCAGCCACCAGGTCAGACATGCTGAATCTTTCCGGGTAAGCCACCAGCTCGTGGTGCTACACAGATTACTAACTATGGGTTAAAGCAAGATGTGAGAATTAGCCAAGAAGAGGCCAGATATAATGGGCCAGGCAGTGTTTAAAAGAATACAATTTTTGTGTTCTTATTTCGGGTGTAAAGTTAGCCGGTGACCAGAAACCGCGTGACAGGAAACAGATTGCAGCTCCTTCTACATGAGTGAGCACCAAAGTTTCCCTAGACTAAATCATGAAGATGTAAGTGTTTTGAAGAAAGTAAGATATCTGATCTGTGGCTCAAAAGGGGTTGCACCCCAAAGTTTGAGAGCCCCTGTATTAGCAGATATGGAGAAAACAGTAGGAGGTAAAGGCTCTGAGTAGTTATGTCTCTGAAGACCTGGAGTAATATAAGCATGCAGATTCTACAGTTCACTAACTCTGGGCTCTTGGGGAAGGTGCTCTCTTTTAAATCTCAGAACCCTAGTTTTGAATTATTTTCCCTTCAAAGAAATCCTTGGGGAAGAATGAGAACATAATGGTGAGAAGCACTGTGTTCGGTTCCAGCACCCAGCCCCCCACTGCATCTCTGACAAATGAATGAGTTCTGTGTTCAAAGGCTCAGGGACAAAAACGCATCGGTGAGAGCCAGGACAATAACTCGCCAGTCCCAGATAATTGCACTCACTGAGTGAATGCTTAGTATGTGTCTTAGTTATGGTTTTATTGTTGTGAAGAGACACCATAACCAAGACAACACTTTTAAAGGAAAACATTTAATTAGGGCCTGCTTACTCTTCAAAGGTTTAGTCCATTAACATCACAGAAGGAAACATGGTGACATGTAGGCAGACACTGAGCTAGAGATGTAGGTGGTAGTTCTACATCTGGATCCACAGGCAGTAGGAAGTGACATGAGTCACAGTGGGCCTAGTTGAACTTGTGAGACCTCTAAGTCCACCCCCAATAACACACATCCTCCAGCAAAGCCACATCTATTACAGCAAGTCCATACTTCCTAATAGAGCCACTCCCTATGGAACTATGGGCTCCATTTATATTCAAATCACCATAGCATGCTTTTGATTTTCTTCATTCTTTATAACTGTTCTACTGTAATTAGGATTTTCTTCATCATTCTGGAAAGGCAATAGTTGTATGTGAAATAATCTAGTCCAATAAAGCTTTTTCCTGGAAGGGCAAAGCTTTCAGGCATGTAAGGTTTGAAGACAAACACATCAATGTTGAGATATACCTAGGACATCATAAGTTAGTAGAAGGTAGAGTGTGGTCATAAGGATAAAGAGTTAGTTTGGGGGAGAATGAGAGTGTGCAGAAAACTCACTGTACAAAATATGATTTGATTTGAATGACAACTGTGATAGGTATCACTGTTCCTTCCTCATGTGTGCTCCAGAGTCAGAACTACATAGCTCAAGTTTTGTCTTTTCTCTAGAAGGTTCTTCTCCAACAAGTCATATCTTGATTAATATCTAGCAACAGAGGTATCAAACAGGAGTGTTCAATTTCTTTAGACATCTTTGGTTCACACTGCCTGTACCCTATTTCATATCCTGACAGCCTACCACTTTGAGACCTGAACCTATAGGTACAGTGTCAAACCAGATGTCAAGATTTGGTCTCATCTGAGAACCTTGTACCCACATTAAAGAAAGATCTTAGTCTCAGTCTCCCCTTTTTCTTTACCCATCGCCCTTAATAACTGCATTTAACATCAGCCAGTCTCTCCTGTCTTGGTCATAAGCACAGAGCCAGTAAACAAATGTATTTTTATTTTAAGAGAACAGTAATTTACGCATAAAAATCAAGTAAATTTCTAATTTCCTTTTTTAAAAAATGCCCAATGCACAAAACTCAAGTCCAAGTGGATTAAAGACCTCAATATCAGTCTGAACACGCTGAACCTGATAGAGGAGAAAGTGGGAAGTACTCTACAACAAGTGGGCACAGGAGACCACTTCCTACGTATAACCCCAGCAGCACAGACAGTAAGGGCCTCATTGAATAAATGGGACCTACTGAGACTGAGAAGCTTCTGTAAAGCAAAGGACACTGTTGCTAAGACAGAAAGGCAACCCACTGACTGGGAGAAGATCTTCACCAACCCCACAACTGACAAAGGTCTGATCTCCAAAATATATAAAGAACTCAAGAAACTAGACCGTAAAAGGCTAATCAACCCATTTATAAAATGGGGCACTGAGCTGAAGAGAGATCTCTCAACAGAAGAAGTTCAAATGGCCAAAAGACACCTAAGGTCATGCTCAACTTCCTTAGCGATCAGGGAAATGCAAATCAAGACAACTTTAAGATACCATCTTACACCTGTCAGAATGGCGAAAATAAAAAACACCAATGATAGCCTTTGCTGGAGAGGTTGTGGAGAAAGGGGTACACTCATCCATTGCTGGTGGGAATGCAAACTTGTGCAACCACTTTGGAAAGCAGTGTGGAGGTTTCTCAGGAAATTCGGGATCAACCTACCCCTGGATCCAGCAATACCACTCTTGGGAATATACCCAAGAGAGGCCTTATCATACAACAAAAGTATATGCTCTACTATGTTCATAGCAGCACTGTTTGTAATAGCCAGAACCTGGAAACAACCTAGATGCCCTTCAATTGAAGAATGGATGAAGAAAGTATGGAATATATACATATTAGAGTACTACTCAGCAATAAAAAACAAGGACTTCTTGAAGTTTGCAGGCAAATGGATGGAAATAGAGAATACTATCCTGAGTGAGGTAAGCCAGACCCAAAAAGAGGAACATGGGATGTACTCACTCATATTTGGTTTCTAGACATAAACAAAGGACATTGAGCCTCTAATACGTGATCTTAGAGAAGCTAAATAAGAAGGAGAACCCAAAGAAAAACATATAGGCATCCTCCTGAATATTAACCTTCATCAGGCGATGAAAGGAGACAGAGACAGAGACCCACATTGGAGCACCGGACAGTAATCTCAAGATCCAAATCAGGAGAAGAAGGAGAGAGAGCATGAGCAAGGAACTCAGGATCGCGAGGGGTGCACCCACACACCGAGACAATGGGGATTTTCTACTGGGAACTCATCAAGGCCAGCTGACCTGGGTTTGAAAAAGCCTGGAATAAAACCGTCTTGGGAAAAAAACATAGAGACAATGAGGACTACTGAGATCTCAAGAACAATGGCAATGGGTTTTTGATCCTACTGCATGTATTGGCTTTGTGGGAGCCTAGTCAGTTAGGATGCTCACCTTACTAGACCTGGATGGAGGTGGGTGGTCCATGGACTTCCCACAGGGCAGGGAACCCTGATAGCTCTTTGGGCTGAAGAGGGAGGGGGACTTGACTGGGGGAGGGGAGGGAAATGGGAGGCTGCGGTGGGGAAAAGACAGAAATCTTAAATAAATAAATAAATAAATTTTAAAAAAATGCCCAATGAAGAAGCTCTGGGAGCAACATAAAACCTGGTTGAAACTAATGACTCCTCAGTGGCCATGTTTACCACCCAGCTGTGCTTCAACTTGAGAAGAATCCAGAAGCCAAGTACTGAGGTGAATGATTTTTTTTTCCCATTTATATCAGCCCTTTGCCTATATATCCTTCTAGTTCTGCGGAATTATATCACTAAGTTTTATGTTGTTACCAACCATATAAAAATAAGCAGGTCAAATTACTTCTAAAACTCTGTCCTTCTGATTCAAAACTGTATCAATCCGTTCTGTCTGCCATTGCTTCATGTGGATGAGATGACCCAGATGATGTCTCAGAATATGTGATTTGGCAGAGCATGTTCTTCTCTTTGCATCATTAAGTCAATAAGAAAAATCATTTAAAAAGAGGACAAAAGGAAAATTGACCACAGCTGGAGTGATGCTTGAGTGATAAGGCAGCTTTCCCAGATCTTCTGGGTTCTAGTTCTAGCCCCCACATACCTGCTCACAACTTTCTGTAACTCCCTTTCTAGGAAATCGAATGCCCACTTTTGGCCTCTGTGAGCACCAGGCAGGCATGTAATGCACAGACATACATGCAGGCAACGTATTCATATACTCACAGATCCACCTGCTTTTGCCTCCACAGAGCTGGAATTAAAGGTGTGCACCACACAGTAGGCTGTAGGTCTCATCATTAAGCAGCATTTTATCAGAGGAGAGAGTTTGTGTGTGGCGTGTGCGGGTGGCGGAGGGGGGGGGGGGCGGTGAATGAAGGAAAAAGGACAGGGCTGCTCCTAGATGTTGTGGAAGAGAATATTTATTACAGATGTCTGAGAGGATTGTCAGATATCTGTGAGGGTTCAGATTGGACATGACCAGACTGAACTGGGCCATGTGTGGAGAGGGGGATGGGAAGGGAGAAAGAAAAAGGGAAAGCGGGTAGGCAAGTGGCATGGTAAACAAGGGCCAAAGATACAAAAAGGGGTGGGTAAACAAAAGGTCTTGATTATTTAGGAGGGGTCTCTGAGGGAAGGGCAACCCAGGGCTGGAGAGCTGAGGGTATGAGACAGGGTAACAGGTAGGGGCTGAGGGATGTTCTGAGAGTAAGTACTTTGAGGCAGGGTCTGCTTTGATATGTAAATAGGCTCTTCAGCCATTTGTCCCGAGTTTGAAACTTAACAACACAAGGGGCAGGATGTGTAAGGATAAGGCACCTGTCACATAACACACAGAAATCACTGCTGGGAAGTTTCAGAAATAATTCCATCCCCACAGCATTCATGTACTGTGCAGATATGGAGGTGAGGAGAGGAATTCAGAGCTGTACATGTTTTCAAATTTTTATTTTGGGCATTCATTTTTAAGCTGAGAATACTAGTATCAATATATTTGTGAGTTTGTTCTCCCTTTTTCCCAATTCCATCAGGAATAGGTTATCTACTCTGAAAGAATAAGGCCTGAAACTCCTCATATTAACCACTGATATATGATGTATAATATAATATTGATAAAATTAATAAAAATTGAACATCACCATGATCCTTGATTTCTAAGTCCAGCTGCATTTATTCTTGCCAGGTGGAGGAAGTGATTCTTATCATTTGGCTTCCACATTTAGAGAGACACCATGAATATATGTGGGTATTAGGAAAGCAATACAATTTTACCAAATGAGAAAGCACCACATGAAGCCTACAGAATGGGAAAAAAAATACTTACCAACTCATCATCTCATATCCAAAATATATAAAGAACTCTAGAAAGTCGATGTCCAAAAACAAAATTTAAAAATGGGGTACAGATCTAAACAAAAGTCTCAACAGAGGAAACTCAAAGAGCTGATTTCCAGGCCTAGTTGGAGGTAGAGCTACATAATTAGAGACACATCTGTCATTTGGGAAAGTCTTCATGGCCTCTTCCTATGGATGCAACCAGAAAGTAAATTCTGATTCTTCTTGTCCTTTTGTACCACTTTAGACTAACATCTCAATGTGCCAGAAACAAATGCATGTCTATGAAAGGAGGGTGGAAACAAATCGAAGGCACAACTCTTGAGACGTGACTCATGATGCACTTAGCATTTTTAATTCAGCAATTTGTTTTCAGCGCATTTTCTTTATAGGAGGAATCATCATTCCCCCTGCAATTTTTAGATAAAATGATATGCCTCTGAGCTCATAAATGATTTTCCCACTGCCAAATTAGGGTTCAATAGTTTAGAAATTTGAATCAGTTTTCTAAGTCCAATTCCTTCGCTATTTCTTGAGTTGCCTTCATTCTCTGACATCACTCTCTTCTCATATGAGCGAGGCCCGCAAGCTTCAGGACATCCACCATTTCTTCTTGTACACTTTTTCTCCTTCCTTCCCCAGCATCACAGTCTGGGGACAGCACAGAGACGGTGACTGACTGGGGACAGGGTGAGGCCATTTCTGAACTTCAGGCTCAGCTTCTCATTGACTGGGGGCTTGAAGGTAAAGTTTTGCAAAAGAGCAGTGAAGAAAATGAACAGCTCAGACCTGGCCAATTGTTCACCCAGGCAGGCTCTCTTTCCTGTGGGACCAAAACAGAAAATGAGTCACTTTCTTAGCTGATTTTAGTACATGGAGGGACTGATGTCCACAGCTTTTAAATGCAAATAATGAGCTGACCGTGAGCTTTGTGTCCATCTGATTATGTCTAACACCTTCCTGATTTGGCCATTAGAGCCTCATTCAAGGTGGCATTTCTTGACCTTGGCCCAACAATATGTCCCAGACTTGTATTTTCACCTTGCCATTTTTCCAGGTATCCTGTTCCCTTGCATTGACTAATGTAATGGTAATACCTCAGCAGGAAGCATTCACATAACTCTGGAAACCTTTGCTCTAGGTCATGTCACACCATACACACATGCACACGGTGTATTTATCTACATGTGTCTATAAATATGTATTTACAGGGCAGTCTCTCTAGTGAAAAATAGGTATGTTTACACAGGTAATCCCTGATGGTCCAGGACAACCCTAGGACACCACTGTTTTTTCCCTCAGTGAGCATCCTCACCATGTATCCCAACAGCATTGCAGATTTCCACATAGTATCTAATCTATCTTTAAGCCCACATTTGTGTAGATGTGTTTGTGTGTATGTGTGCCCATTGTGTGTACACAGGTGTGCACATATGTATAGAGTTTAGTGGCCAGCAATGTGTGCTTATGCTCAAGTGCCATCCAATATATTTATGTATGTATGTATTTATTTTGGAGGCAGTGTCCCGGGCAACCAGGCCAGTGAGTAAGTGAGTGCCAGGGTCCTCTTTTCTCTGGCCATCGAGCAGAAGGAGAACAGGCATATGCTGACATACTCAGCTTTCTGTGGGGCTTCTGGGGATCAAATCAGGACATTATGCTCATAAGACAAGCAATTTACCAGCTGAGTTACTATGTCAGGTACCTTAAATAACTTGTTACTAGATTCCTTTATTCCTAAATAATACATGTTAGTGAGAGAAAGAAAAGAGCAAGAGTAATAGTGTGAAATCGAAAGCCAAGTCAAAAGCCTCAGAATAGCTGTTCTGACTAAGAAGAATTTTACTGAGACGTACAGACTGGTTCTGGGCAAAAGCTTTTTTGAGTGGCATTGATTTCCATTTTTCCCACTCTCCAATTTGTCAAAGGTCATCTTGGCACTATGAGTGAGTGTGAATCATACTAATACTAGTAGCACATGCAGTGTACAAAGTCTGTCCCTTGACAATACCAACCAGTATAGATACTGGTGTCAGAATTGACACTAGCGAAGAAAATTTTCTTTTTTTTTTATTTCCTCTTTTCCTTTCCTATCCTTTTCTCTTTTTCTTCTTCCTCACTTGTTCTCTCTCTCTCTCTCTCTCTCTCTCTCTCTCTCTCTCTCTCTCTCTCTCTCTCTCTTTCCTCTCTCCCTAGTAGTTGCTGAATCTAGGGTCTTGCATATTCTAGAAAGTATGCTGTACTGAGCTACACTTTATCTCTTTTAAGCATTTAAGACAGGATCTCTCTAATTTTCCCAGGATGCATTTCTCCTCAGCATCACATTTTAAATCAATTCCATTTGACTGTGAGAGTGCATCCTTTGAAAATAACTTGGGACACTGAAAAATCTTATGAAGGAGTTCCATACACACCTTAGTAAAGAGGGAGCACATTATACATGTCTATTCTTAGTGTTTGGGGAAAAAAATGAGGAAAGTTGAAACACCCAGCTAGGGAAATGAGGGGGTCTGAATTGGGGACAAGGCCAGGTAATGCAGGACTTCAACCAAACACAAAATGGAGTCACACTGGTCAATCTGGAGATGTTTTCATTAAAACAGAAGATTATGGGATGAGAGGAGGAAATGGCTGGGTGGAGCTCTGAACCCTCTGCTGCTCATCAAAACTCACCCATTGAGAAAGGCAGGAAGGATTCTCTCTTCTTAAACTGTCCATTCTCCAAAAAGTGCTCTGGATTGAAGGTTTCTGGAGTGGCCCACTCTTTGGGGTCACTGTGTAGTGCAGTCAGGTTTGTTAGAAGCATGGTACCCTAGAAATGATGGTAAAGAGTCATGCTTCGATATATGGAACAGACCTTCATGGAGGTAAATGTAGATACTTCTTGAGCTCTCATGCATGACTCTCCCCACTTAGTACCTTCTCCTTTGTGGAGATAACTTTGCATTGACTGTGAGTGCCTTCTGGGGATATTCTAGTCCATTAGTTTGCTCTTTAATGCTGAATACAAGTCTATGGAAAGAAGTTTGTACAGGTCTAGGGAAAGACATGTTAGCATCCAAAGAAGAATAATGAGGCACCTCTTACTGTGAGGACCTGGGCAAGGAAATGATGAGCCTTCCTTCTCTGTTTTTCCATTCTCAACCCTCAGTGTGTGGGAGTCTGATCCCAGTTCTCTGGGTTAGGAGCGCATCAAGAAAGCAGAGTTTGCAAGCTTATTCCATCAGACTTCCTGGCATGGTGCTTGGGCTCTCCAGAGTGTGCCTTTTATCACACTGAGTCACCCACCCTAGCAGTGACTTTAGCCATTTTTTCGATCTCTCTTGACTTTGTCATGTCCATTCCTGATTCCAAGAACCACCTTAGTGCATCTTAGACCCACATCTGCTGCACAGCTAACAGTGAAGTGTGCCATGAACGTGATGACTCTGTCACCTCTTATATTACACACTCTATAGTATGCTTTCATCATCTTATGCTAGTATCTGTAAACACATTTCCAGAGTTAATCAACGAATGGCAGCAGAATTTCCCTGACTGGGGATAGAACCATTTTTTGTGGTGTGGAGGGTATATGTTTCAGGAAACTCTATGCAGAGATCTTGAGACTCTTGGGAGATGTGATGGGGATCCGGTCTATAAAGAGAGGGGTTTTAACAAAGATTCATAGAGAAACATCAGAGGACATCTTTTAAATGTCAAAATACTGCAAGCCCTATAGAGGAAGCATAGGCTGATCAGAAAAATCAGAACAGGTTTGGTCCCAGATTCCCCACTATGTTTAATAGTAGAGAGATTTTATGTAAATCTAATTTACTTAAGCCTCACTTTCTAATCTCAAACATGAAATGGATAGTTATTTGGAAAAGCGAATAAGACCTTGTAAAGGAGTTAAGAGTCAACAGCACACAAATATCACTTAGAAACTCTTGACCCTCTGTCCCTTTCTAATATTGCATTTTCCCTCATTTGACAGAAATCATTTTTATGTGAATTATAAGCCTGTGGTTCGCTGATTTAGAAACAACAGTCTCACGGTCATGGTAGCACAAGTGCCTCAAGTTTCATTCTCATTTCTAACTCAGTGTTTCAAGGCCTGTGTAGCAGCATTTTCTAGCCCAAGCCTGCAGTCCCTTCATCTTGAGAGCTGCCTTCTCAGGTATCATCTAGCAGAGAACTGCTAACTGTGTAGCCCACATTAGCACGGGAAGATGCTAGGATGCCTTTAGCCAACAAAGCCAGGCTTTGCCTAAACTTGGGCAAGGACTCTTCTTTCCCCACTGTATATGTATATATCTGTTTAGATGCTTGGAGGAAAACTAGTATTTTAGCAGGTATACTATCTTTCTGCCCAATTTAAATGATCTCTTGATCAAGGAAGATATGTCACCTTTAGTTTACGTTTTTAGGATGAGGTAAACAATTGTCAGAGGTATCCAAGGCTGGGAGCACATAGTTACCTTTGGCAAGTGGAATCCATTCAAACTGGTGTCCTTTGACACTTCCCTGGGAACATTCACAGGGATGATGTTGCCCATTCTCTGCACCTCATGGACGACAGCATTGGTGTAGGGCATGGACTCTCGGTCGGCCAGGCTTGCCTGTCTCTTCTGGCCAATCACTCTGTCAATCTCAGCCTGTACTTTTTCTAAAGAAAACAGGAGATCCTATTAAATTTCAAATTTGGTTATTTCTTCTTAAGAGATCTAATCTTCATGGGAAGTAGAAAAAAAAAACCAGGATCTCCTGAGTAAATTGGGAGCATGGGGACTTCGGAGGAGGGTTGAAGATGGGAGGGGTGAGGCAGGGAGGGGAGCAGACAAAAATGTAGAGCTCAATAAAAATCAATAAAAAAAGGCAAAAGAAGCAAAAAAAATGAAGCAGTCTTGCTTTGATTTTATTTTAGTGACCTAGCTGCATAGATGTTTCCTTAACCCTTTATAAGTTTGATTTAAAGGACAAATCCACAATTCAGTGATATTTCTCTGAGCCTGCAACATAACCCTAACTTTCCTAAATGGAATAGCTGTGTTAACATGGCTAACCTCAGGGAAGTACCTAGTCTGGTATGAGTAAGTTCCTTTCCCAAAATGTATTGCAAACAATTCACATTCATGCTTCATAGTCCTAGAGCCTGAGGATGCTTAGTTCAGGGCACCAAGATGTTTCTTATCTGGTACAAACAAGTTTCTGTCTCATTGATGAGAAAGCTTCACTGAATCCTCATGTCATAGGGAGAAATAAGTCTCTCCGATTCTTCTTTTATAAAAAGTTAATACTTTTTATAATAGTATATTTCTGTCAGGGGAGGGTGTCTCATGGCACAAGAGTGGAGGTCAGAGGACAGCTCGGGGAGATGTTTCTCATCTTGTACCATGTGAGTTTTGGGAACTGCACTCATGACAAAGGTGAAGTAGCAAGATCCTCTACCTCTTGTGCTGTCTCTCTGGCTTCTCTGCTACCTCTTTTAAAGGCAATTATTCCCTTCATAGGACCAATCACCTCCTAACACCATACCACTGGTAATAAAGTTGTAACAAGTGGATTCATAGAGAACACACAAACATTCAGACCACAGCACATCTGTAGGCTCTCATTTCTCAAGAAGATACATCAGCATGGACAGTGGATAGCAAGAAGTCGCTACACAGCTTTGCTAATGAAATCCTTTAGATTTCAGTTTCCACATCTGATTAATGAGAATAACTGAGCCTTATCTTAAGGATTTCTTGAAATTTATATGAACAGATAGAATCATAATAAGGAATGATAATGGTTGTTATCTTTCTTCCAATATGCTCATAAAGCTTAATCAGTTATCCAGCTAAAAAATCAATCTCCTGGATTCCTATTGGTATTTTGTGATATTTTGAAGCTGTTATTTTAGAAGCCAAGTATGTATTCTAACTCAGTAGTATTAATACTTAAAAAAATATTATTCTCCAGGCACATATATATTTTAAGTGAAATTCAGTATGCATATAAATAAATAGAGGTACACATATGCATTTTGAATAAAAAAAGAAAAATACTTGGGCACGGTGGATAGTTCAGTCAGTAAAGCAAGCTTGCAGACCTGAGTCTGATTCTTACAATTCTTATAAAAAGGTTGGACATGGTGGCACTCACTTCTAATCCCTGGGCACTACAGAGTTGATGGCAGACAGATCCCCATCGGTTAGTGATCAAGCAGTGTAGGTTATTTGAGAAGCTCCTGGTGCATGAGAGACCCTGTCTCAAAATTGAATAGTCCCCGAGGAATGATAATTTGAAGCTGTGCTATGGCTTCCACAGGTACAAACACACACACACATGCATACACACACACACACACACACACACGAAGGGGTAGTTCTTTACAAATTTTTCTTTACCACATGGGAAGCACTCTGATTTTCTCTATCCAAATTTCATCTTACTGTAAAAACCATTGGCCTGTATTAACTAACTTGATTTTATACCTCATAGATAAACTGTTACTCAATATTTGAAAAAATAGAACAAACAAGAAAAATGTTCCTATCCTCAGATCATTAAACTTTTCTAGAATCTGAAGGCATACACAGAATAGCATGGACCAATCTCCCTGATGAATGCCAGTCACTGGAGAAAGGAACAATGCATCCAGGATAGACATGGAAGAGTATCTGGTCATGTCTGGAGGAAAACAACAGTAATTCTCCAGTTATCAAACCATGAAAGATCTGAAATGACTTCAGGAGGTAGTACCTGAGAAGATTCTTCTAGAATGGGTAAAGACTGTGATAGAACACTCTTGATATCATGGCTTCGAGGCAAGAATTAGAAAAATAAGAGCAGGGCCAAGAGAGGACATAGAGTGTAAGAAGGGCACCACCCAGGGTGGGTGGAGTTGAAGTAAAAAGACAGAAAGGTGCCATCATAGTGCATTGAACACCACAACAGAGTTTGAACAGAATTCAGGGGAAAATTGAAGGCCTACTGACAATGGAAGAGGAACATGAATGGATGCACTTTGTAAATGTCTCAGTCCTGAGAGAACATGGAGAGGACATGCCCGTTACCCAGGGCACATTGCCTCACAGCTATGGCCCTTCTTCTCACTTCAACATGTTCTCTTCTGGTGCCATTTAAGCCATGGCTTCCAGAATTCTGCTTTGTCCAGTGAGGTCACTACATGTTCACCTTGGACATCTGGATAGAGAGCCATGTAGAGCAGAGCCCAGCGCAGGGTCGTGGATGTTGTCTCTGTTCCAGCAAAGAAGAGGTCTAGAGTGCTGCAGATGAGGTTTTCTTCATTGAAACTTGTAGTCTTCTCTGAGTACTGGAAAAGACAGCATGTCCTTGTTTAGTCAGAAGATTTGTGATTTCTCAATACATGCTTTCTGATGCTAGGGATCACATTTGAAGAAGGCATTTAAAATAATGTTCCTCTTGACCTTTTCAGCCAGCAGCTATTTCATGAGCTATCTATTGTTTCCAGTGCAACAATACAGACACGGGCACGTAAGGTCTTTGTCACCCTGAGGTATGAGTTCAATAGGACCCATTTCAAATGATATTACTGTGATCTCCTTAGAAAACATTTCCTGTTCCAAGTGCTGGAGGCTAATCAAAAGTTTCTGGTACTCAGGTGGACAAATAGCAAGACAACTATTTTCTTGTGACTTTATCTTTGCAAAAGCTTTAGTAGGATGATAACAGAACAGGATAAAGACACACACATATTTAACTTCCAGTATCAGCCACATCAATAAGTCACTATCTGACCTAAGAGGTTCATATTACTTTTATCTGCTTCAGTTTATAAGAAGAGGATAATACTCATTTTTTAACATGCCATATCACACTGTAGGAGATACAGCAGACATATCAAATACTCTACAAATGCTTTTTGTTGATCTAAGAAGGAACAATCTGTGCTTATTTATTCTTTGATAGCCCCATTAATCTTTCATAGGCAAAACCTTGTTTATTCCATCAATTATTCTTTGAGATAAAATTCCATCTTTACTAACTTCCTATATAATCATCATTCTTTATAATACGCATTATGTTGATGGTCTCACACCGCACTCCATATTGTGAATTATTTGCCCTTTTTTCTTGAGATAAAATGTTGCTACTATTGATGCTATACCAGGCGGATGACCTTTGCTGGAACATACGAAAAATTTTACTAATGGGTTCCCCCTGGGCAGAGAAGGAATCCATCATCTAATGAGTCAGAGTTCATAGGAAGAATTTAGTGATGTGTATTTGCCAAGAATCTATTGAGATCAGAACATTAAAAGGTAGTGTTATAGTTTGATTCTAAACTGATCACTATATGCTCAAGTTTTGAATACTTGGTTCCTAGTTGCTGGGACTATTTTAGAATGTTCTGGAACGTTGGCAGGTGGGGCTCAGCTGGAGGAAATAAGTCACTAGTAAGCCTGTGGTTGTATCAAAGCCCTGGGTCCTGCCTAATTTCTGCTTCCTGATCTATCATGACACAAACAGGCACAACCACATCTTTTTCTCATTTATTCTCTTTCATGATGGACCAAGACCCTTTGAAAATATGAGACAAAATAAACCATGAGCCTCTTAAAATGCTTCTTCTTATTATTGTCACAAGATGCAAAAGTATCAAATAAATCCACTCAGCTGCTTTCTGTCTGCTTGGATATGATAGGATGGGAGATTATGGGAAGGCAGATGACCCACCCAGACTCTAGCATTCAGTTGAATTTTGCCTGTGTCTTGCAGTTGGGGCTGAGTGGGAGTGAATGACTGGCCTTAGAAGAAATCATCAAAAACAGAACTCTGATGTTAAATTGCTACTTTCACTCTCCTACATGAATAAAAGGCAAATGAGAAGTAAAGGTCAATGAGAGTCTTGAAAGGGATGTATCTACCATCTACAGGCAGGAAACCATGTATTTCTAATGACACCACTGAGTTAATATTAATAGTATTTTCACTCACAGGGGGTAGGGTATGTGAAGCAATGATGTACAAAGATGTCTATATCTTCATTTTTGGAACATTTACATGCTTCTTGAAAATCTAAAATAGGCTGTGTAGATAATTTGAGGGGGTACAATTATTTTGAAACTATCCTTATGAGAAGGTGCTTGAGGAACACAATCAAACAGATATGTATGAGGAAAAGAGATGCTACAATTTTGGAATTGAAGACAGAAAAAGAAACCAAAGCAAAAGATATCAGTGCCCTCATAATCAGGTGTGGTGGTCCTCATCTTTATTCCCAGAACTCAAGAGGAGGAGGAAGGAGGGTCTCTGTTTGTTCAAGACCAGCCTGGTCTACAGAGTGAGTTGCAGGACAGCCAGTGCTACATAAAGAAAACTTGTCTTGAAAAACAAAGAAAAATGTAAGCAAGCAAGAAAACACACAAAAATGTTGTCAGCTTTAGGAGCTTGGAAATACAGGGTCATATAGTTCCCATAGTCTTTTAAAGAACGTTATGTGGCTGAAAGGAATAACATATCATGAGAACTGTAAGAGAATAAAGCTGTGTCATGTTAAAGCACTAACTTTGTGGTAGCCTGCTGCCTGATCACTTGATAACTATTAAACCATTACATTGTCTTTAAGAAGAAGACACAGGAGCATCTTCCCAACCTTTGTCATTTCTGTGAGAAAAGCATCAATGAAGTCTCTTGGCTCATCAGGATTCCAGTCTCGCCGGTGATTGTCAATTATAGAAGAAACAAACGATTTCAGTTTTTCCCAGTCTCTGAAAACTGTTTGGTGTGATCCAGGAAGATATTTCATTATCCATGGAAAAATATTGTAGAGCTGATTGGGAAAAACAATGCAGTCAATGGGACACCATGATGCCACTTTACAAGGCTTAAAGCTATAGTCTTGTGTTTCCCTTTGTTTCTTACTGTGAAATTGTGGGGCCAGCTTCTCTCTTCCAACTCATTTACCTTCAAAACATTTCTACTCTGATGTGCAAAGTGTATTCGGCTTCAGAACACTTCTTTCTAGCCTCGCTGCCTGTTATCTGCTACATAACACCATCTCTCTCTCTCTGGATATTAGGAGCGCATTCAACACTTTTATTGATTATACTATTAATGCCATTACAGCTTAGTTTGCATATAATTTCCAGAAAAAAATATTTATCAATGTAACCACATGCTTGACCCTGTGACTTTCTATATTCACAGATGGTCTCTAGACTCAAAGTCAGAGATATAACTATTTACCTGTAAGCCCTGTGAGTTGGAACCCCCAGATCTTCATGATTGTCCCAGTTTCTCTAGGCACTTCAACCAGAGCAACCTCTGAGACCAAACTGAGGGCATTTCTGTCTTAGGCCCTTTTTCATCGTGTCTAAAAGAACATGTTGCTGAAAGAGTTATAGCCCTGTCCCTCATTTCATGAAATCATTGCTCAAGTCTCCTTACAGATCCCTTACCTGATTAAAATAACAGGTACTTTTTTCATCTTTCGATTTCTCTGTCATGACTTATTTTCTCTCTGGGAAATTACCAGTAACATATATTGTACAAGTAACTACAATTCTGATTACCCCACCATGGTTTAAACCCCATATGGTAAGACTGCAATCTTTACTGAATTAAAGCTAATTGTGATTGATGTTTCTATAAAATTTGTAGTGCATAACAAAATGTAAAATCAACAACATTTAAAATGAGACAGACATGGGTGTGACTTATACCTCTGTTTCCTTCTGCTTGTAATGAATTGTAGCAGATATAATAATGAGAATAACAATGTTAATAGTATGGAAAACGCACAGTGTGCTAATGGGGTCTCCCTGTATTCAAACACTGAAAGGCATGAGATACTCAAAACATTCCACAGATGTGTGGTGGACTACTGTCTATCTTTTCTTAGACATCTCTGTGCCTACTTGCAGACACCATATTGCAGCATTTTATATGTAAAAGACCATGGTGAAAAATTAGTAAACTTTTGCAGCTGTCCATCAAAGTGTCTGATGTAATCAGTCATTCCAAGAATGTTTATTATCACTCTCTTCCACCTTTAACTCCCTTCTAAGATTTTTTCCCTTGATACACACACCTAGAAGTGAGCCTGGTACTTACTGGACTCCCCTGACTTCCCTGACTCTTTGTACTGGAAGCAAAATAATGGAGCTGCTGGGTTTGGACTACAATGACCAAGAGCTAAAACACAGAATACAAAATAGTGTAGGAAATAAATGCAACTGATCTCATTCTTTATGCCTATTTGCATACATGTAAGTCATGCCAACTAATTTCTCAGTTATTAGTGAGGGCAGCCCTGAATTTGAGGAGGAAACAGATATGGAGATGAGTAAAAATAAATATGGAGAATCCATGCATAGGAACAGAAAGTCTTCAAGAGAAAAATGAGCTTTTGAAGGACCAGATTCTGTGCTTCAGATTCCTTCTCTCTGGAAGCATTATGAACCCAAAATATAATAAAGTCAAAACATCCACAACTGCTATCTGCACACACTCCAGAAGAGTGTCCAAGAGAACACAAGAGTGTGGCACAGAAACACAAGAAATATGTAAATACAAGCGGGTTGAATGCCACTAAAAATTATGAACTCCTGAATTAATGCATTCACAGGTACTGAAACAAGTACAATGCTACATAAAAGCTGAAAAGTTTCTACAAAATATTTTTGTACAAAATATTCTACAAAATATCATCAGTGGCTTGGAGGCTATAAGAAAGCAGATGAATACAATAAAGGACCTGGGGAAGAAAGTCAACACTAGAAAGAAAAAACAGCAAAATGGATGAGAAAATCAGCAAATCAATTGAAATGATCAACAAAATGGAAGACACGTTCAGTAAGAAACTGAGGTTTTGCTTTTAAAAAAATGGAAATGGTGAAAATAAATAGCTCAATGAGTCAATAACACAGTAAAATCCATCACCAACAGAATAAACTATGCAGAAGACTATCTATCAGGAATGGAGCCCAATGTTGAGGACATGCTTCATTCATTCCATTAGGAAATAATGGGCATGAGTATAACGTCTAAGAACTCAGAGATGCAATCAGAAACTGGACCTCAGCTGGCACAGGATTGCAGGGTCACAGATAAGAAAACAAAGATCGGAGATAAAAAATAAGTGCATAGAGAATAATTTCAATGAATTTATAGCAGAAATTTTCCCCAAATATAGATACAGAAATAGATTTTCAAAGACAAGTGGTATTTAGACCTTTAAAATAAATACTCCAGAGGAAAGCACTTCTGTGATTTGTTAAATATGTCAAAAAATAACAAAAGCTGTAAGGAAAAACATTAACTCATGTGCAAAGTCATAAAAATTAGAGTATTAAACTTTTTGTCATCAATCTCCAAGCCAAGAAAACATGAGATGACACATGTTATGCTCGGAAAGTAACTGTCAAACATGGACCCCATATCCAGAATTGCTATCATTTAAAATTAATAAAAAAACATGAATATTTTAGGAAAAGTGAAAATCAGAACGATTCAGGAGCACTAATCCAACAATACTGAAGGTGTTTGAAGGAGTATTATACACAGAGTAAAAAGAATGCCAATTATGAAAACACAGGAAAAAATAAATTTCATAAGAATAATGGTTGAGAAAATGAGAACTAGGGAAACATCCATCTTGTCTAACACAGACAACAAGTAATCCTTGGTAGTAATAGGGAAGAAAGTCAAGTAAAAATGATCTAACCAAGAAGAAAATCAATAAAACCACAGTAGTTAGCTTATATGATTCAATAATATGTTGAATGTAAGTGGCTCCAACAAGCTAAAAAGAGACACAGACTAGCTGACCAAATTTAAAACCTAGATCAAAGTTTGTGTTGTTTCTATGAAACACACCTTACAGGTAAGATCGCCACAAATTAAGAATCAAAGAGAAAAAAAAATTCTAAATCAAACAGAAGTTGAACAAGATAAGACAGCAATCCTCATATCTGAGTTAAAACAGACTTTAAATCCAAAGAGTCAGAAGCAATAAAGACATTGCATGCGGGCAACAGTTAATAAATCATGACAACTGCAAACAAAAAGGTATACATACACAGACACACTTTTACATTTGTGATATACACATAATGGAAGCAGAGAATGTATTCCTGAAAGTTGTTCTTTGACTTGTGTGCACTCACACATGTAACAAATGTATACATGCACATAAACTAAGTACGATGTCTTAAAAATGTGGAAAAAATACAAAAAACATCTGCACACACATTCTCCAATGTGTATACATGAAGGTAGTGATGGACTACTGCAGCAGGCCTAGCAGAAGGAAAACCATTTAGATAACATCAAGCCCTTGTCGTTAATGTCAACATACAACTACCTTAAAGAGTCATGGGCATGGCTGACAGATATGTGAAGTATTCAAGTGGCTATAAGGAGTAGACATGGAAAATTGGCCACTGCTGGAGGTGTCATTTGAACCTCAAATGTGTATATTTTCTTGTTTTAGACTGATTGCATCATGTCGATGGGTATGGGGACAGTGCACTTCTAAATATTTAGTTACATTATATGTTCAGATGCAAATATAAGACAAATGAATGTGCCAAATGGACACTGATATAAAACTGTTATTCATAACTCCTAAAACTAGAAAAACTCATTTATCTAACTGTAGATAAAATCAACAACACATTCAGTGTACTTCTGGTCTACAGATAACAAGGAACAGGGTACAAAGGAGAATTTCAATACAAGTAAATATGCTAGAAAGTTCCTTTTGAAGGTGACTAACGTAGGAAGAGAGTAGCAGGGAAAAAAGAAAGTCCAAGTAAATAATATTATTTCCATTCTCTAAATGATATCAGCATTCCCATAGGCATGTCTATAGACCAATATAAATATCAAAATAGTTCAAATAAATCATAGAAATGTTTTGTATATATTAAGATTCTTATAATCAAGAAAAACATCAAAGTCAGAAGGTGGACTTGAGAGATATTTGGATCAAATTCAATACTTCAAATGTTATCATATTAGTTACAAAATGACACTTGTAATACTCTTGACAGACATGCAAAGAAGAGTGCGTACCTGGCACATCATTGATGCCTCCAAACACGTGGCCTCATCCAGTAGCCTCAGCATCTCCTGAAACTGACTGTCATGGTACTCAAAACGCTCCCCAAAGGTGACAGAGCAAATGATATTGGAAACTGCATTGTTGATACTGAAATGAGGGTTGAAAGGCTGTCCTAGGGGTGGGGAGAGAGAGGGATGAGTCCTTCAAAGTTATTCATTTCTTTCTATTTCCTATACTGAATTAATTTGATATGATAGAGGAATATACATCTCAGAAAACCATGGAAGAGGCTCTGGTCAGATCATACTACATAAAGACTGACATGCTTCAGGGACTCTGCTAATACTGGGAGGCTCAACTGATGACCAAGCCTTAGGTGCAGCAGTGTGTCTAATGACCATCTGTGTGCTTACCTGCAGAACTCCCAGCTCATGGTCATGGCTAGATGGCCATTGCCCAATCCTCAGTTCAAAGCACAGTGCAGTGACCAGAGCAAGCACTTAGACATTTAGGAAGAATGTGTTCAGTGAATGAGAGGGCCATAGTCTCTTATAACCTCCCACACCTGCTCTGTGGAATGCCCACCTTTCTCCTCTTTTATGGCCTCCACAAGGTATTGGGCTTCCTCCTGCATGCGCTGCTCTAAGCTCTTCTTTCCCAACCCAAAGTTCCTCAGGGTCATCAGGGCAAACCTTCTTTGCTCCTTCCATGTCTGCCCACTGGAGAAGACCAATCCTGAAAAGAAGATATTCAGCATTATGACACTGAAATTCTGGTCTAACATTACCTCATGAACTCTATGATATATGTGCAATGGAAAAAAGAAGGGCCAATAAGGGATTTGGTAACTGTCTAGAGAGACTACCCCAAAGCAAGAAGCATGATGGCTAACGTCCTGGTGATCTACAAAAATCATACACTGATATTTCTTATATATAGTGTAATCTACTTTTTAAGGTCTCTGCATGTCTATTACCAACCAGCAATAGGTCCATTCCCACCACAACAAAGAATGGAAGACTACATAATAAAACTTTCCAAGGGAACACAGTTGCTTAACACCCAGGGGTTAAAATTCATATCAACTTGGTTCCAATGCAGACAAAAAAGTCTACTTAGTTGTGTTAAGTTGAATAACAAAAATGAACTAAAGGAGAACACAAGGCATATAAATTAAAGAGGTATAAAAGGCTCTATAAAAGAATTCCTATCCAATACAAGCTTTAAAATATAAAAAAAAATAATCAATAAGATAAGAAGCATCAGTATTCCACAGAGAAAGAACAGAAGAGACATTCCAGTCTGTTCAGCATCTACAACCTAATTCATGGCACGTGCATTGCCAATGCTATGTGCAAGTCAATTTCTTAACGTTCAAAAAAAAAAACATCAGCTATGACATGAGAATCCTCTCTGTGTGCTGTGATCATAATTAATGAATAAAGAAACTTCTTGGCTTATTGATACAGTGGAACTTAGGTAGGCAGGGAGAACTGGACTGAATGCTGGGAGAAAGAAGGGTGGAGGCAGGGGACACCATGGATCTGTGGCCAGAGGTAGATGTGCTGAAACTTTGCTGGTAGGCCACAACCTCATGGTGATATACAGATTAATAGAAATGGGTTAAATTAAGATATAAGGGTTAGCCAATAAGAAGCTAGAGCTAATGGGCCAACCAGTGATTTAATTAATACAGTTTCTGTGTGATTATTTAAATTCTGGGTGGCCGGGACAAACAAGCACCCCATCCTCCCACAATTGGTGTGCCAATTTGGGTAACTACATCTACATAAAAACCAGAGAAAGCTTAAAAATTAATTATAGACACAAAAGAACAGAGTTAAACATGGTTTGCTATCAGCATTTTTTTTTTGATGGGCTCTGTTTGCTAGAAGCAAGCAGAAGCATGGATCCTTTAAGAGAGATTTTCCTGATTCAGCCATAGCAGTAAAAAGGATGTGGCCATTTTAAAATGCCAGCTTTCTGGGCTATGCTTTCAGTGTGACCTCTGGCTCTTGCAGGATACAAAGCATTTGGATGGGGTCTGTGAGCAGACTGCTGCAGCTTAGTTAATGGTGACATAGACTGGCTGTGTGCCTGAAATTGGGGTGGTGTGCTTGGCTCTCAGAGGCTCAAGTGGCTCTGCCATGCTGGACTAGGCAGGGCAAGCAGGGAGTACTGTATTTGACCTAGCAAGGTTGCAGCTTACATTCATAAGTGTTTAGCATTTTAAGAAGTGCTTCTGGTCAGAAAATAGTTATAGATATGCAATAAAGACAAATTCAGATAAAGTAAACACCTATAAATGAGTCACAGTGTTGGATAAATGTACATAGGCTTGGGAGACAAAAGCAAAACAGTTCAGAAAGTTATAAGAAAGTAAATGTTTTTTTTTTTTAATTAAAACAAAGTCTTCAAAGAGATACAATACAGGCAGTAATATATTAAAAGGAGTAAAAAAGATAAGCCACGTAAAGGTGGATTATACACAGAGAGTCTGGATTATGTATATTATCGTATTTTCTTTTAATTTTTTGACTGTGAAGGAGTTAAGTACAGAGAGACATTTCATTGTATGGGCTGTTAAGCTAAAACAGCATATAAAAGTATCATGACTTTCAAATTGGCTTTGGTAAAATTCTCTTGTTTCCAAAGAAGATAAGAACTTGTGGATTGCTTCCAGACCAATATGGTTTCGTGGAACAAGATCCCCTTATAGGCTGTTGTGAACACTCCCACAAAGAAAGTACTTCATCCAACTGCTGACTGAAATGAACCTAGCCCATAGGATACAACATGAAAGACCTGATTAACAGCTTCCCCAAACAGAAGGAAGTAATATGAAGAGAACTATGCCCATATTCCTAAATATTGTCTATAAATGTTTGTTTACATTTAAAGGGGGGTATGATATAGATATGAATAATTTGTATTGGTATGGATTTTGGTTTATTGATAAAAATTTAAGGTTAATTTTGTTATATATATATTTCTGCTCTTCATTAAGGTATTGTGTTTGTGTAGTTCATTTAAAATGTAATCTATAATTAAGAAATATAAGTTAATAGGTACTCATCTATAATAGTCAAGCTTGTCGTCATGTTAGTTAGGTTTTGATATATAGGGATATATTTCATTTAGTTAGGTATTCTTCAAATCTTTCAAAGATCTTCAGAATATGGCATCTAAGTGTTTTAAAAATTTAGGACTTTTCATGACAGTGAGACACATATGTTCCTGGCAGCATCAATCTACTTCAAGAAGAAGATGGGCATTGAAGAGGCTCCTTATGGAGTTGTTAGATGAACTGGACATGAAGGATCCACAGGGAAATAACTGATGAACTTGCCTAAAGGTGAGACGATCCTTCAGAGTTCCTGCTACATGAAAGATTCTGCAAGACATTCTGCAGGATACAGAAGAAAGTGACTGGAAAATTGCCAATATAGGCAGACCTGTCTTTGAATTTTCCTGCTTCATGGAAAATTCTGCTGGATACTATAGGCCTGTAGGCTGAAGATGGATTCCCCAATGGTACAGAAGAACTTTGGGTGACTACCCAGGCAGTGAGATGTCTCTTTCATTTCTAGAGTTTTGGAAGTTGCTTACAATGCACTTCCTGTTTATTTAGGTAATAGTATATCCTTATGGAGTCTTTGATGGAGTAGAAAAATAGTTTTCCTTGTTATGATAAAATATAAAGTAAATAGAAATATTGTAACTGTAATTTTTACTTGATAACTGTTTTGTTATCTGTAATTCTACTATGTTAAAGTTAAAATCTTTTTTATTTAAACAGAAAAGGGAGGTGATGTGGGAATCTCCTCTTACATAAGTTTTTTCCTGAATTACAGAAGTTTGATACTTCTGATAAATATCTTTTACCCTTAACCTTGTAGTTCTTTGTGATTTTAACTAGCTAATTGGCTCAGCATATTTCATTTGATGGAGTATATGTTATGTAAAGATGGAGATTTTATCTATTCTGTGCACTATGAATTACTTGTGCCTAGCTCTGTGTTTCCTATATCAGATAACATAGTTAATTATGTACAATTAATGATTGATTGTCTGAAGGTGAAATTAGGAAATGTCACTTCGGCAGGTTAATACACTTGAAGTTCTTCTTTCAATTTTGGAGCATACAACCTGATATAATGGCAATATTGAGTATTCATGCTATTCTAGTCTAATCCTGTCTAGAAGGCTGGAGAGTTCTGTGTTGCATGGCTTTAATAACGGAGTATAAGAAGCCAGAAACAAGAAGAGCAGCAGTAGGATGGGGCTGAATTACTCCAGTTTTCTTGGGACAGAGGGTTGGCGAGGGAAAAGGAAAGTAAGAACACAGTGTGTCTGGCTGTGGCTGGATGCTATGGTTCCTTCTCACCAACACATTTATAATTAGCTAATTCAAGATGTGCTTATTTCTAATATCTTGAAATGAGATAACACTGTTTAGTACTCTGATGGGTGCTTTCATTCAGGAAATGTGACATTCTGCTTCCTTTAAATATAATAAATTATGGTGGAGCTGTTTATGGCTATGTTGGAAAGTTAGATACAGGTATGCTTAACTTATCAGAAGCACTATAATGCACACACCACGTTGCTCAATAAACTTACCATTGTTATTAGAGATACGTTCTCGGATACGAGTGACAGGGCGTTTCAAAATGTTTTCTTCCATGTGAGTAAAGACTTCCTTGATTAAGGGGAGTCCAGTTATCATTACTGAATTTATATCACCAAGATTCAGGCTAAAAATGTTCCCATATTTCTTCACAAACTGAAAAATATACCAAGAGTTATAGTTAAGTGTGCCTGTGTCTGTGTTTCCAAGGATGGCAGGCATGTGTGTAGCTAATGGGATTCATGTTGAGAGGTTTCTGTGAGTGGGGAGATGTACCATTGTCTGTGGAAATATTTCTGAGGTTGTGGTTTCTTTAACTGCACCAAATTCAAATTAGGAAAAAGTTTTATTATATTATATTAAAGTTCATTAATATAAGTCTCATGAACTGACTATGCACCTACAATGTCTACCTAGAGAAAAACATGACGATATAAGTTTCAATGAAGAAGCAAAATCACTTATCGACAGCACCCTGAAATCTAATGAAAGGAGAGCATGTGACACATTTGACCTGACAAAGATCAAGGAGGGTGCGTATAGGCTTGATGTTGGTGCAGTTTTGTGGACATCCTCATAGAAGAAATCGTTTAATCAGAAAATAATGCCCCGCACTCATCAACATGCTTAACATGGGATGTACATGTGTAACGACTTGGACAGACACTAAGGGAACTCTGCTGTTTGTATATGGAAGAGGTACCTTGGTGTGATAGAAATGTTCCTGATTTCTTTCTTTTTCACCAAACTTGAAACAATTTCAGGATTAGAAATTTTCCTCTTAAGTCTTTCATTCATATATCTATCCAACATGAACCAAATGAACATCAACTTGTTCCTAGACTAACTCATGAAGATGAAAGTCTTTCAAAGATATTAAAGGTTGCAAGTTAAAACTTTTGACACTCAATGAGGCAGAGAGAAAAGGACATCAGTCCAGAGAAAGATTGAAATGCATGTGTACTAGGCAGATATAGCAACCATGAAATCCTAGTTAATCACAATATCTAGCATCTATGTAGGCAAAGGAGACCCTGCCTTCCCCTAAGCTTGCTGGATATGAACTGCCAATAAAGAGCTGAGGATAGCAGTGAAGACATCTGTGAAGATCTGGAATGATGCAAGCATGTAGGGTCTATGGATTAATAACTTAGGGCAGGTGTTCTCTTCCAAGTCTCAGACTACTAGCCATGAAAGGGTAAAAATTACTTCCCCACCCCCTGCAGAGCTCTGTGGTGAAGGATGAGAATGGTACTGTGAGAAGCACTTTGTTTAGTTCCAGGCACCCAACCATCGACTACATCTCTGAGAAATGAATGAGCTCTGTGTTCAAATGCCTGGGGATACAAACGTATGGTGAGAGCCAAGAAAATAACTCATCAGGTCCAGACAGCTGCCCTCACTGAGTGGGTACTCAGTATGCTTTATGCTTTACTTTATTCTTTGTAACTGTTCTACCATAGTTAGAATTTTCATCATCTTTCTAAAGAGGAAATAAATTGCAAATGAAGTAATGTAGCCTAAAAAAAGTCTCTTGCCTGGTGGAGGGGTGCTGCCAGATGTTATATACATTGTAGAAAATTAATACCTTTGAGTCTCTATGAGACTTGGGGTTTTAGAGGCAGTTGGGATGGGGACCAGGCATGAAGGTATGAGTGACAGAGTTTACTGGAGCAAGAAGAGGGAGTTGGAGAGAATGAGAACACCCACAAAGGTGCAGAAGACATAAAGTTTTGCAAAGTTTGATGAGAGTATGTGATCATTTCCAAAGATTCTTCTTTCTGTGTGTTCTCAAATCAGTCCTGAGTTGACCCACCTCTCCTTTTGTCATCCTGAGTTTTGTCAGTAGTACCAAACAGGAGGGTACAATCATCCAGGTATCTGTGGTCTCCTTCCCTACTCTTACCTTCATTTACTTGTGCCCTATCCTATCAGTCACAAAACCTTGAATCTTTGTGAGTCATGTCAAACAAACATAATGATTTGATCTGATTCCAGGATCGTGCACCCATATTATAGACAGACCCTTACTTAGACTCTGTACTTTCTTAGTTCTTTATCCAGAGTCCTTGCTAACTTCATTGGGTTTTAGCATTATCTGACTTGTCTGGTCCGTAAGGCAGAGCGAACAAGTGTATGCCTTTTCTTTTAAGAGATGCCAGTAATAGATGTGTCCAAATGAGGAAAAAGCTAAATTCATCTTGATCAGTGTGTGGGTGAGCTTTAGGGTGTATGAGAATTTACTGACTAAATTTATTTACTAGATTCATTGACTAACTTTCGATATCAATCATGAAGTTTAGGGAACAACTTATAAAATAAGGCTTAAGTGCATCGTAATTAGCAATGTGTAGCACATAGACTCCCTCCTTGTACTGGAGCGACATCCAGCATCTGAGACTCATCACTAGGCTCAATGTTCTTCCCATCTTTTCCAGCTCTGTGCCCATGTATGTTTCTAGTTCAACACAAGTGACTCAAAACTTTTATCTTGTTGTGGAATGAATGAAGATGAGCAGATTCTGATCTTTACAATTCTCAACCATGCCAGGTCAGCCAATTAATGTAATAATGTATTAAATAACCAAGAAGGCCCTTGGGTATATGTCTTAAGGCAGGTAGGGCACAGTTTCACTATACATTAAGTAAGCCATTTGAAAAATTAAAACAAAAGTGTATTTTCTTTTTTAAAAATACTTATTTATTTATTATGTATACAATGTTCTGTCTGTGTGTATGCCTGCAGGCCAGAAGAGGGCACCAGACCCCATTACAGATGGTTGTGAGCCACCATGTGGTTGCTGGGAATTGAACTCAGGACCTTTGGTAGAGCAGGCAATGCTCTTAACTGCTGAGCCATCTCTCCAGCCCCAAAAGTATATTTTCTTAAAGGTGACTCAGAGAGGTAAAAAAGTTAAAATTGAAAATAAAATAGATTGAAACAAGAGATATAAATATAACAAAAGAAATAGGAGACAGAAAAGTTAATACTAGAAGTAAATCTCCAAGTGGATTGTTGTAGAACAATGTAGGGCGGGATGCACGTCTTGGATAAAGAGAAAGTAGAAGCTATGGATTAGTGAGATAAATGATCCATGAAGGCAAGTGGCATACCGGTTCTATTAGCCCCTTAGAAGCAATAGAAAAGGGGCATTCAGGAGGAAAATTCCCACCCCCATGAGCAGTATATGAGAAGGTCTGATCATCTGAATCCTTACAGCTCTGTGTAGTGAGGTGTGAGCTGTGTGTGTGTGTGTGTGTGTGTGTGTGTGTGTGTGTGTCAGTGCATGTGTGTGTTTTTCTAATTGGTACAAGAACAAAAATGCATATTCTTTGTTACTTTAAAGTTTAGCATTTTTCTTTTAGGAGTGTGTGTGTGTGTGTGTGTGTGTGAGGTTGTCAGCAAAACATATATAGTGTGAAGGTTAAAATACTCATACTGTGATATTATGCCATACAGATACAAAGACTGAGAATAAGTACACACAGGAACATAAAGGTTACTTCCTCCAGGAGAAATGTCTTATTAGAGGACACATAGCCAAAAGTCATGGCAAGTGATAGGGAATTCAGAAGTCCTCAACTGCAAGAAGTTCACACTTCTAGGCAGCATGCAAGTCAGAACAGGTTTTATTGTTGCCAGGGTCAGTCAGATTTTCGATGAGGGAAAGCTAGAAAGTGCTCCAAGAAAAATTAGATAGGAAACAAGGCTGCTTTTAGGCCTTACCTTTGAGGCAAGTACGTTTTAGGCTCAGAAGTTTCACCACCAAAAGCATTAACTGGACTCTCTTGATTTCAATCAAGAAGTTTGAAGAGTTTATTGTTTTTTCTTTTTAAGAGAGATGACTCATCTGGGCTCAAGACATTAAATTGGAAGGTATATAACCTGCTTGACTCCGGGTTCTTATTCTTCCATATGTGTAATTTGGGAGAAAACGGGTGATATTTTCTGTATCTATTTTCAAATCTACAAGCCTTAGGTTCATTGTCATAAAAAAATATGTCAACAGAGCCAATAATAAAATAATCCCAACAACTTATAAATTGGGGTTGTGCTTTAGAAGAGAGGCCTAGTAATGTGAGAAGCAGGTCCACCCTGTACTGCACAGAGAAAGCAGACAGCAAAAAGGAAGACCCAGCACCAGAGGCATCACAACTGTGCCTCATTAAATAGATGTCCCCCAAAACACAGGAAAGAGAAAATTCTTGAAGTATGGTTGAAACTTCCTAGTCTGGCAAAATACAAATCTACCATGAAGAACTCAACGGCATAAAACGACAAGTGAAAGCAAAACTGTCAATATCAGCCTGAAAATTCAAAACACAGAAATCTCTTGAAAGCAGAGAGAGAATGTCTTGCTACTTACAGGGAAACCAAAAGGGCCGGAAGAAGTGGGAGGGCATCTAAAAATGTTAGGTGCAGCAGATAATCAACCTAGTGTTCTACAATCAGGGTAAAGACAGTGTAGGAAGGAGGGAAAGACATCATGTGGAGAGCACAGTTAAGAAGCTTCTTTCTGTGACAGCCTCCTCTGAGGGAATGAAGAAAGAAAGTGCTTGAGGTCAGAAAGGAAGTGATGAACTTGAACGGTCTGAGAAAAGACAGCTATGGGAGGATGAGTAAGGGGCAAAGACAGCAGACTCCTGTGCCTTTGAGTCCCAGCTGCACTGACACTGAAGAGCAGGGCACTGCGGGCTGTGGGTCTCAGTGAGTGGGGACAGCACCTGGGGCAGTGCATCATACAGGGGAGAGGGCTCCCCCATGTTTGTAGTCGCTGCACTTCACATGGAAAATGCTGTTAAGAAACTCTCATAGCTGTGTGTGCGTATTGAGTAACACAGAGCAGATGCTGGGAGGACAATAGTAGAGATGTGAAGAGAGAGAAGATGAATAGAAAGGCATCTACTCGGAGAGTGTCCCAGAAACACACAGTGAAGGGATAATGGGAAAAAAAAACAGAGGTGGGAATAAATTATGTGCTTAAACCATTAAATAGCAATAAATAATAAGACATGCTCACTCTTCACATTCAATGGGAAGTGACAGGGATAATTAAAGATGGCTGGAGGATTCACTGTCTAAGAAGCAAGGAAAATTACTGTGGATAAAGAAGAACATTACATGGAAGATGGTCATTCACCAGAAAGAAGAACCACAGTCGTACATGTGTACATAGTGCACATGACAGTCTTTCCAATATAGGGAAGAGCTTCCAGAACTGAGTGGAAAGACAGTCAGACTCCCAGCAGAGCTGGAGATTCCAGTGCATCTTTCTCTGGAGTTGATAAAATCAGTAGAGGAACAGTCAGCAAGGATGTAGAAGGACCAAACAAGGATTAGTAAGAGAGAACTAATATTTGTAGAAAACTCCAGTCAAGAGAAAAATATACTTCTTTTTTCTCAACAAGAACTTTAACCAAGTAAGTGGAGGTACCACCTTCCAACACATTTCTGAAGTTGGCAGGGCTTCTTTGTCAAGATATATCACCATGCCTCCTTCAATACACCTGGACTTAAATAATAAAGGTTAAAGGAATTAAAATCATATACAGTGTGTTCTCTGACAATAAAAGAATTACGACAAAAATTAAAACCCAAAAGTACAAGGGTAAGAATTATCTCCAACTTTTTGAAAATTGAACAGCATATTTCTTAAAGGAGAACACACGGTTTTCGTTTGGAATAGCGGGTTGTCACCACCACCCTTTGAACCTGGTCGTCTGTCCTAGTACCGAGATGTCCCCTGTTCCTGTAGCTCACGATTACATCAGGACAGAGCTAGGCACCCTTTGCCCATCCTACCGGCTGTATTGAGAGGTGGGGCTTCTCAAAGTCCAACTGGAAAATGCTGCCCACGAAGGGCAGACCCCTCGGACCCGGTGGGTAGTTCTTGGGGCGCCGATTTTTGAGGTAGTCAGCCAGGAACAGAAAGGTGACAGCAGCCAGCAGCAGAGTCCTGAGATGGAGTGCAGCCCAGACAGCAGCCACCAGGGAGCCCGCAGCAGCTAGCATGGCTGGAACTGAAACCGGTTCTTTGAGGAATGAGAGTCTGAACTGGGACAAGTCCCAGGTGTTAACCACCAAGGGCTCCCCACAGAACCGATTCCTTCTTTAGTCCCTTCCTATCCCTTCCTGTGTCCCTCCTGTTTCCTCCCTGAAGCTGGGCTCTTTTGCCCGAACAATGTTTCTTGGAGTAGCTTCCAATCAGCTTGAGGGAGCAGCTCTAATCTAGGGCACAGAGCTCTTCGCCCCGCCCCGCCCCTCCCCTCAGAGTTTTTACCCTTTCCTCCCCAACCTTCCCTCACCTGCACTTCCTGGCTGTGTTTTGCCCTGCAGGTGTCCAGGAATAATTCTATAGTGACTAGTGCTGTGCCCAGCCAGGTGCCTGGCACTAGGTTCCCAGGGGAACACACAGGAAACGTGCTTTTAAAGGGCACCAATGGATAGGCTGAGTGGAACCAGGAAATCACAAGGGGCCCCACCCCTAGAGAAAGAACTACAGGCACCTAAGAGCTGCTGATGGGGAGAGTTGGTCTTTTCCAGAGAGGGGTTCTCTAACTGGATATTCTATACTAAGTGGATTGGTCAGCCCCGAAAACATGAACAGACCAGAAACAAAATGGACCCAGGAGGTTGTATTTATATATCTATGTGTTTACATAGATAGCAACTATAATAATCGATTTTTAAGAAGGTCATTAGTCTGAGTGGGGAGACATGGGCAGGACTGAAGCGAGGAAAGGGAAGGGAAGAAATGATGTGATTATGTTTTAATTAAAATTAAAAAGAAATTAGATGGAGTGTGGTAACGAATGTCTTTAACCTCAGCACTCAGAAGCAGTGCTCTCACCTCTTCAAGAAATCACTTCCCTTTAACAGAGCTATGCTTGCCAAAAAAGTTCATCCATGGATGCCTAGTTAACATTTGTTGGAGGAGCATCTTGTTCCTGATTACTATTATGAATAATATTGTTATTGTTGTGGTTCTGGGGACTGAATTCAGGGACCTGTGGCAAAGCTACTTATTTATTATTTGTGAGCTTACACTTGTGACATGGAGTGCCTCGGGAGGTCAGTGGATTACTTGTGGGATTCCTTTCTCCTTTCACCTTATCACACCCAAGAACCAAACTGTATCCACACTAACCCAAATTGCTAATAGTAATGAAAAAAATCTTAGAAACACAGGATAGAACACCATTGACATATATGGGAATAAGATGAATGCCCGTCAGCCTTTCATCAGGAACAGGCTAACAAACATGAAAACACAAAATAAAGGACTGGCAAATTTAAAGCAGCAAACAAGGAGGGGACTCTACCAATGCAGGGATCTACATCTGCAAATAATTTTCTTCAGAAACTAAGGCAAAATAAACACATTCTATTACTAAAGAAGAGGTAAGGTATATCAAATACAAGCCTATTTCTTTCAAGTACTTGTATTAAAAAAAAATCAGACAGTATCAGACAAATAAGTTGAATGTTTTTGAAAACCAAGCACCAACCAGAACCCAAACAGAACTCATAAAGATGATGGCCAGCATGGATGCAATCGTACATAAAAGAATAACAAGAGAATGAGTAAAACAAAGAGTGGGCTCTTTGAAATGATTAAAGAGACTGACATCTTAAAGAAGGAAAAGAAACCCTGGGAAGATCCAGCAAATTAGTGATGAAAATTGACATTCTCAAACAGACATTTTTGAGAGAATTGTTAGAATTTATTTTTGAAGCCTTTCCTTCAATAAATTAAAAATATAGAAGAAATGGATAAATTTCTAAAATTTTATATACAATTGAATTAAAAACATAAAATATGAACAGATCAATAACAAATACTGTGCTTAGAAGAACAAATATTTCTCAACAAAGAAAAGAGCAGTATAAGGTAGAGTCCCTGATATCTAACATCCCTAAAGATATTCTGCAAAATAGAAATGGAGCCAATACTTTCAAAGTCAATGTTTTGAACAAATATTATACTGATATTAAAACCAGGTAAGGATGAGAGAGAGAAAGAGAAAAAGAGAGAGAGTTCTTGATAAACATAGACATAAAAACACTTAACAGAGAGCTTACAAACAAAATTCAACTCCACATTAAAAGAAATCATGCAGCATGATCAATTTGGTTTCATTCCAGGGATACTATGATGATTCAACCTGTACAAACAGGTAAGTTCAATATTGTGCACAAACAGGATCAAGGGTCACACCTCAATAAAAAAAAAAAAGGCTGCGTGTTCAGCAAACCCAGAGCCAATCCACGTTCAGCACACATATTCTGTATTGCACTTACAAATGAATTCAAAGCATAGCAGCAAGAGAACTGAATAAAAGGAATATAAATAGAGAATGAAGTAAATTAATTATCCCAAAGACAATATGATCCTCTACTTGAAGACGTATGCCTAAAGGCAAACTCAGCAAAACAGCCTATACCAAGCTAACAAAAAATAAAAAAAATAATAGTAGCTTTTTTATAGATCAACTATGTATCAATTTAGAAACAAATCAGAAAAACAATTTTAGTCAAAAGAACTTCAAAAACAATGAAATTCTTAGAAATAAGCTTAATCAAGATAGTGATAGATGTCTAGAAAAAATGCTGTACTGCAGAGAAGAAAGAAATCAAAGAAAACTCCAGAAAATGGAAAGGCCCCCATTGTCATGGTGTGGTAGATTAATATAGTGAAAATATAATCCCCATGAAAATGCCAGTGATACTCATGAGAAGATAGATAATTACAATATGTACTTTCAAATTGTACTATATAACCTTAATAACAAAATCACCATGATATTGACACAAAAGATACATATAGAACAATGGAATGAAATAGAGAACCCAGAAGAAAACTCACAAAGCTGCATGCATCTGATTCTAAGACACCAACATATGCTAGAAATGGTAGCATATTTTTTTAAATGGTGATTGTTGGAGGAAGCTACTTGTTAGTTTCTGGCTGCTTAGCCCTGAAATAATCACACAGAAACTCTATTACTTAGATCACTCTATGCCCATTAGCTCTAGCTTCTTATTGGTTAACGCTTTCAAATTAATTTAACCCATTTCTATTAATATGTGTATTGCCATGTGACTGTAGCTTGCTGGCTAAAGTTCTGGCAGGGCTACATAGCTTCTCTCTGACTCTGCCTCCTTTCTTCCAGCATTCAGTTTAGTTTTCCCCACCTACCTAAGATCTGCTCTATCAACAGGCCAAGGCAGTTTCTTTATTCACCAATGGTATTCACAGCATACTGAAGGGAATCCCATATCTCCTCCCCTTTTCTGTTTAAATAAAAAAAAGGTTTTAAATTTCACATAGTAAAATTACATATAAGAAAACAGGTATCAAGCAAAAATTATAGTTACAATATTTATATTATCTTTTATCCTGACTAAGGAAAACTATAACTATAAATTCTTCAACTCCATCAAAGACTCCAGAAGGATATAATATTACCTAAGTAAACAATAAGTTCATTGTAAGCAACTTCTACAACTCTAGAATTGACAGAGACATCTTGCTGCCTGGACAGTCTCCCAGAGTTCTTCTGTACCATTGGGGCATCCATCTTCAGACAAAGGCCGATAGTATCTGGCAGACTTTTTCATGAAGCAGGAAATCTCAAAGACAGTTCCACCTATATTGGCAGCTTATCAGTAATGTTTTGTGTGTGTGTGTGTGTGTGTGTGTATGTGTGTGTGTGTGTCCTGCAGAATGTCTGGCAGACTTTTTTATGAAGCAGGACCCTGAAGGATCATTTTACCTTTAGGCAAGTTCAGCAGTCATTTCTCTGTGGGTCCTGTATGTCCAGTATATCAAGCAGTCTGGCAAGAGCAGTTTCTTGCTTTAATGGCTAGCAAAGTCCATAAGAAGCCTCTTCGATGTCCATCTTTCTCTTGTAGTAATTGGTGCTACCAGGATGTGTGTCATTGTCATGATAAGTCCTAAGTTCTTAAAACATTCTAAATGCCATATTCTAAAATCTTTGAAAGAAAAGTTTGAAGAATGCCTATTCATCTGAAATACATCTCTGTACATCTAGAAAATCTAACTAACATGACTACAAGCTTGACTATTATAGATGACTCTCTATTAACCTATATTTCTGAATTATATATTACACTTTTAAATGATCTGTACAAACACAATACCTTAATCAAGGGCAGAAATAAACATATGACAAAATTGACTTTAAATCTGCATCAATAAACCAAGATGCATAACAATGCAAATCTCTATAGCATATTCCCTTTTAAATGTAAACAAACATTTATAAACAATGTTTAGAAATATGGGTGTAGTTTTTCTCCAAACTGCTTCATGCTTTTTTGTTGAGGGAAGTAATTTTTTTTTGGATTTGTTCACGGCAACCTTTCAGGAGGTCTTGGTCGATCAAACCACATTAGTCTGGAAGGATTCCACAGGTTCTCATACTTTGTGGAAACAAACAAACAAACAAAAAAGAACCTCTTTCCCAAAGCAACATATCTGTAGGCTCAAATTCTGAAGTAAAGATACTTTTATCTTTGTTTAACTTAGCAGTAAATATAATGAAATGTCTCTCTATACTTAGCTCCTTCACAGTCAAATAATTCAAAGAAAACACAATAATATACAAAATCCAGATTCTCTGTGAATTTTTCATCTTTACATAGCTTATTTTTCTTTATTCCTTTTATGACTGTCTATACTCTGTCTCTTTAAAGACTTTGTTTTATATTTTTTTCTAAACCATTTACTCTATACTCTTTCTCTTCTCTCTCCCAAACCTACATATATTTTTTAAACACTGTCTCTCATTTAGAGGTCTTTTATGTCTGCATCTGTCTTATTACACATCTGTAATTCTTTACTGATCAGAAGTGCTTCTTAAAACACTAAGCGCTTCTTATAAACTTAAGTTGTGTCATTGCTAGGGGAAATAACACAGTGCCTCCTTGTCCTGACTATCCCAGCATGGTCGAGCTGCTTGCCACCTCCAAGAACCATGCATAATGCTCTATCTCTAGGCACATAGCTGGTCCATTTTGCTACCAAGCAAGCCATTGCACGTTGCACAAACCCCATTCAAATGCTCAGTATGAAAAAGCTCAGAGGTTGTGCTGGCAGCATGGCCCAGAAAGTGGGCATTGCAAAACACTGTGGCCTTTTGTCTGCTACTGCTGAATCAGGAAAACCTCTCTTAAAGGAGCCAAGCCTCTGCTTGCTTTTAGCAAACAGAGCCCAACCAAGAAAATGCCACTACCAAACCATGCTTAATTCTATTTTTTTTCTTCTGTGTGTGTGTGTGTGTGTGTGTGTGTGTGTGTCTAGGTTTCCTTACCAAATTCTCTCAGATTTTAAGTGGATTTTAGTTGGCCACATAGGTGCCAATTTGTTGTCAGGAGGCCGCTTGTTCATTTCCGGCTGCTCAGCCCCAAAATAAGCACACAGAAACTGTATTAATTAAATTACTGCTTGGTCCATTAGCTCAAGCTTCTTCTTGTCTAACTCTTACATCTTAATTTAACTCATCTCCATTAATCTCTACATCACTACAAGGTCCTGGTCTACCAGAAAATTTTCGGCGTGTCTGTCTCTGGTAGAGGCTTCATGGCTTCTCCCCACTCTGCTTTCTTTCTCCTAGCATTCTGTTTAGTTTTCTCCACCCATCTAAGTTCAGCTCTATCAACAGGCCAAGGAAGTTTCTTTATTCCACTAATGGTATTTAAAGCATACAGAGGGAATCCAATATCAGGTGCTTGTAAAACTATTTATCTTCATGTAGAAGGTAAAAACCAGATACCTATTCCTCATTCTGTACCTGAATCAGAACAAAATACATGAAAGCTTTTAATGTAAGACTTAAGTCTTTGAAATTCTTATAGGAAGTCAGTGGTGATACACTTCAAGTTGTAGGAACAATGACGTTATGAGCTCTTATACCTCAGGATGTAATCACCAAACAGACAAATGGGATTTCAAGGAACTAAGAAACTTCTGAACAGAAAAAGAGATAGTGGAGTGAAGCAACTGCCCAGAGTAAGAAAAAGTCTTTGGCAGTTATTCACTCAAATCCAAGCAACCAAATGAACAAACAGCCAAAGGAGCAAGACTCAAGCAAACATGTCATCCAACTGATGAATGGACAAATGAATTGAATAGTTATGTCTTAAAAGAAGTATAGATAGTTACCTAATATGTGAAAAAGTTTGACATATTTAGACACTAGAGAAATGCAAGTTTGCATAGTCACTTTGGAAATCAATATGACAGTTTCTCAGAAAATTGGGAGTAGGTCTATCTCAAGACCCAGCTATAACACTCTTGGGCATATGCCACAAAGACACTTGCTTAACTATGTTCATTTTAATAGCATTATTCATAATAGTCAGAAACTAGAAATAACGTAGATGCCTATCAACTAAAGAATAGATAAAAAGAAAATGTGATATTAATGGAGAATTACTTTGCTGTTAAAAACAATGACATAAGGAAATTTGAAGGCAAATAGATAGAACTAGGAAAAAAACATCCTGAGTGAGGTAATCCAGTCACAGGAAGACCAACATGGTATGTACTCACTCTTAGGTGATTATTAGCTGTAAAGTAAAGGATAACCATGCTATAATCCACAGACACAGAGACACCAGGTAACAAGAAGGGCCCAAGGCATGGATTTCCCTGGGAAAGGGAAATAGAAGAGATCTCTTGGGTAGCCTGGGGATGGGTGGGGATGGAAGGGATGATGTTGGGGAGTGGAAGGAGAGGGAGAGTACTGAAAGATGTATCTTGATATGGGGGGCATTTGGGGTCAGGTAGAAACCTGGTGCCAGGGAAACTCCCATGATTCTACAAAGATGACACCAGTTTAGAATCAAAGCAATAGTGGATAGGTAGCCTAAACTGATCATCTTCTGTAATCAGATTGGTAAATATCCTATTTATCTTCAGACAGCCTTCATTCAGTAACTGATGGAAACAGATTCAGAGACCCACAGTGAAGCACTGGGCCAAGCTTGGGAATCCTGTTAGAAGAAAGGAAGGAAGGATTGAAAGAGCCAGGATTGTCAAAGTCATCACAAGGGAATCCATAGAAACAACTAACCTGGACTCATAGAAGCTTACAGAGTCTGGACTGACAGCTAAGGAGCCTGCATGAGACCAAACTAGGGCTCTACGTTTATGTGTCAGTTGTGTAACTTAGGCTATTTGTGAGATTCCTAGCAGTGGGAACAGGAGCTGCTCCTAACACTTTGGCATATACTAGGTTGCCTTGCTCAGACTTAAAACAAGGGGAGGAGCTTAGTCCTACCTCAGCTTTATATTCTATGCTTTGTTAACATCCATGGAAGACCTTTGCCTTTCTGAACAAAAACAGAGAATGTGTGGGTGTGGGGGGTGGAAAGAAAGTGGGGGAGGCAATGGGAGACAAGGAGGGAGGAGAAACTTTGATCAGGATATAAAATAAAAGAATAAACTTAATTATAAAACAAAGTTCCTGCTTTCCCTGGCATAAGTATTTAGACTTCCCTCAGCATGAGTTTCCAATAGAAATTCCAATTCCTTTATGGACCACCATTTTAATACTTTGATAGCCAAGAGGAGGAAAGTGGTGGGGCTAGGGACGGTGGCATGTGCCCCCTCATAATGTTTTAATTTCTGCCATCACCTTTCTAGAACTTTTTGGTGCTTTTGGAGGGCACTAATATAAATTAGTTTATCTGCAATGGATATCAGTACAGAAGATACTCAAATGAAAATAGAACTTTCGTATAATACAGCTATACTCTTCCTGGGTGTTCACCAAAAGGAATCAGTCAAAATGCAATTGAAATGTCGGCATGCCCGTGCTTATTGTACCACCATTTATCACAACTGCTGTGCTAACCTTTCTAAGCAAGATATGAACAAAAGTATGTTCACCCTAGATAGGGAATCAACAAGAGACCAAAGTATATTTGTGAGCATATTTGATTCTTCCAAAGTCCAACTTGGCCAACCATAAAGTTTTCTGGTGTTAAGCAAAGGGCATGAATGAGGGGTTACTTAAAGGAATTTGAGGGACACCAAAACAGCCACTGTCGAGGACCGGCCTTGACCAAAATACTTCTTACCAGGGTAGGAGCGTGGGAATAGGAAAATTATATGAAGATACATAAAAATGATAGGACAGAAAACAAAAGGAAAAGTATTGGGAGGGTATTTCAGGTATCACTCAGTCCCTGAAACCACCTGCGTTTATTTTCCACAGCTTTTATACCCAATGTAACTGGAGGCGAAGGTAGCAAAAAAACTTCATTAACATGATACAAAAGATTAACTCATATGGTCAACTTTGAGAGATCCAGGCAGCAGAATTCTGTTGCCTAGGTGGCAAGGTGCCCCAAGTCACATATACTGAGCCCTGTACACTAACCACTGCCCTTCCCCAGGTGACCTCATAGTTACAATGGGAGGAGCAGAAGTATATTTGCATATCCTGACCACCAGCTGTCCGGAGGGCACCAAGCTATCTTAACTTCAGAAGGGTATTAGTCAGATGGAAATTTCTGTTGTGTAATTGTACACAGTTGGAACTATGAGGCTAGAGGTTGATGAAAACAGTTGGACCTGGTCAGAGTTATGTGAATATCTCCATGGAAGAGAGAGACAATGACTCATTCCCCTTAACTTTGTGTTCCCAGGCCTACTGTAGTGTATTAGATCATCAGTAGTTATTTTTAAAGTACTGCTAATCTTTTAAATTAATTTTGAGTTTTGTAAATATTTCTCCATATAGATATATGCTTTGTGTATGCAACCTAAGTGGAAACATTTAGCTGAAACTCCTCACTTCTTCAAGAACTAGAAAGGTCCTTACATATTCTTGCTAAAGAATAGATAGATAGATAGATTAGATAAGATAGATAGATAGATAGATAGATAGATGAGATAGATTAACAAGGACAGTCATACAACAAAGAGCTGCTACCTTCTAACCCTACTGTAACCCAAATACAGGAAGATAAAAGGCCTTTTCCAAACAAAACACATTTATTTCAAAAATTACATGTGACTTACATTTTTCTTGTCTATTCTCAAAACTATTTAGTAATTCTTTATACCTTTAGAAAAACTATTAATAAAAAGAACTTGCTTTTTAACTTTAAAAGGGGGGGGGTGGTCAGGCAATCACCTCCTGAGTTAGAAGGTGCCTTTAAGCCTGTTTGTCCCCAGACTCTGACAGTCAGACAAGGTGACAATGGGCTTGCTTTTTTCGGCCTCCACAAGCTGTGCTGATGCCCATTTTCAGCCTGTCATGGATGATGATAACTGCCTGTTCAGCTGGACTAAGCAGGAGAAACTAGATCACAAACTCACTTCCACCCCTGAAACCTCTCCCATCAGGGCCCAGTTGCTGGTCTATAGATTTTTCTGTGTCTCCGTCTCTCTCTCTTTCTCGCCTGCTTCCTCTAACACAAATGGTCCCATTAAGAGCTAGGACTCTGGGGCTGGAGAGAGAGTTCAGCAATTTAAAGCACTGGTTGTTCTGTCAGAGGACCTGGATTTGGTTACAGAATCCATGTGACAGCTCACAACTGCCTATAACTACCGTCTCCAGAGAATCTGACATATTCTTCCAGTCTCTGAGGGCACTGCAGGTAAGAAAGATAAGGCAGAGAAGCAGGCACACTTCATCTCAACAGGCTCAGTGCTTTATTTGACTATCAAGGGACCCCAACCTTTGTATGGACACAGGCGCATGCATTCACGCGCGCATGTGCACACACACACAAACACACACACAGAGAGCTACCAAGAAGTTGTTGGGGGTGGTGACTCAAAGCAGAGTGGGTTGTTTTTGATACCAAGTATATACAGGTAAAGGGAAATGGTCAGGCTGGGGCTAAGCCATTCTTTAGGGATAGAGGTCTCCTCCAGGGAGGACAGGAGCTGGCAGCTTTAAGCTATGAAGAAATCAGTAACCTTGTGGGTGGTGACACAGGTGAAGGGGCAGGGGTCACGGAGGAAAGTTAGTACAATTGTCGTGATTGGACCTGCCAAGGGGGAAGTCCATGGCATTCTTCCAAGCAGTTCGGATACCCTTCCAGAAAGTATGGTCTGTTCCTCTTCCGTTTTGAGTTCTAACAGTAGTTTAGTGTTTTCCTGTGCTGGGATGGATCGGTTGGCATACAAATAGCATTCTTCTTTTCGGAAGGCACAGCTGTCCCTTTTGTTCAGCAGTCATGGAGTCCTCTTTGATTTTTGAGAAGCACTGTGGTCACAAAACCTTTTTGATTTGCGAGTGTTATGCTTTGTTTTGCAGGCCAGGCCTTTCTTGGTCTGATTGGTGAGTTGGCTGAGATGTGCCTGTTGGCACCCTACAGCTGTTGCAGGATTACGGCCGCTGGCAGGGCTTACATGGAGTCTTTGTTTGGGTACAGAAGGAAGTTCAGAGGGTAAGACAGGGTAAAAAATGTGAGCGTGAGAATAAGAAGGAAAGGGGTGATCATCAGAGGAGCCAAAGTGGGAGGAAACTGAAGTCCATACATAGGAAGAGGCTTGGAATTGGATTTTTTTTTCTGGTCCCTATGTCTTTGGGTCCCATCTCAAACCAGTTAGGATTTGTTGGTGCAGAAGCAGCATTGTTCTAGGAGGAGAGCATGGATCCCATCCTTGGTAATAGTAAGATCTAGAAGTGGACTACTTTGGCAGCTAAAGAATCAAGTTGGTCCTAAAGGATGTTAAGCTGACCCAAAGTCCAGCTGCTTTAGTTCTGAGTCCTGAAAAAAAATGTCCAGAGTGAAACAAAGAGAAATGAGTAGCATGGGGTGAGACCCTTCTTCAGAGGCCTCCCAAACTGCTTTGTAAGTTTAGGGTGCAGATAAGAGACGATGTAGAAAAGGCAGCAGTTAGGAGGGTCCATCAATCATCAGAGGGCCAGTAGGTAATAACTGTACAACCCAATCAGAAATATTATGAGAGAAAATTCGTGTAGTAAGGTTAAAAACAATTGTACCACTGGTTAGAGTAGACCATGTACGAGGGTTCTGTAGAAGGACATCCTAACGGTAATGAGCAGTGTGTAGCATCAGGCTCCTGCATAAGGAGCAAGTGCCTGGAAGTTTTGCATGAGAAGTCGGTTAAACTCAGCATCTAACTGGCAGTTAAAAAGAGAAATAGAATCTCATTGAGACATTTTTATAGAATTGTCTAGCAAACTTTTTAAAACTACACTTGGAGGGCTAGAGAGATGGCTCAGAGGTTAAGAGCACTGATTGTTCTTCCAGAAGTCCTGAGTTCAATTCCCAGCAACCACACGGTGGCTCACAACCATCTGTAATAAAATCTGGTACCCTCTTCTGGCCTGCAGGCATACATGCAGACAGAACACTGTATACAAAATAAATAAATAAATCTTTAAAAAAAAACTACACTTGGATTTTTTGAATAAATACCCAAAACTCTAAGTTTAACCACAGAGTATTTAGCAGCTTGCGCTAAGCACAGAACATGGGTGGCTAGTGTATGGACTTCTGGAGTTAACTTTTGTTAAGAAGAAGAACTAAAGCCAAGGGAAAGGGACTGACCAACTGACCTAGTATGCAGAACCCATTATCAGTCAGGTGATAGGCTTAGGTCCAAGTTGCCCGTGATCCCACCATCCTCATATGTCAGTTTGGAACAAGGGAGGGCAAAAGAATTACTTGTTGCCTCTCTGTTGTTTAGACATTTAGAATGTGGGTATAGGTTCTAAGATCATCCATATGTTAAGACATGAAGAGTAATTCATCATTCCTATTGATAAGGAAGGGTTGTTTATTTTGTTTTATTGTTTTTATTTCTGGTTTGGCTTTTATAGTCAGAGCTGGTCAGGGCTACACAGCCAGAGACAGGAGTAGCAGACTTCTGGGTGTGTGTGGGGGGGTCTTATTTCCACGTCCATCCTTACTCTGGAATGAGGTCAGCATGCAAAGGAACATGACACACTGTAGTAAATTAAGATTACCTGTACATGAATTCTCACAATCAACTTTTTTTTCGTTGTAGGTTTTTAAGTTAAAAGAACCAAAAAGGTAGACGGGAGATTTCAGAGAGTTAGGCACCCATAATTACATTTATGGGTCACTTTAACTTTTATACACACATTTCTCTTGATCAAAAAAAATTAAATACCATGAGACATAACAGTAATAAATGAACTCATTAGGATTAGGCAGTATTTAGGTCCTTTAGTCAGTATATATAAAAATCCCTGTTTATATCAGTAGATCTGTTCTGATTTTTAGATCTTAGCCCAGACACCCAGAGAACTTTGAGGTCTCATATAACTTGGGCCTAATCACATGCAATTAGCTGAGGGGAGTGAATGGATATTTGAGAAAGGTTCGCTGGTAACCTTGTCTATTCCTCCTTATTTGAAGGAAAACGAATATGTAACAAGCTTAGTGGCAATTATTTTAAGCAGGCATAGTTGAAGTTCTGAAAAATGGCTATTGCTCTGTTTAGAAGATATTGTGTAACATCACCTTACTACATACATGAGTGATGCATTGAACTAATATTACCTGTAAATGTATTGTTAAATCACTAGACCTTGTATGTTTTCAGGTAAACCTTATAGAAAAGATAAGGCAGCCTTATAATGTATGGAGTATGTACTTTCTTTTATTAAAATCAATATTAAATTCATATTTACATCACCTGACAGACTTTAGCTAAGGGAGCCCTGTTGAAACTATGATGCTGGAGTTATGATAGAGAGACTTTAAACACATGGTTCCTTGTATCAAGGAAGCATCTTTTGGCAGCACACAGAGACCATTATAGAAATCCACAGCTGATCACAATGCAGAGAACAGCTGACTGTGGGGTACTCATCCCCAGAAGGCACATCTATAACACACCATGTAATGGCTTGTTTCCTTATGTCCCTCATTCTTTATTTCCTCTCAAAAGACTTGCATACTAGATGTCAATCAGAAATGAAGAAAGGAGGGAAAAGGGCTGCAAAAGATGGATGGTTATTGGAAGTTTCACTCACAATTTTTTGTTATATAATTCTTGGATGGGAAGGAGACTCACACTTTATACCATTTCAGTGAAATTAGAAGAAAAAAAAAAGGAGACAAGGCTCGTGCATAGAAATTTCCACCAGGAGTCATGGTGAATTACTTTACAAAGTACCTGGTTCATTGTGGTTCCAGGATACTTGCTGGTACCCATTGCAACCATGGGGATAAGAGAGGCCCCCATACTTTTATTGTTATTATAATCATTGTGGCAAGATCAGGCTGGACCATGCTCTAAATGACTCCATACTCTATAAACAGTGGTCTACCAGGCCATGCCTTGCTTGATATCTGACTCCACATTGAGGAGGGAAGACGACAGTGTACGTGGATTAACACGGAGCGGAGCAGATTCACCAGCCGTGCACTGCCCATGCATCACAAAATGACAACTCAGTCCCAAGAATAGAAAATGATGTATGAATTTATTATGGTGTCGTTATTCTCCCATAGGCATGATGATATGCACCCTATGAATTTAATAGGGTGAATTTAGACTAAAAAGGCACATATGTATATTAAAATCACACCTAGAAAGCAAAGCAATGTTAGATAAAACTTGGAGATTTTTTCTTGGTAAAAGTTCCACAGAGAAGCTCAAAGACAGGTCTCCAGTAAGGATCTTGTGATAACACTGTGCATAAAATGACAGGGTCTGAGGTTTGGATCTTGAGAGCAACAGTAGCCCATAAGACTTAAGGAAATCCCTTGCTCGTGTGAATTGTTCAAGAGCTAAAGAGAAATGATCTCTAAGTTAATATTTGGCTTATGTTGTAAGCTACAGATGCCTGGGTGTGGAATGGGGAGAGATAAGTAAGTGTGCAGAGCTACTATAGCTGCCTTGCTTCTGTCCTTGGGAACCTCAGGCTATTGCAGTCAAATGCTTCCTTGATATAATAATTTATTTTGTTGCTCCAGAATCTCTGGAATCTTGAGGACCAAAAGATGTGGGAGTGATAGCCACTTCATTAGCATTTTTCCTTGCTTTAATCGTGAGTAGATTAAAGCCTTCCTATCAATGTTATTAGACCTACTTTATAATCAGTAACCGACCTCACTGATCATACCCAGGAAGAATTTTGCCATTTATCATGCACTGTTGAAAAATTCACTGCTGGGGCCCAGTGAGTTCTGGCTGATAACAGGAACCACCTAAAGTTAAACTCCAGTTGGAAACGACATTCACACCCGACACAGCCAGGTCCTATGTGAGAATGTATGTAAATGTCTAATGGAGGACTCAAGGCAAGAAGTTACTGTAGAAACAGAAAATGATTCCAGTTTCTCTTCAAATCTGCTTCCAGGATTTGCTTTCCTGTGGTTATACCCCAGCATCTCGTGGGTCCTCGGTTACATACAACTGCTATATGTAAGTCATAGAAACGGCTTCCCCAGCAACTGCCTCGCCTGCTTGCTGGGAGTCATCCTGCCCTGCTGACTTCCAAGAAACCCACTCAGAGGCAGAGCAATGCAATGCAGCCACAGAGCTAGCCAGTAAGAGAGCCTTCTGCACAGGCTACAAAAAGCAAACACACATTATTAATGAAAGGAGAAAAAGAGCGGCAAAGTAAAGGCATAACTTTTATGATCATTTTTGTGATTTCCATATCAATTTAATCCACCATTTCTCATGATCTCTGCAAGCATTTTCTTTACTGGAGGAATCATCTTTCTCTCAAAGTCTTAGGTGAGAAGTGTAATTGATCTCATAAATGATTTTCTACTTATGAATCCATAATTGGATTCAATCTCTTTAGTCTCATTATAACTACTTCCCTGGTCACCTTCATTCTGTCCCCTCAAATGTGAGGAGGCACCAGGGTCTTCCAAGCAGATGCCATTTCTTCATACTTTCCTTTTTCAACATCACAGCCTAGGAATTGCACAGATGCGGTGACTGACAGGTGAAAGGGTAACAGACATTCTGAACTGCAGGCTCAGTTTCTCATTGACTGGGGGCTTGAAGGTAAATTTTTGGATAAGGGAAGTGATAAAAATGAACAGCTCAGACCTGGCCAATTGCTCTCCAAGACAAGCTCGTTTTCCTGCAAGACAAAAACAAAGGAATTTATTCACCTATCACTGTTAAGATAAAATAAAAACAAGCTAGAATAGGACAAAACAAACATGTAAGTACTGTGCATTCACTATAAAATCTGCACAACAGGAAACATATGAACAAAAAAATAGAAGCTATTTATAACTCCACAGTCCAGACAGAACCATGGGCACGATGATATGCATGCCAGTGCTGTCATCAGGATTGTGCTGAACATTGTTATAACCACTATCTTACTCAACTCTTTAAGGTGTTTTTGCTACTTTGTTTTACTCGGGAAACTGATATTCCCAAACTGATCACCAGTTCATGCTTATGGTGTGTTCTCTACCTTCCACAGATTCCTGAAGGAACAAATGCAGATACTAAACTAATTGATATTCCCAAACTGATGACTAGTTCATGCTTCTGGTGTGCTCTCTACCTTCCACAGATTCCTGAAGGAACAAATGCAGATACTACAGGCAAAACTTTTCAGTAACTGTGTGTTGCCACAGTGCTGGCGTCATAGTGTGTGTATGTGTGTTCCATTAATATGTTTAACTCATCGTCTCTGCTCCCTTCATCTTCATTCTGTTAAGCATGACTAGAAATATGACTGGTAACTTAATAAAATGGAACTGAATCAGCTCTGTTGTAAATTCCCAATATTCTTCTAGAATTCTTCTGTTAGGACAAAACTTGATCTGTAAAAGTCAGGAACCCATATTCCTGATTCAACCTTTGTTCAATCAAGGACCACTGTGTGACTACAACTAACCCATCCATTTTTCACAGAGCTAAATCTTTCTCACTTGACAAACACACAGAGTCTTGTTTCTTACACAGGTTCCATGGCTGGACAGTCATCAAAATTATCCAGCAGGAACTTACATACTTGAAAAGGATGAAAACAAGGGACACTCAATATGAAAGCTTTGGATTTAATTAAAGAACAAGTCCAAGATCAGGGGTCAGAACAAACCTGTCCTTCTTTGAAGCTCTTTACATCAGGTGCTGTGTGACAGTGATAGACAGCTGTGGTAGTGACAGGCAGCTGTGACAGTGACAGACAGCTGTGACAATGACGGACAGCTGTGACAGTGACAGACAGCTGTGACAGTGATAGACAGCTGTGACAATGACGGACAGCTGTGACAGTGACAGACAGCTGAGTGACAGTGATGGACAGCTGTGACAATGATGGACAGCTGTGACAGTGGTAGACAGCTGTGACAATGATAGACTGCTGTGACAATGACGGACAGCTGTGACAGTGATAGACAGCTGTGATAGTAACAGGCAGCTGTGACAGTGATAGACAGCTGTGATAGTGACAGGCACCTGTGACAGTGATAGACAGCTGTGACAGTGATAGACAGCTGTGACAGTGATAGACAGCTGTGATAGTGACAGGCAGCTGTGACAGTGATAGACAGCTGTGACAGTGACAGACTGCTGATTGACAGTGACGGACAGCTGAATGACAGTGATGGACAGCTGTTACAGTGACAGACAGCCATGACAGTGATAGAGAGCTGTGACAGTGACAGACAACTATGACAGTGACAGACAGCTGTGACTGACAGACATCTGTGACAGTGATAGATAGCTGACTACCACTTCCTGGTTCAGACTGTGCTTAGGTCATCTTCACATGGAAAAACACATGAATTGCCTCACTACTAAAATAACAGAAATGACCTAGGCTTTTGGCAAAGTTTTCCATGCCTAGCTTTTGTAAGCCAGTGATTTGATTTATTAAAAAACAAAGACCATGCTAGCATGAAACTGCCAGTGCTCTGCTGTATAAACAAGTAGGGCTTGGTTCAAGAATGACTGTGCCATCTGTCTTGGTAATACACAGGCCATAGCCCTACTTATTTTTGCCAAGAAAAAAGAAGCTGATGTCTGAATTTCCTTCTTCCAGGGAGGCTGCATACAGAAAGAGTAGAGACAGGAGGAAGGAAGTAACTGTGTGGCACAGGTAGCAGTAAAGCGGAAAACACTCACAGCTGTTGGCACAATGTTAACCCAATAGGCATTTTAGGTTTCTACATTCTGCTCAGTGTAACTGGTCTTCATTATGGCACTACTTGTGTGAGCATCCTCAGGAAAACTGAATTTTATTCTTCTTCATAAGAAAGAAATGATGAAAGCAATACAGATTTCATTGCTCTCATCTGTGGGGTCCATATCATGTGTACTAGCACTTCAACACTATTCCAACCAAAGACTGTAATCGTTTCCCTCCCCTTGAGTTGGGCTTGGTCTTGAGGCTTGACTAGCTCATCAGAATGCAGTGAAGTCATGGTGTGACAATTCCCAGGCTGTGGATTTTTGTAATCCCTCCTGGGATATTATCACTACCTTATAAACAGACAGCTGGCTTGCCCAAGGGAAATAGATAACATAGAAACAACACAACTGAAGAATAGAATTATATGGTGGAGAGAAGGAAAAGGCTAGGGAGGAGCTCTGAACTCTCTCCTGCTCATCACAACTCACCCATTGAAAATGGCAGAAAAGCCTCTCTCTTCTTAAACTCTCCATTCTCCAGAAAGTGCTCTGGGTTGAAGACATCTGGAGTGGCCCACTCTTTGGGGTCCCTGTGCAATGCAGTTAGGTTGGTCAGGACCATGATTCCCTAGAAAAAGGCAGCAGAAAGTAAAGACTTAATAAAAACTCCCACATAAACAGGTGATGATGCTCAAACTCCCATACCTGGCCTGGGGCACTTGACATCCTGAACTTTCCTACTCTCTGCAACTGATTCGCTGTCACTTGAAATATTCCAGCCATTTGCAAAGATAGGTAGACCATGCTTTATTAATGAATCTGTCTACTTTACCAAAAGTGGCTGATGTGGGAGTGTCATATATCAATCTGTTGATTTCATTGGTTCAATAAAGAAACTGCCTAGGCCCATTGATGATAGGCCAGCCCTTAGGTGGGCGGAGTAAACAGAAGGGGATTCTGGGAAAAAGAAGCTGAGTCAAGGAGTCGCCATGATGTTCCCACTCCCCAGAGACACAGGCTAGAATCTCCCCGGTAAGCACACCATGGGGTGCTACACAGATTATCAGAAATGGGTTAGGTCGATATGTAAGAGCTAGCCAATAATGGGCCAGGCAGTGATTAAAGGTATACAGTTTCCGTGTAATTATTTCAGGGCATAAGCTAAACCATGCGGGCGGCCGGGTACAGGGACACAGCAGTGCTGCTCCCTACTACTACAAGTGGCTAATATAGGTTTGAGAAGAGGATCTGAGAGCATCTATGGGGAGATGGTGAGTAACTGTTCATGTCCCCTTCATCTATTCTCCATTTTTTTTCTGTATATTATTAAAGAGACAACAGCCTAACTCACTACAGTCAAAGACGCAGGGATGTATCAGAAAGCGTTTTTGTTATGGCAGATACATCACACAATACCCAGAATCACCAGAGTAAGCCTTTCCCTCTCCTTGCTCAATCATCAGCAAAGCTGGTCCACTCTCGAATCCATCACTTCCAATCCGGTTTCCCACTGAAACCTTAGTACAGGCTCCATATCCTCCTCTTGCAACCACCTAATATCTATGACTGTGTTCCACAGTTTGAAGACTGAGTGGGCTCTGCATATGACGTAATTGCATAGTCCACCCACTCACTCAAACTTGGAAAGCAGGTTTCTCATATTCTTAAATCTCTTACTGGGCTCCCACTAGAGCAGTCTTCCTTTATGATCCATGTTGCAGTCCTGATTGCTTTAGATGGAGTATTCCTTTGCACATTGACACATAGCTAATTCTTCGCCCTCTTTCATTCCTCAGTTCCAATGCCTCTTTCCCCAGAAACGCTCACTGCTTCCTGCAGTTGCTACTCCTCTCCCCATCTTGTCAGTATCACAGAGAAATAGAATGGTTTCCTTCCTACAGCCCTTATGGTTTATAACAGGGACTACCATGACTCAGGTATCCCAACTCCAGACCCAAACATTGTGGGTATTTAATGAACATTCTCTTGATTAATAAGGAATAATTTCTATTCTGACTATAAGGTTCCATATATGTAATCTTATTATATTTCCATATGGAGTCTATGAATATGGTTGAATGCATTTTTGTAGAAGCTGAAGCTGTGATTGGCTAGGAGATATGCTTGTCCAGTAGGAGTAAGTGAATTCAGCATTGGAAACAGGTTTATCTGCTGTTAAGGCCATGATTTCCCACATCTGTTGAACACAGCCATTTAGATTTATCAGCACCCAGGGAAGTGATGGTATAGTCTGTGGAAAGAGTTGGTATGGATGTCTGAAAATGAATTAATGGACAGAAAAAACACAAACAGTGTTGGAAAAATTCAGACCTCAACTTCAAGTCATGAACTGTTGTTCATCGATAAGAACAGTAAACACAATGATTGTTCTCTGCCTCTTCAGCAAACGTCCTCTGCTAGGATTAGACCCGCAATATGCTGAGGAGGCCCATAGGAAACAAGGCCAGGTTTGGCCTAATTACACATGATCAAGGAAGCTTCCCTTCTCAACTCTTCATAATAGATTTGAAAATCCACTAATGCACATAGAGGGCTTTGGCAGAAATATACTTCTTTTCCTATTGAAACCATTTCTCTAGTCAGGACTACATGCCACTTTTTAAATTTAGGCTCCCAGGATGACACCAACGATGAACCAGAGGATCTGAGGATGAGATAGTGTTACCTTTGGCAGGTCAAATCCAGCCAACTTGGTGGCAATGGCCCCTTCCCTGGGAACGTTAAAGGGAATGATGTTGCCTATCCTCTGCACCTCGTGGATGACAGCATTGGTGTAGGGCATGGAGTCTCGGTCGGCCAGGCTTGGCTGTCTTCCTTGACCAATCACTCTGTCAATCTCAGCCTGCACTTTTTCTGAAAGAAAACAGGAGATTCTATTACCTTTTAAACTTTAGTGCTTTCTTCTAAAGATATAGAAGTTGTCTCTGAGACCTTACCTGCTTTTATTTCACCTTAGCACTCTGGTTATTAAGAAATAAAAGTTTTCTCAACCCTTCAAGTACCTGTTTTAGAAAACTGTCAATTCAACAACTTTCTTTGAGTTTACAACATAATCATAAATTTCCATGTGTTCGGAGCTGAATGTCTCAGATGAACATAGGTAAACTCACAGCAGTATCTAGTCAGGGCTTCTACAATAAGGCACCACGCAGAGTGGGTACAAACCACACAAATGTATTTTTCATAGTTCAAGAGCCTGGAACTTCTGAGACCAAGGCATTAGCAGTTTTCTTGCCTAATAGATAATTTTCTGTCTCTTAGGTGCCAAACCTCTACTGAGACTCATGCTGTAAAGAGCAATGAATCTTTTTGGTAGGGACTAGCTCTCTTCACAAAAGTCAGTCACCTCCTGCACGAGGTCGAGCTGAACACGAGTGTGGCAAATAGGACACAAAGGTACAGAACATCTGCAATTCCTACTGTCTTAAGTAGCTATAACACTATGCCTTCTGGTCCCACCTGAGCCACAGATTCGAGATGTCCCACTCCACCTTTTCCTGGTGCATTCACCCATGCTCACCTTGGACTTCTGGGTAGAGGGCCATACAGAGCAGAGCCCAGCGCAGGGTGGTGGATGTTGTCTCTGTTCCAGCAAAAAAGAGGTCCAGAGTGGTGGTGATGAGGTTTTCTTCATTGAAACTTGTAGTATTGTCTGGGTACTGGAAAAGACAGTGTGTACTTATGTATTCCAAGGGTCTCAGTCAAGACCTTAGGGTATGAATTTGGAATGATTCGTATAAAGTAAGAATCCTTTTGACCACATCAGGAAGCATTTCTGCCCTGAGTGCTACAGGTGACAACCAAAACCTTATGGCACTTGGGTGGATGAAAATCTCAACTATTTTCTTCTGATTATATTTTTCGAAACTTTTTGTCCAATGATCAGAAAAAGAGATAAAAATCATCTTTTGTTTCTAGTATCAGCCACATCTCTAAGCCTAGGACACGCACCTAACATTTCTTTTCTTCCGTTTGATAAAATGAGAATAAGGAACACACCTTAACATGCCATTATCAATCATTTGAGACACCACAGGCACACAGCCAACACTTGACAGATGCTTCTGCTTATACCAGAAAGAATCAAGTAACTCTCGGTGATTTCTGATTCTCTGATCTCACCACCCATCTTTCTTAGTCAAGACTTTATGATCCCATAATTTTTTTTATGGCATGGCATCATTTTTACGAGCTTCCTCTGGAAGAATAAATCTGTTAAGATTGATTACAATATTGATGGCATAACACCTGAATATGACAAGGAAATATTCACCTCTTTCTCTTAAGAGAAAAAAAACATGGCTTTTATCAATATTATTTAAGGAAAATGAAATCAGAGAGAGGATAAAAAAATTACTATTCTGCCCTTGTTCAGAGGAGGAGCACCGATCCAGGGATGTGTACCAGTAAGAGTCCTAGTGAGATCCAGGCTGTATATTTTGTAATATGGTTTGAATCTGAAATGAAAATTCGGAATTACTACAAGCTCACTTTTTGGATGCTTGCCTCCTAATTGTCTGAAGTATTTTTGAAGGTTCTATACTATTGGAAAAGGGAAAAGGACCTAACTGGAGGAAGTGACTGCTAGGAGCAGCATTTTTGTGGTTATATTTGGACTTTGGATCTTGCCTTGGACTCTAATCCTAAAGCAGCATTATGTGAACAGACTTCACCATAGGCTTTTGTCACCATTCCTTCGCCATGGTGATGGACCCAACTCTAAAATGGTGAGCAGAACCAATCTCTCCTGTGTTGATTTGGTCAGGGACTATCACAATGATACACAAGTAACAGACACACACCCAGCTGGTTGCTGCCTGACCTCTTGTGTATTATTGGACGGGGCTTTTATGTGGATTCAGGACGCCTCATCTATATGTTAAAGCCAGGTTCTTGCATTCAGCTGTGCATTGCTTATATCTTACATGGTGAATGAGATACAATCAATTACTGGCCCTAAACCAACTTGTAACAAAATTCGACTCTGAAGTTTAATTGCTATTTTCATTTATGACACAGCTCATTCACATCTGGCTAAAAGCCAAGAGAGAAACATGGAAAGATAATATCTGGCATTATCATGGCCTCCTGCCATGACTATGAACTCTATTTCTAATGACTCTAACAATCCTGAATTAATGCTATACTATTCCTGATAAGTATTATACTCTTTTCATCTAATTTTCCTGTAGGGTATCAAACAAATGATCCAGGGAGACGTCCCTCTGTTCAGCTCTACATTCTGCTTAATACCCCATAATAAACCTTGTGTATGTGATTAATTTTTAAAAGGAAGGTTGCACAGAGTTGTTATTATAAGACAAAGATCAAGGTTCAGAAGCAAAGAGATGAGATATAAAAATTGAAGCAGTGATCAGGGAGAAATAGACATTACAGTCTTGGCATTGAAGATGAAGGAAGGAGACAAGGCAAAAGGTATCTGTACCCAGTAGAATCTGGAAGAGGCAAAGTAATGAGTTGTCACTATTTCCACATGAAGCTTGCCTGGCCAGCAGGCATACAGGGTGCACACAGGGAGGGAACACATTTGTGTTATGTCAGACCAATAAGATCAAGAACACAGGCTACAGAACCAACTGGAAACTACTAAATTGCTGCTTCCTCTGCAAGAAGAAGACAACAAAGCCAGCATCTTCCCCACCTTTGTCATTTCCGCGAGGAAAGCGTCAATGAAGTCTCTTGGCTCATCAGGGTTCCAGTCTCTCCGGTGATTGTTAACTATATCAGAAACAAACAATTTCAGCTTTCCCCAGTTTCTGAAGAGTGTTCGGTGCGATCCAGGAAGATAATGAATTATCCTTGGAAAGATATTGTAGAGCTGGTTGGGAGAAATAAGACAGTCGTGGTGTCACATGTCAAAACACTCTTGTCCTTCCCTTTATTTCTTACAGTGGCTAGTGAAGCCATCTTGACTTCTGCTCCACTCTTACTCCATACCCGCACCCTCCACAGGCATTTCGTAGTAGATTATAATTATATGTTTTATTAACCATTACATACTCTTGCAGTTTGCAAAATTAAAGTGCCGTTTACTTAACTGAAACAATTTAACATTTTAACAATGACATGTAACTGATGCAAGGACAAACGAATGCATCAAGAACACTTAAATGAGTACAAATGTGTATACTACCTCACACAGTTTTATACCAAGGCAACAGCATGACTTCCAGGGAGCATAGGTGACCTTAGGAATTAACTTTCCTTTAAAGCTGTCTTTCCTATTTAGGAACAAGCCTGAGAGACCAGTAAGGTATAGAAAATATTTAGAAGACCCTAAGGATTGAAGGGACAAAAATTTGAACATAGATTTCCTAAGCCAGGGGTAAAGTTTGAACAAGTGTTTACTGCAATGTAAAAACAGGAATCTATTTGAACTTGTAGTTATTTTTTATGTGCAGATGCAAAGTCTACACAAATGCCTGAATGGGTTCACATGAACACTTGTGCCAGAACATAAACTGCAACGTCACTAACATCACAAGTCGGGGAACAACTCAAAATTCCAAAACATGGGAAAATAATCATTAACAGTCACACATTTTGCCCACCCTATTCCCAGTGAACAAAGCGCAGCACACAAAGCAGCATATTAAGTAAATAAGCTGAGCTGGTAAGTAACCAGCACAAGCATTCGCAGATACATGGGCATCCTGCAAATATTGGTACTTCATTTAAGTATCAGAAATGTGGCCATTCTCATGCAAGGGTTTTGCATATTATCGACAATTCTGAAACCAACAGATAGATTTGAATACATTTGTGCTAAACTCAACTTTAAGATACTACATTTTAACTTCAAAAGCCCTAAAATACAAAAAGGAGGAGTCTGTTTGAATTAGTCCCACGTTAATACTCTTCTCAAGACATGAGAGGGTGGCATGCTTACGTGGCACATCAGTGATGACTCCAAACACATGACCTCATCCAGTAGCCTCAGCATCTCCTGAAACCGACTATCCTGGTACTCAAAGCGCTCCCCGAAGGTGATAGAGCAAATGATATTGGAAACTGCATTATTGATATTGAAGTGAGGGTCAAAAGGCTGTCCTGGAGTAGAAAGGGAGCCGGGTTGTTTAAAGATATTTATATTTATATTGTCTATAAGCAATTAACTCCAAATAATAAAAGAATCCTTGTGCTTCCCCTCCCCCTACACAAATATTGGAGAATGCAGAGAATAAAATAATGGGCTCTGGCCACAGCATACATATGGGGCTTACATGATCCAAGGTTTCTGTCAATGGATGTAAATCAGATAGACTACCAGGATTAAATTCAACGAAGTGTTTAATAACGCATTTTTGTTTGCTATGTTATAGCGCTCTAGGATAGGCTTCAGTCTTCAGTACCCAGTCCAGAGCAGGCCTGGACAAACAGATGCTTAGTAAGAATCTGTTCACAATTTATTCTCAGCCCCCCCTCTGAGATGCCCACCTCCCTCCTCTTTTATGGCCTCCACAAGGTAGCTGGCCTCCTCCTGTATGCGCTGCTCTAAGCTCTTCTTTCCCAACCCAAAGTTCCTCAGAGTCATCAGGGCAAACCTTCTTTGCTCCTTCCATGTCTGCCCACTGGAGAAGATCAGTCCTGGAAAGGAGAGATTCAGCGTTATGGCACTGAGATCCTGATCTAAAATTACCCAACAAGTGGCACGGGCACCTGTGCTATAGAAAGGAGATGGGCCCATAAGACTCTTGGCAGCTATCTGAAGAGAAAATCTCAAAGCAAAGGAACTAAGATTTACTGAGTACTTACAACATCAAATACTTTGGTGTTTCTTGTGTTTTATGTGATTTAACACTTTCAGAAATTTCATACGCTTATTGACAATTAACTTCAGACCCATTGCACCTGATGCAGAAGCTGAGACATTGGGATAAAGCTTACTTTGTAAAGAAATTGAGTTAGTAGGTTGCAGCTGCTATATTCAAGTTTCAGTCTTTCTAGTTCCATAGCCCTTTGGTCACACAAATCACACAACTCATGCTAAGCTGAATAACAGGGATGCACTCATGAATAAAATAAGACATGCACTTTTAGCGAGGTAAGGAAATTTTATAGAAGAGGTTCCAGCTGAGACACACAGTAAAAAAATGAATGAATGACTCAAGACACAGAGACCCTGGAGCCAAGGAGAAAGGACATGCTGGTGTACACAGCATCCATCTACTATCGTGGCATATACAATGAATGCTTCTGTCAATTTGGTAACTTTAAGAGATATCCTTAGATCCTTTACATACACGTCTTAGCCTCCTGATTGCTACTTTTTAAATGATAGTAATAAATATTCAAACCTCCCAGTTATATTACTGGCCAGAAGGCTAAAGACCACTGGAGGATACAGAGTCATAATCAAGAGCAGCTGCAAGAAGAGGCTGGCTGACTCCCATCTATTTTCCTGTGGCAGAGGGTTGGGATGGGAAAATGAAAGTGAGGACACGGTATGCATGGCTGGACATTCCATCAGAGCATCAAGAGTTAGTGTACAGGACATGTGGCTTTTCTTAAATCTAGAAGAGAGACATGTTAAGTCCTCTGAGAGGCACTTCTATTCAGAGAATACAGCACCCTGATTCCTTGTTAGATGGCAATTTATAATGGGGTTAGCTTATGCGAGAATTGGCCAGTTATAGACAGGCACCTTTAACATGCCACAGAATTACAATACATACCATATATTGCTCAAGGAACTTACCATTTTTCTTAAAGAGATGTTTTCGGAGAAGAGTGACAGGACGATTCAGAAAATTTACCTCCAATTGAGTAAAGACTTCTTTGATTAAGGGCATGCCAGTTACAACCACTGAGGGTATATTAGCAAAATCCAAGCTTAAAACGTTTCCGTATTTCTTCACAAACTGAAAAAAATTTCAGTAGTTACAGCTCAGTGAGTCCATGTCTGTCTGTACAGAGATGACAGGTACGCATGTAGCCAACGGGACTCATGTTGAGATAGATGTCTGCAAAGGCAAGCATCTTCCTCTATGTAAATGTTTTGAAATTTTTCTCTTATAACTTGGGTTCAATTACAATATACACTAAGAATAGAAATTTCCCTTTATAAAATTCCTAAAGAATTCAGCAAATATGAATGAGGTATGCAGCTACCTTACTTCCCTAGAGGAAAACATGAGGGCATGTGTAGCAACCAATAAGCAAAGTCTCTAACCTGAAGCCTCCTGAATTTAATGAAGGCAGAACAGAGAAAAAAGACCAAGGAAGGTCTGTACATGTTTGGTGTGGCTTTAAAAACGCTCTTGTTTAAACAGAGATTAATTCCTTCAACATCTACTACATACAGAAGATACCTGTGTAAGCAATGCACTACTTCTGAATGTAGTCTGTGTATCTGTGTGTGGAGGAGGTATTTGGTATGATGAGAATGTTTCTGGGTTTTCTTTTTTCTCCTATTTACTTTAAGAATTTCCTCAAAAAAATTTCATTCATGTGCTTGTCAATATGAATTGAATGAGCATCAGTGTGTCCCTAGACTAGGTTATGAGGCCAACAAAGTTTTAAAGAAATCAATGTTTCTAAACTGAAGCATCTGGAGACCACTGGAGGCAGAGTCCTATTTTTCTAACTTGCCAAAGGCTGAAATTGTGTCTTTAAATTCTACTGTAGCAAGCATGGAATTACTAAATAAACTAAAATATCTGTAGATATCTGTAGCCAGAGTAGAGTGTGCCCTTCCCATATCTTCTTAGATATGGAGAATGTAATGAAGGGTGGAGGCTGGCAGTGGAGACTTCCCTGTTGTTCTGCAGTGATCCAAACCTGTAGCTTCTATGCTTAACTGTCTGTGTACTCTTGAGGAAGCAGTTCTATTTTTTGAAATTTAGTATGAACATTAAAAAGTTATCCCTTCCACACTGGGTTCTTTAAGGAAGAATAAAAGTAGAAACATGAAAGCCACTTTGTTTTCACGTTCTAGGCACTCAGCATCTCTGAGAAATTAGTCAGCTGTTTATATGCAAAGCATGTGAGGTGCAAAATCACTACGATGAGGATGAAGGCGCAGGTTGCGTCTCTGGTCGTAGATAGTACTCACGGAGTAAAGGAATAGCATTTCTCGTGCTTTATTTCATCCACTTTAAAACTCCTCACCACAGTGAGCATTTCCTATCTTCCCAAAAAGACAAACAAGTTGTATGTACAGTAGGGTAGCCAAGAAGACAAAGCTGCTGCTTGGCTGAGAAAATCACCAGACGTTATGTAATATTTGAGGAAAACAAGATGACTTTGAGATATCCAAATGAACTTGGCGTTTAGTGAGAGCTACAGAGTGGGAGGCAGGCCTGAGTGTGAGGGGTGGGGAATTTGGGTGAAGGAGAGAGAAATGGAGAGAAGGGAAGAGAAGTCCATGAAGATGTGGAATGTGAAAGCTTGTGCAGATAGAGTTGAATGACGATGCACGAGGAATATCAAACTTTCTTTCCCCGTATGATCAAGAGTTAACTTTTGGAAGGCTCCATTTCTGCATTTTGTCCTCCTGAGTCACATCTAGCCTCAACAGAGGTATGAAACAGAGATCTCAGTTCCTCCTTTACCACATTTGTGCAGCCTCTTCTGAAGGAATGGAGAAAGAAAGTGCTGCAGATCAGAATGGAAAGGACAAACTTGAAAGGTCAGAAACAAAGACAGCTATGGGAGGACAAGTAAGGGGCAAGGACAGCAGACTCCTGTGCCTTTGAATCCCAGCTGCACTGACACTGCAGAGCAGGGCAGTGTGGGATGTGGGTTTCAGTGAGTGAGGAAAGCACCTGGGGCAGTGTATCATACAGAGGAGAGGGCTCCCCCATGTTTGTAGTCGCTGCACTTCACATGGAAAATGGTGTTAGCAAACTCTCAGGATTCTCATTTGCATGTTGAATAATGCAGAGCAGATGCTGGCAGGATGATAAAAGAGATGGAAAAAGAGAGAAGACGAATAAAAAGGCATCTACTCGGGGAGTGTCCAAGAAACACACAGGGAAGGGATAATGGAAGAAAAGAGGTGGGAAACAGAAGAAAACTTATGAGCTTAAACTGTTAAATAGAAATAAATAAAAAGATACACTCAGTCTTCACATGTAATGGGAAGTGACAGGGATAATTAAGCATGGCTGGAGGATTCACTGTCTAAGCAAGGCAAATTGCTATGGATAAAGAGCAACATTACATAGAAGATGGTCATTCACCAGAAAGACCCACCAGTCGTACATGTGTACATACTGCGCATGACAGTCTTTCCAATAGAAGGGGGAGTGCTTTCAGAACTGAGTGGAAAGACGGAGACTCTCAGTGGAGCTGGATTTTCCAGTGCATCTTTCTCTGGAGTTGATAAAACCAGTAAGGAGTGAAGGACCAAATTAAAATCAATAAGAAAAACATGAAAACTGATATTTATACAGGTCAAGAGGAGACCATATTTTTTTTTTAATCTGGACCAGAGCTCTAATCGACATATGTGGAACCCCATTTCTTAAACCAGCGTGGTGTATTTATGAAGATAAATTTTATGTCATCCAATTCACATTGACCTACTTTTAAAAATTAAAATAATCCCCAGTATGTTCTCTGGCCATCAAATCACAATAGAAACCTTACAGCGACAGATAGACAACTCCTTGGCAACTAACTTATCTTTGGGTTAGCAGGCTGCCAGCATCAGCTTTCAATCAGGTCCTCAGGTTCCAGGTGCCAGGATCCCGTCCCAGGTCACAGCCAGAGGCACCCTGACCTCTACTTACCTTCTGGAGGGCTAGGTGGGGTTGCTTTGGGTCCAAATAAAACAAGCAGCCCACGAAGGGCAGGGGCCTGGGCCCTGGCGGGTAGTTCTTGGGGCGCCGCTTTTTGAGGTAGTCAGCCAGGAAGAGGAAGGCAACGGCAGCCAGCAGCAGAGTCTTCAGATGGAGCTCTGCCCAGACGGCGGCCACCAGGGAGCCTGTTTCAGCGAGCATGGCTGGTACTCAGGCAGGATCTCTGGGAGAATGAGGATCCAAGCTAAGAAAATTCTTCAGGGTCACAGCCTCTGGTTCCCAGAATAGGCCAGCCTCTAGGCTAGGCCCGCCCCCTCCCACAGGACCCCACCCTCTCTCCCTCTGCGGACTCCTCCGCCCAGCCCAGCTATGCTTGCTGCCAGCCCTTAGGCCTGGCGGCAAGCTCTTCTAAAACTTGTTTCTTCTCAACTCTCTAAGCCAGAGCAGAGCTTTGTGCCTTCTGCCCCTTAGCATTTCCCACTTTTCTCAAGGACCCAATCTCCCCGCCCCCCTGCACCCACCTCGACGCTCTTGATCACGCGCTTTCCCCAAATTCCTGTTCAGGTGTTTAGACTTTCCAGCCTGTTCCTCTGGAGAAACTAGGGTGAATTCCAGGAAGGAGGCACTTGGTAATGTCTAGCCTAGCAAAGAGCCTAGCTCATTCAGAAAGCCCCTCCACCTGGTTCTCGGTTTATGATTTGCATGAATTCCAGAGATTGTCATGGGCATCTGAACTACCTTCAGGGATTGCAACCTCCCTGGGAAGTGAGAGAAAGTAGCGCTGGCCTCACTTTGACAGTGCTATGCACAGAGAATAAAAGAATCCACAGATTCTTAGTGAACATTGAAGGAGCACCCTGGTCTCGATTCTATTTTGTTTGCTTGTTTTGTTTCCATGTAGTATTAGGGACTGAAGTCAGCCCTTGAGCATGTTAGACAACCTTTCCATTGCTTCATCGGTTTGTTTACTTTCTTCCTCCCTGTTTGCAGTCATTCAGAGCAGGTTGTAGTCAGCAACTGATGCTCTGCCAGCCAAGTGGAAACCTATTGAGATAAGTTTAAATTAGGAACAGAAATTAAAATCTATGTTCTTAAAAATAAAATATTTGAAACTTTCAGGCTGATAGTGAAATCCATATCATAGATAAAAGCAGATAACGGGTATCTGTAATGGCGGGCATAGACTCATACCTTTGAGTCCTTGCAAAAACTACAAATTTTGGTTAGAAGCATGAATATTTTTCTGCTCTCTAGAGAGCCAGCTATGAATTGGACAGGGATGTCTTTGACCTGTTGAGAAATACATTCAAGTTCATATTTAAAGGGCAACCAGAATAAATCTAAAATCTTGAGCTTGTGACCGAAGCAGTAAGCAGTCATTGCTCTATCAGCCCATCAGAATTATACCATAGAAGGGGAAAGAAATCAGAAACATTTTCCATATCTTAACCTGTATTTACTTTTTACATCGCTTTTTAGGCCCTCAAAGATTATGAGCTTTTATATACTCAGGCTTTTATATATTTTAAAACTTTTTTATCTATAAAATGAGCTAACAAGTTGGCTATAGCTTTGTGGAAGGGTCTGGATACCTGTTGCTGTTAAGCTGACAACATTATAGCTGGCCTAGCCATCAATACTATCAGAGATCCCAGGAGGATAAATAAATTATACCAGAATACAGACAAAGCAGCTTCCAAATCTATTAAAAATGACAGGGACCAGAGTCCATACACAGTTAGCCATACCCAGGTCTCCATAGCATTAAACACAGAAGGATCCAGAACAACAACCTTACAGTATTAGCCAGGATCATTTTTTTTTCTGTGGAATAAGGACATGGAAAAGACTGACCTTATTTTGTCTAGGTAAAGTGACACAATCAAGTCTCCAAGGTCCTGCTGTTTATCCACAGTCTGGACCAGGTCCTGGCAGCAAGTGTTGCCCTGGGGCATCTTACCCAGTGATAAGCATCATCGTAATCCAGATGGAGACATCATAGTATCCCATAATCTTCTTTGGAGACTGTAGGTCACTGCTAGGATCTCGGAGTCTCTGTCTAATATAATAAGCTTTTTAATAATTATTTTAAATGGCATATTCTTCAGATCTCTGAAGTATTAGGGCTGCCTAGGCATATCTGATTGAACAAACTTTGTTTCTAGTTACTTATTTTAAGTTTGAAAACATATACAGGGACCTAAATAAGGCTTAGCCCAGTCATTAATTATATCAGTACTTTAAGGATGACTAACTAACTTGTATTCCCTAACAGTCTATAATAAGTTAGCAGCTCTCCTGAGACTAAAAACTTTACATTCTGTCAGCAGAACTTTGGACTTTCCTGTTATGACTAAGTTGCCTTAGTTACCAGGCTAGATCTTGTCTTGTGTCTGTCATATCCTGGAGTTGCCCACAGTCATGGATTTCAATTATATCAAGGTGGACATACTTTGTAAATACCATAGGCACTCTTTTTCTTCTCTTTCCTAAGCTTCTTTTTCTCTTTTCAAGCTTCTTCCTAATTTTTAATTTTGACTGCAGCATGCCATCTTATATGTTTATAAGACAGTAACAGAGAGATGATTAACGCCCTGCTTTTAGTAAAATATTCTCATTTTCTGTCCAGTGACTTAAACACCAAGTATCAAGCAGAAATTCAGAGAGAAGGGTTGTTGTGCCTTACAAGTAACTGGTGTGGAAGAAGTGAAGTAGAATTCGATGTTGAACAAACCAGGTAACTTCAGGAAATTACTGCTTTTGAATCTTTTACTGGGTTGCTCTGAAACTTTTATTCCAAGATAGTTAGGGCTCAAGGAAGGGACATAGAAGCAATGATAAACCCTCAGAGGAGATCTCATCACTGGGGGTAGAAAAGGGATACTAGAGCATGCAAACTCAGGAAGGAATGGTGGTGGGAAATATCACAAGACCTTTATGGGAAGGAGACACCACTCTCACCAACTTAAAAAGCCATGGCGATTCAGTTTATAGGTGGAAATGTTTATTAGGACTCATAGTCAAAGATTTCCCTAAGTTTCAGGTTCCTTATGATAACATGGTACTCGGTGCTAGATCTTATTACATCAAGGCCTCATCAATTATGTATTTACTGTGATAAGTTCAGGATGAGTGAAGCCGATTATTCTGTATTGTGAAAAACAGAGCCTTCTTATAATGCGTCTTACCCAGAAACACTCCATTTAACAAGCAGATTGTTTCCACTTTGAGAATAAAAGATGACTGAACATCTGGGTGGACATAATAATGGTACCATCTGTCTAGCCACCCACAGCACAGACTGATAAATGCCTTATTCTTAGGCGTAGGAAGCACTCTTATAAACTGATCAGCATGACTGAGATTATAAGGGCATACCACAATAACCAGACCTAGAACCAGGAAAGGATATAATTCTTCATCTGGGTAACAGTAATGTGCAAATAACTTAAACTGTGATTGTGACAGCCCTCAATAACTTGTTGTTTTACCACCTGATGTGTGATCAAAAATAGACATCTAGAGAATATCAAGTTGCCTAGATGATTTAGTCCCACCATCAATATATAACCTACTTAAAATGACTCATTCATGTTTGGCTTTTGAAACTGCCTTTTCTCTTTTAGTGACCATGTCTATCAGGGTTCAGCATTACTATGCCATTTCTGATGCTCTGTTATATCGTATTCTGCCAGCATCCTGTGATTGCAGACTTTTGACGTGAGCCACTTTAGTATAAGAACAGGATTGTTGTAAGAGATGTTCACACCCTACACATCCTAGTCCTCTGTGAAAAGGTAGGGCATACATGTCTGATGGAAAACTCAAGGCTAAAAGGTACTAGGGAGACAGAAAAAGGTTCACATTTGCTCCCAAACATGCTTCCCTGGTTTGGATATCTGTGATCACACCCAAACTGGTGTCGGAAAATAGTCAAGGTCCTTCTACCATAAGTAAGCCACAGAAGGTACTTCAGCATGACTTATTTTGCTTGCTTGTGACTAGGAAATCTCTCTGCCATGCTGACTTCCAGGAGGACCATTCAGGCAGAGCAAGATGGGAAATTCACAGACCTGCCAATTGGGAAAGTCTTTATGGTCAGCTCCTGTGGTTCTCCCAGGAGTTAGTTCTAACTCTTTTTCACTCTTTTTCCTTGTCCAAATGAACTACTTGAATATTCCAGAAACAAGTATAGATGTATGATAGGATGAGTGAATGATGAAAATTGGAAATATAATTTCTATGATACTATTCATAATTTAGATAATTTTTATTCCACCATTTCCTCTGACTCTGACCTATATAAATACTTTGCTTATGAAGAGAATCATCATTCTCTGGACCTTTTACCTAAAAAGATGTGTCACTGAGAACTTAAGTGATTTTCCCAGAGACAGCATGGAGATAAGGGTTGTCTAAGAATTGTATCTGATATTATTTTTCTACGTCTTTCCCTCTATTACCTTCTCCTGTCCTCTCCCATGTGAGCAGGCCTCAGCACCTTGAGAGTACATGTCAGTTCTTCTTCTTTCTCTTTTCATCTCAGACATCACAGTCTGGGCGCAGCACAGAGGTGGTGGCTGACTGGGGAAAGGGTGAGGCCCATTCTGAACTTCAGGCTCAGCTTCTCATTGACTGGGGGCTTGAATGTAAAGTTTTGCAAAAGAGCAGTGAAGAAAATGAACAGCTCAGACCTGGCCAATTGTTCTCCCAGGCAAGCTCGCTTTCCTGTGAGACCAAAACAGAAGACCTATTATTGTCTCAGCTGTTATTAGCAGCTCCGAGGACTCATATCTCAAGTACCTCCTTCAAGTCCTGAGTTGACCCTTTACATTTACATTTAGCTGCTTATTTATGTCTGCCATCTGCTTTGATTCCTCAGAGCACAGAATCTGGAGGTCATAAATTGCAAATTGCCTTCATGGGCAGGTAGTTCTTGGTAAGAGCAGTGCGTGGGAAGGTAGAAATGGAAGTCCAGCGATGACTCAGTCTAAAAGCTTTCAAACCCAGTTAACAACATCACTGAAGCATCAGACCATATTTCCGCAGCAAAATTACCGATGCTTTTCAGCCCATAATGAAATACAAACAAGTAAGTGTATCAGTGAAGTGTGCCTAAAGTAAAGGTTATTTTTCTTCTACGCCCACTGTCCTCTTCCTTTTTGACTTATGATGGTGACATTGATGGTCACCCTTTCTTCAGAGTGGCCCTATAATTGGAACTTAAAAGAAGAAATCTGGACATTTCAGGGACTGAGCCATGGGTGAGTATAGAAGTGTCATTATCTGCCTGGCCTTTCTGTGGTCCAGATGAGACCACACTAGTTAGTCCCCACTGACATATAGTCCTCCAGACAGGCTAGAGAATGCAGGTGGGATTAGGAACAACTCTACCCTAAGAATTCTATGCCATCCCTTCTATTCCCCACTAGAGATGTGACAAATTGGCTCTACAATTTCTCTGAAATCACCACTCAGTTGCCTCCACACACACTGGGGAATATTTGATCTGCAGAGAGACAGACTACAGAGTACAATGTCTTTCTACCAGGAGGCAAAGACTTCAATATCCCCTGGGGGAAAAAAAAGAGGACTTATAAAAATCAAGGACCAAACCTCTTAATTCCTCTGAGCTAATGGCCATTTGCCAGGGACAAAGTAAACCTCCCCTATAACTTGATCTCATTATAGGATGGAAAATGCTTATATTAACATTTCTGGTTGTTGGCCATCATTTTCAGACCCAAGTTTTCCAGCAGGTGGCTGTCACAAATCTATTGTAGGAAGTTAGATACTGGTAAAGGCAACTATCTCTGTCAACAGGATCCTACTTGACCATGAATGCAGATTGCCATGCACCCAAAACCTCATAAAGTTTAAAGAAATTGGAGGATGACCCTTGAAAATCAAGTGTTCTGTCTGTTACAGCACTCTAAAGGAAGAACGAAACAAAATGACCTGACTGGTGAGGAGTCGCCTGCTTTGTTTGTTTGGTTGCTGTTGTTGTCTGTTGGGTTTTGCTTTTCCTTTGGTTCAGGGAGGCCATGGAGATTCCACTAACCAGTGCCCAGTTTGAAAACAGAGCCAGCACAGACCTTTCCTTCGTGACTTCAAACTAAACAGCAGTCAAGTAAGGTCTTTGACTCATCCTCACACAGACTCCTTGGGCATTATATTCAACCAAATGGAATGCTATTTAGACAACTATTTCTCACTAAGATCCTCTTCTTCATAAGAAGGAATGACACTCAGGTATTGTTGACCTTGGCTCAGATCAACAACCTACTTGTAGCTGAGAAAATAATGGGCCCATTTTTGACTGCTAAGACAGCCCAAATGTAAAATTCTAATTATAATACTTTTGCACCAGTTACACCCTTATCTCTCCAGCAAAATTCATGTCAGTGCAAATATAGAGAAGATCATTCTCTGACCTTAGTCTTCTTCTGGAATCTGGTGGATGATCCAGTCAGTAAACCATTACATTTCACCTTTCTCAGCAAGATTTTGGGTTCTAATCACAATTTTAAGTGATTTTCATCCTTACCCCTGTCTCTGGATGTTCTATGTGAAGTTATGATAGAAGAAACCTAAGTGACAACTTCTTAAGTTTGCTGAGGAGAATACTCTTAAATTTTTCATCCAGGCAGTGGCCTCCTCCATGTTGTACACTTGCAGCAGACAATAGTGCCATGGAAATCAATCTTGACGATGTGTATGACTGTGCTTGCTAATGGTTCTTCTGATGGATTCTTGCATGTTCTGTTCTTCTGATAAGAACAACACTGCCCCAACCCTTTCTTAATGAGACTCACAGTAGGAGTTATAATAGCACTAACTGTCCTGATTTTTGTCTTCTGCAGTTGCTGCCTCACCCACATAGCATACTCCAGTATCAAATGATTGAGTTATGCTCTGAATCTTCACCATCAGTTACATTTTATCCTGACTTCCTAGGCTACCCTCCTCAGAACACTCCAATTGCAAAAGCTCTTTTCTCCATTTCTACTTTTGTCAGCTCAAAGAGTTAGAGTGGTCTGTGGGCATAAACCCCTAAGATCAGCTACGGTGACCTCAGAGATGGGAGGATTAATGACTAAAAGTTAAACAGATCCATGACTAAAAGGCAGGCAGCCAGACAAACAGATGGGCTAACCAACAGACAGTTGGACAGTCAGAAAGTCAGTCAGGCAGATAGACAGACAAAAGGACAAACAATGGATAATAAAGATGCCAAACTTTTGGCTTCTTCTGAATCTTTCTGACTTGAGACAAAGGACTAAAAGTTTTATATAAAGGTCTGAATGGCTTTTTATCCCATCAGTAGGACCCATGCTTCTTCGTTCTTACTAGTCCTGGATAGTCAAGACATGTCTACCAAAAGTTGTGGGCAAGTCAACTTCAGTTTATTCATCTCAACTGACCAATCATAAATTGGGGGAAGAAGACTCCACAGAAGGTTGTTAAAATCACAGCCCTCCAGGAAGGACAGACTTTAGTTTCCTGAGTCCCCCTTTATTTTGTACGTGATTTTCTTTCAGTGTGAGCTCAGTGTTCTTGTGTGCATTGCCCTAAATATCATGGCAGGCACTATGCCATGTCAACTCTAAAGCTGCTTTCCACCTATGTTTTTTTAACCATGATATTAAATAATATTATAAAAATAGCCATGAACTCTTGTTCCTATCTTGGTCTCAATCTTCTACAGATTGATGAAGAAATAAAATTCATTGTTAGAGGTAAAGTTCTTCAACAACTATGTGTCATAATACTGTTGCTACCATGATTTGTGTGTTCCGTGAATGGTTAACATAACTCTACTTCTATTGTTTTTCTTTTTTTGTTACAAGTCTATGCTGGCTAGTTTTATGTGAGTTTTATACAGCTAGAGTCATTTAGGAAGAGGGAATCTGAATTGAGAAGATACTCCCACCAAACTGGCCTTTTGACAAGGCCTGTTGCATATACCTAATGAGTGATTGGTGAGACAAGACATACTCCATGTTAATATTTTTGTATAAATTAATGAATTATTCTGATAATAGAAACCAAAATTCTTTGTTTCTTATAACTCCTTATGGCAGGTATTTTTCTGCATGATAGAAAGATCTGATTAAATCTATACTTGAATCATCTTTACAACACAAAATTGCTCTTCTACTAACACGAAAGAAATAGCTCAGGTTATTGTTAACCTTCCAAGGCCTAGCTTCTATAAGCCCATGATTTTATCTGTTAATGTGGAAGGAAGGTCTCATTTGCCATAATCTGTCCTTTGTTATGGGCTATAAATAAAGACTGCAATTTTCAAGAATTACTTTGCAGTTTGTCCTGAAAAGGAAGAGATAATAAACCCATATCTACTTATATTTGTCAAGATCAAAGATTCTGATATCTGTACTTCATTCTTCCAGGGAGGTTTCCTGTTGCAAGTCTAGAGAAAGTGGGAGATGCCATTCCTATCAAAGACTAGTAATTTATTTTTTCTTAAGTTAGGGCTTACCTGCTGTGTGGCTAGGCCATCAATATGCAATAGAATTTACTGTGTGACAGTGTCTAGCCTGCACTTCAGAAGAAATATGTGATTATGTTTTCTCTCTTGGACTTTATCATTACCATATGTATAGTCAGCTGGTTTGAGGTATGGGAGAGATAATGTCAGGAGAAAACTGTTGTTCACTTGAAGTTTTCATAGACCGTCAGTCACCTAGATCACTCACTACACACTTAAGAGCCTCTGCGGTAACCTATATGCTGCAAACAGTAATTATGAATAATAATATTTCAGAATGATTGTTATACAGCAAGACACTAACTGATACATATCAACTCAGTGAAAATGACCCTAAATGGTGAGGCGAATTGCAATCTGATTATAATAGAAAACCAGAGTAGAAGTGTAAAACTTAGCATTAAGCACTGTTATGAAAATACATATTCTTAGAATATTTTGAGTTTGCCTATAGTATGAAAAAAGATACCAGTCTATTTTCTTTATAAAAATTAGTGAATGAGTTTGATTATTTGAGATCATATGAGTTTTGGTTTGGTGGTGTTTTGTTGTTTTTTTTTTTTTAACTTGATATAAAATTGAGTCATCTGGAAATAGGGAACCGCAACTGAGGAAATGTCTCCATAAGATTGCCTATAGGAAAGGCTATAAGGCATTTTTTCTGATTAAAGATTAATACAGTAGTCCAACTTCTGTGCAGGCAGTACCAGGATGTTTAAGAAAGCTGGCTGAGAAAACCATGGGGAACATGCCAGTAAAGAACACGGTGTCTGCCTCCAGGTTCCTACCTTGAGTTCTTGCCCTGATTTGCCTTTGTGAAGGAGTATGTAATGTAAAATGAAAGAGACCCTTTATTCCCTATTTGCTTGAGGTTATGGTTTTTATCAGAGCAATAGAAAACAACCTGAGGCAATGCACTTGTTAATGAAATATGTAATTAAAATATGTAACAAAATTCTGAATAATATGACAAATAATAAGACACCAGTAAATCACTGGGCTGTTTTCTTAAAGTAATGAAAATGGACAAAAAAAATCGTTTTACATGAGGGTAAAAAGAAGCACCTACACAAAAGGGATTTTTAAGATCCGAAGAAAAATAGTCTAATATTCTCTTGTCCTAAAGTCTTCTTTCTCATCTTAAAGGCATCTAGTGGAGCTAGCAAGATTGTTCCGTGGGTAAAGGCATTGCCACCTAGAGTGACAACATAAGTTCAATATGTGGCAACCACAAGATGGAAAGAAATGATTTAATCTTGTATGTTGTAATTTGACCTCAACCAATTGCTGTGGTATATGCAAGCACTTATGTGCAAACTACTCCATCTAGAAGTTAAATAAAAATTTAGGGACATGAGCATCTGAGATTCCTTTCACCACCATTGCAGCAAACATCAGGGGAAGCTTCTCAGAAATTCATGTCATAAGCAGCAAGCACGGTTCAGTTTCAGCTGAACTGTGTGGTTACAACGCTGTGCTATAATACAAAATCTGAGACTATTTGCACAAGGAAGTCCAGAAGGAATGCCTAGAGTTTATAATATCTATTTTATCAGAAGTTTTATGCCACAGAGACATTTCCTGTTTTTACCATGAATATGTCTTAACTCTATTTGAAAAGTATAGATAAGACTCATAATAAGTGTTGACCTTTAGAGGAATGTGTGTTGAGCAGAACCTGATCCAGTTCAGCAGGTGCCATTTAAAATTGCTGTATTGTGTTCTCATTGTGTTATGTACGGAGCCATTCTCCCTAGCCTCATCCAATGTCCTTATTAATACACAGCTCTATTTCTGAGTAAAAGGTAGGAGATCATCCTGTTAAAATAGTTATGAACACTTCATTACTCTAGCAATATGGCAGGTATCCAGATTTCCTTGTGAAGAAGAGGCAATATTTGGGTCTCTTCCCCCATGTTGTATAAAATAGAACCAGAGAGAAATAAGGGTGATCTGCAGCAGTTCCTGTTCACAGCGACAGTTGGGTGGAGCCACGGGCAGGGCCACATGCACAGTATACACCTGAAGCAGAGGACTGCAGGGAGAAGAGTGCAGAAGGACCAAGGAGGAGCTCTGAACCCTCTCTTGCCAATCACAACTAATTGAGAACAGCAGAAAAGATTCTCTCTTCTTAAACTGCCCATTATACAAAAAGTGCTCTGGATTCAAAGCACCTGGATTGGGCCACTCTTAGGGGTCTCTGTGTGGCCTAGTCAAATTGTGTAGGGTCACTGTTCCCTACAGAAGATAACAAACTGTCATAGCTTGAAATATAACCTGCATATTCAGGTAGACAGATAGGGGGAGTGGTTCTCAAGCTCCTATGCCTGAGACTCTTGATGACCTGAACTTTCCACCCTCACCAACCTACTTCTCTACTGTCATTTGAACTATGCACCCATTATTTCCCTTTTATACATACAGCTTTTTGTCATGGATTGTAATTACTTTATAGGAAATTTTATCAGCATGTCTATACTTCTCTTTGTTACAAAATATATCTGCTTAACTGGAAGAGGTTAAGATATGTGTCTACAGAAAGGTCCTGTAAGCAAAGGAAGATATTAAACCTTGCCGTTCACAAAGGTCAGGTCCATGGTAGTATATCCTCTACTTCTCTGTTCTCTTCCACAGAATGTTAATGAGGCATAACACAGAGTCACACCACAGTTAGCCAAAGATGTGCAGATGCATAAGAAAGAACTCCTGCTTTGACAGGCACGTGTATGATCCCTGTCATGAGCCTTTCCCCCATGCTGTTCTTTCACCAGGACTTCTGGGAGACTCTTTACATCTCTCTGGATTCTCTTACCTCCTTTTCAATTTCTCACTTAATGTGATATTTAATCTGTTTTCCTAGACTCATATACTGGCACACCATGGTTGTCCTGCTCCTTACTCTACCTTCCCTTCATCCACAGAGAGGCAGAGGGCTTTCTTCTGGGCAGTCCTCATGGCTTTCAAGTAGTGACTTCATGTTCTTAGTCCCCTCCAACCCCAAGTCAAGGTTCGGTGGTTTTTAAAAATATTGGCTTGAGTTAAAAATTAGCTTTAATTCTGACTATAATACCCTGCACACCTAATCTCATTTTATTTCTACTTGGATCTTATGAAAAGGTTTGAGTCAAAAAACTGAAACTCTTTATGGTTACATAATATGCTCACATAGTTGCAGGAAGTGGAGTCGTTACTGGAACCAGGTCTTTCTGCTAGCAAGGCCATGGCTTATAGCCTCCACTGCACATAGTTATTTAGGTTTCTCAATACCCAGGACAGGTGTCAGAGTTGATGTTCAATGTCTGTGGGAAGCATTTCACTGGATGCCTAGGGTTAAGTAAATGAATAGGAAAAATGCAAACACACCTGGGTAATTGAGAAATCAATTTCCAGCCACGAGATTTTCACTGACGAAGGGAATGGTAAATACAGTGGCTGCCCCTCTGATTCTAAATATAAGGTGGCTGTGTAGAGATGGGTGGATGAGCTACAGCATCTGAATATGATGCTGTAGAACATCTCCAAGAACAATATATTCAAGGGTCTGAGATAACTGACCTAGATCCTCAGAGACAGGTCATCAGACAGCATGGGAGGGAGTTTCACTTGTGTATTATAGATAGGGAACACTGGTGGCCAGGGGAGATGGGTAGTAATGTGATCAGCATAAGGTCTATGAAGACAGGGAGTTGGACAGGGATTCATGGAGTAAAAAGGAAATGAGATCTCAAATGCAGCAACTCATGTGGATGGAGCCTGGGCCAGTATGAATCCTCAGGGCAGGCTTGGTTCTGGAGCCTATCTCTTGTCACTTTGTAGAATAAAGTGCTTTGTCTAAATTCAGTTTCCCTGAGACTTAACTTTCCAATTCAGCAAATGGAAGATGATTACTCTAAAAAATTAGGATGATGTTTTGGAAGAGATAAAAGTTTGCAGAACGTCACAATTGTCTCATAAATATTGTTCGCGTCCCTCTCGTTCTTTAAACTGATATTTCACTGATGTCTTTCTTTGAGATACTTTGGGGTTGTAAGCAAAAGCTGGAAATATGTCCATGGGGACACTGTTAGAGATGTTATCCTTTGTATTGATGCATGTGCCTCAAATGTGTTTTATATCTTAATATGTGATCTTTTGAGGATTGTAAAGAATTTCCTAAACTCAGCATGCAAGTTCCTAGTCCTGAGATCTGCCCAAATAGATAAAGTCTGATGGAAAGTTATGTATGCCACCTACATGCTCACATTAACACAGGAAGATGAGATTATCCAAGGGAAATGCAGCTAGATTTTGCCTAAACATGTTTGATCCAAATCCCAACACCACAGCCAACAATATGTGTGAATATCCATTTAGATACATGGAGTGCTTTACCACATGCCCACTTCCTCATTAAAATAACTTCTTAGGACATGAATACCTACCACCTTTAAAGGTTTGCTATGAAAGTTGATATCCAACATGGACTTACATACCTGAGGTTGGGAGTTACCTTCAGCAGATGGAATTCAGTCAAATTAGTGTCAACTCCCACTTCCCTGGGAACATTAAGGGTATGATGTTGCCCATCCTCTGTACCTAAAAATTAAAGTAGGGCATGAACTCTTGGTCAGGCAAGCTTGCCTGCCTCTCATAGCCAATCACTCCATAAATCACTGTCCGTACTTTTTCTTGGAGAAAATAGGAGCATCTATTAAATTCTGTATTTCATCTTGTTTCATCGAGTGTTTTTTTTTCTAAAATTACTTAATAGGTATTGTGGGACATTAATGAATACTTAATCACAATTTAGAAAATAAGATGTTTCATGAAATGGAAGTATTCCTATCCTGTAGGCCCATATTTCTATACCGTGTGGCAGCCAGGCTCTAAAGCCATAGGCCCAACATGAGGTAGTCATGTAGCCCTGCAGACAGGCTGTCTCTGCCTAACAAATGGTCAGGATATTGTTGCTCCTTTCTTTGTAATTTGGAGGATGCCTTATAGAGATGCTGATTCAAGCCTACGTGACAGCTAGCATATACAGCAGACGGGTAGATGCAGACGTGACAAAATGCCATTCACCTGGTTACCTAGGAGACAGGTCTAATGTATTTTCCCCACTCAATTTATGTGTTGGTATAAAAGCTGTTTGGAGAATAAATGTGGGGAGATCTTCAGGAGAAGAGAACCCTGAGATGCCCTTCCGTGATGACCATGTAAGCTGTGTCTAGTTATTCCTTGCACCTCCGTACCAGTCCAGTTAGGGAAAATAGTTATCTAAGTTGGGGCCCACGGGCTCTAACACTATCCTTTTCTACTAAAATCTTCTACACCTAAGAGGGGAAAAATGGACTGAACCACTCTCCCTCAATCAATAGAGAGACAAAAATCAATGTACAAAGCTAACAGTAGAGGCACACCGAGACATTGGCAGTGGCATCCATTGGGGAGGGGTGGATCTCTGCAAACACCATGGCCAGCCGAGTACAGATTTGTGGGAGATTAAAAAAAAAAGTAGTTTGGTTCAATATGATTCAGTAGCTAGTGTTTGTTCAAACATCCAGACTCAGACCTAGATTAGTTTCTTTTAGGGATGTTCAAGTAGAGTACAATTTGGGAAAGTTTGTTGGAGATATTAAACTCAACTGTATGTGTATAATAAAAACTTTAAGATACGACTGCTTCAAAACTCTTTGTTTAGTCACATCTTCCATGAAGACAGATTCTAAGAAAATCTGTATAAGATAAATGTCTAAGGAAGCATTGGGTGTAGCCTGGCCACCCAGATAGGGCAAATGTCACTAGGATATAAACTATGTCTGCTTTCAAAATTTTGAGTGGAAAACAGGTTGCATATCTCTCTCTTTGGAGAGGCAACACTGTGTTTAACATTACTGGCGCTACTAGTGCTTATCTGTGGGCAGAAGGATATATATGCTTCCTCCACATCATCTCTGGAGTAAGAGAGTGACAGTAATTTCCCAGTCAGAAAATCCCTGGAGGAATCTGAAGCATCATAAGGAGGTATTATCTGAGATGACTCTTCTAGATGGGGGAGAACTTAAGACTGTGCATTCCTGGTAGAGAGAAGACAAATGTTTTAAGTTTGAGGCAAGATTAAGTTCAGTGAAAAGATAAGAAATTTAACAGAACGAGATCTCATGAAAGGGTGGTGATGCTTGAAGTCAGAGAAGTGACATCACAGGATGTCAGATAGCAAACTTTGGAGTTTCTACAGTATCCATGGAAAAATGCCAATGTATAGTTATAAAGGATCACATCAGTAGATGCTCATGCGGTAATGCCAATCTTACCTGAGACCACTTGGCTGTGCCACTTGACTTCTGTTTTTACTTAGGGAAACAGTCTCTAATATCTGTTCCCTGGCAATCAAGATGCTTCAGGACATGTCTGTCCCTAAGTTCACATTGCATCACAGCTCTTCCAACTTTTCCCACTCCACCATTGCCATCATTTGGTCCTTTCTGAGACACAAATTCTAGAAACACCATTCTACCTTATCCACGGGCAAATTACATGCTCACCTTGGACTTTTGGGTAGAGATTCATGTAGAACAAAATCCAGCACAGTGTCATGGATGTTGTCTCTGTTCCAGCAAAGAAGATGTCCAGAGTGCTCATGATGAGATTTTCTTCAATGAAACTTGTAGTCTTCACTGGCTGCTGGAAAATACATATTCATTTATCTAGAGGTTTTTTTTTTTGCCCCTAAACACAAATTCATTACCCTAGGAAGTGAACTGGAGGGAAACAGGAAAATGATCCCCTCTAAGACTTGACAAGTAAGCAGAGGTATCACAAATGCCCTTTCCCAAGTGCTAAGAGACAACTTCTTTCACTCAGGTTAATGGAACCACACTCTCATGCTTGCAAATTCAGAGAAGCCATTAGACTGTAAAGAGAATGTGCCTTTGATAGACTTAACATTCAATATTGTGGTATTTGAATATTATTGGCCCCCATAATCTCATCAGGAGTGGTACTATTAGGAGGTGTGGCTTTGTTGGAGAAAGTGTGACACCATGGGGATGGGCTTTAGGGTTTCATATGGCCAGGATATCACCCAGTGTGTCAGTCAACTTCCTGTTGCTTTCAAGATATAGGACTCTCAACCACTCTACACCTGTCTGCCTGCAGATCACAGTACTCTCCGTCATCCATGATTTTGGACTGAACCTGAACCACTGAAACCAGAAGCAAACCACCCACAATTAAATGTTTTTCTTTATAAGAATTGTTGTGGTCACGGTGTCTCTTCATAGCAGTAAGTTCCCCAACTAAGACAAATATCAATGGTATCACACATTAGCTGTGTGACCTAAGTCACTTTAGATTTCCTTTATTCCGTTGCATGTTTTATAAAGTTGAAATAAGACACATTCCTTGAGAGGGTACTTTTCATTTTGTGAAGTTTAAAAACCACATAGTGAATAGCTAACAGTCAAACTATTTTCTGAATGCCCAGAGTAATAATGTAACTCCACAATATGAGACAAAGCCATTGCTAACTAACTTTTATAACTTTTAGAGTTGAAACCTCTGTTTCTAAAATTTATTTCTTATCAGATCCCATTATCTTTACCCAGCCTCTGGAAACTTCAATTTGTCAATGTTATTTCTCATGTTCATAGTCCATACCTGAACATAATATGACCAGGACCATATCCCATGGGAAGACAATGTGCTTAATGTTTATTATTTCAGTATGATAAAATATAAGGTACAAGATGTTCACCCTCTGCCCATTGCAAGAACAGGTGTCCAAACTTCATGAGTCACAGATGACAATGTTGGTGCAATGGTGTCTTCAGCCCACTGAATACAAAACTACATCCAATTTGTCAATGTTAGTGAGTCCTGTCTAGAAGGATGGACAGTGGTGATAAGGAGAAAAGAGGGAGATTAAATTCTCATCTAGACCGTAAGGGTAAATTCTAGCATGCAGTTCAATGTTTCTTGTGTTCTGAAGTGGGTGTGACTTGAAATAAAATGCAGTTCTTAAGGTTAATTGCTACTTTTGCCCTTTTCACAGTTCTTCAGAGATGGATAAGAGAAAGGAGATGCAGAATGTAAAGGAAATATTTTGACATTTAGCCAAATACCGTTCAACCCATGAAGCCATGCCTTTTTCTTGAGTTGTTGCCACTCGACAAAAATAAAATACTGGCACTGTGTTTATTCATCTCAGGTAGATGAAATAAGACTAAATAAATAAAATTTAAACACTTACATACATATCCCTAGAACATGTGCACATTACCTAGTTTGTCAAAAGAGATGTTTTGTAGATGTGATTAATAAAAAGATTTTGAAATTAGAAGATCTAATTTAACCAAGTAGCCCCAATGTCATCAAAAGAGTGTAGAAGAAGGGGTCTAGGATCAGAGTAGGAGAGATGGAAAGTCGAAAAGAGAAATCAGTCCTAGCATGGAGTTTGAGGAAGCACCTACAAGTTTAGCTGTAGTGGACAAGAGGTCCTTGTGCACAGATAAGCACTGGAGAAGCCAGGAAAATTAAAAAGTATCCTTGTCTCCTCCAAGGAAGGAGATGCTTATTTGTCTTCCTCCAAGAATTCTGGGAATGGATGCAGTTTGCATACTGATTGATTCTTTACCATCTGTAGGGCTAGGATTCACCCAAATCCTTTTGAATTAATGTTTTGTTTATCTCAAACCCTTTCCCCCTAAATCGTGAGCATTGCTTTTAAGTTCATCTGCCTCCTTTGTTATCTTGGACCAAGCCAAACCTGATTTCTACAGTAATTATGCTTACCACAGTCCTTGCTAGATCCTAAACCTTGAACACTATCTGAGTCAACAGTGCCCATCTTTGTGAAAGAAGCCAGGTGTACTTTGTAAGGAATTTCATTATAAACATGCCTTAAGATTTGTTATGTTCATAGGACTCAGCCAATTGCTATCAGAAAACTATTTTTTAAAAAGTGTGCTGTGCTTTAATATGGCTAAAATAAATGACCTGGGGTCAGACTCTAGAAGTCTGAACTATTTATTTAAGTCAAGCAGATTTAGATATGCTGTCCCCCCTTTCAAATTTATAGCCATGTTCAACACATATTCCTTCTTACCAGTCCAATTCAGAAACTTAGTCAATGCTTCCTGAGTTCCAGAGCATACTTATAGAGGTTGCATAAATCATGAAAAGTATAATGACTGTTCCAGACCCTGCACATATGGGCATTTAGACATCTAGAAGCTGTGGAGCCCTCAAAATTGATTCCCCAGAGAGCCTTCTAATTTAGATAGCATAGATACACAGTGTACAGTTAGTACACTGAAAATAAAAAAATCTTATTGTGTATTTTTGTTTTATAGAAATGTAACTTTAAAAAATCCTGCTATTTTAAACCATTAAGTTTGTGGCTAGCCTGTTTTAGCATCAAACTATTAAATTTTTAATTCTTCCATAAGAAGATGACACAGGCAGCGTCTTCTTCACCTTTCCCATTTCCTTTAGGAAAGCATCAATGAATTCTCTCAGTTCATCAGGATTCCAATCTGCTTGGTGTTTGTTGACAATATGAGAAACAAACAATTCCGGATCTTACCAGTATCTAAAAATGTTTTGATGTGGTTCAAGAAGATATTTCTTATTCACAGGAAAGCTCTACAATTCATTGTAGAGCTGGTTGGGAAAATGAGACAACCATGGATACACTATGACATGCTTTAATTAAGACAGTCTTGTCTTTCCCTCTTTTTTTCTTACAGTGAAGAAATGGAGGGTTTTTATTTTTCTCTCAGCTCTCTAGTGAACATTTTAATTCTACTGTGGAAAATATACTGAGTCTCAAATCCCTTCTTGTTCTTCCATCTGATTGCTCCCTGGTTCATGCCACCAGCTCTCATACCAGGAAGCTGACATTGCATGCCATAGTTTTTCTGGTCTTAAGTCCATGTTCAGTCTGGAATCTACAGGGCTTCCAGAGACATTATCTGACAGTTTAAACACATGACTTAGTAAGCCCTGGACTCAATCCTCCATGGAATTTCCCTTATACTCACATCAAGTTCCGTGGCTCTTCACTGTAGCTTAGGCCGAGCTGGTCCTTGAGTACCCATTTCCTCTTTCTGCCAGTGTTATTCTCTATGATTCAGTGTCCTCTGTGCTTGCAACACATTGTGCCAGAAAGCTCTTCTCTGAAATTCATATGACTCCTACTCCTGCTTTCATAAAGTGTCTCTTAAATGCCACCCCCTTTGAACTCTCATACTGATGGTCTTGAAGCTACTGTTGTCTTTCACCCTTTCTTATTTCCCTGCCATGATATATTTTCCTCAGAGAAACCATCAGGAGCATGTGTGTTTATAGGTAATTCTATAGCACCTTGCTCCTTAACTATTATGTAATTTTCACATGAGTAAGACAGTGTTTTTATTAAAATAATGTGGTCATTAAATGGACTCTGTTTTAATCTTAAAATTGTTTTTATTAATTCTCTGAGAATTATGTACATTGTACTTGTTCGTATTCCAAAGTGAGTCTTATTTTCTGATGAAATGTAAAGCATTTTTAAATATTTTTTCTCATTTCTTTTTTTTTATTGAGCTCTGTTCCCCTCAAAAAAAATGACATCTTGAATTTTGCAGGCAAGTGGATGGAGCTAGAAAACATCATTTTGAGTGAGGTAACTCAGATTCCGAAAGACAATTATCACATGTACTCACTCATAAGTGGTTTTTAAACACAAAGCAAAGAAAACCACCAACAAATCAATTCCAGAGAACCTAGACAACAATGAGGACCCTAGGAGAGACATACATGGATCTAATAATCTACATGGGAAGTAGAAAAAGACAAGATCTCCTGAGTAAATTGGGAGCATGGGGAGCTTGGGAAAGAATTAAATGAACTAATTCCTTCTATGTGGAAAATTAATTGTATGATATAAATGGCAAAGACACAGTAAGACTATTAGTTCTGGTCTTTTCTAAATTTACTAGCATATTAATTCTATGGTAGTAGTAGTAATGATGATGCTGATAATCTTATTAATCTAATTTTCAGTTTAATTCATGGAGGGCAAGGGGGACTGGACAACTCAAGTCACACAAAGATAGTAAACCATTTTCTATACTATAATTGCTTGTATACTCTTCCACCAGCACCCACATGTGATATTATTAATTTCACCTGTGAAAACTTACGGAAATAAAATAGATTCAGTTGTCCATCAAACTGCCTGATATTCTTGAACATGTCAAGAAATATTTACTGCCCTTACCTTCTGGCTGTTGTTCCTTTTCTAGAATTTCTTTCCTTGAGACACATATTCACAGATCAGTTCTTTCTTAAGTTTCCAGGCTCTGACTACGCTGGAGGAAAGCAGATGGAAGTGCTATACTGGGAGCTAAGATGAGAAAGAGTTAAAACAAAGAACAACTTTGACAACAACAACAATAATTTGTGATCTTTTTCTTTTTTGTATTAACACTGAACAATTGATTGCTTTTCTGAAGTGAGTAACACAAAGCTGCAAGAGTAGACGAGAGCTAGATAATGGTACCTGACATCCACATTAGCAAGAAGACTGAAGTCGGAGGAAATGTTGAGCTCTAAAAGGAAAAGGAGAAAATCCTGTGGGAAATAACTATTTCCTATTATAAAGATATGTGCCTGTGTTCACTGTTGTTCTATACATTATATGGAGAGAATGAAAACAGTCTATATGTTCATCAACTAACAAATAGATAATGAAAATGGAGCATATTTATACAGTGGAGTATTATTCCTCTGTTCACAAAAGCTTTGAGTTTCTCTTCATTTAGGTTGATGTTGGCTGTGGGCTTATGGTAATGCCTTTATTGTGTTATTTCCTTTATATCCCTAGTCTCTCCAGGATTTTTATCATGAAGGGATGTCATATTTTGCCAAAGCCTTTTCTGCAAGTAGTGATATGATCATGCAACTTTTTTAGGTGGATTATGTTTATCAATTTATATATATATATATACATACATACACACACACACACACACACATACATATATATATATATATATATATATATATATATATATATATATATATATATAACCATCCCTGTATCTCAGGAATGAAGCCTACTTGATTATGGTGGAAATCTTTACCTTTTTGATGTGTTCTTATTCTTCAGTTTCCAAGTATTTTCTTGAGAATATTTACATCTATGCTCATAAGAGATATTGGTCTGTAACGTCTTTCTTTGTTGGGTCCTTCTACAATTTAGGTATAAGAGTCATTGTGACCTCATAAAGTGAATTAAGAAATATTTAGCTTCTATTTCATAGAATAAATTGATGGGTATTGGTAATAATTATCCTTTTATTGTCTGATAGAATTATGAGCTAAATCCCTCTGGTCCCGGGTTTTTGTTGTTGTTGTTTGGTTGTTTTTTTTGTTTGTTTGTTCTGTTCTGTTTTTTTTTAATTGAAAGACTTCTGTCTATTTTTCTATTATTAGGCATTTTGGGCCAGTTTAAATTGCTTATCTAATCTTGATTTATCTTTGATAGATTACATATATCACATATAACATATATCATCCATTTCTTTCATATTTTTCAGTTTGGTGGAGTACAGTTTTTTTTAAACATAGTTCTTTATTGAATCTTTGGGAATTTCATATTATCCACCCAGTCCTATTCACCTCTTAGTCCCTTCATAACCTCCCCTTACCCCTGCAGAATTTCCCATAAAGAATCCTCCCCCAAATCAATTAAAAACAAAACAAGATATGCAAAAATACCCACCTCAGTCCTTGATCTTGCCAACACCTTCTCATTCATTCTAGTGATATTAGGGTCTGCAGTGTGCCATTCAGTATACCCCTTTATCCAATCAGCCCCACCCACAAAATGTTCGTTGTGGTGAGTTATTGATCTGGTTCAAGTCCTCAGCACATTATCCTTACTGGTCCCTCCCAAAACTGCTCTTGGACATCCTGCTATTGCCCAAGTCATGGAGATCCTGTGGAATATCATTCTGTAGAAACAGTCCCTTCATGCACTCTAGTAGGACATAGACATGATGGATGTTATGGTGGGTCAATCAAAGTCCCAGAATATGGGTATGGGTTGTGACTGAGCTGGTTGGTCTGGGACATTGGGACTACCTCCCTCAGGTAAGGTGTGGAGCCAGTTCTTCTAGGTCCGTGCTATAGTGACCAACTCTTCCATGCCTGTGGTGTGGGGCAGAGCCTTCTCTCCTGAGTATGGGATCCAGTTTTTCAGGGGGATGGAGCCAGATCTCCAACAAAGGGCAGGGGTAGGGAAGGGCAGGACCTACATAGCATAATCCTTGGATTTCAAAATGTATGGTTCCTATGAGTTCCTGTTACACACAGGCTAAGGACATCACCACAGATCCCAGGGGGTCATAGGATCCATGACTGTTATGTCTTCATTTTGTCCTAAAGCTAATAGGTGTGCTGTTAAATTACTAATATAAGTTCTCTCTAACTTTTTTAATGTAGGTACTCAGTGCTATGAACTTGCCTCTTAAAACTGCGTTCATTGTACACTATACAATTGAATATGCTGTGTTTTCATCATCATGTAATTCTTAAATGTTTTAAAAATTCCTCCTTGATGTTCAGATGAAGTTATTTTTCATTTAGTAGTGAGTTGTTCAATTTTCATGAGTTTATTCCTGTTGTTGTCCATATACAGGTCTAAGCCCCAATTGTCAGATAGAATGTAGTCTGCTATTTCACTTTTTGTATTGAGTTTTGTTTGTGTCCAAGTGTTTGGTAAATTTTGTAGAGTTTTCATGAGCTACTGAACAGAAAGTATGTTATTTTGTGTTTGGGTGAAATGTGCAAATGTCTGCTAGATCCCTTTGATTCCTGTCACTATTTAACTCAAGCATCTCCATATTTCATTTTTGCTTGGTTGCAGGAAAGAGCTAAGGAGATCGTGCCCCCAGGAAGGGAGTAGGTCCCTAGGAAGTGTGAGGTGTGCTGGGAAGAGGCACACACTAGAATAGGTTTCGGTGAGACAAAGAATATGCTTGGAGAGACAAGGATGAAAGTGCTAGTGGAGCCCTGGATCTACACTAAGAGTTGGAGTCTCTAGTGCATGGAACTGAAGTGGCAGGAGTGGAACCATTCAACATGATGCTACAGGACTTGGTGGAACAGTAGAGATCATAATGGAGGAGAGGAAAGACAGTGAAAATCACCTGAGTCCCCGCCTGGTGTGGCCACTAGGAATCTCAGGTAGATGATGTGTCTAGGTATTAGAGACTGACACAATTAGGCATGGGCTAAAAGGGAGCTGGCAGTGTCTCCAGGAATGAGTAAAGCTGAATTTGAACCAAAGAACAAAGGGATGGCAGATTCCCCAAAGAAAGAAGGTAGGGTGGGAGGAAAAGCACCGGCAAGCAGGTTGCTACAGGGCTGGGGGTAAGACAGGAGAGATCACACTGGAGGACAGGAAGGACAGTGAAAATTGTTTCCCTGGGTCCCAGCTCTCTGTGGCCACTGGGAGTCCAAGGCAGACAATGTTTCTAGGTATCAGAGGTTGACATCGAGGAGAGGAGGAAACTTCTTGCTAACCTAGATAGGTCATATGTTTGGTCCTCTGCTAGAAGACTTAAATGATGTCTTAGTTTTGTTTCTTATGATTGTTATAAGTTACCTGGGCAAAAGCAAATTAAGAAAGAAATGGCTTACCTAACTCACAATTCCAGGGTTCAGGCAATCAGTTTTGAAAAGTCAAGGTAGCAGAAAATTGAAACAACTGGCCACATTGCATCCACAGATAACAGTGAATCTGCTAGTGTTTTCCACACTTTTCATAGTTCACAGTCTCCTTCCTAGGGAATGGTGCTTCCCCGAGCACCAGATCTTCCCTCTGAAATTAGCATAATCAAGACCATCTCTCAAAGACACCCCCTAAGTCAAACTAATTCAGACACTCTTTTGTTGAAATTCTCTTCCTGGGGAATCCTAAATTCTGTTATGTTGACAGTTAAAAGAACCCTTCACAGATGGGTTTATAGCCCCATTAAGAAGTTTACACAATGGAAAGCATGTACCTTCTCCAAAATAAAGCTGGGATGCTGTTAAGATATGAATAAAGAGACTAAATGGTCAAAAGTGTATCTATATATTTTATATCCATGTGAACACATGAAGTATGTTATATATGTAGACTAATATATGAAACACACACACATATATATAAACTTATATATATGTATACACATGCATACTTATATGTAACTACATATATTGTTATGCACACATCCTAGCTTACAGCTAATAAGAGCTTTGGAAATGGAAGGGAGATTGTAGGAACCAGGTTACTGGGAAGACTAACAGCAGGTGTTGATGCATTTTACCTCAGTGTTTGTACAAATAAAGGTAAGAAATTAAAGAACTTAATAATTCAACTCCATACAGGGGTTATTACAGCAATGTTTACTGTAATGCAGGGATAGTCGCTGTGACCCAGTGTGTAAGCCAGTTTAACTTTGCCCTAGTTCTGTGTCAGTGGCAAGACCATAAATGGGTTTATTGTTGCTGATAAGGATGTTTTCTTCCTCTCTCACAGATATTTATTGAGGCCTTATTAAAGGTACAGCTATCTTACCCTTATGTGTGTATGTCCAGGTTGGAGGCAGCTCATAATAATCCAATAAATGAGACCTGAAAAAATAAATAACCCCAGGTATTACTGAGAAAAGTAAAGCAAGGTTTGACAAACAAATGCTACTGGTGACCTCTAGAGGTCTGGTGGTCAAGATAAGTCTTTCTGAGCTGGAAGTGCATTTCTTAGTTGAATGTTAAGGTTCCAGAGATGCTAGTTGACTCCAAAGGAAGGAGAAGGAACAAGGGAAATGTGGTATATTCACCTGGAGAAGGCAGAGTAAGTAAGCTAGCCTTCTCCATGTCATTGGAATAAAGTTCAGGAGATGGGCAGCTTCAAGTCAGAGAACGTAAACACACTCCGAGAGTGTGGTTAGCTGTTAACTGCTACTTTCCATTTTTGCTCTGTAACTAAGATAAGGCATAGTATCATAGTGGTTAGTGCACCCTCATCATGGAGTAAAGCACTTGCCTTTGGTGGTTGTTAAGGAGAGCAATAGCTCCCTTGTATAATGAATCTTCCCGGGCACCCAGTAAGGTACCAAGCTGTAACCTGTCACATCAGAGCAGGGCAGATGATGGCGCACAAGAAAATCACTCCCTACAGGCTCTGCCTCCAAACTTGGCTTTGTTCCTCCTTCAACAAGGCTGAACCTCCCAAAGAATCCACTACCTTCTATTAGTGACATCAGTTGGGGATAAAGCCTCCTGTAGATGAATGAGCTTTGGGGAAATATTATAGATATAAACTACAATAGTGTTTGTATCTAAAACTTATTTTAAAATTCGTATTTACATCTTTAGGACAAATTTATGAAAGTAGAACAACTAGGTGAAAGAACATATATAGTTAAATATTGATAAATATAACTTGATCCCCAGGCTAGAGTCCATGACATCATGTACAATGATGTTCAGAACTTGTGACTACTTCTTAAGTGAATAAGACAAAAGTGATTGCATTCTCTCTAAGTTTTGTTATCTTTTTAATTGTGTTAGAGTTATTTTAAAACTCTATAGTGTTGCCACTCATTTTAAAAAGCTACTTGCATTTATTTATTTATTACTGATTTAAAAACCAAATCTTCTCTCCAATTGTTTTCTTTGGTGTAACAGATCCTTTTCTTGTTGATCTGAACTATATGATGGTTTGCAGGAGAATGGCCTCCTAAGGCTCATGTAGTTGATGCTTAGTGGAACTTTGGGGGCAGGATTAGAAGGGGTAGTGACATTGAAGAAGGTGTGTCACTGTCAGTGGGCTTAAAGTTTCAAAAGTCCATGACGATTTCAGTTAGCTTTTTTCTGAGTCTCCTTGTGTCTGTGTATCAGGATGTAAGCTCTCAGCTACTGATCCAGTGTCAACCTTGCCCACCTGTGCCATGCTCCCTGCTATGATGGACATGGACCCATCACTGAAAGTTCAAGACAAATAAACGTTTTCTAAGTTACCTTGATCATGGTGTATTAACAAAGCAGAAATACATATTGACATATTTCTAAGGAACTAGGCTTTTAGCAGTTATTATGTGTTGTTAATATTTCTTAAACAATTCTCCTGGTCATTTTGCATGCAGTATTGTTATTGCAAAGAAGTGTGTGTGTGTGGTGTATTTGTTGTGTGTGTGTGTGGGTATATGTGTTGTGCGTGTATGTGTTGTGTGTGTGGTGGTGTGTGTGTGTGTGCTATGTGTGTGGTGTGTGGTGTTATGTGGTGTGTATGTGTGTGTGGTGTGTATGTGTAGTGTGTTTATGTGTTATGTGTATAGTGTGTATTGTGGTGTCTATGTGTGGTGTGTATGTGTGTGGTGTGTATGTTGTGTTGCTTTGTGTATGGTGTGTGGTATGTGTGTGATGTGGGTGTATGTGTGTGTGGTGTGTATGTGGTATGTGTGTGTGGTGTGTGTGGTGTGTATGTGTGGTGTGTGTGTGTGTGTGTGTGTGTGTGTATAATGTCAAAATTCTCAATCTGTTTTCAAAGACTTTCAAAAGTACAATGCAATTCTCCCACATTGAAGACTTATTTCCTGAATCCACTTTTACATTGTTTTTGATCATCTGATACTCTTGTTGTAAGAAGTAGATAGAGATAAAACTTAACCTCTCCCCCTCCCCCGTTATCTACCTAACCAGTTTCTACCCACTGGTTTTAAATGTTCCCCTTTCCAGAAATTGTGGGAAACAAAGATCCTCCCTTCATAATAAAAGTTCCAGAGACTCTGTGTAGTGAAAGTCAGACACTTTATGACTTTGTAAAGTCCAATGTTGACCCAAGATAGCAGGACACTGATTGTAGAGAGCAATCTTTATAGTCCTAGACCCACAGCACTTCCTCACTGCTTGGCTAATGAGAAAGGTGCAATCTCACGTCATTTATCCCTACCTTCCTCTCTGACCCTGACTAAAACCACGGGTGAGTTCATCTCCACGTCATCCCTTTGGTTTATCTGACACATGACCTTGCAGACAAGCTTGGCAGGTAGGAATTTTCTAGTCTAAACTTCTGCTTTGGGTGTGGGAGGACAGCTTAGCAGAGTGGGTGAGGGGCTAGGTTAGCAGGGGTGTGCAGGGCTCTATTGCTTCCTGCACCTTTGCATCTGTACTGAAGCTAGCACCTCAGAAAAGGACAGCTGCTGGTATTTCTTACAAAATGTGAAGCTTCTTTCTCTTCCTGTTTCTACCTACTTAGCATTTATCTATGATCTGTCTGTCATCTCCCTATCAATCAATCTGTCTGTCTACTTATCTATCTACCTATCTACCTGCTTATCTATGACAGAGGCTGTGTGGGCTTTCCATTGGTTTTATTGTTGTTACTATTGGTATTTTTGAAATTACAGAAGTGTAGTTATTTTTGTATGTGAATTTTAATGTTCGCTCTCTCACTCCACAATTTTCATTTGTTTTAGGGTTTTTTTTTTTTTGGAAATTCTTTTGTTTGTTTTTGAGACACAGTTTTGTTATGTAGCCCTGACTAGCCTGGAACTTGCTGTGGAGCATAGGCCAACTTGAAACTTGGCTATCCTCTTGTCTCAGCCTCTTAAGTGCTGTAATTACAGCTATGTACCACCAGGCCAAGTTTCCTGGACATTTTCTTTGTTTATGATTTTCATTATCAACTTAGGAATCCTCTGGCCTGGACAATAAGAAGTCCTTATGACAACTTGGTTAGTTAACAACCGACTCTGCTCCTCTCCCAGGTTTTATTTTCAGAAATGAGAATCTTTTGGCTTTCAGCCTAAGACTTCTTTTTTCCCCCCTGGGAAATAAAAGTTTTATTTTTTTTACATATGACTATGAGTATATTATGTTTATGATTATAAACATGAATGAAAATGTCATAATGAAACTTGTAATCCAATATATGTTAATATAAAGTATGTTATTTTAAAAAGAGTTCTTTTTTAGTGAAAGTATAAGAAAAATCTTGGAATGCTTGAATGATCTGTAGAAGTTAAGAGGCTAAACTTTTTACAGAATTGAACTTGCATTGTGAAAAGTTCTTTTGGAAGATACTTAAAACTTAACAGTACAGCCGGGCAGTGGTGGCACACGCCTTTAATCCCAGGTCTTGGGAGGCAGAGGCAGGCGGATCTCTGTGAGTCGAGACCAGTCTGGTCTACAAGAGCTAGTTCCAGGACAGGCTCCAAAGCCACAGAGAAACCCTGTCTCGAAAAACCAAAACCAAAACCAAAACCAAAACCAAAACCAAAACCAAAACAAAAACAAACAAACAAAAAAAACTTAACAGTACAAATTGCTTCCTTGTTTCCCACCCTTTAGCATTACGTTCATTTTGGTTATCTTAGGCTTTTTCTCTCTTTTTTCTCTCCCCCGCTTCCTTTTTTTGAGACAAGGTTTCTCTGTGTAGCTCTGTCCTAGAACTTGCTCTGTAGATCAGGCCTTGAACTCACAGAGATCTGCCGCCTCTGCCTCCCAAGTGCTGGGATTAAAGGTATGCACCACCACTGCCTGTAATTTGTAGAGAATGTAAAATGTTTTTGACTAAATTCACAAATGGATAACTTGGTCTTTGTCTTGTAGCTTTCCCAAATCTTTCAATTACAGAGTTGCCAGCTGCCATAATTCATGTAGGGATTATATGTACACACACACACACACACACACACACACACACACACACAGTCCCCAGCTTAGAAAAAAAGACCAACACTTGTGACATTTCTGTATTGCAGCACTCCCAATGCCCCGATCCTGCGAGTCTTCCTGAAGTTGGTATACAGGTGTCAAGCAATGCAGATATCTGTCTCCTGCAGCTTCCTGACTCAGCATCTTTAGCTGCTGGTCTCTCAGCTTGTCAGATGGACCTGGGGTGGGGTCAGGGATCTGAGTGATGAAGACCCAAATTTGAGTTTGCTGTCTTGAGCCAGATTGAAGCAGCAGCTAGGGTTTTAAATTCTAAGGACATTCTGGACTTTTAATAATGTTTTCTTAACCCAGTAAGAGAAAATTTTACTTCAAAAAGAAAAGGTGTCTCTCATACGTTTCATAAAAATTTGTTTATGTTTTTTTTTTGGTTTTTTGTTTGTTTTATTTTAAGACAGGGTTTTACTAAATATTTAGCTTAGGAAGGCCTCAAATTCCAGATCTACCTTCTGCAGCTTCCCAAGTACTAGGATGTCAGGAGCGGGTCACACCTTGCAGAAGCTACTGCGTTATAATTTGGAATGGGACTCAGGATATCTGGGTCTACTTGCTGTTTCTTTTCTGAGCCGGGGTCAGGCTAGCCTTCCCCTCCTGTGTCTCTGCATGCCTCATGGCTGCGATAGCCCTGGAGCTGTGGCCTATGATGATGGTCTTCTCATCACAGTGCAGCTCTGTCTCCATGAAAGGCAGCCAGATGCTCTCTCGGGCTGTAACTGTGTTCAGGGTAAAACAGTCTGGTACTCAAAGGGGGCAGTTTGTAAGTAATGCGGTCCCACCTTTAATGAACAGCAGCTCACCACTTTTAAACTGAGGTTGTGTCAGGCATGTTTCTAGCCAGACACTGGAGACCGGGAACCTGCACCAGTCCTTTTCTCACTCAGCCATACCAGGCCTGGGTAGTCACATCCCCGCCTCCTTTCCTGGGAAAAATCACTGCTTGCTAGGGAACTCCGTGAACGCTGTCCCCAGAGACCCCCGCCCAGCTCGGTCCAGCAGTGCTCAACTCGAGACTGCGTCCCTCCGGGAACCCGCACTGACGCCTTCTGGGAATTGTAGTTCTTAGATGCCGCAGGCACTCTCCTTCACTGTCTTGAGTACAGGCTGTCAAACTAAAACCTTTTTTTTCCGGCAAGGCAGTCACATCCTGCTTCCTCTGTGGCTGGGTCATGACTGCCCAACCTAAGACTCCTTATGTGTGCTTTTGTAATTCTTATACGTCGAATGAAAATTAGAACATCTAGCTGGATCTACCCTCCAAATGCATCTCCGTTTTCCTGTCTCTTCTCACTATCTCCATTGCTAACGCCCTTGCCTCTTTTCTTTCCTGTGCTTGGGCTGTGAGCGGTCAGGCCCATTCTTGCTGGATAGCACATTACAAACAAAACCAGATCATACCAGGCAGTTTCTCAAACAGCTGTCTACTGGCTTCTCAGCTCACTTAAAGTTTTCACCATGTCCTGTGTGGCCCCTGTAATCCGACTTTTCGAACCCCCCAGACCTTGTCCACTACTGTTTTCTGTTAGTTGGCCTAAAGTCACTTGCCCTTAGTGAAGGCAGCAGGCAAATGGCTGTCTCATAGTCCCCTCTCCATCTGCAGAGCTGGACGGCTACATGGTTTAGTATATCTTCTCCTTGGGGGCTTTGCTCAGAAACCTCAACAGGGTTTTTCCAGTCACCTGTACAAACCTTCCCTTCCCTTTTCAGCTTCACTCAGTACAGCCCATGTCCAGATCCCGGATCGTCTCTCTCTGATGCCCAGTAGGAACTGAGCTCCCCATGGAAGCTGTCAGTCGGCTTGGGTCATGATGATATTGCTAGTGATTAGACACAGTTAAATGCTCAAGAGTTATTTTTGCAGGTTGAGCCCATAGATCCACAAAATAAATAAATAAATAAATAAATATAATAAAATAAAAGAAAAGAAAGAACCCTCTCTAAGAAGCACGTACACAAAAACAAAAATCTGAAAGACTTTGTCAAAGTTTTGAAAAGATTAGACTTCATAAGAAAAAAATAGAAAAGTTTACAGTAGTAAAAATTGTCCGTTGTTGTGCCAATAGCACCAGCACAATTTCTAACTATGAAAATTTATCTTTTAGAATTCCAATGATGTTATCTGACACATGTGATTTTTATTCATTGCTGGCAGCCATTGGAAGGTTTCAGAATAAATTTTAGAAATGAATTTGGTGTGAAGAAGGTGAAACAGGCAAACTGAGGCATGAGGTCAAAATTATTTTCCTATTCTCTCCCCTGCCCATCTAATGGCAAATACAAAATCTGGACGGAGGTGGTCCCTTGACTGCTAATGTTGCTATCTAGTCCTTTTTATTGCACAACTGCATTCATTCTGGCCAGGGCCCCTCTTGGGGACTATTTTTTTTTTTTTAAATCTGTACAACAGAGAGTGTGGGGTTAGACTGTATAACAAGCTGAATTCTGTAAAAGGAATGAGGTCAGTGGATCCTGTGTAGTTGCAAACTTAAAGAACACATTTGAATTTGACCTGGAGAACAGCAAGGCATAGTTAAAACTTGAAAAGTACTGTTTCTGTTTCTATATATGCATTTGGACAACACAGAACAACACCCAAAGGCAGTAATTTGTAAAATTCATGGAAAACCTGATTGAAACTTTTTAAAAAATTATTTATTTACTTATTAAAGATTTCTGTCTCTTCCCCACCACCGCCTCCCATATCCCTCCCCCTCCCCCAGCCAACTCCCCCTCTCTCATCAGCCTGAAGAGCAGACCGGGTTCCCTGCCCTGTGGGAAGTCCAAGGACCTCCCACCTCCTTCCAGGTCTAGTAAGGTGAATATCCAAACTGCCTAGGCTCCCACAAAGCCAGTATATGCAGTAGGATCAAAACCCAGTGCCATTGTTCTTGACTTCTCAGCAGTCCTCATTGTCCGCTATGTTCAGCGAGTCCGGTTTTATCCCATGCTTTTTCAGACCCAGTCCAGCTGGCCTTGGTGAGTTCCCGATAGAACATCCCCATTGTCTCAGTGTGTGGGTGCACCCCTCGTGGTCCTGAGTTCCTTGCTCGTGCTCTCTCTCCTTCTGTTCCTGATTTGGACCTTGGGGTTGTAGTCCGGTGCTCCAATGTGGGACTCTGTCTCTGTCTCCTTTCATCGCCTGATGAAGGTTAATATCAAGGAGGATGACTATATGTTTGTCTTTGGGTTCACCTTCTTATTTAGCTTCTCTAGGATCACGAATTATAGGCTCAATGTCCTTTATTTATGGCTAGAAACTTTGAGCTGAGCTGGACCTTATCTTCTAAGATGTGATGGCTTCACACCGCCCTCCTGTGGTAACAATGTGAAACTACCAAGCAAGTCTTTTTTTTTAATTTTTTTATTGCTTTATAAATAATACCATTCAAAATTTCCACTTCCTTTCCTCCTCCCATTTCCTTCCTGCTTCCCCCTCCCCCTCCGATTCTAAGGGGGGGGCAGGGTACCCTTACTGAAAATAGGCTCTTATGTTTCCTTCCAAACATTATGATCCAGATCTAGGGTTTGGCAAGACTTGGCCCATGTCCATACCTATGTATTTATTGAAAAGCACACGATCTGAAATAACTTCAGGGCAAGGCATGGATTAATAAGCTAGTGCAGCATTCCTAGCCCTTGGTGATCTGGGGTCGGCTTCCTTCCTGAGCTATGCTCCAAATAAAGCCACTTGCTTCCTGCTCACGAAGCTTCCGGATTTGTGAACTGGTGGTATTAATGCCTTATGCAACCACTTTTCTTAAAAGATGTCGCTATACCTGGAAAGCCAACTAAAGCATCTGTAGGACCAAGAGCCCCTGCCTCTAAAAGTTTACTTTTCTAGAGTCGGATAGTGCTTGGTTTGGCTTTTATATCTCCCTGAACATAAGACCATGTGACCTTAAGAAAGTGGGGTATACTTTGTGATTCAAAATATTACTTCTAGAATCCCAGGATAACCAAAACAACCCTGTAGAATAAAAGAACTCTGGAGGCGTCACAATCCCTGACTTCAAACTCTACTACAAAACTACAGTACTGAAAATATCCTGGTATTGGCATAAGAACAGATAGGAGGACCAATGGAACTGAATTGAGGACCCGGATATTAATCCGTACACCTTTGAACACCTGACTTTTGGAAAAGAAGCAAAAAATATCAAATGAAAAAAAAGAAAGCATATTTGACAAATGATTCTGGCATAACTGGATATCAACATGTAGAAGAATGAAAATTGACCCATATCTATCACCATGTATAATACTCAGGTAGGTCCAAATGGATCAAAGACCTCAACATAAAGCCAGCCATACTGAACCTTATAGAAGAGAAAGTGGGAAATACACTTGAACGTATTGGCACAGGAGACCACTTCCTAAATATAACCCCAGCGGCACAAAAACTGAGAGACAATTAATAAATGGGACCTCCAGAAACTGAAAAGCTTCAGTAAAACAAAGGACATGGTCAACATGACAAAAAGACAGCCTACAGAATTGGAAAAGATCTTCACAAACCCCACATCAGACCGAGGTCTGATCTCCAAAATATACAAAGAACTCAAGAAATTGGTCATCAAAAGAACAAATAATCCAACAAAAAATGGAGTACATTCTGACAGGTGTAAGATGGTATCTTAAAGTTGTCTTGATTTGCATTTCCCTGATCGCTAAGGAAGTTGAGCATGACTTTAGGTGTCTTTTGGCCATTTGAACTTCTTCTGTTGAGAGATCTCTGTTCAGCTCAGAGCCCCATTTTATAATTGGGTTGATTAGCCTTTTACGGTCTATTTTCTTGAGTTCTTTATATATTTTGGAGATCAGACCTTTATCAGTTGCGGGGTTGGTGAAGATTTTCTCCCAGTCAGTGGGTTGCCTTTCTGTCTTAGCGACAGTGTCCTTTGCTTTACAGAAGCTTCTCAGTCTCAGGAGGTCCCATTTATTCAATGAGGCCCTTACTGTCTGTACTGCTGGGGTTATACGTAGGAAGTGGTCTCCTGTGCCCACGTGTTGTAGAGTACTTCACCTGTCAGAATGGCTAAAATCAAAAACACCAATGATAGCCTTTGCTGGAGAGGTTGTGGAGAAAGGGGTACACTCATCCATTGCTGGTGGGAATGCAAACTTGTGCAACCACTCTGGAAAGCAGTGTGGAGGTTTCTCAGGAAATTCGGGATCAACCTACCCATGGACCCAGCAATACCACTCTTGGGAATATACCCAAGAGAGGCTGTATCATACAACAAAAGTATATGCTCTACTATGTTTATAGCAGCATTGTTTGTAATAGCCAGAACCTGGAAACAACCTAGATGCCCTTCAATTGAAGAATGGATGAAGAAACTATGGAATATATACATATTAGACTACTACTCAGCAGTAAAAAACAAGGACTTCTTGAAGTTTGAAGGCAAATGGATAGAAATTGAAAACACTATCCTGAGTGAGGTAAGCCAGACCCAAAAAGAGGAACATGGGATGTACTCACTCATATTTGGTTTCTAGCCATAAATAAAGGTCATTGAGCCTATAATTCGGGTTCTTAGAGAAGCCAAATAAGAAGGAGAACCCAAAGGAAAACATATAGGCATCCTCCTGAATATTAACCTTCATTAGGCGATGAAAGGAGACAGAGACAGAGACCCACATTGGAGCACTGGACTGAAATCTCAAGGTCCAAGTCAGGAGCGGAAGGAGAGAGAACACGAGCAGGGAGCTCAGGACCGCGAGGGGTGCACCCACACACAGAGACAGTGGGGATGTTCTGTCGGGAACTCACCAAGACCAGTTGGCCTGGGTCTGAAAAAGCCTGGGTTAAAACCGGCCTCGCTGAACATAGCGGACAATGAGGACTACTGAGACCTCAAGAACAATGGCAATGGGTTTTTGATCCTACTGCACCTATTGGCTTTGTGGGAGCCTAGGCAGTTTGGATGCTCACCTTACTAGACCTGGATAGAGGTGGGTGGTCCTTGGACTTCCCACAGAGCAGGGAACCATGATTGCTCTTTGGGTGGACAAGGAAGGGGGATTTGACTGGGGGGAGGGGGGAGGGAAGGGGAGGCGGCGGTGGGGAAGAGACAGAAATCTTTAATAAATAAAAAAAATCTAAAAAAAAAATGGAGTACAGACCTAAACAGAGAACTCTCAACAAAGGAATCTAAAGTGGCTGAAAGACACTTACGGAAATGTTCAACACCCTTAATCGTCAGAGAAATGCAATCAAAACAATTCTGAGATTCCATCTTACATCTGTAAGAATGGCCAAAATCAAAAACAGTGATGACAACTTATCCTGGAAAGGTTTCAGGGTAAAAGGAACACTCCTGCATTGCTGGTGGGAATGCAAGCTGGTACAGCACCTTTAGATGTCAGTGTGGTGATTTCTCAATTTAAAATTAGGAAACAACCTTTCCCAAAACCCAATAATACCACTTTTGGGTATATATCCAAAGGACATTCAATCGTGCCACAAAGACATGTGCTGAGCTATGTTCGTATCAGCATTATTTGTCATAGCCAGAGACTGGAAATGCCTTTTGACCAAAGAATGGATAAAGTAAATGTGGTACATTTACACAATGGAGTACTACACAGCAGAAAAAAATGACATCTTGAATTTTGCAGGCAAATGGATGCAGCTAGAAAGCACCATTTTGAGCTAGGTAACCCAGACCTAGAAAGACAATTATCATATGTACTCACTCATGAGTGTTTTTTAAACATAAAACAAGGAAAACCAGCCCACAAATCACAATTCCAGAGAATCTAGACAACAATGAGGACCCTAAGAGACATACATAGATCAAATCTACATGAGAAGTAGAAAAAGACAAGATCTCCTGAGTAAATTGGGAGCATGGGGACCTTGGGAGAGGGTTGAAGGGGATGAGAGAGGTAGGAAGGGGAAACGAGCAAAATGTAGAGATCAATAAAAATTAAGAAAAATTCATTTTGGAAGAGAGTGATGGTGATTGACTTCATGGCCTTTGGCATGTTAAGAAAGCATTCTTCCACTTCTATCACTGAGGCACAGCCCCAGCCATAAAACATTTTTTTTTTTTGATGACAGGATCTCACACAGGGTTTATTCTAGCCTTGAAATTGCTATGTAGCCAAAACTGATACTGGATCTTCCAGATCCCACAAGTTGGTATTATCTACATGGACTACCACTCAGGGCTTAAGGTATTCTTTCAATTTATCCCAAGAGTTTTATACAATTGAAAAAACGTTAGGTAGCTTAGGCTGCTATTTCCCACTTGGGGGTAGTTAAATGAGCCTGTGATTGTTTTTCAGTGCTATTCCTCCTTTGTTTAGTCAGCGTCCAAACAGGTGTCAGAATGCAATTTCCAAACCTAATCTCAACATGCCATGATGAGGGATGTCTTTCTATTGCCACAGTGACTTCAAACAACTAGGTTCTGTGCACCAACAACACAGATCTACTTAGGTTCTAAGATACTCACAAGCCATGTATGGTACAGAATGCATAAACAGTACTGAAATATCTTATGCATAATCTAAAATCGACCTTATACTGTCATATTTTTGATGAGAGGAAAGATATTGGATGTGTTTGATAGTTTTTGAAACTTGTAGGTCAATACTCTTCTACTTTCATCTCGTTTGGTACCCTACTTTAGTGACTGTTATAGCAATATCATCATCACCATTATTATTATTATTATGTTTGGTGTATGTTGTGTAGATGTTTAGGAGTGTGAGTGAGTTTGTGGAAGTCACTTTGTCACTTCCCTAACTTCTTGGCACAGGATCTGCCACCGAACCTGAAGCTCATCTATTTGGCCCAACCAGCTAGACAGGAAGCTACGGAGATTGTCCAGCTTTCATTCCCCCAACACTGGGGTTACTGGTACATACTGCCACATCTGGATTTTCATATGGGTGCTAGAGATGCAAAACTCTTGTCCCCATGCTTTGTCACACACACTTTGCTTACTGAGCCATATACCTAGTCTGGCAATCCTATTATTATCAAAAGCTTTAAAAATCCAGTGGGGAGCCTTGTACACTGTCGGTGCCTGTACAAATCTGCCTTGGAAATTACTGCCTGAAAGAACAGGAACAAAACTCTCCAGGCTATGAAGACTGATCAAATCTACCTTTCCACCCTGCTTCTGAATATTGTGTCCCTGTAGTTGACACATTTGGTCTCAGGCCCCTAGGATGAATTGTGGATCAATAGAGGCACAGTCCCGTACCCATTTCTGTGCCCCTGCATATATGCATGGGATGCTTCTATAGACTTTAGTCTGCAGTGTACTCATCAATGAGTCCCCAGCCGTATTTTTTATTAAAAATTAAATTAATTTTATTGACCCACCCCACCAAATGCATATGCCACATCTTGTGCATGGAAGTCAGAGGACAAGCTTTGAAAGTTCTTTCTTTCCACCACGGATTCTGTGGATCAAACTCAGATCTTTAATCTTGCAGTGAAAGCTCTTTTACCTCTGAGCCATCTTAGTGGCTAACAAAACTCCAGTTTGTTTCTGACAAAATCATGTTGACGCCACACTGTGAATCAAGGCAAATACAGTTATCATGGGATTCTAGCCTTGCTCTACTACTCATCATTGCACCCCACCCCGGGGGGGGGCATCTCCCATATCCTTAATCTCGTCTCTGCCTGCATTTGTTAACTTCCATTCATTAACTCTTGACTAAGAAGCACTTTGGACGTGTCTCCTCCTCCACTTCCCTGCACTGCCATTCAAACTGTGAATCTGACAACTCCATTATGTTTACAGTGGAAAGAGAAACCATGTCTGTTTTGCTTACCACTGTCTGTGCACGAAAAGGCCCATATACTATGGTGCAGCTTAAATTAACTAATCCCATTCTTTAGGATCACCCTGGGAGCTAACAAGACTCCGACAGATTGACTGACAGAGAAACATAATGAACTTCTGTGAGGCTGTCTTTGTGCCTTTGAGGGGCATAAGGGCAGGCTGTCTCAGAGGGCCTTCCCCTGAGTCAATCAACTGCGCAATCCCAAAGGAAGCCTGCCTAACATTGCTATAATGAACCCTGAGTCACAGGGACCAACTGATTGCCAATTCTCTATGCATATGGCACTCTTTCTTGCTAAACTTCCCTAGAGCTCCTCCGCTTGTTTAACTTTCCTTAATAACCAGCAGATGGCTTCTGTCTGGGCAGTCATCAGCTGGTGCTTAGCAATGGCACATTCAAGAGGAGGCATGGGGCTTGTTAGGGGTGGGGATCCAGATGCCGACATGCAGAATGCCAGGTGAAATTATAAGGCATCGTCTAATTGGTGTCGGAGAAGCAGCGAGGACAGCTGAGAGGGGTGTTAGGAGGACTCCTTCCTGGAAGGGATGACTGTTGCTCAGCAGCATGTACCAACTAGCAAACACAAAGCTTGTGGTACCCAGGAACTGCTGTAGACTAGAGCCTTCTTATTTTATGAGTCCTCAGCATTACCCATGATGTCCTAGGTCTATGGGGTTTTCATTGATGTAGAGTGACTAGAAACTCAGAACCATCATCTAGTCATTTGTTCAAATACCTAAAAGTTTTGGTATGGTCTTGCAGTACATCAGGCTACATTCAGTGTATACCACACTTAGGATCAAACAGTGAAAAATGATCTTTAATAATTAATTTTTATTGCATTTTAAGACTTGTATTATTATTATGTTTGAATAAAAATGATAATTGTATGGAGTTTGGGGTACATGTTGATGTTTTGATATATGTATAGTGTGATATTATATAAATATGAGTAAGTGTATTTATGAAGGAGAATTGGCAGATAAATAGCTCACTCAGCTTAAGAGGGAGTGATTTAGGTAGACCTTGAATAAAGTTGATATTGAGCATCTGGAAGATGTGATAACTGAAATTGATGCTGCTGAGGGTTCCTGAGATTGTGGCTGATGGGTCTGAGGGAGGTGATGACCATGGGTTCTCGCATCATCTTGCATTGAGGTTTCCAGAGAAGTGCCAACTCGTACTGAGAGTTGGGCACCTTGGAAACACCAGAGGTGCTGAGCATGCTGGGCTTGGTGGGTGTCTTCTTGACTGACTGCCTGCCTACTGAGCTCAGTCAGCTGATGAATTGCTGTTTCTGTTGCTGGGCCACAATGTCTGTACAAGACTACACAGGCTAACAACAATAGCAAAAGGAGCCTAGTGCCATCAATGGGTTACTTCTTTTGGAATTGTTGGTCAGTGATGTCCCACAGACACCTAAACATTATAGTTTGTTGCCAGTGCTCATGGTTGCCTCTCAAACTTGATGTCAAAACCCTATTGTCAAAGATACTACATACTTGAGTCATAGAAGATGGAGAAACCAAGCCAATACTAATCTAAAAGCTTCATTAATGCTAGATAGCTTTCATAGTGCTTGAAGGTGATATGCAGTCTATTTGAGGAGAAGATTAATGATCAAGCATACCCAATAGTGAACACTGCGATCTATGCTGACATAGTCAATGATGAATAGGGGCATGGACATCATGAGAACATTCAAGCACTTTTAATTGAATTCAAGGTACACTTCACAAGATGAAATACCTACATCATTATAAGGCACAGAACCTATGGCTAGACAGGTAGTAGGCTCAAGGAAAAATATTAATATTATTTTACTAAATGGACATAATATTAATCCACACATAAAATAACTTAATAGACTATTCATCTCTCAAATGTCTCTCTCAGCCATCATGTAAGAAGCTCATGTTTGTAGTTTGTGATGATCAACACAGAGACCTTTAACTGGCTAAGACGCAGAGAACAAAAGATGGCATGATACTCAGCCCTAAAGGGAAAATATGTACTGAACCATCTGCTCCAAAGCTCAGGGATCACTGAAGAAGAAGGCATAGAAAAACCACAAGAGTCACAGGCAGAAGATGACTATAGGATAGTATCTTCTGGATACAGCAGGGCAGCTGCATATATGAACTGACACCAACCATGAAAGCATGCACAAGACATAGGTAGGGATGTCAAAGGCAACCAACTCTCAGCATGCAGAGGAAAATGGGGCATGAAGTTCCACCCCTGCCTGAGGAACTGTTAGCATTTATCCGCTGTTGTGAAAGGATGGGCCAATTTTCTCTATGAGTATAGAGCCCATTAGTCAACCCTGCTCCAGTGGAAGGCCACACATAGAAGACTTTTTAGACAGTACAAACTAACATTGATGGGAACATAAAAATACATAAAGTTGGGTAGGAAGAAAAAGGAAGGCAAGGCAGATCTGAGAAGGGTTACATCTAGGAGATTAAGTATGACAAAAACTCAATTTTCAAGGCACAGAAGATTGGTGGGATATACTGTACTGGCTTTCTAAATGCAAACTAATTCCAACCAGACTGACTGTGTCAAAGGCTGAACATGTGAATGATTGCTATTTTAACCTGTATGAAAAAATTAGTAAGTAAAACATAATTTTTTAAAAAAACGTAGCATTCTCTGAGTTATCTACCTCTTTTTCATGTAAGATTCTTCTGCCTTCTTTGGAACTGGGAAATGGGTGCAAGAGATGAAGAACTTGTTGAGGTGGCACTTGGTGACTTATGAAGAGGGGCCATGAGAAAACTGACATTTCTGCCTAGTCTACAACTCTGGAAAGATATCCCTGATATACTGATGAATAATGTCCTTCTACTTTTAGGCCTTTATGACCCATATGGAGAGGTGACAGGAAGGAGCCTAAGACTCATGAAGAGAGACTTTTGGTCTCCCTTTTAGTCCTGCTCCAGCACTATTTGTCTAAAACTGCAAGAATGTCCTAGCCCATAGTGCACATTCCCTGGGCACTTAGAGAATTTAGGGTGCACAGCAACTGTGGGAGAACATAAATGGTTGTTTTTGTCTTAAACCACTGTTTTGGGATAGATAACTGTCTCATGAGGTATCAACAAAGAGGGAGGCAGTTTCTAGGGCTTGCAGAAGGGGAATGAGAGCAAAGAGAAATTTAGTTTACACCCTAAACCTTGGGAAGAACTTTGGGGTAGCTCCTACCAAGGGAGGTGAGGATGGAACTTGGATTTGGAAAGAATGTTGTTTGTACTGTTTTCTGTTTTCACATGGCAGCTGAGTCTGCATTACCCTTTGCTGCCAGGCAGGTGCTTTCACTTTACTTTGGCAATATGTAAAATGCAGCTCTGTGGAGAAATGGAAGCAGAAATGCTTCAAATTGAGCAACATCAGAGTAGAGTTCACAGAGAAGTCTTCATACTAAAACTAGGAAGAGTTAGTAAATTGAGTAAAGTCCTCTGCTTTATCCTGCATACACGCACTCACACACGCACACACACTTGCACACACAGGCACACCACCAATATGAAGGCTACTAAATTTAGCACTGGTCTTGCATTTTTTCCTACTAGACCATCAGGATGACATGCTCTTTCTGTGCTGTTCCTCTATCCTGACAGATGGCAGAGGTCCTTACGTAAGATCTTCCCATGCCACTTGTATCTGTGTCTCTAGATAAGTTTGTGTTTTCATTGATTTGACAAAACTAATTTGACCTAATGACACAGTCCTTACTTTGTCATCAGTAGTCTTCATGTCCATAGTCTCTTGTGTGAATGATGACTACACTTTCTTGTTATACCTGGAACAAGCTTCTCTCAATGACACAATATCCTCCACAGCCATTTCACATAGTTCTGTATTTCTTTTCACACCCTGTGTGCCTCAGTTAGTGTTTTCGTTGCTGAGAAGAGACACGTGACCACTTCCGTATACTGCCACTCCCTTTGGGGGCTATTTTCTTTCAAGCCACCACATTAATGATATCATAATGCAAAAATGCATTTAGTTTAACTTCAAAAACCTGCATAGTGAATAACAGTCCCAAACTTATTTAAAAGTCTAAAGTTTAAAGTCTCTTCTGAGATTCATGCAATTTCTTGACTGCAATTTCTTGTAAAATCAAATAAAAAGGCAGATCACATACTTTCAATATAATGGCATGGGATAAACATTACCATTCCAAAATGCAGGGAAGAGAGCATACTGAGGAAATACTGGACCAAAACAAGACTAAAAATCAGGCAAATTTAAAATTCTGCATCCCCATGTCCGATGTCAAAATGCTTTTCAGATCTCCACCTCTGTTCAACTTTGTTGACAGCAACACACTTCTTTCTTTGGGCTGGTTCCAGTCCAGTTAGCAGTTCTTCTGGGCAGGCATATCATGACTCTGGCTTCTCTAATATCTCTAACAGCTCCATGGCAATACAGGCTTCAACTTCACAGCTTCATGCAATGGTCTATTTAGGCTTCCATTCGGGAACATCCCTGACACATGCCTGGCCTCAGTAGCTTTTCTTAGCATGCAGACAAATTCCATACTTATTTCTTCTATCTTTAACTGTAAAGACAGTCTGTTGTAGGAGCTGCGGGTTGCATTCGGCCACCCAGCTCCCGCCACTGGCTAGCTTTACCTGAAATAACAACACACAAACTGTATTCATTTAAACACTGCTTGGCCCATTATATCTAGCCTATTCTTGGCTAACTCTCGCATTTGGACTAGCCCATTTCCAATAATGTGTGTAGCACCCCAAGGTGCGCTTACTAGGAAGATTCTAGCCTACGTCCATCCTGGGTAGGAGTTTCATCGCGTCTGCCCTGGAGAGCAGCTCCTCGCATCTGCCCCAGAGAGGAGAGCTATTGAGTCTGCGCTCACTTCCTCTTCTTCCCAGCATTCTGTTCTATTTACTCTGCCTACCTAATTTTCTACCTATCAGGGCCAAGCAGTTTCTTTATTTTTTAACTGATGACCTTCCTCCATCATTTCCCCTTTTTCTGTTTAAACAAAAAAAGGAAGGCTTTAACATAGCAAACTTACATATAACAAAACAGTTATCAAGTAAAAATTACAGTTACAATATTTATATCTACAGAGTATATACTAGGCTGTTTTGATATTTCTTCTCCCAAGAGAACTCTTCACTATAGCCTCAGGCAAACTTTTCAGAAAAGGACAACAAGAACCATCTCTAGGCAACATATCAAATTCTACTTTAAAACATCTTGACCCCCATAGTTCAAATCATTCTCAGCATCATTGTCTTCCATGTTCTTACTAGCATGGCCCATTAAGCAGGGCTTAAAACATTCTACTGCTTTCCTAGCCCAACGTACCAAAGTCCAGATTCCTCCAAACAAAAACATGATCAGGCCTATCACAACAATACTCCATTCCCCAGTACTAAATTCTGTCTTAGTTAGAGTTTCTATTGCTATGAAGAGTCCTCATGACCACAGCAACTCTTCTAAGAATAACATTTAATTGGGGTGGCTCACTTACAGTTTCAGAGGTTCTGTCCATTATGATCACAGGAAGCAGACATGGTTCTGGAGTAGTAACTGAGAGTCCTACATCTTGTAGGCAAGAGGAAATGGTCTAAGTGTCATACTGAGTGAAGATTGAGCAAAAGAGCCTTCAAAGCCCACCTCCACGGTGACACACTTCCTCCAAGACCATACCTACCCCCAGAAAGCCACACCTTCTAATAGTGCCACTTACTTTGTGGGGGCATTTTCTTTCAAACCACCACACTGTGCATAACCGGAATCAAAACAGAAAGTTGTCTATGCCTCTTCATCCTTTGATTTCTCTCTTTTACAATGCTAAAGTTGCTGTGAGACACAGTCCTCTCTAACCCACTGGTAATTCAGGTAGTGTCTGTCACCCTTGCTCATTGACATCCTGTTTGCTTTCTTTATTCCCACAACTACTTTTTTCATTCTACTCAATATTACAAAAATCATAACTTTCTCATACAATACTTACTTGCTTGATCTCATTTCCTCAGCAACCTTGATTTGTATACCAGGTGGTCTAATGTTTCCATTAAACCAATCTTTCTTGTCTTACTCTAATATGCTTTCCAAGTTCATTCACATGCTTATCAGCTAACCTTTGACTTTACTGATTTTATGAGACTTATTCTGATAGTGGGCTCTCTTCCTACCCACTGGATCCTGTTCCTAAAGAGATTGCTCCCTCTATGCATACATCTCTCACACCATCTCACGAATTTCTCTCTGCAGTTAGGTACCTCATCATTTGCATCATTAATATCTCTAAAATTGTTGAAACATTTTTACAAATCTGTAAGCATGCTTAGTATTATCAAACATGTAAAAAAATCCAACTCCATGTTTCTTTGTTATTCTCTCCATTTAGGAAAATACTTGAAAGGATTACATTTTATAGCCTCACTTTCTCCAAAAGTACGCACCCACTGAAGTCACGAATGTTTTGTTTCAGATGTCTCCCAAAACAAACCTGGAGATACGGAGCCTCCAGAGAGGGATTTGAGGAAAACAATTTTGGCGAACATTGCCAAGAAGGTACAAAACTGACAGAAAGGAAAAAGTCAATAAAGATTGTCGTACTAGCAAAGCTGGTCATTACTGCGGGTGTATAGGACTAACTGTAGCAACTTTGCAAAACAATTAAAACAACCAATTATTGATGGCCATGATTTTAAGGTACATTCAATTGTAAATATGCAGTATTTACAACTGGACACATCAAGAGGTTGAAAGTGCTGGTTATGACTGTAATATCTTTACGGCCTTTTTACAATAGCATTTTTAGATAATCCTTGGGGTAGGATTTTTCTTATTCCCTTCTGCATTCCCTAGCCTGTTTGGGGGACAGTTCTAGCTTTTACATCAGTGGGGATCAGCTAATGTGTTTTACTCTGTTCCAAGGAGACGTCAGGTAAATAATTGAACTTCTTCATTCACCCATGGCTCAACCCCTGCAATGCCCCAGTTTTTTTCCCTTCAGTTCCCTTTTTAGGTCCACACTGGAGAAAGGATGATCAAGGTCACTCACATAAATCAAGGTGGAAGAGGATGCCTTTCTTTCTCTTTCTCATAGGAAAAAGATGACTTTCACTTCAGGCACACTTTGCTGACACACTTATTTGTATTTTATTGTATGTATTAAAATAACATCAGAAATCTTGCCACCAAATCATGGTCCGTTGTATCAGTGATGTTGGTTGACTGACTTATGAAAGCTCTTAAGCTTTCTCAGTCAGCCACGATTCTTATTTCTAGCATCCTGTACACTGCTCTCACCAAAAGCTCCCTGCCCATGAAGGGAGGGACATTTGACTTTTGACTTAGGACTTCCAGATTCTGTGCTCTGAGGGATCCCAGGCAGATACCTTTTGTAGACCCATTGCAGATAAATGAGTAATTGAATAAAAATTTCAGGGTCAACTCAGGACTTGAATGAGGTACTTATCAGTCCTTGGAGCCAGGAATATGAGCTGAGAAAATGACTGGTCTTCTGTTTTGGTGCCACAAGAAAGCAAGCTTGCCCTGGAAAACTGACCATATCCGAGCTGTTCATTTTCTTTACTGCTCTCATGCAAAACTTTATCTTCAAGTCCCCAATCAATGAGAAGCTGAGTGCAAAGTTCAGAATGGGCCACACCCTTTCCCCAGTCTACTATAGCATCTGCGCTACCTCTAGACAGTGATGTCTGAGGTGGAAAGAGAATGGAAGAAGAACTGACATGTGCTCTCAAGATGCTGGGGCCTGCTTACCTGGGGGTAGGGGGACAGGATGAAGGCAATAGAAGGAAGATGGAGACCAATGAAATTGTATGTAATTCCTAGACAACTATTATCTCCATGTTATCTCTGGACAAATCACTCTAATGGACCCAGTGGCATATCTTTTCATCTAAAGGGGACAGAGACTGGTGATCCATTTCATAAACAAAGTACTTATAAGAGTCAAAGTATTTATGAGATTCATGGCAATAGGAGCAGGTCTTTGACTGGCTCTTGGTCACCTATTTCTTACGTTGGATTGCCAAGCCCAGGGAGAAGTACATGATTTTAAGGCATCTTGTTAATATGTGCTTTCCTCATACCCATGGGAGGCCTGCCCCTTTCTGAGAAAATATGGAGAAAGGGTGGATAGGGGAGGAGGAGAAGTGGGGAGGAAAGAGTTGGAGGAGCGGATGGAAGGGAGGCTGCAATCAGGATGGAAAATAAACAAATTTAAAAAAAAATAAAGAGTCAAAGTCAGCAAATAGTTGAATAAAAAATTATCTAGCTTATAAATAACATTATAGTAGTTATATCTTCAGTTTTAATTTTTTCTCATCCTGTCATAGGTATGTATTCACTTCTGGTCTATTCTAGTAGTTCATTTGGGCAAAAAGAATCAACAAAGGTTAAAACTAGTCCCTGGGAGAGCCATAATGGCTCACCATAAATGCTCTCCCAACTGGCAAGTCTGTGGTTGCCTCATTTTTCTTTACCTGAAGGGTCCTCCTAGAAGTTATCAAGACAGAGTAGTTTCCTAGCCCCAGTCTGGCAAAGCCAATACTGTGCCTCTGCACCTCTTCTTATATGCTACCAGAAGAAGCCTCTCTGATGATGACTGGATAAGGCACAGATATAAGTACAGCTGTCATTAGTCATCTTTTTGGGGTGACTTCTGCCATAGTCCAGTCGAGGCAGGTTTGTACGCTCCACAATAGGGGCATGAGGATTAGAAGAAATGCTAGGTAGGCAGGACAGAGCTAAGAAACACAGAGACAGGATAGTACTGAGAGGGCAGCTCAGGAGATACTGAATGGCGCATTTTGACTTCTGAGTTCTGAGTTTGCCCGTGTTTATTTTTTTGTATTCTTTTACAGCCCAATACAAAAGAGGAGGAAAAAGGTAAAAGACTACTTTAACATGACATAAAGAACAACCAGGACAGGTACTTGTTTTAATAATTGCAGCATCAAACCATTATTTTCTGAATAAAGCATTTGATGTTTAGGGCAGTGAACACAACCTGGACCAAGTGTCCTGTAGGCAGCTACTCCCTATGTCAAACCTCCTATTTTAAATGAAGGAGCACAGTAGTATGCTTGACTTCTTTGATCTTTGTTCAGGGTGGAGCAGATCTACCTTTCTGGGCCACCTTCCTGTACAAAACACCAAGTAACCACACCCTAGGTCAGGATACCTTGTTTTATAGTCACACCTGTTGTCAACAACTTTGAAATTCCTAAAATTATAGAAATGGGCAATGAAAACACTAAGCAAACAGAACAAACAAGGAATATTAAAAGTTGCAAGAGAAAAGACCAAATAACATATCAATGCAGATCTATTAGCATTACACGAGCCTTCTCAATGGAGACTCTAACAGGGAGGAGGCCTGAAGAGTTGTGGTACAGAATCTTAGAGACTACAGATGCCATTCCAAACTACTGCATGCATCAAAACTTTTGATGACCATAGATGGAGAAAATAAGATCTGGTGATTTGAATAAAATGGTCCCCCGTAGGTCTACAGGGAATGGCACTATTAGGAGAGGTGACCTTCTTGGAGTGGTTGTGACTTTGCTGGAGGAAGTGTGTCACTGGGGGCAGGCATTGAGGTCTCAGAAGCTCAAACCAGGCTTAGTGGCTCACAGTCTCTTCCTGCTGCCTGTAGATCCAGATGTAGAACTCTTAGCTCCTCTTCAGCACCATGTCTGCCTGCATGCCACCAAGTTTCCTCTGAAATTTTAACCAAATCCCATTTAAGTGTTTTCCTTTATCAAAGTTACTCTAGTCATAATGTCTTTGCACAGAAATAGAAATTCTAACTAAGGCATAAGACATTCCATGATAAGATATTCCAAGTCAAATTTAATCAATATCTATCTATAAATTCAGCCATATAAAAGGTGCTAGAAGGAAAACTCTAACCTAAGGAGGTTAACTAAACCCATGAAAACACAGCAAATATTGTCACACTAGCAAAATCAAAAGAAGGGAAACACACACAAGAAAGAGAGAGAGAGGGAGAGAGAGAGAGAGACAGAGAGAGAGAGAGAGAGAGAGAGAGAGAGAGAGAGAGAGAGAGAGGGAGAGAGAGAGGATGGAAGGGAAGAATGAAGCTTACCTCATTTCCCAGGCCTGAGCATTCCTTACTTACATACTTTTCTGGAAATGTATATGCAAAACTTGATCTATTCCAGGCAGTCTAAACTTGTTTATTGCCTCATTTAACTGAATTATCATTGCAGCCCCATGCTGCAGATATTTCTTACTTTACTGTTCCAGGTTTGCAGATGTAGAAACTGAAGATCAAGGAGATGTGTAGTTGTTAATGACAGAACTAGGAACAGATCAATTTAACTCCAAAGCTGTTTTTTTTTTCTGTTTTATTACACTGCTTTTGCCAAATGCCATGTGGAATTTAACGCATCAGCTGGAAATGTAACAAATCCTCTAGGTGTGTTCTAGTAGGCTTCACTAGAAACAATGAAGATGGTGCTGATTGAAAGTCCAAATGGGCTGCACATCTTTAAACATCTTTACAAGAAGGTTAGCAGGAATAGGAGATGAAGGCTCTCCCTCACTGTCTTCACCTATCAATCAGTGTGTCTGAGTTCAGATTAGAGAGAAAAAGGTGCAAAACATATATTTCCATCCATATCACCTAACCAAGTGCCTTTGATTGCTTTATTGGGTGGTTGTTTATCTTGTCATTGTAGCCTTTATGTCTCAAGCTATTGTATATTTTGAAACTTAGGTCTTTGGGTGAAATTGTTCCACATGCCAATCAAAAACCTTCCTCCTTTTATTCTTTCTTTGAAATATGACCTTGGCTTCCACCTCTGAACCAGCTAGCCTTTGAGAAGACGCAGTTTATCATTCAGGTTGAGAAATCCAGATTCAAAAGCCTACAGGAGTTTTAAGAATGAGCTGAGCTAAACACATAAGAAAACTCTGGCTGGAGGTGCCACAAAGCCAGGCATAAATTCCAGCCTCGTAATTACAAGCAGTTTATGCAAACCTCTCAAAGGAGCTTTATACAGATACACATACAATTTCCTCTTTGGAAAGGAGCTGTTTCTACCCAAAGAGTGTTTAGCAGAGCTTAGCTGAGTGTGAGCTGAAGGCCGAAAGAAGATGGGGCTTTAAGAGCCAGCCTTTTCATTAAAGAAGAAAATAACCCATAAGATGAATTATTGCAGCCTGCCCTCAAGCAGCAGGGAAAGGGATTCTGTGACCCAGGGCATTCAGGTGGGCTGGGCACACAGTCTTTGCTTGTCGGACCTGCCTTGTTATCTGCTTCCTGCAGATGATTCTTGCTTTGTGTTTGAAGTCTTTGGGCATGTATCTGTGGGCAATTCGGGGTCATCTAAGATCTGAGTTGGAATGGGATGGGCAACATACTCAGTAGAGTACCTACCTCCCACGTCTAAGTCTTGAATAAAGTTCCTTTTACATTTCCATCACATTAAAAAAGGTCTGTGCTCAGTGTGGGCATAGCAGGATTACGGTATTCTAAGCCATGATTGGTGACCTTTTAAATAAAACTGCAAAGTATTTCTAGACACCTATAATTTAGTCATTTTGTCTTGAGGGAAAATGAGAAAAAATATTCAATGTACAAAAAGTCAATATACAAAAATCTACAGTATATTCAATATATGAAATGTCAAGATAATGGGCAGTCCACCAGCCCAGGCAGGTCTGTCTTGAATTCCCAAGAAGTCCCTGGATTGTCTTATCTTAGTTTCTTGTACAAGGTCTTTATTCTGTTTTTTTTTTTCTGAACAAATGGGATATGAAAGGCATGCAGGCCATTCCATGTTGGATCGCCATGTATCGATAATAGTGTTAAAGATGACAGAGGTGAAATGGAAATTGCTTACTTGAAATACATATTTCAACTCTCAATAGAAAGTTTGTGGTGCCTGCTATTTTTATTCCTCAAAAAAAGATTTTGCTCAATGAAGATTTCAAGTTACCAAACATAAGATGGAATTATCTTAATTAAAACAAATGAAACTATTTAGAATTGTTATGACATTGTGACATTGTGTTTTCTTCATCCCTCCCCCCTTCCTTGCCTTCCCTGATAGTGGTCTCCATTCTTGTCTCCTATCTGTTTGCTGACCCCTACTTCACCTGTTACATCCCTTATTGGTCTGTTTTCCCTCAGTACAAGCAACTGGACCCTCCCAGGAGAGGCTAGCTACTAGACTGCTTGTAGGAGATAGGGTTCCTGGGAGGAAAGACAGGGGAAGGGCCACAGCCTAAACAACAGAGAAGGCTGTTAACTTTGATTCTAGGGCATTCCTCCATGGGGAAGCTCAGCAAAGGCAGCATCCCAGCTGGCTATCATTGTGGTGTAGTGGGTGGTGTCATGTGACATGTAGTTCACATGACACCATCAATACTGACATCAGATGGGTGTAAATGGTCTCACTAGGGATGCTGCAGCTTGGGGATTACTAAGACAGTCATTCTACCTTTACTTTGTGTTGAGCACGTGGCTGCAGGTGCTTCAATCATGGCTGCTGCTCAGCAGCTCAACAGCATCCTTAGCCAGGTTTTAAACAGCTGGGGAGGTTTAATCAGGGAACGCTTATAACCCTGGGTATGAGGGTAAGTCACCTGTCACTTCAGAGTGTGATTCCTACCTATCAGATCCCTTGGTTCTTCTCGCAAAGTGATGGCAACAGAAGTAACTCCATAGTGTGCCCAATCTTGGTAGGCTGAAGACTGGCCTGTTACCACGAAGGAAGAAAGCCATGGTATCGATACCAAGTGTATGGGGGATGGTTGGCGCTGAACAAGTATTGGATGCTTTCCAACTCTGCTAGAAAAGTTTGGTCATGAGACTGCTGTCTCGTGAGAGTCTCACAGGATTTGGATCCAGCTGGAATACACCTGGGGACAGTCTCACCTCAGCACCCCCTGAAAAGGGGCGCTCTTAGAGGAGCTTGCCCAGTGACTCCTAGTGAGTTTTCCAGGAAAAACACTCCCAGACAACATTAGCCTAAGCAGGATTGTGGGGTTACCATATGTGTTTATGGATCTATCCAGCCCTGAGGTGACTCAGGTTGCTCTTTGGCCTTGGGCTACACTGCCTCAGGTCTCTTTCCTTGCTTTCACGTGGTTGCTCATTGATCCAGTTTCCAGATTCTATGAGGCAGCGACAGAAGGAAGCATCTCTTTGGTCAGAATCTTTGACCCGGATGCTCACACTTGCCTTCTCCTTACCTCCTTAACACAGCTGGAAGAACATTGTGTCTGGAGTGGGCTGTCTGTGAGAATTTACCAGGGGCAGGGCAGGGTGGTAAGTGACGTATGCGTTTTCATTGACTGGCACATGAAACTGCAGCGGTGGCCAGTTCCTGCTTGCTTCCGGACCTCTGCAGGGTGATCACCCATTTCACGCCAAACTGGAAAGAGAGTCAAACACTAGCTGTGTCGCGAGGAAGGAATTGCATTTTATGCTTATCTTACTTTGTTAATAAAGACAATGCAAGTTCTCTTTAGTCCTCTTAAGTGTCCTTTTCACAGATTTCACTCCCTGTCCACTTGAGGGCGCTGGAACCCACGTTACCGAGCCTCGCTGGAACTAGTATCCAGGGATGCTCAGAAGCCATCCAAAGGGGCATGCTCCAGATGGTGGCACCAGCCTTGCCAGCCTGCCTATCTGTGAACCTCCAAAAGTGCTGACTCGCTCAAAGGGAAGCCCTACCTCCCATTCAGGAATCCCATAGCACAGGTTTGAGCTCATTTTGAGAGAGGCATTCACCACGGTGGAAGGGACCAGTGGGAAATAATTGGAGAAGGGGGCACTTGCCCAGGGACTTGGCACTGGTTGGTCAGAAGGAACACAGATTTGGGGCAGTGGGAGCTGGCTCTGCCTTTCCGAAGGGCTTTTGTTTGGAAGAGGAAATAACTTCATTTTATGGCTCCTGTAGCCGAACTGGGGCCTATAAATAGTATTTCCTTCGCTGTAGCGAAGAACAAGGTAAGAAGAGGGCCAGCAGGGTGGCTGATGCAGCAAGCTGGGCTGGGACTGAGTTCCCAGATCAACCTATGGCCTGGTATTGCCACCACCTGAGGGTTTGACTAGTCACTTAACCTTTAGCCGTCTCCTGTACTCAAACTTCGCGTCAAACAGTATCAGTCGTGTTTCCTGAGTATGGCTGTGGAGATCCCATAAATAGAATATAGAGTTGGGCATAGTGCCTAGCAATTTTATTTATCTCTATTTTTGAGAGCGCAATTAAAAAGGAAAGCATATAGCTGACCCTGAAGGACTATGCTGAGCTCTCATGAAAGGCTGCTGGTTCCCTTTAAGCGTCCAAGCGAATGTAGTTGATAAGCGCTGCTGCTACTTTTTTTTTCCTCCAAAAGGGGCAAAAGCTGGGCTCAGAGAGCTAAGGGATTTGCCAAGGTTTCCCGGCTCTGAAGTAGTCATGCTGAAAGCCCATGCCTGGTTTGTGTCTTCCCATGGCCCCCAGCCAGGACACGCCACTGCCTGCCTGTGTCAATGCTGGGTCTGCACCCAGAGGCCCCTAGGTCTGGTGAGCTTTTGGCGGGTTTATTCATCATACACAATGGCGCAGGGGCACATATGTTGCGCTGGCAAGGCCGGGCACATTTTCCAACGTCGGGGGAAGCAGTGGATGAATGAATAATACAGGGAGTGGGATCAACAGAAGGGGCAAAAGGAGGCCAGAGCCATATCAGCTCCCCTGCCCCCAGCAGGGCAGCAGAAGGCGCAGCTGGCGAGCTGCAGACTGGTGCTCCAGTCCAATCATCTTGCCGCTGGATTTTTGCACAGCTTTCCTTCCCCATTCTTCTCGGTTTTGACACTTGTGATTATTACCAATCCTGGTGGCGCTGACGCACTGAGTGCAATGGTTACCATGGCATGCTTAATAGCGAGAGCAGATGTTTGGCAGGGAAACACCATGCATTCTAAATACACAAGGCGAAAGTCGGTGGAGGGCGTAATTGATTTGCTGACTGCCCTGGGAAGCCAGCCCATGCTTGCTCAGGGCCAGGGCACCCTACCACATCCTCACTTTAACACCACACAGTCTCATCAGCAGCTGACCTCTGGTAGGCCCCTGGTATCCGTGCTATCAAGTCTCACCTGCTCGCTTGTCTTCTGCAGTACTTAACACCTGCAGCCTCACAAACAGGCTGCGTCTGGACTGTCTCCCATCTTGGTTTGGCACAAGCTGTTCCCACAACTCAGGACTAGGTTTCTTTGTCTGGTGAGCAACACTCATGTAGCCACCACTTCTCAACTCGATCTCTGGTGGGCCTTGATGGTGTCTGATTTGCTAAAGCCCTGCTTGCTCTCTTCATAGGACTTACTCTTGTGCTGTTGCTTGCTTGATTTCTCTCTCAACAGAATGGTGGTTTCCTGATAACTATAAGAAAAATTGACTTTAATTGGCAGAGGAAATTACACCAAATCAAACTTTTATTTTTTACAACCAGGAATACATTTGTTGCAAAATAATATGCAACCAGTAGCAACACCAAGTGCTCACACCCTCACTCCACACAGGACAGCTATTCTGTATACACAGGGCCCTTTCCTATTCCCTGCTCTTCCTCTAGAAATCTGCAGTCCTTCTCTCATTCTTCTCTACCTTTTTGAATCCTGCCTGCCAGTCCAGATGCTTCTTCTTAAATGCTCCGCAGTTTCTCTGGCATACCCTCCCGAACACGTGTGATCCCTTCTTGTTACTGCTTCCTTAGCACCTTGTGTTAATTGCTTTCTCTTTGCTATGACAGCATACCCTGGCAAAAGGAAATGGAGGGAGAAAGGGATGCTTTGTGGTTGCCTTCCAAGCAGGCTACGGTCCATCATGACAGAGAAGACATAGTAGTAGGCGAAGAAGGCACGGTGGCAGGAGCAGAAGGATGGCTAGTTACACTGCGTGCAGGCTCAGGAAACAGAGAGAGGGAACAGGAAAGCAGGCAAGTCTTAAGTCCAACTCCAGTGTCTCACTCCCTGAAGCAATGCCCTATAGCCTTGTCTGAGAGCACCACCAGCTAAGGACCAATTATTCAAAATATGAGCTCTACGGGACAATTCACAATCGAATCCCAAGTTCCACCCCTGACTCCTATCCAACTTCAAAGGCCCCTGTACTCTAACAATCCCAGCACTGTTCTGTGGTGATATTTTGTTTGTAGTTTAACAAATAAAGCTTTCCTGAAGATCAGAGTGCAGAGCTAAGCCACTAACTAGTTAGCCATTGAGGCCAGGCAGTGGTGAGACACACCTTTAATCCCAGGGTTCGGGAGGCAGGGACAGACAGATCTCTATGAGTTCAAGGCTATCCTGGGCTACACAGAATTGATCCAGTCTAAAAGAGAAACAGAGTCAGGCCGTGATGCCTCAAACCTTTAATCGCAGTACTAGTGAGTCGCATGTCTTTAATCCCAGCACTAGGGAGGTAGAGATTGCAATGGATATGGTGGGGCAGAGAGGGGAATATAAGGCAGAAAAAAACCGGAACACATAATATTCACTCTGAAGACTTGTAAAGACAAGCTACTGCATTTGGTCTGAGCATTTCATAGTGGTAAGAACTAGTTGCTGTCTGCTCTGCTTCTCTAATCTTTCAGCTTTTATCCTCCTAATATCTGACTCAATGTTTTTATTATTAAGACCAATAAGAAATCAGCATACACTATTTGAAAGTCCAATGTATCTTCTGAGACTCAAGGCCGTCTCTTAACTGTGAACCCTGTGCAATTTACAAAAATTACATGCTTCCCCACATACAATAGCAGAGCATACGTTCCCACTCCAATAGGGAGAAACAAGATAGGTATAGCAAGGAAAGAGAACCAATGCAAGACCCAAACCTAGCAGGGAAAATGTTAAATGTTACAGTTCTATATCTAGCATTTGGAATCATCTTGGTGACCTGCAGAGATATCTTTTCTAAGATGAAAGATAAATTATTACACCTGTGTTGTAGAATATCATCTTAACTAGGCAAAGTTGTGTTACGTTTGGCTGTGCTGCAGAATAGTATTTTAACTGTGTAAAGGTGTGTTACTTTTTTATGCTGCATGTGTTTAATTATGTAAAGAAGTGTTGCATCTGTTTCACCATGCCTGCCTAAGGCACCCGAATGGTCTGATAAAGAGCTGAATGGCCAATAACTAGGCAGGAGAATCGACAGACTGGGTTGGTGGGTAGAGAGAATAAATAGAAGGAAAAATCTAGGCTCGAGAGAGAAGAGAAGAAGAATAAGAACGAGAGAAGAAGGAGGAGAGAATGAGGGAGGTGCTTGGGGCCTGAAGCCAGGCGGACACCAGTCATCAGATATAGAGAAGCAATGAAAATGAGATATACGTGATATAGAAATGAATACTTTGCATTGGTCTTGATCTTTGTCTATTGATACAAATTCAATGTTGAATTTTTACATTGTGTGTATATATTTCTACTCTTATTTAAGGTATTATGTTGGTAAACATCTCATTTTAAAATGTAATGTAAAATTAAGAAGCATAGGTTAATAGTCATATATAATAATCAAACTTTTAGTTATGTTAGTTAGGTTTTCTAGATATACAGAGATACATTTCAGTTAGATATATAATCTTCAACTCTTCAAAGACCCCAGAAGGATATAATATTTGCTAAGTAAACAGGAAGTGCATTGTAAGCAACTTCCAAAGTTTTAGAATTGACAGAGATTTCTTGCAGCCTGGACAGTCACCCAAAATTCTTTTGTAATGTTTGGGTATCCATCTTCAGCCTACAGGCCCATAGTATCAAGCAGATTTTTTTCCATAAAACAGGAAATTTGAAGATCTGTCTTGCCTTGTAATGGCAAAGTTCATCAGTTGCTTTCTTCTGTTTCCTGCAGAATGTCTGGCAGTTTCTTCTATGAAGTAGGGACCCTAAAGGACCATCCCATCATTTGGACAGATTAGCAATTACATTTATGTGGGTCCTGAATGTCCAGTTTAAACAGCATGCCAAAAAGTAATTAGCTGAGGAAGAGAAGACTAAGACCTCTTTTAGATGTGGTCCTGTATACTACATAAGCACCACCCATAAGAGTTCTGCCACAGCGTTACAGCCTCTTTATTGGTCAACTCTGAAGGACACTGATGCAAAGGCAGATCTTCACAGTGGTAGAATTTTGAGCACTTCAAATGGTTTTGTAGCTTGGTTGAAAGGATAAATGGCCACACATGTAACTATATACTGATTTATGCTATAGCCTGTAGTTTAACTGGATGATCAGTGGCTTGAAAAAAAATATGGTTAGAAAATTGATTAAAAATACATTATGAAAGAACTATGTGCCTAGGTATCTCCAAATGGGCCAGGACATGAAGATACTTGCATTACATGCTCATCAAAAGATGATTTTAGCAGAGGAGTATTTCAATAATCAAGTAATAGGATTGCCTTTCTGCAATTAGTATCAGTTTCTTTTTATAGCTATCCCTGTCATTGTCCAATGGGCCCATAAATAAATAGTCACAGTGTCAGAAATGGAGGTTATGCTTGGCTCAGCACCATGGACTTCCACTCCCCAAAGCTTACCTAGATATAGCTGCTGCTGGGTGTCAAATATGTCAGCATCAGAGTCCTTGATATGGTATAATTCTCTGGGGATTGTCACGCCAGGAACATGGTGGTATGTAGGCTACATTGTACTAGTTCCATCAGTTAAAGTGCAACACTTGTCCTTATTAGAATAAATACTTCTTCTGCTTATTGGTTTGTCTTTCTTTCACATAATTCCTTTTCCAGAGCCATCAATGGACTTAAAGAATGTCCTGTCCACCATAATAATATCATTTCTGACTGAGGAACTCACTTCATAGCCAAAACAGTGTGGTAGTGAGCTCATATTTATGGAATCCACAGGTCTTCCTATGTCCCCCAACACCCGGAAGTAGCTGGTTTGCTAGAACAGTGGAATGGCCTTTTAAAGATGCAGTGCAGTACCAATTAGGGGGTAATAGATTGAAGGATTCAATGGGGTTTGTCTAAAAGGCTTTATGAACTCCAAGTTAGCATCCAATATGTGACACTGTTCCTTCAGTGGCCAGGATTCATGAGTCTGGGAATCAGAAAGTAAAAATGGGAATGATATCACTCTCTATTATTCTGAAATCCATTAGAAAAAAAAATTGCTTTCTATTCTCACAGCCTTATGCTCTTTTGGCCAAAAATTTTATTTCCAGAAGGGGAAATGCTTTTGCTAGAAGGTCACGACACACATTCATTGTTCTTAATGCTCAGACTTCCCCTAGTCACATTGGGCTCCCTATAACCTTGATTCAACAGATTTGGAAAGGAATAACAGTGATAAAAGGGTAACTGTTCCAGACTATTTGGGTAGAAATTGTACTGCTTCTCCATAATGGAGGTAAGAAAGAGGAGTACTTCAAGTGTGCAGTAGAACCCTTAGGGCATATCTTGGTGTTACCATGGCCTATGATTAAGATCAATGGGGTCTTATTAAAACTACAATAACCTAATCCAGATGAAATGATAAATTGCCCAAATACTTCATCAATGAAAGTTTAGGTCACTCCTCTGAGTAAAGAGCCACCATGTGCTGAGGGACTTGTTGAGAGCAGAGGAAATACCGAGTAGAGAGTAAAGGAAGGCAGTTGTTAATACTAGCCAAGAACACACAGCTCGGCACAGAAATGAGGACTGCAATTACCAGGAGTGTTCCCATCCTATTTTGTTAAGAACATGTTTGTGCATATCTACACATATATTAAGTAGATATGTGTGTGTCCTTTCCTTTGTTTCTTTATCATGTAATAAAACATTGGTAATCAGATAATGTTTCTATGATATCATATTTACATTGTGGGACACTGAAAGACTAAGAATTCTTTAAGGGACTTTGCTGCCTATCCTCAGGGAAAATGGTTAATTTGCAGTTTTGCATGGCACAGCTATATCATCTTGGGTTGAATTATGAGATTATTTTTTATTATTTTCATTTTGGAAATTAAGCATAGCATAAGGGAGTAAGATTGGTTATAAGGCTGGCAAAGAGTGGACCTGTGATGATTCATCTTAGGTGTCAACTTTACTGGATCTGGACTCAACAAACAGACAGGCTGATAGACACACCTATGAGATATTTTCTTGGTCAGGTTATTTGAAATAAGAAGACTCATTCAAAATGAACACGGTATCTTCTGGTGGTGGTCCATATAAAAAGAAAAATGATTTCCTCCCTTTCTGCTCCTTTGTCTTCATGTCTTGCTGGAGGGTTCAGCACCAGTCTCTTTGCTAGTTCATGTACGCTCTTCTGCCATCACTGTTGCTGCTGCCATTGCTGTGGCATTTCTTTTTTGACATTAGAACCTAGCTTCTTCAGTATTCCAGTGTGGATGGGAGACCAGTGGCTCTCTAAGGATTCTCTAGACCTTCAGTGTTGTAATAGAAGCGGCGGGGCTGCGTCCTGGGCACCCGGCCACCCACATGTCTAGCTTAATACCTGAAATAATTACACAGAAACTGTATTCTTTTAAACACTGCCTGGCCCATTATTGGATAGCTCTTACATATTAATCTAATCCATTTCTAATAATCTGTGTAGCCCACGAGCTGGCTTACCAGGAATGATCTTAACCTGCGTCTGCCTGGAGCGGGAGAATCATGGCGACTCCTCCACTCGGCTTCTTTCTCCCCGCATCCTGTTCTGTTTACTTTGCCTACCTAAGGGTTGGCCTATCAATGGGCCTAGGCAGTTTCTTTATTAATAAGAAATCACTCCCACATCACTTCAGTACCAGACTGAGACTGCTGAGGCATCCAGCTCACCCGAATGAGCAACTCTCGGGTTCTCAACATCCATAGTGTGAGGACACCCATTGTTGTTTTATTGGGTCTAACACATCTCATTTTAAATATATAACAGTACTGTTCATCTAGAGATTCCCAATACACATTCACACACATCACTTCAGTGACATTAGGAATACATTTCTTTCAGGACCTTTAATTTCCAAGATGCAGGAAAGCCTCCTGTTATAAGCCCAGAGTTTGTCTACAAGACTAAGTTTGCATCCTTACTCTGCCAGTGACTCCTTATCATGTTGGTTATGTTAAATGACCTGTCTCAACTTAATCTTTTATTTACTTGTTTAACAAAAATGTTTAAACCTGTGGCCATGTGTATACTATGTGTGGATATATGGAGGCAAGAGGAGGGGTGTAGGATTCCTTGGAGCTGGAGTTATAGGTGGTTGTGAGCCATCTGCCATGGGTACTAGGAACTGAACTTAGATACTCTGCAAGAACACATTTAACAGTTGAGTCATCTTTCTAGCCATTCATATTTTTAATGAAATGGAGGTGATTATATTCCAATAGATGTTTTGTGAATTAAGACACATTGTGATAATTAATCTTGATTGCCCAGTTGATTAGATCAAAGAAATGCCTAGGACATTTCTTTATAAATAAGCATGTTTTCTGAGAGGATAAGCAAAAATGTCAGTATGAGCTTGGGTGGCACAATTCTCTAAGCTGGAATAGCCACCAAAACAAAAAAGAGAAGATGGTGGAATCCCTTGACACAGCCATTATTCCTCTCTGCTTCCTGGCTGCAATGGTGTTAGCTGCTTTGTGCTGTCACTCTTCTGCACCGTAATGCATTGAAAATGCAGAGACTCCAAGACAAATATAGATACTTTCTCAATTAAGTTGTTTCTCTCAAATATTTTTCATAGCAGCAAAAAACCAATTTGACTAATGTAGATGATGAGGATGGGCATAGTAGATCTCACTAAATGGTTGTTATTTAGAGGTGATTGTTTACATAGTTGCCTAAAGCCACCAGGGACACCATTCCTTTGGTGTTGGATGTCATAATAACTCTGTGTACCCTATAGCATGGTCTAAGTCCATTGCTTCTGTCATGAATCTTACCCCATCTATTGATATCTACTACCTTGTATGTAAATTAGATACATGAGGTAGAACATTAAATATTTGAGTATTTAATAATGAATCTTGGCTGGGTGGTGGTGGTGCACGCCTTTAATCCCAGCACTCAGGAGGCAGATGTGGGCAAATCTCTGTGAGTTCGAGGCCAGCCTGGTCTGCAAGAGCTAGTTTCAGGACAGTTAGGACTGTTACACAGAAAACCCTATCTCAAAAAATAAAATAAAAAAATTCTTAAAGACAATTCAAGCCCACTTAAAAGGTGCAATATAAGAAGAAATACACAAAGAAGTTTCTCCACCAATTTCTACTTTACTTTAATAGTTTGCAGTTGGTGATTGTCATAGAGATACCAGTGAGTTTAAATTACCTCGTGAAAGAATTCTGAACTTAGAAAAGGAAGATGGTCTCTGTCTCTCTCTTTCTCTCCCTCTCCTTCCCTCCATCCCTTTCTCCCTCCCCCATTTCTCTCTGTGTGTTTAGTGCAAGGTGTGAAGGTGTGGGATTTTTCAAGGGATGGAACCAATGAAATTTACATGAAGACAAAAAAAAAGGAACACTTATATGTTGGTATTACTTTTCAATAGTCACAACTAAAACTATTAATAAATTATGACTTTGATGATTGTGATCAAGGTGTCATGTGACTGGAGTGGAATAAGAATGTAAGTATAAAAACATAAGTGAGACCTTAGTAGAATCTGGGCTACTGCCTTCCTATGCTGAAGATCTTCTGTGGCTTCCCACAAGAGTGGCAGTTTTCCAAATTCTGTGATCCACAGCGGCGGATTTAAGATTATTTCCACTTTATGCCACTGAGGACATCTGGTCCTTTATCTTCTCATTAGAAGAACTCCAGTGTTAGACTCCACCACTCTTGTTTATGTGGTGGCTTCTCTACTTTATTGCATTGTAGTTTTCATTGGCTGACTTTTGAGGTTGAACCAGCCTTGCATCCCTAGTACAGTCTCAGTTGGTAATATACATCATTGGATTAGACTTGACAATATTTTGTTAAGGATTTTCAGAGTTTAGTCATAAGCTAATATCTGGCTATATTAGCATGCACATTTCCTTGTATTGTTTTAGCATTGATGAAAACTATGTATTGTCGCTGCTATTCCCTCTTCTATATACTAGAAAAACATGTATAAAATTGATGTTTTTCTTGAATGTTTCTTTGACTTTTTCAGTAGACTGCATCACTTTGAAGGTTTTTTATGTTCCAGGGAACCCCAGATGATGGAAAGTCCTTTTAGGATGTCCTAAGTTTCCTCCTTGGAAGGAAGGGTAGGTCCTTGAGAACCTCCATGGCAACAGTGCAGCTCAGATGGTCCCATTTTCTTGAGGCACCACCTGACCACTTCTCATGTTCTCCTTTCTATTTCAGACCACCATTGTTCTGTTTCCCCAAATGGAGTATCAGTCTTTATACATAGTGTGGTAGGAGGCTTGAAACTCTACAGTCTCACTACTTCCTTTGTATCTGTGTGTGGGAACTTAAGCTCACTGTGTTGTGAGGATGGAATGACAGATTACTTCCAAAATATCTGACAGCTTAGTAAGAAGTGATTTTGGGATTTTTGATAGACACAGTAATTGTCTATCTATCTATCTTCTATCTATCTATCTATCTATCTATCTATCTATCTATTCTATCATCTATCTTTCTAGGTAAGATGCAATTTTAAAAAAAAATTACCTACACAATTTTATAGTGACTGATTCAGGAGACTTTAGTATATCCATCACCTTGAGCATTTATCACTTCTTTGTGTGGGTACCTTCAAAGTTCTCTCTACTTTCTCCCTCGAATGTACAATGCATATAAAGCTCAGTCGCAGTTGCAGAGGAACCAGAGAGCTTATCCTGCCTACTACTGTACCCCTGTACTCTGGCATCATAAGCTTTCAATGGATTCAACTTTCTTTCTTGGGAAATGGAGCCATTTTTCTCAGTCTATGAGGCCCACCTGGGTAGAAAGTCTGTTTGCCAACCTACAAATCTGAGAAGAGTTTTCAAAATGGAGTCCTGGACACAAACGAAGTCCCTATCCTTCCATTCCACTCTCTGTGTCCCTGCCTAATCCTCCTGTCTTCCTCCTTTCCCTTTCTTCGCTCTCTTTACTCTCCAAGATCAATCCTTTCACCTTAAACATGGTTACATTACACATTGCAAAGTGGAAATGATTTGGAGATGCGAACAATCTGTTCTAGCTTTTTGCCAGATGTGGAGAGGACTCCCTATGTTACTGAGGCTCCTGAGCCTTCCTGATGTGTGTGAAGTAAAGGCAGCTAGTCCAATTCTAACTCCACTCTAGAAGGGGAATTCTTTTAGGTTAAAAAAAAAATCATGAGCCAGCAGCTTAGAAAAGTGCATCGCTGATGATATTAGTACCTCAGAGCAATTTCATCAGTCTAGGAAGCATATTTTCAGGAGGCAATACTGGCAGGGCACGAAGGACAGAATATTAATAAAGCTGTCAGAGGCAATAGTGCTGTTTCAGTTCTGGGCAGCAGAGGGAGCTGTTAGCTCCAAATCCTTAAGTCTAAGGCAAGAAGGCAATCAAGCACAGAGTCTTGGAAAATAAACTTGGCCCTTTCTTGGCAAAGTGAATTTGGTCTACTTCACTAGAAAGAACTGGAAGGGCAACATGTGGTTAGTTATAATGGGCACAGGTACAATACGTAAGACTTGCCTTGAGTTAATAGGCATTGGTCTGTATGTATGTTATGAATTCTAATATATTAAATTCTCAAAGCAGAAGTGTGGGGGGCAATATTACCGTAGCCTTTCTGGTGGTGAGGAAACTGAGGATCAGTGATATTAAATGGCTTTTCTAAAGTCACACAGTAATTGGCCAAGGTGGGGTTTGAACCAAAGTTCTCTGGCTCCAAAGCCTGAGGTCTTAATTATGAATAACTGTTTACTATGCATGTTTGATCCCATTTAATAGTGCAAACAGTTGATATTTCCTAAGTACTTTTTCTTGCCATGATTTCATTCACACACATTTACAGAGGTGGGAGAAAGAAGGAGGACAAAGTAGAGCATGAAAGCAAAGAGGAGAGATGAAGGGAGATGGGAGGGGAGATGAGGAGAGAGAACTTTAGACTGAGAGAATGAACAATTTGTCTCAGGTCCTCAACGTGTTTATTTTTCCTTAAACAATTTCACTGCTAGCATGTAACATCTTATGGTTCCGAGTTCTTGATCACTAATCAATAACACAAAGAACCTGGAAAGTTTGACTCCAGACCAGGTCGTTTGTCTCTAAGGCTAGTGCTGTTAACTATTCTACTGTGTTCTCCACATCTTCTTCTATGCTAGATTATTCTGTTAACAGTCATGAGATTTAGAGCCTGAAGACTACATTATCCTAACCTCATCTCTTCTTGAGCCTTGGTCACTAAGCCAGAAACACAAGTGTTTCTACTGCTTTGATGTGTCGCAACACCTATGTTTTGTTCACAAGGTAGCATTTCATGGTACTTCTTTCCTCTCCCTCTTCTGTGATATTCTCTGAACTTTGGATAGGAAATGCTCATATAGATATCCTATTTATAGCTGAATAAATAGGATCACAATCTCTTATTCCCAGCACAATGTATCCCTACATTGATTTCTGCCTACTGCAAAAAGAAGTTTCTCTCACCTACATTGAGAGATGCATAGTTTTGGTTATAAACGTAAGTATTTAGAAAATGGTTGGATTATGAGATCACTTAGAAGATGACAGTAGTATTTTCCTCCCTAGGGCCTGTGACTTCCACAGGAGTACCAGCTCCGAGCTCTCTGCTGGTGAGCAGGCCTCAGGTCTAATCAGAAAATAGATTTAATCCCTGTAACAGTCATGCCACTATTGCATCAGTGGTACAACATGGCTGTCAAGTTAGTATTTTCATTGGCAACCTTTCCAGGTCTTGGGAAAGCATATTACAAAATCAATATAACCTTAATATCACATTCCAACTGAAGCAGATCTCAGACAGTGAAATGCTTTGCCCTTGACATTGTGGCAATATATTGAGAACCCAGAATATAAGTTCAATTTTCCCAGTTCAGAGTCTACTCTTTTTTTTTTTTTTTATCAGAAACTACCGATTTTATGATCTCACCAAAAGTGATTCTCTCCCTCTGTCTAGTTTCAGGGCAGCATCATGTCTTGACCAAGAATTATTCTTATTTCATATGATAGTCTTTCACCACTACACGATACAGTTATCCAAAGACACAAAATGTTTACGTCAGTGACTCCCATGCAAAGAGCACTTGAACAGTTGGTGTTCTGATAAGAGTGTGTGTTTGACAAATAGTCTTAGCTCTCTCATGTATAAATTGTGTAACCCTAGTCATGTCCTCAGTATTTTCTTCTGTCAAGTGGGCATCTTATGTCCTTGTTGGTTGCTGCAGTTGTGCAATGATGAACACACTATGAAATAAGGTCTAGAAGGTTGGCAAGCTGATGTGGAGTCCAAGGCATTATGACTCTTTCCATCCTTCCTTCTGTCTACACAGTAACCAATAACAGTGGACAATCTTTATTACTAATGTGAAAACCATCTGGGAGAATCCATCTCCCTCCATCAGGACTAATCAACAGGGCCTCATGACCCAGCTCTGTCCTGCTATGAGCTCATAAGAACAGATGGAAAATGGGTTGGGCAGATGGAAAGACTCCATTTTCTGACAGGAATTATTTATTTGTGAATTTGGAAACACTTGGAGTGACTCTTTTGTATTGAGAGGATGAAATATTGTGAAATGCACAATGGGGCCAAGGAATTAACGAATGCACTGTGACTACGAGAGTCTCTGAGAAAGAAGGAGTAGGAATAATACTGGAGCTTTGAAAAATGCTCCAAACACATAAATTATTTACTCGGTGTATGTCACCCATTCCTTTGCAGCTAGTTCTGCTGTTGGAACTATCCTTCATGCCCTTCCTACGAAAGACGCTGCTCTTTGTGACTGAATTCTTACAAAACATGAGCATTGCAAAAGACATAGCTACACCATTAGGAGATCTGTTTAGCACTAGCCACCGTGTGTGTTACTTTGCAGGTCTTATATCCCACCTTTATGGTAGCTTTACAACGCAGGCACTTTAAAATGGCCTTTTCAGGTGAAGAATATAAAATTCAATGACATTGATTTCTCAAGGTCATTGAAATAGGCTTTTTCATTGCCATTGTTTTTGCATGTCAGACCTGTTACCTCAAGTGGCAATCAAAACATTAATCAAGCCTCGTGATACCCTGTGCCCTTTATGTGACATCTTAGAGAATATTCAGGGTTTGTTGGGGTCTGACCCTACTGACCCTGGCTTTGTATCCTTGTGTTTCACCTGGGCTGTGATCTGTGCTTGCAAACAATTCACAGTAGAGAGTGGATTCCTGACTCAGAAATTTTACTCATCTTACTTACTATGCATAGAACATTCATTTCTGCGCTCCATGGGCTTCATTTAACCCACTCTGGCCAGTTGCTTTTCTTTGTTTAGCTTTGATTTGATCCTCATCTAGGAAACCGTTTCTGATGGCAGTCATACTCCTGTTACCATACTGAGCACTGTTTCTCTGCATGATAGTTGATCATCCTGGCATTCTTTCATATGTCATTAGCATAACATAACATAACATAACGTAACATAACATAACATAACAACATAACGTAACATACTACTATAGTCAACAGGGTCAGTGTCCATTTTCACCAAAACCTGGAACTTCTGTCTTACTTGTTACCATGTGAAAGGATCCCAACATGAAACAGATTGTGTTTTCTAAACTGACGAATGAATGGATGGACAGATAGATGGACAACAGTGACAAGGGCTTTCTTCTAAAATATCCACAAAGAATACTTGCAGTATTTGTGATGACCTTCATCAGTGTTTATTTAGTATCACCCAAGGTTCAGCCCTATTTTGGACCTTGACATCTTAGCACAATTGAATCAATATGTATAGGCCACTTGGAAGACTAGGGGTGTTGGAATATCACTTTGAATAGCATTTCCAATAGTGTTTTACGGAGTTCTTTGAGATGGTTAAGGTATCATTTGAAAACAATAACTTCAGCAGACTATGCTTTAGTAAAATAAAAGTTGAGAAGTTTTTGTTTGCTTGTTTGATTTTATTTTAATTCCTCCATGCCTTAGATAATGCGATATATTTTACTGATAGATAGTATGAGACAGGGTTAAACAGAATGGAGTTCATATTTCTCTCCCTGAGGAGAAAGTCACCAGTCATAGACCAAATCTGATATCAACGAGGGAAGGAAGTATCATCCTGATGTGGATTTCCCTCAATATGCTGTGAATATGTTTTATTACCATTGGTTAATGAAGAAGCTGCTTTGGCCTATGTCAGGGCAGAATATAGCAAGGCGAGAAATCCATAACATAACATACTACTACATAACATATCAGAGATAAAAGAGGACAGAAAGTGGAATCAGGGAGATGTCATGTAGCTACCAAAGGAGAAAAACACCAGAACCTTACCAGTAAGCCACAGTCTCATAACAATGTACAGATTGATAGAAATGGGCCAATTGAAGATATAAGAGCTAGCTAGGAATATGCCTAAACCATTGGCCAAACAGTGTTGTAATTAATATAGTTTTTATGTGATTATTTGGATCTGGGCAGCTGGGATATGCAAGCGCAGTCTCTGTTTACATGATCTTCCAGGGGAAGGAAACAAAATTTGGATAATAGTTGTTCTGAAAAGTAGTATAATATTTCCAAGAGGGACCCAGGGATCTTGCCTTTTGGGGCTTGGGTATCAGATGGTCCAGTGGAACTGCTCACCAACCCAGACAAGGGTCACACCATCAACGCTTGTCAGTATTGTTTTTACAAGAGAGGATTCTGATTTCCATTTCCAAGTTTCTGAATGTCTGAAGCCAAATCATTTACCAGGGGCTATTAACACCCCAAGTCAGTATTCTCTGGAGACTAGTACTCACAGTGAAAAACAGATTCCACAGTTTATTTCTGGGGCACAGTGGAAGATAAGCAACCTACAGTGTTTATATGTTAGGAAGATATATACCCTACACTGTTTATGTTTTAGGGAAAGTGGGCAATGTGTCTTGACAGACATCAGAAGGGAGGGAATATTTGCTATTTATTTATTTATGAGATTAATATAATTACCACAGTTCTTTTCCTTCCCTCCCTCCAAACTCTCTCATACAAACCTTTCTGCTCTCCTTCAAATTCATGGTCTCTTTTTTTCACTAATTGTTATTGCATTAATTTTTTTATACATATATATTCCTAAATGTAACTTGATCAACAATGTGATGTTACTTGTATGTAGTTTTTCAGGCCTGACCATTTGTCACTGAACAACCAGCACAACCCAGTGATCCAAAAGGGGCAGGAAGGGTGTCACAGAAAATTCTGAAAATACCAGTGATGATCCACAAGGGAGGAAACTACCTGTTTCTCAAGATTATTCTCAAGATTACAATCTAACTTTATCTTCATCTAGTTCCTGAAACACAGTCACTGAACCGGCTAATCCTAGATTTCTGATTCTTCTCTTCCTGCTTAGATTTTTGGCTATTTTCTTCCTGCTGGGGGGTCTGGATTTATCCAGGTCTTTCAATGTGCACCAAAATATGAATAAAAGGAACTCTTTAAAAAGGACAATATCTTCTAGATATGGCAGAGAAGCTGCACACACAAAATCTCAACACATGTATGGTTGCTTAAACAAGACCTGAGCAATGACCATGCCCATCAGCATGGATAAGAGAGTTTACAAGGTTCAACCACTCAATGAAGAGCTACAAGCGATCCATGGCTGCTAAGAGAGAGAGAATATGTTTTCTCAAGAAACCAGCCTCCTGAGAGCTTATCCAGTCCCAAATGGTCAACATTAATCACATGTCATAGAAGCAATACTAAATTGAATCAGTAGGTTTGGTGCGTGTGTCTGTGCATGTCTTTATATGTATACCTACTTAATAGTAATAATAGAGGTTATGAATTTGAAAAAGAATTGGGAGCATGAGAAGAGTTAGAGGAGAAAAAGAAGGGTCCATAGAAAGGGTATAAATACAGCATCCATACATAAAATTCTCAATTTAGAAAAATTTAAAAAGAACCTTTATTTATACATGAATTTCTCTAGCTCCCTGCATATTTTGACTCCCCTGAACATGAGTCAGTACTGTAGGAGAGAAACAAGACCCTCATTTCCCTTTTCCCCTCCTGCTTCTTTGTTTCCTTCTGCCAATAAAGGTCAGGAACAGTCTATCCAGTCACCAATCTTCAATCTCTGTGTCCACAGGGAATTTAGAGATGACTTTTGGAACAACAGATTAGGCTTGTCCAAAAGGATAGATAAGTAGTAAAGAGTCACATCTCAGAAGGTGGCCGAGTACAGGGAAGCTCAAAGAATTTCTCCTTAGAGCCAGCTCTGTGAAGAAGCAGGAAATGAGCTTCAGCTGCAATCTTCTGGGGACTGGCTAAGTAGCCAGTACTTTGCAACCCTGACGAGGCAGAATCTTGGTATGAGGCTCCCTTGAATAAGAACAGAAAACTGTGTGGGATATCAGCGTGTGTGCTTTAGGGCTTGGTACCAAGTGCCAATTGCTCTTCGCAGGATAAATCTCCCATGCCCTTTTTCAGAGCTCAATCTGCCTGTGAATTTGTCTGGACTCCATTCCTGAAAGCACCATCTGCTAGCGATTGTCCTACCATCTGACCATTTACCCTTTGTCAACTGCCCTCGTCTGGGCAACGTCGCTACCAGTTGAAGTCTACCCATTGTCCAATTTGGAAAAACTGAGTCTGAAGCGTGACAAAGCAGAGGGGAGAGGGGGAGGGGAACACTGTCATGCACAGGTATCTGAGGCCAAGATGTGTTGTGGGAAGACCGTGAGGCTTTGCTCAGAACCTGCAGAAAGAGCATGTGGCCAAGCCAGAGCCATATTGTGTCCCAGGCAGCCTGATGGCTCGACAAATAATATTGATGCCTTTTGTTTGGAAACTTTTATGGCGGCTTCCTACTTTCCAACAAGCCGTGGTAAACGCTGGGCCTCCCCCAAACCACTTTGCCTTTTGCATGGTTCTGGGCCAACTGTGCAGGCAGATGAGGCCCCTCAATGCTAATGAGGGGAAGGGCTGGCATTCCTGAGGCACCCAGCTCTGGGAAGCAGGCCTTTGTTGCTAAGGAGCATTGGAACTGTAGCTGAAAGGCTCATAAAGACAGAGGGTGAAGAGAGGGGGAGAAGAAAGCATGCACTTGTTGCCAGAGCGTCACAGTTCTCTAGACAGAATCAAAGCTGTCCATTTTCTGATCCCAATTAGAATACCACCCCCTCCTTACTGTTGCTTTTAATGATCGTCGGAATTCCTCAGAAGAGTTAGAGAGCACTTAGCAAACTCTGGACTGTACTATTGCTTCTGTTGTGCTTTGGCTTCTGTTACCATCCCACCCCCAGGTGACTGGAACATGCTGTTTCTGGTTCAGAGGGGTGATGAAGCTGGGGGAAAGCAGGTGGGGTTTGCTAACGGTCATGTGTGAGCTTCATTCGCTAGGTTGCTTACCAGTGGCCCACTCAATGAAGGATCTGAGCTTGGTGTTAGTGACAAAGATGAAGAGGCTCTGCCCCAGCTTGGATTTGCAGCCAGGTTTGCTGGAGACTCAGGTCATTCATTCTGGAGTGTTCTCCAAGTTGTTTGCTGCCACTGCAAGGCTTTATTGGACAGAAAGTTTGCACAACAGTTTTCCAGTCCTGACTTGGTCCCTCTCACTAGGGCTATTAGAATTATGTGACTACAGTAAAACCTTGAGCCTCAGTTTCTCAACTGTGGGATGGACATAGTAATGCCAACCTCTTTTATGTACTATGAAGAACAATCACAGGCAGGAGAGTAATGTAAAATATAGTTTCTGCTGACCAGAAAGGACCCCTGTGAATGAGCCAGCTCCTAATTAATTTTAGTATCTGGAAAAGACTAATGACTAGGCCCATTGCTTGAAGGTAAAGGAAAATACTGTATAAAATCAAAACACACTCTCACTTCCTCTGTGGCACTTCTCTGAGGTGTGCAAGATATAGTGCTAAGCTGTAGTAAGAGGAGCGGCCTGGCTGTGCCCCCGCACCCGGCCGCCCGCAATGGCTCAGCTTATGCCCCGAAATAATTACTCGGAAAACTATATTCATTTAATCCTGCCTGCCCATTATTGGCTACTCTTACATATCACCTAACCCATTTCTGATATCTGTGTCCCCAGGTGTGCTTACCGGGGAGATTCTAGCCTCATCTGCAGGGACTGGGAACATCATGGCGACTCCTTCTACTCAGCTTCCTTCTCTTTCCCAAATCCTCTTCTCTCTACTCCACCTACCTAATTTTCTGTCCTATGAGGGCCCAGGCAGTTTCTTTATTGGTTAGCCAATGAAAGCAACAATAAATACAACCCACCTCCATCATTTCCCCTTTTTCTGTTTAAACAAAAAGAAAGGCTTTCATTTCAACATATTATTACATATAAAAAGTTATCATCAATTACATTACAATATTTATATATATTTTATCTTTTATCATAACTAGGAAAACTACAACTATCTATTCATTCTTCAACTCCATCAAAAGACTCCAGAAGGATATAATACTAAACAAGAAATAAGAAAACTCTAGAAATGACAGAGACATCTCAGCTGCCTTACTCACCAAAGTTCCTCTGTGCCGTTGGGGCATCCATCTTCAGCCTATAGGCCCATAGTATCCAGCAGACATTTCCATGAAGCAGGAAATTCCAAAACAGTTCAGTCACTTTCTGCTGTGTCCTGCAGAATGTCTCGTGACTCTCTCATAGGTCAGGAACCCCAAAGATCATCTCACCTTTAGGCAAGTTCAGCAGTCCTCTCTCTGCGGGTTCTTTGTGTCCAGTTTATGCAATAGTCCAGGCAAAAAGTCTCTTGCCCAATGGCTGCTATCAAACTCCATAAGGATCCTCTTCGATGCCCATCTTCATCTCAAAGTAGATTGGTGCTGCCAGGAGCAGACGTGTCTCATTGTCATGAAAAACCCTAAATTATTAAAACATTAAATGGCATATTCTGCAGTCCTTGAAAGATATGAAGAATGTCTATCTAACTGAAATGTATCTCTATATATCTAGAAAATCTAACATGACTACAAGCTTGACTATTATTTACGATTATTCAACAACAACCTATATTTCCTAATTATACATTACATTTTAAAAATGAACTATATAATCACAATACCTTAAAATCCACACCAATGCAAATTATTCATATCTATATCATATCCCCCTTTAAATGTAAAGGAACATTTATAAACAATATTTTGGGAACATGGGCGCAGTTTTTCTCTCCAAACTGCTTCCTGCTGAATAGGGGCGTCGTTAATTAGGTCTTTCATGGTATAACCTGTGTTGCCAGGGTCATCTCAGTTGGCAGTTGAGTGAAGTAATTTTTTGAGGGTGTTCACAGCAACCTTTCAGGAGGGCGTGGTCTATCATACCATATTGGAATAGATGCAATCCATAGGGTCTGGTCCTCTGTGAAAACAAAAGAAGACTCTCTGCAAAGCATCATATCCTTAGACCCAAATTTTGAAATCGTAATACCCTTATATCCATTCTGGTTCAGCTTGGCAGCCCATGTAATGAAATGACTCTCTGTACTTAGCTCCTTCACAGTCAAAAATTTTAAAGAAAACACAATGTACATAATCCAGACTCTCTGTGAATTTTCCATTTTTACGTGGCTTATTTTTCTTTATTTCTTTTACTCTCTTAACTATCTGTACTCTGTCTCTTTAAAGACTTTACCTTTTTAATTTTAAAGGCATTAACTTTATTCGCTCTCTCTATATATTTTTTTTCTCTCTCAAGCCCACGTACATTTATCCAACATTGTGACTCATTTAGTGGTCTGTCTGAATCTGTTTTATTGTGAATCTGTAATTTTTTTACTATCCAGGAGCATTTCTTAAAATGTTAAGCACTTCTTAAAAACTTAAGTTGCACCATGTAGGGGTAATTCGGTACTGCCTGTGTCCTGTAAAGTCTAAACCTTAAGTGCGCTGTTATCACAGTAATTACGGTAGTTCCTGCTTGAGACGAACTCTGTTCATCATGGCGGAGCTGAGCCGCTCCTGCCTCAGAGCCATTTGGTGCCCCTGAGCTGCACACAGTTCCAGGCACACAGCAGTCCACATTATCATCAAGCAAGCCATAGCACTTTACTCCAAATGCTCCATTCAAAAGCTTTGTCTCCCGCAGGAAGCCAGACAGAGATCACAATGGTGGCACAGCCCAGAAAGCCGGCATTTTAAAACAGCCAGTTTTTTCCTGCTGCTGAGTCAGGACAATTTCTTTGCAGTACGCAACCCACAAACAGCAAAAAGCTATGTTAAACTCTCTCTTTGTCTTTTTTAAGCCCTCTCAGGTTTTACGTGGAGTTCATTAGCACGTTGGGCGCCACCTGTTGAAAGAGGAGCGGCCGGGCTGTGTCCCCTTCATCCGGCCGCCTACATGGTCCCTCTCACTAGGGCTATTAGAATTATGTGACTACAGTAAAACCTTGAGCCTCAGTTTCTCAACTGTGGGATGGACATAGTAATGCCAACCTCTTTTATGTACTATGAAGAACAATCACAGGCAGGAGAGTAATGTAAAATATAGTTTCTGCTGACCAGAAAGGACCCCTGTGAATGAGCCAGCTCCTAATTAATTTTAGTATCTGGAAAAGACTAATGACTAGGCCCATTGCTTGAAGGTAAAGGAAAATACTGTATAAAATCAAAACACACTCTCACTTCCTCTGTGGCACTTCTCTGAGGTGTGCAAGATATAGTGCTAAGCTACTGATGCAGTACCTCATTTAATATGAATGGAATGCTATTTTTCTGTTACGTAGTAAATTGCTCAAGGCTATATGGTATGAGAGAGTCTGCCCTTGGTGAGATGATGCCTTTGTCTTCTCCTTTCTTCATCTTTGAAGCTTTCAGTGCTTGGAAAATTAGAATACACACACACACACACACACACACAGCACCACTGGATTGTCTCTAAGAAACTTACTATACACCATCACTCGCTGCAGGAAGCTTGTCAATCAATAGACACCAGGCTTTACTTCTCCATGTTTATTAGAATTCCACAACAACACGCAGGGGGTATACAACATGCTATCTGAGAATAATACAAAACAACAGAGGCCACAATGACATTCTTAAACATAAGGACATCATATTGATACTTATGTCCATTTTGGCTTCAAAGAAGACATCGTATCACCTCTACTAATCTACCGTGACCTTGATAAATATGCTTCTCTCTTAAGGTCAATTTTGTTTCTTTAATTTTTACTTAGATAACAGTAATGAGTATATACACATAACACATACATTCCCAGGCAGAAACACACACACATACACACACCATTCAATTCTAGCCATAATTCTAACTATCCTTTGGTCATGTGGTCTGACTTTATTTGAAATCATATCAGGTAGCTTTAGTTATAACCCCCATTCCCATTTCTGATGCTCCACATATTCATCCCCCTGCATTTTTGATCATTAGCGGTAAGTTTCCATTTCCCTTTGCCATATTGAAGTTGAACCCAATATCTCTCCTCTAGGGCAAAACTCCCTGCAGTAGTCCCTATGCCACTTTGACAGTTCTAAATAAAGCAAGTCTTACTGTTCTTTTAAAAATAATATACTCTGAGCCGGGCGATGGTGGTGCACGCCTTTAATCCCAGCACGCGGGAGGCAGAGGCAGGCGGATCTCTGTGAGTTCGAGACCAGCCTGGTCTACAGAGCTAGTTCCAGGACAGGCTCCAAAGCCACAGAGAAACCCTGTCTCGAAAAACCAAAAAAAAAAAAATAATAATAATATACTCTCACCGGGGAGTGGTTGTGCATACCTTTAATACCAACACTTGGGAGGCAGATGCAGGTGGATCTCTGTGAGTTCAAGGCCAGCCTGGTCTACTAGAGAGAAACTCTGTCGTGAAAAAAACTTATATATATATATATATATATATATATATATATATACTATTAATTCTTGAAGAATTTCATACAACATATTTTGACCATTTGTTTACAGATCCACCCTCTCCCCCTCCTCCCACACCACTTCATGTCTCTATTTGTTTTAAAACAACACACAGACACACACACACGACTTGGGGATAAAGGAGTGAAGAACACTAGACAGGAGGTGATTCAAAAGCAATTGTTATTTGATACTAGAAGAACAAAATACATATCAAAATTTGTTTTAGTATGGCAATGGCCTGATTCCCCTCTGTTACACAACACAGACCATTTGTTCAGTTTTTTTTTTTTTTAGATTTCCTGAGAGTTCATGTTTCCTATATGTGAGGAGCTGTAAAAATGGCATTGTTTCCAGTGTTTATCACACTCTTACAAGGAGGTCCAATTACTTCCTTCTTGTAGATGAAGAGACTGAAGTTTGGGGAGATCAAGCCACTGCCAAATCTACTGTGTATTGAATGGCTTTTTGCTGTTTTTAGAGCCTGCTCCTCTTCTATTATTGGTGTAGTCTGGATGGTGAGGGTGGGATCTGTGGGTTATGAGCTGGCCATGATTTCGCTCTATAAAGAAGCATTCATCCAGCCAATACTGTTGGAGAACTAGTTCCATTCCACCTGTAGGCACACAATTCTGAGAACACCTGTTATACTGCAGTCTATAGAAAATGAGCCCCATCCATGTACATTAGTTTTTACTAAGGCAACAGATTCTATCCCTGCTAGATGGGGATAGAAAATTCTGAGCAACAGCAAAACTTGTGCTGTTGGCAATTATGACTGAGTTTATTAATCTAATCTCAAATTAGATATGGGGGTCCCTCTATCCCAGCTGTCTTTCCTGCCCTCCTGCCCAGAGATAAAGGGTCTACCAGGAGCCAGAGCTCCCAATGAAAGCCACCTCTATTTGACAAGTTGATGTGGGAGTGTCATATCAATCTGTTGCTTTCATTGGTTAATTGATAAAGAAACTGCTTGGCCTGATAGGTTAGAACATAGGTGGGTGGGGTAAACAGAACAGAATGCTGGGAGGAAGAGGAAGTGAGGCAGACGCCATGCCACTCCTCTCCAGGGTAAACACGATGAAGCTCCAGCCCAAGATGGACATACGCTAGAATCTTCCTGGTGGGTCACCACCTCGTGGTGCTACACACATTAATGGAGGTGGGTTGATAAGGATGTGAGAGTTGGCCAATAGGAGGCCGGAGCTAATGGGCCAAGCAGTGTTTATATATGAATACAGTTTGTGTGTTGTTATTTTGGGGCATAAGCTAGCCAGGCAGCCGGAAGCTGGGTGGCAGGAACGCAGCCCCGCCGTTCCTTCAACAGCAAGTGATTAGCACAGCCTGGCACTTTCTTACTCTTTACTTTTCTAAGCATATTTGCTTGTCTGTGAAATGAACCTATGAGACATCTTATTGAAATATCAAAGTTGGGGGAATGAAATGTCAACTTCCTGGTACTTAGCAGTTACATGGAACCATTAGACCTAAAACTCTCATTTTCTTCACTTGGCAAGTTGGCATAGTGAGAAAGCTATTCCTGTCTTTACTCTCTCGACTTAATAAAGCAGGTCTAGGAGTTCCAGGAGTTAAGATAGTAAAGAGTTTATTTTAATAGATCTAGGTTATTTTGCTCTCGGAAGTTTGTTCATGCGATATTATCATGAGGTACCTCACTAGAAAATGGACAACATGGCATGCTCAGAGGTCATTTTGTTTGATGCTTCCCTGACATGGATGACCTAACTTATTCATCTTATCTCCCATACCATTCAAGGTCAGCAACCAAATTAGTTTGCATTGATGATGTTCCTGGGGATGGCTTATCTCTGAAGTTTTCAGTGAACCCATGGCTATCTTTGTTGTGCTTAGGAAGGGAAGAGCTGAAGAGCATATTCAAGATAGAACTCTGTGGTTGATGGAAACTCTACCAGGTTTTCCTGCCCTGAGAGAGCCGAACATGTCCCAAAGTCTAGTACAGGCATCCTTCCTTAATACTTCTCTCAAGGATTTTGGGAAATATCCCTGAAGACACTGGTCACATTACCCTGGAAAAAATGCTGGACTCATATAGAAAACTCTAACTTAAAATTATTGTCCTGCTTACTGTTCAGTGTCAATACTTTTATTTTTCTTGTAGTGGAAATCCTTCCTAAAATAGTGACTAGCATATGAACCTATTTGCCTACATGGGAAATTATGTATTGGAGCCCAAATGAATCTCAGACAGTAAGACTACAGGTTGAAGGCCAATCTGGACTATATATTTAGACCCTGTCTCCAAACACCCAACAAAAATATATATTGAGTTTACTCTTCATTAGATATTCTGGTGAGTTAACACCATCTTGCATGCTTTTTGACACATGAACTCATGTTGTTTACAAAAGCAGTTAGCAATGTAGAAAAAAGCATCAAACACATTGATAATAAGCTCTATAAGAACATAAGAGCAAGCTACGTGATTGGACTCTTGTTAGATCAGAAGAGAAAACCAGATTTCTCTGATCATTGAACAGTTCCTCCTGATATCCAAATCCAAGGCAAACATAGGTAGAACAACTATATCTGTCTCATCTCAGACAGAGCCTCTATCCCAGCTTGCAGACTGAGGAAAAGCACAAGTTGTATGGAAAGATGAAAGAAACATCTGTTCTCAGAGTGCATGCTTGTTTTTACAGCTCCTTCAAATACCGCAGTGCTGGCTCTAAGATTACGTTTTCTCCAGAACGGAATCTCCGTAAGGCCAGGTCAATTCTCTGAGGACTCAGGGACAAGTTGTAAATGAGATTGTAGTTGTGGATGAGGCGTCTGGCTCTTTCCTTTTCCAGAACTCCTGTGATGATATTGGTAGATTATTTTTTTTTTAATGAGGAAAGAAGAATCAAGGAAAGATATAGGTTAGCTTGAATGAGTTGTAGGTAGATGTTAAACACTAATGTTTTAAGACTTTAAGATCTCCTGAGTGAATTGGGAGCTTGAGGACCTTGAGAAAGAGTTGAAGGGGAAGGGAGAAACAGGGAAGGGAGCAGAGAAAATATAGAGCTCAATAAAAATCGATTTAAAAAGATTTTTTAAATTAGCTTAAGACATTTAGAGTCTTGGATATGACTTGTAGTTCTTAGGGAGTGACTTCAGGATAGAATAAAGCAGATGGGTCCAGTAACGCCACACGTATGTTCTAAAGAATTCAAGCTCATTCTTTAAGTCCAAACATCTTAGGGCAAATTTTCACAAAAGTGGGGTGCCTGTTAAAAATGTTCATAAATATGATGATTTCTTTTTCTTATCCAAGTACCTGTGGATGTTCTGAAATATGTAAGCATTAAAGTGCTCCTTCTTGACACACATTTCCTGTGACTCTCTCCCACTAACCTGTGTGATAGAACTCAATGATGAATATGTTAGCATGGTTTCTGCGTGAAGGTTGGGTGACAGCCACAGAGAGAACTGTAAGTGCGGGCCACAGTATTACTGATGATCACAAACTGATTCATAAGCCCGAAATGGAAGCTTAGATATGTTTGTTGCTGCACTTAAGATGCAGGGAAATAATTCTGTTGCCTGGGGAAACTTTCCAAACCATGAGGAAGATAAGCTATGATTAACTGAAGTGGAACAATAAATACAACAATGACTATTTTCCCACAAAATAGCCCATGCCTCAAACTCCATTTCAAGCATTTTACAATATTGATTTATTTGACCTTAACCATGACCCATTTCATTAAAGGAGAAACTGAGTCCTAGAGTTGTTCAATCATTTGCTTAAGGGTGCCCAAAGTAAACCACTATATCAGATGAAATGAAGGTATGATATTCAATATGGATCATATGATCTACTACTTGTGTTCTTTGAACTGTGAAATCTATGCCATAAAGTCCCCACCACCACCACAAAACAAAAGCTTTCCAATATCTTTACTCCTCATGTCCTGGTAAGTTTTGACTTTCCACTTGACAAACCTAGGATCACTTTGGAAGAGTCTTAGTTAGGAATTACCTAAGTCAAGTTAGCACACAGTCATGCCTTTGGGATTTTCTGAATTGTTAATTGAAGTAGGAAGATCCACCTCGTTGTGAGTGGCACCATCCTTGGGAAGGTGGCTCTGAACAGTCTTAATGATGGGGAACATTGACTGGTAGAGTCTGGGCTTGAATCTATATCTCTCGATCAAAAATAAGCAACACCTCATTCTCCTTCTAGTATGTCTTGAGAACTCCTGTGGGGCACTGAGAAAACCTAGGTTTGAATTATGAATTAGATTCCTACTGGCCACTGCGTTATCACTTTGAGCTTGAGTTCTTCCCCTGGAAAGAAGGGCACTAACCCTTCAGCTTCTGGCCAATTTGAAAATTTAGAGATGAAAAGCATGAAATATCCAGGCCTGGGGAAAGAATGTCTTTTACAGCATTCTGCCTCTTTGACTTTATTATTTTCTATTTGGCCTTTGGTTCACTAAGTGAATTCTTAGTATACCATTTGCTCTTTCTTTAGAATACTTGTCATTCCTTGTTTCTTCTCTTCAAGGCTATTTTCTTCACAAGCCCCATTAGAGAATCAGCTCAGTGGGTTCCCAGAAACCCTGATTTGATGATGGATGGCCTGCCTGGATGCTGGATAGGGAATGTGCTGGCCTACTTAGCTCCTTGCACATAATAAAGAACAGTGAGTCATCTGTGGGCAGAGCAGGTGTTGTCAGCTCTGCATCTAGAAAAGGCCTCCACGGTCTGTGAAACGCTGTGGCTAATGAACCAACAGCGTGACCTTAGTTAATCTGCTTTCCCATTAAAGACAGTAGTAGATGTTCCCAGATCTGGCTGATACATTCTTTGGCTCTTGAGCAACTAGCAAATTCATAGAAACGGAGAAAACAGGCATAAACAGTGAAGGGGGGCATGAAAAAGGCATCTCACGGCCATCAGCATCTGTCCCCAAAGTCAGCAAAACTACATTTTTTTTTCTTAGACTGTTTCATTCCTATGAGAAAGGTCTAAATCTTTGGGGAGTTTCCTAGGAACTAAGTTTAGGATCCAGCATCCATTATCCATTATCATGATTTGACATTTTATTTAGAAATGTTTTTTCTTTCTACTCAGTGTATAGCTCTGCGCAGGGTTGCTTCAATAACCTTTTATTCTCCCTTCTGCCCCAGAGAAATCTTCACTAACTGATATATCTCAGCTTTCTTGATGACCTTCTCTGGTTGATCTTTTGATGGATTCTTGTAAAGGAGGAGGCTTCATCTTAGCTCCCAAAATTCAGGTAGAGTCTCAACATCACCATGTGTCTAAGGACCTAATGGAAACCTCCAGGTCTGTCTTGTTCATCCCTTTTCCCTGTTGATAAGAAACACAATGCCGTTTTCAGTCACCTCATGGACCAATCTTTGCTTTATCTTCGTGTTTTCTGATTGTGCCAGGCACCTGTTTTCCAGATAAAATGTTCTATTTACTCATACAATGGAAATAAGCCAGGCATTTATGTGCAGGTTAGACCACAAATAGAGATAGGCTAGTGGACTTGGAATCCATACTTTACCTGTGTTGCTCAGGTCACATAAGTAGAGGGCGTTTTCCAGCTTTCTGAACCTGTCTATCCACAGCTCAGGTTGTTCAGCCTCCTTCATCATGGCTGGACTCACATCAGGCTGAGAGACTGGCCTTTTCTTAAAGGAGTGCACTGGTTCTTGTGGGGCTGAAATCATAGTGGTAGGGTTTTCCGGCCAGAGATTCTCTTCTGGAGTTTTCTACCAAAACAACATAAGCATCTCACTGGCACACATTCAGTACCTGGAGCTCCAGACTGTTGGCCAAAGACGAGGCCACACAAGTAGAAAGATTTATTGCAAGTTCTGCCTTTGGAAAGCAAAGGAGAGTCTCATGTATTCGGCAGCCCAAGGCTCTCTCTGCCAAGTTTTTGCTGAATGCAAACATGGTGAGTTTTTCTTTCTTTGAGAAAAGGTGACATCATCACTTTTGTCCAGTTTTCTGCTTTGAAACAGGCAAAGGACTTGGGACCTGAATGACAGATCCGATGTCCTTTTCTAAGGGTGCTAGAGGAATCTACATGGACTGAACTTCTGAGAAAAGTCACTACTTCCGCAGTGGTTTGTGGTGAACGAGTGACTGGCACAATAATAGTGTCACCTTTGGCCTGTGGGTCAAGTTTCAAGAATAGCTAAATTTCTCTCTGTATAATTTAACAAGGGAGATAGAAGCTCAGAATGGACAAGAGACTTTTAAAATTGCACAGGCCTCATACTAGACCCAAAACTATAAGCAGGGCATAGAAGTGATGCCTAGCTCACTTCAATATCCTAATATCATGCCTACAACAGAACAAAGAAGTATGATGAAATAGACAAATGAGACCCTGTGGTGCCAAGTAAATAAAACATCCTGGCAACTTCTGTGAATGTCTGTGACCTGATCAGCACTACTCCGGGCTTTCAGGAAACTCACCTCCTGCCTGTCTAGTCCACGTGGTTATAGGAAGAAACACCATATATACTGTATGGTCTGAGGCTGGGCATCCAATGCAAAGCAATTAGTGTACCTGTTGTCCAGCAGAGAGGGGGCAGGGAACATGAAGCTCACAGTAAACATAAGAAAGCTTGCTTATGTTTGACTCCTTGGTTTAGTTCATGTTACATTTCTGTCCATATTTAACACAGTACAATTTTCTGGTTTTTTTTTTTAGTTAATTATACTATAGGGTTTGTTCTGTTCATCACAGTCTAAAATGTTCACCATAAAACAATACCTCTGATTTGTACCATCTGAATTCCCTTAACCTTCAAATAGCCGAAGCTTTGCAGTTCTTTCCCATGTCAAACTTATCAATTGGAAGTGGTATGCACCCCACACTCCGGAGAGGAATGGCTGTAACAAGTTCGCCTGTGAGTTGGGTAACAGACATGGATGAGGTTGCTCCTGGGGAATGCGAAGAATTTTTTTGTTTGAAATACTAGAACACTGTGTGAAATTGCGCTGACACAGTTGACAGGAAACTGGTAAATTTTCAGGATGAATATAAAATAATTTTGATTTGATAAAATTAACTTTGGGACAAAGAAAACTTCCACACAGTAAAATAAAATAGTGATTCTTATGTCTTTTTAGAGATTTGGGCAACTTTAGAAATGGCAAAAGTTTTAGAGAAATCTGTTCATTTACTGTACTTGCATACATGAATTTTTTTAATCAAAAAGTCCAGTTTTATTTATTCATTTTTAATTTCTTTGGGTACTTCCCCACTCTCTGATAATTAAAGACAAGGGGAAGTAGAGACTGTGTGAACCCAAACCAGGCCCAGTGAAGGAGAAAGTAACTAACATAGCTTATATGATTTTTCTGTGCCAGGAGAAGTCCAAATTCTTGCTTGGTTCAGTGGACATTAGTGTTCTTTTTGCAAATTTCTCTACTTATCCTTTTCAGTATTACATGGGCATTTTTTTTTCTCCAGGCACATAAAGCCTGGCAACTGAAGATATCTTTTGTCTTTATCTCTTTATAATGTTATTCCCTTGGTTACAGAAGCCCTTTTTGATGCTCGCACCTAAAATAATTGAGCTCCTATGAAACTTGCAAGACCCATCTCAGATCCTATTTCTTGTACTGAGTTCCTTTGTAGACCAGGATGAGCAAGAGTTTGTTCTTTGTCACCCGTTTGTTTGTCCAGGCGCTCACAATTCAATATTATATTTGTCTAAGTATCTATTGCCCTAGAGGTAGTTATTGATATATCCTCAAGGTCACATGAGATAGTTACTGAAAAATCTCAAAAATCTGGGTAACAAAAGTTTTCAATACATGCTTGTTGGATGAGTATGTCAATAAATGAATCAATGAATAGACATATGGGATGAATTATTTTCTCTGGCATCATAGGAAAGCTGTTTAATCAATCCCCTTCTTCGCCTCCTTTTTAAAAAAGTGGGACAATGAAGACTGATTATACAAGGATGTGAGAAGAGTCAATTATTATGGAAAAGCAAAAAAGCCCCTTCAACAGGAGGCAAAATAAAAGAGCAAAATGTATTTTTTATAATCTTATTCACAACAGATTTAACACTCAAGGAGAAAAGCATTTGTGGTTGTTTTTTGCATGGCAAGATGCTTGCCAAAATGGATACTGTTTTCTAAAATATTTCCATGTGTGAAGTGCATGAAGAGGCCTCCCATCACTTTAAGACAAATCATGTTCTAATCTGGACATTTCAAAACAACAACAATCGAAAAGCCCATGCTGCTTTTCAATTCTTCAAAATTTCCTCACTAACTGCTGAGAATATTAAGGTGGATTTTCAATCATTTGCTAGATAGTTGTTTTCTTATTTTTTGTTTTTCTTTTTTCTTTTAAAATTAGAGAAATTCTTAAATTTTAAGAAGTGATCCCTTAGGGAAAGGACACACTCAGGTTCTGGAAGCTGGCGTTAAGCTATTAAAATGGTCTTCTGACCACCCTTTCGACTGATGACAATTGGTAGCCATAAGCTTTGGAAGCTCACGTGTATACATGCTGCAAAAACAATTGCGTGGGGCATATGACAAGCCCATCACTGATCAAGGGCAAGGGTCTTCCACATACTAACCAGGATAGGAACTAAACCATATCATATCTTAGGAGTTAATTTGTCTCTCCTTTCCATGTGAGGCAGGTCCTAAAGTGAGTCTGACAGCAAGGTGTAGGGTGGGAATAACGAACCCATAGGGGAGGGTGGCCTTCCAGCCCAGCAAGAGGTGGGAGGATGCAGTCAGGGTTCTCAAGGCCCTCCCAAGAGCTCCACATGCCCAGATGCATACCACATGTTCAGTTTTGCTTTGGGGTCTCTCAGGAACTTCGGCCAAGGCCCCTGGGGTTTTCTTTTCATTCTTTCCTAACAAGAAAAACAAAGAGAGAGAGGAGGGTTGAATTTGGCATGCACATTTAACATATATATATATATATATATATATATATATATATATATATATATGAGGAAATACAGCTCTGTGGCTCTGTTGGGTGTTTGCATTGTGCTAGGAAACAGGAAGACCCTTGGTGGATAAAAGGCAAGTTTTCTACCTGTGAATTTCCACATAGTTTCTCAGACAAACTATTCAAGCACAATTATTATACATACCACAGAAAGGAAATATATGGACATAGGAAAAAATTTTTGTTTATTTAGAAGCAGTAGAAGCCGCGGGGAGGGATTATTCTTGGAGGAAGTGAGGCAAACTGATGACTGGAAGAATGAGCAGGAGTGATTTGGACAAAGGCACTGTGATGGTGCCCGTGAAGCAAAGGTGTGGACCAGCTGAGTACAACCTGTAGAAGGCCCTGAACCAGAAAATCCTATGCAGCTTAATGAGACTGACAGTCTCTTCCTGTGACTCTGTCCTTTAGAACGTAAGCTCTGCACCCCCTTTCCCATCATCTGTGTGTACACATCCCATCCCCAGGCTGTCGGCTGCTGTCTTCATGGATAAGGCCAGCTTGTTTTAGTTGCAGAACAACCAACCTTCTGCTCAATCCTCCCCAGCCTAGGGAGGATTTTACCGACTCTCAATCCCTGTGACTATCCCGGAGTGCTGAGTGATATTTGATAGGTCACTAACAAACATACTTAGTTCTCAGTTGGGCTTCACTATTTTTAATAAAAAGGAGCCAAAATAAGCAAAGTTGGAAGGGGACAATGTAACATAGTGGGCGAGAATGTCAGTTCTGAGGTGGAAGACTTGTATTTAAATCCTAGATATTTTCCTTATGAGATCTATGACCTTAAACAACCTATTCCACTTCTCTGTGCGTCTGTGTCAGAGAAAGGAGGACGCCTTGGGTAACTGCTAGTATTAAATGGGATTAGCTAGAACATAGCAAGTATTCAATAAGCGTTAAAAAGAATGAAGAATGTTTCCTAAATTTCCACAACAGGCTTAAATCACCTTCGTAATACTCTATTAGCATTGAATTCCTGGATCAATATGAATTATGTTTTTCAATTACTTTTTGTATGTTGGTGTTTACGTATGCATAGTAAATGTGGGTATACATGCTTGTGTGTGTGTATATGTATTGATGCACTATGAACACAAGTACATGTTTGTGTAGTGGCCAGAGGCATCTTCCTCAGTCACTTTCCAAATTATACCATCTTATATTTTTGAGGCAGGGTCTCTCCTAGAATCTAGAACTTACCGTTTAGCTAGGCTGACTGCCACAGTCCTTCTTGTCTCTGCATTCCCAGCTCTGTGGTTATAGCCACTCCATGCCCCGCTGGACATTTTTTTTTTCCACATAGGTGTTGGGAACCAAACTCAGGTGCTCCAGTTTGTAGAGCAAGCACTTTACAAATTAAGTCATCTCCCCAGCTCTTCTTCAGTTTGTTGATAAAGAAGAAAGTGCAATTTCATATTCACCTGAAGCTTCAGGACCCAGCAGAGAATGGCCCTCCAAGCTTGCTCCTATATGAATGACTATGCACTATTATATCAAGTTTGGAAAATAGAGCCACTAAGTGGGTAGCTCTTCTCCGATTCTTTCTCCAATCCTCTGAGAACATGGATGTGTCTTTGTAGTTCTTTATCTCTCATAACCTACCCAGATACCAAAGAATAAACTTCAAATGATGCTGTGGCAGTTTGAATGTAATTGGCCCACCTAAGCTCATAGGAAGTGGCACTATTAGGTGGTGTGGCTTTACTGGAGTAGGTAAGGTCTTGTTGGAGGAAGTGTGTCACTGTGTGGTCTTATATATGCACAGGCCACACCTAGTATCTCAGTTCACTTTCTGTTGCCTGTGGATCAAGATGTAGAATTAAAAATAAAAAAGTTGTAGAATTCTTAGCTTTTTCTCCACCACCATGTCTGCCTATATGCCACCATGTCCCACAATGATAGTGATCTGAACCTCTGAAATGTAAGCCACCCAATTAAATGTTTTCCTATATAAGAGTTGCTGTGGTCATGGTGTCTCTTCATAGCAATAGAAACCTTAACTAAGACAGATGCTCACTGAATGTTGTGATAGCAGTCCCTTTGAAGCAAATCTGAATTAATCTGTTGAGAATTTAAGTTATCCTGGGAACCCATGAACACCTACTTGCACTGAGATTTCTTCACTGCATCACATTTGTGAAAGAAAAGAATTTGCTCTTTATTGCAAGAAGAAATGCCCAGCTTACTCTGAAGCAGAGATGGACAGCTAAAGGGCCTCTAGCAGCCCTGTATGGCACAGAGGCAGGGGTGTTGACTAACGGTCAGACTAACTAACCATTAACCCTGTATTTTTCTTCTACCAACAGTGAACTTTTGGACCAATTCTTTCACCTGTGAAATTCCAGGAACTTGCTGTAATACCACGAAGTTAAAATCATGTATGTAAAATACTCAAGAATGGAAGGTGTTTAACATTAGGCAAATCTCATTTCCCCAGAGTAAAAGATTTACCATCCAGCATACCAAGCATTTTTCTGAGCATCACTTTTTAGAATAAGACCTAGAACTTAGACATATCTCTTTCTAGCTATTCCTTGCTGTCTGAGCCTTTCAAAGTTCCCTTAGGAGAATATATGAAAAGTCTGCTTAGTTTTATTTAATTTACCCCTTTTCCTTGTCATATCTGATGGTGTATACAAAGGTAATCACTTGCATATGTAAACATTGTTTAAAAAACCTGTGCTGGAGATCTCTTTTTCTTCTTCCTAACAAGGCAGGAAGGGCAAATGTGAAACATCTGTCTAGTCAGCCAGTGGAAGATTTGCACTGGGGAAATAAACCCCACTGGCTTCTAGAAGTTTCCAAGCATGGGAAGGACCAGGATTTATAAGGCTGCCAGGAGAGTGTGATGTTCATACAGCCATCCTTCCTGTTTGCTCACACTGACTGTTGGAATCAGAATCAGAACTCTTTGGTGCTGCTCTATCTTATCCCAACCTGGGGAACTTTAAAAATAACTAGTGTGCAGATGACTCACAAGACCAATTAAATCTCGATTTCAGGCAAGGAGAATACTTTTTAAATGTGTTCTCTAGGTGATTCGAAAATAGAATGAAGCTGAGGGCATTTAATCCAAGTAAAAGCTTCTGGATTGATGAGTTCTAATAAATGAAGCTTATGTGATCAGCAAACTAACATATATCAAAAGTTTGCTACATAATCTAGAATAATTCTGTGAGGTGGAAATTATCTCCATTCCACAGATAACCTAACTAAGAAGATGAAAATTCCGGTTGTCTGCTAATATCAAAAGTGGTTATAAGCCTGCTTCAAACTCGTTCATTCATGGAAGACACACTAGTCAAGTGTTTACCAGAAGCCGGCATTGTCTTGGGAAGGACACACAACAGTGAACAAGACAAGCTTTCTTCTCATGCAGTGTACATTCTAATTGTGAAGCTAGGAATCACAAACACAACAATGTCAGGTCCAGATATGTGCCATAACAACCAGACACAAATTCATAGGTAAGAACCACAGGTGGCACCAAGGCCTCCTAAGAAGTCACAATTAAATAGAATGCTCAATAGACTAAAAACAAGGGAATAAAGCATGCAAATGCCTGGGGAAAAGCACTTGGAAAATTACATGAAAAGCAAAGCCTTTGGCAGCAGATGTGTAGTGTGTTCAACAATAGCTGCAAGGAGAGAGTTGGTGTAGCCCAAGGAAAAGCTCTTCCTTTACCCTCTTTGGAGATGGAAACTACATTTTGCTATGTAGGACCACTCAACTCAATCCAGTGCCCTGTGGTTTGGTAGGACTGTTAAGTTGTTCCAGCTCTGAACTTGTTCTAGTTAATCTAAGCCTCTAACAATGTCTTAACCACTGTCTTTCTCGGTTCCAAGCTGGACATCAAACTTCATCACAGGCCCAGTCATCTAGAAATGGAAAATTCCCATCAGTAACAGTGAGTTCATAACACAGAGCAACAATGGCCATTCTGCCCTGTCTGCCTGGATGCTCTCCAGTGAGTTACATTATCTGTGGTTTGTCAGGCTCAAGTCACTCTGCACACTGCATAGAATCCAGCTCCTTAGCCCATGCAGTTTCTTATTCTTCCTTTTTCTTTCTCTCCGTTTTTAAAGATGATGAAATAAATAAGTCAGAGTGCACTAAAGTAAATATATAATAGAAAGTTATTACTTATCTATAAAACCAGTACTTCATCTGTGGCATGTGCTACGGGATGGACTGTGTTTCTGAAGCCCCTGTGTACTGATACTGTAATGCCATGTAGCTTGGGTGTGGCTGTATTTTGAGATAGGGCCTAAAAAAGTGATTATGAAACTGAGGATGTTTGGGTACGTACCAACACGATCTGACTGATGAGCTTAAAAGTTAAGGAAATCTGGTCCGAGAAGTGCTGGGATGCATGCAGGCAGAGGAAAAGTCCTGTGGAGGATGGCGCAAGCATCTCCCTGGTGCTGAGGAAGGGCTGAGCTATTACACTCTTCTTCATTCTCAGCAGGAGTTATATGTGAATTCACAGGCACAGGAAAGCATTTAGAGGTCTTAGCATTACAATATGGGATTCTGTTTGCAATACAAGGATGACAACCTTCCAAACTATGGGACACTTAAGACCCAGCATCCCAGGATGTCCTGGGGAATGCTCTCTCTAACTCCCTGACTTTCATTAGAGATACGTGACCAGGTGAGTAAGAATACTGCCTTCTGGCTTTTTGATGTAGTGTGCCGATCTGTAGTATGCTTTTTCCAGAACCCAAGGGTTGGAAATGTTTCTTAGTCACTAAGGTCTGGAGTGCATCAAAGTATTGAGTTATGTATCAAAGTATTGAGTTATGTCCCCCAAATTACATGTTCAGTTCCTACCCACTGGCACCTATGAGTTTGTCTTATCTGAAAACAATCTTTATATATATAATCAACTTGAGAACAGCTGAGATCTTTTTAAGAGGAAGGAGAAGGTCTTTAGATACAGAGACACAGAGGGAACAGAAGAAGGCAAGGGGACATGTGAGCAGACATAGGATCATATGTAACAGACTTTTGGAGGCTTCAACCTCCTACTCAAAGTAAGAAGCAACCAGAGGCCCTTTCCAAGAGACTTCAGAGGGATTATGGCCCTCAATGATACTTAGATGTAATATCTATAGACTTCAGAACTATGATTGAAACCTTTTCTACTTTTTAAAGTTCCAGGATCATAAAAATTTGTTATCGAGGCTGGGATCATAAGTACATTCTTCATACTTCTTTTCAACCTTTTCAGTCTCTGATTCTCACATGACTAATGCCTTAGACCTGTTTCCATGTTTCCCCTGGCCACTTGGATATAGACTGATATATTCATCCCTAGCAACCCCACCATACACACTTGGTACCTTGCACTGTGATGCACAGTAGTTAGTGGGTGTTTAAGTAGAGAAATCATAGCAACAGATTAATACAAATGCATATGTTTTTCTCCTGTCATATTTAAACTTGCTAACTGCTAAATATTTTGCCATATTCATCTTTAAAATCTCACTTAATAATATGTCATGGAAATCATTATGTGGCAGCCCAGTTGTGTTGTTCAAAACTCAACAATTTAATCAGCCAGTTGTAGTATAATTTAATTAAATGTTCCCTGAAGGGTCTTTTCCATGCTTCTAATTTTAAAGCATTTATAAAAGTTGCTGCACTAAACATATATCTAGGCACACACACACACACACATATGTTTGATAACTATATTTGTATATGATATTTGGTGATTTATTACTCAAATAGATGCTAACCTGAAGGATTGGTAGATTCAAGAGACTGCATCTGAAATTTAAGCCAATAATACCAACTTCATGTGTAAGTGTGCTATATTCTTATCAAAAGGTTGCCACAGAAAGTAAAATATGGAGCTAGAAGACTTACACTTTTCCTTATCTAAAAACATAAATGGTTTTTAAGGAAATTTTCAGTCCTGTCCTTTCTCCACTGAGTATTTTTGGGAAGAATGAAATAAAACCCAGCTAGGTTTGCTGACGAACAACAAAGAGCAGTACTCACCTACAGGCGAATCGCACAACAGATCAGAAGAAGCCCTTTTCAGCCACTTAACAAAATTCTGCCACCTGTGTAAGAAGAGGAGCCAGGATTAAGTGATGAGTAGCGATGCTTCCTCTACCTTGGGAGCATGCGCAGCCAAACTGAGTTTTACTCGTTGGCAGCAATATTGAAAGGGATTTTGATTCAGTGTAGGAAACAAATAACTTGAGGTATGTATATCTACCAGGAAGAGCATTGGTATAGGGAACCAGATGCCCTCAGAGTTACAGGAAGAGATAGATGAGTGTGGGACCTAGGCGATGAACCCCAGAATATCAGGGGTAGGGGGCGTGGCTAAAGCAGGAGGATTAGGGGGTTGAGGCCAGCCTAAACTGTACAGTAGTACCCTGTCTAAAAACCAAACAAACACATAATAATGGACCATAGGTTAGAAATTCAGCACCCTGAAACAAATGAATGAATTACAGCAAAGTCAGCAGGCTGGAGATTGGGGTCTGCTGTCAAACTCAGGGCATCCAGAGACCAGGAACTATGAGAAAATCTGGCTAATGTCACAGTCACCTCTAGCCATAAAATCAGTTACTGTTCTAATGACAGTAAAAACATGACTAGCTATTATTTTTGCATTGTTACATAGGAAAATGAATAAGTCCATGACCTTTCAGTGTTAGCGCTATTCTGCCCCCTTTTCCACCTCACAGTCTTATACCTTTACCTATCAGTGATATAAATTAAATCAGTCATGGAATCTTCATTTCGGGTGGTTATCAGAAAAGTCCCTTTTTGTTGCCATGATTGTCGAAAGGATTGCAACACACAACAAACACAGAGGTAGGATAATTACATGTGCTGGACTTAACAATTTAATGACTTCCCAGGAAGAAATGTATGTCGCAACTGAAAAATCAGTTATCTAAAGCATAAAATAATCCATCAAAATTTTGGTAGTGTAAATCATTTATACTTGCTTGCCTAGAACTCATTTATATATTATATAAACATGCTTCTCTGGCAGTAATAGGTGCCTGGCTTCCTTTTGGATATAGGTGGTTAGGACTATAGTCAAATATCCATCTTCTGCTCAGTTAAGATGGTGATCCACCTGTTTATGAATAACTTTATTCCTTCTCCTCTCTTCCGTCCCTCCTCCGTTTTTGTTTTTATCTCTGTCATTAAACTGTATCTGGTCCTCCGTGATTTTTATTTCCCCCTAATATTGTGAGTTGCTTCACGCTATTAACACAGAGACTCACACCTGGTCAAGGTACATAGACTTCCAGACATATAGCCCTAAATGACACACCTGTGTCACACCCTCCTCCCACACATCAGTGGTCACTGCGAGGGGTTAGAGAAATGGCAAGAGCCAGAGGCGGTGGTTGACTAAACGGAAACTGTTTTGTAGGTCCAACAGAGCTGTTGCAGGTACAAATCCACAGCCACTGTGACAGCATGCACACGGCTTGCACAAGTCCAACCCAGACCACATCCTAGCTTGAAGAGGGGCGGAGGCATGAAGTCCCACCCCCTAATGAGGTAGCTATTGGAAGTAATGGTTTCTGGAAAGGGTCAGCCAGTTGTTCTAAGAGTGAGACCCCAGTGAAGGTTACACATTCAAGAGTATACAGGCAGCACAAATTAAGAGTCCATACCACGAAAGACAGGACACAGTTGGGTGGATGGGATGAGGAAATAAACCTAGGATAACTGGGGCATGAAATGAATATGACCAAAATGCATTATATGAAGTTCTTAAGGAACTAGTATTGAGGAAAAATGGAGAAATTGACATTTGCTCATGTTGGGGATAGACAGTGTCTGCTGCTAGCAAACAGACTAAATGGAGAGATTAGTTTCTTGTTCACCCATCAGCAGACCAACTGAGATAGAGAGAAAGTTGGCAAAAATGTGTCTTAGGTTTTCTCAAGAAGTTCTAATATCATATAATTTTATTCTCTTTAAATAGAAGTGATACGTTAACAATGAAACCAGCTTGTTTTACTTATATCTCATAAACCTTTTCCTATACATGGATCACGTATCAGGAGCATTCTTTGATCAGCATGTGGACTCTGATAGGAGATTTGAACATGTGGTCTCCAGAGCTCCATGTGAGAAAGAGGTAAATCCTGATGTGCAATAATGCAACCATAAAACCAGGTGACTGTATCAGATGCAGCAGGCCTAGGATGGCAAAGAGAAGCTGGAGGAGAGAAAGCTCTCATGGGGTAATAATCATACAAGCATCAGGTATTAGCTCAGCCCTGGAAACAGACTGCAGCTTTCTTCACTGCTTCATTGTAGACACTATTTGGAAGAGCAGGCATATTCTTAGACCACCTACTAAACTTTTTACAATAAAACACAACCAAGAGCCTAAATCTACTGATAGTCACAGATTGCATATTCCATTTATTTTTCACAGCTGTCAGAAAATTTCAAGCCATGCTGTCAGATACCAAGTAAGAGAGAATGGCCAGAGAGAGGGCTCAGAGAATAAAGACTTTGCTGTAGAAGCCTAATAACCTGCACTTGATCCCTAGAACCACGGTGGAAGGAGACAACTGATTCTGAAAATTTTCCTCTGAATTCTCCAGGCATGCGCGTGATCACATACACACAACACACACACACACAGACACACACACACACACACACACACACACACACACTGATGAGTAATGAGTACATAAACAGAAAAAAAAACTATAGGAGACAAGGCCCTGGATAAAACACTACTAGAAAGTTTTCCACTTTATCTTGATTATATGCTGTAAATAGGGGGAAAGAGAAGGTAGCAAATATTCCTAAAGCTTCAGCTTGGGCATTGTTTGACATCACATAAGGGACTTGTGTGATCAATACATTTCTTATGATTATTCTACAAAATACTTCTCATTTCTATATCTCATTTTTAGATCTTCAAAAAAGTATTCAACTTAAATGTAAGAATAGGTTCCTGTTGTAATAACAGGTACTAGTAATTCTAATAACAAAAGTATGTACCAAGCTTTCTCATTCCAGCTAGGGAACAAAGACTGGGACCCTGATTCTAGATTCAGGAAGACTCAGCTTCACATATTCAAATTCTAGACTGGGAGTGTAGCTAAGTGGGGAGAGCACTTGCTTAGCAGGCATAAATTCCTGAGTTCACTCTCTAGGGAGCATAGTGTTGTGTACTTATGATGACACTTGGGATGTAGGGATCAATGATCAGGACTTCAAGGTCATCCACCGATATGTAGCAAGTTCTAGACCAGCCTGTGCTACAAGAGGTTCTTTCTCAAACACCAGCAAGTTTCAAATTCCACTGTGCTTTTTTTTTTTTTTTTTTTTTTTACTTAGTATAGATTTCAGAGGGTGTTCTTGGTACCTTTTATTCATTATTGTAAGCTACTCACCCTGAGACACAGGTTAAAGGGATGAGTCATTACCATCCCCTTTTCATCTGACTCCAGATCCACAAGTGGGCAGGTCATACAACTTGGCTTCACAGCCTTATTTTCCACTTTGTAATTATGGGCATTCTTTCAGTGTCTACTAACATTGACCATTGTAGAAGTCTGTGATTAGTCTGATTTTTATGCATTGTTAATTAATTTCCCCTGTATTTTTTAGTAAAGATCTTGGACAAATTTTATTTGTCTTTATAATACAAATTTCTCTTTGTAACATACAAGCACAAGGGTGTATTTTTTTTTCTTAATTTAGCTTAGATCGTAGTGAGTTTTCAATTTGTATACACGGGGCTCTTTCTCACAAGCTCTGTAAGCTTTCTTTAGTTGGTGCTATCCCTTGAGTATGGTCTGTGTAGGTCACCTAGTATATACTAGACCTTCATTCCGCAGCTTGACAATATTGAGGCATTAAGATCCTTGCAAGGTCGAGTCTAAAGGAAAGTTATTAGGGCACCAGGACTGCTACCCTTGGAAGAGATTAATATAGTTCTCAAGGGACTCTGGTAAATTCCCTTACAATTGATTATTGCAAAATTAACAATACTGGTCTTCCAAATCAATGGCTTTCTGTCCTGCCACACAATATCTCCTTTTGTGTGTATTTCTGCCACATGTCATCGGTCACATTGTTACTCAGGTATAAAGGCTCTAGCCAGAGGCCAAGCTAATGAAACCACCTGATTTTGGATTTTCAGTCTCTAATGCTTTCAGCTGAATATACTTAAAATTACAGCAGAGAAATTCAGAATTTTGATTTTAACCCACAAACCTATGAACACCTCATTTTCGATAAAGGTGCTAAAAATATACAATGGAAGAAAGAAAGCATCTTCAACAAATGGTGCTGGCACAACTGGATGTCAACCTGTAGAAGAATGAAAATAGACCCATATCTATCACCATGCACAAAACTCAAGTCCAAATGGATCAAAGACCTCAATATCAATCTGAACACACTGAACCTGATAGAAGAGAAAGTGGGAAGCACCCTACAACAGATGGGCACAGGCGATCGCTTCCTAGGTATAACCCCAGCAGCACAGTCATTAAGGGCAACATTGAATAAATGGGTCCTACTGAAACTGAGAAGCTTCTGTAAAGCAAAAGACACTGTCACTAAGACAAAAAGGGAACCCACTGACTGGGAGAAGATCTTCACCAACCCCGCAACAGACAAAGGTCTGATCTCCAAAATATATAAAGAACTCAAGAAACTAGACTTTAAAATGCTAATTAACCCAAATAAAAAATGGGGCACTGATCTGAAGAGAGAATTCTCAACAGAAGAAGTTCAAATGGCCAAAAGGCACTTAAGGTCATGCTCAGCCTCCTTAGCGATCAGGGAAATGCAAATCAAAACAACATTGAGATATCACCTTACACCTGTCAGAATGGCTAAAATCAAAAACACTAATGATAGCCTTTGCTGGAGAGGCTGTGGAGAAAGGGGTACCCTCGTCCATTGCTGGTGGGAATGCAAACTTGTGCAACCACTTTGGAAAGCAGTGTGGCAGTTTCTCAGGAAATTTGGGATCAACATACCCATGGACCCAGCAATGCCACTCTTGGGAATATACCCACGAGATGCCCGATCATATGACAAGGACATTTGTTCAACTATGTTCATAGCAGCATTATTTGTAATAGCCAGAACCTGGAAACAACCTAGATGCCCTTCAATGGAAGAAGGGATGCAGAATTTTGTTATCTAAGAAAAATGAGCTACCATAGGAGGACTTTGGTGTTTATTTTATTTTCTCTATTTTGTTCCTAATTTTCAATGATGCCAAGTCACTTTAGTTTTCTAGTCTTATACCTAATATGCTCTATCTTTTTTCCCCAAGTTTTTTTTTTCAGGTATAGATTCTGTAGAAGTCCCTTAAGTTTGGCATAACATATTAGATTTTTCTATTCTGTTCCTTTTGTTTATTTTTGATTCCTAGTGACTTTAATTCTGCTTGAGAAGTTTAGGGTTCCTTGAAATCAACCGTTCTTCCCCAAGTTTTTCATGATTTTATCCAATCATCTTCAATACTTTTTAAGCTTTATTTTTTTATCATTGGTTTGTCTCACTATTCTTATCTCTTTATTGTTTTATAACTCATATCAACAGGATGCATGGCTTTTGTAACTTTGAAAGAACCACAATAATTTCTCAAACTTTTCTGGGTTTTAGAGCAGAAATATTTCCTTTCTTTTCTTTCCTTTTTTTTTCTTTTTCTTTTTTTTAGAGCAGAAATATATTCGAAGTTTAGAGAACTTAGGGTTAAACTTCCTTTTGTCATGCTTATTTTACTTTAGAGTTTTTTTTTTTAATTTCTTTTCAAAATTATCTCTTAGGTTAAAAGTACTCCTTTAAAGTAGGCTTTATATGTTTTTTTTTTTTTATTCACCATTAAATGAGAGTTTGTCCTGATTTCCATGGTTCTGCTCACTGTTCCCATAGGCCTGCAGACAAGGGACAGGTGACAATTCCTGTGTATACTTGGCATCTCAGATTCTTCTTTCTTAGATCCCTCACCAAACTTGTTGGATACAAGATATGGGTATCATATGTCATGATCCATAATCTCCTTAGTATACACAACTACCATCTGTCTCTGAGCTAACTGACACAACTTAACTTTCAGGGATGGCACTGCCAGAGGCAAAAAGCCCAGGCTTTCCGCTTCCTACCTTGCTCAGCACAAATCTTTCCTGTTGTTTCAAAGGTGTGTTCTCTGAATAGCTATCGATGAGGGCTGTGTGGGGATGCAGCCACACATCTGTGCTTAGGCAGGATGGGGGGATAGTGCTGACAGCAGTACCACCTCATGTTTCTAGTGTGGGAAGACTTGTCTGTGGTCTCTCAACCAAGCGGGAGGGAGCGGTGCATCTTCTGCCTGGCACACTTCTTAGAAAGCCCTGGTCAGGTAGCTTGTGGATTCCCTCCCATTCTGCTAGGTTATGTGACTGGTGACAATTCATTCTTGATTCTGACACATCAAAGGAGTGCCCATACATTTTAGTAATGTCAGTGGGTTTTGTCTTAATTTTTGTCCATTTATTTAGGGACTATAAAGCAGATGTCTTTTTATATAATAACCTTTGATATTTAAAAAGACATTAAGCCTCAACACCAAAAAATCAAAATATGGGCTATTTTACAGTGCACCCTTGTAATCTCAATGGAGCTAACTCTATGAAGAATGTTACCCTGGAAACTTCATATAGTCAGAAAGAACTCCGGGTATCCACTCAAGCCAGCCGTCTTTCTTCATTCTCCAATCTGTTCACTGTGGTCTTAGCACCAGGGTGTAGTAAGCTAGATTTGCAAGGATTGTATTCCTGTACTGCTGGGTGCTTCTGTTTGTCATTGCTCACCTAGTTAGTTGGTGCAGATGCAACCGTGCTCAGCCAGGAGGGCACAGAGGAGGCAGCTCTGTCCAGACTGCCAGGTAGAAATGGTGCTCCTGGACAGGAGAAGTTCAATCGTCCTGGAATTCTTAACTTTTACTGAAGGGCACAAAATGTGCCTGTCAGAAGAGACATCTGACCAGCAAGGGGCAAATGTTTCCTAGGGTTATCTCATATATTTTTATTTATGTATCCCTCGATTGAAATCTTTGCACATGATGTATTATTAGGTAGAGTCTTTGGAAGGTTTAAGTCCTGGGACAAAATCACCAGGAATTGGACTGATTTTCTAGTAACAGACCCTTCATCCTTTCTATCATGTGAGGTTACAGTGAGAAAACTGAATTTCCAGCCTCCAGGATTGTGAGAAAATGCTACCCATGGCTCATACAGCTGTGCTATAGAAGCATATATAGACTAGAAAAATCTGCCATGACAAAAGCCACAGATCCTGGGATGGAAATTCAAGGTTTAATTGCCAGCGGAAGGAAATTCTCCCAGACAGACTCAAGTTCCAAACTGGGTCCAGTACCAAACCAAAGGGTGAACTCCAGCACACAGTTTATCCAAAGCCTGTTGCCCAGTCACACACAAACTTCTCAGAACTGTAGGACTTACAGGAAAGTAACTACATTATGTGGTTATGGTCGAAGACTGAATCTGTTAAACCTGTATTAACTCAGCCTTTCTGATGAATTCATTCATCAGGGTCATGGAAGTTTTCCATTTCCTCATTTGAAAACAAGAATAGCACCTACTTCGTGGAGCTGTTGCAGGAACCAAAAGGGTTACAGAACACTTGAAATATTGCTTGGAATTGTTTAAGTTCTACAAGTGTTCTCTATAAGCAGTGACACCTCTATTGGCACTGTCATCATTATGAGAATGCAGACTAGCAAGATAGGTTTGCTGTCTACCACCGAGCCACTGGGTGAACACAGCACATCTCCAATAGTCCTTTGTGAAACACTTTTCCTATTCCCTTTAAACAGCAACTGCTGAATGAGACACCTCATGCTTCCTTTATCTCCTAAAATTCTCTGCTCGTTCCCAGGATTTGCAAAAAGTCCTTTCCAACCTAACTCTATTTGCTATAATGGGCCAGATGTGTACACTACGTATGTCCTCCTTGTGGCTGTGTCAATTGGTCTGCGCCATTCAGGAAGCCTCCATAGCAGCTTCATTATTTATCTCCTCCCCCAACACAATTTGGCTTTTGCACGTGTGTTCTACACTGGTTTGAAGCATTTAATTTTGCCAATATAATTTTCGAGTATTAGATTGCCTCCTGTTCTTGCTCTGCCCTCCTAAATTACCATTTATTACAAAGTCACATAGAAACATTAAATGTGAATTCTGACTTCCATCTCCCCGGCCAAGAACAGGGATAATCATTTCCATCCAACACAACCTGAGCTCATTTTCCATAAGGGTGATTCAGAGTGGAGATTAGGAATCATAATCAAGTCTTTCTCACAATCGCCTTATCCTGGCAGTCATTCACGAATGTCTCTGCTAATTGTTAGGAACATGGGAAGATGAAAAATGAAATCTCAGATTTAAAAAAAAATTATCTAAGAAACAACAACAACATCAACAGAACACATTTTTTGTTTCAGGACTGGCAAAAATTGTCCCTCTTGTTAGCTCACAACATGCGAGTTTAAAAAGGGAACACAACTCATTTTATTTGGCTAGATGGGGCTAATCCCACATCACCACAATCCCTCCTGATGTTTTATTGATTCTAAAGGACATTTAATCAGGAAGCAGCTCAGCACTAGAATCCTGCTAATTAGCGCACAGCCACATTCCAAATGGCTTTCCAATTGAACGCAGATTAATGGACAATATGTACTAAGATAATAATTCGAGCATTCAGCTCCTAAAATGTGTGCCTAAATTGCATCTTTAATCTCTTAAGGATATAGGTTTGCATACAAAGCACATAATGGAATGGGTTTAATTCACAGATGAAGCTTTAGCCAATGACTGTTTAAAGATGAAATATGTTTATCTCTTGTAACCGTATTTTTTTCTTTGATTCTCATGGTTTTGAAATCCTAGACTATTCAAAGGTCAAAGAAAGCAACTGTCTGCTCTTATACTCCAGATCCCTGAAATACTGGTTCTGAATTAGTTGTTAATCAACAATATCAATGGAGTCTTTGCTATATCCTATGTATAATGTACACTCTGGTGCTAGATTTTTTTTCTTTTTTTAAAATTTATTTATTTATTTATTATTTATATATATAGTGTTCTACCTGAAGGCCAGAAGAGGACACCAGATCTCATTACAGATGATTGTGAGCCATCATGTGGTTGCTGGGAATTGAACTCAGAATCTCTGGAAGAGCAGCCAGTGCTCTTACCACTGAGCCATCTCTCCAGCCCTTGATTTTTTTCTTTAGATTAAAGCCACTTTGAGAACTTCCTTTAGATTTCTAGTCTTCTCCTAACTCATTTGTCTGCTTTTAGTAGCTTAGCCATCTCTAAGGAAATACTCATGTGCAAAACTGGCCCATAGGAATTCATCCATTGTGTTGGACTCGAACTCATTCACTTATTAATGCTCTTTGCAAAACCTTATACTACTTTATTTTTCCTTATTGCCCCTATGACTTTGGGTTATGCCATATATTTTCCTTTATTTTATTTTAAGTCAGGGTTTTGCTGTGAAGTCCTGCCTCTCCTGGAATTTATTCTATGGATCAGGTTAGCCCCAAACTCACAGAGATCTGCCTGTCTCTGCCTTCCAAGTGCTGCGATTAAAGGTATGCACCAACACTGTCTGGCTATGCTATATATTTTAAATTATTTCTCATTCCAAGTAGAATATATCTTCATGAGGAACAGGCTTTGTTTTCTGCATAGCTGTACTCCCACTGTCTAGTATATTGCTGGTTCTTGGAAAATGTTTGTTAAATAACGAATCATCAAGCTCAGCGAATACACACTATGTAATCTAACCACACTGTACGTTAGATGTTATGAATGTGAGGAAAGCAGCTATGCTTCTTGCTGTAGGGTGATCATTGTACAGACATAAATTAAGAAAAAACACAATTAAATCAGGGTTCTAAAGAGAACATAACTAGGGGTATCATGACTAGGTGCTATTAGAGCATTTAATACTGTGTACCTGATTTCACGGAGATGCTGGGGAAAGGCACACTCTTCAGTTTGACCATGAGCTATTTTGAGATAACTTCTCTCCTAATTTGATTCAAGCGCATAAACATTTATCATCATAATATCTACTGCTTTAGACATTTGGTATACAAAGCTGAATAAAGAATCTACTTGCCTTATGATACTCTAGTTTGCTATTTATCACAATATGGCAATGCATATAGCATGCTGAATCAATGTTATTTCACTTATTGGAAGTTAAGGAATTTTTATGTTTGGTGTAGAATATATATTTATATGAATCATTTAAAAAAAGAAATTGGCAGGTTTGTAGAGCAAACAAAAGCAAAGCAGATAAAGGGGGAGAGAATGGAGGATTAGATTTCTGCATAAAGTAATTAGTGTAGCCCATACAGATTATGTGTGCCCTAAGATGTTTTCTATATTTTCTTTTCCAGTGTTATGAGCAGTTTCCTAATTTCATTCATAAGCTAGTACCTATAAAAAACCTTGAAGACAACTCTTTAAAATCTCCAGGGGATGTCTGTGGGGATATATATCTTGTACCTACATACCTGGTAAGGTATGCTATATCCTCCTTGCTCTTCTTAACCTCCAGTTCTATCTCATTCCAACTATTTGAAGGTTCTAGCCCGTTATTTTTTCTCTTTCCTCTGCAGCAAGCCAAGCCAGTCTCATTGCTTCCCTGCCTTCATCCCAATTTGATGACAATGCTCGATCCTCAACCTCTGAAACACTATTTCATCTGTCTGGTCCTACTCTTAAGCTGTTTCAGGGGGAATCGCAAGTATAGACCATAAAGGTTCCTAACGGCTAAAAGGAGAGGTCTTCTCATTTGTGTTTCTATGACTACTGAGAACACTTTGTCTTAAATATTTAAAAATATTACATCTCTTTCTTTAGTGTGTATGTGCTTGCATATGTGTGGAGGTCCGATGGGACTTTGAGAGCAGGTTCTCTTTCTGCAATGTGGCATTCTGTCATCAAGCTAGGCATTAAAGGCCTTTACCAACTGAGCCATTTAGCCAGGCTTCTTTAGTCTTACTAAAACGTTCTTTAGCCTAGCTAGCAAGTGATTGAAATTGGTTGGTTGTCACATGGAACTTGTTCTCTAAAGGCAGATGTCTGTGCTTGGCAATAGAATGCAGTAGGGTTACAGAGTTTCCATAGATCCACAGATAGCACAGTACAGATGCCAAAGTGTCTAACATCAGACACTGTCTTTTTCTAATGAGGCTGAGATGACAAAAAGTTTTAGTTCTGGTTATTGTCTTCTTGGTGTGGCTTTCTAAGGTGAAAGAGAAGGAAGCTTTCCTGGCTTTTTCTTGGAAAATTACTATTTCTCTTAGGGTGCTCCAACTTCATCAAATTTAGTGACCTTCCAAGGCCTCAGTCACCAGAATCATCATATTGAGAGTTAGGACGTTACCATATTTTCAATTTGGTGGGGCAAAACCTTCAAAATTCAACTTACTTTATTTCACCTTGGTAACCCAAATCTTGGTGGTTAAGCAATGTTTCCAGCAGGGTCAAGGTTAGATACAATCCATGTTTGCCACATATAGCTCTGACCTAGAAATAAGAAAGTATTTGAAGCTTTAGTAAAATGAAATGAGTGTTTGGATTTCTTCCCACTATGATAGCCCATATGATTCTGCAAGGAGCTATTTATTGCTCAGGAGTATATTCTGTCATTGAGGTCAGCATGTGCTTTTTCAACTCCATCCTTATGGGTAACACACTTATATTCAGTTGGCTGATAGGTGTAGTATATTTTTCAGAAGCCACTAGGCATTCTGTTATTGATCTTATATTTTTGTCAACCTATGTGTGGTTAAGGCCTCTTCCCTTCCTCATGCTGATACATTTTGTATCATGTACTTCGGTTTGTAAAAGCAATTGTGTTGTATTCATGGTTAATGCCATTTTCTTGGTTTCTTTTCTTGTTGGTGTGAGACATTGCTCTGACCAAAGCAATTTAAGAAGTAATGAGTTTAAACTGACTCAGTCCAAGGTTCAGTCTAGCATTGTGGCAGCAAGGCAACAGGAACACACAGCAGCTGGCCAGATCATAGTCAGAGCAAAGAGCAAGAAATGCATGCTCCCTTATCCAACGTTCCTTTATCCCCAGTCATCCCATTTCCCCAAGTTCCCCCCATCCTCCCCTTCTCACTTTTCTCTCCCCATCTCGCCTTACCCCCATCCCACCCCACCCCCAAGATCCCAATTTTTTGCCCGGCAATCTTGTCTACTTCCCATAGCCAGGAGGATAAATATATGTTTTTCTTTGGGTTCACCTTCTTATTTATTTAGCTTCTTTAGGATCAAAAATTATAGACTCAGTGACCTTTATTTATGGCTAGAAACCAATTATGAGTGAGTACATCCCATGTTCATCTTTTTGGGTCTGGGTTACCTCACTCAGTATAGTGTTTTCTATTTCTGTCCATTTGCATGCAAAATTCGAGAAGTCATTGTTTTTTACCGCAGAGTAGTACTCTAATGTGTATATATTCCACACTTTCTTCATCCATTCTTCCATTGAAGGACATCTAGGTTGTTTCCAGGTTCTGGCTATTACCAATAATGCTGCTATGAACATAGTTGAACAAATGCTTTTGTCATATAATAGGGCATCTCTTGGGTATATTCTCAAGAGTGGTATTGCTGGGTCCAGGCAGGGAAGCACATATCTTAGTTAAGGGAGCCACCTTAGGGTTGGCAAGAGACTTGAACCTAGAGTGGCTCCCAGGTGCCCAGGGCAATGTCCCCAGTTAGTTCCTTGGGCAGCTGAGGATAGGGAACCTGAAATGACCCTATCCTATAGCCATACTGATGAATATCTTGCATATCACCATAGAACCTTCATCTGGCGATGGATGGAGATAGAGACAGAGACCCACACTGGAGCACGGGACTGAGCTCCCAAGGTCCCAATGAGGAACAGAAGGAGGGAGAACATGAGCAAGGAAGTCAGGACCACGAGGGGTGCACCCACCCACTGAGACAGTGGGGCTGATCTATTGGGAGCTCACCAAGGCCAGCTGGACTGTGACTGAAAAAGCATGGGATAAAACTGGACTCGCTGAACATAGTGGACAATGAGGACTGCTGAGAAGCCAAGGACAATGGCACGGGGTTTTGATCCTACTTCATGTTCTGGCTTTGTGGGAGCCTAGCCAGTTTGGATGCTCACCTTCCTAGACCTGGATGGAGAGGGGGGGACCTTGGACTTTCCACAGGGCAGGGAACCCTGACTGCTCTTTGGACTGGAGAGGGAGGGGGAGAGGAGTGGGTGGAGGGGGAGAGGGGACGGGATGTGGGGAAGGGAAATGGGAGGCTGGGAGGAGGCGGAAATTTTTTTTTCAATAAAAAAAGAAAGAAATGCATGCATGCTAGGGCTTAGCTTCCTTCTTCATTTTCTATGGTCTAGAATCGCTAGCCTCGAGAAGGGTCTTCCTTTAAGGAGAATCTTCCTTCATCAGTTAACATAACCAAGATAATCCTCACAGACCTGGCAAAAAAGCAGATCTCCCAAACTGTAGATTTTATCAAACTTACAATTAACACTAACCATTGCAATCTGTTCTTCTTAGGTTAGTTAAGAGAGAGTAAAAAACTCAGCTGAATGTGAGCGATTCAATTAGACAAAGGCATTTATAAGTACCTGCAGGGTTCTACTACCATCTGAATTTTCATCCTGGAACAGGAACCAGGAAACCAGGGACAACCTTCAAATTCCAGCATTTTAGGGAGTTGTACAAGGCAGCTAATCTTAAGCTTGCTTAGTTTGCTTTGCATTATGCAAGAAACATAGGAAAGGGCTATTGTCCATCTTCCCCTTTCATCCTATACCACAATGGCACCTCCCTGGGAAGTCCTACAAGGTGTGGTGTCTTCTTCTCAGTAGCAATTGTCTACTGACCTGTTAGTATCAGCATAGCCAAATAGTAATGGAGTTTGCATCTTAAAACAGTGAGAAGGGCATAGTTCTGGAACATTTTCTTTGCTTAGGCAAGGTCTTGGATTCACCCTCAGCACATAGTAGGCAAGCAGAGGTAAAAATGCTCATCTTTATTTTTCTGAGGTTTTAAAACTTGCTTTCTACTTTCTAGGTGTAGAGGAATTAAAGTCAGAGGGACTTTAAGAAGAAAATAAATAACAGATTATTTTGAAACATTTAAACAAAACAACAAACAGACAGAATTTACCCAAAGCATATGGAGTTGAGGAGAATGCTGGAGAGGACAAGGGGATATAAATAACAGACGAAAAAAACAAAACAAAACAAAATGAAACGAAACTCCAGTGCTATGTAGAATGGTAAGTATCTTGGTGTTGCCCATTCTGCTGTAGTTTCATGCCTCTTCCTGACAGGGCAGCAATCCTATCGCCCTTCTGAACTTCCTTGTGAGGCAGTGTCTTTTCCAAGGTGAGATGGTCCTTTATTCATTTATTTATTACCACTATTGCTTAGCAGTCTTAGAAAATAAAGGGTTCAAGTCAAAGATGAATGCAAATGGAATGGGTTTGGGGAGAGGTTAGCAAAAAAGGAAAGAGATACAGAAATTGATCACACATTTTGTCATTTTTATTTAATAAATAAATTGCTATCTTTAATAAATAAAAATAGATTAGCCTCATGATTATAGCATACTTATGTGTTTTAGAACACCTATATTGAAAGTCTATTCTCAAAATAGATCATGCTGTCAACGTTCAGTTTTGCTGTAGGCTAAAATGAATAGCAGATTAGAAAGAGTACATCATCGTACCTAGACACAGGCTGATTGACGGCTGCTAAAAACTGACTGACAGTCATGAGGAGCAATGAAAACGTCTACCAGAAAAATTAATTAAGACAGTGTTACGCAGGATTACCAGTAAAACATAACTTTAAAGCATAAATATTAAAACTGATGACTCTTCGTAAGAAATGCTTAATAATTTTATCTCAATGAGGAAATGGTTTCAATCAGAAGTAAATACTTTTAGCTGGGTAGTGGAGACAAACACCTTTAATCTCTGTTCTCGGGAGGCAGAGGCAGGCAGATCTCTATGAGTTCGAGGACAGCCTGATCTACAAGAGCCAGTTCCAGAATGACTAAGGCTCCTAACACAGAGAAACCCTATCTTGAAAACCAACAGCAACAACAACAAAAAGAAGAAAAAGAAGTAAAAACATTTATTTCAATATAAGTAAATAAAATACATTGTTTAGCAAGTGACAGACTAAGGGACTATTTATGCTAATAATGTCTCAAGAGCTTGGATAGTTGTTACAGGCTCCTGTTTCCCCATGTTTTGTGTTTTACATTATTACTTGGCTCAACCATCATTATCAATTACAAGGAAATTCTATGGGTTTCCCGTTAGCAAATTTAGTCCTATTTAAAGATGATCTCTTTGCAGCATGGGACTCTCCTGCACTGCTGTCTTTAAGCTCCCATATCTCCTTTGATGCTAATCTTTTTTCACTGACTTTTCTTGCCTACCGACTCCATAAGGAGTACCTTCTTCAGTATGCTTACAGCCTCACTCTCCCATATGTTCTGGAGTAGTCTACAATGCTCCTATGATGTCCCATCCATCTTGAAGGGTCTCAAATCATTATATAATTTCAGTCTTACTATATAGACCAACAAGTTCAAAATTTGGTCCATCAGCCCATACTCTACTCCTTCAAGTTAGTTTCTTATTTTAGTGAATAGCTTTATCATTGAACAAGTTGATGAATTTGGAGTTAGTTTTGGCCCACATTCAATGACACACCCAAACCTGCTTTATCATTTGTACTGTCTCCATCCTCTCTGTTAGTGCCTTACTTGAAACATCATGGTTGCTTTCTGCTTTACTGGGACAGCTTCCCACAGGCTCTCTTTCCTTTCAGTTTTCCTTGTTTGAAAAATTCTCTAAATTATATTAAAATGTTCCTCTAAAAGTTCAAATGTAATCATGTCATTTGAACATTTAACATGCTTTGGTGGTTACAAGGGTTTCATAGGATAAAATATAAACTCCTTGGAAAGACCTTTCATACTTTTTATTCCATAGTTGACTGGAAGCTATTCCTTTAACTGGTCATGGTCTCCCCCAGTTCGTATTCAGGAGATAATTCACACTGTTCACTTGATCCAGATCATCATTTTATCTTCTCTTTCTTTGTTCCTGGTCAAACTTATATGTGGACAAGAAGCTCTCTGGACCACTTTCAGATAAGCTACACAGGTGTCTAGTTCTGCATTCAAGTTAATAGCTAACCCTAACTTTGTCACAAAATTTTGATGGCATTTGCCTTTTCTTAACTTTCTGGTGAACAAAAAATTTCAAATTATTGTTACTAGTGCTTAGCACACACAGTAATTAATGTATCCAAAAGTGAAAGTCAATAATATTGAGCAGAAATATGACTATTGCATTGAAGGCAGAGAACAATCCAGAAGTAGTTGAAATATCTGGACTGTTTTAGGACAGACATATAGAAACAATGAAATATGAAATGGATGACTGAAAAACTGTAGAAGGTGGCAAGGGAATCTGACATGTTAGCGCACATTCAAAGGGGACTTTTAGAAGTTCTCCAAATGTGTTAAACTGAGACTATATGTTCAAGTCTGGACAGTCCTGGCGAATGTATTCCTTGCTCAGGAAATGGACAGGTATAGTGCAATGCCCGCTCTATGTGCCATGTGCTATGGTAAGGTTCACAAGTCAGGCAAGGGGCTGGAGATTGAAACACACACACACACACACACACACACACACACACACACACAGAGAGAGAGAGAGAAAGAGAGAGAGAGAGAGAGAGAGAGAGAGAGAGAGAGAGAGAGAGACGGGTAACGCTAAGAATGCCCCAAGAATGCTCCTCTTTATTATGTCCCAGGGCAGCTTATATAGGGTCTCCTTGACTAATGGCCATGCCCTAACTTTCAGCTGCAAGCCCACCAGAAACCACTCCCCAGCCATCAGGAACTCCTGAGGGTCTCATGCTCAGAGTAGCTGCAAAGCAAGTTGCTTGCTCAGAGCAGCTGCAAGCATAGGAAAACAAGTTGTTTACTCTGGCAGGCAGGGGGGTATCACAGGAAATTCAGGGTCTGGGAGTTGGGAGTCCCCAACAGACAGGTGTGATAGCTAATCTCAATTGTCAACAAGATGAGATCTGAAGTAACCTGAAGAATGGGGCTCAGGGGATAACTGTTAAACTAGGAGGGATGACTTTAACTTAACTAACGGTATCCTGACCGTGCAAAGGTAGCATAATCACTTGTTCCTTAATTGGGGACTGGAATGAATGGCCACACGAGGATTCAACTGTCTCTTACCTCTAATCAGTGAAATTGACCTCCCCGTGAAGAGGCGGGGATAAAATAATAAGACGAGAAGACCCTATGGAGCTTTAATTTACTGACTTAGCTATACAATTAATTACCCTAATGGACCAAAAAAAAAAAAGAAGTAAGCCAGAAATTTCGGTTGGGGTGACCTCGGAGAATAAAACAACCTCCGAATGATTTTAACCAAGACCCACAAGTCAAAGTATTCAAAATCAAATTGACCCAATTCATTTGATCAACGGACCAAGTTACCCTAGGGATAACAGCGCAATCCTATTCAAGAGTTCATATCGACAATTAGGGTTTACGACCTCGATGTTGGATCAGGACATCCCAATGGTGCAGCAGCTATTAATGGTTCGTTTGTTCAACGATTAAAGTCCTACGTGATCTGAGTTCAGACCGGAGTAATCCAGGTCGGTTTCTATCTATTAGCTATTTCTCCCAGTACGAAAGGACCAGAGAAATAAGGCCTCCTTAACACAAGCGCCTTAAAACTAATATATGAAATTATCTTAATTTAGTAAGTTTGCTTAACGACACCCTAGACAAGGGTTTTATTAGGGTGGCAGAGCCAGGAAATTGCGTAAGATTTAAAACCTTGTCCCCAGAGGTTCAAATCCTCTCCCTAATAGTGTATTTCATCAACATCCTAATGCTCTTAGTACCAGTACTAATTGCCATAGCATTCCTTACTTTAGTAGAACGAAAAATCCTAGGCTATATGCAACTACGAAAAGGCCCAAACATCGTAGGGCCCTACGGAGTCCTTCAACCATTTGCAGACGCCATAAAACTATTCATTAAAGAACCCCTTCGCCCCCTAGCTACCTCTACAACCTTATTTATTATTGCCCCAACTCTATCTCTATCACTAGCCCTAAGCCTCTGGATTCCACTCCCCATACCACACCCCCTAGTCAACCTAAACCTAGGAATCCTATTTATCCTAGCCACATCAAGTCTTTCAGTGTATTCCATCCTATGATCAGGCTGAGCGTCCAACTCCAAATACTCAATATTCGGAGCCCTACGAGCAGTCGCACAAACAATTTCATACGAAGTAACAATAGCAATTATTCTCCTATCTGTACTCTTAATAAACGGGTCCTTCTCAATCCAGTCTCTTATTTACACACAAGAACAATTATGACTTCTGGCACCAGCTTGACCGCTAGCCATAATATGATTCATCTCAACCCTAGCAGAAACAAACCGAGCTCCATTCGACCTAACAGAAGGAGAATCAGAATTAGTCTCAGGTTTCAACGTAGAGTATGCCGCCGGACCTTTCGCCCTATTTTTCATAGCCGAGTATATGAACATTATCCTAATAAATGCCCTATCAACAATTGTATTCATAGGCCCATTCCATGATTTCAACAACCCAGAACTCTACACCATAAACTTCATATTAAAAACCCTAATACTGACAACCCTTTTCCTGTGAATCCGAGCCTCCTACCCACGATTCCGATATGACCAACTAATGCACCTTCTATGAAAAAACTTCCTACCATTAACCCTAGCTCTATGCATATGACATATCTCCACCCCAATTTTCATAGCAAGCATCCCACCCTACACCTAGAAATATGTCTGAAAAAAGAGTTACTTTGATAGAGTAAATTATAGAGGTTTAAATCCTCTTATTTCTAGAACAATAGGAATTGAACCTATACCTGAGAATCCAAAATTCTCCGTGCTACCCATTACACCCCATTCTAAAGTAAGGTCAGCTAATAAAGCTATCGGGCCCATACCCCGAAAATGTTGGTTTAAACCCTTCCCGTACTAATTAATCCAATCACACTTACAATCATTTACTCAACCATTATAATCGGCCCAGTAATTACTATACTCAGCTCCAACTTATTTGTCATATGAATTGGACTAGAAATAAACTTACTAGCCCTTATCCCGCTCATAATATACAACTCCAACCCACGCTCCACCGAAGCAGCAACTAAATATTTCCTCACACAAGCAACCGCCTCAATAATTCTCCTATTATCCATCCTTATCAACTTCAAACAGTTAGGATTATGAACATTCCAACCCGAAACCAACGACACCATCATAACAATTACCTTTATCTCTCTAGCAATCAAGCTGGGATTAGCCCCCTTCCACTCATGACTTCCTGAGGTCACACAAGGCATTAAACTTGACGTAGGGCTTATTCTACTAACATGACAAAAAATCGCCCCACTAGCTATCCTATCACAATTCTATGAGCTAATGAATTATAACCTACTAATTCTCTCTGCCATTATCTCAGTTATAGTAGGAGCATGAAACGGACTTAACCAAACACAAACACGAAAAATTATAGCCTACTCATCCATCGCCCACATAGGCTGAATAATCTCCATTCTACCCTATAACCCATCACTAACAACTCTAAACCTACTAATCTACATCATAATAACCATCCCCATATTCTTTATTCTCCACACCCACTCATTTACATCAATTACTTCCATGTCACTAATATGAAATAAAATACCAATAGCCCTACCCATAATCTCACTAATTCTGCTATCAACAGGAGGACTACCACCACTCACAGGATTCCTACCAAAGTGAGCCATTATCACCGAACTTATAACAAACAATAACCTATCCTTAGCCACATTAATAGCAATAACCGCCTTAATCAACCTATTCTTTTATACACGACTAATTTACTCAACCTCACTAACAACCTTTCCAAGTAATAATAACTCCAAAATATTTATCCACCAAAACTATATGAAAAATAACAATATGTTAACTCCAATGATAGTCATTAGCACAATGGTACTTCCCCTATCCCCCCTACTTCTATAATAGAAGTTTAGGATAACTAGTCCAAGAGCCTTCAAAGCCCTAAGTAAACCCACAAAGTTTAACTTCTGATAAGGACTGCAAGACTACATCTTACATCTAATGAGTGCAAATCAATCGCTTTAATTAAGCTAAATCCTCTACTAGATTGATAGGACTTAAACCTATAAACTTTTAGTTAACAGCTAAACACCTTATTATGGCTTCAATCTACTTCTCCCGCCTATCAGGGGGGGGGGCGGGAGAAGCCTTAGTAGAGTTAGTCCTCTACACCTTCGAATTTGCAATTCGATGTGATTATCACCTTAAGGCTTGGTAAAAAGAGGGCTTAACCTCTGTGCTTAGATTTACAGTCTAATGCTCTACTCAGCCATTTTACCTATGTTCATTAACCGCTGATTATTTTCTACCAATCACAAAGACATCGGGACCCTTTATTTACTCTTTGGGGCCTGAGCGGGAATAGTAGGAACAGCCCTTAGCATCCTAATTCGGGCAGAACTTGGCCAACCAGGCGCCCTATTAGGTGACGACCAAATCTATAACGTTATCGTTACAGCCCACGCATTTGTTATAATTTTCTTCATAGTTATACCAATAATGATTGGAGGTTTCGGCAACTGGCTTGTCCCACTAATAATCGGGGCACCAGACATGGCATTCCCACGAATGAATAATATGAGTTTCTGACTTCTGCCACCGTCATTTCTCCTGTTACTTGCATCATCAATAGTAGAAGCCGGAGCAGGGACAGGCTGAACTGTCTACCCGCCACTAGCCGGCAATTTAGCACACGCTGGGGCATCTGTTGACCTCACTATTTTTTCATTACACCTAGCAGGTGTGTCTTCAATCCTTGGGGCAATTAATTTCATTACCACTATCATCAATATGAAACCACCAGCCATAACACAGTATCAGACCCCATTATTCGTTTGATCAGTACTAATCACTGCTGTCCTACTACTTCTTTCCCTCCCTGTCCTAGCCGCAGGGATCACAATACTCTTAACAGACCGTAATCTAAATACCACTTTCTTCGACCCAGCTGGAGGAGGGGACCCAATCCTCTACCAACATCTATTCTGATTTTTTGGTCACCCTGAAGTATATATTCTTATTCTCCCTGGCTTTGGAATCATCTCCCATATTGTAACTTACTACTCAGGAAAAAAAGAACCATTTGGGTATATGGGTATAGTCTGAGCTATAATGTCTATCGGGTTCCTTGGATTCATCGTTTGAGCCCACCACATATTCACAGTAGGGCTTGACGTAGACACACGAGCCTACTTTACATCAGCCACAATAATTATCGCTATCCCAACAGGAGTCAAAGTATTTAGCTGACTAGCAACTTTACATGGGGGTAATATCAAATGATCTCCTGCAATACTATGAGCCCTAGGGTTCATTTTCCTATTTACAGTTGGAGGACTTACAGGCATTGTGCTATCCAACTCCTCCCTAGATATTGTTCTTCACGACACATACTATGTAGTTGCCCACTTCCACTACGTCCTTTCCATGGGTGCTGTATTTGCTATTATAGCTGGATTTGTACACTGATTCCCACTATTTACAGGATACACACTAGATGACATGTGAGCTAAAACCCACTTCGCCATTATGTTCGTAGGAGTAAACATAACATTCTTCCCACAACACTTCCTTGGACTATCCGGCATACCACGACGTTATTCTGACTACCCAGATGCCTACACAACATGAAATACAGTTTCATCTATGGGATCTTTCATCTCACTGACAGCTGTCCTAATTATAATTTTCATAATTTGAGAAGCCTTCGCTTCTAAACGAGAGGTTCTCAACGTAACCCACACTTCCACAAACCTAGAGTGACTACA